>CM059600.1:249200994-250494744 GCA_030412105.1 Cyclura pinguis | reverse complement strand
CCAGCCACGTGTCCCCCATCCTATATTTCTGTATTCCATTTTTTCTACCTAAGTGTAGGACCTTATACTTCTCTCTGTTGAATTTCATTTTGTTAGCTTTGGCCCAGCTGTCCAATCTATCCAGGTCATTTTGAATTTTGATCCTGTCTTCTGGCGTATTAGTGTAAGGTCTTTTTTGATTAGATCTTCATATCGTAGCCATTTATTTGAGATCTCTGACCATCTTCCATAGAAAGCTTCTTGCGATGAAATCCACAAAGGTATTTTCTTCGGTAGCTTTGGTTTGTATAAGTTCCATGTCTTTATTAAAGCTTTTCTTATGTAGTGGTTAGTAAATTCTTTATCTATTTTTGCCTTTTCGCAGCATATATAAGCATGCCGTCCGAATCTTTTATCAACGCCTTCTAGTGCTAGCAGTTTCTCATTTTGCAAAGTCAGCCAATCTGTTAACCACGTCAGTGCTGAAGCCTGGTAATATACATGAAGATCAGGAATACCGGCAGCACCTCTTCTAGTTAAATCTGTCATAATTTTCCATTTGACTCTGGGTTTTTGGCTGGCCCATATAAATTTGGATATTTCTTTCTGCCATTGTTTGAAGGGTTTCATATTTGTAATGATGGGTAGATTTTGAAACAAAAAATTAAATTTTGGTAAGATATTCGTTTCCATTGTAGCTATTCTTCCCATCAAAGATAATTGAAGCTTTGACCAGCCCCTAAGGCTGTTTTTGAGATGCCCAAGGTGACCCAAGGGTCAAAAAAATGGTAAGGGTGTTTTTTTTTGCTCCCTAATGCTCTCTAATGCGCTTTAGGGGGCATGGATGGCATTTCCACCATGGATGGATGTTCCCTGCCCCCTAGGAGTCAAAAACAATTTTTGTAACCTCCCCCCCATTTTTTTCCCCAAATGTTCCAAACTGTCCATTAGGATGTGTGTGGTACATTTCCACCGTATTTTGCAAGTGCCCTGGGCCAATTTAGGCCCAAAAGTCATCTTTGTTGAAACCCAAAACATGGTGAAAATGCCTCCATAACCCTAGAGGCATTGGCAAGTATCTATCTGTCTGTTTATCATCTATCTATCTACCTATCTATCTATGGGAGCAGGTATGGTTCTTCAAGATATTCTAAGAGGCTAGTGTTGTCCCCTAAGCTTCCACAGTTGCTCACCCCAGTCTACATGTTCCCTGTCCCTGTAATATATGATGGAATAATTCCTGTTCTGTGGCCAGGATCCTCCTATGACACTAATTTCCTCAGCAAAATTACTGCATTCAGCAAAAGTTCCTCCTTGTAGGTTCAGGCCTGATTTTCACTTCTGGATAGGCAGTGGTAGGGGATTATTGTCGAGTAGTGCATTCGTTTCCCATTAAAGAATCTTTCTCAGAAGCATATGGAGCTTGCCTACTCTGGGGAAGAGTATTGGATTATCATACCCACTATTTTGTATTCAAACTGGCAGCAGTGATCCAGGGATGTAAGACAAGGCGTTTTATGTCACTTAGCAGCCAATCCTTTTCAATCTATATGAATAAAGAATAACATTTCAAATCTGAACCAGAGCTCAGAAGGATTTCTGTAGAGCATCCGAACCAGACATGGCCTTCTGAATTTTGAGCTAAGTGTTCAGCCACTAATTACGGTCCTTCCTCAAAATCATTTTCGGTGTCACTTCCACTAAGAGAAGATATGATTCATGGTTTCCTGTAGTGTTTTCTATTTTCATTTTTTGTAATAGAAAAGCAGTTTGATAAAGAAATAAAGTAATGGAGGATTCACAAAAGGACAAAACACTGAGCAGGTTATTCTATAGCTCAGAATGTTTTGCAGAAAAAGCAGATTTCCAAGAAAGAGTTAAAGGAGGCAAAAGAAATGCAGATCTTGGGACATGTTTAAGTAAATTTATTGGATTACCTACAGAAACCTTTATTTATTCACATATATATAAATATATATATGCATACATACATACAAACATACATAGGTGCATAACTATGTATTGTTATTGTTTATTTGCTTTTCTAGTATCAGGTATGGTATTAGTACGCAGGTATGGCTAACAGCAGTTAATAGCAATAAAATTAAAAAAATTATAAAATATAGTAAAATTGGATGGATAATGTAGATCTGTTTTGGATCAGTTATCACACTTGTGTGGTTTATACTATGGATAATAATTTTTAATCAGTTAAGGATTTTTTTTAAATTGTATGGTATACATCAATAGGTTTTCTTTTTTTGTGTGTCTCCCTATTCCTTTTGCTAGACTTGGTTTAAGTTGTACTGATTCTATTATCCTAAATATGAAAAACTAGAATAATCTTTAAGAAGAATTAGCAATAGAAAATATAATGCAGTGTTACCATATGTCTTCCTTTTCCCAGACATGTCCTCTTTTTCAAAGCTAACATTTCTATCTGAGAGGCTTTTTAAAATTTCCAGTTTTTTTTAAATATGTTCCCCCCCCAATTGTTAAAACTTGGAAGTCAGCAGCCTATGTAAGTCCAATTATTGCAAATCTAAGAGACAAAAGACAGTGCTATATGGAGAATATCTTGTTGCTAAGGATGGACAAGATTATAGTTTGTGAGTTTAATATCATCACTTTGCATTGATGGGACTCATGGTGGTGGGTGGAGAGAATGGCGATGACAGCAGCTCTGGTGAGGAAGGAGCTACTGCATGGTATGGAGTGCCTGCTTCTTCCTTCTCCTCAGGAATATCCAAAGTTTGTCTCTCTACCCTCTTTTTCTCCTTCTTCATCCAGTGTCCTTTTCGCCATCCATAGGTCTTCCTTTTGGTTCCCTTGGCAATTTTCCCTGCTGCTGCCCTACCTCCCAGGGTTCTTGTGGAAGCTTGCTGTACTGGAGCAGTGGATAAACAGGTGTGAGGGATGGCTTTTAATCCTAAGCTCTGTTGGGATAGTGTTGGCATTATTAAATGTCGGTCAATAATCAACTGAAATTGTTGTTATCTAAACCAGTGATGTTGACTTGAATTGATCAACTCAGACTTGATGACTTGACTCGCACTCGACTCGTCAATAAATGATTGACAGACTCGACTCAACTCAACTCTCATCTTTATATAAGTGATTGACTTGCTGCCCACCTCCTCCTCCAGCCTTTCTCCAATCAGCTGTGAGGGAATGTTATGCTGACGACCCAATCAGAACTGTACAGGCTCCTTATCCCCGTCTCTCTGACTCTCTTTTGTTTCCTGCCTTTCTCCAGAAGCCATTTATAGGAAAGCAAAAGAGCAGGATGAGTTAAAAGGGGGAAAACAGGGCTTTGCACCTTTTTCTCTGGTGAGTGTGGGCAAGGAGCGGTCTCTGCATCTGGGTTGAGGGGAGACTTAGGGGTTTTCCTATGAATGTTAATGTGAAATCTTCTGCCTCCTTCTCTCACTTCCCCATCTAGCCACCTCGTTGCTCAGCCAGAAGCAGTTTCCTTCAGTTTGCCTCTCCTGTTCCTCAATGGCTGAAGGCTTCCTTCGAATCCTGTTTGCTCATGAGGAAATGGGAAAGAAAGGATGTCCTTGCCAGCCATGGCAGTGTGGAAAACAGTTTCCTTCAGAAGGGCTTTCCTGTTCTTCCATGGCTGAAGGCTTCCCTCCAAGCCTGCTTGCTCTCAACTTAACCCCCTCTACACACAGATCACCAGCACCTTTTTTTTTTCTTGTTAAAGTTGGCTCTCATACTTGAGACTTGACTTGAATTATCTTGCAAGGACTTGAGACTTAAAGGTAGGGACTTGAGTCTTGTCTTCAGACTTGGAGTAAATGACTTAAATACATCATTGATTTAAACACAGTGAAGTTTAGGACTATATCTAGTAGGCATTCAGAGCTAACATAGTATGGGTATTTAAAGGGAGAGTCATCACAAGAATCAGTGGTCTGAAGCGGTCAGTCAATAAATGTGTCCTCTATTTTGCTTTTCAAAATATAGTAATCCTATTATAATGGAAAAGCCAGCATGGTATAGTGTATTGGACTACTACCCTGGAGGCCAGGGTTTGATTCCCTGCTTGGCCATGGAAGCCACTGGGGAACCTTGGGAGTCCTTTTCTCCCCCAGAAAACCCTGTGATAGCTTCGCCTTAGAGTTGCCATAAGTCGGGAACAACCTGAAGGCACACAACAACGACAATTATAATGGAATGCTGCTTGTCATTGGAAAAGGTTTAAGGCAGCTTCCTCAATTTGGAGCCACTTAGATCTATTGCACTATGACCCCCTCATAATCCCCAGTCAGTGAGAGGATGATTGGAGCTACAGTAAAAAAAAAAAAAAAAAAAGATCTGGAGGAAATCAGGTTGGGGTAGGCTGCTGCACAAACTGCAGCAACATACCAATAATGTTTACAGATTTTTAGACAGATTTTAATTCCTTTGGAATGGAATGTACTCTTTCATCAGCACTTGTAAGTCTTATCTGGCTGTTATGTTCTGAACCATGGAAGGTATTGTTTGCTTTGCTTTCTTTTGTTCCTCTTTTCCAAACAGGAGGAAAGTAGCATCATTCTTGATCCATTTATGGGTATAAATAAAACTGGGCTGTATCTGGCTATGATAATATACATAGCTGGCAGGAAGAGACTGCCACTGTGGAACCCACCATAGTCTTTACTTTATGATTATGCAAAGTGATATGGAAGCAAAAATTTAATTAAGATCTTAAAGAAGAGGTGGGTAGCCTGAAGGCTACATGTGGCCCTTAGATCCTTTTCATGAGGCCACAAGAGCTCTAGACAAACCAAATGTTTTCTCTTACCCAGTTGATCAACCAGGTGGCAAGGAAAAGACTATGGGCTTTTCCACATGACACTGTTATAGTGCTGTTATTCCACTTTCAACATCTTATGGAATCCTGGGGTTTGCAGTTTAGGGAGGGGCAGTTAGGATTCTCGACCAGAGAACTCTTGTGCCTCAGTAAACTACAAACCCCAGAATTCCACAGGATGCTCTGTAAGGCGCCGCTTTGGGGGTCCCCAATGCCAGTATGGTTTGGATGGGCACCATGCCTAATTGGCATCATATGTAATTGGCAACACATTTTATTGGCTCTGATATCAAGTTCAAACCTGAATGATGACGGAGAGGTCAAACTGAGTGAGGGAAAGAATTTGACTATGAATGTGAGAAGCATAGGTCAACTCAAAACGTCCTCCAGGTAAGACTGAGTCATTTGTCAGGCAAATACACACCATTCCTGTGGATAATAGGCT
The DNA here is from genome assembly GCA_030412105.1 of Cyclura pinguis. Classification (NCBI taxonomy): domain Eukaryota; kingdom Metazoa; phylum Chordata; class Lepidosauria; order Squamata; family Iguanidae; genus Cyclura; species Cyclura pinguis. The sequence continues at coordinate 250,489,516 of CM059600.1, read as the reverse complement.
TAAATAGAAGCTGGAATTTTCCAGGGAATCCAACCGTGAGGAGCCCACCAGGACACTGATCAACAGATATCCATCCCTTGTGCACCTGGATTCTTTCCTCTTTCCTCACAGCACCCACAATAGACAGCTATTACAACACCCATCATGTCTTTGTCAATCAAAGCACTAAGCCCATCAACAGGCGAAAGACTCATTGTCCACAACAGGTTTCCTTTGTCTTGCATCTGGAACCTTCACAGCCACAAGCCATTTTCAGGGTACAAATACCCCTGATTTGAGGATGCTCAGTGCAGTCTCTTGAAGGTCTACCCATCACTCTGTCCGTCTGGCTCCTGAATGAGAACTGCCCTTAGGTCTTACCTAAGCCAAAATACATTTCTGCTCTTCACTACTCTTCTGGACTGGTAATTATAAATCCCTCAAACCCCTCAGCCTCTCTATGATTTTTCCTCCCTTTCTCTTTCAGTTAGCTCTGGTGTGAATGTGTGATTATGTGTATCTTGTGTGCATGCACGAGTGAATTCCCCACAATAAAACACATTTTTAGCTTACTTCTGAATCTCTGGCTGGTTCTTTTCCTGTGTGTGTCCGTAAACACTGGTAGAAAAGATCTTGCAAATTTGTACCCCTCTCGCAGCCTCCTGATTTTGAGCTAATTAATTCCCCACTTTTTCAAGGAAGTATTTGGCATTGTAGGGTGGAACTTGTGGCACCTACCTTTTGGGGTAACAGCTGAAAGTGGAATAATAGCACTATAACAGTGTAGTGCAGAAAGGCCCTATGTGCTAGGGTCTCTTTTGCATGATGCATACACACTCCTGTGGCCATGTCCCTTTAGTCAGGGACATGTAGCAAGGGCGGTGCGGATACTGAAACTGCTCACTTGTTGAAACTGCTCCCTTGGCATCCGCACCTTGCTGCCATGTCCCTGTTGCTACTGCTGCCAGTGTCCAGCAGTAGGGCTTCACAGACCCCCTGTGAGGGCTTTGTGGACCCCCACAGGTCCAAGAACCACTGCACTATACAATTATCATTCTTCAGTCTCACTTAAAATGCACAGCTTCATCCTATGGAATCCTGGGATTGGTAGTTTCATGAAGTATTTAGAATTCTCTACCAGACAGGTCTAGTACCTCACTAACTACAAACCCCATGATTCCATGACAGTTGCAGTGCTTTCACAGTGCTATTATTGTGTAGCATGAATGATAGGTATGATTAGTTTACAGAATGGATGAAGATGGTATAACATAAAGATGAATTGATGTTAAAGAGAAGAAAAGATTGGGTTAGGAAAAGTGATTAAATCCAAATTTGAAAACATGAAAATGGAAGGAAGGGAGGGGGGATTTAGAATGTTTTAAGATATCAGGGAACAAGGGAAGAGAAAAATCACCCCCGGCTGACCAGAAACCAATGCCCCCATTGTAGACAGATGGGCCACTGAAGAAAGGAATGCCCCCAGCGGGAGGAGACCCTCAGAGGAGAGGAGGAAGAGGCCGGGGGAGAGGAGGACGAGGAAGAGGACGACGAGTTGTGGAAGGGCGATATGAGAGAGGATGGGGCGATGACTCCTACGAGGCTATAGGTGTTGCTGAAATGGAGCACTGGGATTAGGACAGACCGGGTCCCCTAGTCATCGGCCCCGGGGAGCCTGTGGTTTCAGCCAGAGTGGGGGGATGGACCATCCCTATGATGGTGGACACAGGGGCAACTCGCTCCGTAGTAAATACCATAGTGGCACCCAAAACGACAGATTTGGTGAAGGTGGTAGGAGCCACTGGAAGAACAGAACACCACCCACTCCTAGAAAAGAGGATTGTAGATCTAGGAAACCATCAAATCACCCATCAGTTTCTGTATCTACCTGACTGCCCCCTACCCCACATGGGGCGAGATTTGCTGTCAAAACTAAGAGCGCAGATCTCCTTTGAGGAAGATGGAACCGCTGAAATAGAATTTAGACAGCCCCGCAGCATAAGTGTGACATACCCCCTAGAGAAGGAATAGAGGCGGTACAGGACCATGACGTTACAAGCAGGACAGGAGAATTACGGGCACCCCAGAGTGTGGGCCGAAGACAACCCTCCTGGGCTGGCAAGGTTTATAGCACCCGTTGTGGTAGAATTGAAGCCAAATGCTGCTCCCATACATATAAGGCAATATCAATCACCCTGGGCAGCATTACAGGGAATACAGAAGCACCTAGACAGGTTCAAGAAATACCATATCATCTGGGAATGCCAGTCACCATGGAACACCCTGTTGCTACCAGTTTTAAAACCCGGCACCAACGATTACCGCCTGGTGCAGGACCTGCGAATGGTGAACCAGGCCACCGTTACCCTACACCCCGTTGTGCCCAACCCCTAGGTATTGTTAGGTTTGATACCAGCAGAAGCCACTCATTTCACAGTATTGGATTTGAAGGATGCGTTCTTTTGCATACGCTTAGCACCACAGAGTCAGCTAATATTTGTCTTCCAATGGGAAAACAGTTTAACGGGATGGAAGACCCAGTACACTTGGACTCGACTGGTACAGGGGTGGAAGAACTCGGCCACGATCTTTGGGACCTCCTTGAGTCAGGATTTACAGAAATTCCACTCTGAACCTGAAAGATGGGTCCTGCTGCAGTACGTAGATGATTTGCTTCTAGCAGCGACAAGCCAGGCTGAGTGTGAGGGAGGAACGAAAGAACTGTTACAACTCCTGTGGGAGGCAGGATACAAGGTGTCAAGGAAGAAGGCCCAACTCTGCCAAAGTGAGGTGCATTACCTGGGATACAGGATAACACAAGGGAAGTGAGCACTGGGCCCCGAGAGGAAGGAAGCCGTCTGCGCCCTACCAGAGCCAAAGACTAGGCAGATGGTTAGGGAGTTCTTAGGGGCAGCAGGTTTTTGTCGAATATGGATACCTAATTTTGCAGTGCTCAGTAAGCCCCTTTATGAAGCCACAAAAGGCCCTGAACATTCCGAGTTCCTCTGGGGAAAAGAACAGAAAGGAGCTTGGCAGCACATAAAGAGGGCACTGATGGAAGCCCTGGCCCTTGGGCTCCCAGATGTAACCAAGCAGTTCACTTTGTTTGTAGATGAAAGAAAGAGCGCCGCGGTGGGAGTCTTGACTCAGACGTTGGGATCCTGGCAGCGTCCTGTGGCTTATTTGTCAAAACAATTAGATCCTGTCGCCAAAGGATGGCCGGGCTGCCTAAGAGCTATAGCAGCAACGGCCCTCCTAGTGAAGGAAGTGGATAAGCTGACACTTGGACAGGATCTGACAGTAAAGGTCCCACATGCTGTGCTAGCCCTAATGGAGTATAAAGGGAATTACTGGTTCACCAACAGCCGAATGTTGAAATATCAAGGGATGCTGTGTGAAAACCCAAGAGTAAAGCTAGAAGTGGTTTCCACCCTGAACCCTGCCACCCTCCTCCCAATAGGGATGGAGCCTTTACAGCATGATTGCCTTTAGACTATGGATGAGGTGTATTCAAGCTGACCAGACTTAAAAGATGTCCCATGGCCCCATCCAGATGTAACATACTACACAGATGGCAGTAGTTTTGTGGAAAATGGCACCAGGAAGGTGGGATATGCAGTAGTAATGGAGAAGAAGGTCACAGAAGCCAAGGCTTTGCCGGTGGGGACCTCTGCCCAAAAAGCCGAACTCATAGCCTCCACTCGAGCTTTAGAATTGGCCGAGGGGCTAACAGTCAACATATACACTGACTCGAAGTACGCCTTCACCACACTACATGCCCATGGGGCCCTATATAAGGAGAAGGGACTCATCAACTCTGCAGGACAAGGGATTAAATATGGAAAGGAAATAGAGCATCTGTTGCAAGTTGTATGGGCTCTCCGGAAGGTGGCAGTCATGCACTGTAGAGGCCATCAGAAAGGCTTGAGCCCGGTAGCTCAGGGAAATCGTAAGGCAGATGCGGCCGCCAAGGAAGCCGCCAGAAAAGGACCAGACTGGCGGAAAGGAGGGGTAGCGATGACTGTTCCGCTGTTCCAAGTTTCCTTGAATGAGCAGAGCCCAAGATACACTCAACAAGAGGAGGGGGTGGCTGAAAAGGACTTGAGGGCCCAGAAGGAGAAAGATGGGTGGTAGGTGCTACCGGACGGATGAAGATATGTGCCACAGGCTCTGGGATGGCATGTAGTTCACAAAGCCCATGACGCTACCCACTTGTGAAAAAATGCCCTGACCCAGTTACTACAGAAGGATGTGTTTACAGATGGGATTAGTCGATATACAGCACTGGCGACCCAGAGATGCCAACTGTGTGCCCGAAACAATCCCGGGCAAGGTCCTAAACAAATAGAAGGAGTACAGCACCAAGGCTCCACACCCTTTGAAGCTCTAGTGGTAGATTTCACAGAGATGCTGAAAGTGGGCACCTATCGATACCTACTGGTGGCCGTTTGTACCCACATGGCATGGGTTGAAGCATACCCAACTCGAACTGAAAAGGCTCGGGAGGTGACTAGATCTCTCCTGCGAGATATCATTCCCAGGTATGGCCTCCTCCGGAGCATAGGTTCAGACAATGGCCCAGCATTTGTGCATACTGTGATCAAAATCCTGTCTCAAATTCTGAAAATAGACTGGAAACTACATTGTGCATACAGACCTCAGAGTTCGGGGAAAGTAGAAAGAATGAACAGGACGTTAAAGATGCAGTTATCCAAGTTATGTCAAGAAACCAAGTTGAAATGGACTGAGGTTCTTCCAATTGCCTTACTCAGGATCAGGTGCACACGCCATCGGTCCACTGGGCTAACACCATTTGAACTTATGTATGGAAGGCCCCCTGCCATCTTAAGGGGCCTAAGGGGGGATCCCCGGGAATTGGGAGAAAGGGCCCTAAAGGAGGAAGTCCAAGCTCTGGGAAAAGCGCTCGGTAAGATACAGGCCCACGCTTTAGAAATGCACAGGGTACCTCTACACACTGGAGCACACCCATTTCAACCTGGGGATGAGGTATGGGTCAAAGATTGGAAAGGGGAACCGTTAGCTCCGAAATGGAGAGGACCATATCAGGAGTTGTTAGTAACCCCCAGAGCTGTAAAGGTGGGAGGGATTAAGCCCTGGATACACTATACCAGGATAAAAAGGGCTTATACTGACTGGAGTGTCACACGTTCACCAGAAAATCCCCTCAGCCTGAAATTCACCCGCCAGGAGGAGTAAGAAGACTCGGACTAGGCCCTGCTGTGACTGCATACCTGGAAGCCAATTGCTCAACGCATGGCCAGATCCGCAACCGGAGAGAAGAAGACAGGGACTAGGCCCTGCTGTGGTTGCAATCAAGGAGGCACCACCCTGTGCACGGCCAGATCCCGAATTCGGAATCTACAGCTGGGGGAAAGAATGATGAAATTGTTGTATGTCTTGATAATGTTGGTAACTGAGGTGGAGGCAGATCCTCTGCACCAAAGGTTTTCAACCAATTTATGGTTACACTTACCAAATATCTCAAAGGTAGATCATTTCTGTCTTTCCGAGGAGCTAGCTGTAGGAGATCTGTTAAGCTCCTGCCTGATACCTGTATGTAAGCATCCTCGGAATTTGCAGAGTGATACTCAGTTTTTTTTATGTAATTTTATTTCAGTTCCAACATATAAAACAAACAATTATCATTGTATTCTTAATTGCCGTGTCTTCCTTCCTCTCTGGATTACAATCTTTATCATTCCATTGAACTGTTATCAATGCATCACAATTAATTGTTAGTATTATCTACTTAATTCGTTAGTTCCTGTTTTTCTACTCAACTTTACTTGTTCCATGATATTTCTCTGAATTGTTTATCTGAAGCTTCATCAAAAGGTTTGCCAAAGGTTTATAATCTTGTCTCTTTTTGAGTATTTGAAATGGTATGTCTTTAAAAATTCTGACATCTTTTTCTTCAATCTTGAATGTTCCTTTGTAGCTCCATTGTAGGATTTTGTCTCTTGTAGCGGTCCTAGTGAAAGTTATTATAATATCTCTTGGAAGCTTTCTTTCTCTTGCTGTCCGTGAGGCTACTCTAAACATCCTATCGATGCACATTTCCATTCTGTCTTCTTCAATGTCTAGAAATTCAGCCAAAGCCGGTAGCATTTTCTCGTATAAGTTTTCCGTACTAGTTTCAGGGATGCCCCGAAAACGAAGACATCTTTCTCGATATCGTAACTCTTGTTGCGTAGTTTGAATATCTTCTTCCTGCTGTTTCCCTTTTACTTCAGCCATTTCAGTTTGTACTTGTATGACCTGTTCTTTTATTTCTTTTGTCTCTAACTTTATCTTTGAAACATCCTTAGTTAAAATTTCCAGCTTCTTTCCCAACTTATCAATTTCATGTTTCATATCTGTTCTCATCTCTTTTCTTGTTTCTTTTAAGTCTTGTCCTATGTCTGTCTCTGTCTTCCTGATATCTTCTCTAATATTCCTCAATTCTTCCATCATTTGTTACTTTAGGTCTTGTGGCTTCTGGGATGTATCCGTGGATGTCCTTCTTACGGGCTGGGTAGTCATTGCTGCTGCTGCAGCCACTGTGGCCTTCCTTGTTGTTGTATCCATTAACTTTCTTAAAGAATAAAATTTTCTCTTCTGCTTGTTATTCTTTCTGCTCTTCTCTGGTATCTTAATTAATTCAATGATCTTGGCACCAATCATCTTGAGACCTGTTATTTCGTAGTCCAGTGCACTGTCTTAATATGCTCTAAACATCATAAACTTATATAAACAAATGAAATCTTAATTGCAGTATAACACTATATGTATAAATGAAATCTTAATTATGTTATAATGTTCAATAATGTGTCTTAATAATAGAAAATATAATAATACAGAATATAATTCTCCACTTTTTAGGTGAATTCACACAATGTTATTTATATAGTAAACCATGAAAAATCTTAGTTCTACTTTAACCACTGAGGCTTCAACCACTCCAGATTCCCCCTCCCAAATGTGTTTATCCAATCCTCTTCAGTTCACTCTTTTTCCAGCTCTGCAGCTACGACCTTGGATAAAGAATGCAGCTCTCCGTCGCTGTCTGCGTGGGTGGGGAGTTTTCAGTTCTCACTGTTTTTCAAAGTGAAGAAGCCTTCGTTTCTAAGAGTCAAATCAACAGGGTCTAATACCAAGTACACTATATGAAGTAAATAAATGAAAATAGATGTCCTTTTAAAACAAAGTCCAATAAAATAATTTTAGAAGCTCATGAAGTTTCCAAAATCAGTTCCTTGAAATAAAGTTCCTTAAAGTTCAAACACTTAAAGAGTTACAATCAGAGTCCCTAATTTCTGCTCTTATTTCATTTAACTTCTTTGTCCATTTAAAAATTCCAAATCAAAGTCTCGGTGCCAAGTTCATGAATCCTTTTGCAAAGGTTTATAAAAATTCCAGAGAGTTTTCAATGAGAGCAAATGGAAGCAACAGGAAAAAAAGAAAGAAGGACTCACTTTGTCCTCCAGCTTGCCAAGTCCCACAAAAAAATAAATAAATAAAAAAAAAAAAATAAAAAATTCCCCAGCACCAAAAAAGAGTCCACTCCACTCCAAACAGTTAGGAAGAAAAGAAATTCCAAAATATGTATGTAAAATGCAGATGGGAGAGAAAAAAAGCCCAGAAAAGAGCGGCACTATTAAATCCCCTTTGTCACCATTCAGCAATTTATAAGCTCAATGTCTTCAGTCACTTTAAAACCGATAACAAGTTCTTGCCAATTGGATCCAACTCCAGTTTACTCCAAGTCTAAATCCAAGTCTGGTCTAGTTAAATCTCAATAATCCACCAAGAGAATATAGGAAAATTGAAGTTTATTCAAAATCACCACTCTGGTCTCTGTAGCTTTAAGAAATCCGCCATTACGTTTCTGCTTCCTGCCACCAGGGTCTCCTCCAAACTGCAGTTTATATTCGCTGAAACAGGTACATACCTCTTGTGTTTTAAATTAAACTGTAATCCAAATCGGGCTGTTACTTGCTATCTTGCCTTGCACTCTTGGTTAAAAGTCGTCGTGGGCGCTTGTGCCACTAAAACGGCGATCCAGAAGGTTCTGTCATGGTCCTGTGATCCTGCACAGCTCCTCCACTCTCCCCCTTCGGGGAGGGCTCAATGCTGGAATTTGGATCCCCTTCGGACCTCTTCCACATCCCCCTTACCGAGGGGATAGCTAGCTGGAATTTGATGGCCCCAATCCAGCTGGAAACCTTCGGGTGGTGGTTCGGAGTTGCGCAGCGCTACTCCGGACAGCCTCTCATGCATGCCATGCGGCCGGAAGTCACCCAGAGTGATACTCAGTTTTATGATTTTAGTGTTACTCTAGATTATTCGCAGAATGCAAATTGGGGAAAGGCCGCTTATCTGTTACCTGCTTCAGAATTTAGCTTGCGTACTCCAGTAGTAGCTAGTGGAGAGAATTCTTCATGTGCCGTAATGGTAAATTGTACTACTTCCAAAGCTAAGAACTGTGGAAATATCCCAGGACCATCCTTCAACTGCACCAGCACTCAGAATATATCCTTCAACTATGCTCATGTTATATTACCCCCAGGTTAGTTTTGGACATGTGGGTCCAGGACTTGGTCCTATATACCAGGCAACCTATCGGACAACCGATCTTGTTGTCTGAGTCGCCTAGTGTCGGCTTTGCCATCGAGGCCAGAACTCCCCCAAGGTAGACGAAGACAGTCAGCCCCTGCCACAACTTTCTCGGCAGAGTGTGACAGTGATTTAAACTTACTGTCAAAAGGGGAAATAGTGGCTTTGGGGATATCATTGGTGGGAGTTCCGGGGCTTTCAGTGTACAATGCCCTGGCACTTAACAAATTGGCATGCGCCTTGGTGAAAAATATAAATGCCACCTCCCAAGCCTTGTCCCTACTCAATGAGGAGCAACGCCATATGGGACGCCATATTAGAGAATCGGGCAGCTGTAGATTATCTCTTCTTAAGACACCACCTGGGGTGCGAAACACACTGAAAAGTGTGTTGTTTTAACCTAACCGACAACAGCAAAGCAGTAGATGCTCGAATTAATGCTTTACACACTCTAGTGACAGGACCAAGTAGGATGGCGGGATTGGTTGTTCTCATGGCTCCCCAACTGAGGTTGGCTGAGAACATTGTTCGGGGGGTTACTCACTGTGGTGGGAATTGGAGTCTTTATGTGTATTATTTTATCTTGTGCAATGCAGTATATGAGAAGTTCATTTACTAAAATGATAGAAGGCAAGGCTGCGCACTATGCTTTAATCGCACAAAAATAAATACATTGAACAAGTTATGCTCAAATTGTGAAAATTTGGCATAAAAAGGGGGAAATGAAAGGGTTAAGCAGAAAGTTTTGCTGGGCAATCAGAGTTCTAATATATGGTCAGTAACAGAATGGTTAGAACCAAATCTGCTTGACGCAAGGTTCGTTTGGCTTGCCTAAACCTCTTGCTTATCAGCAATTCTCAGGGTGAGATGGGGAAGTGAAAATGTTTATTGTTTATAGTTTATAGTATATCAGCACTGTAAAACCATTGGGCAGGACTCTGGTTTTTGGAAGCTATTCCGCCAGGGTCCAGCCGGCTGAATAAACTCCTGATTTCCAACCCAAGCCTCTCCGAGTTTTGGGCTTGTCCGCAACAACCATAACTAGACAGATGACCTGAAGGCAGGTATGCATGCATGCATGTGTGTGCTCTCCCTTCCCCTGTCACACACATACATTGATGAGCCAACAATCATGTTGATTAAATGGGTCTAATTTAGCTGGGATGACCAACTGGATTTGGGTCCATGCATATTGATGTTTGAGTCATCTAAAAACAAATGCACACACACACATTTAATGGATTTAAAAGCCTAGATACATTCCAGACATTTCTTAATCAGCTCAATTAACTTTTAAACTGCAAAGCGTTCCAAGCATCCTTTTCATACTTCAGCTGTGCCAGTTAAAACATTGCTGCTATTAGGGGAAAAAACAATGAGTAATTGTTACAATTGAAGAATCCCAATCTGTCTCTGTTCTTTTTTATGACTAGGAAAGAAACTATTACATCCAAAGGTGTTTTTTTTTTTTTACAAAAACAAAATCTTATGTGAAAACAAAGTATCTTATTATACAGTGAAAAGCAAATGAAAGCAGAGGATTTTTTTTTAAGAAAAAAACACATTTGTTTAACATCTGGTTAATTTCTTGGGGATTCTGAGTATTGGCTTTTACCAATAATCTAATATCATTTTTATTAGAGGGTATAATAATCTAAAGTAGGTCTCGCACAGGAGTCACATCATCAGGTTGGCAACAAAGGAAAAAAACCAGGGCTACTGTCAGTCCTCCTGAGGAGCTGGTCCATTGGGCTTTGTCTTTTCTCAACCTCCTCCAATGTACTAGCCTGAGGAATCCCATAACGTTAAGAACCTGTATTTGAGTTTTTCTTTTCTCTGTCTTTCACCCTCCCTGTTTGCTTTCCCCTTTGTGTCTTGACTTTTAAAACTGTAACCCAGAAAGCAGTTTAAAATTTGTGTGTAAGCTGCTTTGAGAGCCTTTTGAGATGCAGAGAAGATGCTACAAATAAAAAAAGGACACTACATTTATCAAATCTGATAATAATACTTGTCTATATTTTAAATAATTGTTTTATACCACTGTTCGGTTGAAAAGGCTCCCAGAGTGGCTGATGTAGTAACAACAACAAGCAAGAAAGTTGTGGCTTCAGACTAACAGTTTAAATGACAATGCTACTCTAGTTTCCCATAGAGATGTGTTACCCTGTGAACTGGGGGTCCCGGGAGGGACACCAAAATGTGCTCCACTAAAGTTGGGGAAAATTAACTCAGAGCACTGCTTAACGTTATGAGAGGCAGGGTAACTTAGCAAGATCTTGAACCCTATGTCTACGGGGTCGGGTCGAGTCAAGGAGAACTCAGAAGTTGAAATAATAACTGATGTTTATTAAATACAAGCAAGACAGTGTATGCGACACACTCACGCAAGATAACTAAAGAAAATAAAGGTTGGAGTGGTATAGAGGGATTTTTAGAGGGATCACTGGTTTGGGTGATACTTCACCTGTCCTGAAGCCCAGAAAAATAGAGAGCGAAGCTGGGGTGCGATGTAGCTCAGCATGTGGAGCTGAGGGGAGGCTCACCAAGCAAAGCGGTAGCAAGGCGGGATGAAACTCGGGCGCGTTCCGTGGAAGGTCTCGGAATCAAGGGTTTTTATAAGGAGAATTGTGACTGTGGGCTATGCCATACTTGGGGGAAAACAATAGATTTGGAGTTGGAGACAAAGCCTCCGAAAGGTCAGAATCTGAATGACTGAGTTATTGTAACAGTTCTCAATAGAATAGCCAGTATGCAGACGCAGAGTACTTGGGTATTGTATAGGTTACCCATCAAGCTGCCGTTGCGGGGCAGAGGCTCTTTTGTAAGTGGCATGCATACTTAGTTAGAGTACTTGCCTGGAGGTCTCCTAAAGCAGTGAGTCAGCTATTTCTGGCCTGCCTGTTTTGTAGTTTGAATATTACAGCTATTAACGGCCGAGCTTGTTTACGTGCTTGTCCAGTGGCCTCGCAAGCACGTGGAGAGGAATAGAGAAGTGAAGCCGAATTATGATATCAAGGGATATCTTTTAATATCCCCAAAGCTCGGACTAGCCAGGGCAGTAACAGATGTGATTGGTTGTTCTTGGAAATGAAGTATTAGACTAGACAGACCTTTAATGTGATCCAGAAAGGGAGTCTTCTTACATTCTTGACAGTTACATCTCATCTTTGGAAAGCTACAGCTATATTTTGTTTGAATCAAGAGTAGCACATTGTTTATTGTGATATCATCTCTTTCGTTGTGGACAGTCGTGAGTCAGAATGCAATAGATATTAATTTTTGTAAGATCATTGCATGCCTCTATTAAACAATGAGTGGACACCTGAACCACTGGGGTAGGGGACATGTAGCTTTCTAGATGTTGTTCCACTCCAAATCCCATCAATCCATAGCCAGTGATGAGGGAAGATGGGAGTTGTAGTTCAACATATGGAGAACCTATACTACCCATTCATTACCTCAGCACATTAAGACATAGTATAGTATAGTACATTGCATGCTAGAATTAAGTGAAGCTAGTCACCATCTTAACCTACCTCACAATGTTGTTGAGAAGATAGGTACATTTCCATCAGCTCTTTGGAGGAAGGGTAGCCTACAAATATGATTAAAGAAATACTTGATTTCTGTCAGAAAATATTGGTAGGATAAAAATCTTGTGTCAGAAGGCTCTTCCAAATTCGGTCAATTTAACCCGCTTCATACATCTGTGTTCTCAGAAAAGATTATCATCTAAACCAAATAAGGTCAATTTTTAAAGTCTTTTGCCAAAGTATGTCATAAAGGAACACATTCATCTCACTGTTTCTGGATCATGTTGAAAACATAGCTGTAGACCCACTTGCAACTGGGTCAGTTCACAAAAGCCTGCCCTAAGTCAGGCTTTTGTATTTACAAATGAATTCATTGCTTTTGCTTAAACCACAAAAATGCAGCCAGACTTGACTGTTGAGCCCTTAGCTAGTCCAGCAGGGCATGCTTCATCTGACATCAGGGCATGCTTCATCTCCTAATGTATTCAGATTCATGGGGAGAAAACACAACATAAGCACTTAACTACTTAATCCACATGTTATTTATGGACTGGGTGTGTTAGGCTACAAACAGGGTAAAGGGTATGTTGTAATTCCCTGGGAGTGAACAGAATTTTTGGTTGCATGTCAACTTTTAAATTTCTGAAGATCCCAGCTTTTTCTCCCTTTTTTCTTTTTAAACTAAAGTTTCTTGCCCTCATGGGTGAGAAATGTGGGGCAATTCCACTGAAGTCTCAGAATAGGAATTCCAGAGCTTGGGGCCACAGTTTCAATGCTTTTTCTGGGTTCTACTGTAAGGCCCCGCTTTGGGGGTCCCCAATATCAGTATGGTTTGGATGGGCACCATACCTAATTGGCATCATATGTAATTGGCAACACATTTTATTGGGTCTGATATCAAATTCAAGCCTGAAAGGTGACAGAGAGGTCAAACTGAGCGAGGGAAAGAATTTGACTGTAAATGTGAGAAGCATAGGTCAACTCCAAAATTCCTCCAGGTAAGACTGAGTCATTTGTCAGGCAAATACACATCATTCATGTGGATAATAGGCTTAAATAGAAGCTGGACTTTTCCAAGGAATCCAATTGTGAGGAGCCCACCAGGACCCTGATTGACAGATATCCATCCCTTGTACACCTGGATTCTTTCGTCTGTCCTCACAGAACCCACAATAGACAGCTATTACAACATCCATCATGTCTTTGTCAATCAAAGCACTAAGCCCATCAACAGGAGAAATACTCATTGTCCACAACAGGTTCCCTTTGTCTTGCATCTGGAACCCTCACAGCCACAAACCATTTTCAAGGTATAAATATCCCCTGATTTGAGGATGCCCAGTGCAGTCTCTTGAAGATCTACTCGTCACTCTGTCCGTCTGGCTCCTGAATGAGAACTGCCCTTAGGTCCTACCTAAGCCAAAATACATTTCTACTCTTCACTACTCTGCTGGACTGGTAATTATAAATCCCCCCAAATCCCTCAGCCTCTCTATAATTTTTCCTCCCTTTCTCTTTCAGCTAGCTCTTGTGTGAATGTGTGATTGTGTGTATCTTGTGTGCATGCATGAGTGAATTCCCCTCAATAAAATCATTTTATTAGACAATTTTGCTTGGTTTTTGGCTTGGCCTGACCCCGTAAAAAATGGGTTTAAAGATCTCGCTAGGTTACCCTGCCTCTTGTAGTGCTACAGCTTGTGATCTGGCTAATTCCCATTCCCCATTATTTGGAGTACATTGAGGTGTCCCCCACGGGACCCCAGAAATCAGGGTAACACTACAGATGATTAGCAGAGAACCAGCACACTGTAGTGGTATATGGCTCTAGAGACCTGAGATTGAATCCTTGCTCAGCCATGAAAACCCACCAGATGATTCTCTCAGCCTCAGAGGAAGGCAAGGACAACACCCCTCTGAACAGATGTTGCCAAGAAAACTCTGTGAAAGGTTCGCCTTAGGGTCGTCATAAGTCAATAATGACTTGAAGGCACACAATACCCATGATTTGTAAAGTCAAAATCAAAATAGATTAAATAAAGTACAGTCAGCCCTCCACATTCACTAGGGCTAGGGGCACAGGACTCTCATAAAAGTGGAAAAATACAAACATCAAAATGTTTGCATGTGTCTGTGGGAAGGAGGATAAAATATGGTGGGTAGGGCTGGCAACCAGCTCAGGGAAAGGAGAGGGAAAGGCAGTAGACTAGCATGATGGCCCTATACTTCCTCACTCTTGCCCTTCTCTTTCCTTGGGTTGGGGGGACATCAGGAGAGGGTCTGTGGTACTGAGAAATTAGGCTGTGAGCTGTCCTTAACTGCCCAGTGAGTGGTCGCTGGAGGAGGAGGACCAAAGGTTTTTTTTTTTTTTTTAAAGGACTGCATAGTCTGATCAGAGCTACTGAGAGGGAAGGTTACCCCAGAAAAGAAGCACCTGAGTTGATGAGGCAGGGGTTGGAGAAACTCGCAAATAATCAAATCTGTGAAAGTCAAACCCACAAATGTGGAGGGCCAACTGTACGCAGAATAAGCCAAGTTGCATGGCATCCATGGGTCAGAGAACTCACGTTTCTCATAATGGAGTCTGGATATTTTAGCATTCATTTAATTCTGTATCAAAGCCTGGAGAAATTTTTTTTTTGAACAATGACACCCCACATCTCCCAGGTAGCCTGCTCCCTTAGGAGCCATTTCCGCACTAGATTGTTATAGTGCTATTATTCCACTTTCAACATCCTATGGAATACTGGGGTTTGCAGGATTTCATAAGATGTTGAAAGTGGAATAGTAGCACTATAACAGTCTAGGGAGGAAATGGCCAGGGATTCAGTGATTATATAGTGATTTGAAATATTTGTTTACATAGCCCACCATGATTATCCATCTTGATTGAAAGCAGCTCAGTTTAACTTGACAGGGTTTATTTTTATAGCCCTGCTTGCTTTTTAGAAGAGAGATGATAGATTGATGCTGTGGTTTCTATATTCTCTCTGGTGCATTGCACACTTTGCTGTCGTTGAAATGAGTTTAAACTTGGTAGCTGGTAATTTTGGATAATATTGTTGTCAGGTATCTTTAACACTACATAATTATAGCACCAAGATACCAGATTTGTAGTTTGGTGAGGCACTAGAGCTCTCTGACAGAGAATTCTAAATGCCTCATAAAACTACAAAACTGCCATGGCAGTTAAAGTGGTATTGAAATGTCATAACTGCATAGTGTGAAAAAGACCTTAATGTAGCATCCTTGTCTAGTTTTTGTGTGATGGTAGTGTTTGAAGTAATAAATAAATGCATCTTTTGGTTGTCTGTTTTGTCTTCTGTTCACAGAATAGCCTTTAAAAATGGTAATTTTTATTAATGATACACTGACCTTTGTATGAGAGAATCACCTGTTTCAGAAGATTGCAGTGCCCAAAATTATTTCTATGAGGTATCCATATTTATTAAACGGATTTAAATCTGTAGAGGTGCATGTGTGGGTGTCAGACTATAATCTGTGTAGTCAAAAGGAACCTAAAAGTACAGAGCAGCTAGTATTGAAAAGACTTATAAATAGTACCAGAATGTATGGCGAATATGTTGGCACGTATGCTTCTTCCAGATAGGGACTGCTGAAGTGACAGAGATGCAGCTCAGTTAATGTTCAAGATACATGTCTTTGGGGATTATAGTTCAACTCCCCAAACAGCAGGAGTAAATAGAAAGTGAGACCTCCTCAGGTTCCTGGACTGTCCTTCGTCTGTTCATCCTATACTGACCTTCCATAGGATCAAAATCCTCTTAGGGATGCTCATGTCACCTTTCCAGCTTCTCCTCAAATTTCTTTGAATCTACAAAGGATGAAGGCCTTTAGCTAATTAGTTAGAACGAGATTTCTCTCACCATTTCATCTCAGTGTAATTTTGTTAATGAGGATTAGCTTCCTCAGTTTAAACTAGCAGCAGGTGGGGTATGATTACATTCCAGGGAAAGTAAGCTCATTGACCAGTTTGATATTCAGAAAGATCTCAATCTGCACACATACACACACTTTGGAAAATCAGACTTTGCTAACAGGTTATATGTTCCCCAGCCCTGCTGTAAAGTAACAAAGCTAAGCCAATTAAGAATCCATCACCATGACATAAGTGGGACACTGTTTTTATTTATACTGCAATCTTTGACCCTGTGCTACCTATGAGTCACTAACCACAGCAACAGTATATGAAATTCCACTGCAAAGTTTCTATGGCCAAAGTTTGAAAATTATCTTACAGGGTAAATATCATGGTTTCACAGAAACATTACCAAGGAGATAATGTGAGTGATAAAAAGAAGCAAAAGTTTTCATTCTGAAAAGCTGTATAATGCATCAACTGCCTTGGGAATCCCCTCAAGTGTTTAAAAGGTACTTTTCTCCTGAAGGTGGATGATTCTACACTTGTGCAATGCATAAAAATAGCCCATCTACTGTTTTGCTGACTAAATATTCCTCAAAATATTAGTACAAGGTCTTTGGAGAATGCTAGCAGTATCCATATAGCTGTACTGCAGTCTTCGCCTTTCTTTTATAATTGCATCATGTCTAAACAAGCTGCAGTTCAAAGGGTAAGCAGCTATTGATTAAACATGTTTCCCCTTTGGACTGTACCTTGTCATCATGAGCATGGGCCCTTTCATACTATACAGTTATAGTACTATGATTCCAGTTTGACTCTGATGGCAATGTCCTATGGAATCCTGGGATTTGCAGTTTATGGAGGAATATTCAGAATCCTCTACAGAGGGCTCTTGTACTTAATTAGAGTGTGAACTCCAGAATTTCATAGGCTGCAGTCATAGAAGTTAAAGTGGAATCACAGTGCTATTACTGGGTAGTATGAAAGGGTCCCATGTAACTGTAAGGAGGAGTGTTGTACTTTAGTTCTATTTATCAATTTCTACAGAGATGTTGTAGTTCACTATAACTGGGCTGTAATAGAGAGTCACTGTGATATAGTGGCTTGAATGCTGGACTAAGAGACCAAGGTTTGATTTCCTACTCTGCTGTGGAAGCCTACAGGTGACCTTGGGCATGTCATATAATCTCAGCCCCAGAAAACCTCATGACAGCATTGCCTTAAGGTCACCATAAACTGGAAACAACTTGAAGGCACACAGCAACAAGGCCGTAATTAATCTAAGATATAGGAACATCAGTGTGACCTTGCTGGATCAGATAATAGTGAGGCATGTGCACTTGTGATATCGTCCTTTGCCAATAAAATCCTAATAACTGGAATCAAAGTTTGTGTTCATGGGCCTGAGAATGGGGAGGCACGCAGAAAGACTTGACTGCTCCCCAGGATGAAGGCAAGTGGCTGGTTGAGCCAGTCCTAAGATGATCTAGCAAAACTGGATCACCTAGGCTTCTGTGTAGTTGAGCCCCCTCAGGGATTCTCTATTGGGAATGTACTAAGTGATTAAAGTCAAAGAAAATTTTAAGACAGCTACTGGCATTAAGTCCCATAGTAAATAGGCTTGCCAGGTTAGTACCATTCCAGATCCTGAGATGTCAAGGCCAACACATAAGACCAAGAGATGGCCCCTGATGATGTCATGATAAAGAAGAAACAACAATGAGGTATTAGTTAAAGCTCTGTGTATGCCATTTAACTAAACAAAGTCTAACAAAGGAGAATGTATACATGCACACACTTTATTTTCAAGGCAGAGTTCTCACCCTGAAATTCATCCCTTCTTGGCCTGCAGTCTGGAGAAGAAGAGCCAGGCCCTCAGATATGTGAACCCTCCTAACAAAAGATGCATGCAATCTGTCCTATGCACACTTATGGGAGTAGGGCAACCTGCCCCCGCACAAATCTTGCCAAGAAAACCCCATCATAGGGTCTCTTTAGGGTCTCCACAAGTTGGAAATGACTTGAAGGCACACAACAACAAGAAGCAGCTATACTCACCAGGTAGAAGGGACTTCTAAGTAGACTTTGTCCTTGTAAGTGTTCATAAATAAGGCAGACTGAACAATAATGGTACAGGAGTAGTAATTTGCCTTGCCCCAGCTGTGGCCTCAAATACTTGATGGCTGTTGTGGCGTCCCGACTGGAGATTGCAGATCACATTAAGAGATAATCTGTACTGCCCCCACTAGCCCTAGGAACATTTATATTCTTTAGTTATTCCACTGAACCAAGCTTACTTTACTTTGGGCTTAGTGCCTGGAGTTGGAGAAAGTGGCAGGAGAACTCACAGTAATCATTTTTAATATGAATGTTGGAGGAAAAAAAATCTGAAGAAGAAAAGCCTAGCACAACATTGTGGCACAGAATCAGACCAGCATCCACAAAGTATGCTCTTTTCACTCTGCATATGCTTGGGACCTAGCTTGAACGTTGATGGCTCACACTGGGTCACAGAATTACAGAATTGGAAGATAACCCATAGATAGATGCTTCTCAGCCATTATCCAATCTCTACCAGCCTCTACATGGCTGTGGAGGGTGAAGACCATAATAAGATGAAGACAAAATCTATACGAGGGGAGGGGTGATATGTTTCATAGTTCTATCACTGCAGAACTTTATGCTACGTAAGTGTAGGATCTTGGAGAATATGTTAGACACAAGTTCTTAGTCTCTAATTTTGTTTTATTTTTGCTTTATAGTCATAGTGAAATGATCGAATGACACAGAAGAAGTTTTTAAATGGGTTAAATTTCTAACAGTACTAGTAAAAGAGGATGAAAAGGATGGTAAGGAAATTGAATGACAGAGTGGCTTTGTATTAACAAGGAACCCAAATGTAGGGCATTTTCCTTTCTTTTTTTGTCCTGTCTTCTTTCTTTTTAAGTTAGGATGTGTCAGACTTCTCCCAGAAAGGAAAGTCCATCTTTTGCTGCCTTTTTCCTAGGTCAGGAAGAGGCCCTCACTCTCACTAAAGTTGTGCTTCTGCATAAGCTGTATTTTTCTACACTCTTGATCTTTCTGTTTCATGTTGATGTTCGTTTAGAACTTCATAGAAATGTTCCTGATCCTCCAAACTGTGAGCTGATTTAAGAATACAAGAAGAGCCATCTTGCATCAGACCAAAGACCTACCTCATACAACATTCTGTTCACACATTTGCCATCCAGTTGTCTATAGAAAATACTCCGGTTGACATGAGCACAACTACACCCTACAGTCCTGAGCTTCTGAGCAACTAATACACAGAGGCATATTCCTTCTAACACTGGAAATGATGTATAGCTACCTTGACTACGCACTTATGCCCTCATCTTCCATGACATTATTCAATTCCTTTTTAAAGCCATCCAAGTTGGCAGTACACCTTGTGGTGGTTTACTCCACTTGTTAACTATGTGCTCTGTTTTATTCTTGTATTTGTCCTGAGTGAATGACCCTAGGTTCATTTTATATATCTCTTTCATGTCACCCATCCCTACCAGTTCTCCTAAGTTAAGCATCCCCAAACACTGCAGCTTGTTCTCATAAATGAGTTGTTCCAGTTCTTTGGTATTTTGGTTGCTCTTTTCTGTACCTTTTCCATCTTTGCTTTTACAGGGTGCAGGTGTGGTGATCAGAACTGTACACAATATTCCAGTTGTGGTTGCACCATGGATAAGGGCTGTGTGATATCAGTAGTTTTATTTCTGGTTCCTTTTTCTGATTATACTCAACTTGAAACTTTTTAAAAAAGCTGGCACACAGACAGCTGATAGTTTCACAGAGATATCAACCATAACCCAAGTCCCTTAGTCATTTGCTGCCACTTCAGATCTCAGCTTGAATGTGAAGTTAGCTCCCAATCTATGTCACTTTACACTTGTTTTCCCTGAATTTTCCCTTGGTTTGGAGAGATCTTTTTGAAACACTTAACAATCAGTTCTGTTTCTCACCATCCTAAATAATTTAGTGCCATCAGCAAATGTGGCCACCTTACTATTCACCCTTAACTTCAGGAGTTTTGTATCAGAAAGTTCTTTATACCTCAACCTTGCTTGATACATATTTTTTTTGAATGTAAGAATATTTTGTCTGCAATCCTGTATATTCCAAGATGTCTAGGAGAAGAGAGCCTCTTCTGAGGATCTCAGCACTCAGGTAGTGAGTTAGATCTTAATGTAATTATTTTGCTACTTGTCTGTTTAACATATATATACAGCTTGGAAGTAACTAGTTACAAATAGCAACTTAAGCTTAATTACTTTTCCCTAAACGTGTGAAAAAAACCTTTTGCTTGTAATGTACCAAAATATTCCTTTTGCAGTGTAATGTCAACTTTTAGTTACTCTACTTAGTTACAGCTGTGTGGCTTCACTAAATGGTAGAGAAAGGCTATCATAGGCTTCATGTGCTAGTTCATGCTGTGTCTCATACTGTTGCATTTTGTTTTAAAAGGTAGCTAACAGTACATACTTTTGAGACATGGAGAAGTAACTGGATAAAATGAGATCATAATGCCAACTGGCTATGTTGGGTGGGCCTTGGAACACTAATTGTAGCTAATTACATTTTAAAAGTAACATTCAAAGCTTTCAATGTGTCATATTCAATACTGTGATTAAGATTTTCAGTTATGATGCTGACCGAGATATGAGTGTTATTCACACTAAGCTACCGGTGAAATAAATCTGTAAATGAGCCAACTTCATTCTTACTTCCTTGACTTGATTTCAGTCATCCTTTGATCCTTCTGAATTTTGCAATGCACTCTTTGCATCAAAAAGCATAACTAAAAATGCATGTAATATGTGTATTTTAGGTTAACATGCACACACACCTTTTGTGCATAGTACAAAAATAATGCAAATTTTCCTGTTTTTGAAAATTGCAGATTGATGCAACTATGAGACAATAAATAGATACAATAATCTGACATGGACTAGAAACAGTATGATCTGGCCCAGTTTCAGTCACTCTACAACCACAGATCCCATGATTCCATAGGATTAAGCCGTTTCAGTTAGATGCACCTGTGGCTCTTTGCACAAGGGCTACTGCCAGCATGTGACTGGGTCAACAACACCATAACTGTGGGGGAAACAGAGTGTGACTACACCCACGGACATTCTCATAGTTTCTCTGATAAACATGCTGGCACTGAAGATGCCTCTCCCCTTATTGCACATTCTCTATGTGTTGACAGTTGTTGTCATTGCTCTTCTTCTGTGCCTAAAACGATTGAAGAAAACTCTAAGGTGAACTTATCCTGAGGTTTTCTTGGCAAAATTTGTTCAGGGTAGTGGTGGAGGTTGCAATTGTCTTTCTGAGAGGCTGAGCAAGTTACGCCCAAGGTCACCTGGGGGTTTTCATGGCTGAGCATGGATTTGAAGTCTTGTGTCCCAGACTCCTAGTTCCCAAACTCAAACCACTACACCAGACTGACTCACTGGAATTCGCAATGTATAAATGAAGCATCCAGCTTAAAAAAAAAAAGGCAGAATGTGTGCTGCAATGCATGGGAGTTGCTCAGACCACAAAGGCAGGGTAACACCCAATGCTGTGGCACAGTTCTTATGAAAATAAACCCAGCAAAAAAGGTAAAGCACTCAATAGTCGATGGGAAACCCCAGAGGGAGACAATCCTCAAACTGCCTGAGTTGTTTATTGCACCAATTGACAGTTCCTTGTTCAGCTGATCCTCTTTCCACAGCTCATGGGTGTCAATTCTGGTGCTCCATTCACTAACTTGCTCCAAATTCCATGATAGACCTAAATGTATATCCCCCTTTATGTCATTGTGTGCCTTCAAGTTTCTAATGTTTCCAGCTTGTGGTGAACCCCTCACAGGGTTTTCTTGGCAAGATTTGTTTTCAGAGGAGGGTTGCTATTTCCTTCTGCTGAGGCTGAGAGTGTGTGACTTGCCCAAGGTCACCCAGAGAGTTTCCATGGCTGAGTGGTGATTTAAACCCTGATCTTCAGAGTTGTACACCACACTGGCTCCTCTAGAATGTTAGTTGTTTTTCCTGTTTTGTCCAAAAGCACCTAAGGTGATACACATAATTAAAACTTGAAATAAATTTGCAAACAATGATTGCTATTTCCATTCTGTTCCTTTTTAGGAATACATGAGGATTTGTATATGTAAGAACAGAGTAATAATAAACAGAAACAAATAATGCTAGAAAATGTTCATTAGCTAACCTCATTTAGACTCTCTGAAGAACTGAGAATTCATTCTGGGATGTCTCCTATTTTCTCATTGAGTTCCTCCCCTTCTCATTTATAATAGATGCTTTGCTTTCATTCATTCCTAGTCTTTACTGACTGTTTTCCCTTGTTTTTGCTATGCTGAGTCATTTCTCCTCTCCCAATTTTTTATTTCTCCTTTCATTTCCTTCCCAATAGCACCTTTTGCATAAACGGGCTAGCAGTTGTAGCCACTTAATAGCAAAGTTAAGCGGAAACACCCACCCACATACACTATCTTGTGGCCAGAAGAACTATATTTGCTCTTAATACTTGCTTCCTGAAATCCCCTCTTTATCGTTATCTCTGTCACCAGAACTTCTGCAATCAGGCAAAGCGGTGGTAGGGCAACATTTTATCATGTTATGTATAGTTCAAAATCCAGGGTTTTAGGACCACAAAAAAGACAAATAAAATTCACCTTTAAAATGTCAATGCATTCTTTTCTTGTTTTTCTACCTTTCTGTATTTTTGGGAACACTTTCTATATTCATTTGTCTTTAAGGACTACTTTGGTAAGCCAGTGTGGTCCAGTAGCGTGAGTGCAGCACTAGGACACTAGGAGATCAGGGCCATTTCCACGCTAGACTGTTATAGTGCTATTATTCCACATTCAACATCCTATGGGATTCTGTGCTTTGCAGTTTAGAGAGGGGCCCAGAATCCCATAGGATGTTGAATGTGGAATAATAGCACTATAACAGTCTAGTGCGGAAATGGCTCAGGGTTAAAATCCCTACTTGGATGTAGAGTCTGGACAAGTCACACTCTTTTAGCCTAAGAGCGAGGCAATGGTAAACCTCCTTTGAACAAATCTTACCAAAAAAATCCAATAAATTGCAATAAATTGGAATTGACTTGAAGGCACATAATCATGAGGAACACTTCATATCCAGGATGGAAATGAGGGTCATTTTGTGTTCTGCCCAACACTTGGTTTGCTGCACTGGTGTTTGGTGGTGATCATATTTAGATTTCCCTGCCTCCTTCCCTCCCTCATCTTTTTGTTTTTCTGGGTTTTCTTTGCTTCCTCCCATAGTTTACGCAGGGGATAGTGCATCGGGTTTGAGTATTCCCCAGAACACCCTCCCCATTTCTCTCCACCTACGCATTGTAAAATGACAGCATTATTTGTGGGAAAGCTATTTTTTCAGAGAAGCTCCCATGTCTCTCCTCATCTTCTCACTGACATAACCAGATTAGATTCTAAGGAAAGACAGGGAATCCTGGAAACACGAGATGAGAGTAAATGTAAAAATACAGAAAGTTTCTTTTTTAAACCCAAATAGGGCAATTGTCATCCCCTAAAAGTAACTTTTCTGAGCCCCGGGAGCAAGAAAATGCCAGAGTTCCAGCAAATATTTGAATGCTCCTTGGCACTTGTAAGCAGATTTTAGGCTGCACTGCTCATTCCAGTGGTTGAAATTTTTATCAGTTGTGGTCAGGGTGATGACCAACTCCGTGAAGTCATGGATTGCGGAAAGGGAGTCAAGGGCCATATTTGGGCTATCCACTCATAAGCTAGAGATGCGTGCACGCAGAGTAGTAACTGTTGGAAAAATACAGCATTCTCTCTTCCTCACCCTTTAGCTAGTATAGGGTTAATTTCTTTTCTGGCCTCTCAACTGTTAGTCTATGTCTGTTTTTAAAATTATTGGCTGTGGCATTCAGACCTTACACTCTGCTGTCTGTGGCTGGCTTAGCTTAGAAAGGCCGCGCCTCTCACTCTCTAACTAAGAACACTCTGTTCTTCATTGCATACCCTCACTTCTAACTGCAACTCTGCTGATACAAGGCTAATTCTTAACAGTTTTAGTTTTATAGAGTTCACACAGGACTAATACCATAGGTAACTCAACGCCTAAGAGTAACTGCTAGACTGTGAATGTGGTCATCGCTGGAAATTAGTCTCAACACCAAAAGAGTGTTACAAAAATAAGTAAAAGAATATTTATCCATTTAAAATATTACCGAGTTGTAGGTGTAGTGGAAGTCAAGTGGAAGATATAAAGACTTAGCATGTGAGTTAACGAAAAGAAGAAGTCATAGAAAAGAAGATTCAAATGCACACATATATATATATATATATTCTTTTCCCCCCCTTTTAATCAAATTCACATAAGAGATAAAGGAACCTAGGCTGTTTATTTAAATTTAATACAATTTATATTGTATTAAATAAATACAAAAATGTACATAATAGATCTTTAAGATAAAGGAATACGGTATTGAATACTTTGTATTTTAGATCTAGAATATGTGTATATTTAATTTTGTAAATATAATTGGTAACAAATCAATAAAAATCATTTAAAAAAATAAAATATTTATATCTCGTCCCATATCTTAAGATCTCTGGACAGCTTAAGATAAAATCTATTTAAACCATTTAAAACTGAAACAAATTCAAATTCCTGTTCTCTTGTTGATTCTGAGAGTTTATGTCCACAAATGTAACTTTGCCGTGCTTTGCGTGCATGGTGGTGTCATCATAGAGTTTTTACAGTTCTCACTGAATCTGCAAGTCAACTGTGGCAAAAGCTATAGAGGAGAAACAATGAGATCACCACAGCACTGTGAGGCAGCCAGTATGGCCGCTTCAGACCTGATGAAGTTGGTCTGAAAGCCAAGGTAAAGAGTGTGAAAAGCTTTGTCAAGGCTACTTACCCCCCGAGGGCAAAGACAATGCTTATGTTCAATGTAGGGATGGCACTAAAAAGCGCTATGTTATGATGACTGAGTCTCACCCTGGCTGTGATATCAACACCCCCACAGTGAGTAGTGCTCTGCCATTACAACACCCATTGCAGAGCTGTGACACAGGTCTATGTTGGTAGCTGAAACCTCACCCCAATGTGATTAGCAGAGCTCTACATGACATGTTTTATCTGCATACACCCAGGATGGATAACTTGTCCGGAAAGCCATTTTCAATTTTCAGTGGCTTTCCTGGGGCCTGGTGAACAAAAAACACTGAAGACAAAGATGTATGTGTGTGTGCGTACACACACACACACACACACACACACACACACATATGAATGAAAGTGACATAGAAGTAGAAAAGAAACAGGAAAGATCAACCTTCTTTCCAATTTCTTTTACTTCCTTGTTTGGACATCTGTACTTTTCGCCTTCTTGTGTCTTTTGTCCCTAATTCAGTTGTAAGCCAGTGGGTATGCTGTATTCCAGTAATAATTCACACAGTTTGGCAAATAGAAGAACTGTTTATTGAGTTTTTGTGCAAAGTGAAAAACCCACAAGGTCTCTGCTTAACTATCACCTTCCCCAGCCTTGACTTCTTCTCTTTAGTCCTGAATCAGTAACATTTCTCATAATTAGGGACCTTCATGCTTACTCGTCAGGGGCATTGGGTGCCTCAGGTGGCAAATGCTGAGGGATGGTAGCATGGTGTCAAAGGAGACAGCTGTGTGTTGTTACCCCAAAGTGTGGGTGACTCAGGGGTCCACCCATGATGCCAGTACCCCCATGGGACAGAGGGGAATTAATTAGCTCAAAATCAGGAGGCCTGTGAGTGGGGGTAACTTAATAAGATCTTTCCACCAATATTTAGAGGGTCATGCAGGAAAGAACCAGCCAGAGATTTAAAAGTAAACTAAAAATGTGTTTTATTGAGGGGAATTCACTCATGCATGTACACAAGATACAAACAGTCACACATTCACACCAAAGCTGACTGAAGGATAAAGAGAGGAAAAATGACAGATATTAAGGCTGAGGTTTTTGGGTTATAATTACCAATCCAGAAGAGTAGTGAAGTCGCAGCAGTGTGGCTTAGACTTGTGTGTCTAAGGGCAGTACACAACCGGGAATCAAAGTGGCAGGGAGACATTCAGCAACTGGTGAACTGCAAAGTACAGTTGCTCAAAACTGGGGATTTTTATACTCTATTTCCCTCACTGAAGGGGTGTGAGTTAATTGCTTTCTGGTACAGTAAACAAAAAGGGTCTGGAATGGACTGATTGTTTCAATGTTGCGTAATGTGACTGGGCCAGGCTCTGGTAGGAAATGTACACAGCAGGGGTGCTTGCTTGCACCTGGGCAGTTTGACTATTGTTTTCATTGAGAGGATTACCTTAGAGCCATCAAGTCAGTCTTTCTTGGCTAATTCACAGTGAACCTACAATCTGGCCATGCTGAGGTTACCTTTAGCCTGCTTTCCAGCTAGGGTCCCTTCTCCACATGGCTTTTCAGCCATAAGTATGTATAATTTATATTTTATGCCAATGAAACATGTCTGCCAATTAATATATTTTGCCACTTAGACTGTATCTTAGCATGGAGGTGTACAACCACTAACAGTGTCACACAGCATCTCTTATGTCCTTTTGGTTATCTTATTGCTTTCAGTTACACCAGAGGACATTGTTCTGTCACCAGTGCTGAAGAAAGACGTAACTGCCCATTCAGTCAGATTTGTACATGTAGTATATGCAGGGGATTTTTTTTTCGCCTCCAGCAGCAGCAGCATGTCTTTGTCTTATCTTGCATCTTATTATATTTCTTAGTAAAATAAATGTTAGGAAAGTATCATCATTACAATATCCACTTCCTAGAGGTCAAATTAGATGCAACCTTACCATAAAACCATCTCTTCCTATTACTAGCCCAAAGATTACCATCAGAGCCTCAAAACCATTGAGTCGCCATGACTTAGGTCCTTTCTGCACTACACTGTTACAGTGCTTTTATTCCACTTTCAACATCCTATGGAATCCCGGGGTTTGCAGTTTAGGGAGGGACCTTTAGAATTCTCAGCCAGAGAGCTCTTTGGTATCAGTAAACTACAAACCCCGGAATTCCACAGGATGTTGAAAGTGGAATAATAGCACTATAACAGTGTAGTGCAGAAAGGCCCATAGTCTATTCCTGCTTCTTTAGCCACAGCATGATATACAGAAATCAATAAGTGAGACTTTTGATAGCAAGATGGTAACGATTATCTTAAATCACATCAGGTTGTTTGTAGAAGTATAGCTGCTTCTACAAACAATCTTAACCATGAATGGCACATGGAAATACAAAGTAAGAAAGGTTGAGAAAAGCATGAAAAGAGCGGGAAAAAATCTTGACTTATCTCAAGTTTAGCCACAGTGTTGAAGGC
Organism: Cyclura pinguis; assembly: GCA_030412105.1. NCBI lineage: Eukaryota > Metazoa > Chordata > Lepidosauria > Squamata > Iguanidae > Cyclura > Cyclura pinguis. The sequence goes on along the minus strand of CM059600.1, from coordinate 250,462,095 downwards.
AAATTTAATTGTGATTGTGATTAACCTTTATTAGGCATACTATAACATATACATATACAATAAAACTTCAACAATCATTTTTAGAAAATTTAAGCCATAACTTTGTTGCCTCCACCAGAAAATTGGCCATTAACCTAGTAATATACGGATTCCGATCTTCCAGTAAGTATTCCACTGATAACCTATCCAAACAGATATTCCTTCCAATAGCCTCCTTAACAACTTTTCCCTTGGAATTATATACAATGGGCAGAACAATACAATATGATAGAGAACATTAGGAGCTTGAGCACAATAACATATACGATCCAGAAAAGGGGTCTGTAGATATCTACCCTTAGTCACATTGGAAGGATGTACATTCAACCTTGCAAGTAGAAGAGTCTTCCTTGCCACCAACGATGAGAGAGTTTGAAAATAATCTGGAATCCTACCCTGCAAGGGGGGAATACCAAGCATCGACAGAGAACAAACCCTAGGAGGTGTTGGATATGACAGCTAATGTTCTCTCTCCGCAAGGCAGGCCCTGATAGTCTCAAGACACTCCTTTTCGGTTGATAAGAGGAGAGAATCCATATTTAAACCCATAGACATTATTTTACTTTCATAAAATGTAGCCCACCTGGCGTAGTAAACGTCAGATTGAAGGAAGCATAAAAGGACAGATCTAATAGGCCTAAAATGAATCTTAAACCAAGATCTATGAGTCATCAGCCAGGCTTCAGTTTCAAGAGAATTCAGGCCCAATTCTGCATAAAGAGTCAGATGGTGTACACATGGGGGAACAGATAATATTCTCCTGAAATAAAGTGTCTGCAATCGTTCAATCTCCTTGTTAAAGGCTGGAATCCAGGTGAATATACTATAAAGTAATTGCGGTCTTAATTTGGTTTGTAAATTTTTAAGGCCGCCAGGATATCCTGGTTGCCTTTTTTATAGTAGAAGGATTGTGCAACAGGCAAAGCTCTTTTCCCTGCCAGAATTACCTCATCTCTCTGTTTGCACCAGTGCCAATTAAAATGGAAGAGGACGCCAAGGTAAACATACTTCTTGAACTGTTCGATTGTCTGATTACCAATCTTCCACATTCTTGGGACAAATCTCTTAGAAAATACCAGTATTTTGGATTTATCAGAATTTACCAGCAGGTGAAATTTATTGCAATATTCAAAAAATCTTTTCAAGGCTCTTGCCAAACCCACCTGAGACAGAGAGAGTAACAATGTATCATCGGCATACTGAAGTACAAATAGCGGCCGATTACCCAACGAAGGTGGGTGCGAATCTACAGTGGCCATAAAGGCAGGTAGATCAGCCACAAATAGATTAAACAGGTGAGGAGCCAACACACATCCTTGTCTAACTCCTACACCTGAGTAAATAGGATCTATTAATAAACCGGTTTCAGAAAATTTCACTCTGCACTGATTGTTTGTATGAAGTTGGGTTAAAAGAAACCACAGTCGGGGATCTATATTAAGCTTATCGAGCTTTTCCCATAATAAGGGCCGGTGAATTGAATCAAAAGCGGCCTTCAGGTCAATAAAAGCCACGTATAGTTTGCCTTTAGGACGTGACAGGTATTTATTTACAAGGAATGAAAGCACTATTATATGATCCACAGTGGACATGTGTCTTCTAAATCCCGCTTGCTCCGGCCCAATCAAAGCCTGGACATTCATCCAACTCAATAATTTCAGATTCAAATAACTGGCATAAAGTTTGCCCACTACCGATAGAAGACTTATTGGGCGATAATTGCCAGGGTTCCGTCTGTCACCCTTCTTAAAGATAGGAATTTTGATAGAATCCTTCCAGTCAGCTGGAATCTCACCAGAGTTGTTACCCTGATTTCTGGGAGTCCCGGGAGGGACACCTAAACGTGCTCACAACAATGGGGAGGGAATTAGCAAAGAGCACTAGTTAGCAATGCGAAAGGCAGGGTAACATAGCGAGATCTTGAACCCTACGTCTACAAGGTCAGGCCAAGTCAATGATAAGGCAGAAGTTAATAATAATAAATGTTTTATTGAAATACAGTCAAACACGTGTATGCAACACACTCACATGAAGAGCTATAGAAATAAAAGGTAGGAGTTGGATAGAGGGATTTTGAGAGGAGGTTTGGTATGGGAAATACTATACCTCTCCTGAAGCCCGGTAATAGCAAAGAAGCTGGGGAGCGTGGGTTCTCAGCACGTGGGGCTGAGGAGAGGCTCGTCAAATGGAGAGACGGCAAGTCAGGAGGCAAGTCATGAGCGATCCAACGAGACGCTCAAGTCAGGGGTTCTTATAGGGAAAATTGTGGCCGCAGGCTAGTCCGTACTTGGGGATAACAATGAGTTTCGGGCTGGAGACAAAGCCTCCAAAAGGTCAGTACTTTAGATGATTGAATTATGACAAGACTGTCAATAGAGTAGCCAGTATGCAAACACGGAGTGCTTGAGAGTTGTATAGTCCGCTCATCAAGCTGCCTGCTCAGGGCAGGGGATCTTTTGTAAGTGGCGTGCATACATAATATGGTACTTGCCTTGAGGTCTCCTGAAGCTGCATTCGGCAATGACTGGCCTGTCTGGATTGGGATTTGAATGGTTCGGCTATTGTCAGCTGCACCTGTGTGCGTGCTTGTCCGAGGGCCTCGCCAGCACGTGGAGAGGAATGGGTAAAGAAGGCCAAATTATTGATATCAAACGATATCTTAATATCCCACAAGCTTGGGCTAGAAACAGTGGTAACAGAGTTATTTACAAGAGTGAATAAATTAGCCAATCCCTTTATCCATTGCTCACAGCGATATTTCAAAATTTCTGCCAGAAGGCCATCATATCCTGAAGATTTACCAGATTTTAGTTTAAGGATCAACTGACGCACCTCATTGGCTGAAACTGGGCTCCATAAATTAGGAGGGTTTTTTATTAGTGAATTACCCACAGATGTTTGGGTTCTCATTTTATTGGTAAAATAAAAAAACCAAGTCGAGGGGGGTATAGTAGGAGAGACCATAGAGTTCTCATTCTTCATATGTTTCTTAACTGCCACCCAAAAGCTCTTCGCATTTTTGGATTTCAAAGCATTATCCAGAGACGTCCAATTTTGCTGGAAAAATACCTTCCTTTTACCCTCCACCAATTTAAAATATTCTTTACGGGCCTTGTAATAGGGCCCAAGATTAACCACCAGATTGGCCAAAGCCTCATGGAACATTTGTCTTAACTTCCGTTTCCAGATAAGACAACTTTTGTCAAACCATGTTCTTCTACCTTCTATATGTTTAGAGGGATAAGAGGCCTTGTTTTGAAAAATAGTCACAATATCCATATATGCCGTCAAAGCATCATCTATGCTAGTGCTAGTAGTTAAAACATTAAAACAATTTAAAACCCGTATGTCCTTAAAACTATTACTAATAAAATCTTCCATTTTAGGATCCCAACAGATTCGCTTCATTCTCTCATATCTATGAAGAGTCAAATCACTCCTAGAGAGTGAAAGAACTGACTCAGATAGATTAAGGGAAACGTATAAAGGTAGATGGTCACTTTCTGTCCTATGACAGATATCAAAATCATCAATTAGACTCAACAACTCAGGACTGATTATTACATAATCGATAGTACTTCTCCCAATGGGTGAATTATATGTAAAACCATCAGTTTTTGGGAACCCTTCAGACCGTTTAGTATTAAAAAGGTGTTGCTAATACAAAGATTGATCAGGAATGACCCATTATTATTGACTTTTAGATCCTTGCCAACACGAGGAAGATTTAAGGGAAAGGGTGGCATGTCTGGATCAATCATGAGATGCTCACAAAGAAGGTCATTAGAGGGACCAATTCTTGTGTTGAAATCACCCAATAAAATGCACCTCGAAGAAACATACCTATTGGTGATATCTTCAACATAGCTAAACAGTTGGTCCCAATACGTGGCTAGATTAGGCTCTTTAATAGTAGGGGGAATATAAATATTAAACAAAACTATCTTGTCATTTCTTATTTGCAAAGAGAGAGCCTGCGCTATTGGTACACAGGGTGGCAATACTGTATATTTGAAACAACTAGAAAGTTTTAGAAGTATGGCCAACCCCCCCTTCTTTCTACCCCAATTGGAGGATTTACATGCGGGCACACAGAAGGATACAAATCCTGGCAATAGGATATCATATGGGCACCATGTTTCTTGTAGACATACAATGTCAAATCTACCAATATAGTTAATAAAGTCCATATCTGAGTTTTTACTCAGCCAACCAGCTATATTCCAAGGAAGGAGTGACAGTCCTAGGCTACCTCCTTCTAGTCACTGAACCGGATCTGATGAAATTGCAGAAAAAAATGCTTCCTCAGTTTGAACACAACCGTTTATGTTAGAGCAGGCGGGGTCATCAGCCAATGTAGAAGTAGATGGATCAGTTTCCGGCTGAGGTTGAATTATCCTCCGGAGTTTGGTTGTTGTATCCTCCAGCTGGGCAGTTACCATTATTTGATTGGCAGCTGAAAGATCCTGTAACCCCTGCAAAGCCTGCTCCTCCACGGACTTAAACTCAGGAACAGCGTCAGTGACCTACAAAAGATCCATCATTGGTGTCTCATCTTGCGGGATATCAATAATATACGGATGCTCAGAGGCTAATTCTTCCAATTCCCTGGCCCAGGATTTTCCCTGTACTTGCTCAACAGGTGTTTCCCCAATTCCAGATCTCACATCAATCTCATAATCGAGTAGAAGTGGAGAATCCTCAGCTGCAGGTTTCGCCTTAGGAAAAAAATAAGCACTAGATGGCAAATGTGCTGTACAGGCCTGGGTAGGGTTAACAGGAAGCGATGACATGTCGATGTTGAGTGCATCATCCCTTTCGACCCCATCCTCCATTATCACAAATGGCTGGACTGAGCAATCCAGAAGTTGTCCTTTGGTAGCAGAAACTGATTTAGAGGGCCCACCAAAATCGTCATTTAGTTGTCTAGATGTCTCTGTTTCAAACGAAGCCTCCATTAAATGTTGGCTATTGTTAATCCTTTCTATTGCCTGCTTCAAACTATTCCATTCCTCTTTAAGTTGAGTAAGTTCATCTACCTTATTAGGCCTACTCCAGGTTGAAAATACATGACGATCTAAGCCTACTCCTTTGAGTTTTCCCTCCTTATAAGCGACCAACGTATTAATTGCATTATTCCTAAAGACCGTAGAGCACTGAATATCATACTTTTTTGCCAAAAAGTTCTTTTTAGCAAGCCACAAAGCAGGACCTGAAGGAGAATCGAAGGACATAATCAGTCTTTGATAGTGTCTCAAGTTAGGAAGAAACTGAAAAGACTTTAACCTAATCCTTCTGGGCTCACACCTCAACAATTTACTTAAAGAGACCTTGATATTATAAAAATTAGACCACTTGCCTTTATTAATAGGGTTGTTCCCAACAGCAATCATCGCTTGAGATGCTTGCAATGTCAAAGCCGAGGGATATTCAATGGGATTAGGGTAAACAAATGGTGAAGCAGCCTGAAAAGCAGTCCTATTGTTAGAATGAGTAGAAACCTCCTCCTTTTAAAATTGTTCTGTTAATGCCTCTATTCTATTGTTGCTAGAAATACAACTAGTCAGCAACAATTCAAAAGTCTTAGAGATTAGAAACGCCTCTCTTGACAAAAGTTCCTTCCAAGGACATTTGGATGGTGATCCCTCAGAGCAACCACCATTACTAGAAGGAAAAACCGAGACTCCCACATTCTCTATGCAATCATTATCTAACGTAAGTGCTTCAGCCTGCAAAGATTCCAGAGTCACATATCTGTTGTTTAATTCTAAATCAGTCTTTTGGACGGAAGGCATTCGCCTATTTGCAAAAAGGGAATCTATCTTTGTCTATCTTTAAAAACTTCAGCAAAGGCATTTTTTCTTCAGTATTATGGGGAAGATCTATTATATTCCAAGGGGTGCTTGGAAAGTTAGTTTTAGAAAGTAATTAGTTACAGTTGCCTTTTCATGGCTCCCTCCCCTAATGTACTTAGTGTCACAGTAAAAAAAAAAAAAAAAAAGTTAAAAGAACTCTTTGTTTTCTCAGTTATCAAAAGTTCCTAAGATAGATACTATTTGTTTAACAAGATCCATTAGAATGCTTAACTAGTGTGTGGTAAAAAAATATACAAAGCTGTGAGGCCCTGTCCCTGGTAATTATAAAAGAATTTTACTTACAGTTACAGTTATGTTGCAAAACAGTTACAGTTATGTTGCAAAACAAAGAAAGTTATCCCTGGGTACATTTCAATCATAATGTAACTTAATTATGTCATAGCTGTTTTAAAAATCACAGGCAATATATTTGTGTGTCATAGATGCCCTAGCATTTGCTATTTGAAATTAGTTATATCCAGGCTCTGGTTCCAAGTTAAGTATTACTTTGAAACAGAATTCTATAGATGAACTCATGATCTCTTGGTATTCTAAGGCGTGTATTCATTTTATTGTTCCTTATCTAGTAGATGAAACTGAAGTAAAATTAAGAATTGACTGGAAATATGTGCAGATTGTTAGATATGAACTTCTTATGACACTGGGATATTCAAAGGCATTTATTCATTTTACTGCTTCTTATCTAAAACACTTGGTAAATGCATTTCAAAGCACTGTAAAATTGTATTATTGGCTTAATCATCAGGTATAAAATATAACAAATTGGTTTCAAATACATCACATGATTCAAAATGAATCAGAAGAAGACAGGTTAAGGAAATGAATATGACTGTTATGCTGCTTATAACATGGAAAATATTAAAAGGTTTTGTAGGCTAAAGTAACAAAAAACAAAACAAAAAACCTTTCTCAACTTTGCCCAAGGCACATGAAAACAAACATTGCTTTTTATGACATGTTGGTTAGTCCTAATATTGAGTGAACTTTTATGAAAGATAAAATTGGAATCTTACTCAGAGAAACACAGAATCCTATGTACAGTTCTTTACACATCTCAATGAACTCAGGAATACTTAATTCTTATGTACTTATGCACATTGTTACATTCTTTATCTTTAAAGTGCCACCACAAGGGTGGTATTATTGTTGTTGTTGCTGAAACTGCTACAAATAGAGAGCTCTGATTATCAGAATGTGGAAGAATTACATTTTGGACTTCACCTATGGGATCCTCCAACCCGATGACTGTGGGAGCCTCAGTCCAAAAAAATAACTCCCTTAAGCTTTGCCGAAAATATCTGGAAGTGAACGCTGATGAGATTCAGATGTACATATCTGATTAGACTGCCAACTTGTCCTGATTAATCCTCTGTCATCCCACTTTTCAGCTTTGAAAAAAAATTCCTCCTCCTCCTCCAGTCCCCCCCCCATGTTTCCCTTTTATCTTCAGCTTATCTCAGTTGCTGCAAACTGAATTTGAAGTGCAAAAGTAGTTTGCACTCAAGTCAGTAGGATAAGAGGACAGGAGGCGGCAGAATCATGTCTTGACCAGTAGGTTCAGTCAAAAAGCAAAATGGAGCCGCCTCTTCTCACCTATGTATTCTTCCTTCTGAGTAACTTTTGCCATCTTGCTCACACTCTGAAGTTGCTTGCCCATGAGTATCCTGGTTTTCAGCTGTGAAATATTGGAAGATATACCCACAGGCCACATGATTCCCATCTGTGATTTAAAGGATTTAATCCCATCCACATTGCCTATCCCCCCAAAAGTAGATTAACTAATTCAAAGGAATTCCAACAAATGTTTATCTACCATTCAGCAATTTATTCAGTGAATCTACTCTGTGACAAGCAATTGCTCTGATACCTAAATATTTGTTTTGCTAGAAGCCACATGGTGCAGTGGTTTGAGTTAGACTGGGATACTGGGAGATCAGAGTTTGAATCCCTGCCCAGCCATGGATACCTATTGGGTGATCTTGGGCAAGTCATACTTTCTCTGGCTCAGAAAAAGGTAGTGGCTAACCTCTTCTGAACAAATCTTGCCATCTTACATTGCTGGTTTATTAAACATTGGAGAATGTACTTGGCAAGACAAGGTGCATTTTAAAGGAGAAGGAAAGATTCCCACATCAGCAGTTCTTTCTCTCTTTTTGGCTGATTTAAAAAGAAGGAGGGACCCAACACCCACAAAAAATGGGTGTGGTGCATATATTCATGAGCAGCATGTCTTTTGTGTGCTTTCTTGCTTTTCTGATTCACTTCTGAAAATAAATTAAATTAAATGTTAAAACATTTGAGACTAGTAAAACTGTTATTCTTTTATCACATGAAGGAGTATCACAAAAATATTTTTTTGAAATAATTTTTTTTTTAAGGAGCAGAGGATGATCTAACCCTTCTCATGGATATTACTAACAAATCCAGATGGATTTTACATCTCGATTATTTTTAATGCTTTATTCTCATCTTGGGAGAAAGTCAGGGTATAAATTCAATAGATAAAATAAATTATTGCTTCCATGTCTCCTCCTCCTTCCTCCACATTTCCCCATTATCCTCAGCAGGGAGATGAGTCATTCTGGAATCTGATCAGCCTATAAATATAACAGGTATACATGACAAACAAATATCTTATTTATTTGGCATTAGGAGCCTCTTACCAGATTTCTTTACCTCCAGCTTTTGATTTTATGAATGTTATTTGGTTTTTATTGATATCACGTCTTTTAGGACAATCTGAACAGGTTTTATGCCTTCAAAATATTTGTTATCTTTAATGAATTAAAACATGTTTGTCCAGTATTCCAGGGAGCAACATGTCTACTGTGATGGACTCTGTCCATAAAAGTAGGTTGATTATAAATTTAAAGTAATGGACATGCCCTCTGTTGATACAATGCTGTTTATATCAATCTCATGCTTCTTTGTTATAGTATTTTCAGACAAGAAAAGGATTCCTTTTAATTTGGCAGTCAAAATAAATTATTATAAACAGCTATGATTATACTTCCTGAGCCAGTGTGGTACAGTGGCTGGAATGTTGAACTACAACCTTGGAGTCTTGGGTTCGATTCCCTGCTTGGCCATGGAAACCCACTGAGTGACCCTGGCCACATCACATACTCTCAACCCCCAGAAAACATCATGATAGGTTTGCCTTAGGGTTGTCAGAAACAACCTGAAGGCACACAGCTACCACCACTATGGCCATTTCCGCACTACACTCTTATAGCGCTATTATTCCACTTTCAACATCCTATGGAATCCTGGATTCCACAGGATGTTGAAAGTGGAATAATCGCGCTATAAGAGTATAGTGTGGAAATAGCTTCCGATTATACTTGGTTGCAGGAAGACTTTTGACATTAAGTTTTTCTGCACAGCCAATCATCTATAACTTAGCCATGTTCAAACGTGGCAATCTTAATGAGCTAATCAACAGAAATCATGTATCCCTCTTGAACTTTTGAGTTTTTTAAAAAAACTCTGATTCTCTGTGGCATTTTCCAGTGCTAAAGTGAAAAAAAGTTTGTCACTTTGGTAGTGTGGATGGCTGCAGAGAAACCAGCAAGACCAGCAATAGTTGTATCAAAAACATAGTCCTACAGCAGCCTCCCCCTTCTATGAATGCAGGTCTCTGGGTTCTATTTCTCCTCTTGTGTTACTTGTACCAGATGTGCATTCAAGCGTTTTAAAAAATCCAGTGCTCACTCACATATGCCTAATTATTTTATTTCTTTGATATACATGTATACCACTTGATACAGTAAACTCTCCCAATAATTCCTCTGAAAATGTAAATGTAACACATTATAGCAGCAGTAGAACACAAATCAGCCTCGTCGTCTCAAAACAGCTCCACCCCTTGAACAGGACATCTGAATTCCACCCACTCCTTCCGTATCTCAGGCAGGAACTTAATTAAACAGCAATCGGTTTCACATCCGTCTGTCAAAATGCTGTGAGTGGGAAGCCAGTAACTGGATTAAAAAATTTAAATCTCACCATTAACCATATGATTTTTTTTTTTTAAAAAAAAGCCATGTGACAAACAGGATACAATCTCACACATTGGCCAACTATCTCTCACTGGAAGGTGAATTTCTCATTATTACTTAAACCTTGTCCAAGAAGTGTTTGTGTTTGCTTGGTTTCAGAGCTGGCAGGAAGTTTGAAGGCAAAACCCTTTGTGCCCTTCCGTCCATGGTACATTTAAAAGCTCTTTTCAGGATGAGTCATAGGAATTCTGTGGTTTGTGTATCCTGAGTGGAGAAAGACTATGTGTGATTACTGGACATTGTACGGAGCTTGCAGTTAGATTTTACTTTATAAGTAACTTCCTATTTTTTTTTGAAAGGTAAATATTTTCTTTAAATAGATTGTTTTTTCCCCACTCTCTTTCTCTTATGCAACTTTTTGTTGCTTTCCGGATTTTTCTCTCCTTCCCCTCCCTCTCCTCATACAATAAGCATTTTTCTTACTTTCTGTCTCATTTTATCTTAGCTGTTATAAAATCGTTAGTTGTAAGATGGTTTTAGGACAGCCTTTCCCAACCTGACAGTTTCCAGATGTGTTGGACTCCCATCACCACAAGACAACAAGCTTATTATGGGCTTTGTAGTCCATGTGGGGAAACTTTCTAGGCTGGAGGAAGGCAACTTCCAAAGGATACAGAGAGCCCCTTTAAAGGAGCCAGTCACAAAATGTACTCCTCTAAGATCCACAGTGACAACCTCCATGCCACTCTCTTCACATCCCACGGTCTGAACCAATTAGTGGGTCACCCAAAAAGTTAATCAGCAGTAACTGAACTAATTTTAAATGATCCCAATTATTAGTGTTTATGGCAGTTGATTAATTTTCCATTTTATCACGTTTAGTATTATTGTATTAAGTTCCAAATCTAATGTTCCAAGCTATTTAATGCAGCATGTACTTTACACTGGGACAGCCTGGCCCATTACTGGGATATATACATGAGCAATTTTAAACTACCAGTAGAAGATCCAAACAGTGCAGTCACCATTCCTTTTAGAGAGTTCTTTCCTCTTCCCATTAGTATGTTTTTCTTTTTGTTTATGTGTCTTACCTGAAGGTAAAACACGGAAGAGAGAAATCTGGAGGAAAGTCCATCTGGACTTCCTGCCCCCTTGCAGTAAGTAAAGCAGGGGCTGTGCTATTCCCTTCCTTCTCATTCATTATAATTTGTGCTTGATACAGAACTCATCTTGTTAGTTCCAGTATTTCACAGCTCAGTAAGTTGTCCAAGACAATCAATGAGTCTGCTTTTCCAGACTCATTTTGAAGTTTCTAAAGTGGCTGGAGTGTCCCCAGCTGAGGGCTTCTCTAGATTGAACCACAGTTCTGCTAAATGGGCTATTGTGTTTGTAGGTTTTACACCTTGTTAGGGTATGACTGGATTTGGGAATGGGAACAACCATTACAAAATGGTTGTTCCCATTCCCAAATCCAGTCATGCCCTAAATATACTGGAGTGTTGCTTACTTCTTTGTCCCCGCCTGAGGTGTGGTTAAGTGTGATGTGGGCTGGATTTCCTTCCCTCCCCGTCATCCTCTACATGAATTCAAACCTCATGCTCCTCCCTCAGTATCCATGTTTCCTGTCTCACACTTTTTTTTTTTAAATTATAGTAGTCTGAACAAACCTTGCCAAGAAAATCTCGTGATAGGTTTGCCTTGGCTTTTCCATAAGTCAGAAATGACTTGAAGGCACACAACACCGAAAACCTTTACTACTATAATTCTAAAAGAAAAAAAAAGGGAAATATTATAAGCAGAAATGCAATGAGGGAAGGAAGGTCAGAGGAAAACCTCCTGACAAAGGTCACAAATACATTCAGCATGTTATGAGTGGGGCTGCCTAGAAATATAGGAGGAACCGAAACAATGGATACAGATTGGGAAATCTACCTTCCCACCAAATCCTGAGGTTTTTGACTAGCCTGGATGAGCTCAGAAATAAATTGTTTTGAGGATATGTTAGCAATCAAGTCTTCCTTTTAAAGTAATGGTGAAACCAACAGTGAGTCAGAAAACAAACAAACTACGCTATATCTCAGGAGAAGAATGAGCAACACCTGAAAGGCCTGTGACATCAGATCTCCCGATATCACTTTCTTTACTTCAGGAGGTGTGATGGGGAGTTTCCTGTTAACGGTATTATTCCAGCTATTGGTGGAGCTGTGTCTTAAACTGAGATGTCCGGCTGTGCTGTTGTACTAGACATTTTCCCCTTAAAACTGTGGTGTTCTGTTAGGTGTCCATTTTGCTCTGATTTCTTCTCTGAAACAACTTGATAGAGAGATGGTTAGATCTGGAAGCAGAGGCCCTTTCCACACGGGGCAATTGAAATGGTGCAGAGTGACCTCTGACGGAGGTCTTCTGCACCGTAGAGTGGACTGGGGCGGACTACTTTTTGTAGTTCCGCACCTCCGTCCGCTCCGAAGCGACCGGAATTGGTCGCGCAGCGTGCTTTTTAAAGACGTCTTTTTAGAGGTTTTTAAAAAGCACGGAGTGCACGACTCCGTGTCACTCCATCGCTGCGCTCCGGTGCAGATTTGTAGGCGCGCATTAGTGCGTGCCTGCAGATCTGCTGGGGGCAGGCTTTAGGCTGGCGAGCTTCTCCGGTTGGTGGAGAGTCTCCACCAACCGGAAGCTGCCATTTTGGACACCGGAGCAGTGCGGAGCGACGAGCTCGCACTGCTCCTCATCCCGACGGACTCACCTGGACGCTGAAGAAGTCCGGTGAGTAGCATTTTCGCGCAGCCCCCCACCACATCTGGAAAGGGCCAGAGCTAAAAGGAAGGGTAGGGGTGAAAACTTTTTAGCCTTATTGTGACCTCGCTCATAATAGATGCGTAGTTGAAACTGCTATTCTGATTTGAGCGTGTGTTATGTGTGTGTGTGTGTTTGTAAGATAGATAGAGAGACAGCATGGTCAACCCCCATACCAGCCCTCCTTCCCCAATATAGCTAGGAGCACCTTCAGGGCAGCTTAAATTAGAGAGGAGAAGGAGCCTCTGTTTTGAAGACCAGTATTGCCAGCAAGGTTCCTTCCACATTACAGTATCCTTAGCCACTCCTATGTCCCACTTTCACTGCTCCACTGCCCCTGATTGGGTGGTGGGTTTTTTTTTTTGAAAGCTGCACTAACACAGCAATGTTATAACAGCATGACATACCAGTACACTATTGTACTTTTGCCCTATACTGTCTAAAAATGTATTTTAAAAAAATAAAAAGTTTTGACTTGAAGGAGGCATTTAAAATAAATAGGGAGAGGTGATAGAAAGTTACTATACCATGGGAGTTGCTGAGGGAGGGACAAGCTGGGTGCACCCACAGCCCACCCACTGCTGGATCTACCATGGCAATTTGGTGATGCTTGGGGATGGAATAGCAGCTGGATAGTGATGATGTCATGCAGAAGCATGGCTCCTGGACTGGTAACAATCCACTGTTATGGCGTTATAATGACGTCATGTGGAAATGGCCTGAGATTATGGATCTTTGTATTTTATTACCATTAGCTGTCTTGAGTACCATTTTTGAGAAAAGTGGGATATAAATGAAATATAAATAAATAGTGGCCTCCAACTAAGCATTTGACAGAAAAATGCCTTTGTGTGGGATCAGCTGTTCTGTGGAACAATCCCATACAGCTGGAGTATAAACATTGTGTGTCATGGCCCATAGACTGTCATGATATGGACTTTGAGACTTTGAACTCTTTGATGACATCATAAAATGAAACCTTAAGCACTATCTTCAGTACGTCCCTGCCAGTATGAATATGAAATGGGAATTATCTTTACCTCAAGAATTCTGCTGGCATTAGAGGGATCAGCAGAGTCATTGGATGCCTACATCATAACATAGGGAAGGAAAAGAGTGTTGCCACTTGGGATTGCTCCACCGTTTTCAATTTTAAATGAAACTACTAAAAGGAATCCTGTCATTGTACTTGGCTTGTCATTATACTTTATACAGTTGTATGCCTTCAAGTTGTTTCCAACTTACGGCAATCCAAAGGTGAACCTAACACGGGGTTTTCTGGAGGCTAAGAGTGTGTGATGTGCCCAAGGTTAACTAGTGAGTTTCCACGGTTCAGTGGGGAATCGAGCCCTGATGTCTAGGCTTGTTGTTCCAATACTCAAATCACTACACCACACTGGCTTTAGAGACACTAAATTGTTTGTTGATATGAATAACAAAGACCAAACTACCTTTGCTGTTCTGAAGGCGGATGAAAGGACACCAACTGTGGAGCTTGTTTTGCCAGGTGAGATAAATTGTGTACTACACTGAAAAATGAAAACAAAACAAAAGGAAATTGGAATGAGATCATTCCCAATGAAGATATAAAAATTCCTGTTGAAGGATTAAAGCTCAATATACTCCATTCTGTTGTCTAGCATGCAGACAAATTCTTCAACATAAAAAGGAAGACGTGGGGGAAGAAATGTGGCAGCACCTTTAAGACTAACTGGTTTTTATTTTTGCATGAAAAAAGAAAAGCACGTGAGCTTTTACATGAAAGTTCTTGCAAAAATAAAAAAAAAACCAGTTAGCCTTAAAAATGCTGCCACATTTCTTTTTTTTTTTCCCCCTCCCTTCCTTCCTCCTCTTTATGCTACCAGAGACTAACACAGCTACTTGGCTACTTTGTTGAAAACTAGGCTAATTCTGAGTATCCAGGATCTTGACAGAACAGTTGCTCTTGCTTTAAAAAAGGATTTTGCATTGTTTGGCCACCTCTTCTAACCATGATGAAAGTTATCAATCTTTTGAGCATCCTCTTTGTCATCAGCTCTGGCTAGAAAGGTAACTAACCAGGCATTGTCATGCACTGTAATGTTCCTGCTGTGGTCATACTGCGTATATGCCTGAGTTGCACCATTAGATTTCAGAGTGAGGGTTTGGAGCTTCAAATTTCTTGCAATCTGATCATTTCTCCCCCACCCCCCGCCCTCAGCTAGTGCCTTTATTCTTATATCCTCCACTAAAGTAGTTCTAATGATGTGCTTCTTAGTACCTGAGTCCATGGTGTGTTTTACTACTCAGCACACAGCATGCCGTAATCAGTTTGAACTACATTTTAGGCAGTTTTTCTTTGTATTTACAGGAATGTAATTTAATAAAGCTTCTCTTTTACTTTCAACAGATATGACAGGGATTCTCTCCTTCTCAGGAAGCTTCTGAGACTGAATTTCCAATTTAAGCATGTGAACTACAGCCATGAAATACAACAGAAAGAGCTCATAACGATACAATGCTGCTGAGAAATGCTTCTACGAGAACTGCAGCTAAGCTTAGATGGAATAAGGAAGCTTCAGGGGCATGGCAGATGGTGGTAGATGGCAGCATTGTCCTTCTTAATCAAAAGTCCTGATGGCCTGGCCATATGGGCTGTGGTTCCACTACACCACTGACTCTGCCATTTCCCTTCTTTCAAACCAAGCTGATTAGCTCACCTACCTTTCTCCCCAATTAAAAATGGGTATAGATTCCCTATAATGCCATGTAGTAGGAGAAGGCTTATAGTGAACTGGAAGAAGCCTGTAGTTAGTTGTGCTGTCTTGTATACCACTTGACACAGTAAAATCTCCCAACAATTCACCTGAAAATGCAAATGCAATACACTATAAAAGCAGTGGAACACAATTCAGCCTCACAATGCTCAAGACAGTTCTACCCCTTGGACAGGAAATCTGAATTCCACCCACTTCTTCCACATCTCAGGCATGGAAATTAAACAGCAATGGGTGCTCACATCCATCTGTCAGGAAGCTGTGAGTGGGAAGCCAGTAATCAGATTAAAAAATAAATCTCACAATTAACTGTATGATTTCTTAAAAGTGCTATGTGACAATGTGAATTCTGTGGTTCGTGTAACTGGTAGTAGTCTATAATCAACTATACTTTCTTGAGGAAATAATTTCTCTGTGTTTCTGTGAATGTTTTTCCAATACATAAAACTGACAAATGGTTTCGTTACTAGCAGAATTGTGGCAGAAGAAACAATTCTGTGTTTATATCAATAGAACAGAGTTTTTCAGGACCCTCTTGTCAGTTTTTCTGATTGTGTCTCAACAAGGTCTTTTTTGTTGTTGTTATGGTGCGTCTTCAAGTTGTTTGTGACTTGGGTGACACTAAGGCAAACCTATCATAAGGCTTTCTTGGCAAGATTTTTCAAAGGAAGTTTGCCATTACCTTCTTCTGAAGCTGAGAGAGTGTGACTTTCCCATGGTCACCAGTGGATCTCCAGGTCCAAGTGTGAATTTGAACCCTGGCCTCCCAGAGACCTAGTCCAGCACACCGAAACCACTACACTGGACTGGTTCTCAAACTCTTTCTTACTTCTAGTCGAATTTTCTCTTCATTTATGCTTCTGTTGTCACTGTTTGGTATTTTCTGTTTATTGCTACTCTTTTTTTTAAAAAAAGTTCTCTATTCTGTCTCTTTTTCTTGGTTTCAGATATTTCTTTGATGGCCATGGACAGCGCAGACTGGGTTAAGGTGAAGAAGAGACAATAGTCAGAGTTTGATGCAAAGCTGAAGGTAATACCATAGTTACCCACATTAACAAAAATGCCAAGAACTAGTGAAGAGCCACCTATTAAAGAAGCTCAGTTCGCCTCTAAGCTGCAAGCCTTTGAATTAGCCCGTGAAGTGGCGTCAAGCAAAACTGAGTCTGACACGATGGCTGAAGCATATTCACATCAGCAGCAGAAACAATCCCAATCTGCTTGGCAGGGAGTTTTTGGAGCCTTTAAGGAAAGGGAAGAATTTGGAGGAATGGTGAGCAAAATAAGGATAAGACATCAGGGAAAGAGATAAAGTTACCAGACTTACTAGCTTGTGAGCATTTAGGCAGTTTAATGATAAATTCTCATCGTCAAATGCCAACACACTTGTTGGTTTGGGAGTCACCATAGTTATGGGCAATAATAATTACCAGGCAATGGTTCCGAAGCCATTACAGTCTGAGCAGCCCAATGCACAGGTATCTCCTTTGATTGTCAAGTGCGGCCATACCAACAGTCAACATAACCATTCTTTGCTGTATTTTTTCTGGCACTAGAAGCCATTTGGAGTCAGTCTTGATGGGAAAAAAAGGAGGAGAAGGAGAAGGAGGGTAGCTCAGAACACCTGGTATCTTCCTGACAAGATGGTGTGGTTTATTTTCTGTTCTCATTGGATGACAAACACCATTAAATCAAAGTATTTGAGAAAACCTCATATTTCCCTTGTAGGCAATTTGTCTGATGCAGCTTATGTCTAGTTCTGATAGTGATTGAGGCAAAACTTTCAAAAGAGAACTTAAGTCAGATCTCCAGCAATCTGTGGGATTCTCTCCCATTGCTCTTTTTGTATATGGAATGCAGCTGCTGGGAAAAGAGGGAATAAGAATATAATGAAAATCAACATGGCACGTATTATTCTGATACCCTGGTAAGGGACATTGGTATGATCTCTTTGGGATAAAACATGGCAACAACCTCACAAAAGGAGGCTGCTGATACTATTGTTTCCAGATAACTTAACCCTCCTGGTGGAGCAGGAACTAGTGAAGACAACTGCAGGTCTCCTAGTCATATCCTCTTGATATGACATATGTGTAGAATGAATTCTGCCATGAGGTATCTATGTCTGGATCTTCTTCAGACGTATGTTATTGTTATGTGACTTATGTTAACTACGACTTATGGTGACCCTCTCCTAGGATTTTCATGGAAAACCAAGAAAATCATGGGGTTTTTCCTAGCAATATTTGCCTTCCTTTTATGCTGAAAGAATGTAAGTTTCCCAAGGTCACTCAGTGCCTTTCTGTGGATGAGTGGGATTCAAACCCTCATCACTTAAAGCTCTGGTCTAAAACTTAAACCACTATATACTATACTGTCTCTCTCTTTCTCAGATATCTAGTTGAAGACAAACCAAGACAGATTATACCTATTTCTCTTTTAGATCCTCTATGGGCTTTAACTGATCTCTTCAAATTTTTGGCTGGGATTAGCCATCGGTGGAAGATCTCAAGAACCCAGCCTAACCTGGACATTCAAGCTGAGACTGCCTATGAGGTACTCACATCAAATTATGTTAGACTGTTAACTTCAGAATAGAAAGGAGCACTACATGATGGTCTTGGACTGCTCCTGATTATTCTTGGATTATATTCTGAAGTCGATGCGCTGTGGAAAAAAGCAGTAGCTCAAAATCCATGCAGACTCTGCAGGGAGCCTCTCTGCTTGGTACAGAAAATTGTGTGCACACAAAATTGTTTCCACTGTTCCTACTGTTCAGAGACATCCTGTTCTTTTAATCCTGATATTTCTTACTGAGCTGTGCTCCTCTTTGGCTGCATGACAGCTTATTCTGCTGGTCAAATATGAAATAAGGTACTGACAACTCAATAGTTACTTAGTTGCAATGCCTAATCTTTTTTCTTCTTAACCCATTTAGATTTACTATGAAAAGGAGATGTCTCATGGTAGAGTCCCCTGCCAGAAAGTGTTTCGAAAGCAACTCCAAAGTCTGTTATGAAGATGTGTTGAAACTCCAGAATGAAAGGACTGTGTGTAGGCCAGTGAGTCAAAGCTGTGTGATCTTCCCTGCCAATATGACTTGACTACAAATAGGCTACAGAAAGAAAGCACCTAAAGGCCCTTTCACACTACACAGTTATAGCATGGTGATTCCACTTTAACTGCCATGGTTTCATCCTATGGCACCCTGGAATGGCAGTTTAGGAAGGGGCATTTAGAATTCTCTACCAAAGAGTGTTAGTGCCTCATCAAACTACAAACCCTTGTATAATGCAAGTATGGGAAAAGGAATAGGGAAAACTGGCAACCAGAGGACTTGAACATTAAATCTTTGAAACTGGGGTTAATGTTTGATAGGATTTTATTTTCTAAAGTTATATCATATGAACTATAAAGTTGTTAGTATATCTATAAATAACATAAGAATCAAGCACAGTCATAAAGTGTAGAATAGTGTTTAATGATTAGATATCAAATACCAGATTTTAACATAGATAATATAGAAAGTTATGAAAATAGAGTTAAGGTGAGGAATGGAATATGTAATAACTCTTAAATGAAATACAAGGGTATTTGATATATAAAAACACTTGATAGATAGATATCATATTGCTATATTTGACGCACAAGTGTATTTTGTAAATCTTTTATTTTAAAATAATAAAAAAGGGGAAAAAAAACCTCTGCAAGCCCAGGATTCCACAGAATGCAGCCATGGCTATTAAAATAGAATCATAAGTGCTCTAACTTTGGTGGAACAGTTCCACCAAAAAGAAGGGAATGCTTGACACTATGAGCACCATTGCCTTTTTTCTTTTTTGCCTTCCCTAGGGTGCACACTTCTGCCCACTGCCCTCCTAACCTGGTAAGAGCTACTGAGGATCTGACCTTAATAAAAACTTTTGCTTAGGCAGTTTGTATTTTAAAATGAACCCACTTCCTTGCATTTAAAAATTCAGTTTGACATAACAAGGTGATTTGAAAAAATAGAGCTAAAAAGAGACGGCAGCAGCATTGGGTGGGACAGCACTTGGCAATACTGGACATTCATTCCAGGACTGAAGTTGTCCAAAAGCCCTCCATCCGAAACCTGGCAGTGGCTTTGCTCACTGGCAAATGAAGAGGTTAGCCCCTTTCCACGAACTGTTCCACAAATCTGTCCGTAACAGTGATGAAGGAGAGTCCCTTGTGGATTCTGAAGAATCTCAGACAGTGACAGAATTATGAGAACAGAAAAACCACAAACTGTATAGAAACCACACTGGGTCTCCACAGAGGCTGTGTCAAAATGGAGAATGTGTCACCATAACAATCATCCCAAGAAGGGGCATTTTTCCCCTCCCTATAAACTTAATCTAGTAAGCCTGTTATTTATACATGTATAATATGATAGTCAGAGAGACACATAGATAGATGCATGGATAGGCATGGGCAACAAGTGTTACCTAAGGTTCCCATTTGCATGGGCATGGCAGGTGTGGCAAATGGAGATAATGGTGCCATTACATGCTTCTGGAAAGATGAGATCTGCTAGTCAACCAGCTTGAAGACTGACTGGCTGGTTCAGAGTTTAGGCTGACCTGACTGAAAAAGTCTGCTGAAGAATATCAGAAAAATACTCCTGGGATGAACTCAAGTCATTCCTTGTGAAAGCAGCTTCTGATCCACTCATGTGGAAGAAAGAAGGGTGTGTGGGACACAACTGGAATAGACGACCCCTTCTTCCGGACTTATGTTTGCTAATAATATCTGGTTTGGATGGCACAAGAACACACGATTTAAAAGCAGCAAGTCTTTCCTTTGATACTCCTTCTGCTTCAAAAGTTAGTTCTTTCTTGATAGTGAGTTATCCACTTCACATTGTTTGGGGAAATCAAAGCAATAGTGTTATAGTAGAGTGGTAGGCAGTGTCTTATATTTGCCTTGGTTGGTTGATGTGTCATAGGGAAGGGTGTACAATGATATCACTTGTGTTATTGTATTTGCTGGCATATAAGACTCACTGTCCCCCCAAAAAAATACTGTTTGAAAATGGTGTGTGTCTTATACGCCAGCAAATATGATATTCCACTGCTGTCCTTCAACTATGTTGGGGAAAGAAGCCAATCAATAAGAGACATGGCTGTTTTCTTGATAGAAATAGAAAGCAGGGAAGATTTCAGTTCTGTACCCTAAGAGTTTCTAATATGTAGCAGTATGGACACTTTCATTGTCATCCCAATAGAAGGTTTTAAAATGACCCACATAAAGCATTTTCATTTGTTGGCTTTTGCTACCTAATACTTCTAGACAGAAGACTTTTTACTCAAGAAAGTTTGGTAAGCCAAAAAGGAAGCAACCGGGGAATTTTTCATGAGACCCTGTAGAGTTCATATAACCTATAGTTCCACATGCAAAAGAGATTAAATGGGCTGAAAAATACAAGAGATGATTGAGAATGGCATAGCACGTATTGTATTGTTTTGGCAATACAAAATGGCCCAAATTAGCTGACAACACAACTTTTCTTTTTCAGATGAAGGTGTATTGATTTTCTTAGCCCTGGGGGCAATGGCTACTCAGCATATAAGATAATTTGGAGGAGAAATTGAACTTGTGCCTGCTAGTCTTGGCCACACTCAAGGTTCTTTCTGCATAGAGTAATATATGTGCATGGGTGAATGCACACACTGCACAATCCATACCCTTGAAAAATGGATATCAGTGCTCAGTATGAGCAGAATTTGGAAAAGTTTTTTTTTCACAACACTGTTCCCTTAGTGGGCATGCTGACTGGGGGAGTTTGGTAGTCCAAAATGTGAATTTTTCAAGTTCTGAGACCTTGCACATGTGAACATCCACTCTTCCTATCTTCCCAAGTTTTATTTCTACTACGGTAGAAACTGCCCTGATAAGGCAGGGACAGTCCCAATTAATCTATCATCCCATTTTTTCATCTGCTTTTAAAATATCCCAGATTCTCTCACATCCTTTCACTTTCCCCCTTTGTCCTCAACTTACTTCAATTGCTGCAAACTGAGTTCAAATGAAGAGTAGTTTGCACTCAATGAACTCAGCATGGGGGGGTGAAGAGAGCATGGGGGGGGCAGAATCTTGCTTTTCCCAGTAGGCTCAAGCAAAAAACAAACTGCTACAGCCCCTCCTAGCTTGTCTGTTCTTCCCCATTAATAACTTTTTGCCATCTCGACCCCACTAGCTTACCCTCTGCACAGGGGTTGTGTTACCCTGATTTCTGGGGTCCCATGGGGGACACCTCAATGTGTTCCAAATAATGGGGAATGGGAATTAGCCAGAGCACAAGCTGTAGCACCACAAGAGGCAGGGTAACCTAGTGAGATCTTTTACCCAATGTTTACGGGGTCAGGCCAAGTCAAGACCACGACACAATAAAGTTCTAATTTTTGTTCTTTTATTTGTAAAGTCACAGCGCACTTGCGTTCTCACTCACACGGAACCAAGAAATATTGCGTACTTGCATACTCACACACACAGACCTAAGAAAATAAAGGGAGGAAAGTAAATAGGTGATTTTAAGAAGGAGTTTTTGGGGAAATATGACACCTGATCCTCTAGCCAGGTAGTCTGAAGAAAGTCTGTTGGAGTGGAGGTTCTCAGCTCGTGGAAGCTGAGGGGAAGGCTCAGCGAACGGAGCGGCAGCAAGGCGGTATGGAAACCAAGAGTGATCCGAAGAAGCGCTCAAAAATCAGGGGTTCTTACAGGGGAAAATGTAGGGTAGTCCGTTCCCAGGGAGTGCCTGTAGGGTAGTCCGTTCCCAGGGAGAACAATGGGTTTCGGGTTGGAGACAAAGCCTCCAAAAGGTCAGTATTTAGCATGATTGGATTTTGACGGCACTGTCAATAGCACAGACAGTATGCAAATGGAGAGTATTTGACAGTTGAGTAGTCAGAAGTGCTAATCTTGTCAAGCTGCCTGTTCAGGGCAGAGAATCCTTTGTATGCCTCGTGCATACTTAACATAGGTTTAAAGTGTACTTGCCTGGAGGTCTCCTGAAGCTGCGTGCCAGAAAATTACTGGCCTCCCTGGATCTGTTTTGTATTTTTCAGCTTGTTTGGCCGTGTCTGTGTGCATGCTTGTACGGGGGCCTCGCAAGCACGTGGAGGGGAGCAGTTTGGAATGGCCAATTCTTTGATATAAAATCATATTTAGTGGACCTCGGGTTCGGACTATGCACCACAGTAACAGTTGTTCCAATTCCTAAACACCATTATCCCAACAATCTTGTGAATGTTGTACACTAGTCTCAGTACTCTAAACTCCTCTGGTATTTGCAAAATAATATTTTTTTATTCTTGCCACAAGAGAAAAACAACACCTTGCCTCTGGGCAAGCGAAAGTCCCTAAGGAATGTTTTGTTCATTTATATAAGGATCTCTTTGTCAGCTAGCCACAGCAGACGTTGACTCAGCTTTTGATGCCGGGTGGGTATTATCCTGTATAGCACCTGGAAAGATACAGACTCATTGATCAAAAAAGACCTGGAGTTTCCACTCCAGACTTTTGTGGGTTTTCCCCCATCATCTTGTGGAGGAAAATATTCTTTACTATTTTGTTTTATGAATTTCATTGATATCCACCCTTTTTTCAATAGACTCAGCATGTGGGGAAGATTAGATTGAGGGGGAAAGAGGCTTGCTCTCTCAGCAAATCATGACACCTAAACCTAGGCCGCTTCACAGTATACAGTAACAGTGCTATGATTCCTGTTTAACTGCTTTGGCTGCATCCTGTGGAATTCTGGAGTTTGTAGTGCGGTGAGGTAGTAGAGCTTCCTGAGTGAGAATTCTAAATACCCTTCACTAAGGTGTAAACCCTGTGATTCCAAAGGGTGGAGCAACTGGCAATGAAAGAGATGTATGTCTATAATTGTGCAGTGTGATATAACATGCCCTGTGTTAGGAGACATATGGGAGCATGTGGAGAAAGGGCCTTTTTTTGGGCAGGGGGGAGAAGAGGAGAGAAATGGTCTCCTCTGGCTGCCAGTTATTGCCACCATAATCCCAGAGCTGTTTCCATCCCCATTAGGTTTACACCCACTTCTAGACTGTTGCTAGAAGATAAAGTATTATGGAAGAGGAAATGACTGGCTGGGAGATGTTCATCAGTCTCTTTTTGGCCCATCAGATCTTTCCCAAACATATTCCTCCAGCCGTGCATTCCCATTATTCAGAAAGCATGGAGGTGGGAGCACAGGTCTGCTGATTTAACAAATAGCCTGATGAATATCAAGTGTATCTGGATTACACAATTATAAGATTTTGGTTCTGCTTTAACTGCCATAGCCCTACCTTATGAAATCCAGGATTAATGGTTTCATGGGACACTTAAATCCTCTGCTTTGAGCTCTAACACTGAATCTCACGAATTTGTACTAGATTTAATTTTGCTTTATGGTAGACTGCAAGAGTGTTGTCCTCAATTCTGCTTGCTAATCAGCCTTATAATATCCACCAATACCAGTCTAATATTTATTGAAACAAAATCTTTCCACATTTTCCTCATTTCTGTGGACTACAGTAAAACTCGTAAGATGAAATATTAGCAAATGTATATATTTGTTCTCTCGCTTTTTTCCAAAAGTGACACCTACTGGTGAAACAGAATCTCTCTTAAAGAACAGCAAAAAGAACAACCTTTTAGATGAAGTCATCTTTACATTTCATATAGAACTTTGTAAACATGACTTTGGGGGACTTTCCATATAAGTCTCACCTCGTGGGCAGCTGGAAATTCAAGAACTTTTTCAACACTGTGTAATGGCGAAACTGCAACATACCTGAAGTAAGAACTTTTGGAATACATTTTATATTTTTGCAGGAGAGAAATTCTATAGCCAGGTTGAGATCTGGAACTTTGAAATTTCCCTTCAGAATAGTTATAATAGTTACAGTAGTAGTTATTAAATTCTACACCTTGGGCGTAGCCTTGTTTTCCAGATGGAGCATCATGAGACAGAGGAATCCTGAGCTAGTTGCGTAGGCCTAAATCTCTTTGGATTACAACTGGCGGATCTATTTCTTTTTATTTTACCTGTTTCATTTATTTATTGAAATCATATCCCATCTTTCTCTCCCGATGGAATTCAAGGCAGCTTGTAATAATTTAAACAAGATTAAGCTAAAATATTTATTTACAAAAGTTAAGAAAGAATAAAATATCCATATTATTAAAAATGGTTGGAAAAAACAGCTTTAAATAATTGAAAACATAATTAACAGTAAAAATGTTTAAAAATACAGCACACCACTTCACACATTCACTGTTGTGTTGTTGTGTACCTTTTCTTCAAGTCATTTATGACTTCTGGTGACCCTAAGGGTATCATGGGGTTTTCTGGAGGCTGAGAGTGTGTGGTACACCCAAGGCCACTCAGTGGATTTCCATGGCTAAGTGGAGAATTGAAGCTCTTCACACACACACACACACACACACACATACACACGTTCCATAATTAAAATTCAATGTCTGCTGAATAAAAATGTCTTCACTTGTCAGTGGAAAGAGAGAAAAGAGGGGGTGAACAACACCTCCCTCAGAAGGGATGTCCACAGGCTTTGATCAGCCATGGAGAAGGCTTTCTCCTGAGTCTCACCAAATGTTCCTGCAAAGGTGGCAGGGCTGAGAGAAATCCCTCCCCTCAAGATCTTAAAACTTGAACTGGCTTGTATAGGGAGATATGATCCTTCAGACCTATCATTATGCATTGTTGTTAAAACACTAACAACTTCCTCCTAAACCTGAGATGGAGAAAATGCAGCCTCTGGGCTGCATGTGGTCCCAAAGCCTACCTCCCCTTGGTTGCGGTCCTAGTTCACTGTCCTCCATGTTCAATGGAACAGGACTTTTTCTGACAACTGTAGCCTGAGGATAGTTCAGAGGACTTTAGTAGTGTGAACCCCTGCACATGTCTTCTCAGAAGTAAGCCCTCTTTAGTTCAGTGAGACTTACTTCCAGGTAAGTAGATATAGGGCTGCAGCTTAGAGATGTATCTATGGGAGGGGTAAATGAGGACACTACTCCCTCAAATTAAAAAAAAATCTATCTGCCCAAGTGAAATTTGCCTTCAGTCCCCAAATTTCTAGCACTGCAGTGCCTTCAAACTTTTTGAATATTTAAAAATACAATTCAGGCACCCAAAGAAAAAGGGCAGGCAAAAATACCAGGGGAATGCAAACAGAGAAGAGTTCTAGATATGAATTATTTTCTACATCTTACTCTCTGCTATGCTGGCAATCTGGGGAATGAAGGAAAATTTCATTTGGGGGCCCTGGAATACTTATTTGGGGGTGCAGTGCCTTCATTTTGTCCTCCCTCAATAGCTACATTCTTGGATCCTGCAGCCTAAATGTGAAAGGTAATATCTTGAACTGGGCTGGAGCCCAGTCAAAAGTCTGGGCTCCAGTTTAGTAGTCTTGACATAACCAGGATATATGTTAACCGCTGCAGTGGCAAAGCTAGCAGTTCCACCAATGGACCACTGTTATTGAACAAAATCAAGACTTTTGTAAAATTCTGTATTTTTCTGTGTGCCCATGTAGCCTGAGAGTGGCACTTGGACTCCTTCTGTGCCATTCATAGTGCTTAACAGCATCTTCCAATCTGTTAGTCAGTGTTTTTATAACCTTCTTTAAAATATTGCCTGATCCTTGAGAGGGGAAAGTCCCTAGATTTCCTTGTTCTCTCTCTCACACGGGGATTTCCCACTCTCCGACAATGCAGTGTGATGACTGCATTGTTCGGCAGTATTTTTTCAGTATTTGAGAATCATCTGTAAACACTATAAGTTCAGCTCGGAGGCATCTCTTGTACGGCCTACCCAAAGTCCCTTTGATCTGCATAATCTGTTGTACTCATGATGGTTTCATGGTTCTGGTCACTGCAATCTCCACTTTACTTCTAATGGGTCAGGATCGGGAGTCTGAGGAGAGCATTTATATGGTACTATTCCCTCTCATTTCTCAGTCACTCACAAGCAACTGCTTTGTACTCAGTTCAGGGTCTTTTTCAGCTGGTGTAGACTATTGCTGGTTACTTTCTTTGTGAGTTGCCCATTGTACACACAGGTCATTCTACTGTGTAGGGCCATTCCACACTCAGCAAGCATTGGAAAAAAACTTTCTTTGGACTAAAACTGGGATTCTGGGAGTTCTAGTCCCAAAAGGTAGTGTTTCCAAGCTGGGGACCCAGATCACTGCAGATCAGGAAGGAAGCCTGCACCAAGATGACCAGTAGAGACCAGAGCAGCTTCTGGCTTCCAACTGGCAAAGGAGTTCTTTGCTGACAGGCTGAAATTAGTTTGAACTTATGAGGCTTTGCTGAGTTGGCAAAACTTGGAAGAAACATGAAAAAGTGGATTTGAGGATAATGCAAACAGAACTAATTTGCAGAAGTGACCAGTTGGCAAACAAAACATACACCTTCTTTATTCTTGCAAGACCCATTCTATCTTAGGTGCTAGTCAATAAATATTATCAACCTGCCATATTTGTGTGTTTGATGGGGGCTAGTGGGAAGGTCCATTTTTCCTGCACTCTACCACAAGTTGGGTTCAGGTGGTCTCAAGATTAGACTTTCAGGGTGAGTGGTGGGTAGCAGCAGCAACAACAACAACATTGGCTTTCCTTCAGTGAGATCAACTATCCCCACTTTTAACCTTACAACAACAACCCTGTTTTCAGACTGAGTGAAAAGGACTGACCCAAAGCCACTCAGTGAGTTTCTTGGCTTCTTGGGGACTTGAAGCTGGATCTCCCAAGTCCTACTTGAAATTTCTAATCACCATGCCACACTCTGATATGGAAGAATTTTCACTTGTGAGTTCCCACAAGCAGTGAAATGCAGACTGAGGTTTATTACCTTAGTTGTTGTCCCCATGAAATACGTATTTCTGCCACTCAAGTTAGAAAGATGAAATGCTGAATGCTTAGAGTTCAGCTACGAGAGCTAGTAAGTAAAGTGTGAAAACGTGTTACTTACCACTAACACTTGTACCTAAGGCCTTTGTCTTCAGTGAATAAATCTCTAGTTTTGAATCCCCACCCCATAAAGGATGAGTGCTATTAATATTATGTATGAGAGACCTCTAACAAGTTAAAGTAAACAAAGGAAACTAATGGTAAAGGTTCTCTCTCAACATATCTTATTATATAGTAAAAGAGTGAGCCCTCCGTATATACGGGGGTTCTATTCCAGGAATCCCTGCATAAAAAAATGTGCAAATGCTTGCATCCTATTATTTTCAATGGACACAATGTGCACACACCTGTGGCAGTGTGGGCGCACGCCTGTCACATCCTTTGATGATAATGGACGTGCCACTTTGTGTGACCTCAGATTTGTGTGTGCTGAGGTCATACCACTGTAGTTTTGAATCATGGTTGACCGTGGGTAACTGAAACCATTGAAAGTGAAACTACTGTAGACTACTATAGGGACTCCTGTACTGGGGTTACTGTAGCCTCTTTTCCAGAATGGCTCACAGCACTCACAGAAATAATGTAGAGTTAAAAAAAAAGTAGATTAATACAGTGGAACAATAAAAAATTAACCAGAAAAATTAAAACCACCAGCAGCAGCCAAAAATTAAAACTACCAGCAGCAGCCAAAAATGCCATGCTAAAACAAGTTTATATGACATACTGAAAAAAAAAAAAGTTTTCACTGGTGTCAGGATGTCCTCTCCAAATGGTGAGTGGCTTTACTATACTCGTGGCATCCTGCCTATATGGAGTGGATTTTACATTTCTCAGCAGTGTGGAGGTGGCATTTCCCCTGAGTCTGAAGATTAGTGCTGGTATTGCCAAAGGGGGGTATGCATTTGATGGCATTTTGATTTTCTTTCCTCAGTTCACTATATTTTCTCCTTTTGTTCTGGGCTAGATGCATATTCCATGTACAGATAATACTGCTGCAGCATTTCTTCCAGTTATATTAGCTCAATGGTGATATAGACCTGATCCTGGTATAGTTTAGTGCGGAATTGGTAATGGATGAAAACACAGGGTACTTATCATTGAAATTTTTTTTAAAGTCAATAGAACTCAACTACTGTTCTCAATAATTTTCTGAAATTTGATCCTTTTACATAGGAAAAGCCATACTTGCATTATAGATGCTCAAGATTTGCAGGGTGGTTTACAATGTTTTTTTTTTTTTAAAAAGCCACTCATCTTACATACAGACTCATTTCTAGAATGGCTCACGGCACTCAGAGGAACACTATACAGCTAGAAAACCACATGCTGATTAACACAATGGAAAATAAAAAAAAAAACTTTACCAGAAAAATAAAAACCACTGGCAGCACCCAAAAATGTCATGCTAAAGCATATTGGAGAAAAAAAATTGGAAAGTTTTCACTGGTGCCAGGATTGTTGCTCCAAATAAATGGTGAGTTGTAGAACTCAGAAGACCTTTTTTATAATCGCCTATTGAGAAGGAGGGAGTAGGAAACTGGCAGAAATGTCTTCAACAAGATTACCATGAGGCTATTGGTGCAGGAAAAGGCCATCAGAGCTACAACAGCTTTAAAGGGGAGAACCAGGGCTGCATGAAGACTTTTCTAGGCCCTAGGCAGTCTTGTATTCAACTTTCTGCCTCGCTTCGATGTACCAGTAGGGATGAAAGTATAAAATATCTTTATTTGGAAATTTTGTTTTCCTTCTATATTCCTATGAGTTTTTTTTTTTTTTGTAAATTCTGTTTTTCTAGGCCCAAAATTTTTCATAGACCTTAGGCTAGTGCTTAAAGTGCCTAGTGGATAAGGTGGCCCTGCTCAGAACTGGACCAACACATGGGGATATTGTTTAAGAACTGGTGAGACATGTTCACCTCGGTCCAGGAGGATTGGCTTGAGACTTTTGTTGTCTATGGAGAAGGACATGATGACACACCCTCACTATTCCACATATGGAAGCCAACTGGACTGGCAGATGACTCTGACTCCAAAATGGCAGATCAGAGAATGTCTCCATCCCATCTGAGGTAACAGGATCCTTTAAGGAGGCTGAGTGAGCAGGCCACAAGGAAATGACGGACAGTTTCGACTTCTATCCACAGAAAAGAACAGGTAGGGAGTTTATAAGAACAGCAGGGAGTGAACTGTCCACACTGCTCCATCAGTATCGCTTGCCTAACCCTGTAGCCTCACTCTGCTTAAGGGGAGGGCTATATCTGGGTCCCTGTTAATATTCTAATAGGCACCTTTTCGACTGATAAAACTGTCTGATATGGTCTACCTTACCAGTGTCAGTGTGATTTTTCTGCCCTCTTGTGGTTGTTTCCGTGCAGCTCACTTTAATAGCAACAATTTCTGCCCATTCATCTAGGGCAAAAGCACACATTTATGCTTGGGAGTAATTAGTATTTGCAAGTAGAAGGTCAGAGGAACCTGTCTCACTGGGTTTAACAGAAATATAAAGCAGACTTAAGTCTTCTTTGTAAAAATATATGAAGAAGCTTTGCTTAATGAATGCTAGTTTCATAACACTTCACAGTGAGGGGTCTGTAACATGAGCTCGTGAAACCTGGAGGAGAGAGAGAGAGACAGATGCCGGCTACAAGATAGAATATGAATAAACCAACTTTAGACTAACTGATGCTGAAAAAGAGAGGGTGTGGCTAAAAGGAACAAACAGGCAAAGATATGAATATGCACCATGCCTAAACTCTTAGAGACACATGCAAACTAGCAGCTACTGCGTATAGGCATGTTAAGTTTGCTACTTTGTTAAAAGTAATTAATATAATTGTTAAATTATATACCATGCTAACCTCACCCGACCCCATAGACATTTCCAACATGACTGCAAGATCTGCTCAAGACTTAATAGTGAAAATTTAATGTTTGATTAACTCTTTGAAGTATTTTACGTACATTGTTTAGTTGTAAGTCCTCAGAATAACTCTGTAAGTTAAGCCATTGTCATGATCCCCCTCAGAACCCATAATAGGGGTGGGGTGAGATTGAGAATGAGAGGGTTGCTGAAGGCAACTACAGTTGGCCCTCCACGTTTGTGGACTTAACGTTCATGGATTTGGTTATTTGTGAATTTCTCCAGCCCCTGCCCCACCCACCTCAGGTGCTTCTTTTCTGAGGGAACTTCCCCTCTTGGCAGCTCCAATCAGACCATGGAGCCCTTTAAAAACCCACCTCTGGTCCTCTTCTTTCTCCATCAGTGCTGCCTTGCCAGCTAAGGAAGGCTTGCAGACTGATTTCTCAGCCATGAATGCCTTCTCCCAATGCCACTCCATACCCAAAGAAGGAGAGGGGGGGTGAGAGAAAGAGGAAATATAAAGGCCACCATGCAAAACCACCCCCTTTCCCTCTCCTTTCCCTGATCTGGTTGGGATCCTGCGTGCCCATTCTCTCCATCATGCCCCAGTCCCCTTCCGACAGCTACATACACATTTTAATATTTGTGAATTTTCCACTTTTGCAGGGGTCCTGCACCTCTAACCCTAGAGAATGCAGATGGCCAACTGTAACAAGCAAATGGCACAGATGTAATTCAGACTATTGATGACCTACCAGAGTTTTATGGATTCCTTGTATGGACTACCAAGTCCTATATATCCTGACCAGTGTGTCCTATGATTATGCTGGCTGGGCAGTTTTGGGAGTTGATAATCCAGAACATGTCTTCCAACTGTTCAGATTTGGCAGGAACAGTCCTGATTACCCCCATCTCACTTTTTCAGCTGCTTTAAAAACATCCCAGTTTCTGTCTCTTCCTTTCACTAACCTCCTTTGTCCTCAGCTTACTTCAGTTCCTGTAAACTGAGTTCAAAGTGCAAAAATAGTTTGCACTCAAATTATTTCAGCAGGGGGTGGAGATAGAAGAGAAGGGGAGAGATAGAATCTTGCCCTTCTAAGTAGACTCAGGCAAAAGCAGACTTGCTGCAACCTCTCTTAGCTTGTGTGTTCTTCCTCATTAACCACTTTCACCATCTGTGTCCTGGTTTTCATCTGTGAAATGTTGGGGCATTATGGCAGAAGACTTACTCATTCATTAATGATAGCACAATTCTATATATGCCTGCTTCAGAAGGAAATTATACTGAGTTAAGTGGTACTTATTCTTAGTGAAACATATATAGCATTGGAACCCCTCCTTCTCTTGGCTGCTGTCTTAAATCACATAAGAGCTTAAGCCACAAGGAATGAAGGCAGTACTGGGTGTATCATGGGAACTGCAATCATTCCTTTGCTAGTGTCTTCATAGGGTCTTTCTGCACTACACTGTTGTAGTGCTATTATTCCACTTTCAACATCCTATGGAACCCTTTTTGCAGTTTGAGGAAGGGAATTTAGAATTCTCAGCCAGAAGGCTCTTTGGCCTCAGTAAACTACAAACTCCAGAATTCCACAGGATGATGAAAGCGGAATAATAGCACTATAACAGTGTAGTGCGGAAAGGCCCATAGTCTGTATGGAAATTCTAGTAATGGAAATGGAACTCTATGGCCATTTCCATGCTAGACTGTTATAGTGCCATTTATTCCACTTTCAATATCCCATGGAATCCTGGGGTTTGCAGTTTAGGGAGGGCCTTTTAGAATTCTCAGCCAGAGAGCTCTTTGGCCTCAGTAAACTACAAGCCCCAGAATTCCACAGGATGTTGAAAGTGGAATAATAGCACTATAACAGTCTAGTGCGGAAATGGCCTACATTTTTTGCTGACAAAATACGACTGTTATTAAAACTCAAGGCATTTTGTGAAAGGAGCTCTAGATGGTGCTAACGAGCCTTTCACAGACATGTACATGGTGTCTGAAATGATACCTAAATGTTCCTCTTAATTACAAAATTGCTCCTGTACTATAGCCACTTGTTCAATTAGAATTTCTCCTATGATTGCCACAGCAATGCTCTTAAATTTATAATTAAAGGAAAACATTTTTTAAATGTATTTTTCCCTTGTATAAAAACAGATCATGATACATGTCAGACCAAATTCAAGGTCGAGACATAACATTCTAGGGCCCAGAGATAGCTGTGTTAGCAATTCTGGATGAGGGTCAAGTTGAAAGGGGCACAGGAGGGAAGCAGTATGCTCACTCTTGGGAACAAGTTGCTCAAACTGAAGATCCAAACTGGAAGCAACAGTTTTAGAAAGCCAGGTAAACTCCCTACCTGGCTCTCCAGATCACCAGCTAGGCAAAGTGTGGCCCTCCCATATCCTCCACCTGCCCTGATTAATCCCCTGTTGCCCCACTTTTTCAGCTGCTTTCAAAATATCCCAGTTTCTCTCTCCTCTTCCCAGTTTCACCTTTACTTCAGTTGCTGCAAGCTAAGTTCAAAGTGCAAAAATAGTTCACACTCAATTAACTTAGCAACAGGAGAGGAGAAGAGAGGAGGGGACGAATCTTCCCCTTCCCAGTAGGCTCAGAAAAAAACAAACTGCTGCAGTCTCTTCTAGAGTTGTGTATTCTTTATCATTAAGAACTATTGAAAGCTTGACCAGACTCTGATGTTGCTTAGTCACATGTGTCCTGATTTTCATTTGTGAAATGTTGGGGAGTATTCCCCCCAGATCTTGCCAATGAAAGCTCTCTGCAAATTTTCACCATGGGCTGTGCTGACTAGGGCTGATGGGGGTTGTAATCCAACAATATCTAGAGGCCACATTTTGCCCATTCCTGGGCTAAGCTACAGAGCTGCAGTACAGAAATGGCAGCCAATGACTTGGGCCCTTTCCGCATGTGTAGGGGGGAAACGGGCAAAAACACCCTAAAACGTGAGCTCGCTGCTCCGCAGTCCTCCGGCATCCTGAATGGCAGCTTCCGGTTGGTGGAGGCTCTCCACCAGCTGGAGAAGCTCGCCAGCCGGAAGCCCGCCTCCGGCAGATCTGCAGGCACGCACTTGCGCGTGCCTGCAAATCCGCGTCAGAGCCGGGCGACGGAGTGGCACGGGGCTGCGCGCTCTGTGCTTTTAAAAAACCTCAAAAAAGAGGTTTTTAAAAAACACGCAGCGCGGCTAGTTCCGGCCGCTCCTGAGTGGATTCTGGTGTGGAACTACAAAAAGAAGTCCATGCCAGTCCACTCTGCGGTGCAGAAGACCTCCGTGAGAGGTCACTCTGCACCATTACAGAAGCCCAGTGCGGAAATGGCCTTGGACAAGCAATGTTTTCCCTTTTGTGGTAGCACAAGAGACATCTCTATTTGTTTAATGGCACAAATCAGGATAACTACATGAGTGGGAATTTCTGCTCTGCCAGTGCACAATTGGATTTAGGTAGCTTTTGGGGACTACAACTTCTAGATTCCCCCAGCCAGCATCATCAGTGATAATTCTGGCTCAGAGATTGTAAGATTATTCTGGGAATTGCTTAAAAAGCAACATTTTCAGGCTCTGTGTTCCTTATCTGAATCAGGCTGGCCCCACAGTCCCTAACCTTGTAAATCTGTCACTGTCACCTTGCCCTCTGGTCCCCTTTTTAAAATTCCAACTTGGATCTGGAGTCCTAGGCCTTCAGGTGACCTCACTGTGGCTTAGTGTGAGTGTTAGATCTGCTTTCTTTATGCTAAGTGTGACTCACCCTTGTTTCACAATAAATGATGGTGTCCAGAGTAAGTTTTACAAAAATAACAAATAGTTTTAATTTTATTTAATAAAAGACAGAGTGATTGCTTTCAGCTTCCAAATCTTAGTTTCAAACAATTAACACGGTGTCAGGGATTCCAGGCAGGGAACCCTGGGAAAATGATCAGCCCACTGCAAAGATGTTGCATCATGCCCCAGCTGTGGGTAATTGCAAGGTTGCATAAGAAACTGGGGTCGTGTGCAGATGGTAGAGGGAGGTGTGCAAACCTCTACCTGATTGGTTGTAGATATGTATATAACAAAGCAACGCCAGTATGTATTTGTCCGTTGACCAAACCTGGTGCCTGGCGCAAGCTTTTGTCTGTCTGTCCTATGTTTTGTATATAACGGAACTTTGCTGCAAGATAAAGTGCCTCCTGTTTTGGAACAAACTCCTCTGTGTGTGAGTATCCTTACTGGGGAACAAGGCTGCTGCTGTTGGCTCGCTGAACTCTGGTTTTTCCGCTGCGTTTCCGTGGGGCTGAAACTCCTATCATCCCCAACACACTGTTCAAATTAAGTTATGTCAGACCATTTTCCTTAAATCCACTCAGCCTATCACTGTTAGCATGAAGCCAAGTGGGACTAGAACCCATGCTCAAAAAATGGTTAGGATTTCCGGCAACACAAGTGCGACTTGAACCCATAGGAGACGGTCGCCTTTGAATCCAAACCCCGGGGTGATGCTGGTGGGACTTGAACCCACAGTAAGTGGTCACCTTTGAATAAAAAATAAAAATAAAAAATAAAAAAAACAACACACGGGGACAAACCCAAAACATTAGGTCCACACAGACCACCCCGAGTAGTCCATACAAGTGTGGGTGAAATTGAGCCTGCCTGGAAAGATTCCCAACTTTGGCCAAAGGGACTTCCCCTCCCCCCTCAGCAAAAACATAGCCAAAACTACATCTTACATGAGCGGGCAAAGAAAGACACTTTATTGAACGAAGGAGAGTTTTTTATAAGTTAGGGAACAATGATCTCATACAGCATACAGCGCATGTGCACGAATATTAGGAATATTTGCTTTCTCAGAACTAGAATTCTGATACATGGTTGATAATGGAGTAACTTCTGGTTATCCATGAACAATGAACCCTGTATCACACGTGCATTCTCTCAGCAATGAGGTGTGTAGGAAATATTGTTACAATAAGCATTGGGAACCCAGGCTGAGAACCTAGGAATTGCCCAGTAACGTCAGCATAATTTTAAGTAGGGCAAGGGATTAACAACCAGAACCACCTTTAAAGTTGACTACAATTCATAGAATCATAGAATCATAGAAATGTAGAGTTGGAAGAGACCACACGGGCCATCCAGTCCAACCCCCTGCCATGCAGGAACACTCTCAAAGCACTCCCGACAGATGGCCATCCAGCCTCTGCTTAAAAACCTCCAAAGAAGGAGACTCCACCACACTCCGAGGCAGCAGATTCCACTGCCGGACAGCCCTGACTGTCAGGAAGTTCTTCCTGAGGTTCAGGTGGAATCTCCTTTCCTGCAGCTTGAATCCATTGCTCCTTGTCCTGGTCTCTGGAGCGGCAGAAAACAAGCCCTCTCCCTCCTCTACATGGCATCCCTTCAAATATTTAAACAGAGCTATCATGTCCCCTCTTAACCTTCTCTTCTGCAGACTAAACATACCCAGCTCTCTAAGTCTATCCTCATAGGGCTTGGCTTCCAGGCCCTTCACCATTTTGGTCGCCCTCCTCTGGACCTGCTCTAGCTTGACCATGTCCTTCTTGAATTGGGGTGCCCAGAACTGGACACAGTATTCAAGATGAGGTCTAACCAAAGCAGAGTAGAGTGGTACCAGTACCTCCCTCGATCTAGACACCATACTCCTATTGATGCAGCCGAGAATTGCATTGGCTTTCTTGGCTGCCGCATCACATTGCTGACTCATGTTCAGCTTGTGGTCTATTAAGACTCCTAGATCCCTTTCACATGTACTGCCATCCAGCCACGTGTCCCCCATCCTATATTTCAGCATTCCATTTTTTCTACCTAAGTGTAGGACCTTACACTTCTCTCTGTTGAATTTCATTTTGTTAGCCTTGGCCCAGCTCTCCAATCTGTCCAGGTCATTTTGAATTTTGATCCTGTCCTCTGGCGTATTAGCAACCCCTCCCAATTTGGTGTCATCTGCAAATTTGATGAGCATGCCCTCTATTCCTTCATCCAAGTCATTGATGAAAATATTGAACAGCACTGGGCCCAGGACAGAACCCTGTGGCACCCCGCTAGTCACTTTTCTCCAGGATGAAAAGCAGCCATTGGTGAGCACCCTTTGGGAACGGTCAGTCAACCAGTTACAGATCCACCTGACAGTAGCTCTGTCCAGCCCACATTTTACTAGCTTCTTTGCAAGAATGTCATGGGGAACTTTGTCAAAGGCCTTACTGAAATCAAGATATGCTACATCCACAGCATTCCCTTCATCTATCAAGCTAGTAACTCTATCATAAAAAGAGATCAGATTAGTCTGGCATGACTTATTTTTGAGAAATCCATGTTGACTTCTCGTGATTACCGCGTTGCTTTCTAAGTGATTAGAAACTGACTGCTTAATGATCTGCTCCAGGATCTTTCCGGGTACAGACGTCAGGCTGACTGGGCGATAATTATTTGGATCCTCTTTTTTTCCCTTCTTGAAGATGGGGACAACATTTGCCCTCTTCCAGTCTGCTGGAACTTCTCCTGTCCTCCAAGATTTCTCAAAGATTATAGCAAGCGGTTCCGAAATGACCTCTGCCAGTTCTTTTAATATCCTAGGATGCAATTCATCTGGCCCTGGAGACTTGAATTCATCCAGTGTGGCCAGGTATTCTTGTACCACCTCTCTACCTATTATGTGCCGCATTTCCCCTGCTTCCTCACCTGCTCCCCAACCACCAGGTTGAGTGCTTGTATCCTTCTGGGAAAAAACTGAGGCAAAGAAGGTGTTAAGTAGTTCTGCCTTTTCTCTTCCCCTTGTTAGTAATTCGCCATCTTCTCTGCGCAGCGACCCTATCGCCTCTTTTTTTTTCCTTTTGCTGCGGACATATTTAAAAAAGCCCTTTTTATTGTGTTTAATGTCTCTGGCCAGCCTAAGTTCGTTCTGTGCTTTAGCCTTTCTGACCTCCTCCCTACATTTCCTGGCTACTTGCTTAAATTCTTCTTTGGTGGTTTCCCCCCTCTTCCATTTCCTGTACAGGTTTCTCTTAACGCTTAGCTCAGCTGAGAGTTCTTTAGTCAACCATTCTGGTTTCAATTCAAAATTCAAAATTGAGGACTTTAGTTAAGCAAATACAAAAAGAGAATTTCTTTAGCTTAGACACTTAAGCAGGCAATACCCTCTGTGAATTAAACTGTGCTGGGCATTGAATCTCCTAACAGCCTTGCAGAGTAGACCAGGGAAAAAGATGTCAAAGACTGTCTATTTGATCTGTACTCTTTTACTACTAATAGAAAACTGATTCCTTTAACACTCTGTTCTCCACTGTCCCCAACAAACTCTCTGTTCAGCTTTTCTGTTCTTTGATTGGCTGCTCTCAATTAGTTTGCCTTCTTCACATTTGGCATCTTATACTTTGAAATCAACTATATACTATTTCAGTTCTTGTGTCCCTTAAAACCAAAAAGTATTTCTCTTTTCTGCCCTTCAGTTCAATAACTGCCAGAATGGCTTACAGTAGGAATGTATTTTAGACATACAGGCCAAGTCAGCAGAGTATAAAGCAACCATAAAATCAGAAAGCAGAACTCCTTCAAAGGTCTCAAAATTTAGGGGTGTGTGTGTGTGTGTGTGTGTGTGTGTGTGTTTTGGTGTTGAAAAAAAATGTCAGTACTAGCTGAGATTCTACTGGCTCAGAATATGGCAACAGCTCTTCAGTGAACTCTCTCTGGTTTCTGAGAACTGTTACTGCCTTAACTGTGGCCTGCTCTCTTTCAAATGTGGTTAATTTCTTTTTAAACAAGAGATGCCTAAGTGTTCCTGGCCTTTGGAACTTTTGAGCTAGGAGCTCTGTCTTTTAACTGCAGCTATCATAGAGG
This sequence comes from Cyclura pinguis, assembly GCA_030412105.1. Taxonomy (NCBI): domain Eukaryota; kingdom Metazoa; phylum Chordata; class Lepidosauria; order Squamata; family Iguanidae; genus Cyclura; species Cyclura pinguis. The sequence goes on along the minus strand of CM059600.1, from coordinate 250,423,967 downwards.
GAATGGTCTGGTTGCTCGGTAGGAAACAAAATGTACTCCACTCATGCTTACCAGCTAATTAATTCACATATTCCACCTGAACTTTAGCACTCAAGGATCCTTGGAGGTGATCTCATATCTTCCAGGGCTTAGGTGTGGTGACCCTTGGTTCCATTTAGTTTAGAATATAAGCAGCAAGGCTGTTAGTTGGGACCATTAACAAGGAATATATCTTGTCAATACTGAAAGAGACTCATTAGCTACTAGGCAACTCATTTATTTCTGGGCACAATTCATAGTGACAGCATTGACCGATAAGGCTATAAATGTCTTGGGACCTAAGTATGTGAAGAACCATGATTCATTCATTCATCATTGCCCTTTTGGACCACCTCACCAACTGATTACTCTAGAGGTGGTATACAATACATTAAAATATGATGTACAAACAATAAACAAGGACAAAAGACATAGGCCATTTCCATACCGGGCTTCTGAAACGGTGTAGAGCGACCTCTCACGGAGGTCTTCTACACTGTAGAGTCAACTGGCGTGGACTACTTTTTGTAGTTCCACACCAGAATCCACTCAGGAGCGGCCGGAACTAGCCGGGCTGCGTGTTTTTTAAAAACCTCTTTTTCGAGGTTTTTAAAAAGCACGGAGCGTGCAGCCCTGTGCCGCTCCGTCACCCCACTCTAAAGTGGATTTGCAGGCGTGCGCAAGTGCGTCCCTGCAGATCTGCTGGGGGCAGGCTTCCGGCTGGCGAGCTTCTCCGGTTGGTGGAGAGCCTCCACCAACCGGAAGCTGCCATCTGGGACGCCGGAGGAGTGTGGAGCAGCGAGCTCGCGTTGCTCCGCGTGGAGATGGACTTACCCGGCTGCGGGTAAGCTCCATTTTAGCGTGTTTTCGCCCGTTTCCCCCACACACATGTGAAAAGGGCCATAGTATCAGCAAAAAATAAAAGTTCTAAAGTATATGAAACCCAAATACAGCCAACAGCAAAATAAAAGACTGCTAAATGCATTATAATTATATCATAAAATGCCTAGAAGACCAATTCTTATATGAATCTATTAGACTATCTTCTTCGGAGGGCCTGCTCATAATATAGAGACACTCTTAGGCAAAATGGAAAGCAGTGGCAAGCAGGATCTTCTTGAGTGTAGCACCTCATTTGTAGAATTCGCTCCCTGTCTCGCTTTGCCTGCTGTGCTGTTGCATGATTTTACAGATGCCAGCTCATGACATTGCTTTTCAGGGTTTTAATGGAGTGCACATTGGCTGGCCTGCCTGCCTGCCTGCCTGCCTGCCTTCCAGCTTGCCTCCTCTTCCTTTTTCATTCCTGTCTGCCTTCCCATCTACCTACCTAGCTGCTGTAACTGTTTTCTGCATTGAAGTTCTAAGCACATTACAGAATCATAGAATCGTAGAGTCTGAAGATACCATGAGATCCACCAAATCTAGCCCCCTGCCAGTCAGGAAATATCATCAGAGTAGATGGCCATCCAATCTCTATTTAAAAACCTACAAAGAAGGAGCTTCCCCCACATTCCAAGGCAGCGCATTTCACTGTTGAACTGCTCTTACCATCAGAAAGTTCTTTCTAATGTTTGAACATAGCTATAATGTTTAAACATAGTTATCATGTTGCCTCTTAACCTTCTCTTCTCCAGGCTAAACATATCCAGATCCCTAAGCCACTCCTCATAGGGCACGGTTTCCAGGCCTTCTACCATTTTGGTCGCCTTCCTCTGGACAGTGTGTGAAACCCTGGAGTGTCACTGCCAGTTAGTGTCAACAGCACAGAGCTAGCTAGTACAGTGGTTTGGACCAGTATAATGCAGTATTATGCGCTCTCAACTGTCTATTTCACAGACGATAGTGCTAGGGAGATTTTTCAATTTTTGCTGTACTAATACAGCTTAAAGGATTTCAAAAGAAATGCAATACATACCATACTGAAAAAAGCATGACCAGGTGGCCTGCATATTTCCTCTGGTCTTCTGTCCAGGTGCTAATTAAGGGGTGGGGCTTTCTTGCCTTCTCTTCCCCTCAGAGAATGCCATTCCCCCCCCAAAATAGCTATTTTCATGCATACCAATTTTGCTTTAAAACAAGGAGCATCTTGCTTTCCCCTTGTTTAACACCCGCATCTTAAAACAAAACAAAGCAGACTTTACAAAAATGCACCTCAAGCCTTGCTTTTTCCAGGCACTTGGGTGTTTGGGTGTCTAGCATTGTTGTTGTTTTTGTTGGGTGCCTTCAGGTCATTTCTGACTTATGGTGACCCTAAGACAAACATATCATGGGGTTTTAATGGCAAGATTTGTTCAGAAGAGCTTTGCCTTTTCCTTCCTTGAAGGCTGAGAGAATCTGACTTGCCCAAATTCACTCAGTAGGTTACCATGGCCAAGTGGGGATTAAAATCTGGTCTCCAGAGCTGTAATCCAGTGTTCATACTAGTACACCACACCAATCAAGGGAACCAAAAATTGTCCCGCACCTCTCTGAACCCAACCTGATGGGCAATTTCCAGGCTTCTACTCTCCCCTCTTATGTTCCCTTACTTTTGATCTGGACTTGGATAGAACAGCTCATCAAATGACAAGGGGTGTCTTCAGATTGCAAAATGTCCTAAGAGAGCCTTTCAAATAAAGGAGTGTCCTCTATTAAAATCAGCCATTGCTACAACTGATTGGCAACTTGTTAACCTGAAAATTGGGGGTATCTCAAGGACACCCAAATGGACTTCAATTTAAGGGAATTAACAGAGACACTCAAAGCTTGCGAAAGGTCAGGGCAAGGGATCTTTAACCCTATGTCTACGGGGTCAGAACAAGGCAAGAGTCAGAGGGACAGTCTAAAGTAAATTTATTAAAACTAACAAAGAAGATCACAACACATGTTAACAAATAATCCTACAATCACACAAGGGCTACAGAAATGAAGTTGGAATGAGAGACAGTTAGGGAGAGAGGGCATACGGACCTTAGTCTAGGCGTCCCGGAAAGGAGAAGATTAGAGAAGGCTTGGTATAAAGCACCAAGGAGAGGCAGGATCCTGGGGCTGGAAGGCTGGAAGCAGCGGGGTTTCACGGTGAGTCGGATACGTGAGTCGCGTTTAGCTCTCAGCAGCATCTGAGAGGCTTAAGTGGGACACCTCGGTAGCAGCGAAACGGGCCCTTGCCCAGTCTGGGAGGCTCTCTGAAGAGGCTCAAAAAGTGAGGATTTCTATAGCCAATTTCTGCCCTCAGGCTGTGTATAGGCTAGCAAAGTGGCATTAATGGGCGATGATTACGGAATATAATGTTAGGCAAATATCACACCTCTCCTCGGTATTGTTTCTCCCAGGAAAGTCCAGGTACATGATAGGATTATCATTCCAAATTGATAGACGTTGATTGTCTATCCTCGCAAAGTTCATCAGCGTGGCTTGGGGCTGAGGCAACCTTTCTGTTAATCAAAGAGAGAGTCTATTGTGGCTGCCCAGAGATACGTGACTGGGAACAATAGGTCGTTGTCCTTTAGCCTAAGGGACGCTGTCTACGTTCCCATACAGCAGCAAAGGCATTGTTGGTCTTGAGAATTTAATTCAAAACCAATTTTACTTGCAACCGACCTTTGCTAGCCAATATCCAATATGGGGGAAGTCATGCCAATTTAGGGGCCTTCTCTCTTAGGGTTACTTTGGGGTGTAACAAGCTCATGTCTCCTCTCTACCTTTTCAGACTTAAAGCTGTGGTTGCTTATAAGTGAAAACCTCCTGGGTCCATTAAGATGGGACCATGGGACATAATTTCCAATACCCCAGTTTGGAAAGATGAAAGCTGCAAAGTATGGCAATGAGAATGCCGAAGTGAAGTGTGGTAGCACTGCTGGTTTATTATTTTTTTTTTAAAAAATTGTGTACTATTTGTTTCAAAATGAGCATGTTGATGTGCGTTCACGCACTTGTGTATGTGTAATTTAGGCGCTTTAGTCCCGTTTGCAAGGTCATCTGAAAGATATATACAAAGGTGTCAATTTTTCACCTAATTAGCACTGGTTGGCATTTGGCAAAAGGGATCTGACGCCTGATTGGTTCCAAAAAAATGTTTTTGGAGCCTAGAACTCCAGAAGCCAGGGCAAACATTCTGCTTTTCCATGTCAGCGTGTTTTTCAGAACTAAAACAAATTGGCTTCTCAATTTTCAGTTTGTTTTTTCTCTCTTCAGAAAAAGTCAGGGAGTGCCACTCATCATATTTATGCATCCAATGATTCTGCATAGGTTGCAACTCTGTAGGCACGGAAGGAAAGAAAGGGGAGGCAATGTTTACACTAATTTCTTTGTACAGCTGAATGAGCAGGCTACAAAATGATGTCATGGATAGAACGTCTAAAATGTTTGCTCGGAAAACATCCCACTCACATACCTTTCATAGCACTTGAAAATAGTAAGTTTTTTCTGATACAAGTCACTTTTTAATGCTCCTGGATATATAACCCTGAAAGTCCATTTGTTTCAGGTCAGACACATATGTCTTTTATCTTACAAGCACCTCAGGCTCAGACATTGCAGAAACAGTGTAGCATCAGAGCTGGAGTAAGCTCTGTTTTCTGACATAAAACTACACAGGGTCAGCCCTAGTTATTACTTGGATGGGAGACCACCAACAAATACCAGGTCCTGTAGGCTATATTCAGAGGAAGGAACTGGCAAAACCACCTCTGAGTATTCTTTGTGTGCAAGAAACCTATGAAATTCATGGGATCGCCATAGGTCAACAGACAACTTGAAAGTATATACACACACATACCATCTTGGTCAGGTGAAGAGACAGAAGGAAGAAATGGGAGAGAGGTCTCTCTGTGTGACAATAGACATCTGGGAGTTTCTGGGGATGATGTGAGCTGGTTGCCTAGTTACTCTGATCTTCCATGCCCATACATTACCACATACAGTTGAGCAAAGAGTCAGTGTGAAAGAAATGTATATGGGAAAAAGCATATGGAAAGACCTATATTGTCTAACCACTCCCATTGTTCTAATAGCAAAAAGGAAGCAGGAGTACAAAAGAGAATACTTGATTGGAGCAGTGTTTACAGCAAAAACAGTGTAACAAGTCATAGGTACATACATGACTCATTTTATACTGGCCCTGAGTGGTTGCTTTGTTCTACTGAGGCTTTGGACAGGTACGATTTGGAATAGCATGATGCTGGTTGGTTTCATATACTGCAGCAAACATTAAAATATTAAAACAACCATTAAATTAATATTAATCAATATTATTTAATCAATAAATAAAATTAATATTAAATTTAATTAATTAGTTAATTAAAATAATATTAAGATCCTATGATCAAGCATAAACACTGAACAATAAAAAGCAGGATTCTCCCTGGCCTCAAATTGCTCAGAAATGGTGGGGGTGAAATCTGGATGGTCCCTTCTGCATGCTGAGTATGTTCATTAGTACTCAATTAATATTCTGTCTCATTTCCCTGATAGTTTTTATCAGGAAATATGAGGAAGAAGGCTGCAAATCCAACCCCTGCACTGATAATCAAATAGAAGACTGCTCACCCCAGTGGTATCTTGAAGAAACATCCTTCAGGAGGACACAAGTTTCCAAGGAGGGATATGATGCTGGGAAAGGTTAGCTGGAGATCCATGTTGCTTTACATTAGATTTGTGAAGGATACAGCAGTACCCGCACTTGCTCCAGCATCCTAATTTGATATAGAAAGAGCTTCTGATGAAAGTTATATAGATTAATGCTAGATTTTGTGCCCTGGCCTACAGATAATTTTGGATTGTCTCATCATAGGGTTTTCTTTTATATATATATATATATATATATGTGTGTGTGTGTGTGTGTGTGTGTGTGTATTACTATAAAAGTTATAACAATCAATGTTTACAAATAATAATTCATTCTTTTTATAAACATATATAAAAAAATTAAGCAATCAAATTTGTATACCTAACCATAATCTTCTTCTTCTTCAACTAATATTATGTCATTTCCTTTACTTATGTTCTCTTAAATCTTATTCTGCATATACATATACATATATATCATTCAAATATATTACATATACGTACATTCTACATTCTGCTTTATCTTACATACAAATTCTTTATCTACTTAATTCTACATTATATGAACATACTTCTGTGTAAGTATTATATACAAATTCAACTTCCTTCCTTTCTCTTGTTTGGTTGATAATTTATTTTTTCCAGTTTCCTCTGATCTTTTCTTTTTTTTTTCCTCAAGTGATTTGCCTTATTATTTAAAAATTTAACCCTTCCCTTTTCTCATATCTTTGCTTATTGTTATTATCCCTTCTAACTCTGCATTCTTATTTTCATATTTCCATCTGAATCATCCATTTTTGTTGTATGTATCTTTTTGTTGGTTTCAGTTCTTCTTTATTTTTCCCTTTTGTCTCACCTTTAAGTGCCATTGTCAAATCGTCCATCAATATCATTTCTACTAGTTTGATCTCCCATTCTTCAGTATCTGAGACATGTTTGTTCTTCCAGTATTTTGCATAGGTAATCCTTGCAATCAATACCATGTATAATATTATTCTCCAATATCTCATATAGTCTTTATCAATTTGGTGTAGCATATTTAAAGAAGGATTTCAGGAGACAAAGGGATATTAATTTGCAATATTTCCTTCCATTATTTTCTTATGTATGTTTTTCCAATATTTTTTAGCTATAGGGCATGACCACCACATGTGAAAGAATGTTCCTTCTTCTGCCGTACATTTCCAACATTTATGGGAAGTCTTATATATTTTCCTTAACTTTACTGGGTCTAAATACCATCTATAAAGCATCTTAAAGTGATTTTCTTTCAGGTTTTGGGCCAGTGTGAATTTTTGTATATTCTTCCAGCTTTTCTCCCAATATTCCAAACTAATTTCATGCCCTACATTTCATGCCCATTGTATAATCGATTCTTTAATTATTTCTGTCTCTAATTCTCTGTTTAGTAATATTTTGTATAGTTGCGCCACCAAATGATCTGTTTTCTCAAGATTAGCTTTCTCAAATTCATTCCATTGTCCTTTACTTTCAAATCCTTCCAATTTATTGTCCATTTTAAATCTTTCTTTCAGTTGATGGTATAAAAACCATTGACAAGTAAAACCTTCTCTTTCCAGTTTCTCTCTTGTTTTTATTCTTAGACTTGCCTTCTCTTCTATTATAATGTCTTTGTATCTAATCCATTTTTCTTTCAAGTCTCGCCATCTTCCAAATAAGGCTTCATGTGGGGATAGCCATAATGGCATTCTATTGTACATCTTCTTTTTAAATTTCTTCCAAGTTTCGAATAATGCCCGTCTAAGATGATTAAGGAATTCTTTATCCACTTTGGATTTATTATACCAAAGATATCTATGCCAGCCAAATCTCAATTCCGGTCCCACCAATTTCAATGTTCTTTCATTTTTAAGAGTTATCCAATCTTTTATCCAAGCTAGGGCATTTGCTGTGTAATATATTTCCAGGTCCGGTACGCCAAATCCTCCTCTTTCTTTTCTCTCTATTAAAATTTTCCACTTTATTCTTGGCTTCTTCCCTCCCCAAATCAATCTTGATAAATCTTTCTTCCAGTCATGAAAACATCCTTTGTTTATTATTATCGGAATGTTTTGAAAAAGAAAATTAATTTTTGGAAGGATATTCATCTTGATTGTTGCTATCCTTCCTAGTAAAAATAACTTCAGTTTAGTCCATTTCTGTATTTCTTTCTTTATTTCATTCCATAATTTTTTATAATTATTTTTCAAACAATTTGTTGTTTTGTTTCGCTAGTATAATCCCTAAATATTTTATCTTTTTTTCTATCTCAAAACCCGTCAACTGTAATATCTCTTCCATTTCTCTTTTAGTCATATTCTTTGTTATGATTTTTGTTTTGTTCTTATTAATTTTAAATCCTGCCATCTCTCCAAATTTTTTAGTTGTTTCCAATAGTTTTTCCACACTTGATTTTGGATCTTCAAGAAAGATTACAAGATCATCAGCGTACTCTTGATCCTTTATTTTAGTTCCTCTAATTTCTTTATCAGCTCTGATCGCTCTAAGCAGCACTTCCAGCACTATTATAAATAACAATGGTGAAAGAGGGCAACCTTGCCTCGTACCTTTTCTTACTTCAATTGGTTTCATTTTCTCACCATTGATTCTGATTTGAGCCTTTGTATTTTCATATATTTCTCCGATCCATGTATTGAATTTTTTCCCACAATTCATCTTCTTAAGTAATTGTTGCATGAATTCACGTTTGATATTATCAAAAGCTTTCTCTGCATCAACAAAGATCATAGCAAATTTCTTCTTGTTGTGTTTTTCATAATACTCTATCATATCGATTACCGTTCTTAAATTGTCTCTTATTTGTCTTTTGGGTAAGAAGCCGCTTTGATCCTCATGTATTATATTCTGTAAGATTTTTTTAATCTTTCAGCCAATATATTCGCAAATATTTTGTAGTCCACATTTAAGAAGGATATTGGTCAATAATTATTCGGGTCTCGGGGGGTCCTTCCCTTCTTTCAATATCAATGTGATGTTTGCTTCATTCCAAGATGAGGGTTTGCCTTTATCAACTATTTCATTAAACATTCTACGCACCAGCTTTAATAATTCATCCTGGCATATTTTATAATATAAAGAAGAGAAACCATCCGGCCCTGGTGATTTTGCTAATTTTGCTTTTCTAATAGCTTCCAGTATCTCCATCACAGTAATGTTCGAGTTTAAGGCATTCTTTTGTTCTTCTGTCAGTTCAATTATGTTTTGCTTCTCCAAATAATCTTGTATCTTATTATGTCCCTCCGTTATATAGTTATTTTCGTATAACTCCTTGTAATGTTTCCTAAAAATACTTTTTATTTTTTCTTGTTTTGTCACGATTTCTTTTCCCTTATAGGCTTGTAAAATTAAGTTTTTTTCCCTTCTTTTCCTCAGTCTTAAAGCTAGCCGTCTGCCTGGTTTATCTGCTCCTTCAAAATGCTTTTGTTTCATTATCTTCAATTTTCTCTCAATTTCAATCACGTTTTCATTTCTTATTTTTTCTTTTAGTATCTTGATTTCTTTCCTTAATTTTTCATTACAGGTATCCTTTCTTAGTTTATCTTCTTTTATTTTAATCTCTATCTCTAATTCTTTCACTTTCTCTTGTCTTTTTATCTTCCACTCAGAGTTCCACTTGATAAATAAGCCTCTCATAACCGCTTTTCCCACATCCCAGATTACTTTCAGAGGGATATCTTCCGTCATATTTTCTTTGAAGTAGAGCTTTAAGGCCTCTTTGGCTTTTTAAATGTAATCTTCATTTTGCAATAATAACTCATTCATTCTCCAGTTTTGATATATATTTCTCTTCCTCAATTTCACTTTCATTTGAATTGGATTATGATCTGAAGTAATTTTTGGCAAAATTTCCATATCTTGTATTTTTGTATGAAGCGTCTTGGAAATGAGAAACATGTCTATTCTTGACATCGTCTCATGACTGTTGGAATAGTAGGTAAATCCTTTCTCTCCTGGATGTTTTCACTTCCAAATATCTGTCAACGAGGTCTCTTCCATTAATTTAAAGAAAGTTTTTGGTAATTTTCCTTGTTTTTGTTTTTGTCCATTCTTCTTTGTTCTGTCTTCCACAGGATCTAGTACCACATTCATATCCCCCATAATCAACATGTTTTCTTGATTCTTTCAGTTGTATATCTTGTTATTTCTTCTCTTATTTTATCGTAAAATTCACTCTTCTTTTCTTGTGGTGCATAAATTCCGACCAGCAAAAATGTAAGATCTGGGCTTTGAACTTGAACTCCAATGAAATGTCCTTGGTGATCCTGGAAAACTTCCTCCGAGGAGTATTTTGAATTTACATAAATGGCCACCCCTCTCTTCTTTTTACGATAAGCCAAAATGTAACACTTTCCAAGTTTAGGATTTCTCAAGTACTTTACATCTGCTTCTCGAATTTTTGTTTCTTGAATACAGGTAGCATCTGAATTATTCTTCTGTAGGTAGTGAAATACTTGTCGTAATTTATAGCTTGAATTCAAACCTTGTACATTCCAAGATAAAACCTTTAAGGCCATTTTTTCTTAAATTTCTTCTGTTTCACTTAACTTCTCCTCTGATTCTAATTCCGCCTGTTCTTCTCGCTCCTCCTCTGGTCTTTCTTGGAGTTCCTCTTCTTCTATATCTATTTCACCTTGTGGCTTCTCTTGTCCTTCTCGTTCTCTGTTGCAATCATGTTCTGTTTCCTTTCTCTTTTTTGAGTTTTCCAGTGTTTCTCTAAGCTTCTTCTGTAATTCATTTCCTTGTGTTGGTGTTGTTACCTTTAATCTTCTTAACTTGAAGGTAAAAGACACCTCTTCAGTCCTTTCCCATTTATATCTTACGTTGTGTCGTTGTAATAGTTGAGTCAAACTTTTGTATGCTTGTCTTCTTTTCAGTACTTGATATGGTACATCTTTAAATAGTTTTGCTTCTTTTCCTTCCACCATTAGTTTTTCTTCATAATTTTTCTGCAAAATTTTGTCTCTCACCCTCATTCCTGTGAAAGAAACAATAATATCCCTCGGCCAATTTCTCTCCTTTGCTATTCTTGAATCCAATCTAAAAATCCTGTCAGTTTCTGTTTCCATCTTCTCTTCAGTCGTTTCCAAGTAAGCCACAAGTTCTGGCATTAATCTTTGGTATAAATCCTCCCCAGATTTTTCCAAAATTCCTCTCACTTTTATACATTTATCTCGGTATCTCATTTCGTACTTCTCCAGTTCATATTGACTTCTTTTCTGAATGTCTTTCATGGTCTTTCCTTCTATTTCCCACTGTTTTGTCTTCTCTTCCAATTCTTTTATGTCTGCTTTCATTGTTTTCATATCTGTGTTTATCTTTTCAATCTTCTTATTAAAGGCTTCCAGTTCTTTTTTAATATCCATCTTAATTTCTGCTCTTGTTTCTTTTAATTCTTGTCTTATTTCTTGTTTAAAGTTTCTTAATTCTTCCAGTATCTGTTGGCCCACTTCTGAAAAAAGTACTGGCTGCTCCATGGATGGTCTTCATTCCATAGTTATCTGTGATTGTACATACGAAGTTGCTTTCTTTCTAGTAGTCATTTCTTAACAGTTTCCAAATCACCAAATATACAGAAAAATAACTTTATTTATTCCAGTTTTACACTTTATCCAGTAATCTTCCTTAATTATGTTATCTTCAGTGTCATATCCTCTACTTATATTATTGTTGTTGTTACTATTATTATTATAATAATAATTATTTTTCCCTGTTATCTACTATTTGCCCACTAGATGGCACTCTTAGCACATATAATTCACTCCTTGTTCTTGTATCTCTTGTATTTTAATAACAGTGTTAATTTATATTTCCACCCTTCTCTTTTCAAGGTCAGTTTATCTTAGTGCAGTACAATCCCCACTTAAGTGTTCTATTACTGCTACGTTACCAATTAAACTTGTTAACACAATACTTAATTATGCTTTCAATAGTTCACAATCTCAACACATTTCCTTCAATATTAAACTTCAATATTCAAATTATTCCACAAATAATATTCAGAATCACTCCCTCTATCTCAATTCATACCTTAAATCTTATTTCATACTACTCTTATTTCAATAACCCTCTATTTCATTTCCTTGTGGCTAAATCAATATAAGTTAGTGTGTGTGCGTGTATGTGTGTGTGTGCATATAAATAAATAAATATAACTCAGTGTTTATCAATATATATTTGTCAATGTATATCTGATAGGCAAAAAAAGAAATTAATTCAATATATTTGATTATATCTTTACTGTCCAGTTCCCGTCCACAACAGTTACTTATATTAGTTCTATACTTGTATATTTAATCTTCTTGTATGTTTAATTTCCTCGTCCCTTGTATGGATTACGCTGTCCTCTTCTTTCTTTCTTCCCAGCAAAGTCTCTCCTTGCTTTTAATTAAAGTCCTCCGTCTTCTCTCATCTGCTTATATCCAATATTTAATTATATCCTGAAAATGTCTTTAAACTCAGTCTCAGTCCTTAAACTCAGTCACTATCACCGCCAACTTCTATTTTTAGTCCTGTTTTCTCTATGTATTTGTCCTTCCTTTTACTATTGAATCCAAGGAAATTTCTTGTTCTGTTCTCTGTCTACTCGTCTCCATTGTCTTTCCCCCTCGTCACTTTAGTCTCTGCCGCTGTTGCGGTCCGCCATCTTCTGTGCTCCTCCGTCCGAACTGTTCTCGGCTTCTGTCCTCCGTTCCAAGTAAGTTGTAACCCTTCAGTTTCTATTTCTCTTTCTATCTTTCTGTCTTGTACAATCTTATACTGTCTTTTAATTTTTTCTTTATTCTCAGTCTTAATAGACAAATTTTCTAAGTCCTTTTATCCAGTAGTTTAGCAATACTTTAATGTTTTAGTCCTTCTTCTATTCCAATAAGTAATGTCCCAGTTGCTTCTTAATAAATCATTGGCACAGTCCACTGTAGAGGATCCACTTACCAAAACAAGAGGCCAGATCATCATTTCTTTGGTTCTGTAAGCTACCTCAACAGTTTAAAAAAGGTCCAGGCGTCTCTTGAATCGATCTGTCGATTGTCTGCCCCAGCACAGATGTGGCTGCTCTCCAACCCCCACTCTTCGTCATCTTCTCTGAACCAGCTTTCTTTGGTTCTTGAAGATCAACGGGCTTTTCTCAGGTACCCTTCGAGCCCCTCTGAACCCCCTTTACCGGGGGGGTTATGGGCCAGTTCCTAGATTTCCCCCCGAACCGGCTAAGCCACGCTGGGTGACAGTTTAGTGACACACGTTGCCACTAAGCTGCCTCACGATCCGCCATTGAACCCGGAAGTCCTCATCATAGGATTTTCAAGGAAAAAGACATTCAGAAGTAGCTTATTGGTGCCTTCTTCTGTGCAGTACTGACTAGAGTTAGCTAAAGTGCTAATAATGTTATCTCTGAGAGATCTTCTGCCAGTATCATCCCTATAACTGCTGTTGCTCAGTAGCCTTTCCCTCACCATGTTGAGATGTTTGGCACATTGCATTGACTCAATGTTGTTTGCCTGCAAGTCATGTCTGAGATATGGCAACCCTAAGGCAGCACTATCATTGAGTTTTCTTGGCAAGATTTATTCAGAGGAGATTTGCCTTTGCAATTTTCTGAGGCTGAGAGAGTGTGAGTTGCCCAAGGTCACCTTGTGCATTTTCATGCCCAAGTGGGGTTTTGAACCCTGGTCTTCAGAGCCCTAGTGCAATACTCAAACCAATTCTACACTGATTTTTTTCTTTCATTCATAGGCTTATCATAAGTTGAAACCAACTACAGATTACTGCATATAGCACCAATAGTCTGCGTACACACATGGTGTACAAGGATCACAGAATGCTACCCTTGGGAGAGATGGTTCCCACTCAGTTTCTAGGGCACACTAATAGATTCTCATTCCCATTCTCCCTCTCTCTCTCCCCCCTCCCTCTTCCTCCTTCTCTCTCTCTCTCTCTGTCTGTCTCACACACACAGTAGATTTATTTAAATCAAAAGTGGATAACTGCAGAAGATCCAAAGACCTGAGATCCTCTAGGGAACACATGGATTGCCAAAAATGCTATAAAACATTGAAGGCAGAAATCCACTGATACTTTTGGAGAAAAAGGCTACTTAACATTTTAAACAGTGTAGGAGGAGCTGGCAACCTTTTTAAATGTTGAATTGCCATTCCTCTAGACTTTCAGGAGAAGCAATTCACTTTGGGCAGGGGGTTGCAGAAAAGGGGTAGTCTGAGAAGTCTGGGGGAGTCAAAGGCCACAGAAATAGACTTGGGGCTCTATGTGGCCCCATGGCTGCACTTTGCTGCTCTCAGACTTAACGTGGTGTCGGGAGCTTATGTCAGTTCAATCTCGATTCAGTCCTAGCCATTTTTCTTTAGACTAGTCTATGGATAAAACTGGAAATTATTCATTTGCCAACAGAAAACATTATCAGCTGGGTGAAATGTGTGGAACTCTCTTTCTTTCAGTCTCTTTCTCTCTCTGGGATTGGGGGTCAGACAAAAAATGAGTGATGGTAAAATACTTTTTTTCTTACTAAAAAAAATCCTTGTTATCTTCATCCTTTTCCCCTCAGAAATGCTTATATGCAATAGTGGGATGTAAGCATCAGAACATTATGAGCTCAGCACACTCATATATCAAGCGTTTGCTTGGAGTGGCGATGGAAGAAGAAGTTTAGAAGGAGGATAGAAGTTTAAAAGTCTAAGAAATTCCAGTATAGGAAAGTTATGTTAAGCTATGCCATATACATAAGAATTTGTATATACAAATGTATGGATCCAGTTCAATGCACGTGGCAACCTGCTACCTTTCAGATATGGTAAACTACAGATGCCCTAATCCCCAACTGGTATGATGAATGGATGTGCTGGCTGCAATAATGAGATCATAATCAATTCCACATACATCTGGAAGAGGCTAAGTTGAGGATATCTGTAGTCTCAGAAGATAATAGTCTTCTGGCATAACTCCCTCACCTCTGGTCACATACACAAACTTGCTATGATTTTCATCCATCCATGTCTGGAAAGGTGAAGGAGCAAAATTTGAAATCTGACTTGCAGTTCTGGTCCATGGACCTCATTTCCGCATTGTCAGTCAATGCCATGGAAGGCCACATATAACCAAAAGATGAGGTTGTGACATGAAACAGAAATGCCTCTAGTATCATGACACACTTCAGAAGCAATATTCCAGGACATTTCATTGATAGTCATACTCTTAGCAAAGCTATGCCAAAGACTCAACTTTTGACTGTAAGGAATGTAAACATCTTAGAAAGTCCATTTTAGACTCTATTACATTTACTACCACCCTTCCCCCAAGGGGAACAAGAGTTAGGCCATTTCACATGTGAGGTATTACCCTCTCTTTGACTATTTGCTTAACATCTGATCAATAATAACTCAACAGCAGAGGTGATGAAAATCAGCATTTTGGTTAGTGCTAATTGCATCACTCAGTGGTTTTGAACAAGAGTGGTTTAAAATTCATGGTTACTAATACCTTACTAATATCTCATCATATATCAACTATTACAATGTCTGTTGTTGTTGTTGTTATTGAGAATCAGTGGAGTACCATTGTTAAGAATGCTAGACAGGAACTTGGGAAATCCAGGTCCACGTCCCACTTATGCCATGAATTGAGAAGACCTTAAGGCCATTCACTGTGTCTTAGCTGGAGCTACATCACAAGATTTTTGTGGAATTAAAGTGAGTAAGAAGAGCTAATTGGAGGAAAGATGGTTAGAAATACTAGATAGCTATATAAATTAGTATCATTCTCCAAAGGATTTTTCTTCCACAAAGCAACTTTAGGAGGACTTTAGCACAGTGATAATTATAAAAACAGTCCACTCAGTCTAAATGGGAATCAGAAATACTATACGCTAAACTAAGAAATCACATACACATGTTGCCTAATTATTAACCTTACTTTAGTAGTTTAATAACTGCAGATGGCTATAGGGATCTGTCATACTGAGTTTACTTCCAGCACCCCCAAGACTGACTTCTACCCTTGAAAAGGAGCAGGAAATTCCCCAGCGTTTGTTAATTCTCATGCTGCCACCACCCACTGAATTCTGACTTAACTGAACAGTACAGTGGGACCCTGCTCAGTGGATTGACAATCTCTATGCTTAAGGACCTTTCCCTTTCCCTCACCTCCCCCTTCTGAGTGAGAGAAGTCCTATCTAAGCGTGTGCCGAAGAATGGCGTGGGAATGGAGAGGAAACAGAGGTTTTACAGAAAAGCATTTATTTTAATGAATGCAAGTAAACAAGACAATAATACACATGAGAGGCTCCCCCCTCCCAGGTACGCTTAAGTTACAAGTAGTTATAACAACAGATACATTCTTAAGATCAGCCAACTATAAAAATAATAAAAAGCCCTAACGCAACTAACTACCTTATTCTAGTTACTCACATTTGGGTTCACAGGCTTAGATGGTCTAGGGGAGGAATGAGACCCGGAGGCGAGGCCTAGGGCCTGCAGCCCACTACTGGCACAGATCCCATCTCCAGGAGGTTCCCTTGTTGTCTCTCTGCCACATGGCCTCTCAAGGATTTTTATAACTTCTCCTTCGAAGCATCTCGAAGCATCTCGAAGATGCTCACCTCTCTTCCCTTGATTGGGCCATTCTCCCTCTGTGACCTGTGAGGCTGACCCACAGTAAAAATGTAACCTAATCCCAACACCTCATTAACCCTTGGTTTACCTGAAGAGGGAAGCATCCCCCTTCAGCCAAGTCTAGATAATGGGAAGCCTCATTATCACAGGATCTATATTTAATTTTTCATTCTTGACTAGACTAAACCTGGATGATGTTGGTGGCAGTCCCCCACTCATAATCTAACCTATCTTGTAAGGATCTTGTGAGGATAAGTTGGAGGAGGAGAACAATGATATACACTCCTCTGAGCTCACTGGAGGAAAAGCAGGCTATAGATGTAATATATAGAGAGATAATCACAGCTGCATCTAGGTTCTTCATCTTTCACCATGAAGCAGCAGTTGTAGGATTCTGGAGGCTCTTGCATGGAAAACCATCAAGAGGCCTAAAACTAGTACAAAACTTTAACCTTGGCTTGGAAGACATGAAACAATCAATTTTCTTTAGAATGTTATAGCTACGAATCCATTGGTGATACCTTTGACAGGCCAACTACAAAGTGCACCCTGCAAAAAACTAGGTTTCAAAGTACAAGGCAAAGATGGGACCTTGAAAGCTAGTGTATTTTTTGTGCCTTCTTGTTGGTCTAATGAATACACACCAGTGTGTTGGAGATTAATTTTGGTTTAATGTCAACATGGCTCCCTGTGTGTTTTATAACTATGAACAGTAATTTGTTGAGCCAGCACACATAATTCTTCACCAGTAATTCTTCTTGAATCAGGCAATGAATAATTTTCTTCTCACTATGAGAAAGTTTTTTTTTTAAACTCCATACAATTCTCAAAGCCCATTTGCAATCTGGGAGTTATTCTGAACAAAATTCACACATGTTTGATCTGCAGAGAAAACAGCGTTTTCTAAGCAGGGAACAGCTTTTTCAGCACGGCAGTAATAATATACAGACATACTATTTTTTTTATTTTTTTTTTTACAGAAAAGGCTATTTCTTATGCAAAACAGCCACATGAATTTTGCATAGCATACACCCTGCAAAAACAAAGATTCTTGTTGGTCCAGGATTTTTATCATCAGGGTTTTTCAATAATTGGAAAACATATTTTTTTGCCATTTTTAAATATTTAATATTTTGAATATATGAATATTCTTACTATACCTATTGTGAACTTGTGATTTGTGATACAATGCAGCCCCCAAATAACTCCAAACTTGGTCATGGCTTTTTGAGGGTGATGCTCGAGTTGGGAGGTGCTTGTACTTAATGCTGCAGAGGAACAAAGGATTTGGGCATGTGTACTGAAAGCATTACACCCAAATAGGATGACCATATATCCTGTTCAATAAGCACAGTCATTTCTTTGGAGAGCTGGCAGATGACAGTGTTCTCTTTGGAGGTTTCCCTTGTTTGAAGAGCTATCCAATCCCAGTCTGATTTAAAGGGGAAGAACTCCAAGAAAAGGAGAGCAGGGACCTTGAAGTTGCTCACAGTCCCCTTGGCTATTTTGAGACAGATTGTATTTCTTTTTAAATAAAAAATGTGGCCATGTGGGATCGCAAGACCCTTTCTGTGGCCCTTGGGCTCTTTCTCAAAACACACTGCTGCAATTTGATGGAAAATCCTGTCCTTTCCCCTTAGACCAAATATTTCCTGATTGTTTAAAAGTTTTTGGTTTGAAGGCTGCTGAAATTTGGCAGCTCTATGCAGGGAGGGCAGGGTGTGGAACACAGTCCAGGTCCTGAAAGGAGCTCTGAGACAATGAAGTTGTTTACTCCTTGTTTAAATGATAGAAATTATTTCAAAATTTGCATTGACATCTGTAAATTACCCTGTGTAAACTGCTGTCCTCTTGTGCTCTCTCTCTTTCTCTCTCTCTCTTTTGGTATATTTTTGTGGGGACAGGGAATTCTCTCTTTTTTGGCAATGGATACATGACCACCACATACCTTTAAAGATGTGTTCTCATTTTGCATGGGCTCAGCTGCAACTCTTCTTATGACTCTTATTGGTTCTTAATCCTTTAAGTCGTCCTTCTTTGTAGCCAGCGAAAATCAGCTGCTTCCCCAATAAACAAGGAACTCTTCAAAGACAGCTGAAGCTCCTGAGGCAAACAGGCTGAGGTCTGTAGCTTCTCTACTTTCTCCTATATTTTCCCTATGAGGGTGGTGAAAGCATTGGTAGGTCAACCACTTCAACACCCTTTCATGCGCCGAGCGATTGTTCAAAATAGTGACAGGAGAAAGGATCCTCTCTTCCCAAGGACTGGCCTGAGACATTTGGCTGCTTGGGGCACAGCAGCAAATCAGCCCATCATTTTTCACAAGATAAAGGCAGTGAAGTGGTTTGGGATGTTTTGTGTGTGTGTTTGTTTGCACCAGAGGCAAAAAATATCACAAGCACCTCTCCTTACCCAAGCAGTAAAAATGTAGTCATACTTAGATAATCAACACTTTGCTGCTTCCTTTTTCATAACACTTCACATCTATGGCCAGAGGAAAAAATTGCCTCCCATGACCTAATGGTAGGCCCAACCTTGTTTCTTCCTCAGAATTTTAGACTGGGGAGTCTAAGTGAACATATGAATGAAGATACAAACCAAGGTCAAGCCCCATTCTAATTCAGATTTGCCGTTGATGTCTCAGAGGATCTGAGATGTAGAAACAGTAGACACACCTCTACCATCACCATGATATTATGCACTAACTGAAAATGTTTTTCTAAATTACCTTTGCTGCCATGTTGTTTACAACAAATCCAGCAAGAAACCTCCTCAAATTCTGTTGCGTTTTTTTTCTTTTTCTCCCCCCTAACAAAAGACAATACAATGCAATGCAATAAAACAGCACTTTAAAGGATGTATTTGGTGGTTTTAAAGCCACAGCTAAAGTTAGAGGTCTGATTGGCTAATTAATATGACAATTTCCAATTCATTATTTCACCTAGCAGGATGCCTCTTTGGCCCATCGAGCCTGTAAACTCATTAATGCACATTAATCAGCGGAATGTAATTGCTTGTTGTTGCCTGCAGACTGGGTGTACACTGGATAAATGGAGTGATGCATGCAATTAGCCTAGGGACTGGCTCTCCATGAGTAGCCTAGCCAACAGGAAAATGAGCATTAAAATAACAGAGATAATGACTGTCTTGGGTCTTGCTGCTAGTGTCATTGCCAATGGTAAAGTCAATGCCATTCTACTGCGCCACTTTTAATTTTCTTAAATATACTGCTGGATAAAGAGCTATTTGGTGTGCCAGAATTTATAACATTGCTGAGAAACATGCTTGAGTCATTAAGACAATGTACGTTTTTATGGGTAGCTTCTTTCCCCTCTTTTGCAATCCATATGGAGAAGATAAGAGTGCTTTTGGAACACAAAATGTAAAGATCATCTAAAGTCAAATCGATTGTGAGCAAGCACTGTTAAAAAACCACAACCATCTAGATTAGTTTTAAAAGCAAATCTTTATCATCTGTTTGACACCTGTGCTGGTACCCAGCAGAACACCGGTATTTGGTAAGGGCTATTCTATTTAACGGTGAGTTGCATTATTGGTATGTATGACCTTTATGAACTTTACTACGAAATGGGCAATACATGCCTTATGGACAGCATACAGCTTGCTCAAAGACTTTTTGATAGAGAATTTGCTGTGGTGGCTGTAAAAGGTGTTGCTTTTTTCTTTAAATTTGCCACTGTGCTGCCAAAATTCAGCACCACAGTGAGTGGCAAGTGTGACAAAAACTGTGACCCTTGAAAAGGAGCACCAAGCGTACAGGAAATGCTTTAAAATTTGGCTTCAAAACAAGGGTTTCTGCATGCCTTCTTCAAAGTGGGCAAGAGCACTCATTTTAACCCCCTCCCCAAAAAATCTAGATTTCAGTGGTGTGACAGGGATGTGAAGCCACTGGCAGATTGAGATGGGCAATTTGGCACATCAAATAGGTGAAATAAGGAGAAATTTTCCCAGATGGGGAAAAAATACAGGAAGAACAAGACTCTTTGCCGATCAAGACTTATTCATTGGGAAAAAAAAGATGCAGAAATCATGATTTTTTTTTTTGGAAAAAAAATTCTGCTTAGAAAAGGAAATTCCAAGATGTTGTCAATTTGTATATGGAGAGTTTTTAAACAGAAATTACCCATCCCAGTGGGGAATTCAACAAATGGTGTTTTGTGTAAGGTTTTTGGATGATGTTTCCTATATTTGGGGAGGTGATGTAGATGATCTCAGAGAATTTCGCAGGATAATCAGTTCTACTCATATAAATATATAATTTGATTTCCAGTTCAGTACATCAGAAGTTCATTTCATGGATCCAATAGTAAAAAAGGCAAGATATTATTACTTCCCCATATAGAAAGGCCACAAATGTAAGATTGAATAGCTCTTATCCTAGAACATTGAGATGTACTTTCCCCTGTGGCTGGTTCGTCAGGTTGAAATACAACTGTTCTCACGAGGAAGAATATATAAAGGAGTCTTGTACATTATCTAAAAAACTTATTGAAATGGTCTATGACACATAGTAATCAAAGGCTTCGCTCAATAAGGCAACTGAGAGATATCACTCAGAACTGTTACAAAAACAACACATATCACAGACCAAACTTCTTAACTTTTCTCTCACTTACAAATATATCACCGAAGGCTTACAGGGGTTCATTAAAAAACACTGGTACTTAGTTCAGAATATTCCAGTTGTAAGGAAAAATTACAGATATTTTTTAAAAGGGCTAGAAATATTAGAGATATTGTGGTGAATACTAACTTCAGGGAATACAAAAAAACAGCTGTGAACACTCTGATGCATGCAACAAGACCCACAGGTCACCACTCCTGTGGTCACTGCATATATTTGCAATTGCACTTTCAAAATGACCAAATTTATAAATCATATTAACAAATGGAAATATATTTTGACCCATATCAGTGCCTGCAATGGCAGCTTTGTTATATATATATCATTCAGTGCAAATTAAAAAAAATGTGTGGGAAAAACCTCAATGCCCCTAAAAAACCATAGGGGTGAACAACTGTCTAATATAAGGAATGGAAGAGTGGGGTTCTTCTGGTAAGTCATTTTGTGGAATTCTGCCACAGATATTAAATTTGGGGTGTTAGAAAAGATGGATAACAGCAATGACAAAATTTTGTTCAGAAAAGGAGCAAATTGAATTTTAAAATTGAAATCTATGACGTAACCTCTGAAGAAGGCCATTCAGTTCAATGTATAAGCCAAAATATGTTGGGCTTTTTATAGAATAGAATATTTATCAAGGCCTTTTAAAGAAGAAAGCATAAACCATCAATAAGCATGTGGAGACTTGTCTCCTCCTATGCTTGTGGATTATAAGATGTGCTTTTCTGTACCTTATTTCACCTGGCAACCCTAAGCTTGAGCCAGCAAGCATTTTCTAATGCTTAATGAATTATGGCTTGAAAAATACCAGTCCTAGCACACAATGGCCATAGGCATTTACGTCATCTGAAGAAGCAGATTCCAGTCCTGAAAAAGTGATGCCAGAATGCACCTTTCTTTAATGTGCACATGCATCTTTCTTGCTTTTCTTGCAAGAGAATATCCCGGCTACCCATCTAAAAAACACTCTCTATGTAGCTTTACAATCCAAAGTCTAGATCTTGGCCAGCAGGTGGAGATCTCTTTTAACAAAGAATTTGTGATATATTTTTAAAAGTCATTTTCCCAGTGTGAATGTCCTAAATATGGTTTCACAGCATATCATCCAACATTATCATTTATATTTATTTTTACCGTGAAACTCAGAGATTTCTAGTCCCCACCAGGCCATGAAACTCACTGGGAAACCTTGGGCCAGGCATTCTCTCAAACTGATCTGTCTCTCAAGATTGTTGTGAGAATAAAGTGGGGAAAAGGAGAGCTAGGATGTGTGTGAATTCCTCTGAAGGAGAGGTGAGATATAAACACAACTAACCAGTTGATAAATATGTAAAGAATAATTTTTTCAGTAGTTAAGATACAATTCTATTTTAGCTGGAGCTTGGAGTATGAGGTTCGAAACTTAATTCTTTGGTGTTAATCATTACAGACTAGAAGATTAATTTGATGTCACTGCGATGAATAACTGGAATTTCTTCACTGAGTTAATATTCATTAATTTGTTGCTTAAAATTATTTTTTTCAAAACAACTTACAGAGTGTCATGGATCTTACCATTAATCTCTAGTGAGACATTTTATTATTAGCTTCTTCAAAAGTCCTCTATTTGCCATTTTAAAGTTGCCCTCCACTGACCTGGCACTTTCTCCCAGACTCACAACAAAGCCAATAGTATGATTCTTCCACAGGGATGGTAGGAATCCGGTAAGTCTGGAAACTCTCAGTTTGTGAAATGCTGTTCCAAAGTATGAAATCACATCTCATAACTGGTTCAGTTTAGTTTTTTCACTGTTCAACTCTCCTAACCTTGCACAGTAGGACTAATAAAATGAAATGATGTTTGTGTGCCTTCATTTTGTTGCTTGTCTGTGCTCCCCATGACACATGTGAAATGTTTGCAACAAAGATTCAGAAAGGAATTGAAGTAGCCCAGAGACTACTTTTGGGCTTGTTAAAACAGTTCAAAAATCTCTCTGGCAACTTTCTTGCTCCTTTGTGGCTAAGCCCTAACACCACATCCTCTCCTGAAACACTGCTTGCCACTTAAGAAAACTGGACATAATAGCTCTACCAAACATGTCAAAGTGTACACTCGCTATAGCAAGGGATGGGTGGAAAGTAGAATGAAGGAAGGATGGAGGGAAATGCCAAAAGATGAGGAAAGGGAGAATTTTCCATGTAATTATTCAACTGTCCAGCACTGTGTGAAAAATAAACACACTGCAGGAGTACAAATGCAGTTTGTTGAAGATCATCCCAAATAATAGTATTAAAAAAACAGAAAAAAAATCAATAAAAATCTGACTTATCAATATGAGAGTAACAATGTCCTCTACCTTGTTCAATTCAGAGATTCCCACAGCCCCATGGCCAAAAAGCCAGCAAGGGGGAGCACTAGGCTTTAGCTATAATGGCTGTGGCTTTGGAAAGGACTGTAACTGACTACTGATCTCCTCCTGGGCAAACAAGTCACTTTCCAACTACCTCCTCCCCTTGCATTTTGGTTTCCCCTCACCATTTCTCTTCCTCTTTGTTTTCTTGCTCCAAAAGCCAACAGGCAGTTTAGACGAGGAAGCTAGAAAAGATGCATCTGATACATTTCCTCTATAATCAGCCCTCCACATTTGTGGGTTGGCTTTCACAGATTTGATTATTTAAGAATTTCTCCACCCTCCCCTCCCCATCTTAGAAACTTCTTTTCTGGGAGGACCTTCCCTCTTGGTTGCTCTGATCAGGCCATGCAGCCCTTTAAGAACCCACCTCTGGTACTCTTCTTTCTCCACCAGCTGCTGTCTGACTAGCTAAGGACGGTTGCAGCCCAATTTCTCAATACCACAACCCCTCTCCTGCTGCCCCCCACGCCCAAGCAAGGAGATGGATGTGAGAGAGGAAGTATACGGTGACTATGTTGACCTACCTGTTTCCATCTCCTTTCCCTGATCTGGTTTGGACCCTGAGTGCCCCTTCTCTCCACTGTGCCTCAGCCCCCTTCCCACAGACATATACATAGACACACAGACATTTTGATATTTGTGATTTTTCCACTTTTGTGAGGATCCTTCACCCCTAACCCTATCAAATGTGGAGGGCTGACTGTAATTCCCATCCTCCT
This sequence comes from Cyclura pinguis, assembly GCA_030412105.1. Lineage (NCBI taxonomy): Eukaryota > Metazoa > Chordata > Lepidosauria > Squamata > Iguanidae > Cyclura > Cyclura pinguis. Next base: position 250,400,011 of record CM059600.1, on the reverse strand, counting down.
TCTCTTGAGGCCTCTTGCCTTATTGTATTGGACAAAGAGAGAGAACTACCCCACCCTCTCACAAATTCTGACAAACAAAATAATTAATTCATTAAAGTGTAGATTGTGGAAAGGTTAAGAATGGTAGAGAAATGTGGCTTTGGATTGGATGTGGAAGGACAGGAAATAAGGAATGAAAATAAGAAAAACAGTATAAGTATGGTTCTTGACAATCAAAGTCCAGTAGAAAATCCGTAGCTTTCTTGAAGGACCTTCTCACATACTTCCCAGCTTGTCCACTATGAGAACTACTTTTACACAATGAGAATTCTTAACTGTGGATGCAGAATATTGCTTGATGACCAAATCAGATTCCTACAAAATTCCATTAAAAATGTAAAACTGCATTTAGTTATGATTACTTGTGACATGTTTACCAAAATATGTCTATTGTCTTTTAGAACACTAGGGTCTCACTAATGAACATTGAGTGAGACTAATTGATTACCCACGTGCATTCCACCATCTAAAGAAAAACAAAAGGGAATGATGGTACTTAAGTATTAAAAGCAAACATGACTGTGTTCCCAGCTGCATACTTAATAAGACAAGTGATGTGTTGGTTTCAGTTGGGTCCAAGATATTCACAATGAAATTTGCTCAAGACTTATGGGTAGAGAGTAAAGAAAGAAATTAAGGATGGAGTGCATGGTTTCTCTGAATTTTTGATAAAGAATGCTTCTGGTATGTACAGATGATTAGGACATTTTGAAACAACACAGTAAGCAACATTAAAATCACTTTGAAATTCAGTGCCTCTTGACTGTTTATACCCCACATGTTGACTATTTAGGTATAATCTCAAGGAAGCCAGAACTCCACCCTCACAAGCTTGCTTGATGAGGACATGGGAGAGTCGCTGTTCCCACCCTCTGAAAGTCCCTTCCATGGAAGGCTAGGCTCGCCCCTTCCTTGCGTTCCTTTCACTGGCAGGCAAAGACCTTTCTAAGCAGGCTTTTAAGGTGTAAACTGAGGAGCTTCTTCTTGGGGTGTACATTTTATTTCTTTCTTTAAACTTTTGTATGTTTTTAAAACTTTCGTATGTTTTTTATTTTATACTGTTTTAAATGTGATGGTTTTAATTTTACACTGTTTTAAATGTGATGGTTTTAATTTTTTTCAAAATTATATTTTCAGGTTTTAACTGATTTCTTTTATGATTTACCTTGGGTGCCACTCTGGGAGAAAGAGAGAATATAAAGAGGATATATAAATGAAATAAAACAACAACAACAAACAACTTACTGACAATAGAGAACATTGCCTGTAGCAGGAAATGTCTCCACATCAGCATTGCTTCTGATACTGTGTCACAGAATCATCTAGTCCAGCTCCTGTCAGTGAAGGAATCCACAGCTAAAATATCCCTGACAGGTGTCCATTCTGTTTAAAAACTTCCAGTGAAGGAGAGTCCTTCACATTACGAGGTAGCCCATTCAACTGTCAGATAGCTCTTATCATCAGAAATTTCTTCCTGTTCTTCCTAAACTTCCTGGTCAGAATCTCATGGTTTGTCTGTATGTTTTATTTTAAAAAATATATACCCTGCTCTTCAACAAACTGAGAGGCCTCTTTCTTTCTCTGGTCAACATCCACATTATCTCAAATGAAGGAAACCGTCTCAGGATGAAGGATCGAACCTTTGTTTATGCCGGTATCTATGTCCTTAGTCAGGCCTATGTAGAAGTTGATTTGAGATGAAATGATAGATCTCTGGCTGATTTGCAGTAGATAGGCAATTTCTGGCTCCCTGCTGCTGAATAGTAACAGCGATAAAAGTCTGTTTGGTCATCGCTTCCACAACCAGATTACCTGCTAAATGGAAGAAGGCCAGAGTTAACCAGGAATCCCTCCCCTTCTTTATGGAAAGACTTGGAGTTCAGCTCAGTTCTGATCCTCAAATCAATCCCTATGCCCAGTAAGGGCAGTGTGTTCTTTAATTCTAAGTCTTCTATATCAGACTCCAACTTGGTGAATCACATATGATTTGTCCTAAGTCAAATATGTCTAAGTCAAGAATGAAATAGATTTTTCAGGCCTTGTCTGTCTTCACTAGCCCCAAGCCATATAGGCCTTTAAACATTAGTAGTGCTACACCTGCTCAGAAATGGAGTGGAAGCTGATGAACTTCCTTCAACAGTAGCAAGATATTTCCCCACATACTGCACAGCAAAAATGCTGAACCTCTGTTTCCATAGAGTTCTACACTTGTATGATCATTACATGGATCTCTACGTACATAGGAGCTTTCTTTTTCTGTTCTTTGATATGAGGAACGCTCCATGAACACCTCCCCCTCAGTTGATCTGGAGATTTGTATGCATGCTGGAGACTTGCAGAATGTTGGATTTTATAACTACTTAAACTTTGAGAAAGAACGTTTATGTTAACAAGATTAATGTATTATTTGGATTTTAAGTTACCATCCAATAATTTGTCCTGATGGGGAAAAATTATACTTTCAAAATTAAACCTGAACAGCAATATATAGTTCAAGTAGTTTACTGTGGAAAAAAAGAAAGAAAACGTCTAGTGTTGTCCTAGGCTTCCTCTGAAAAACAAAATGTAAATTGTACCTTTATGTCAATAGTTGTTGTGTCAATGTAAGCTTTCACTGGAGCAGACACTCTTCATGTTGGAAACAGCTATGACAGAAGATAACAAATAGATGAAGTTCACCAGTGAATGCATGACAGTGTTCTCTCTTGAGAAAACACAATAATTGGGGAAAAAATTAGCAAAGGTGGCTCTGAAAGAGTGGCTGGAGAGCATACAATGTAGGTGCTGTTCAGGTACTCGATCTCTCCACTCCAGTGGACATAGTTGTGATATTAGCTAACATGTAAAATGTTGTTTTAAGGAAATGGTGAATCTGTAAAGTACAAGTTACAAGTTAAGAGAGATGGTTGTCATTAAAAGTTTCTCACTAATTAGGATTGCCAGCCATTGCAAATCTGCTTAACCTGCTGACGTACCATACATCTTTGGTTAAATGAATGTTTGGAAATTAAGTATTTACCTCTGAGAAACACTAAGTCGCATTCAATTAGCATTCAAAAAATTGGAAGCTGCAGACTTATGGCTTGCAAAAAGAGAGGCTCATTTTCTTTTCATAAACAAGACTATAGAACAACAACAACAAAATACTGAGGCAAGCTGCTTTCTGTTTTACAAACCCAAAATGCTGTTTCAAAGGAACCCTTGAGAAAGAGTAAGTCTGTCTTAAAATGCAGCAGTGGTGCTCAAGCAAATGAGAAAAAGTGAGTTCTTGTTTATGCCAGAAAAAGAAGCTTGACATTTGGCCTTGAAATTAACTTCATTTACAGTGAGATAAATTTTAAATCTTAAACTTTCATTAATCAAATGCTTATTTCTTCATTTTATAGTTCATACGGAGAAGAAGTGAAATCTGAAGCTTGGAAACAAATCTCTTGAAAAGTGAAATAGCAGTGTAGACTGAACTCCCATTATTGTCTTTGTGATGGGACTTAATTTTCATGTAAGTCAAATCAACTGTATTGGTCTGAATTATGTGGGACAGCAGTTTGAGCATTGGACTATGACCTTGAAGACCAATTCCTTGCATGGCCTTGGGCATATCACACACTCTCAGTCCCAAAAAACTCTGTGATAGGTTTGCCTTAGAATTGCCATAAGTTGGAAATGACTTGAAGGCACACAATAACAATATAATCACTACTGTGTCAAATCTCAGGCCATTTCCGCACTACGTTGCTATAAAGCTATAGCAGTGGGTTGTTACCGGTCCAGGAGCCATGCTTCTGCATGATGTCATGGCTATTCAGCTGCTATCCCATCCCCAAGTGTCATCAAATTCCCATATTCTATTTCCTGAAAAAATCCATTAAGACACTCCTATAGCACTTCAGTTGCATCAACTGTCATAGTGTGGTACTGTTACAGCACTTGATAGTGCTTTCTGTTATGGTGGATCCAGCGATGGGTGGGCTGTGGGCATGCCCAACTCATAGAATCATTGAATCATAGAGCTGGAAGAGACCCCAGGGGCCATCGAATCCAACCCCTTGCTATTCAGGAACACCCATCAAAGCATTCCCAACAGATGGCCATCCAGCCTCTGCTTAAAAACCTCCAAGGAAGGAGACTCCACTACACTCCGAGGCAGCATATTCCACTGCCGGACAGCCCTGAGTGTCAGGAAGTTCTTCCTGAGGTTCAAGTGGAATTTTCTTTCTTGCAGCTTGAATCCATTGCTCCTTGTACTAGTCTCTGGAGTGGTAAAGAACAAGTCTGCTCCCTCCTCAACATGACATCCCTTCAAATATTTAAACATGGCTATCATGTCCCCTTTTAACCTTCTCTTCTGCAGACTAAACATACCCAGCTCCCTAAGGCGTTCTTCATAGGGCATGGCTTCCAGACCCCTCACCATTTTGGTCGCCCTCCTCTGGGCACGTTCCAACTTGTCGACATCCTTCTTGAATTGAGGTGCCCAGAACTGGACACAGTATTCCAAATGAGGTCTAACCAAAGCAGAATAGAGTGGTACCATTACCTCCCTCGATCTAGACATCATACTCCTATTGATGCAACCAAGAATCGTGTTGGCTTTCTTGGCTGCCGCATCACACTGCTGTGTGACCATCTCTTCCTCAGTGACGCCCTGTTGAGTTCAAATGTCTCCTTTGAGTCAAAGCTTTTTATTTTTTAAATACATTTTTAAACAGTATAGGGCAAAAGTGCAATAGTGTACTGGCATGTTATGCTGTTACAACATTGCTGCATTAGTGTAGTCCCCCTGCCCCCCAAAAATAACTGCCCAATCAGGGTGGTGGGTCAGAGTGAAGGCAGGGCATGGGAGTGGCTGAGGATGCTGTAATGCAGAAGGAACATCAGTGGCAATACTGCTACCAATCCGCTTAAGGGGGGAGGGTGCAGAAAAGAGCATCCCTAATGGGACAGCATCCCACGAATGGCGATGCAGCCGTTACAATGATATAAGATGCTAATGGCCTCTATAGTGTGGAAATGGCCTCAGACTTGTATTCGTGAAGGTAACATTTTTCCTCCACTGAAAAGCATCATAATGGATATCTCTTTCAAATTTTCGTTCCTGTGAGACATTAAAAAATGATATTTTCTGAAAAAAACAGAATAATTTGGTTTTAATGAGTACTTCTAGTGAGTACCTGAGCCATGCAAAATCTTTGGGAAAGTAATGTTCTCCTCTTCTTTAGCTGAAAGGCACCCATGCCAGAATCTGTAGCTACTAGTTTCACTCAGAAGCTAATAGAAAAACAGTCTCAGCTACCAACCCTCTGGTGAAACTTTTTCTATCAGCAGAAACAAGAAAGGGGCTGAATCCCTCCTCTGCTTTGCGGTGATGTAGACTTGAGTCGACTGACTTGGACTCAAGTCAGAGTTAAGTCGCTTCAGTGACTTGACTTGGCCTCAACTCGGCAATAAATGAGGCACTGACTCAACTCGACTCAAGACTTGTATATTTTTTGTGATTGACTTGCTGCCCTTGGTTCAGTAACATAACACATTCATCCAGAACAGCACTTCCATTTCTTTTTGCCTACTGATCACATGATGATCCATCTCAAGCCCAAGATGTGGGCAAATTTTTCAGAGAGGAACAGCAAACAGATTAGGCAAAGGGCTTGGGGCAGGCTTGAGGTCTGCTTAGTAGCCTGTCCCCACTGTATGCTGGAAGAGCCTTCTAAAACTTTTCCTCAGACCAGAAGGCAAGACTTGTTCCTAGAGTGCAGGGTGCGTTTCTAAGAGGGGAATGTGGTTGGCCAAATGTGTTTGGCAACAGGCTTGAAGAGGAAGGATCCTTCCTTCTAAAGCTTTAGAAGCTTTAGTAATGGGAACTAAGAAGGATCCTACTCCCTACTTCTGAAGCTGCAGATGGCAAAATCGCAAACGTGGAGGGCCAACTCTGCTTAAATTGTTAAAACTGACTTTATTTGACTCTGTCCAGAAATTCTGGAATATAGGTTGGGATATAAAGTTGGCTCCCAGACTTGAGACTTGACTTGAGGCTTGGAGCAAAAGATTTAAATACATCACTGCTGCTTTGCAATTTTCCCCAGCTTCCTTCACAACTAGCTTTGAAAGCCTGGGAAGCCACCAAAGCAGCTTTTCAGTGTGGATGGGCTGTTGCATGGTGGTCGTGTCCTATTATAGCCATAGATGTCTGCTAGCATATGTGGAACATGTCGGGCTCAATCTAACATCCTCTTAGTTTAGCATAAATATCCTCATGCAAACCTATGCTATGCTGAGTCATATACCCCACTCCTACAACATACTCTAAAGCCCTAAAGCTGCCTCACATGAGTAGTCCCTGCTTCACAATGAGCAGTGAGGATTGGGGAAGCATGTGGCTACCGCCCCCCCCAGGCAGAGGAACAAAGATCATACCTATGCTGAGATCTACAAGGGCCTTCCAGGGATCTCAAGCACTTCTGCAATCATTGTGAATCTGGCTGGAGTAAAGGGTTGCCAGACACTTCTCCAAACTTGCCTTCTCACCAAGAAGCATGGAATAGTTGCATGAGGCAGTTTGAGGGGCTTTATATTTAGGCATGATTATAGTTAGGCAGGGAAACCAACCTTGTAACACCTGAAAAATCACATCTGCATGTGCAAGGAAAACTTATATGTACAGATGTTTCTGACTGAATGCCTACCAATATGTGTTTAGTTTTGTGTTTTACATTGTTTCCACATGGATAAATGGTGTATTACTCACTTAAACTGTTCGTTTTATTTGTGTCTTTAAAGAAATTTGAAGCAGGAGCAGGGAGGGCTTCCAAGAGAATGGATGGCTCCTGGCCGCTATCATGGTGGAAATGAGAGGCAATGTGGAAAGATCTGGAAACTGGGGGAGAAAGAAAATGAGAGACACCGAATCACAGAGTTGAGAAGGGCCTCATGGGCCATTTAGTGCAGGATCTTTTTTCCCTAAGAGTGGGGGACTACCAACAGTGCCAGTGTCTCCTTAGAATTTGGGGAATTATAGCTCAAAGGAGGCCTGTGAGAGGAGGGTAATAGCAGCATCTTTTCACCTGTGTATACCAGTACTAACTGTAGGGTGGACTCCAGTTAAACAGAGCATTTTATTTGGAATTAACAAACACATGAGAAATCAGACACTCTCAAGAACCATACAAGACTATTGGAAAATGAGACAAGAAAGGTTGGAAAGAGATCAGTTAGGTGGAAAGGGTGATAGTTGCCAATCCTGAAGCAGAAGGCAGAAGCAGAGTGGCTCAGACAGCATGTCTGAAGGTAGCACAGAGGAATGGGAATTTGGGTACCATGTGCAACGTAACACACCCAATGTATTTGCATGTCCTACAATTTACTGGGGCTGGAGCTGGGGTTTTTATACCCTATATCCTGCCTTGAAGGAGGGTGCATGGACAAAGTGGTAATGGTTTTTTCACAGGAGGAGTTTGGAATGGATTGATTGTCTTAACTCTAGGTGACAAAACATTGATACGAGTCATGAAAATTTCTTAATGTTTTGGACAAGTAGTGTGAATAGAATCATAGAAATGTAGAGTTGGAAGAGACCACACGGGCCATCCAGTCCACCCCCCTGCCATGCAGGAACACCCTCAAAGCACTCCCTACAGATGGCCATCCAGCCTCTGCTTAAAAACCTCCAAAGAAGGAGACTCCACCACACTCCGAGGCAGCATATTCCACTGCTGGACAGCCCTGACCGTCAGGAAGTTCTTCCTGAGGTTCAGGTGGAATCTCCTTTCCTGCAGCTTGAATCCATTGCTCCTTGTCCTGGTCTCTGGAGCAGCAGAAAACATGCCCTCTCCCTCCTCTACATGGCATCCTTTCAAATATTTAAACATGGCTATCATCTCCCCTCTTAACCTTCTCTTCTGCAGACTAAACATACCCAGCTCTCTAAGTCTATCCTCATAGGGCATGGCTTCCAGGCCCCTCACCATTTTGGTCGCCCTCCTCTGGACCTGCTCCAGCTTGACCATGTCCTTCTTGAATTGAGGTGCCCAGAACTGGACACAGTATTCAAGATGAGGTCTAACCAAAGTAGAGTAGAGTGGTACCAGTACCTCCCTCGATCTAGACACCATACTCCTATTGATGCAGCTGAGAATTGCATTGGCTTTCTTGGCTGCCACATCACACTGCTGACTCATGTTCAGCTTGTGGTCTATTAAGACTCCTAGATCCCTTTCACACATACTGCCATCCAGCCAATAATCCCCCATCCTATATTTCTGTATTCCATTTTTTCTACCTAAGTGTAGGACCTTACACTTCTCTCTGTTGAATTTCATTTTGTTAGCCTTGGCCCAGCTCTCCAATCTATCCAGGTCATTTTGAATTTTGATCCTGTATTCTGGCATATTAGCAACCCCTCCCAATTTGGTGTCATCTGCAAATTTGATGAGCATGCCCTCTATTCCTTCATCCAAGTAGTTGATGAAGATATTGAACAGCACTGGGCCCAGGACAGAACCTTGTGGCACCCTGCTAGTCACTTCTCTCCAGGATAAAAAGCAGCCATTGGTGAGCACCCTTTGGGAATGGTCAGCCAGCCAGTTACAGATCCACCTGACAGTAGCCCTGTCCAGCCCACATTTTACTAGCTTCTTTGCAAGAATGTCATGGGGAATTTTGTCAAAGGCAAATGAAATAAAACAACAACAAACAACTGAAATCGAGATATGCTACATCCACAGCATTCCCTTCATCTATCAAGCTAGTAACTCTATCATAAAAAGAGATAAGATTAGTGTGGCATGACTTATTTTTGAGAAATCCATGTTGACTTCTCGTGATTACCGCGTTGCTTTCTAAGTGATTAGAAACTGACTGCTTAATGACCTGCTCCAGGCTCTTTCCGGGTACTGGAAAGCTCAGGGTCAGCTCAGGCTGACTGGGCGATAATTATTTGGGTTCTCTTTTTTTCCCTTCTTGAAGATGGGGACAATATTTGCCCTCTTCCAGTCTGCTGGAACTTCTCCTGTCCTCCAAGATTTCTCAAAGATTATAGCAAGCGGTTCCAAAATGACCCCTGCCAGTTCTTTTAATATCCTAGGATGCAATTCATCTGGCCCTGGAGACTTCAATTCATCCAGTGTGGCCAGGTATTCCTGTACCACCTCTCTACCTATTATGTGCCGCATTTCCCCTGCTTCCTCCCCTGCTCCCCAACTGCCAGGTTGAGTGCTTGTATCCTTCTGGGAAAAAACTGAGGCAAAGAAGATGTTAAGTAGTTCTGCCTTTTCTCTTCCCCCTGTTAGTAATTTGCCATCTTCTCTGCGCAGTGACCCTATCGTCTCCTTCTTTTTCCTTTTGTTGCAGATATATTTAAAAAAGCCCTTTTTATTGTTTTTAATGTCTCTAGCCAGCCTAAGTTTGTTCTGTGCTTTAGCCTTTCTGACCTTCTCCCTACATCTCCTGGCTACTTGCTTAAATTCTTCTTTGGTGTTTTCCCCCTTCTTCCATTTCTTGTACACGTTTCTCTTAACACGTAGCTCAGCTGAGAGTTCTTTAGTCAACCATTCAGGTTTCTTCAGATGCCTTCCATTTTTCCTCCTTATTGGCACAGTTTTAGACTGTGCCTTCAGTATCTCCCCTTTAAGGAACTTCCATGCCTCCTGAACTCCTTTCCCTTTCACTATTCTTGACCATGGAATTTCAGCCAGCAGCTGCTTAAGTTTACAGAAGGCCGCTTTTTTAAAATCTAAGATGAGTGTCTGGCTACACTTATCTTCTCCTTCCCACTGAATGCCAAATTCCAATAGGGCATGGTCACTCCCCCCTAAAGATCCAACCACTTCTACCTCATTAACAAGGTCATCCCTATTGGTCAGGATCAGATCTAGAATATTGGATCCCCTTGTGGCCTCTTCCACCTTCCGGACCATGAAATTGTCTGCAAGATAAGCAAGAAACTTGCTGGACCTTGCTGTCTTGGCAGAGTTTGACTGCCAACATATATCCGGGTAATTGAAATATCCTATTATTACTGTTTCTTTCCTTTTTGAATGTGCAGTCATTAGGTTGAGGAAGGCGTCATCAAGGTCCTCAATCTGGGTTGGAGGTCTGTAGTAAACCCCCACCAGAATATCCCTATTGTTTCTCGCTCCCTTAATTCTTACCCAGATACCCTCAACCTGGCTTTCTGGGTTTAAGTCATGGATCTCTTCACAGGTGAAAACATCCTTGACATACAAGGCTCCTCCTCCTCCTTTCTTGTTTGGTCTATTTCTACAAAATAGGCTATACCCCTCTATTCCTACATTCCAATCACGAGACTCATCCCACCAGGTCTCAGTGATGCCTATCAAATCGTATTTATTTTGTTGTACTAGGAGTTCAAGTTCATCTTGCTTGTTTCCCATACTCTGCGCATTAGTGTAGAGACACTTAAGTCCCCGGGCCCTTCCTGCAAGTCCTGTACTATAGTTTCTACTCCTCCCACCATTGGACGCTTGTACTTGTGCTTGACCAGCCTGGTTAGCCTCTCCGTTATGTGGTTGATCTTGGCCCCAGGAAGACAGCAGACTTCTCGATTGAACTTGTCGGGTTTGCAAATTGCCAGTTTGGTTCCTCTGAGCAAGGAGTCCCCAACAACCAGAACTCGCCTCCTCTGAGGCTTGTCCAGGGCTCCTCGATGAGCAGGTTCTTCTAGGACTGCCTGGGCATTCTGTTGAGGCTGGGAGTGTTGATCTAGTTCCTGTTGCCGAAGTTGGATTCCTTCTTGTTGACATTCTGTTCCCTCATCGTTCATAAGGTCAAGAACTTTGAAGCTATTGTGTAGGTTGAGAGTCTCTGTTTCTTTCCTGGTCCTTCTACTCCTCCGTGTGACATTCCTCCAAGCATCCGTTTCCTGGGTCAGTGTGCTGACTTCCTGATCTGGCAGCTCCTCCGCGCATTTGGTCTTCAGGAAGGTCTTCTCTGCCCTATCCAAAAACTCCTCACCTTCCCTAATAAGACGAAGATTCAAAACTCGTGCCTCCAGCTGCCGAACCTTCTCCTCCAAGAAGGTCAGCAGCTTGCACTTTCTGCAGGTGTACCTGACAACATCTTGTGGTAAGAAAAGGAACATACCACAAGTGCTACAGGTGACCGCGGTAGCTCCCTCACCTTCCATCCTTGATACTACAGAGAGTAATACAGGGAGTAGATCTAGAGAAAATAACTGGGCTTTCTTTCTCAAATTCAGCTGTATCAGCTACGTCTGCTCTGCTGATAGCCAAGCGTTGAACTTCAAGGATTGAAGTAGAGGACCGTTGGGAAATGGGCCTCTGGGAAATGAGCTAGAGGGCCTTTGGGAGCTCCTAATAATACTCCTCTCCCCAGTTGGCTCCTCCCCCTTGTTAGTCAGTTAGACTGTGTGCTCAGGGAGAGCACACGGCCAGCACAAGGAGACCTAACAAAAACAAGCAAAGAAACAAACAAGCACAGCCCCACAAGCCTGTAAACAACACCTGGTCAAGGATGTCTTCACAGACCCAGCTCACCCTCTGCTCTCTCCTCTGGGAAATGAGCTAGGGGGCCGATGGGAACTCCTAATAAGACTCCTCCCCACTAGCTGGCTCCTCCCCCTTGTTAGTCAGTTAGGGAAGGTCTCCAGAGGATATGATCTCAGTAGGGTCCCTGATTGCTTCACCTGGGCACTTTTGCCTTCTATTGTTTTTGGGAGTGCTTGTAGCTTGCAGTTTTTGGAAGGATTATCACAAGTACATTAGCATTGGGCTTTCCCACCTAATCCTCTCTGAATTTATGACCTAATCATGTCTGAGGTCATCCTGACCTGGCATATGCTTCCAACCAATGCTCTTTCAAACATGTGTTTCAGTCATAAATGTGTCCAGTTATGAAAAAGCACATCATACGGAGCAGGGAATGTATGGTGTGGTAACCATCTCCACTTAAAGCATTCCCAGCAGGGCAGTAAATCTAAGGATAGAAAAGATCTGGGGAAAAACTGTGAAGTGTACTTGTCTCTGGACCAGCAGAAAACAAAGTCACTCCATCTTCTACATGACATCCTTTCAGATATTTTAAAATAGCTATCATGTCAACTCTGAGGCCATTTCTGCACTACACTCTTATAGCACGATTATTCCACTTTCAACATCCTATGGAATCCTGGGGTTTACAGTTACAACTGCAAACCCCAGGATTCCATAGGATGTTGAAAGTGGAATCACGCTATAAGAGTGTAGTGCGGAAATGGCCTCTGTCTTGCCTTCTCCAGGCTAAACATACCCAGCTTCCTAAGTAATTCTGTACAGGACTTGGTTTCCAGACCTTAGATCATCTTGGTTGCCTTTCTCCAGATAGGTTCCAGTTTGTCGATCATCTTTTTGAACCCTAATGTCCAGAATTGTGTACAAGGCTCCTGGTGAGGTCTGACCAAAGCAGAATAGAATGGTACTACTACTTCCCTTAATCTCAACACTATACTTCTGTTGATGCAGCACAGAATCACATTGGTTTATTTTTGGCTGTTTCATCGCACTATTGACTCATGTTTAGCTGTGGTTTACTAAGAATTATAAATCCTTTTTACATGCTATACAAGAAGCAGCAGGTGGATGCAAAACAGAGAAGTACAAGAAGGAGGAGGAAAGAAGTTCTGTGGCAGATCTAAGATTTATTTTAATGTGAGATTTTGTGGATTATAAACCACTCCCTCCAATGCTTGAAGTACAGGAAACATCCCCACTCCCAAAAGCAATGATTTGTGATGGCAGACAGGACCAAACAGGTGTCTCCTTTATTCACAAATCCACCTCTCCTTGAACATTGAGGACACTGCCTACCATCAATTAGTTTTTTATCACTGAGCTAGAGATCTCTCTTTGCACATAATGATCATTCTTAGACACACTTAAATGAGAATAATGGCTTAAGTGCTGCCACCATCTGCCCACAGTTAAGTGACAGAAGATCTAATTGCTGAGGGGAAACTGTCCCCCCTTCTCTATAGAAAAGGAAATGCGTTTGCTCTCTACAGAAGCTAATCATTTTCAGGAGGCCAGTTTTTAAAAGCAGTGCCATGCTATGTGCTTATTAGTTTAAGCTAAAGTACGTAAAAATAATTGCAACAACAGTGGATGTAAAACCTGCGATGACTGCATGTTCTGTTACAGTAACCCATTTTCCAACTCTTTAATACTGAACAGGTCTAGAAGTTCATTAGTTTAAGGGATATTATAAAAATAGGGTTTTGTTAATGATTGAACACCAGAAAATTTGTAATGCTCTCATACAACTTTCTCAAAAGACTTTCAATCTGCTGGGGTTTGAAGTGATAGAGTTTCAAGCCATGTAACAGTATATCAGAGCTATTTCAATGGATGGTCTATTTAGAAAATGTCATTCACTAGTCAGTGACTTGAGTGAGATAGATCTAATTGCAACAAGATGTATAAGCTGGCCTGGCAGTCAAGTACATCCACTGAAAGACTGGTTTACTTTTTCTGTGATGTACAGTTATGATTCTAAAGCTGTAAGAGCCATCTGTGGAGGGCAGAAGTTAGGAAACTGATTCTTTCCCTTCGCCCATAAAATCTCAAATAATCTTATCCAGACAGATGGTTTCTGTCAATTTATATCACACCATTTTATTTTGCTTCTTAATGCTTCTTGACATTTCTTGTTCCTTCCCAGCCAAACACTCTTCTGCCTTGGGGGAAAAAAAGTTGACAGAAAGGTGCCAGATTTTGGTTTGTGAGTGATGTGATGTTAGATGTGGGTGTTTCTAGCCCCTCAGATATCTCCCCTCATGTGCTTCCAGATGTGCAGTAAAGGTAATTTTTTTAACCCTTTAAGGTTAATGAATAGAATCTTTTAATAGATTAAACTCACTAGTTCATTTAACACAACAGTGCCACATGGACTCTGGCTCAGAAGCGTTGGGACCGTAGCAAGCAAGCAATTACACCAACCTTTTAGGGAATTCTTATAAAAACATGCAGTGGTAAAAATTAAACAACCAAAAGGCCATAGCAGTCATACAAATATACCAATAAGGAACAAGCACTGTTTCCAGACTTTTCAAAGTCAGACTTGTTCTTATACAGGAGCTAGCTTCAGCTGGCATCTCTTACCAGCAGAATGTGCTGCAGTGTTTTAGAAGATGGCTCAAAATGTTTTGTACATTCAGCTTAACTTGAAATCAGAAAGACCTTATAGCATTTTCTATGACTAAGCAGATGTTTTCCTCGGCATTGCTCTACCTCACTTGGGTTTGTGGTCACTGTATGACCTTTCTTTTTTAGTTGTAATTTTCACACGGTCTTGTTTCTCCCCGATGATTACTTTGTTTTTTAAAAAACATGTGTAGTTAAAGCACAACAGAAGTATGCTGTTATGGTGCTATTAATGTGCTTGTTTCCTCAAGTAAGATTTAGCCCCCCGCGCTTTTTCCCAAGACAGTCTCCTCCAATGCCTCAGTTCACACAAGGAGCATGCATGTGTATGTGAGAGTAATCTGAGAAGACATACAGAAGAATAGCACCATTACAATTTAGCACCGTTGCAATATAACTCTAATTCTGTCACATTAGCACAGAAGTTATGTGTGTGCATGTATACATACACACATACACACACTCACACAAGTCAACCTGAGAAAAGTAGAAAAGTTTCCATCAATATGATGACCACTTCCTTTTCCCAATCTTGCAGTTTCAACCTCAGTTGAAACTGACTAGCATGCGTGTATGAGGGGGGCTGTTGATCTTTCTGAGCACAGGAGCCAACTGCTTTATTGCTGAGGCCCCAAAGAGGGTTCTTTAAAAAAAAAAAAGAGTAAAAATTTAAATGGATTAATTTTGTGGGTGTGGGGAAAATTGACATAGGGTAGAAAAGTGAAGCACCCTGAAAATAAGGAAGGGGGTTATCGATCTGAGCCACCTACTTTGATTGTCAATCATGTGATGACTGGGGGAATAATTCTGCCTCCCCAAATGAATTTTTATTTCAGTAACCAAAATTACAGTATTGCAGAGAGTGAGACACTGAAAACCATTCACATTTAGAATTTGCTGTGTTCACATTCCCTTGGTAACTTTATCTGTCCTTTTGCTTTGGATGCCTAAACTCATTTTTATAAATTCTCAACTGAAATTCTAAGTTACTTCAATGCTAGAAATTTGGAAACGGAAGGAGAATTCCATTCAGGGGCAGAATTCTTATTTAGGAACATTTTGTCCCCCCAACCCCCGCCATTCACAGTTACATCCTTGGCAGAAAACAAATCTATCAGTTCAAAAAAAAAAAAAAAGGTACAGGTACAAACAAAATACTTCAAAATACTGTGGAAAAGGAGAGAGGAATGTGTATAGGTACATTTCAAAATTCAGTGGAAAAGTTTAAACTCTGCGTTGCAATAATCACAGTTCTATAGTGGAAATATTCCAGCTTGCCTTTGAATTCTGTGATTGAGATCTATGTTGTATCAGCTGGAAACATCGGCTGGCATCCTGCTGGTTACTCCCAACTAAAGTAGATCCATTAAATCAATTTTTGAATGGTGAGGCAACACATAATTAAATTGAATCAATAGCTACTCAAGACAAACAAGAGGATTTAGGCCATTGTTCTTAATGTTTTATAGGCATGCTGAAACTCTCCTATCCAGAGACGTTATACACAGATAAACTTCAGATTGTCTTGTTTTTTAATTAAAAAAATCTGAGAAAATGTGCAGCTTCTTTAGACTTAGCAACATACCAAGCCTTATCAGGTTTTCCAATATATTTTGTTTTTCCAAGCTTTGTTGCCTGTACAACAAAAAACATTTTTAGAAGTCTTTTTAAAAAAATGTCCTAGTTTTTATTCTCAGCATGAGATTATTGCAACAACTTAACAAGCAGCCTTCCTTCCTTCCTTCCTTCCTTCCTTCCTTCCTTCCTTCCTTCCTTCCTTCCTCTCTCTCTCTCTCTCTCTCTCTCTCTCTTCCTATGTGCTTTTAAGTCTATTCAGGCTTTAGGGAAACATTTAGTACTTAGATGACAAGGTATTCATGTTAATTCAGGTAGAAAATCAAACACTGAATGTGTGCCCAAATGAACTTGCGATCCAACCAGGATGGGTGAACACTGAACACCACAAAGCCAAGAGAAGACGATCTACATTCAGAGTTTGGGGATGAAGAGTTGCGCTGTAAATTCAGTCTCCAAATGCCAGCCTCAAAGTTTTCTCCCATGATTCCTAGGTTTCAAAGTGGTCACAATGCTTTTATTGTAAGGAGTGTTACTTGGACAATATGGGCCATGACAGACCTTAATTATGCTTTTGGCTTCTGGGCTGCTGAAAGGTGTAATATTAATCCTGAATTTGTACAAAGAGCATGTTTGGCTGGCCATAATTACATGGTTTCAAGAAAGCATTTGCCATCAATGCTAATTCAGGGTCTGACATAGTGAGGTGCCAGATGCTTCTTCAGAGGGGCTAATTTCTCTTACCATTCAAGAGCAGACAAAGGAATTTAGCTTCTCACAGGGGTGCTCGACACCTTTCTGGGATTGGTCTCCCTGTGTAATTTGGACCGATGGTGTGTCCTGTAAGGGGGACTGCTGCCTATTGGTTGTTTTAAGCAATTAAACCACTTATGCAAAGCAGTACGTTCTTTCTTAATAGCTCATCCACAGGATTGAATGGGATGGGAGGAGCCCAAGAAGGATGACTTCCTTGGCTGCAATAGGTTTTGCTATAGCCAAGGGTTTTCAGTGGAATAGCTCAGATGGTGCTGATTAGACCTGAGAATAGACACAAAATACAGAGCAAAGTGATCAAAGACTTGCAGATCACTCAGGCGAACAAGATAGAAAGAGTTATTTAAAATAATCAACATTCAGTTTAATCTGCAAAAGAAATTCTTTACAACTTCAGTGTGTCAAAGTGTTCATGTAGAAAAGGTCACTTCATTTTTTATTTTTATTTTTAGTATATTTCTCCTGCTTTATGATTGTGTTTTGCTCTCTCCAGCTGCGTACATTTTGATTCCTTAGAGGAAAAAATGGAAAGTAAAATATGCTTCCTTATTCTTGTTTTTGCAAAATATGCATCTGATCCTCAATGTTAGAAGGTTTTTGGTATCCATAGGATCCATTGGCCATTTCCTCAGGGCATCGCTAACTCATGATGGGGATGCGTTGCTGGTGGTCTGTGAGTAATGCTTTCGCATGATGTCATTGCGGTCCCACAGCCAATGTGTCCCCACCCGTTGAAATCACGGGATACTTCATTAACGGGGGAAAAAATCCTGTTAATGTCCATGATCGCATGATGCCCCCATCACCAGCAGCCATGTGGAATGGGTGGAAGTGGGATCTAGGCGCTTCCTTCCTCAGTGTAGCATGAGGAGGAGGTCAGCTGCAGTGTGGAAGGAAGGTGCGTGTCACTTGTGCTCCCACCACAGGCAGCCAGGCGGGTGAGGAGTGGAGTGTTGCTGGGATGACGCCAGGACTTCGACAGAAAAGGGAAAGGTGCGGAAATTGCCATTGTTGGAAGACTTATAGCATCCATCTGTAGTAGCTGTTTTGCAGCATGTCATTAATTTACAGGCACCAGAGTAGAACTCATGTCATGCTTCCTATATGTGTTTATCTAGATTTTCCAGCTGGTAAGTTTTTTGTTTCCTCTCATGAACTGTTCTTAAGCTCATTCCAAAAGTTGGATATATGCTGCTAAAGTCCGTATGTACAATGACTAGCTTAGTGAAGATTTTCGAGCAGTCTGTGTTTAGCTCCGGTCAGGATGTTTAAAGTGTCCTTAGGATGATAGACTCCCATCTATATTTACTTCCAGTTGATAGACCTGTGTGTGTGTGTGTGTGTGTGTGTGTGTGCGTGTGCGCGCGTGCGTGCTGGGGGATGTAAATCTTGGGGGATGCATGTGTCTTCCTCTGTGTGCTGCTTGTGAGAGTGTGCTGCTACTGAGAGCTCATAGACAGAATTTTAAGAGACTGGTGATGGCACTTCCATGCTGAACCTGTACATGGGAACTTAGGCCTCATAACATTTCCACAGAGCTGTGTCTGTACATATAATCTGACAGGAATCTAGAAGTTTCTTCACCAGTAACATTAAGAAACTATTAAAGGTCCCATATGATATTTCCACATGGTGGCACAGTTCACATAGCAAGAGTTTTTAAAGCAGAGGTGAGCAACCTGTGGCCCTCTTATCCCAGCAGGGCTCTCAGCCTTCTGTTTCACATTGTATGATCTGCAACCTCGGTGTCCCCGGTTTAGTTCCATACCAGCTGCCACCACAAGCAGCAAAAGGAAGACTTCAGAAATCACTCTAGCTGCCATACTCCATGGTGACCATTTGTGCTATGAACACACCTGCTTGCTGGTCTTTCATGACCCTTCTGTTCACAGGGTGTGTCGAATGAGTCTGTGAGTCTTTGGTGGGAGAAGAGACAACAGTGAAAAAGGGCAGACAGAGGATGTGAAAAATGATGAAAAAACAGGGAAAGGGGGAAGCAAAGGAAAAAAGGGAAAGAAAATGGAATGGATGGTGTGTGTGTCTATGTGCATGTGAATGAGACACAAGTATGCAAAAGATGGTAGATCATCATCATCACCTCCACCACTATCTGTCTCTTGATAGGAGACACTGAGAAATTGAAAGAGGTGATTTGGTCCTCTCTACTGCTGAAAAGACAACTTCCTAGGGGATGCAGCCCTCTGTCATGCCTCAGTCCCAGGATTCAGATACAAACACAGACAGGACCCTCTCCAACAGTCACAACACAGAGCCATGGACAGGACAATACTTACAGTAGCCAGTGTAGATGGAAAAGGGAGAGTCAATGAGACTCATATATAGAGAGGAGACACATTAGTTCGGCAAATAGTTGGGGAAGACTGCTGGCTGATAAATACAAGGGATAGCATGGGGAGATATCTGTTGGAGACAACTGCTTTCACTGATAGAAGCAACTCCTCCAACACAGCTCTCTGACTCATGTTCCTGGAAACCTTGACTCTCTTTTGGTATGGTGACTCTGCTGCTGGATGCTCCTTTTGGACTGTCACTTGGACTCTATTACTTGGACTGCAGAAACAACAAATGGTAACTGACTGTTGAACTGTAGCAAACTTTGCTCGTGGCTGCTGCCTCAAAGTCTGTTGGAAGAGCTGCAAATTTTATCTGGTTGCCAGCATACAACACCCTCAGTGGCCAAAAAATTGTCCAGAATTTATTTTGAGGCTTCATGTTTAGTTTGGACTAAGGATTGGGTCATGCTAAAAAATAAGAAATTATTAGAATTAGAAGATCCTGAGCTGAAATTTGGTTGGCATGCCTATTTATGGTATGAAAAAAAATAAAGTGAACGCTGGATTCAAGAAGCATATTATAAGAAGAACAATTTTTAAAATTTGGGAAACATCTAAGAAAAGATTTGGAAATAAAAAACCAGGATGGCTGTCACTACAAGAGGCGTTTTACAGAAGAGAAATGGGGAGTTTAGATTGTTGGATAAGGTATAAGGATATAATAAAAATTGAAGGTAATAATTGGTATATTAAAGGTAGGCAAGATTTAGAGCAAGAAGGCCATAAAGTCCAGTGGTTAACATATTTTCAATTAAAAGAGAGATTTAAAGAAGGCAGTAAGAAGTTCAGTTTTGGGAAAATTAAGAATGAATTTGAAATATTATTAGAGGCAGAGGAAACTCATTTAATTTCAAAAATGTACAAATTATTACTTAGATTAAATACGGAAGAAGAACAAATAAAGGAATGTATGATTTACTGGGACCAAAGATTAGGATATAATATAGATATAGAGCAATGGGAGGAGGTTTGGGAAAAGGTTTAAAATGTACCCAATGCAATGATCTTAGAGAAAATTATTATAAAATGATGTATGAGTGGTATTAAACACCTAGTAAGTTGGCCCATATATATAAAGGAGTTAAAAATGAATGTTGGAAGTGCACAACTTGGGAAGGTTCTTTTTTTCATATGTGGTGGCAGTATAAAAAAGTGAAAAAATACTGGAGACTAATTTGTAATTGTATACAAAAAATATTAAAAGTAGAAATGATATGTAAACCAGAATGACTTTTATTGAATATGATAGATAAGGAAGACCCCATTCAAAGACAATATAAGAAATTATTGAGATATATGGCAATAGCCGCAAGAATAATTTATGCAAAATATTGGAAAAGCAGAAAAGTTCCAAAACTATATGAATGGTTAACTAAATTGACAGAACTGGCAGAAATGGATAAACTTACTGTTTTATTAAAAGGGAAACTGTTTGATTTATATTTAAAAACTTGGAAACCCTTCACAGACTATGCAAGGAGTACAGGAGGAGACTTGTTAACTATTGGTTTTGATTTATAAATGTAAATAAATGTAAAATGGTAGGAAAATCCTTGAAAATATATAGATTAAAAAGGAGTTAATAAGGGATATGCAAGAACCAGCAATTAAGTTTCTCAGGAAGACACTTTTATGTTAATTGTTTGTTAAGAATTGTAGACTGTAATTTCTGTAAGTATCTGTTCTTTTGTGTTATTGTTTCTTTCCACTTTGTCAAATCTTTCCTCTTTTTTTCTCTATTTTTTGTCATTTTTTTCCTTCTATCTTTGTTGACTATCTTGTCTATGTATATATCACTATATATGTTGTATGTGCAATTTGTGTGTGTGTGTGTGTGTGCATGCAATAATTTTGTACTCAGTAAAGATTATTTTTTTTAAAAAATTGTCCACTGCCACCTTAAAGAGTAACCAGTAAACACCAGAAATTATATCAATGGTGGCTGTCAGTATGTGTGTACCACTGCCCATAGACATAAGGTTCCCCCAACTTGAGACATCTGTAGGTAGCACTATATTTGTTCCAGTGAAGTTCTTCTTCTCTATATGTATTCTATGCTGGTGTTCTTAAATCATTGACTTTATTAGGAAGCCACATTGTCCCCATCAAAAAGTATGCTCTCATTTTATATGGCTTTTCCATGTATCACTGATGCTTGTACCAGGCTCAAGGAGATACAGAAGCCATCTTTTAGATCTCTACCAGCCATCCTGACAGCTCTTATTATTGGACCTTCTTATGACCAGCTTGAATTTCAGTGGCTCCTGAGAAAGGAACAGGAATAGCTGTGTTGTTACCATGTTGTGGGAAAGCAAATAATCAGTTCACCTCTGGTTCATTCTTGATTGACTTTGGAATAACACTAAGCACCGTTCAAAGCATTCCCTGTGGACTGATAATAACTGGTACGGGACTTATCCTCAGGAAACATCTTCCATTGAGATCATCAATTGTGCAATGAATTTATTTATTTGTACAAAATGAAGGTAACCAAATTTCTGGTGATGTGTACCTTCCAATCCGCAGCTTAGAAAAATTACTTTTTTGGACTACAATTCCCAGTATTTCCACATCAGCATGGACAATGGATGTGCCCGATGTGAGTTTCTGGGGGTTGTGGTCCCAAAGGTAACTTTTCTCAGCTTCAGTCTAATTCAATTCATGCTTATTCAGAAAGAAGCTTCATTGAATTTAGTGGAACTTACTCTGAAATTGGGACAAATTGGACTAGAGCCTTTATATTCCCTAACAAACACACAGGCTCACTAGTCAGTGCTGTCAAGAAGGGTTCCTTTCATGCATTTATAGGGGCATTTTTTAAAAAAATGTTCTGTTGCAAAACCAGATCAAACTGTTTCTGAAATTTTAATCTCATCTTGGACATCTTTCAAATTTTGATATGGCTTTACCCAATATGCTGTCCTCACACTGTGAAACTGAAATGTCATATTTAAGACTGACTAAAAACTGTGACATAAAATGTGACTGCTGACACCTTTCATGAGAACCTCTGGGGCGAAATGAAAATAAATGAAAGAAATGTAAATAAATGTTGGAAGGGTGGCAAAGACATGTCTTGATTTTAAATAAATGCGACTAGGGAAACACTGAGAGGGTCAGTGAGCCGAGAGGGATCGTGACTTAAAAGTTTGAGGGAACTATGATGTGAAATAGGAAAAATTACTCATGTTGTCTTATGTACCTCTGGTTGAAGTCCTGTCAGAAATGAAATGAAAAGTGCCCTTTTGAAATCTGAATCAATGTGGGCTGTTTATTGCAGTGATTATTTCAATCTGAATTCATAGCAGAGGTTGGAAAGTTTTTGCTTTTTAAAAGCAATCTCTTCCCATTGCAGGTTTCAAAAAGTATTCTGTAGTTATTACTCATTACAATGTTGAGCAATTACCTACATGTATTACTTGTCATGTTACTTTTTATTCCACTCTTTGTAGAGATGAGGATCTAGGATTGATAAAAGAATGGCACAAAATCTGCAAAATTCCTGCCAAATTGCCCTTAAAAAGTAATTTTAAAAATCAGGAAACAGTACTCATCATACCACTCATTATATTCTTTTTGAAATGTAACTTTTTGGCACATTTGTTGCCTCCAAAAATAATTCATTGCAGGGAATTACATTATTATTAACTTACCACTTCCAGTCTGTAATTTACAGTGTGTAGAAATTCTGCACTTTCACCATGTATTGGTGTTATTCTGGCCATAGCCTGTTTTCGGAAGACAGTGCAAAAATGGCCAGCTTTAATTCCTATGGAGAAGAAAAGATGTCAGATTTAAGTGTGGCAAAAATCCATGCACTATCTCAGTTTTATTGTTATTGATCAGTTAAAGGCATTGGATGGCATCCTGTCCAACATTTACAAGATTGTAAACTGAAATTATAATCTTTTAACTTTCATAGAAATCATAGAAATGTAGAGTTGGAAGAGACCACACGGGCCATCCAGTCCATGCAGGAACACCCTCAAAGCACTCCCTACAGATGGCCATCCAGCCTCTGCTTAAAAACCTCCAAAGAAGGAGACTCCACCACGCTCCGAGGCAGCATATTCCAGTGCCGGACAGCCCTGACTGTCAGGAAGTTCTTCCTGAGGTTCAGGTGGAACCTCCTTTTCTGCAGCTTGAATCCATTGCTCCTTGTCCTGGTCTCTGGAGCGGCAGAAAACAAGCCCTCTCCCTCCTCTACATGGCATCCCTTTAAATATTTAAACATAGCTATCATGTCCCCTCTTAACCTTCTCTTCTGCAGACTGAACATACCCAGCTCTCTAAGTCTATCTCATAGGGCTTGGATTCCAGGCCCCTCACCATTTTGGTTGCCCTCCTCTGGACCTGCTCCAGCTTGACCATGTCCTTCT
This sequence comes from Cyclura pinguis, assembly GCA_030412105.1. NCBI lineage: Eukaryota > Metazoa > Chordata > Lepidosauria > Squamata > Iguanidae > Cyclura > Cyclura pinguis. The sequence goes on along the minus strand of CM059600.1, from coordinate 250,376,740 downwards.
TGAATTGGGGTGCCCAGAACTGGACACAGTATTCAAGATGAGGTCTAACCAAAGCAGAGTAGAGTGGTACCAGTACCTCCCTCGATCTAGACACCATACTCCTATTGATGCAGCCGAGAATTGCATTGGCTTTCTTGGCTGCCGCATCACACTGCTGACTCATGTTCAGCTTGTGGTCTATTAAGACTCCTAGATTCCTTTCACACGTACTGCTATCCAGCCACGTGTCCCCCATCCTATATTTCTGCATTCCATTTTTTCTACCTAAGTGTAGGACCTTACACTTCTCTCTGTTGAATTTCATTTTGTTAGCCTTGGCCCAGCTCTCCAATCTGTCCAGGTCATTTTGAATTTTGATCCTGTCCTCTGGCGTATTAGCAACCCCTCCCAATTTGGTGTCATCTGCAAATTTGATGAGCATGCCCTCTATTCCTTCATCCAAGTCATTGATGAAGATATTGAACAGCACTGGGCCCAGGACAGAACCCTGTGGCACCCCTTGAGATGTGAAACCTTTTGAGATTTGTGTTTAGTTATTAATGATTGAAAGTGATCCCAAAAGCTTACCTCTTAGGCCATGTAGCATCCCAGTCACAGGGCATCTGTGGCACTGAAGATACTACAATGTTCTCCCTGTTACAGGATACGTTGAGATAAGCAGCTGTGGCAGGACCCTGAGGCATCTCTCTAGCTGCCTGTGTCAAGATGTCCTGCAACTGGACCAACACTGCAGTCATCATTTCCCAGCACTTCAATCTACAATACCTTGCCAACCTATTGACTGAGGCACTGCCTGGCTTAAGAGGTAGGTTTTGGGGGATGGTATCAACAGAAGTAGCTATGATGATGATGTTCTGTCATTGTAGCTACATCTGATGATACAGGATCTTGCCACTGTCTTTAAAATGGCTGCTGGGATTCCCTTATGGGAAAGTAAGTGGCTTCCAGAACTTGGAAAAGCTGCTTTTTGGATTGCAGCTCCCAGAATCTCCCAGCTGGTAGCTGTTCTAGCATGGGGATTCTGGGAGTTGTAATGCAATCTCTGGAGTCTTGTAACTCTAGATGTGCAGAGTTGCTCAAGGTGAAGCCCCTATTCTAGGATTTTCTTGAATGACTGGGGATTTGAATCTTGGGCCATTTCTACCCTACACTTTTATAGTGGTATTATTCCATTTTCAACATCCCGTGGGATTCTGAAGTTTGTAGTTTACCGAGGCCAAAGAGCTCTCAGGCTGAGAATTCTAAATGTCCCTCCCTAAATTGTAAAGCCCACGATTCCATAGGATGTTGAAACTGGAATAATATCACTATAATGGTGTAGTGCAGAAATGGCCTGGGTCTCCTGGATTCCCAGTCCAACATTCAGATCATTTCACCAGACTGTCACTATTAGTTCACTATCAAGATAAAATCTTAGGACAAGCAGACACCTAAACATGTAGCAAATCACTATATCACTTTTCCTATTTCCCTCTAGAGTAAGTGCTGAACCATGATCTGGATTGGGACCGCAATATATGGGATAGGGAAGCTTTAGTCCTCTCTCCACTATGATCTAGATTTGGATCAGAACCACTGTCCCTGCAAGTAATATAGCAGAATAAGGATCCTTTGCATTAATGGATCATTACTTTCAACATTAATTGCTAGTGTCACAGGCTCACTGTGGGTCAGAACAATTGCCTAGGTAGAGGACTGAAGTCCCCAACTCTCCATGCTGTGGTTCACATCCAGATTGGCCTCATTGAATTGTCCTAGAACAAAGTAGGCAGGGAACACACAATAGCTAACTATATCTTTAAAGTCATGTCTGCTCTGTAGGGAGGTGTATCTTCTCTTATTTTATTTTTGCGTGCAAGAATTAATCATTTCATATTTTTTCCCACTTCACTGAGTGAGATTGCAAGAGTTTTGTACAATTTTTGATTATTTTTCAAATGAAAAAATTATTGGTAGGAAAAAACCTTACTTATTTTATACAATGTTCAACATGTTTTGTTCAGAAAAATAGTGTCTTTTGCACAAAATACGTGGTTTTCTGGGAAAAAAAAGTGTAAAACTGAAGTCTTTTTTGCAGAAATGATGTTTTTACCAAGAAAAAAAAAGTCCCCAAAACCCATAGTGGTTGACCATTTTTGTCAACAGATGCTGAAACACTATTTCTTATCAAAGGCCATTTCCACACTAGACTGTTATAATGCTGTTATTCCACATTCAACCTCCTGTGGAATTCTGGATTTGTAGTTTCCTGAGGCCAAAGAGCTCTCTGGCTGAAAAGGCCCCTCCTTAAACTGCAAACCCTAGGATTCCATAGGAGGTTGAAAGTGGAATAATAGCACTATAATGATGTAGTGTGGAAATGGCTAAAGATGAGAAGGTTTGTGAGCATTTATGAGCATTCTGTGAGCATTCTTCACAGTGCTATTTCTTTGGTCCTCACTTTGACCACAAACTAGGATGTGTGTGAATGCAAGACTTGTGGCATTTGGATAAAATGGCATGCAATGGTTTGCTGAAAAATGACTGTTCGTTTTTTTATCTGAATTTGCACAATGTTTCTTTTATACCAGAGCTCCAGAATTTCCTGAATGTGAAAAAGAATTTTTGGTAGCAGCAGCATAAGCCATGGCCAGACCAGAACTCTACAATGGTTTAAGCTTAGGCTTTGCTTTGGTTAGACTTCCTTTGGAATACTGTGTCCAGTTCTGGGCACCTCAATTCAAGAAGGATATTGACAAGCTGGAGTGTGTCCAGAGGAGGGTGACCAAAATGGTGAAGGGTCTGGAAGCCATGCCCTATGAGGAACGGCTTAGGGAGTTGGTATGTTTAGTCTGCAGAAGAGAAAGTAAATTGGGCACGTGATAGCCATGTATAAATATTTGAAGGGATGTCATGTCAAGGAGAGAGTGGGCTTGTTTTCCACTGCTCCAGAGACTAGGACAAGGAGCAATGGATTCAAGCTGCAGAAAAGGAGGTTCCACCTGAACCTCAGGAAGAACTTCCTGACGGTCAGAGCTGTCCGGCAGTGGAATATGCTGCCTGTGGTGTGGTGGAGTCTCCTTCTTTGGAGGTTTTAAGCAGAGGTTGGATGGCTATCTGTTGGGAGTGCTTTGATGTGTGTTCCTGCATGGCAGGGGGTTGGACTAAATGGCCCCTGTGGTCTCTTCCAACTCTATGATTCTACAATATAATCATCCCTTTTCAATGGGTTTAACAATTCTTATTTTTGGAGGAGACATGAAGAAAAAATTACAGAAATAATAATTGCTCCTTTTTTAAATATGGCATTTCTTATTTATTTATTTATTTATTTCATTGTATTTCTAAGCCACCTTTCTCTGAAATTGGGACCCAATTTCTTCTGGTATTATGGTAGCAGCTTTGGCGTAATAGGATATAGGAATAGTTAGACCATGTTTAGTGTAAAGCTGACAAATAATGAACAAAACCTTTGTGGATTCAGTGTCCCCAAACAGCTTTTTTTCATTCATTGGAAAAGATACGTAAGGATTAGTTTCCCACTGCATATACTATGGAGTGAGAACAATTCATTGTTCATGTTGTTTGCCTCAAGTCTTTTCCAATTTATGGCGACCCTAAAACAAACCTATCACAGAGTTTTCTGGAGCTGAGAGAGGGTGACGTGCCCAAGGCCATCCAGTGGGTTTCCATGGCTGAGTGGTGAATCAATCCCTTGTCTCATGCAACTATACTATGCTGGCTCTAAATGCACAACCACATTCAGTGCCATGATAGGAAATACACATACCATGAACCAAAACATACCTCAGTGTAAAAAAAGTAATAATGTGTGTATTGTTTTGAATTTTAGTTCAATTTTTAGTTCAGCTTAGTTCAAATTTTAGTTAGTCAGTTCTTAAAACGTAATTTTCAGAATCACTCATTCTCAGCATTTCTGATTCAATTGGGGAAGGGTGGTGGCTTCTATCCTGTGCCTCTGAGAAGTTTCTAAGGATTGTTGTCAAAAGTGAAAACTCATTAAACCTCAAAGTTTCACAACGGACACAGAGAGGAAGCCATACAAGCTTCCTCTCAACATGCATTAAGGAGCAATATGAAATTTGTTTTGCATCTATCCCAACATTGCTTATTTAGAAGAGAATATAGTTCATGTCCTAACAAAGAACACAATCCAATTGCAGGAGCAAAGGGAGAAAAAAAAAGAAGTTTTTGCTAGTTTGTTTTGCTAAGAACAGGCCAAATATTCCAACCCCCATGCAATTTCAGACTTTCACAATAATTTACTTAAGAAGCACAGGTTTTGCTTTTTTTAAAAAAAAAATAAATTGACTTTGATGACACAGCAAGGCTTGTTTTCAGCTGAATTACTTAGACTTTTATTCAGCCGTGAACTATAGTGGAGGGTTGACCATCTGGAAAAATAAACTATTCAACAGCCGTGTAATTTGTCTTTTGTCTGGCTTCTGGCAGTGGATTTTTTTTTTATGGTGTGGATTAGCACTGAACAAATAGAGAGAGGGAGCTTTTCTTCAGACAGCTTCCCTTCTTCGAGTAGCATTTTACAATGTAACAAACAACGAAAAAGTATAAAGCTATTAAAAGATTTTGTCAACATGTCTGGGCAGGGTATTAATAAAAGTTTCTTGCTTTAAAAGTGTTGAAGTTATTCCCACTGGTGGTGGGGCAGAACATATATTTTTGTTGGAAGAAGAAGAGCTACTTAGCCATACATCACCATTCACATTAAGTAAGGTGGCTGTGAAACAAATGAATGTGTTTTTGTACTTTACCTTTAAATTATGGCCCATTCTGCACCCTACTTTTTCCTGAAGTTGTCCAGTAGGGATCCCAACAACAGCTCTGCCCGGAGGGGAGCACAACAGGAATGCTCCCCTCCGCACTGGCTGGCTCTCTGCGGAAGGGAGCACGATGGCCACACCTCTTCCTTCCGCAGCACAGCTGGGTACTTGTCCAGGCTGCACTGGGGCAGGAAGTGCAGCCATGGCACTTCTGCGGCTTCCATAGGACACATAAGTCCAGGATGGTGGTGCAATAACATGTCATTGATGGGGAAAACCTGTCAATGATTTAATCTGCAATCACGCTGCTTGGGGACAGGAGAAGGACGGCGACAACATCATGCAGAAACACCGTCACAGTTCCATCCTTCTCCCATCCCCATTGCGGGGTGGGAGAACGCTGCGGTAAGGGCCTACGCGTTGCCTGCTGGAAATAGACTTGACTGACTGAATTTCAGTTTTATTTTCATTAAGACTAATGATCTGTTATAGGACATTCACACTGAAGAGGATCATCTAATTTTAAAAAAGAAAAAAAAATTTAGACAGTGGATGGCTCGGTACCTTCTAGACATGCCTTCAAGTGAACAAATATTGTTCTTTGCCATATTTGATAAAATGAATATTTGTTGTTTTATTTGCTATGCCAAAAGGATTCTGGATTCATAATGAATGAGAGACTGAGGGACATTGTAACGATATTGTTAACCAATATTCGGGACTTCTTAAGACAATGCAGAAATGGCAACCCTTCCCTCTAGTTTTGTTAATCTTCATGGGCTCAGGAAGATCCTTGAAGAAAGGGAGCAACCAGGGATGGATTTTGTTGGAAAAATTCCAGCATTCTCTCTCCCCTCATCTTGTTCTTAGAGCAAGTGGGCACAGCTAGCATAGGGCTACCTTTCTCTTTTGCATGCCAAAGCTCCACCATTTGCCTTTCTGTCATTTAATTGCACGATCATAAATACCTCTGGTGTTCAGGTGATCAGATCATGTGACCCAGGACAGTTGCTTGGGTCATCAGTCTTATATAAAAAAGACACCCCTCTTCTCTCTCTTCTCCTCCATTTTTTTTGCTTCCTCTTCCTCCTCTCCGACCATGCTTCAACCATGCTTCGCATCTCCATGGTGAGTTAAGAATGAAGCTACTACTATTCATCAGCTAGTTAGGATTGTTGGAATTGACAAGACTTACAACTCCAGTTATTATGGGGTTAATTGATCTATTGGTGTTATAGAGGACCTTCACCTGCTACTGTTATTGGAAGTAGGTGTAAAGGCTCTATAAGAGTAGCATTGTTTTAGTGGACACTTACTTCCACTTTCTGATTTGCTGTTGCTGCAGTTTGTATCATATCCTGCTTCATTGTGGTATTGTATTATATTTTGATATATTTTGTGTTTTAACTTGCCAAACTTGCTCATGTTCTCTTTTAACCTTTTGTATATTAAGAATCTATATGCTATGTTATTTTTAACTAGAATACATAAAAGACTATTTCTCTTTCTTTATTTGTCTTCTGAATTCCCTTTTTATTTACAACAAGGATGTAGGCTCCCCAATACATATGTAAATGTAGAAGCCATTAGTAAACTTTTTGAAGTTTGTAACCTGAAGCTGCTTGCATTTGTTTTGTTTCTTCAGTCAGTTTGAGATCAGAAAAGCCATACACAAATTTAGACATGCCTTTTTTGCTACTCTGCTAAAAAGGAGGCTGAATCCTTACAGTTTTAGCTTCCATAGAATTTCCCAATAGGGCTAACACCCTGGAAAACTCTTATTCCCAACAGATTTCAGACTCAAGAAGAAGGTAGATGCTCACGGACAATATCAGACAAAAAAGCAAGAGAAATGTCTCAGTCCAAGAAGTACAAGAAAAGAAACCATAGTACATATATAACCAATACTGAAACCATCTTTGCACAAGAAGAAAATGATATCATGAAACAATACCAAAAACTGACTATAAAGAATATCAAAATTCTGCCAGTGCAACAAATTAAAAAAAAAAAATGTTTGTCAGCCATTCACAAGATGTTACAATTCTGCCTCTAATAAGTAGAAATGATGCTATTGTGGATTTATTAGCAGCCAGGGGGTATATTTTTACAGTAGCCTTTTTGAGCTGACTTTGTATGTTGTGTTACACATTTCTGATTGTGTCCTACTCATACTGAACTTTTAGTACATAGGTTTGTTTTGTTTTGTTTTTTTGGTTGCATAGAGTATAATATTGACATTCTTTACAGCTGGTTTTTGATATTGTTTGAGATATCATTTCCCTCTTTTTTATCCCATTACTTTCTATTAGACCCTACTCTCACTGTTCCATTATTGATTATGTATGTGTTACAGCTTCTCTTTATGGACTGTATTCAATGGCCCTTTCCGCACCAGGCAATTAGAACGGGGCAGTGCATCCTCTCACAGAGGTCGTCTGCACCTTGGAGCCGACTAGGAGCGGACTACTTACCAGAGATCTGCACCTCAGTCCTCTCCAAAACGACCCCAAGTGGTCCTCCAGCATGTTTTCTAAAGACCGCAAAAAACAGGTCTTTATTTTCCTGGAACGCGCCATTGCATTCCTGCTCCCTTGTGCAGATTCACAGGCTCGCACCAATGCGAGCCTGCGATCTGCGGAGGGCGGGCTTTAGGCGTGGCGAGCTTCAGCGGTTGGTAGGGACCCACGACCAACCGGAAGCCGCCATTTTGGAAGCCGGAGCAGTGCAGATCTACAGACCTCGCACTGCTCCGATTCGCCCTGGATCAAGGAGAAGCCCTGCGGAAGGGCTTCAGGGACAGTCCACGTTGCTTCAGACCCCAGAAGAAGCGGTAGGTAACGGCATGGAGCGATTCCCTCACCTCGTGCGGAAAGGGCCAATGTCTGGAGGACGAATTATTGGCCAAAGTGAATAGACCACCAGATCAGAAATGAAAGTGGAGACATCATTACTTGTTGTTGTTAACTACTGTCAAGTTGAATTTGAATTACGGCAATCATACGGATGAGAGACTTCTAAGTCACCCTATCCCCCACTGCCCAGCTCATGTCGTACAGATTCAGGGACATGTCTTTCTTGATTGACTCTATCCATCTGTAATGCAGTGTTCCCCTTTTCTTACTGTCTTCTACCTTACCAAGCATTATTGTCTTTTCTAGTGAGCTCCCAATAAAGGGCCCAAGGTGTTTCACAATGTGATTTGAAGCAAACTCAGAATCTAACTGTGGCTCCTTGCAGACCATCACTGAATGTTAAGCACCCAAACCAGGAGGTGAACCAAATAAACAGTAACACACAAAATAAAAAAAAAAAAAATCTGAGTGTATTAGATGAAGCTGATGTTATAAACTGGCTCCCGCAAAGAACCTGCCACTGAGCATGAGGAAGCAGTGCGTCTAGCTTTTGAACCATGTGATATTTCTCTTCTACCATGTAAGTTAAACATTTTGGTTACATGGCAGAAGGCATGATGCTTAACCTTTCTTAAGTTACACTAATTGCAGCTATAGTTTTGTTATTTAACAAAAGGAATTAATTACAAATAATGTGTGCTCCATAATAGGTTACTTTTAAGCTCTGCATCTGAAAGACTGGAGAAGTATTGGCATAAGCATCCCCTATAGCTCCCATCTTGCTTAAAAGCTCTTACCATATAGGCTGGGTTGTGCTCATGTGACATTGGCAGACTAGCCATATGTCCAGTAGAAATACCACTTGTGTTAAAAAGTTGCAAATCAGAGAGATCTGTGTTAAAAAAACTGCCTAAATAAATGATTTTATCTGCAGCTAATGTCACAATTCATTTGGACCCTATGGCCAAAACGTCCAGAACATGACTGTTTTGTGAACGTATACTTTAGATGTTTCAAAGTAGCACTGGAAAAGGTTTCTTTGTTCTTTTGGAGCATCCTGTCATGTTAGAACCTGATTTTTACCCCAGTCTCCAAGTCATAGTGGGGATATTTGCATAAGCATTAAATAAGACTGCCAAGACACACACTCAGACATTTGCTGTAACATTTGTAGCTCTGTGAAAACGTTCTGCTCACCTGGGGCCAAACCCAAGCAGATCTCTCTGCCAAGAAATAGCTTACCTTTGTACACTTAGAAAGGTTTTGTTTTGGTCTTGCATTCTTCCAACAATGAATACTAAATGTGATACCTTCCCAGGAGTTAATAAGCAGTAAGGTTGGGGGCGGGGAGGGTAACTCTAGTATTTTAATTCTGCTTGAATTGTCAGGTTGGAGTAGTGTTACATTTTCTTGTTGTTGGCTAAAAAACCATAATGAAATGGTATTTTCAAGTTTCAACTTACTTATGAAAGGAGATGCATTTTGCTTTGTTGTATTTCCCAACAGTTCTTCAGTGTGGTATTTACATTCTTTTCTGTTTTCTTTCAAAAGACCTTAGTTAAAACACCTATCTGCTCAAGTGTTCCTGGTCCCACTACAGTTAATATTTCAGCAAAACAAACAGCATGTACACATCTGAAGTGCTGCAATTGTCTTTAAATGTTCAGTGGGTGTTAACACTGGCTTTACAGAACTGTATTTGATCGCATTTTTCCCCCTCACATTTTCTATGTTTGCTTCAATGGCAGGGTCAGCTCTATCACAAGGCAGAGTGAGGCAGCTGCCTCAGACAGTGGATGTTGGATGTTGAAGCAAGTTGTGGAGGGACAGAATTGTGTGTGTCATACATATTGCCCTACACTCCCTCAGCTCCTCTGTGATGTGGCGGCTTTCATTCTGCGTAGTGTACTGGTTTGAGTGTTAGACTAGGATTCCAGGAGACCAGGGTTTAATTCCCCATTCAGTCATGGAAACCCACTGTGTGACCTTGTGCAAATCACATTCTCTCAGCATCAGAGGAAGGCAATGGCAAACCCCTTCTGAACAAATTTCAGCTAGAAAACCCCATGATAACATAAGCCCTTTCCGCAACATGAGTGCTCCCCTCTACACCGGCTACCTATGGGAATGGAGTAAGCATGAAGGCTACGACTCTTCCTTTCGCAGCATAGCCAGGCACTGTCCCACACTGTGCTGGGGCAGGAAGCATGGCCATTGTGCTTCCTGACCTCCACAGCTCACGTAAATGTGGGAGGGCAATGTGAGGGCGGCATGATTGCCAGTTATTGATTTGTGGCACAATTGGAGAATGACAGGACATGGACGATGTCATGCAGAACCATCATCTGGGTTCCGTACTTCTCCCATCCCCAGCGTGGGACAACATCCTGTGGAAATGATCTTAGGCTTAGGATCACTGTAAGTCAGGCATCAGTCTGTAGCAGAATATAGAGAAAAAAAGTTTCTGTGCTAAGACCATAACAAGAGCCCTGCTAGATTAGATTAATGACCTTCTGCATCTTTCCCACAGAAGCCAATCAGATGATTCCAGGAAGCCTGCAAGCAGGGCATGAATGCTATGGTCTCATTCATGTTTCTCCAAAAATAACATTTAGAAGCACCCTGCCTTCAGTGCTGGAGGTAAGCTGTAGCTATCATGACTAGTAGCCAGTGACAAGCTTAACCCCCATGAGGTAAAACACTTGATGCATGAATCTTGGAAAGTCCACTTACAATTCTTCAGCTGTTTCATGAATGCAAAGCCCCTTCATAATTCTGTGTGGTTTTGAACAGACTGATGAAGATCTGAAAGGTCCTTCAGGGACCTGGTTGAATGTAGTCTCAGACAGAGATCCCATAAACATGTTGGTGAAGTACAAGTCTCTCTCAGCATACTTACACTATTATCAGAAGGGGCAGAGCTTGTTCCCACTTCACTACTGGTTGCCTTTGAACTCCTAGGAAACAAGAGGCTGTGTGGAGGAGAGATGGAATGGACCTGCACAGCCAACTGTTTGCTGAGAGGATGGGGCTGCACCCATGCTTCATCTGTCACTGCTGTACCATGTGCATGGCAAGGAGAGCTAAGAATGAAGGTACCCAGTATCCCAAAAATACATATGTAGCTGTTACCAGGGGTTACAACTACATATGTCAACAAGAAGGTTCTAGACATTACCTTTAAACAGATGATGATAATGATGATGATAACTACTGCAATTCAGTATGAAACATACTTAGACTAAAGCCCAACAGAAGCTTTTGTAGCTGTCTGACAAGTTGGATTCCTAACTGAAACCTCGGTTGCAACTGCTCTGAATGCTAGATAAATGTGAAGATGCACAACTGTTGAGGGTTGGGAGCTGCACTGAACTCCTCAGGAGACTTTGGAGGACCATATCCTACACAGCACCCCCTTGTTCTTTTCTTGTTAAAGGTTTCCCTTGGGCCTAAAGAAGACTGGGGAGGGGGGCATAAAGCATAGTGAAATTGCCCTCAACACCTTGGGCATTGGCAAGCAAAGACAGTGCATGTTGGATGTTGAAGCAAGGTGTGGGGTCTCTCGGGGGCACAGAAACCTCTGTGATGGTTGCATGTGGCCCACAGGTTGCACTTTCCTTACTCCTGCATTACACAGGCTTTACTGTTCTGATTTTGTGATCAGGAGGCAAAAGCATGCTCCCCTGATCACTTATTGAACATACCCAAAGTGACACAAGGCCCAGAACTGAATCATGCCAAAATTAGTCATGGCCTATGCACAGATTTTGAGGAAGGCCTCTCTAATATCACCTTGCCTGACATTTAGGGTGGTTCCAGAGTCTTACCTTTGAAGACGTACTTCCCTTGAAAGGCTTTTCATTCCAAGTCTGAATAAAAAAATGAAGAACAATAAGATGTGCAAGCAGAGAAGAGCCTTGGGTTTGTCTACCAGTGTTATCCCATAGACAGAAGACTGAGCAGTCAAACAGATCACCTCTCCACTGTCTTCTCTACCACTGTCATGCCCCCATCCCAGGACCCAGACAGGATCCTTCCCAAAACCCACAACACAGAGATAAGAGGAACAATACTTATGGTAGCCGGTAAAGGTGGAAAAGGGAGAGCCAAGGCATCCCAGAGCGTTTATACAGTAAGGACTCATCAATTAGGTCAACAGCTGGGAGAGGCTCTCAGCCCATATAAAGAGGGACCAGAATGAGAGGAAGCTGGCAGAAGCAACCTGGCTTACATTCTGAATCTCTGCTTGTGCTCCCAGAAACCTTTGCCCTGTATATGGACTTTGCTACTGGACTGTTACTCTGGATTACTGTGGACTTGGACTGCAAAATGATGATTGGTAATTTGCTAACAAACTATTACAAACTTAGCTTGTGGCTGCTGATAAGTGTCTCTAATTAGTGAGCTGTAAGCCTTGGCTGGCCACCAGCATAGGGCAACCATCCTAAGATGTATTGTTATATTTATTTAAATTATAATACTTCTTTCTAATTTGCATCTATACCTATAAATTAATACACACACATTTATTGTGAATCTGTTTTTTTCCCTTTGTCCTCCATTTTGGTGATATAGGTCGTCCTCTTTTTTTTCCTTCTTTTTCTGTTGATGCACAAGTTTCCACTGCACCTTGCATTGGCTTGTTAGTGGTGTGGCCAGCGCGGTGTTAAGGTTCCTCTTTCACAGAGATGAAGATCACCTCTCGCCTCTCTGTAGTTTGTACCTGGGGTTTTAGTAATGGCAAAAGAGAGAAACAGTCGGCTTTCTGTGTAGAGAATTTTAGTTCTGGTGATGGCAGTAGAACCCTGAATGTATGAGTAATTCCAATCAGTCTGGAATGCTAGGCATTCATTTGTAATGTCCTCTTCTTGAGGAATCTGAAAGTAGCCTTACTTGGATTAATGGAATTAGGACTGTTGTGTCTTGGAGAAGAAAGAGGGATTTGGCAGGGAAGAGATGCTTACAAAAAACCAGGAAGGAAGAACAAATGCCTACATCACACTTATTTCTGTCAAAGCTAGCAAATATCCTCAGGAAGACTTGGTTTAGTCTACCTAATTGGTTGCCACTGAGCTGATATGGTAGGAAAGGGTATCTTTTCAGTTGTTTGTCAGTATCTGCCATATTAGCATGCCCCTTGTTTCATTCTTTTCTTCCTTACCTCCTGCTTACCTTTGTCCCATTCAGTCACTGTCATGAATAGGAAGCCTTGACTTTGTTGTGCTCTTAACTTAAGATGTTGGGCACATTGCTCTATAGCCCAGAGTTTTCTCATCAACAGGCTGCCTTCCCCTATCATTAGCCTTCGTTTCAAAATTAGCCACATTCTCGCCAGTTGACCCATGCTACTCTGTAGGTCATGCAAGTGTGTTTATGTTATTTTACCCCTGGGGTTTCTGGGCAGGTGTGAAGCCTTCATAGTTTATTACCACCCTTCAGTCATAGCTGGCTTTCAGGAGGAAATGCTCTCTAACAAGGGGGAGGATGGGGAGAGGGCAGGGATTATGAACAAGTATTTTGAGTGAAAGTTTAATTAACATAAAAATGAGGCACAGCGGCACAGCAATGCCTCCACAAATAATAAAAAATTAAAGCAACAATCACATTTCTTTGGAGTGTTACTTAAAGAGATGTTTATTTTTATTGTCTTGTAAGTTCTTGGTGGTTTATCTTGGAAACATAATTGGCGCAGGGACTTTGAATACACAGATGGCAGTGCTTAAGATTCTCACATACCAATTTTCAGACAGGCTTCACAAAGGAGTTTACGCATCTCTCCCTGCCCCCCCAAATCAATAAAATCAACAAAAATATTCCTTTCAGTGGCACTCCCACCTTCTGTTAGTGGAACACACTTCCAAGACAGCCTCCCTTGATGACCATTTCCTTTAATGACCTTTTGAGACTAGGGCTCAGGCATTTTCATTCTTATAAGCTTCTTAAACAAAGATGATTTTATTACCAGCTTCTGCTGAAGATAGTGACTGTCTCTTATTTGGTTCTACAGGCATCTCCCACTTTCCAACAGTTCTTTTTTTTTTTTTTTTGGCATTCTGTTATTTTGACCATCATAAATTATAGATGTGTACCATTCTTTCAATGTGGGCTCTGCTCGTTCATCAGTTCTTCTCCCTTTGGCTGCTTCCTGTAGGGAACATGAGGAAATTACAGAGGCTCATTGCATAGTCTCTCAGTTGGTTTGGTGCCTTTTTCCTCCTCTCAGCTTGCTTTAGACCAAGAATACGCTGCTTCCAAAGTGAGCTGAGAGGGAAAAAAGGCACCAAACTGGCTGAGAGACTATGCAAGCAATCACAGTCTCAAGCAAGCCTCTGTAATTTCCATGTGTTCCTACAGAAGAAGACTGGCTTGTGCTTTTTGACCAATTCCTATTTCTGCTGTGGTTCCTAACACATCAGATAAGCAGGGGATGCTGATATTTCATTCTTGTGACAGATTTTTACTTCTTAGTAGATACCACTGAGGGACATTGCAGACAGCTTGGCACACTGGACACAGAATGACTTCAGCAATGTTGTTTAACTTAACCACAAGCTGTTTAAGAACTGGTGTGAGAGGACTTTGAATTTTTCAGTGAGTATCACCTTAACACTTATTGCACCTAGAAAACATGTCTCATTTTTCAGATGTCCCAGGCCTTTGAACAAAGCTACTGAGACTATGGCCAGGGCAGTAACAGAGGCAATGTAGTCCTTGCTGGCTAGTACGGAGTTAGGAATGGACAATCCCACTAGTGCTGACAGAAAGACTCTTCTGCCAGCTGATTCCTGAGATCTGCCAACAGAAGAATCTGCTAGTAGAACTGCTTGGTTGGTTAAGATTAGATGGCAGAAGATTCAAAAAGAGAGCAGAGAAGGGGCAGAGTGAGAGAAGAGTCAAGTTACACCAGAATCAAATCTCCTGCATCCAGGGGAGTACAGCCACAATGTTGGCACAAAGTTAAGTCAGAGGGAGGGTAGTCCTAAACAATTTCCAGTAGTCCTTGGCATAGAGGAATTTGGATTTCTGGATACCTTCAGATATCCTACTGTTAAGTTAGCTAGCCAATGGCCATCTTGGCCAGTTAGGATTGCACTCCTATATGAGGATTTGCATATAGCTGGACACATATATGCACATTAGTAATCACATTGTTTTATTATCAAATGGCTATAAGGGTCACCATTCAGCTTCTTACTAACTTTGGGCAAAGGTCACAATAAAGAAGCTTATTTTCATAAACAGTATGTTGTTCTTAAGATAACACTCAAGAACAAATAATACTGATTAGAGATTACAGGAGAAGCTGTAAGACACATTTGAAATACTATATGAACTATTTGCACTTCAGCTAAAGCTGTGATTCCCAGACTGTGTGTTATGGCATGCTAGCATCCTGTTTTTTTTTTTAACTGCTAGTGCATCACAAACAATCAATGAAAAGTTCCTGTAACCTCCCAATATACAGCCACATTGGAGGTTGATTGCTGTCTCTGTATCATTCACCAAACTGACTTTGCTTTCCTCTAATCAGCTTCTCTTGGGGACAAGTCATTCTGCTTTTAGCTATATCATCAGGGATGGTTGGAGTAGAGTGTAAAATGAATGGGGAGCCTTCATTATTACTTCAGAGTTTGTGTGTATATGAATGTGCCTTTGAGTGAACTTATGGTGACCCCATGAATTTCATAGGATTTTCTGAGGCAAGGAGTATCCTCCAGTGGTTTTGTCAGTTCCTTCCTCTGAAACATAGCCTACAGCACCCAGTCTTCATTCGTGGTCTCCCTTCCATATACTAAAGGGCTGACCCCAGCTGGATTCCAAGATCAGACAGGTTCTGGTGCCTTTAGGATATTTGGGAGAGGGAACACAGCAGATCTCCTGTATTTGCAGGGGTTCCATTCCAGGTCCCCCTACAAGTGAGTAAAACCACAAATGCTCACATCCTATATTATTAAATGGTGACACATGTGGGGATTCTTCAGTACAGGTATGAGATGAGACATTCTGCAATTGCTAGAATTTGCAGATCCAGAGGTCACATATATGGAGGGTCCATTGTAGACTGACCCTTGAAATAGATGTAGACTACTGCTCCACTTAGTACTGTCCTTTCCATTCTCATTGGCAGCCGCCTTCTAATGTCTCAGGGTAGGGTCTTTCTAATTCTGCCACCTGAGCCTTTATCTGAAGCTGGGGCCTTGCATAGCCAAAACAGCCTGGCATTGATCTTCACGTCTTTTCTAAGTCTGCTTAAGCAGGACTGTGTGTGCACTATTTCATTCCGTCCCATCTCATTATAGCGCCTGCAAAAGACCAGGAGCCCTTTCACACAACAGAATTACAGCTCCATGATTCCACTTTAAATGCCATAGCTGGATCCCATAGAATCCTGGGGTTTACAGTTTGGGCAGAGGTACTAGAAAAGCTCTGTGGTTGAGAGTGCTCAATGCTCCTGATATGCAAGTAATACTCTCCCTGCGACATGTAAAAAGCCTTGCAAGTTTTCTTAATTTATATCTTACCTCTCTCCCTAAAGGGACCCAAACCCACTTCACACATGGGTTAAAACAAAGATGTGAATTATAAATTGGTAGGAAAAAAAGTTAATCAAATAAAATACCATATAAAAACCTCAAAAGAGCCAGCATGGTGTAGTGGTTGGAACATTGGACTATGACTCTGGAGACCAGAGCTTGAATCCCCCCTCAGCCATGGAAACTTACTAGGAAAGTCACACTCCCTCAGCCTCAGAGGAAGGCAAATTCCTTCTAAGCAAATTTTGTCAAGAAAACCTTGTGATACCTTCACCATACTGCTGCCATAAGTTGGAACCGATCTGAAAGCACACAACAGCAACAAACATCAAAACAATATCTAATCATTTAAACCCATGACAGTACAAATACGAAATAATGCATCATACTATTAAGGAACTTTCCACATTGCCACTTAACACTAAATGCTTGTTCAAATAAGAAAAATTCTTTGACTTTCAGTGGAAGGAGAGCAAGGTGGGGGTAACCTAGACTCCTGTGACAGACAGTTCCATATCCTGCAAGTAAGCACTGAGAAGGCTGTTTCTGGTGTCCTTAATAAATGTGGCTGTAAAAACTGCTGAATCAATAGAAAGTCTTCCCTGAGGATCTTAAAACGTAGGAAGGCTTATAGTTTCAATTGGACTTCAGACCATGTGAGAGCAAACTGCCCACTCGGAGCTCTCCAAGGTCCTGTGACTGCAGCTGTACCTGCTGGATCTCACTGTCCTCTGATAATCTGGTGTGCTCACTAAGCTTCTCCTCAGTGCCAGAACCTAACAATACACAATTTGCAGTGTCTCTGTGTGAATATGCTTTCGAGTGGCTTGTAGACTTAGTGGGACCTCCTAATTTCATAGGGTTTTCTTAGGCAAGGAATACTCACAGGTGGTTTTGTCAGTTCCTTCTTCTGAAATACAGCCTGCAATCTGTAGTATTACATTTCAAATCACTTCAAAGAGCTCCATTTTCAAAAATCATACCTTGCAACCAACACTAAACAGAGGAAAGACTTAGCAGGCCTAAATATTAAGCAGCCATGGGAAAAAGACCTACTTTCTTCTTCCCTGCCACCCTTCAGCAGTTTGGTTGAAGGACTCCAGAAATGGTGAAAAGGAGGGGGTTTCTTTTGGCTTAACCTGCCCAAAGAAAATCAATGCCACTGCTTCTCAGATGGCAACACAGGGTGGAGCCTCTGCCTTCTGGATCAGGATTGTCCATCATTTCTGGGCATTTTTTTCTCCCACCATTTTGCTGCTGTTGTCCGTATGGTGCTGGTTGTAAGGTACTCTCTCAGCCCATAAAGTCCAAGGGGCAATCTGTCGTCCAGAGAACATATGCGTCCTTTGGTTGCTCTCAGTACTGTTTGGTGCTGAGAAATCAATCTTAATCATGGTTGCGTGTGTGTATTGCGGGAATGATTTAGCCCCCTCCTAAGCAACCCCAGAGCAACAAGGATTGCTGCTTCCATAATACTAAGGATGGCAGGGAAGCAATGATCCCAATGAGGTCACTGTGCTGTTGGAGAGACTCCAACTTCACCCCTATTTTAATGAGTTTGCTCAAGACCATTGGGATGGGGAACAAATAATCAAGTCTACCATCCTCCCCAGCAATCTTTATTAGAATCACAGGATGTGGGCAAGGTTAAAACATTACTACTTCCACCTTAGAAAATGCAAAAGTGTGCATGTGTATGCTTGTGTTCATACATGTGTGGCATCCAACCCATTTCCATCTAGCTCAGAGGAATGCAAATACAGCCCTCCAGAAAATGTTGGGCTAGCGCCCTCCTTTGTCCTGGCCAGCATGACCAATCAACAGTTAGGGATCATGGGAGCTGCAGTCCAATAACATCTGTATAAGGCCACAATTGCACTAGGGAGATGGTATGGAGATGGCAGGATTCAGGTGGCCTCTTTGAATGTGTAGGTTTTTGTCTTCCTAAACAAATGGCTCCTTACTGCAGTCACATGTAATGCCTAAATTTCATCATTTTTGGACTATAGTTACTATATGGTGTAATGTTCCTTTTCAAATTACAAGTCCCAGAATCCCCAAACCAGCATGGCAGCTGGCTATGCTGGCTGGGGGATTCTGGGAGTTGTTGCCTCAAAAAGTATTTCCAAGATATTGCTAAAGAACACAATTGTATCCTAGTATTATTTGTGTGAGTGCCTGCAGACAATAGCTAATTCAATGGACTAGAGCCTAATGTAAAACTAGTTAAGATAAATACCACAAAAACTCGGTGAAATCACTAGAAAGGGTTGTGTTACTTTCCAGTCAGTTCCCTGAGATGGCAGAATAGCTGGGCTTGTTACAAATGCTAGTGCTGATGGGTTTTTCTGTGCTCCATCTAATCTTCTGTCAACAGATTCCATTTTCAGCCATGCAGTCCACCTCCCTGAGGCCATGACTTCTGCAAGGGGCCAGCATTAATCCGAAAGGTGAGCAAACAGCAGTGGCACCTGTCATCCTGACACTCTCCATTATGAATATTTCAACCCAGGTTAATACTTTCTAAATTACCACAGTTAGAGAGAGGGAGAGGAGCTCAGGTGTTAGTAGGCTGTACATCCACACGCGTTGATACGATTTAATTAGCAGAATATATTATTTGGCATAAAGATAAAATATACCCTGCTATGGCTGCATGGTCATACTGACCAAGAGAGAAAAGCTGGCTGCACATGTAAAATAAGGTCAGGAAAGACCTCAAGACTTAGCCAGGTCATACTTAGAAAATCACCAGGAAACTGGAACAATAATGGACTTACAGTTAGCCTCCAATAACTCAGCCTTTAAGAGGCAATAGCATCCAGGATGTTCCCACAGGACAGCCGTTTGTCTTAACTCATCTCCCTCTGACCAAGCAAACTTCCCTTTTGTCCCCACACTTGTCCAACAATTACAGAGCTATCAAGGCTACCATTGGCCCTTTCTCACCTAACTCTAGAACCATTAGCCTATTGCAGACCCCATTGTGGACTCTCCGGACTCCATTGTTTACTCTGCTAGAGAGCCATTAACACCTTTGCCCTCCAAGCAGAAAAGGAGTATTTAAACCCCACTCACCACCTCTGTGAAACATTGGGAAATATTAGCTCAAAGAGGAGGCCTGTGAGAGGGGAATAACCTCAGGAGATCTTTTAAATCTATGTTTACCAGTATTAATTCAGGGAAGAACCAGCCAGAGATCCACTCTAACTTCCTGTCATACTTTCCAATTATCCTAATTAGGCATCATCCCACTTTTTCAGCTGGTTTTAAAATGTCCCAGTTCCTTTCTCCTCCTCCCACCTTCCCCCTTTGTCTTCAGCTTAATTCAACTACTGCAAAGAAACTCAAAGTGCAAAAATAGTTGAACTCAGCAGGGGAAAGAGGAGAGAAGAAGAGGAAGTTGAATCTTTCCCTTCCCAAAAGGATCAGGCAAAAGCAAACCACTGCACCCTTTCTTAGCCTGTGTATTCTTTCTCATTCATTACTTTTGTCGTGTTGGCACCACTCTGATGTTGCTTGGCCACAAATGTGCCAGTTTGGCGGGTATGTCTCAATCTGTTGCAATTGCAGACCCAGATAGGCTTGGATCCACAAGTTACATTCCATATTTGAAAAGAAACCTGGCATACATTGTCAAAAATCCTGAAAACTCCCACCCAACAGTGGAATAAAAATTGTAAAACTTGTCTCAGTGAGAGGAAAGAAAAACCATTTTCCTCATATTCTAGCTTCACTTGTACTTATTTTCTCTAGATATCTCAGCTACTCTTTCCTGCTTGGCAACTGATATGGGATGTAAATTGAGTGCAATAATCCAGATGTGAAAGCCTGATGTGCAACACAATTTTTCTTTCACTGTTCAATCTGACTTCGGGGAAAACACCTCTGGCTTTCCTCTACATCAGAAGTCTGGAGCAGGTCTTCACAATGCTCAAAAGCCCAAAGATGTCTGGTTCATTGTGAGTCGACTTGTAACAGGTAGCTAGGCTTAGCTACTACACATTACAGACAAAGTTCTGTGGAATGGACTATGTGAGATTTGTGGTAGTGATTAATCCTGATTCTTAATGCTAGGTGTCTGCAAGTGAAAAATCTGGCCTTCAAATGCACCTGAGTTTGATAGTTCTGCTGCAGAGGAAGTTTGCAGGGACAAGGGACAAGGTTTTCTCAGCTCACATTTTATGCTTTTCAACCAACACATAAGCTGAAATCCAGTTATCCTTCAAAATTTTGCTTCTTCAAAGCCTGCAGTGGAACTGTGCATATTAAAGGCCCACAAAGATATCCGTATCTAAGAAAGGAGTATTCAAAATAAATTATAGGAAAAAATTCTTGCAAAAAATATATAAAGCAATACTGTATATGGAAATGTGGGTGTTAGGAGAAAAGTGAGCAATAATGCAACCCTTCCTTCCAGATTCAGCATACATTGAGCCTAAGACTGGATAAGAATTTAGATCCCTAGGTGGATAATTCCTCACTATGGTTAATAATATCATGATACATTTTCCTTTAGCCACCAGACTGTGGATCTGCCATATTTAAGTTTGATGTCTGAAGGAATCAAAAGCACCACTACTCAACTCCTAAAGATGTTTTGAGATCAGTGCACAAGCACCCATTGTGGTCTTCTCAGAAAGTAGGAGAAATCTGTCAAGTTCTCAGTCTAGTCCTTCATGTTTTTCATTCAGGCATCTCAGAATGCTTGAGTGAAAAGTTACAAAGAAGCTGATAGAGCATGGAACACTCAGTCTATAGAAATAATGCAGATGTTTACCCAAGGTATGTTTGAGCTTGCCTCTTGGTCTGTCGAACTGTGAGAATGTCATGGTGGCTGCATGGGGATGGAATCTTGCCAGGCCTGCAGTGTTATGGAGCAGGAACAGTGGCCCTAAAGTAATTATTTTGCAGCCTAACTGACCACAGCAGGGAAAGAATCCCTTCTTTTGTTCTTATTTGGATCTCCTCCAGATTAAGGGCATTCCCAGATGAAGGATTTGTCACACTGTCCATTAGAAGGCACTATCATATCTTTTTGTCCTTGAGGGAATTTTTAAAATTTTTAAAATTTTATTTTATTTTTTTGCACTAAAGAAAAAGACAGCACTGGGAAAACAAAGGAGGCTAGGAGGGGGAGATGACATTCACAGGAAGGATACTACAGAGGAAACGTCAGTGACACAACTATACTTAATCACAAAAGCAGGACATTTTAGGTGCTAGTAGGAACACTTAAAAATGAATTATATGACAAATGGATCATCGAGATCTATGCTTGATGCTGATACAACAGATGGTTTGATAGACTGATTTACTTGTGCATTTGATTTAGATACGCAGAGATTTAATGCTTGGCATTGAGATGGACATTTGATTGATTTTATTTATTTTACCACCTGCATCCCAGAACTTCAGTACAAGTAAAAACACTGGGCTGAATTGTATGGGTTAGACCCAACTAGAATAGACCTAGAGTTGAATGGTGAGTTCTGCTATCTTTGGGGACTAGGCAGTGGGATTTAGGCCATTAAGTTGCATTAATAAAACAGAATTGAACAAGTTGTAATACATAAAAGCACAACTGGTCCTACACAAATCCATCCTTAGAATTTGCTATTTGCCAAGTGAAAGAAAATGCCATTGGTGTTCTTAGGATTTCTTCCTCTAGGATAATCAGTGGTCAGGGAAGCGAGTGAGTGGGAGGGACAGTATCTCTGCCCTCCAAAACAAGTTTTTGGAAGTATATAGGGAGCTGCACAGGGGATAGGAGAGAACCTTTCGTTCATTTTCTGTGACTGCACACAAGACAATTCTGTCTGTAGTCTGACTGTAGTGTATTGAGTGTTGGACTAGAATTCCAGAAGACCAGGGTTTGAAGCCTTGCTCACCCACAGAAACCCAATGAAACTTAGAAACTTTTTGTTGTGCATTGCTCTGCACAAACTAAGATCATAAATGTGTGCCTGTCACACTATATCACGTATGGTGGGGATGTAAACAAGCAAGGAGATTTTGGGAAGACATACATAACAAAATACAAGAGACAATAAAGTTAAAATTCCCATTCATACCGGAAATATATTTACGTAACATGATAGACTGTATACAATTAGATAAAATCCAAAAGAAAATCCTTTTATATATGATAACAACGGCAAGACTCTGTTATGCTCAGATATGGAAACATAAAAGAACTCCAAGGATAGAAGAATGGTTAATAAAACTATATGATATAGCTGAGGTGGATATAATCATGAATTCTTTAAAAGGTAACATGAAGAAGAAATTTATCGAGGAATGGAATATGGTATTTCCCCTTTGGGAATCTTACTGGGGCAAAAATGCTACGCTAAGCTGGTAAGGAATAATGAGACAGAAAGAAATAAAATGGAAAGAAATGAGACCTACAACGTTAGGAACGTAAAGTAAGAGACCATAAAGAAAAGATGTGTAAGTTTAAATCCTTAGGTTACTATCAAAAGGGATATAGGTTAGAAATATGTAGAGATATAGGCTAGAGAGATGTGGGAAATCTATATTAAGCAGAATTGATAAAAAATGAATGTATAAAAATCTATAAAAATGATATAAAGATTATATAAAAACAAGGTAAAAACCAACTCTGAAATAAGTGATAAGATGAAATAGTAGAAAGGAGTGATGCATAGGGAATAAAGCTAAGTTTTGAAGGAAAGAAACAGATAAATAAGCACTTTACTCTTGAGGTTCGACAAGTAGGGAGGGTGGGGGAGGATAAATATATGTTTATATGTATGTATATATATTTTTAAGAAGAGATGTTTGTACTGTATGTGAAAGTTGTACTGTCTTATCAATGTTACATTAATATTAATAAAATTTATTAAAAAATTAAAAATAAATAAATAAATGTGTGCCTGTGTGTATGTGCCATCAAGTTGCCTGTTGACTAATGGCGACTCCACAAATTCAATACAGTTTTCTTAGGCAGGGAATACTCAGGGGTAGTTTGCTGTTACTTTTAATAAACCAATAATTAAATGAATGGACAAATGATTAAGCAATCATAAATTCTTTGTAACAAGGCAATGCACTAAAATTTTCAGACTTTTATCATTCCCCCCCTTGTTTGCTTTTGTATTCCAAATTTTGATTTTGAAGGCACTGAATAAAAACTACCTTCCTTTATGCCATACAATGACTCTGCCAGAAGCCTGGCAACCCCTCATGAAAACAAAGAATGAATCTGAAAGAGAACATAAAAGACATGTCCTGCAAGCAACCATAGAGCAAGGCCTCCACCGTTTAATCATAGCTCCCTCTATGAATGGCTAACATTTCTCCAATCTTGCAGATCCTTTAATTGGAATGTGCTAATAAAGATAGCATAAGCATCACCTCTAAAGGGAGTACTGGCCAACTGTTGAAGGCAAAAACAAGCTGATCGTTCTGTTTTCAACAAGGGGGCTGCAGCAGCCTATTACTGCTTAACAAAGAATGCAAAAGTAAGTCAAATTCTGAAGCTGTTTTCTGGAATATTTTCTTTGCTGTTGTTGTGTGCCTTCAAGTCATTTCTGACTTATGGCAACCCTAAGGCAAATCTATCATAGGGATTTTTCAGCAAGATTTTTTTTGGGGGGGGGTTTGTCTTTGCCTTCCTCTGAGGCTGAGAAAGTGTGACTTGCCTAAGTGGTTTCCAGGGCAGATGCACAATTTGAATCTTAATCTCTAGAGTTATAATCCAACACTCAAATCACTACACTATGGGGCTCTCAAATTTTACTTAAAAGAAACCTAAACAATAGAACTGGACTGACTTGACATAGTACGGCCATGACCTACATTTCTTTTCTTCACTAAAGAATTCAAGATCCACTGATGAGATCTGAAATCACCACAGACAGGATGCATTGTCAGGATCTCTAAATAGTAACTAATCTATCCACTTCCTGTCACATGGCGGACGTGAAAGGTAGCTTAGAGTGTTAGATCCACTCTAAGCCATCACACAACGTGGACCAACCAGTGGGAAAACCACCCAAAACCGGTTACAGTAACCCCCTGGTAAAGGGGTCCTTAGGGGTTCAGAGGGGGTCCAAATCCAGGCTCTCAGCCTTGTCAGATGTGTGCAAGAGCAAACGGAGCCGCGGGGACCGAAGAACCAGCCATGGCCACGTTGTCGCCGCCGCAGATCAGCACAAGCAACTACCGACTTTTAAGTGAAGCTTCAAGAAGCTTCGTTAAGAGAAAACTTCATTAGAGTGATAATATCTGATACTCAATCTTTGTTGATTCCAGGGACTATTAGCAGAAGAGGCAATAAGTGCAAGTTTCTTTATTTTGTCTATTTGCCCAAGTCTATCTGCAATAATTAGAAAATTAAATACGGTAATCTGAAGAGAGAGAGACTTCTTCTTAAGGACTTAATTTTCAAAAGCAAGATCTTGACAAGAGGATTTAGAGGACTCTGTTTGAAGTTCAAAGTTTAAAGCTAAAGTTGGACTGTGTAAATTTAGGAACTATATTGGGAAATATAGTTGGAGGATTTAGAGGACTTTTCCTAAGATCAAAGCTGGACTGAGAACCACGTGGCATGCTACATACTAAATTATGGATTTATAAGAGACAATAAAAGAGCAAATGTACCTATAAAGGAAATTTGGATCCGGATTTAAGACTTCAATTTAAGACAGTATAAAATTCAGTACTTGAACTTTGAGAGGAACAGAGGGAAGAGGGGGTGGAAGTGAGAATCAGCAAGAGAGAATAGTCACGAGCACCATTAAACTGCGAAAGACTCTAGACAGAGCACAGAATGAGGAGGAACAGTGGGAAGACTGAGATCCTTAGCGGCTATTTTGCAACACTCGCTAGTTCAGTAAAACTTTACGCCGTGGATAAAAAGACTCAAAAGTACTAATAGACTTAAGGGACATATAAACTTTTAAACTGTAAACAACAGACTTATATTTTAAAGTGCTGTGCTTTCATAAACTAGGTAAAGGGGAAATCAAACTTGAGCCATTAAAGACTGCATCAGAAAATCCCTCCCCCCTCTGGAAGAGCAACTGTGCATTTGAAGATTAGGGTAAACTTTGAATAATCCCGACTGGATCATATTTTATATACAAATACATGTTTCTATATAGAGTTAAATGAATCAATTGTATATCTGAATTAATTGTATATTGTATATCTGTCTAAATCTATATTAACTGCATCTAGATAATAAAAATTAACTTACTGCAAGTATCTATATGTTTCTATGAATTTCTATGAATGAGTTTCTATGAATGAACAATTTGTTGTAAGCTGAAGGATTTACATAGAATAAGGACCTGTGATAAAAGTTAAGTCAAGATATATTTATATCTATATTTAGATTTACACGTATTTATAGTAATTATTTAATAATCCAATAATTTAATAATTTCTAAAGGGTAAAAGCTACTGTACAACCATTATAAGTATTTATAATTGCAAGTGAAGTAAATAAGCTACAGTAAAAGACTTTATTAATTAATCAACATAAATATACTAATTAATGTAAGAAGAATATCATATATATTGAATGATTTAAATTGAAATATTTTTACAGTGAATCTAATGAAATAAATCATAGTATTGATTTAGGAGAATTGAAAGGTGCTGTAAAGTGAAGGATAATTGTGTGTATTCAGGTAGAGAACATTGTGTAACGCTTGATTTATATAAGAGAGTTCTAACAAACTAAATATTGTTCAATATTGTTGATATAACATTAATTATCACATGATGGATCCACAAACAAGAAAAGGTTCAGCAAACGCGGCAGCAGCAGCAAGCGCTGCCACAACTGCTGTAAGAAGAACATCAACAGACCTAACATCAAAATCGACTGAATTATTAATACAAATGATGGAAGAATTTAGAAATTTCAAAGAAGAGATAAGACAAGAATTAAAAGAGACCAGGTCCGAGTTACGTGCCGATATGAAACAGGAACTAACTAAAATAGGAAAGAAGATAGATAACATAACTAAAGACATAACTACACTAAAAGGAGAAACTAAAGCTGTGAAAGAACGATCAAGACAAGTTGAAGACATGGTGGAGACACTTAAAAAGAAACAAGAAGAAGAAAAACTCTGGATAGATGCGCAAGAACTCAGATATTGAGACAGATGCCTTAAATTGAGAGGATTACCAAATAGTACTTCAGAAAATTTGTACAAAAAGTTGATACGTGTTTTGGCGGAATTTATTGAAACACCAGAGGAAAAAATAGAGGCAACAATAGACCGGATATTTAGAACAACATCCAGAATAGCAAGAAAAAGGAAATTACCACGTGATGTTGTCATCTGCTTCATGAGAACGATGATCAAAGAACAAATACTACAAACGAGTTATGAGAAAAAATTAGTAGTGGATGATACTGAACTAAAAATCTTTAAAGATATACCATACCAGATTTTAAAGAAACGACAAGAATACAAACCATTAGGCAACTTTTTAATGAGAAACAAAATCAGTTACAAATGGGAAAAACTTGAAGGACTCTCTTTTTCATATCGACAAAAGAGATATAAAATTAACTTAACACATAAAGCAAAAGAAATACCGGAAAAACTGAAAAAAGATTTTCAAAAATCACCATCACTCACAAAAGAAGAACAAATAAAGGAAAAAGTCAAGAAACACCATCAGGCAGATTCAGAACAAATAAAAGACATTTCAGTAGGAGAAGGAGCGGTGGGTGGGCCCGGAGATACAGACTACGAATCAGAAGGGGAAGAGAAAGAGCTAGAAGAAGAAGAAGGAATAGAAGAAGAAGAAGAACATTAAATTCAAGAAAGACTTAGTAAAACAAAAGCCAAAAGAATACCATAATGACCATCAAAATTCAAACATGGAATGCTAAAGGACTAAATTCGGAATTTAAAAGAAGACAAATATTCCACTTCCTTGAGAAACAACATCTGGACTTAGTCTGTCTTCAAGAAGTGAGAATTCGTATCCAAGACCCGAAATATGTCAGGAATCCTAAATTCAGAAACTGTTTTGCATCAACCATAGAAAAGAAGAAAAGAGGTGTCCTAATCTACATAAATAATAAATATCCTGCAAAGGAAATCTTTAAGGACAAAAATGGACAATATATCGGTGCGGAAATTAACATCCATCAAAGTACATTCTTAATTGTCAGTGTATACGCACTGAACGGTGCCAAAGGAAACTTCTTTTTAAAATTGCATCAAGAGATCACGAAGTACATACAAGGCACTAACCAAGACAGTGTAATTCTCTTGGGGGACATGAATGGCATCATCAATCCTATAAAAGACAGATCTTCTAAAAAAAAAACCATACGAAACAACAGAAAGCTTCCCAAAAGCTTTTTTACTATGATGAATGAACTTTCTTTATTAGACGTATGGAGATACAAGAACGGCAATACTCAAGGATACACATTTTTTTTCAGATCGACACAAAACTATGTCCAGAATTGATTTAATACCGGCCTCTAGAAACACCTTGCTTAAAATAAACAAAATGGAAATCTTACCAAAGTTGTGTTCGGACCATAATCCTATTCAGATAGAACTGAAGCAATGAACAACAGAAAAATTTTGGAGACTAAATGAAGATCTACTGTATAAAGAGGACTATATTCAAAAAGCAAGAAAAGAAATTGCTAGTTACTTTCGAGAAAATACTTCCTCAGATGTCTCCATGAAATGGGTCTTGGATGCAAGTAATGCTGTTTTAAGAGGCTTCTTTATAAAATAGAATTCTGAAATAAGAAAAAAGAAAAATGAAACTATACAAAGAATCCTTGATCAAATGAAAGAAGTGGACATACAATTAAGGAAGAATCCCTCAAACGAAAGAATGATTAAGGAATTCAAGAACCTCCAGGTGCAATTAATTAAGAAAATCTACACGAAATAGAACACCGAATCTGACAAACATGTCAAAATTTTTTTGAACAAGCCTCCAAACCAAATGGCTGGCCTACAAATTAAGGAAGGAGAAAACAAAGAAAATGATTCTTGAGATTAAAAGAGGCAGCAAAAGAATAACACATCAAGAAGACATTAAGCAAGTCTTTTTCGAATATTATAAAAAACTTTTTGATACTAACCCACCCTCGCATGAAGAGATAGAAAGAATACGAAACTATTTGGACAAATGTGAAATACCTAAAATCTCAGAAGAACAATAAACTTTGCTGAATCGACCAGTGGCTATGGTAGAAATTACAGAGGCAATTAAACAATTAAAGCAAAACAAAACACCAGGCCGCGATGGATTTCCGGTTATATATTACAAGACATTTGAACATGAATTGTTGTTTCCCTTGCAAAAGACAATAAATGAAGCCCTTGCGTTTGGATTACCAGAATCATGGAACAAAGCAAATATAACACTTATTCCAAAAGAAGGCAAAGATCATACAGACCTCAAGAACTACCGGCCGATATCTCTATTGAACATCGAATATAAAATCTTCACATCAATACTGGCGGAAAGACTAAAAAAAATTTTTCTCAGAAACAATACACAAAGATCAAAATGGTTTCCTACCTAAAAGAACTATAAGAGACAACTTAAGAACAGTTATAAACATAATAGAACACTATGAGAAACACAATGAAAAAAAGCTCGCAATAATATTTGTCGATGCGGAGAAAGCATTTGACACGTTGAAGCGGCCCTTTGTAAAAGCAGTACTTAAGAAGATGGACACAGGCACTAAATTTATGACATGGATTGAGGCAATATACAACCAACAGGAAACCCAACTAATTATTAACAGTGAAAAAACAAGCCCTATAATAGTGAAGAAAGGTACAAGGCAAGGATGTCCATTATCCCCTCAATTGTTTATAATATCAATGGAAATTTTAAATAATGCAATATGAAGAGACCAAGAAGTAAAAAGACTACAGTTAAAAAACCACCAATTTAAACTGAAGGCTTTTGCCGACGATCTTGTACTTTTTTTGGATGAACCTTTAATCAGTATTAAACGTCTTATCAAATTGATGAACGAGTTCGGGGATCTATCAGGATTTAGAGCAAATAAAGATAAAACAGCAATCTTGACCAAAAATATAAGTAAAAAAGAGGAAGAAAAGTTAACTGAGATGTCAGGTTTCAACACAGTAAAAAAGATAAAATATCTGGGAATATGGATTTCCAAACGTAACAATGAACTTTATGAAAATAATTACGAAAAGAAATGGAAAGAAACAAAAAAAGGACTAGAAGGACGGACGAGATTGCGATTGTCATTTATGGGAAGATTAGCAGCAATTAAGATGACTGTTCTCCCTAAATTAATGTATTTATTCCAAAACCTGCCTATAATAACTAACAGAAAGCCATTTATTCAATGGCAAAAAGACCTAACCAAATTCATTTGGGAGGGACAGAAACCCTGAATAAGCTGGAAAACGCTAACCGATTTAACAATTAGAGGAGGAGCTGGAGCACCGGATATCCACACATATTATGAAGCTGCTGCATTGTCATGGGTCTCGGACTGGGTTAGCTTAAGGAATGAAAGATTACTTGCATTAGAAGGAGCTGATTTAAGAAGGGGATGGCACGCACACATCTGCTACGATAAAGCTAAAGTAGACAAAGACTTTACCAACCATTACATCAGAAAATTCCTTTTGACAACTTGGAAAAATTACAAACGCTTATTTATTACTTCAATTCCAAAGTGGGTTTCACCACAGGAAGCCTTCTTCGGGAGATGGAAGAATACGACTAAATGGCTCAGATACAAAGATCTAATCAAAGAACATACAACTGGAGCTTTAAATATCAAGGATAGAATGGATTTGGAAAAAGAATAAGCTGGTTCCCTTACAGGCAATTGACAGAAAGATTTCAGATCGACCGGAAGATGTATGGATTCAATATGGGAGAGCAACACGAAATAATAAAAATCATGCAGGAAAACCCACCACATATAATTGCTAAATTGTACAAAGGACTTTTATTATATAAGTGAGAAGAGGAAACGGTCAAACACGTAATGATTAAATGGGCACAGAATATTGGTCATCCAATAAGATTAGAACATTGGGAACAAAGTTGGAAATCAACACAAAAATTTACAGAGGCCCAAAATTTAAAAGAAAATTATCTGAAGATTTTCAACAGATGGTATATGACCCCAAATAAGCTCCAGAAAATCTTTAAAGCATGCTCTGGAAAATGCTGGAAATGCCAAGCTGAAGTAGGTACAACCTACCACATATGGTGGACGTGCAAGCAAGCAAAGAAATACTGGAATGGTATTCACAAAAAGATCGAAGAAATTCTACAAGTGGAATTTAGCAAAGAACCGGAAATTTACCTGCTGAATATGCTACACACCATAGACCAAACTATACAGAAGTATTCTAAGATCCTGTTATATATGATAACAATAGCTAGAATAGAATATGCAAAGTTCTAGAAGAAGGAAGAGACACCACATATAGATTAATGGATTCAAAGTCTACATGAGATCAAACTAGCGGATAATCTAACACAAAGATTTAGAGGGCAATCTGATGAGAAGATTCAAAAGGATTGGGGTCCATTAAACTCATTTTTTCACAGAGAGTCATATAAGCTATCTTGGTCACGTAAAATAATAAGAAAAGTAGCAAAAAAAATAAATAAAAATAAATGCAAGTACTTTTAACGTATGTTAAAATGTTAAGTCAGGTTAAATAACTATAAGGAAAAGGACTAAACTAATTGACAAGATAATGTATGTGCTGGATCAAACTTTGAAAAGATGCAAATGATGATAATAGAGGACTTATGATATAAGATGTACATTAATAATTATTAGCTCTGATAAAGAAACATGGAAGAATCATTGTACGTATGTGAAATTACTGTAAGAAAAACGGAATATTATATGATGTATTTTTTATTTTTGATAAAATTAATAAAAATTATACAAAAAAATAGTAACTAATTTATATTTGTTTCCTGCGCCCCAAAAAAGGATAGACACATTAAACTGTTGCCACAAAAACAACATAATATCATGGCACTTTAAAGAGTAACATAATTATTATGGTCTAACTCCATGAAAGATTGTGCTATAATGAATGTGTTAGTTGTTAAGGACTGAATTTTTTCTTCTTTGTAATACGTGTGTATATGTGTGTGTGCGTGATGGGAAGTATGGTGTATGAGCTGTGTATGGCCCTGGAACCCTCCACCTCCCAGAAGACCCCCAAAGCACTCAGACCCCCACTTTTAAATAATGGCTGTTTTGCCCCCGCCCCCCAGGCCTCAAACCTCCACAAAAGGTTGATGCTTTGCAAGACTCCTACCAATTGTGAGAACGTACAGAAAATTGACCGCTTTGGGGCAGACGCTGGAAGTGCAAGTGACATTACATTATTACGGGTCACTCCAGGAGCTATGTCATGGCCCCTGAGAGGCACTGTGACGGGGGAATGGTCTCCAGACCCTTTGCAGTTGCCCACTCCAGTGAAATTTTATACTAAGTACACACTTTTTTCCAACAACATACAAAGTGCTTCCTTGGATTTAATCAACATCCATCAACTCCATAATTTTCCAAGAATGTCAGCTACCAAGAACATCTCCAAACACTGAGATCTCCAGATCTTTTAATCATGCAAGATGGAATAAAAAAATAAGGTGGGCTGGTAGAGGGAAGGAGGAACCCCCTTTACCCCCAACTTGATATCCAAGTCATATTGCCTGGATAGTCTCCTGGGATGGAATAAAGTAGGAGGGACTCTACAGGCACTCCGATGAAACCCTAATAAAGATCCTGGTCAGTTGGCCTAACAAAAGGGTGACAGGTGGCATGGGGTAGTGATGACAGCCAGAATGGTATATGGATTTGAGTGGTGGGACCAGGAATCTGGGAGACCAGAGTTCAAATCCCTGCTCAGCCATGGAAATCCACTGGGTGACCTTGGGTAAATCACTTTCTCTCAGCCTAAGAGGAAGGCAAAGGCAATTCAAAGGAAACCTCTGAATAAATCTTGCCAAGAAAACCTTGCCATAGGGTTGTCAATTTGAAGGCACACAACAACAACAAAGGTGTTACCAGGCAGCCACCATGGCTTTAACATTTTCAGTTCTGCCCTTCACTCTCACTTCTTTAACACTTTCTACAGTTTGCTGGATGAAGAAATCTGGAGATGCTGAAAGCTTGCACACACTGCTGGACCCTTTTGACTGGCTTAATAATTTGAGAAGGGACCCAACATGTCTCAAAACTCATCCACCCTATTCTTTTCTCAGAACTAATGTTGGATTAGTATCTCAGTTGGAAGTTTACAGCTAGATATGGCAGGTTCCACAATCCGTTTGTCTCTTCAGCAACTGTGATAATGGGGAAGCCTGCAAACACCACCTCTCTCACCATCACTTTTTTCTTTTAATCTAACAAACACATGAATTTAAGAGGGAGCGATTGTAGAGCCAGCCTAGTATTGTGCTTTCGATGTTGGACTAAGTCTATTTCCACACTACACTCTTATAGCGCTGTTATTCCACTTTCAACATCCTGTGGAATCCTGAGGTTTGCTGTTTAGGGAGGGGCCTTTAGAACGCTCAGCCAGAGAGCTCTTTGGCCTCAGTAAACTACAAACCCCAGAATTCCACAGGAGGTTGAAAGTGGAATAACAGCGCTAGAACACTGTAGGGTGGAAATGGCCTAAGATTCTGGAAAAGATTCGAATCTCCCCTCGGCCAGGGAAAGCCACTGGCTGACCTTGGGCCAAGAAACGCGCGCTCAGAGGAGGGCAAGGGCGAGCCCCTTCCGAACATCTCTTGCTGAGAAAGTCCCGTGACTGGTTCGCCCTGGGATCTGCCTAAGTCGGAAAGAACTTGGCGAAACTTAAGAAGTGGTCCCCTTTGAGGGTGGCGTGCGCTGCCGCTCGGGGGGGGGGGGTTAGGGGATTCGTTGCGCGCTGTTGAACGTGTGGTGGGTGAGGTGGAAGGGACAAAACAAAGCCGAAATTCCAACGTTTAAGAAGTTTGAGCTTCACGATTTCGGCGAAGCATGCCTCGGCTTTCTACGGCGCAAGGGGCCCCAACGGCTCTTTCTTTTTGGAAGGGAGGGGCGCTTCTCTCTGGACCAAGGGGCGGGTCACTTCTCAGCCACTCCCGCTCGGTGTCGGGTTAACCGGCGCCCGAGGAATCTAGGCTGGAGCCGCGCCCCGCGTTGGCCGCATAGCCGTCCCGCGACCGCCGAAGCGCCGTCCTGCCTGGGGCCCCCTGGAGACATGGCCGGTACGGGCGACGCGCCTCTCCTGCTAGCGCCGGGGGCCCTGGCGGCGTCTCCGCCCCCCAAAGCACCCCCTTCGCCTCCTCGGCCCGTGCCCTCGGGGGTCCCCGTGCCGCCCTCCTTCCTCCGCCCGCCCAGCCTGTTCGTGCGCGCTGCGACGGCGGCGGCGGCGGCGGCCGCGGTGGTGGCGGCCACCAGCTCGCCAGGAAACCCCACCAGCGGGTGCTACTCGCCGGCGGCGGCGGCGGCGGCGCTCGAGCGCGGCGCGTGCTACCCGCGGACGCCCAAGTGCGCCCGCTGCCGCAACCACGGCGTGATCTCGGCGCTGAAGGGCCACAAGCGCTTCTGCCGGTGGCGGGACTGTGCGTGCGCCAAGTGCGCCCTCATCGCCGAGCGCCAGCGCGTCATGGCCGCCCAGGTGGCGCTCCGCAGGCAGCAGGCGCAAGAGGAGAGCGAGGCCCGCGGCGCCGCCGCCGCTCGACCCGGCGCAGAGACCCCGATGCCCCCCGAGGCGGAGGGCAACGGTGCAGGAGGCGAAGGCGCGTGGAAGGGCTGCTGCCCGGAGCTCCGGCGGGGGCGCAGAGGTGGGATTGTGGCCGGATTTGGGGGAGAGACTCAGGGCGCAAAGAGCTAGCGAAGCGCTTTGAGGCAGCCGATGGGTGAGAAAGACGAAAGAGGCATGAAAGATAACCTGCAGCCGGGCTTAATTTGAACCAGAGCTCTCCGGGAGGGAGAGAGAGCTTGAAGGCTGCGATCCTGTGCCCTTTTTGCTAGGTGTTGCTGGACTCAATGAGATTTAAGGGTTGAAAAGATTTGTATAGGATTGCCCTGTAGTTTCACTTTGGTTTGGTGGGCAGGTTGAAAATGATCTTCGTGATAGCATCTCTATAGAAGACGGGTAGAATGCATTTCTGTCTCAGCACGTGGTACAGAATTTGGCTACTCTGGATTCTGGGAATCACAGTCCAAAAACGTAGCTTTTCCAGTCTCTAGCGCAGAATAACAGCAAGCTCTGAGCTTGTCTGGATGTACTCTTTTTTTTGTGTGTGAAAATATTTAGATGATAACAATGTGTAAAGCCAATCATTACACTTAGTAAGCGTGTGATTTTTCTAGATGGTTTGTTGTTATGCACCTTCAAATCTACTCCAACCTAGGGCAACCATATTCTTGGCAAGATTTATTCAGAGCGGGTTTGCCATTGCCTTCCTCTGAGGCAGAGAGAGTGTGACACACCCACAGTCACCCAGTAGGCTTCCATCTCCGAGTGGAGATTCAAACTCTGGTTTCATGAATTCTTAGTCCAACGGTCAAACCCTGGATCTCTCTGTGTAGGTGACACCGCCATGCAAATCCCACTCATGGGACAGGAGGAGAATTTGGTGTTTTGATTATGAACAGGAAAAAATGCACTTAACACAATTGTAATGTAGGGTGTCACCTGAGGAATGGTTTAAGACTCTACCTATCATTTGTTTGAATCTTTATTATTTCATGTAATAGTTTTTATTGTAGATATTTGCCAGCCTTGAGACTATACCGATAGTAGAGCTGGGTTGTTGCTCCTCAGATGGAGAACAAATTGTAGACAAAATTGACTGAACTGTTTTTGTGAGAGCTCAGTTAATTTAAGAAGGGCTTGCATTGCATTGGCTCCTGATACTGTGAAAAAGGATATGAGTTATTTTGCAGATGTGCTGCAAGATGAATGGTGGGGTGTTAATTTAAAGAAAAGTATTAGCATTTTTTTGCATTTCTTCCATCTTGAACACAGAAGTAACTATTTTACAGCACCTACTCCCACAGCTGTATCTAACATTGTAGCCTTTGGCTGTGAAATTTAACATATTATGTTGAAGTTATTATGGATGTTGGATGTTGAACCTGTAGTTTGTTGTTTCAGGAAGGTAATAAGGCCTGGTGTCTTAGGCAGCGTGACTGGAAATCATGTGTGCGCATGTGCGTGCACATGCTTTCCTTCAAGTCATCTCTTGCCTTATGGCAATCCCATAGGGGATTTCATAGGGTTTTCTTAGGCAAGAAATACCAATAGGTGGTTTGTCATTGCCTTCCTATGCAATATAGCCGTATAGCACCTGGTATTCCTTGGCAGTTTGCATCCAAGTACTAACTAGGCCTCACCCTGCTTTGCTTCCAAGATCAGATGGGATCTGGTGCCCTCAGGGTATTTAGGCCCCTTGAAGATCATATATAACAGTGGATCTTAACCTTTCCTTTACTAGGGAACCCCCTGTAAATATTAAATATTTATTTATTAAAGGCTTCTGGAGACTAGGATTCAAATTGCTCCTCAGACACAGGGTGACCTTTGGCAAGTCACTTTCTCTCAGCCTCAGAAAAAAGTAAACGCAATCCCCTTCTGAACAAATCTGACCAAAAAACTCTGATAGGTTCACCTTGGGGTTGCCATAAATCAGAAATGACTTGAAGGCTCACAACAGCAAAGTGCCACTGACAGAGGAGGTTCTTTTTAGTCATCATGTCTCCCCACTTTTAAAACTGACTTATGGTGACCCTAAGGTGGGACTTTCTTGGCAAGAGTTGTTGCTTTTGCCTTTCTCTGAGGCTGAGAGAATGTGACCTGCCTGAGATCATGCTGTAAGTTCCCATGGCCAAGTGAGGATTCAAACCCTGGTCTCCAAAGTCAAAGTTTGGGCGTTCAGGGAAATGGCAGTATGGTGTGGGTACCAAGGAACATGGTTGTGTGTATGAGTCCCAACTTCTCCCTCATTTGCAAATGAAGAAGCAGCTTTGGCACTTGCACGGCCCCCACTGCTGCATCCTTGTTGCTGCCACTGCTGTTGGTATCCAGCAGCAGGGTGTCGCAGACACCTTGGGAGGGGACCATGGACTCCAGGTTAAGAACCACTGAGATACAGTAGATCCATAATATTGGTCTCACAAAGACGTGGCTGCTGCACTCTATCAGTAAGTATTGGCATTGTATATAATTCACTGAGTGTATATGTATTAGCTTTGTTCTAGGCAAGAAAATTGCACCTGCAAATTGTCCTTCCCACATGCTGTTGTAGCAACTTAGGGTTGCTTGTTTTGCAAGAGCTCTGTGAAAATGAATTGGGAGCACAACTGTCCCTTTTCTGCAACTCTTATTCACCACTGTAGCATTTTTCCACATCAGTTTTCCAAAAGCCTAGGCTAAATAAGCTCTGCAGAGGCAAGAGTACAGGGCAAGCAAACAGTGTAGGATAATAGCATTGAAAACAGTTTATAGTAAATGAACCTGAAAGGCTGTTTATAAGCTTTTTCTACTTGATCTTATTTTGCAAGGTTTGTAAATTTTAAGCGATGGAGTATGTATGAAGATATCTTGTGCAGGTGTCCCTTCCATGTGATAGTATTGTATGTTCCCACTTTTACAGTGTTGTATGTGCAGTAAACACACAGCTCTGTTTTACAACCTGAATCAGAGCTTGGAAATGTACTTTTTAAAAGTAATTGTTTCTTCACTTGTTGTTCATTACATAGTCTGTTTGTATGTGCCTTTGAGTCACTTCTGACTTCGGTGAGACTATCATGGGGTTCTATTTGACAAGATTTATTCAGAGTGGCTTTTGCCTTTGCCTTCTTCTGAGGCTGAGAAAATGTGACCTGCTCAAGTTTACCCAGTAGGTTAACATGGCTGAGTGTGGATTAAAACCTGGTCTCCAGAGTCATAGTCCAGTGCCCAAACCACTATACCATGCTGGTTCTCACTTATTCTGTTACTTGTACTTAATTATGTCGAATGAGAGAAATCATCTATTTAAAAAAAAAAAAAGCTTAAAATTGGGGAGGATCCCCTTCAAGTGCTCCCAAACCAATTTTTGGGGCCTTTAAAATAGAAGGGGGAAAATAAAAAAGAAATGTTATAAACAGCAATGCAGGAAAAATATGGCTTTACCATTTGTTTTTATTTCCAGACTTTGACCTGTGTGTGTGTATGGGAAATCCTGCTTGAGTGCCCATAGTGTACGTGACAGCATATATGCTGGCCACATTTATGGTAATTACATCTGTATAAGAAATCAGTAATATGTGGAGTGGCAGTAAATGTGGCGGTGCTTCTAGAATTCTTGAAATAATGAATCACAAATAAGAGGTTTGCAAAAGGATTCAGTTGCATTCTGTTGAGAATGTAGTTTTGATCGCAGTGGAATGGTGAATATGCTCCAAGATTTAGTCTAAACTTTAAAGGAAGTATCCAGTGTACTAAATTGATTTTGGAGATAGGTTTGAACACCTTGGATGGACAGCTTCTTTTAGATGTAGACTAAAACTAGGAATGGGTTCACCACACTACTGATATTAGAGCCGCCAACCTCTACTGAATACAAATAAAAATAAATAGTTGAGTATTTTTTTTAATGCTTTAATCCTATATATTTTGTACATCTATGAATGCAGAGGGTCCTGTATGGTTATGAGCACAGGGTAAATATTGGTAGTGTCTTATGAACTCAGATATTTGACTACATGCTTCATCTTTTTTCCCTCAGAAGAAAAGATTCAGAAGTCTGATTTCTACTGCAATGAACCAGGCAGTTCTGTATCCCATGTGCTTGTATCTTCTCTGAGGTCCTCTCCTGAAACTACTGGAGGCCATAGAGAGAAGCCACCCAGTGTGCAGAGTCCAGGTAAAGAGATGATGGCTCATCCTTCAGGACCTGATGAATCTTTAGAAGGAACTGACAGTTCGACATCTCTGTCTTCTTCAGATATGGAATCAGGGAATGAAAGTGAGTGCCTCAGGGACTTGGCTGCCATTCCTGGCCATGTTTCTAGTGCTGCTTCTCCTACTGCTGGTGCTTCCAGACGGAGAGATCCGCTTGATATCCTCATCAGGGTCTTCCCTAATCATAAGCAGAGTAGCTTAGCAAAAGTTCTGCACTTCTGCAGAGGAGACATAGTCCAAGCTATAGAACAGATACTGAACCTGAATGAAAAGGAACAAGAATTTGGAGACTGTGCGACCTCACCTTTGCCTGAATGTAGTGCCTTCCAGAGAGCCTCTGCTTTTAACCTCTTAGGAGTGGATGTCAAAGCACTTGGTGGTAAATCAGCATTTGCTCCTCTTCAAACTGGTCCCTCTTCTTTGGAGAATGAGGTGAATTTTTATGGTCTGAGTCCTAGACTGGGAATAAGTCCTCTGAGACTGGCATATTCTCCACCAGGAAGAACTGTTCCTGGATTGATGTCTCCCTACCTAAGGACTGGCCTGTTTCCTGCATTCCCTTTTCACCCAGCTGTGAACTGTTCCTTCTCAGGAGTGATCAAAGATGCATACTATTTCCCCAATAAAGACATGATCATCGGTAGCAAGATTTACACCAGATTAAATGAAGAAAACAAATAGCACCTCAATTGCGTCTTCAGTTTTGTAGTACTTATGTTAGTGTATATTGAGGTGGGCTGACATTGGTGTCGGAGTCCAAGTCTCAAAGGTATTGTCTTCTAGTAAGGAACTATTAAGCAGCTCTTAAATGTTTGTCATGTATTTTTTTACAAATAGGTTTTAATTGGACTCTTCATTTTGACGTAAAAAACAAGAGAATTGAAAAATATAAGGAGTGAAATACTTGTTAGAATTAGCACTGTTTTTAGGTACAAGCTTTCTTATACATTTTTACATTTTTATACTTTTGGGCATAATCTGTGATTTAAGAGGTGAGAAAAAATGCAAACTGAATTGCAGAAGAAACCCAATAAATTATGACTTTTGAAATCCTTGTTGTCTGTTTCAAGATCTTTGGTATATTGTTGTTTCTGACCTACTGTAAGTGGATGAGGCTGTGGTATCTTAAGTTTAGGTACCAAGTTTCACCTAAACATCAGAGAGAACTTCCTGATGGTAAGAGTCATTTGACAGTGGAGTATGCTGCCTCAGAGTGTGGTGGAGTCACCCTCTTTGGAGCTTTTTAAACAGAGGCTGGATGGCCATTTGCGGGGGGTGTGTGCTTTGAGTATATGTTCCTGCATAGCAGGGGGTTGGAATGGATGGCCCTTGTGGTCTCTTCCAGCTCAATGATTTTATGATTCTAGATACCTGATGAAAAAATGATCAATAATAGCTCTGAAAAGTTGATAAGGTGTTTGGTGCATAAGCATTCCTTAGGTTGAGTTTCATAGTTCCTGTAATGGAAGTAGGAGAGTGGCATTATTTACAGGTAAACCTCAATGCTTTTAGTGTCCTATGAGTGACCTCTCCTGTGATGTAGCATTGATGCAGAGATTAGAAATTTTAATTTTTTTTCTCAGTTTACTATAGAGTTCCATTTGACCCCAAATCAGGGATATCTGGTGGATATGCTGCTATGGGGAAAGCAAAGCTACTTTGGATTTTGTTGGTTCTCTTCCTACAACTGCTCCAAACTGGAGAATCCTATTTTGGCACCAGCAGAGCTCTTGTTCAACTTGGAAGAGCACTGGTAAACCTAGACTGTGGATCTACTGCTTCCACCCTGAATTTTGCTTAATTTCAACTATCGTCTGTTGAAATAAGCAATTTAATAAACTGATAAACTATTGTTTGAATAAACCATAGTGAAGTTAAACCACAGTTTGACGTAACAATAAACTGTGGTTAGTGAACAAAACAGAAGCAAAAGCTTCTGATCTCTATTCTTGCAGCTGTGCCAGAGGAAGGGTAAGATGGCTGCTCTGAGAGTTGTTCATGCTATGTCATGGCAATTTATAATTACATGTTATGTCATGTAATTATAAATTGTAGTTTATTGCTACTGATGAATGCAGGTGTTGCCAGTTAATGGTCTGAAGGCACATACTGGAAACTGTTTAGCACTACCTGGATTGTTATAATGTGTAAGTCTGTTCAGAGTCTCCAGGGCATACATGATTAAATAAATGGCTATTGTATGTTCTCATAAGGATTAGTATGAATGGCTGCTCAGCTCCTGTATGGGGACTTTTAACTGCTGTCATCAACTCCCCCCAAATCAGAGAGATTCTTTTGGAGCAGTTTTCCATAAGATACTTAAAAGATACCATTGGAAGGATTTTGGACCTTCCCCATAAGCCAACAGGATGGTTAATGGATCACTTTTTGGCAATGTAGATTGTAGGTAAAAAGGTTGCCCAGGTGGACAGGTACAACCACATGCACTGGGGTCCTGATCCGGATTCTGTTGTGTGCTTTTGAGTAGCAGAGAAGGAGAACATAGCAAATAGCTACACCTATAAAGCAATGAATAGTTATGATAGTTTGCCACAAAGCATGGCACACTTCTTTGGCAAAGATAACTCCACTTAATTTTATCTGTGTTTCCTGAGACCTTACCAAAGCTAGTCAGTGAAATATTTCACTGTGTATTCAAATAGCTTGCTTACCTTTCTGGCTACTGGAGAATTTCAAAGTAAAGACTTTGGAACACAGCCTGTATATATAGGAGTTCGGAAAGAAGTTTGCATACCTGAAGGTGTGGAAACATTTGAAGGATTTACATCAAAAACTGGCTACCTCAATAGAGAAAGCAAGTTTTTTTTTAAAAAATAGATTATCTAATAGATAATCAAGAGGAAAATTAATAAGTGGTTAAATAAAATAATTTCCAAGTGTACAGATTATGTGGCAGGGTTTCATATGTAGCAGAGCAATTATGGCCTACTAAAATGGAGTTTCTGTCTTAGATGGCAAGTTGTCTGCCTTGAGCATCTTCAGAAGATGCCCTGCTGCTGCTCATCTATATATACTATAGCTAATTTCATATTCACAGAAAACCACAGGGCTAAAGCAATCAGTAAACCACTCACTCATAATCCATAGTTCACTTCATGTAGCAGAACATTAAATCAGAGCTTTGTTGCTGCATTTGATAAACAGTATGGCTTTCTCTCTATTCCTTTTCTTGGATAAATAATCTTTTCAGACACAATGAGATGCAGCCTGGGGATACAGGGAGTTGTCTTCCAAAAAAGTAACTTTTCCACACCGTGGCACACAACTTTTCAATACGGTTAGCTCAAGTTTAACTTTGTATGTATATGCACCTTCAAGTTGCCTGTCGACTTATGGAGACCCCATTAATCCCATAGGGTTTTCTTAGGC
This sequence comes from Cyclura pinguis, assembly GCA_030412105.1. NCBI lineage: Eukaryota > Metazoa > Chordata > Lepidosauria > Squamata > Iguanidae > Cyclura > Cyclura pinguis. The sequence goes on along the minus strand of CM059600.1, from coordinate 250,335,230 downwards.
AAGGGGTACTCAGGTGTTTTTGACAGTTCCTTCATCTGAAATATAACCTACAACAATTGGTATTCATCAATGGTCACCCATCCAAGTACCATAGAATCATAAAATCATAGAAATGTAGAGTTGGGAGAGACCACACGGGCCATCCAGTCCAGCCCCCTGCCATGCAGGAACACCCTCAAAGCACTCCCGACAGATGGCCATCCAGCCTCTGCTTAAAAACCTCCAAAGAAGGAGACTCCACTACACTCCGAGGCAGCCTATTCCACTGCCGGACAGCCCTGACTGTCAGGAAGTTCTTCCTGAGGTTCAGGTGGAATCTCCTTTCCTGCAGCTTGAATCCCTTGCTCCTTGTTCTGGTCTCTGGAGCAGCAGAAAACAAGCCCTCTCCCTCCTCTACATGGCATCCCTTCAAATATTTAAACATAGCTATCATGTCCCCTCTTAACCTTCTGCAGAATAAACATACCCAGCTCTCTAAGTCTATCCTCATAGGGCATGGCTTCCAGGCCCCTCACCATTTTGGTCGCCCTCCTCTGGACCTGCTCCAGCCTGACCATGTCGTTCTTGAATTGGGGTGCCCAGAACTGGACACAATATTCAAGATGAGGTCTAACCAAAGCAGAGTAGAGTGGTACCAGTACCTCCCTCGATCTAGACACCGTACTCCTATTGATGCAGCCGAGAATTGCATTGGCTTTCTTGGCTGCCGCATCACACTGCTGACTCATGTTCAGCTTGTGGTCTATTAAGACTCCTAGATCCCTTTCACACATACTGCTATCCAGCCACGTGTCCCCCATCCTATATTTCTGTATTCCATTTTTTCTACCTAAGTGTAGGACCTTACACTTCTCTCTGTTGAATTTCATTTTGTTAGCCTTGGCTCAGCTCTCCAATCTGTCCAGGTCATTTTGAAGTTTGATCCTGTCCTCTGGCATATTAGCAACCCCTCCCAATTTAGTGTCATCTGCAAATTTGATGAGCATGCCCTCTATTCCTTCATCCAAGTCGTTGATGAAGATATTGAACAGCACTGGGCCCAGGACAGAACCCTGTGGCACCCCGCTAGTCACTTCTCTCCAGGATGAAAAGCAGCCATTGGTGAACACCCTTTGGGAATGGTCCGCCAGCCAGTTACAGATCCACCTAACAGTAGCCCTGTCCAGCCCATGTGTTACTAGCTTCTTTGCAAGAATGTCATGGGGAACTTTGTCAAAGGCCTTACTGAAATCAAGATATGCTACATCCACAGCATTCCCTTCATCTATCAAGCTAGTAACTCTATCATAAAAAGAGATAAGATTAGTGTGGCATGACTTATTTTTGAGAAATCCATGTTGACTTCTTTTGATTACCGCATTGTTTTATGAATAGAAACTGACTGCTTAATGATCTGCTCCAGGTTCTTTCCAGGTACTGACGTCAGGCTGACTGGGCGATAATTATTTGGGTCCTCTTTTTTCCCCTTCTTGAAGATGGGGACAACATTTGCCCTCTTCCAGTCTGCTGGAACTTCTCCTGTCCTCCAAGATTTCTCAAAGATTATAGCGAGCGGTTCCGAAATGACCCCTGCCAGTTTTTTTAATATCCTAGGATGCAATTCATCTGGCCCTGGAGACTTGAATTCATCCAGTGTGGCCAGGTATTCCTGTACCACCTCTCTACCTATTATGTGCCGCATTTCCCCTGCTTCCTCCCCTGCTCCCCAACCGCCAGGTTGAGTGCTTGTATCCTTCTGGGAAAAAACTGAGGCAAAGAAGGTGTTAAGTAGTTCTGCCTTTTCTCTTCCCCCTGTTAGTAATTCGCCATCTTCTCTGTGCAGCGACCCTATCATCTCCTTCTTTTTCCTTTTGTTGCGGACATATTTAAAAAAGCCCTTTTTATTGTTTTTAATGTCTCTGGCCAGCCTAAGTTCGTTCTGTGCTTTAGCCTTTCTGACCTTCTCCCTACATCTCCTGGCTACTTGCTTAAATTCTTCTTTGGTGTTTTCCCCCTTTTTCCATTTCCTGTACATGTTTCTCTTAACACTTAGCTCAGCTGAGAGTTCTTTAGTCAACCATTCAGGTTTCTTCAGATGCCTTCCATTTTTCCTCCTTATTGGCACAGTTTTAGACTGTGCCTTCAGTATCTCCCTTTTAAGGAACTCCCATGCCTCCTGAACTCCTTTCCCTTTCACTGTTCTTGACCATGGAATTTCAACCAGCAGCTGCTTAAGTTTACAGAAGTCCGCTTTTTTAAAATCTAAGATGAGTGTCTGGCTACACTTATCTTCTCCTTCCCACTGAATGCCAGATTCCAATAGGACATGTCACTCTCCCCTAAAGAGCCAACTACTTCTACCTCAGTAACAAGGTCATCCCTGTTAGTCAGGATCAGCTCTAGAATATTGGATCCCCTTGTCACCTCTTCCAACTTCCGGACCATGAAATTGTCTGCAAGACAAGCAAGAAACTTGCTGGACCTTGCTGTCTTGGCAGAGTTTGACTGCCAGCATATATCCGGGTAATTGAAATATCCTATTATTACTGTATCTCTCCTTTTTGAATGTGCAGTCATTAAGTTGAGGAAGGCGTCATCAAGGTCCTCAGTCTGGGTTGGAGGTCTGTAGTAAACCCTCACCAGAATATCCTTATTGTTTCTCGCTCCCTTAATTCTTACCCAGATGCTCTTGCCCTGGCTTTCTGGGTTTAAGTCATGGATCTCTTCACAGGTGAAAACATCCTTGACATACAAGGCTCCTCCTCCTCCTTTCTTGTTTGGTCTGTTTCTACAAAATAGGCTATACCCCTCTATTCCTACATTCCAATCACGAGACTCATCCCACCAGGTCTCAGTGATGCCTATCAAATCGTATTTATTTTGTTGTACTAGGAGTTCAAGTTCATCTTGCTTGTTTCCCATACTCTGCGCATTAGTGTAGAGACACTTAAGTCCCTGGGCCCTTCCTGCAAGTCCTGTACTATAGTTTCTACTCCTCCCACCACTGGACGCTGGTACTACTTGTCCAATATCATTTGGGCCTTTTCCCCCTGCACTCGCCTAGTCCTTGCCCTGAATAATATTGTCTCCCTCCCCAGCGGAACTTAGTTTAAAGACCTCTGAATCCTCCTTGCGAGACTGTTTGCAAAAACATTCCTGCCAAGTTTCGTGAGGTGCAGCCCATCCCTTGCCAGAAGCCCACGTTCATGGAAATTCAGGCCGTGTTCCAAAAACCCAGACCGTTGCCGGCGGCACCATGTGCAGAGCCAGTTGTTGACCTCTGCTATTGCCCTTTCCCTTCATGTGCCATATCCTTGAACAGGGAGGAGAGACGAAATGACCACCTGTGCACCAAGGTCCTTAAGCTTTGTCCCCATAAGCTCGTAGTCCTTTGCGATGTGGTAAAAGCTGCACCTCGCAGTGTCATTGGTTCCGACATGAACCAAAATGAGGGGCTTATGGTCAGTGAGCTTGACCAGCCTGGTTAACCTCTCCGTTATGTGGTTGATCTTGGCCCCAGGAAGACAGCAGACCTCTCGATTGAGCTTGTTCGGTTTGCAAATTGCCGGTTCGGTTCCTCTGAGCAAGGAGTCCCCAACAACCAGAACTCGCCTCTTCTGAGACTTGTCCAGGGCTCCTCGACGAGCAGGTTCTTCTAGGACTGCCTGGGCATTCTGTTGAGGCTGGGAGCTGGTGTCTTTAGTGGATTTAGGCAGCAAGTTTAAATTTACTTCACATATATAGCTCTGTGGAAGTCTTCCTTTAATTTTCTTTGACTGCATCTAAAGCCGGTGATCACCATCTTGTGGTCATTCCTGTTCATTACAGTTTCAAAAGTAAGAGTTTTTTGTCTTTTTTAAATGTACACAGAAAAATATTTACTAATTGCTGAGATGAAATGTTGCCCCTGTTGAAACTGTACTCAGTAACAAGAGTTGTCAGTCCTTACTTCAGAATCCTATCCATTCAGGAGTTACAGGCATCTGTTGTTCAGTCTAGTCTTATATGCAAAGTGATGGAACTAGTTGATTTGGTGCAAAGCTAAATCATTAATGATTAAATCATTAGTTAATGATTTAATCATTAATGATTTTGGCTATATAATAAATATAATGAAGTTAAAATCATTTTAGGTTAATGTTTAATGTGGGCGTTTGGTAATCTTAGGTAACCAACTAATGCCAGATAATTCCAATAAAGACAATTTGGGTATGCAAATTATGTTTATACAATAAATTGTCCTGACTAAATAGCCTTAAGAGATCAGTTAGAGAACCCCAGACTAGGTGAATCTGATGGAAACTGAAGAGTACATACATGCTATTTTAAGAGCTGTGCCAACCTCCTTGCCTCTTGAGGTCAAATTGACAGTGTATAATAAAGTACCATCGTCAGTACCTTTCAGCTGTGTTCATCCATCCCCACACACAGCAAGCCTTGTCCCTTAACATAATTGATAGGATGAGATCATGAGTAAAGAGCTGCAGTTATCATGACAGTGTAACCACTTATGTATATTTCATGTGGGAATTGTGTGGCCTTCCAGATGTTGGACTGCAAATCCTAGCATTCCTTGCTACTAGCAATCCAGGTGAGGATTGGTGAGACCTGCAGTTCAACAGCATCGAGTAGGGCTGTATGATTCCCACCCCTGTATCAAACGTTAGCAACACCATAACCTCCGCTATCTAGGAGAAGCTTAAACAAGATCAAGCATTTTCTGGCATAGTCTGTTCTACTGTAAGCAGAAGGGGGAGATCCTTTCCCCTGATCTTGAAAAAGTTATCTTTTGGGCAACAAGTCCCAAAATCCCCAATCTAGTATGGCTATTGGCTGAGAGAATTTTGCTATCCAAAGAAGTAACATATCCAAATTCTGCTTTTTACCTATTGAAAAAAGCACAGATTGCCTTTGGATGTGTGGCGTGGTTGGAGTCTTGACTTTCTAAACTTGGTACCAATGGTTCACTTTATATCAAAAGCAGGGAAATGATACTAGCTGCCTAGTTTAGTCTTCACCCCAGGTTGTTTATCTGCAGGGTTATATTTTTCCAGAAGGTGCGAAGGCCGAGTTGAAGCCAAGACAAGCTGCCAGACAACTCAGACTGCCAATTTCTCCTTCCCAGGGAGAAAAGGTATGATGCACACAGTTGTTCTTGCTATAGAAACAATCATTTGAAAAGTGGTGGAGTTGATCTGGGCCTTACTGTCATTTCAATACCCCATTCTTTGATATGGGAATTATACCACCATCCCAAGTTTTGGGGAAACTCTGACAAGGAGAGTACAGGAAGGAAATGAATACTTATAAACTGTGAAAAAGCACAGTGTTTCTTGCGCAGAAAATGGCATTTTGGGTAAAAAAAAACTGTCTTGCATTGAAAACATAATTTCTTTCGGTAGAAAAGAACATGAAATTTCTGTTTTTCTGGACAATCCGCCCACAGGTGTTTTTACTTTTTTGTGGTAAATAAGTCCTAATATGCAATTATTTGTTAAAGTGGGGAGAAAGATGGTAAAATTATTCATTCTTCTATGTGAGAATGAAAATTGTGAAATCTTGCATCCCTACTTTCCTCCCACCATTTAACACATTCTTGTTGATCCTGAAGTCCTAACTTATTTAGTCTCAATTGGCTTTATCAGGTACCATAATATATGTGCCTGATCTGGTTTTAATCATGAATTTTGATTCATTCCCATTTTTGTTAAAATTTTCAAAATTATTTTGTAGTTTTAAATTTGTTGTATGCAGTCCTAGAAAAAGGTGACCTTAAAAGGTGGCTTAGAGATGGTTTAAATAAACTTAGTTAATCAATGACAATTACTGGTCAGGAGGCAAACACAAAAGGAGAGAGATTATGCCAACTAGCTGTGCTGTATATTCCAAAATCATTTGGCTCTTTACTTGTGATTAAAAACCAAAAATACCTCTCAATCTTGATTACTAGGGATGGGATGAATCCAGAATTTTCGGAATCCAAATCTGGGTCCGAATCCCTGGAATGTTCTGGGAATCCACTAATCTCACAAATCTCGAATCTTTTGAATCCTTTTTTTAAAAAAAGGTTTAAAAAGCAAGGGAAAGAAGGATAATCTTGCACAAGACGCACTCTCTCAGCCTTAGGAAAAGCCTAGGCAAAGGCAAACCCCCCTCTGCAGAAATCTGGCTGGGACAATTGTCATAGTTTTGCCTCAGGATCTCCCCAAATTGAAAATGACATGAAGGCCCTTTCTACACAGGCAGGAAAATGTGGATTAATCTCACATTTTGTTGCTTGTGTAAACGGGGCCATATACTATAGTACAGAGATAATCCAGGTCAAAACTGGCTTTTCTTTGCATAGCTCCTTATGGCATCCTGGGGGATGCAGCAGCACACTTTGGCAGAGAAGGCTGTGACACCTTGCAAAACTACAAACCTCAGAATTGTGTATGAAAGAGATTTGCAAGGGAGCTATGCAAAGGAATCTTTCAGCTATCCTTGAACTCTCAAGAAGACTGTACCTTCCAGCCAATCAGGCCTTTGGCGGGCTCCGGAGGTGCCAATGTTTAAAAACAATTTTTCTGTTCTGCTACATGTGGTTTGTCATGTGGCTCATGAGAAACCATGACAAGACATTTCACTTCTCATCCTATTCTAGCTATAGGTTTACAACCAGGCTCTGGTCTTGTGGAAGGAGATACACTGGCCTCCATGTGGCAATCGTTGGATGAGATTGTGTGACCTTGCCGTCTGCCCCACTACTTCTGATAGGCATCAGACCCACTGAGCCCAGCATTTATACATGCCATTGGTTTTCAGTACAGAAAATAGTGCTGAATTTAAATATTAAATGTTCAATTTAAATGTATTAGAATACAACCCCAGATGTAATTTCTGAAATTGCTAGCAAAGGCCATTATTACTCCGAGGGAAAACTCTTCTACTTGCCATCACCCCTTGTGTGTCTGGTCTCCCAGGTTTTCAGGCGTCCCGTTCTCCAACAAACTATTTGGATGGTGGATTCAAAAGATTTGGTTTGCCTATTTTAGCATAGGGATTTGGATTCACGAATCTTGAATCCTTCCCAGTTGGCCCATCCCTATTGATTACATAGAGTTTCTTTGAAACCTGATTTTATATCCAGTTGTGAGAATTTGGCCATTTTTGGACTAGATGCCATTAGTGCATTGTAATGTTACAATCCTGGCATTGCCATCAGATTAGGAACGCTCTTTTTTTGTACCCTTCCGTCTTAAATGGATGGTACTGGTATTGCCACTGGTGTTCCTTCCACATTACAGTGTCCTTGGTCACTTCCATGCCCTGCCTTCACCCCACCCCACCACCCCTGATTGGGCATTTTTTTGTGAGCCATACTAGTGCAGCTATGTTGTAACCTTATGACATGCCAGTAGACTATTGCATTTGTGCACTATAATGCTAAAAAATGTATTTAAAAAAACCTCAAAGGAGAAATGTAAAATAAATACAGAGATTCCATACCATGGGAGTTGCTGAGAGAGGGACAAGCTGGGCACACCCATACCCTACTCACTACTAGATCTGTGATAACAAGAAGTGCTATCAAGTGCTATAACAGTACTGCACTAAGACAGCTGATGGGATTGAAGCGCTAAAGGAGGTTATTAATGTTTTTTTCTGGAAATAGAATACAGTGGTTGGCGACACTTGGGGGTAGGATAGCAGCTGGATAGTGATGACGTCATGTGGTAGCATGCCTCATGGACCAGAAACAATCTGCTGCTGTTGCACTATAGCAACATTGTGTAGAAAAGGCCTTTGTCACTTTTTTCTTAGTTGTGGGTTTTGGGGTAAACATTTTCTCCAATGCATGCACATTCTTGTGCATTTTTCTTCCTATACATGCTGTTGTTAGAAATGTAAAATCTCTGGAAATTTTGGAGCCATGGAGGAAAATATGGAAATTTTCAGAACAACTGGAAGAAAGTATTATTAGTACCTTTTACAAATAGAGAGACACCATGTGACTTTAACAATACATTGTATATAACTTGGTTTGGCAAGATAGATAGATAGATAGATAGATAGATAGATAGATAGATAGATAGATAGATAGATGATAAATTAAAAGTTGAATTTATGGAGAAAACAATTACAAATTGAATTGGTTTATTCATTCATTCATTTATGTTATAATGGAGGTAAAACATACTCAACTGTGAGGAACCTCTGTGGTTTTGCCAGTTGATGAAGAGCAGGCAAAAGCCCCAATTAAAACCAGAAGAATGCAAGAATTGTTGAATTGGTGGGATATATGTACTACTACTACTCTAATATGAATATTAATATAGTGTATTTGTATATTAAAATCACTCACCCGTAGCTTTAGAAAAACCACTTAACTGAAAAAAGAAGGCATTTTACTATCAAGAGTAGAAATAGGGCCAACAGGTGCTTAACTTTGGCCAAAACATCCCCATTGGATGGTTGGCTGAACTTCTAGCAGGATCAATGGAACCCTGGCTTTTTAAAGAACTTGAAGATGTATTTATACATGTATGGGTAATGATAAGGTTGCTGAAGGGCTTCGTATTTTCCCAATTAAACTATTAGCACTATCCTCTGTATTTTTCCCTGTGGCCATGAACTAAAAGGAATGTTAGAAACTTCTCCAGGCTCTTATGTTGCTGAAACTGCAGCAACCTTTTTTAAAAAAATGATTTCCAGTGGGGCATTCACTTGGTTTTAAATTATTGCTTGAGTGTTGATTATTTTAATTGCTCATTAGGAGGCTTATCTGCTAAACAAACTAAATGATTGTCTTTGGGGTTGGTATCCTGGGTCTCCCAATTAAAAATAATCAGAGTAGCAGACCCCCTGCTGAGGCAGAACAAAAAGAGAGTTGAAATGTAGCATCTGCAAACATACCAGCTGTTTTCATTGCTATTGGACATCAATATTTTAAATGGATACAGTGCATATGCCTTCAGTCAAGAAAGAATTTGGATACTGACATACATACCTGTATACAGATATACACGCTTCTCCCCACTTATCTGACAGGTTAGGGACCAGAGCACTGTCAGAAAATGGAATTGGTTGAAAAGTTGAACCCATGTACTGTACTGTAGAGAATGCAAAGTACTTGGGACCGACTGACCATGTGCTGCTTGAAAAGTTTCTCAATTGGCTTAGTGCCTTTTCTTTCCTGTCAGCTTGCTTTGCAAGTATCACATACATGTGAACAGTTCCAATTGAGTCTCTGCAGGCAAGAAGAACTGATGAAAGAGCAGAACCCCCTTCGAATTAATGGAACTTGTCCTTAATTTGGAAGCATCAAAAGAATGAGTCATTGGATTATGGGGTGTCAAAAGGTAGGGGCTTCCTGTATTAAACTATTTTGCTTGAACCTTTTATGAAATGGGCTTCAAGAAGTACCTCACAAATTCATAGAATCATAGAATCATAGAAATGTAGAGTTGGGAAGAGACCACACGGGCCATCCAGTCCAACCCCCTACCATGCAGGAATACCCTCAAAGCACTCCTGACAGATGGCCATCCAGCCTCTGCTTAAAAACCTCCAAAGAAGGAGACTCCACTACACTCTGAGGCAGCCTATTCCACTGCCGGACAGCCCTGACTGTCAGGAAGTTCTTCCTGAGGTTCAGGTGGAATCTCCTTTCCTGCAGCTTGAATCCATTGCTCCTTGTCCTGGTCTCTGGAGCGGCAGAAAACAAGCCCTCTCCCTCCTCTACATGGCATCCCTTCAAATATTTAAACATAGCTATCATGTCCCCTCTTAACCTTCCCTTCTGCAGACTGAACATACCCAGCTCTCTAAGTCTATCCTCATAGGGCTTGGCTTCCAGGCCCTTCACCATTTTGGTCGCCCTGCTCTGGACTTGCTCCAGCTTGACCATGTCCTTCTTGAATTGGGGTGCCCAGAACTGGACACAGTATTCAAGATGAGGTCTAACCAAAGCAGAGTAGAGTGGTACCAGTACCTCTCTCGATCTAGACACCATACTCCTATTGATGCAGCCGAGAATTGCATTGGCTTTCTTGGCTGCCGCATCGCACTGCTGACTCATCTTCAGCTTGTGGTCTATTAAGACTGCTAGATCCCTTTCACACGTACTGCCATCCAGCCACATGTCCCCCATCCTATATTTCTGCATTCCGTTTTTTCTACCTAAGTGTAGGACCATACACTTCTCTCTGTTGAATTTCATTTTGTTAGCCTTGGCTCAGCTCTCCAATCTGTCCAGGTCATTTTGAAGTTTGATCCTGTCCTCTGGCGTATTAGCAACCCCTCCCAATTTGGTGTCATCTGCAAATTTGATGAGCATGCCCTCTATTCCTTCATCTAAATCATTGATGAAAATATTGAACAGCACTGGGCCCAGGACAGAACCCTGTGGCACCCCGCTAGTCACTTCTCTCCAGGATGAAAAGCAGCCATTGGTGAGCACCCTTTGGGAACAGTCAGTCAACCAGTTACAGATCCACCTGACAGTAGCCCTGTCCAGTCCACGTTTTACTAGCTTCTTTGCAAGAATGTCATGGGGAACTTTGTCAAAGGCGTTACTGAAATCAAGATATGCTACATCCACAGCATTCCGTTCATCTATCAAGCTAGTAACTCTATCATAAAAAGAGATAAGATTAGTGTGGCGTGACTTACTTTTGAGAAATCCGTGTTGACTTCTCGTGATCACTGCGTTGCTTTCTAAGTGATTAGAAACTGACTGCTTAATGATCTACTCCAGGTTCTTTCCGGGTACTGACGTCAGGCTGACTGGGCGATAATTATTTGGGTCCTCTTTTTTTCCCTTCTTGAAGATGGGGACAACATTTGCCCTCTTCCAGTCTGCTGGAACTTCTCCTGTCCTCCAAGATTTCTCAAAGATTATAGCGAGCGGTTCCGAAATGACCTCTGCGAGTTCTTTTAATATCCTAGGATGCAATTCATCTGGCCCTGGAGACTTCAATTCATCCAGTGTGGCCAGGTATTCTTGTACCACCTCTCTACCTATTATGTGCCACATTTCCCCTGCTTCCTCCCCTGCTCCCCAACCGCCAGGTTGAGTGCTTGTATCCTTCTGGGAAAAAACTGAGGCAAAGAAGGTGTTAAGTAGTTCTGCCTTTTCTCTTCCCCCTGTTAGTAATTCGCCATCTTCTCTGCGCAGCGACCCTATCGCCTCTTTCTTTTTCCTTTTGCTGCGGACATATTTAAAAAAGCCCTTTTTATCGTTTTTAATGTCTCTGGCCAGCCTAAGTTCGTTCTGTGCTTTAGCCTTTCTGACCTTCTCCCTACATCTCCTGGCTACCTGCTTAAATTCTTCTTTGGTGTTTTCCCCCTTCTTCCATTTCCTGTACACGTTTCTCTTAACGCTTAGCTCAGCTGAGAGTTCTTTAGTCAATCATTCAGGTTTCTTCAGATGCCTTCCATTTTTCCTCCTTATTGGCACAGTTTTAGACTGTGCCTTCAGTATCTCCCTTTTAAGGAACTCCCATGCCTCATGAACTCCTTTCTCTTTCACTATTCTTGACCACGGAATTTCAGCCAGCAGCTGCTTAAGTTTACAGAAGTCTGCTTTTTTAAAATCTAAGATGAGTGTCTGGCTACACTTATCTTCTCCTTCCCACTGAATGCCAAATTCCAATAGGGCATGGTCACTCCCCCCTAAAGATCCAACCACTTCTACCTCATTAACAAGTTCATCCCTATTGGTCAGGATCAGATCTAGAATATTGGATCCCTTTGTCGCCTCTTCCACCTTCTGGACCATGACATTGTCTGCAAGACAAGCAAGAAACTTGCTGGACCTTGCTGTTGATGCCTTAAATAGGTAGGAGACACCACAAAGCAGTCCACTAAGGACTAACTTTGTTTGGTGGGTATGAAGCTGACTGACTGTTGGGGAAAAAAGAACAGAAAACTAGATGGCATGGAGCATCTCATAAGAAGGCAGGTCTGGGTGGTTGGAAAGGAGTATTCCATGCTGTGACATTTTATTTCAGGTACCACAGCTTGTCAAAGGCACTCCAGAGATGGCTGAAATGTTTAATAACAAAGACGTGGTGGTCTGTCCATTTTAAAAGTAATGTATTTTCTAAAATGGGCCATAGAGCCACTGAGGCTTCTTGCCTTAGCACTCAAAGCCTGACTGGATGACTTCCAATTCAGTGATTTGTCATGGAGATCTATCAGAGGTAACTAACCTGACTTCTTTCTTAACTCACACAATCCTTGAATCAATAAATCCAATTGTCACAGCCAGTGAATTATTGGCTTCTGCCCTGAGAGTCACAACTGTGATATAGATACCTGTGTGCCAAGAAGTGGCCCGAGAGCATCAAGTCATTTCACAGGTATTAGCTGGCTTTTGATTCCAATTTTTTTTATCACAACCAAACAGGATTAAATTAGAAACAGGGAGCTAGATGTAAACCCATGGTCCATTACGAATCCTTTACGTCAGCTATCCATTTACTTTCCAAGGCACTTGAACATAATTTAATTTGCAACATCTTTGGCCTCACCTTTCTGACAAAACTAATACTGCCCTTGCACTTCTGGGCTTTCCTTGCAAATCCTTCATGGAGAAAATAAGCACTTGCCTAGTCAGTTATTCTGATAGCACACTTAAAAAAAAGCTGTCTGACTTGTTAAAGGAACAGGAAACTTAGGCCACAATCCTGTTGGCTGGTGTAAGTATGCCAGTGCAGGTGCTGATGACTGGGGTGGGTGGCTATGTCACTGTGGAGATAAAATAGCTGCAGGAACTGTGGTGTTGATGGGGAGTGCATTGGAGAGGGCTTGGCAGTGTAGTCAGCCTTTGTCAGGAGAGAAGGGTGACCTGTTGGCTCCTGAGGGGCTCAGAACTCAGCAGTGTAGGTTTGTCTGGTGCTGGAGACAGTTTTGCTCCCTGTCAAGATTATTGTTGTCATTGTTATATGCCTTCCAGTCAACTCTGACTTATGGCAGCCCCATCCTAAGGTTTCCTTGGCAAGATTTATTCAGGGGAGGTTTGCTGTTCCCTTTCTCTGAGGCTGAGAGAGTGTGATTTGCTCAAACTGGGGTTTCTAAGTCTGAGTGGGGATTTGAATCCTGGTTTCCTGGAGTTCTAGTCTAACATTCAAACTGCTCCTTGGCACTAGATACTGCTACAAAAAGTGCCTTGTGTTGACCATCACATCAAGGTAAGGCACCAACAGGATTCCAGCCAGAAAGTGCATTTTCAAGGATAATAAATGGGCGAAAAGAATGGGGAACCACTGGGATGTGCATGATCTTCGTTAATGTTCTCTTCTGTTAGAATTTTCTTTTAACAACATTCATGACCAGAGCTTTAGGGCAGCCCTCATTAACCTGCCATCTGCCGCATGGCTTGGATTATAACCTCCCTCAGTTCACAGCCACTGGCCATGCTAGATGGGACCAATGGAAGTTGTTCAAAACATCTGGACCACCAAAGGCCTTTGGGCCATTGTAGGTTTTAATATAACCAATATATTGTTGCTGCATAGTTGTAGCATGCCTCCCACACAACATACTCCTCTTAATCTTCTGTTTCTGTGTTTACTGATCAGAGATCATAGTAGATGAGAATGGCAGGCCAGACAGAGTACCTCTGCAGGCTACAAAAATTCCCCATTTCTGGGTTAGACAATCAGAGTGGGCCTTTGTTCACTTCATGCCTGCTAATGGTGTCTCAACACAGTGTGCGGCATTATGATATAAATGAATACCATGCAGCTTCTTCTTCTAGAATGGAAACATGATAAATGAAATAAAACCATTAATCTACTACCATTCTGAGATTTCCTTTGTGAGCAAGGGAAAGAGGCACAGATCTACACCATTACTGACATGTAAACAACTAAGCAACCCAGTCATCCTCAGATCAGCATATTTCTTACACCATGCAGACAAAAAGCATAACTTTTTGGTTTGTTGTGTTGTGTGCCTTCAGGTCATTTCTCACTCATGGCAATCCTAAGGTGAATCTATTGTGGGGTTTTCTTGGCAGAATTAGTTCAGAGGAGGGTTGCTCTTACCTTCTTCTGAGGCTGACAGAGTGAGACTTGCCCGAAAAGGTATCCATGATTGAGCAGCGATTCGAATCCTGATCTCCCAGTGTCCTTATCCAGCATTCAAACCACTAGGCCTTAAAAATCTGTGAAATGTATTATGTTTAAAACTTGCTTTGAAATGTTTCATTACTGGTACCAGCATTAATCCAAATATACTATGACCACAAGCATCTCATCCAAAGTTATTGCAAGCAGTACTACAGTCACGATTACTGCACCAACAGCACTGCTTCTGTTTAATCCATACTGCCAGCTACTGATCTTAGCAAGAAACAGGCATGGTGTCAGCTCAATGGAGGGTTAGTCTAGCTATATAGTAATACCTCAGAGTGGTTTTCAAAATACAGAGTGGTTTTCAAAAAGAGGTCTTACAGTGGAAGAGTGGCAGCATTCTCACTTCAGAATGAAACCACAAGTGCTTGAGATAACTTTGCTAGCAGCTGCTCTCATAGGCTTTAATGGGGCAGGAAAACATTAACAATAACGTAAGAACTTGCAGTGACTCTCAGAACTTCACCAAACCAATGGACTGTGTCCCTTGAGCAGCTTGAACAAAGTACATCAGTGAGGGAAACGGGGTTTTCCTGGCTGAGGTGTCCTTTTCCTCTATTCTTTTCTAGTCTCTACTGAAGTGGTAAGGAAAAGAAAGAGAGACTGAAATTTACTCTTTACTGTATGGTTGATACTCTTCATGCTATTGGCTTCATTGTCTCCAAGTATAAGCAGACATGTAAGTAAACTTTTTAAAGTAGGTACTCAGTATCATATTAATTTAGTCCCTAAGCTTATTTGTCTGGAACAGGTCTAGAAATCATGCATCCCTCCCAATGCTGGAGTGAAACTCTCATAAGCTCCAGCCTGCGTAGCCAATGTTGAGGAATGCTGGAGGATGCAGACCAACATTAATTCCTGCCCTTGGTCTGGAGGTAGGTTACATTGCTCCCAGTTGGGCTTACTTCTGAATAGACCTGTTTATGAGTGCCTTGTCAATTGCTGCACCACACCAATTAAACCATCTTATATTGCATAATTTAAAGATTCTGCATGTATATACTGTAAAATTTTTTTACTGTGATGGTAATGTGGGAATATGTACAAGACCTGGTTCAACTCTGACTCTTCCTTCCCAGGGAACTCTAGGCAACATTGTTCCATGGGGAAAGATTAGGAATTGCTAAAGCTAACATACCAATCCTATACGTGCTGATGTGGGAATACGGTCCACTGAATGCAGTGGGACTATTTCTGAGTAATCATGCATATGATTGCTCTGCAAAATCATTTTTCTACATCTCACCAAATTAGAATTCCCAGAATTCATAGGCAGGGGGCATGACCATTGATATAAATCTCAGACATACTGCTGAATTATCACTCTGCTAAACTTTATTAGCACTCTATTTTAGAAAAATGTAGCAGCCAAAGGTTAATTAAATAGGTACTCTGTATACTAAGTGCTACCCAGTGCTTTCAGACATTTCAGCAAAGGGGAAAGATAACTCCCTGCTACACAAGGTGTATTTGGGATCCATTAAAATACCTAAGAGAGCCACCATGGTGTCATAGTTTGAGCACTGGACTCTGACTGGCTGACTTCAGGCATATCACACACTCTCAGCCCCAGAAAACCCCATGATAGGTTCACCTTAGGGTCACTGTAAGTCAGAAATGACTTGAAGAGACTCAGCAACAAAAGTCCTTAGTCACAATATAAGTAATACAGCAGAGCTTGGAATAATTACTTTTTCGAGTTACATGCTAGCTGGGGGATTTGGGGAGCTGCAGTCCAAGCAGGTTGCGTTTCCATTCTCTGGATACAGATGTTCTTCAGAAAAACTCATTGCCTTCATTATGCTGCTTGAGATGCTGGTGTGCTAACATACCATGGAATAAGGGGAATTTAAATTTTCCCACTGATGTTGACTGTTAATGATCCCAAACAGATAGAATTCAGAGCAGTCTGACTCTTACTTAATCCAGGTAGCATAAAGAGAAAAGATTTATTTATAGTGATCTTTTAAATTGTCAGTAATAGTGTGTTGTTATTGAGGGCCATACCAAGCAATTTACAGTTTTGTTTTAATTAATAGATTTAAATATAAAACAATTTAGATGGACAGGATGTACGATTGATCAGATCTTTTTCTTTGTGAGCACAAGGTCCCCATCAGCTAATTGCAAGGCTTGTCAGCTGCATTAAACATACACACGTGTGCTTCCCATTTTTGTTGCCAGTTGAATACATGCCCAGGATATCTATCTAAAATGAATAATAGTGGACTGGAGGTGGGAATTTTTTAAAATATGGAAGTTGCCAAGGGCTGCCTGGGCATGGCTAGGGTCTAATCCATCAGTGCACTTGCAGTTCTGGAAAACCAGGCTAAAAAATTGGTTTACAAAAGCCGTATCTGAAGCAGAACTTGGAAAAAGTAGACTACAACTCCCACTAGCCTTTACCACTGGCCATGCTGCTTGGGAGATTCTGGGAGATGTGGTTCAGAAAGTAAATTTCCCAAGTTATAGTTGTTTTTTTTAGTTCAGTCTCAATGCCACTTTCTATATTAAAGCTGCAGTCCTAGACATGCTTATCTAGGAACAAGCCCCACTGAATCTTATAGGGTTTACTTTTGAGTAGCCATGAATAAAATTACCTCAAAAGCACATTTTAAGGTCTCTTTCACACTACGCAATCACAGTGTTTTGGTTCCACTTTGATTGTCATGGCTGCATTCCATGGAATTCTAGGATCTGTAGTTTGACAAGGTACTAGAGCTTTCTGTCAGGGAATACCACACAAATCTACAAATCCCAGGATTCCATAGGATGGAGCCAAAATGATTCAAGTGGCATAAAAGTTCTCTAATTGTGTAGTGCGAAGGAGACCAATGATGGAGTGGGGAATGTGTGGCTCTCCACATGGTAGCCTGAATTCTCACCCACCTTAGGCAGCACGGTAAGGACGGATAAGAGCTGCAGTACAACAACATGTGAAGGACCACATACTACCCATCCCTGTGCTAAGATGTGCAATTACAAACAGAAAGCGTGAGTTGTAAAGCTAAATAGAGTCCACGTTATCTTTAGATGGATATTGGGACAAACAGTGAAAGGGAGCTGTCGAATTATACATATTCTGCTTGTGAGCTTCCCAGAACATTGGCGGGCCCAATTCTGAAAAAAGTATGCTGAACAAATTGATCATTGGCAGAACTTGTAAAGTTATTTTTAACAAGTATCTCGTGTAACTTGTGGCAGAGCCAAGCACAGTAACACGTAGCTATCAGTAGCGTAGGAATGTGGGGGCGGGGGAGCGATTCGTCCTGGGCGGCAACGTTTCTGGGGTGTCCCAGCCCATAGCCATGCCCCTGCATGCCCTAGCCATGTCCCATTCACCACAGCCATGCCCCCCGCACAGTGGCCACGCCCCCCATGCCATAGCCACATACGCCTCCCGCCCCCCCTTCACACACTCCAAGCTCTGCCACGGGTGGCCATTAATACTATACCTCTCCCCCATTTGGTAACACATTAATTACATGTTACCTTATTTGATCAATTTTGTTACTTTTTAGATTTTTAGATGTTTCAGTTACTTTTTCTGGATAAAATCTGAATTAAAAAAAATCTGAATAAAAAATATAAAGATATCAAAAGGACAAAAGTGCTAAATTGTGTCTTTCAAACAACTAGAATTGGCTCCTCCTCCTCCTCTTAAGAAAACAACAACTATTTTAAGGATCAAACTATACATCAAGGAGGAGTATGTACGTTCTGAAAGTAACCAGTTTTTCCTCCCACAAAAGGATTTCCTCAAAGATTTGTACCTCCGCAATCAGACTTGAAAATTAAGCCCATGGGTGCTTTCTAGAGGCCAATCACAAATGTATGTTTACAGTTCTTAAAATAGTGGTGGTGGGAATGTGTGGACTGCAGATTATGTTGTACTACAATGCTCTCAAGCACCAGCTATGCTGACTAGGTCTGATGGGAGTTGTAGTCCATCAGCATCTGAAAGGGTTCCTAAACCTGTGTTAAACCCAGGGGAATTAAAGATATTTGCTGATGTCCTGCAAACCATCTGGAGGATGTTACTTATGTCTAAATTGTATAATTCTGTCGATGTGAACAGTTTCAAGAACCACTGGTTTCTATGACAGACTTAAGCCTTTGTTTAAGTCTCTGCCTTTGGAATCAGTGGGATTTAAGGGAATTCATCCTGGCAGAATTGTAGCCAAGATTTGTGTGCCATCTTTCCGTTATGTGTAATACTCAAGGTGGCTTTCAAGCACCAAGATAAATGGCTGGAGTGTAATAATCACCACTACAACTCAATGTCATGGTGCTATAAAAATAATTTCCTTTGAATATGTGCTCTTTGTTCATTGCAATCAGTGGTGATAGGAGCCTGATCTCCTCTTTTACTTTCCCCCTTATTTTTGTTTTATTACTGCCTTTTCACACAGAAGGATGGACTCTATTGGAACAGAGTTCCTCAAACTGCTGTTTGTGCTATAGCATGCTTTTTCCACAGAGAGGCATTCCTGGATCTTTGTTCCACTGCATGTCCTCCACCTCTCTACAAAAGCAAAGGCATCCAGAAGTGTTAGAAATTAATTTCTCCTCTGGAAACATGGCTTTGCAGGCTTCTGATGAGTTATTCATGAATGTCATGCTTAAAAAAAATAACTTCATGGGCATTAAGTTAAAAAAAACAACAAAACGACTTTTATAATCATGGCATTACTGTTAAAACCAATTATTTGCTCAGGATAGCTAATCATGGTCCTTTGTGCTATTCACGTGATGATTATGTTTAGCCATTGGGTGAATGGTGCTAAGGACCATTACATGTGTATGAGGAGAAGATTAGCATTTTTCAGAGCCTACAACCAGGCAAACATTTTCCAACCAGCATCCAATCAGGTAGTTCTGCTGGTGGAACCCCTTCCCCCAGTGGAATGAGAAGGGAGATACTCCAACCTCCTTCAACAGCTTTCCCGCACCCCCTCAAAACCTGCTGTGGAATTCTGGGAAATCTTTGAATGTTCGGAACAGTTTTTAAGGCAGCATTCCATGCGCTGTCTTGTCTACATCTATTGTTCTTCATTTTTAATGGTTCTGTTTTCAATTGCTTTGAATGTTATTGATAGCTTAATTGCATTTTTAAATCCCATGTGATGTAATTTTAATACTCTGTATCTGTTTTAGTTTTTATAAGTCACCTTGAATCCCAGACTGGAAAACAGCACAATATAGGCTGGTGCCTTCTAGGGATTTACGTATGTATCAATGCTGTAATTATGGTGCTATGCAGTCAATCCAATCCTGACCTCTCCCCACCAATCCCCAATTACTGGGAAGCAGCTGCTGTACTCGATGGGGGTCTGTTCCCCTGTCACTAGGGAGGCAGCTGACCAATGGTACCATCTTCTCCCATGAGTAATCTCTGGTGCACCAGGCAGAAGCAGAACCCCTGTCACAACTCCTCCTCATGCCAGAGGTGCTTGCACAAGGGGGTAGAAGTGGGAACATAGGTCAACTGCTTGCTGATCAACAGAGGAACAGACCCTCCCATCAGCTGTTTTGCAATAAGTTGAGATTGGGGGACTTCCACTGTGCCTATGTAGACCCTAAACTAGGTGTTACATAGGGATTGTGAATATGAAACAATCATGAGTGTGTAACACTAGGGCCATTTCCGCAGTAGACTGTTATAGCACTATTATTCCACTTTCAACATCCTATGGAATCCTGGGGTTTGCAGTTTAGAGAGGTGCCGGCCAGCCCCTCCCTAAACTGAAAACCCCAGGATTCCATAGGATGTTGAAAGTGGAATAATAGTGCTATAACAGTCTACTGTGGAAATGGTCTAGGTTATGCATTCATAACTGCTATAGAGGATTCTGGCTATAAATAACAATGACAATGACAATGGTAAGGGTAAGCAGCAGCAGCAGCATCTGTGGAAAGGGGAAGGAAGTCCTATTAAAGTAACATCATGTTGCATGTAGGTCACAGAGATTGTACAACCAACAGAACAGATATACGGCTTAAGAACAGAGTTTACAAGAGCTATACTCAGACCAGGGGTATGGCTATAGGGAAATTAGGTCCCTAAATAAAAGTTGTGCCCTTAAATGGAATTCTCCTTCCATCATCAAATTTCCAGTCTTGCATTAATTTAAAACTTCAGGTGAACATTTAGAAATACTGTTTAGACATCCAAAGAAAAGGAGCCAGCAAAGCTTTGAAAAGAATGTGAACACAGCCACTAGAAAAGTTCTAGGTACAAACAAACTTCAGTTTAACTCTTTGCAATGTATGTAGAGACTGTAGAGACTGAAGGACACGTAGAGACTGAAGGACAATTTCATGGGGAAGGGGTGGAATTCTTGCTGGGGCAAAGCTTTCATTTTACACTCCTGGATTCCACTCTTTCACATCACATGGATGTTAACTTCTTGAGCCTTGTAAAAACAGTGAGAAAGAGAAGCAAATTAAAGTGCCTGAACATTTTATTTCTAAAAACCAAGAAAGAGCCTGGAACAAAAACCAAAAGAATCAGAATATAAATCAGAATCATGAAGTCTGTTTGCCACTGGAGTACCATTAGAAAATATTGGGGTAAAATAGATGGGTCATGGAGCTTTTAAAAACTGATCTGGAAATAGGGCTTTAAATGCTTTCTTCCTGACATGAGCTTTTCTGTGGGACAATTCCAAAATACGTTGGGATTTTGTTTGGGGAAACAAAATGTGCCCCAAATCATTGCATAATTCTCTCTGTTCTGATTAGTTGAGGTTCACTGTAACACAGCCAAGTCTGATTTTTTTTATTGTACCCCCCCCACCCGTTATGAAAGCAAAATATAGTGTAAGAGAGAATTGAGATGTTAAGGTAGTGGCAGCAGAATCTGTGGATTCAAAGAGACCTTGGGAAATTTAAAGAGGAAGGAATATAATGACTTACACAAGACAGTTGTGGGTGGTGACTGTGACTGGGGCAGTGTTTTGAGATTTAGGCCATTTCCGCACGGGGTGAGGGAATCGTCCCGTGATGCTACTCACCGGACTTTTGGGCTCCCCGGTCCAGTCTACGCTGCTCCCGAGCAGTGCGTGGCCACCGCTCCGCACTGCTCCGGGGACGAAAATGGCAGCTTCCAGTTGGTCAAGGCTCTCGACCAACCGCTGAAGCTCGCCAGCCTAAAGCCCACCCCTGGCAGATCGCAGGCTTGCACCAATGCGAGCCTGCGAATCTGCATAAGGGAGCAGGCTCACAGTGGCACGCTCCGTGCTTTTGAAAGACCTGTTTTTAGCGGTCTTTCAAAAGCATACTGGACGACCACTTGGGGTTGTTCTGGAGCAGGCTGGGGTGCGGATGTACGCTCTGCACTGTTTTAAAACCCCCGTGTGGAAATGGCCTTAGTCTGAACTTTAAAGGAGCTGGCTGAATAAACTCCTATCCCCTCAAAAAGGATCAGCACCTTGGACATATCCTTTAAAATTAAATGAAAAATCAAAACAGATTCAGTACTCCATTGACAAGAAAGCCACCAATGGCTACAACATACAAGCTTATTTTATTGTTATTTTAAGGTTTATTGTAAAGTGAGTGTTGAAAGATCTGCTATGTTACTTTTGTATTCCCATTGTTTTTTGTCCCATGAATAAAGTCATGTAAAATTATTTTCAATCTTTCCACCAAAATCATCAAAAAAAGGGGTCATAATTTTTATTCCCCAATAAAATTGGTCTGCACTTTTTCACTGTTGTGAAGCCCTAATCCTCCATAGGTATCAATACAGTTTTGCTTCTTTCCAATTTTCTGATATTTGCCCTTTTTGCAAAATAGATATCATCACTTTTTGTAGAGGCAATAATATTTGAGCCTCACATTTATTATATAACACTGACTATCCATCTGGTCCATTTTAACCATGTTAATAATTTCTGTAAGTTCTCTCATAGTTCCATTCATAATCTGCTTTCGCTTCCCTGAGACCTTAGGCAAATTTTATTTTACCAAATACTAATCTATTTTCCTCACAGAGATCTCCTGACCTTTATACAAAGAAGAATATTTATTAAAAAACCTTTTGTATATTGACATCACTAGTTATTTCTTCTCTACGCTCTTGTACTTTTAAGATCATTTTCTTCTGCTTTTCCTTACATTACCTATAAGCCAACCATTTCTTTGGCTTATTTGCAAATTCAAAATTCTTTTAACATAATTAATTTTCATTTCCATCTTATTTACAGTTAACATTGATAATTGCCTTTGCAACATTTTAACTCTATTCAGAATAGATGCCCTTCACAGAAAGTTTGTCAATCTCTCTTCCTCTTTCTTTGTTACTTCCATAATCAACTGCATCTTTTCCAACCTTTTCTTCTTAAATTTTGAACTATGTAGAATAAAAAATCTTCTCAAAAAGACTTTCCTTGCCTCCCAAACTACCTTAACATTCATACCTTTGTTCAAATTGTCTACAATTTTTTTTTAAATTTCTTCTTAGATCTTGAATCATCAATTCATTTTGAATCAAATTTTTAATCTCATTCTTAAATTCTCTTGCCTAATCCAATCTCATTTGAACTATGTCCTCCAGAAATCCAGACTAATCCTTAGATAGATCACTCAATCTCCTCATTACTCCCACCTTGCTCATCTTATTTGTCATTGTCATAGTCATCTAGCACAACCTCACATGGCCCCTGGCTCTAGTTTGCTCACCTTGGATTTTGACCACCCTGGATTTAGGTGGCTTCTTGGAACTGGAATCCTATATGACTACAGTTGTGGCTTTCACTTTTGCGGATTTGATTATTCACGAATTATTTGCTGTCACCTCTGCTGCCTCCCTATGCCATTTTAATAGGGACTGCAAGCCTTGTGAGACTGAGAAACTACAAACGAGGCTTGTAAGTCCTCATTAAAAAAATGGCGTGGGGCAGCAGTGGAGGTGGCAGTAAGCCCACCAGCCACCCACTTCTGCCTTGTGAAGGAACTGTGATGCCTCAAAGGAATCCATGGTGGAATGGATATGGTGATCATACTTTTTTGGTTTGGGAGGCTCTAGGTTTATTCATGGTTTTTCCATTTTCACAGGGGTCCTGTGCCCCTAACCCTAGTGGATGTGGAGGTATGACTGTATTTACTGGAATCCTATATGACTATTTACTGAATGTAATTTTAGGTATATTTAGCAGAGGTGCCCAGAAACCTTGTTAGTGAATTGCAAAGATGTATATAGGGACACCACCAAGAGTGCTTAATGCTCATTGGTATGTTTTGCACATCAGTGTGTGATGTACATAGTGCATGATGCATATCGGTGTGTGATGTACATTGGTGTGCGTAATGCATATCAGTGCACAATGCACATTGGGTACTTGGCCAGGTCTGTAGTAATGTAATAGCAACCTCTACTGGATATGGACATTAACAAGCCACCAATTCTAATTCTAGTATACCTAAGTCCACTTATGGCAACACATGTATAGGTCCACTTACAGAGATGCAACTCTGATACAGGATTCTGGTCATTTACTTTCTTAAAATAATGTTCAAAGTTCTGGTTTCTACGAACACCTCAGATGCTCCATTCTGGACCAATGAAGCTTGCAAAGAATGTTCAGAGGCAACTTTATGCAGGGTGGTCTACAATAACTCAATTCTGATGTAGTAGAGGCAATGTTGGTGTAACCACAGTATTGATATTTTTTCCTGTTAACCAGCTGCAGGTGGGCAGTGGGGTAGGAACAAAAGAGAAATGGTACTCTGAGAGATAAGCCAAAGAGTCAGAGAGAGAAAAGGTAGGATGTTAAAAAAAAACAACAGAAACCAAGGTCAAAGTGTATATCAGCGTTTCAGAAAGTGTGATCCTCTAGACCAGAGTTTTCCAAACTGTTCATGTTGGTTACACACTTTTTTAGACATGCATCTTTTTGCGACACAGTAATTCAGTTTTACTAGCAAAACAGAGGTTAAACTAATGCCTTGTAAGAGATACAGACATAAATTGTAATAACAAAATGTGTGGGGACATAACATATCTCATGAAAGCCTTTCATATATTTTAAAAAATATATGATTTATAAATAATAACATACATTTCCAAGATTGTAGGCAACACACCTACACACTTCAGGCAACACACTAATGTGTTGCGGTGAATAGTTTGGAAAGCCCTGCTCTAGATATTGCTGGGCTTTAACTCCCATGAGCAACACAAACTATAATATCGTATGATATGGATGATGGGAACTGCAGTCCAATTAACATCTGAAGAGCCATACATTCCCCAGGTCTGGAATATATGGAACACATTGGTATTACCAAAAGACAACACAGCAAGCTTTGAAATTTTCTTCAAAAAAATTCAAAGAAACCTTTTACCGGCAAACTTCTGTGAAGCTCTTAAGAAGCTGATCTCCAAACTCCATACTTGGTTGAAGCAAGATGTCAGTTTCCTGCTTAGTTCAGTTTTATTAATCACATCCAAATAATAATGTCATTAAACAACAACCATTACCAAGCTTTATAACAGACTTGTTATGACCTTAAGGTTCTCTTGGATCAACATATTCCTTCTCCCTAGCAAGCAGTTTTCTATAAACCAGGACCATTTAAAAAAAAAAAATTAAATACAGGGGGGCATTCGGTCATACAATCTCCCTCCTGCTGTCTCAGCTGTTACTGTCTAGGAATCTCCAAGAGAGAAGCCACAGGAGTCTTTGCTGTTTTCACTGTCTAGGAAGTTACCACCTGATGCGTTGTTTGTCCAGAAAACCTCTTACATGTCTATTATTTATTGGATGTTTCTGAATCAATTCACATGGAACTTGGGCAGAATAATGAACTATTTTTCTCCTGCAGAGTTTTTGGAACATAACTCACAGAATTCCAAAGCCTTTATCTTAGAATTCTGAGAGTTGTAGTCCAAATAAGTTTTCCAAGCTCTGCTTTTACATGTAATCTCTCAATGTTCATTTTTCTTACACACATTTCCATCAATAGTTGGATATATGGTGCAATAGAAAGCCTGTGTATTTTTGACAATACCTACTTCTTTAAATCACAATGAAATGTCAAAGCAGAACAGATATAATTTTTTACTTTTTTAAAAAAGTAAGTTCTATTAAAGATGTTCAAAGTACTGGATAAAAATGGACTTACCAACAATAGATGAGTGGTTAAATTGACTGATGGGAATAACTGAAATGGACAATCTTACATACAGGTTAAAAGGAAGAACAAAACTGAATTTGTACCTGAATGGAGGTGTCTGATTGATTACTTTAAAAAGAATGAAGGTGAATTGATGACAATAGGTTTTTAAACTTTCAGTTTTAATTTTGAATTTATTTTGCTACATGAGAAATATGAAATTCACACTAAAAATGTAATTTGTTTGTTGCACTTAAAGATTATTTTCTATATAGACTACTATTATTATTTTCTGAAGGTTATTATTACAGTTATTTATTTGCTTACCTGTTTAATTACAGTTTGATTACTATTTGCTTTGATTGGATTTTTATTTCTAATATAGAATTTAGTATAAGTTATGGATGCTTTTTTAAGATTAATAATTAGTCTAGATAATTTAAACTAATATTGAATATAGAATTAGATCATAAGTGACTATAATTGATTATAACTGACTTTATTAATTATAAGTTAAGAATGACTTATATATTTGTGACTTAGTAAGCAAAGAATTTTAAGTTTACTTTTTTTTTAGAGTTACTATTACTTCTTTGATGATTGATAATTACTTTAAACTAATATAGAATTATCTGATAAGTGATTCTATTTTTTTCAATATTGGTGATTATTAATTAATCTGGTAGGTACATATCTAGGATGAGGAGACTAAGTAGCAACTAGTACTAAGTTTTGGTATATATTTGAGGATTAATAGTTAGGTGTAATTATTTGATTAGAAGAGCTGTTTGCAACAAGGGAAGGATCCAATTTCTAGTTACTTGTAGTCTTTTGTTTTGTTGTGTTGTGTTTTGTTAGATGCTAGTAGCTTTCTTTGTATTGTTATGTAGTGTTGTTTTCTTGCTTTCTTTTAGTTTAATAAAAATGTTTTTTAAAAAAGAGGTTCAAAGTACATATAGACAAACAGACAAAGAAACATCAAATTACAAATAAGAAAAACAAAAAAAGAAAAAAAAATAATAAGTACTAAGAATCAGCAAATGTAGTAAAATTAGTAAATAATACTCTCTCTCTCTCTTTTGTTTTCCTAACACAGATTATATATAATTCTATAAACTTGCAGTTTTTTTCCCCTCCATGTACTAGAATGAAAAGTTCAGCAGTTTTCTTTTACTGGATAAATTTGCATGTTTTTTTTTTTTTTTTCATATTTCAGGACTTTTTGTATGCATTTCAGGAAGGCCCCTTTTTTTTTTGAGTTTTCAGAAGTTTATTTGGAAAGCTTTCTTTTAAAGCAAAACTGTTTTTCCACATTTTTTTGTGGATTTGTTTGTATAAAATACCATATACCAGTATATATTTGCATTAAACACAATGTTTTGCACAAAAATTTCTTTTGTAAAATTTCCACAAAAAGCCCCAAAATATGTGGAGTAGTGTTTTGTTAGACGCTAGTAGCTTTCTTTGTATTGTTATGTAGTGGAGTAGGACAAGGAGTATGCCAGGGTACTGATACTGATACCACTGCTTTTGGGCAGTGGTAAAATCTTTAAAAGAGCCAGCGTGACATGGTGGTTTGAGACCAGATTTCCGTCTCAGCTATGGAAACCTAGTGGGTGATCTTGGGCAGCCCCAGAAAACCCTGTGATAGGTTTTCCTTAAAGTCATCGTAAGTTGGAAATGACTTGAAGGCACACAACAGCAACAACAACAACGATCTTTGTATTTGTAAAGCACACAGATCTTGCTATAGTAGGTTGTTGCTCTATTGACACTGAACCTGGTCTCCAAATGAGAGCAACTGTAACTCTGCAATACTTCAGCTTCTATGAAGGTGCAGTTCTTCCTTTTATATCTTCTTCAGTCTTTCAAAATGGAAATAGCTTCAAACAGTCTCTTTGTCCTCAGTCTCCCTCAATAGCTAATGGATGCTCTTTCTCCCAATTCTGCTGAGTATATGGCATTTCAAACACAGCGGTTTTCAAAAGACATGTATCTTTAGCTTGCATTGAAGAAACACCAATCCTTGTCTATTAGCAACCATTATTAGCCTTACAAAGTGTGTAATCTCAGCAACCTTGAACACATACTTCACTGGGTTTCTCTAGAATGATTACCTGACTTTGTGGTGCCAGTGCTGGCTCCTTAGAAACCATCTTGTTGTTGTTGTTGACGCTGTGGCAGCTGTTTTTTCTTTTTTAAAAATACATTGGTACCATCATTAGCTGTTGCCAATGGTTACTCATATCTTTAAGCAGAGATTTGCTTGTTTCTAAAAAGACAATTCTGGATTTCCTGAAATGATTTGTCATTGAGGCCCAGTAGCTATGATAGGAGAAGGATAAATTCTATTTTTGACCAGATCTCTTAATGAGAGAAAAATCTCCAAAGGGACTGTATTACTGTCTTCCATTTCCTCACATTGTTTGACCTTTTTGTCTTGGCGCTGCATTATTCTATATATGTTTCTATGCAAGTCCCAGTGAATCCACTAAATGAACATAAGATTATGGCCTTTCAGTGCAATGCTGTAGATATCTATAAGAAGGTAAATACCATTGGTTAGATGGGGATTACACCCAGGAAAACGGACTTAGGATTCCAGTCTTAATTACTTCAGGTTGTAAGAACTGCCAGACTTATGTTCTTTTTCCTATCACGAGAAAGCAGCTGCTTAATTCCTACCTGCTGTGGATTTGTTTTCTGGGCTTATTTTAACCAATCTGTGGTTTTATAAATGCATTGTAATTTTATTAAATCACCTTAGGGCTACTTTGTGTACCCCTAATATACTCATTATAGATATATTTATTTACTATAAATAAAATAAGTGAGTGTTGATTTTCTCTTTTCTTTTCTCATTACATTGCTATGTGCACCAATTCTCTGAATGATGAGGGGTGAGGTTGGGTTTTGTTTGAATGAAGTGACTTTTCTGATACCCACATTTATTTGCAAAACCACAGATTAAGCAGCGGTAGAGGTTTTATAGCTTCAGCACAAGTCAACAGACATTGCCTTTGGCCTTTGACCATGCTGACTAGGGGGATTCTGAGAGGTGTAGCCTGAAATTCTTAACAGATGGAGGGCTACACCCAATATTACATGAGTAACTGTTAACTTGTGTGTAATATAAATACCCCTTGCTTTCCTGTTCTATCTGTACTCCCTCACATGCTTCTCTAAAATCTGCTCTGGAAGATATTCTAACATTGGATACCATCCTAATTTAGCACATTTCTTAGTGGAGAAGGGAGTTTGCAATACTAAATGATTTCATGCCCACTTGAAATGAATAAGTATTTGGTTACCACAGAGATATGCCTGGCTAAGGTTTGGCCCCAAACTGAATTCCATCATAGCCATTCACAAACACGCAGATTCCAACAGTGTCAGCTGGAGGCTTTAGTGCCAATGCAGTGGTAGATCTACTCTTGGTTTTATGTTGAACTTTAAAGGAGACATCTGAGATGCCAAACCTGTTTGGGAGAATGGGTTCAGCGCCCTAGATAACTCCTGTAAAATTCAGGAGTAGGTCCATCACTCAATTCACATTGGAATCTCTAGCTGCCCCTGGATTCTAGACTGCAAATGATGTCTGTAGACAGCTGGAGAACTGCAGGCCAGATAAGGTCTGATATTTTCTAAGGCCACTGAGTGAATTTCTTTCACAATCGTAGTGCCTTTCTTTACAACCAAATACAACACTTCCTTGCACTTCTTTCCTGACTGTATTTTGTCCGTATGATTAACCTGCACTTTAAAAATACTATCTCTTATTTGGTGTACACCATCCCTTGCCCTGTGATTTACCACTGGTTTGAAAATTGTTAGTTTTTGTTCTGCGTAATTGGTACTGGCACTGCAGCTATGGACTTCCGTAGAAGTTGTCTCTGAGCAAAGAACAAAGAAGGAGGATGAAATACATTGATTTTGTAAAGGAGTCCCCATGATCAGTCACTTGGATGTTCTAAACATTTTAGCAGAGTTTAATTAAATGAGACACCCATAATTAAGTTATAGCTCTGTATGCATAAATTATGCCCGATAAAAGCTTGAGTGGCAGCATGTTCTGATTGAAAATGAGCAAAAGCAGAGGTGGCTTGACTCGCAAGGATCAATAGTCAGGGGGCTATTTTTATCTTAACTGATTAAGAAAAAAGCCAAGTAAGTTTAAAAGCAAGGCAGCAAAGGCAGATGTTGAATGAAATTATTTTTAAAGATTGAAGGAAAGACAGAAACTCCAGAAAAAGAAGCACTCCAGTGCCAGGACCAGTGGTTATGATTTATTCCATGAGCCTGGATGGTAGCTTCAGCAATCTCTTTAGATTGCCTTTGGTTGAAATAGGTTTGATCCAGCTTGGCTTGCACATTACAAAGTCAGCTAGGTTAGGCTGAATTTGCGCTGGAGGACCAAAAAACACTGTGTACCCAAAGCTGTCACTTTTTCTCCCTGATTCATTTTTGAGTTCTGGCTGGGGTCATTCTTTGCTTGTCAGGATTAGTCAGCCATAGCAGGAGTGTGAAGTGTTACTGTCCAGGGATTCAGTCAGCCATGCCTTTTCCCAAGATACCCTGTTATATGTTCCTTCCATAACAGCAACTTTTCCATTCTCTCTACCAATATGGAATCAATGTTCTGTGCCCACTGAGAATGACTGGTCCTCACTGGGCTGCTGTTGGAGTCTTCCTCCCCATCTCCATCAAGTCTTTTTACTCATAGGCAAACCTTCCTCCAAGCCTGCAGACAATGCCATCTTGTTCATGGAAGGTGCTCTTTTGGCTATAAGATTGGTACTCAGGAAATAAATTTGGTTATAGTATGTAACAGGGAAGAGCCTGAGTCTAAATATCCTAAAGGTACCAGATCCCCCCTAATCTTGAAGGCTGATTAGCCCTTATTAGTTAGGGTTAGCTCTTATTAGGGTTTGTTGTAGGGATGGGCCAACTGAATCTATGAATCCTCAAATCCTCGAATCCTGGGGAAGGATTCGAGATTTGTGAATCTGAATCCCTGTGCCAAAATGGGCCAACCGAATCTTTCGAATCCACCAACCAAATAGTTTGTTGGAGACCGGGACACCTGAAAACCTAGGAGACCAGACACACCAGGGGACCAGGGGAGATGGCAAGCAGGTGAGTTTTTCCCTTGGAGTAATAATGGCCTTTGCTAACAATTTCAGAAATTACATCTGGGCTTGTATTCTAAGATATTGAAATTGAACATTTAATATTTAACTTCAGCACTTGACTGGAAGGTACAGTCTTCTTGAGATTTCAAGGACAGCTGAAAGATTCCTTTGTATAGCTCCCTTGCAAAGCTCTTTCATACGCAATTCTGAGGTTTGTAGTTTTACAAGGTGTCACAGCCTTCTCTGCCAAAGTGTGCTGCTGCATCATCAAACTACAAACCCCAGGATGCCAATGAGGAACTAGGCAAAAAAAATCTTGTTTTGACCTGGATTATCTCTGTACTATAGCATGTGGCCCTGTTTACACAGGGAAGAAAATGTGAGATTAATCCACATTTTCCTGCCTGTGTAGAAAGGGCCTTCATGTCATTTTCAATCTGGGGAGATCCTCAGGCAAAACTATGACAATTGTCCCAGCCAGATTTCTTCAGAGGGAGGTTTGCCTTTGCCTAGGCTTTTGCTAAGGCTGAGAGAATGTGTCTTGCCCAAGATTATTCTTCTTTCGCTTGGTTTTTAAACCTTTTTTTTTTTTTAAAAAAAAGGATTTGAAAGATTCGAGATTTGTGAGATTCATGGATTCCCAGAACCTTCCAGGGATTTGGATTCGAAAAATTCTGGATTCATCCCATCCCTCGTTTTTTGTTATTAGGGTTAACCCTTATTAGTACTTGGATGAGAGATCACCAATGAATACCATGTGCTATATTTCAGAGAAAGCAACTGGCAAAACCACCACTGAGTATTACTTGTCTAAGAAAACCTATGATATTCATGGGGTCACCAAACATTGACAAGGGACTTGAAGGCACATACACACACTAGAGAGAGCCAGCATGATGTAGTGGTTGGATCACAAAACTGGAGACTAGAGTTCAAATCTCTGCTTAGCCATGGAAACCCCTGGGTAACGTTGGGCAAGTCATACTTCTCAATCTCAGAGGAAGGCAACCACCCTCTGAACAAATCTAGAAAATTTTGTCTTGGGTTGCTCCACTGCCCCTCTATAATATATTACTAGGCTATGTAGTAGAAGCAGCTTGAAGACAGCTAAGTAAACTCTGACTGGTACTACTTTGGTTTGCGCTGATATTGATAATGCTGTTCCCAGGACCTTCAGATGTGGGAAGGGCACTGGATATCTTAAGCTCGCACTTTCTTTTTGCCTCTAGACCACTCACTAAAGTCAGTAAATGTATACACTCCAACTAAACAGCAATCAATGAAACTGTACTATTTGTGCGTGGATTCTGTTCCTGACACCTTGTGATAGTGTTACCTTACAGGTCCCATGGGTCAGGTACATAACAGCAACAACATAGTAGGGATTTGCCTCAAATTTGCCAAAGTGCAAGCTGAGTTAGGTCCTGTCAGAACAGTTCCCGTGCTTCTAGCAGTGCTGAAGGCCTCCCTTTGAAGAGCTCAGAACCAAAGCTGGGCCCTGGACAAAGCCTTTTAGCAGTTTGGCTTTTGGAAAGACAAACACTCTATGCACAGAAATAGTAGCTTAGAATTTGTTTCTCATAAAACTGTGAGGGTCAGGAAGAGTGGGTTTGAGGGACTGGTAGGTCCACCTTTGTATCATAGGGCACATTCTACTAGGGGCTTTTCCATTACTGTGCTTTGGGTGCAGAGTTGTGAGCCAGTTAAATTAATGTTGCTTCCTTGCTCTTCATCTAACTCTTCAGTAAGAGAGAAAGAGAGATTAATAAGGGAAGCCATCTGATGTTTGTGGGTGGCTTTTAAAATTGTCTTTAATCTTTTCTCATTCCTGGTTCCTGATTCAGTTCAATCTATTCCCTTTCCACCCCCCACTCCCCAGTATTTCTCCAAGTCTTTTCCCTGCAGTTTTCTTTCTGTTCTTTGTTGCCATTTGCTCTCTTAGGCTTTGTCTGTGCCTTTCTTAATACAGTAGGCAGCCAATTCATTTCAACTCTTACCTTATTTCTTTCCTTCCCCCAATCAATCTTTCTCCCAATTCTTTTCTCCTATACTGTGCATATCTTCTTTTTTAACACCTTACTGTTGTTTTTCTCTTAGGCTGTTTTGTTACCTCTCCCCATCCTCACTTTTCGTTAGGAACAAAACTTATAATATAAACCTTATAGTATTTTATTTTCAATCCAGTTCCTTCAATTCACTCAATATCATATATGTGTGATTATTACCTGTGATTATTAGCTGGTGGCTATTATCACCTGTAGTCTTTTTCCTAAATCCTTCCAATCCATTTAATTCATATTTTATTTAAGTTTCTCCTTTCAATCTTTCCCTTCTCATTTAAGTTTCATTTTTTTTCTTGCTTCCTGGGTGAAAGTAACCTATTTTTAGTCGGTTGTGTGTGTCTCCGTGTAGAAATCTTATTAGGCAGACGAATTCTGGTCCCTTCCTACATTTTGTCTAATTCTATTTCTTTCATTCATCTTTCTTCCAGAGTGAGAGAGTGTGTGTTTGTTGAACACTGTATCATTAAACAAACAAACAAGTCCATCAGTATTCTGTGTCATGTGATTATTGTCTCTAGGTTATGTGGATTAGTTTAATACATACATAGTACTGTGTGTTGCTACCCTGATTTCTGAGGTCCCATGGGGGATGCCTTAATGTGCTCCATGTGTTAGGGAATGGAAGCTAGCCAGAGCACGAGCAATAGCAATGTGAGAGGCAGGGTAACTTAGCGGGGTCTTTTTACCCAGTTTTTACAGAGTCGAGCCAAGCCAAAAACCAAACGAAAATGTTGAAAAAATGATTTTATTGAATGAAAGTCTCATGCACCAACTCAGTCACTCACACACTCACTCAAGACCTATTAAGAAGCAAAAGAGAGGAGATTGGACAGGGGAAATATTGAAGGAATTGTAGCTGGGGTAATACTGCACCTTTTCCTGAAGTCCTTGGTCCAGGAAAAACAGTGGAGAAGTGGAGCTCATCACGGAGAGGGCTGAGGGACTTGACGGATGGAGAAACGGTCTGCTGGTATGACCGGGAGTGATCCAAAGAAACGCTCAAAAACTGGGACTATTTGTAGGGAAAAAAGTACCTTGAGGGCAGATCTTCTCCCAGGGAGAACAAAGGGTGTTGCAACAGAAAAGAAGCTCCACAATAGCAACTCCTTTTGCGTGATGAGATTACAAGGTGTTGCCAAAGTTTCAGGATCTTCAGTTACTTTGAGTTGTGGTGTGAAATTATGTAAATAGTCCTTGCCTGGTAGGTCAGTTTATGTAAATGGTCCTTGCCTTGCTATCAGTGCTCAACTTGGGGGAAAACACACTAATCCCCTCAAGTTGGCTCCTTAGTGGCTGAGGACCCTTTGTCTACTGTGGGCTTGCACAGCTTGAGGTCTCCTGGGGCTACGTGACAGGAGATTGTACTGGCCTGATCTGGTTTTCAATAGTTCAACCGTTGCTGCCTACGTGCTCATCCAGGTGACCTCTCAGGCACATTGAATCATATTTTAATATCAAAATTGTAGACCTCAGGACAGGGTTTACCAGTAAGGTAACAGTGTGATGGCCACCATTCTATTACCGTGCGTACCCTTGTTTTGTTTATATAAATTTCTTAACACGTTCAATTAACATTCCTGAAACCAGCTTGTGATGTGGTCAGAGCAGAAGTATTAGTAAGTGTGGTTCACAGCTCACTATTATTTTTGACATACCTCTCATTTTTATTTTTTTTAAATGGCCTCAAATCAGGCCTCACATCCTGTAGGGGGGAGCAATCTCACTGCATTTTACCTCCCAGGTCTGTTTTCAGCCCAGGAGAAGCTTTTTTTTCAACATTCTAGATTACTTTTGGGATGACCCAGTGGGAGTGGGACCGTGGGTGGAAGAAATGCAAGATGCTACTAGCTGTTGGACATGGCCCAATAGCTCCAGGATGCAGTTGCCTCTCATTCACCCAGAAGGAGAAGCTGACAGTACAAATGTCCACAGACCTATGGGATTCCTGGTGGTGCAATGGTTAAATGCTGGTATTGCAGCCACAAGGTTGTGAATTTGATCCTGCTGGACTCCAGGTTGACTCAGCCTTCCATCCTTCCTCAGGTTGGTAAAATGAGTACCCAGCTTGTTGAGGGCAATTAGCTAAACACATTGTAAATTGCTTACAGAGCACTTAGCTGATAAGCGGTATAGAAATACACATATTATTGCTATTGCTGCTAGTTCTAGCACACAGGTTGACAGGTATGATGGGGATATGATACAAGGCAGAGGTGGGAAAGAATTTTCCTTTTTGGTAGTGGCCCCTAGGCTATGGAATTCACTACTGATGGAGGCCAGAATGTCCCCTTCTTGCTGTCCTTATGTTAACAGGCAAAATTCTTAAAATTCCAACAGGCTTTTAGAACTGAAGATTTTTTGGGGAAAGGGCTTTTAAGAGAGTGCTGTATTGCTCTAATTTGTATTTAATTGTATCATTTCTAAACTGCTTTTTATCCCTTTAAGCATATTTTTAAATGGTTTAATATTGTTAGCACTTTAATTCTATTTTAATGTTGGCTGTTTGTATGTGTTTATTTATATTGCAATCATTTTGATTTCTAAGCTGCCTTTACTCCCAGTTTTCAGAAAAAAAGAGGGGTATAAAGTTAGTAGCAGCAGCAGCAACCACAACAGAAATAACAATTGTCTCTAGTTTTCCCCTGACAACAGAAGAGGTATACGGTAAGGCAGAGGTAGAGGAAGAACTATTACCAGTAGGAAGTCCCCTGGCTGATACCCCTATTTTCTCATATTGGAGGAAACCCAGTGTCAGGAAGAAAGTACTTGTTTAGTTCAGGCACTGGCAAAGTGTGACTGTGGGTCACATATGGCTCTTGGAACCCCTAAGTGTGGCCTCTAAAGTCCTCCAAAGCACTGATGTAGATTCAAGTTGATTGACTCAGACTCAAGTCAGACTCAAGCTGCTTCAGTGACTTGATGGTAGAGACCTGAGACTTGACTTGAGACTTGGACTAAAAGACTTAAACACATCACTGCCCCAAAGCCATTCAAACCCCTACATTAAAAAAAAATTACTTTGGGGGTGATTTGGGGGCAATTTTTAACCTCAAGCCACATCAAATGTGCCAAAATTGCAGAAGTTTGCTTCCCCTGACTTTTTAAAGCTTCTCCTCAATCTCTCCAAAACACAAAATAAATCTTTAAAATCAGCCAACATGGTGTCCAGAAGTGACGCTGCATCACTTTGGGCATGCCAAAGCATGCTGGTGCAGCTCGCCAAGCAGGCATTGGTAGAAAAATGTCCCCCTCCCACTGCACAGTTGCACACCCTTGGCTTAGTTACAGATAGCAGAGCTGCAGATTGTTGGGTGCCTTCAAGTCATTTCTGATTTATGGTGACCCTAAGGTGACCCTATCATGGGTTTTTCTCAGGCTGAGAGTGTGTGACATGATGAAGTGACCCAATGGATCTCCATGGCTGAGCGGGAAATTGAACACTACTGTCCAGGGTCATAGTCCAGTGCTCAAACCACTACATCATGCTGGCTCTCAGGGCTGCCAATATGCTTCTGATATTTGGTCCTGTCAAGATTGGAGTGCATGCTTAGGTGCCCCGTACAATGGCACTGACTGGAGGTGTTGAAGGGGAGAGGTGCTTGCAGAAGCACCTGTGTTCCTGTATGCCATAGTAGACATAGTAACAAGTTATTAGGATTTCCTGGAGTGTTCCCTCCTTCATCTGGCCTGACTGATTGCTTCTTTGTCAAAAGACTGATATTCTTAAGTGTGTCATCACTTCCCCTCACTTTTCCTTTACATGCTGTCTTTGCCTTAGTCATGTTGCTGTAGCCAATGGATCCTATCTTTCTCTTATCTATCAAACTTGCCTGAAACCTTTTGTGTTCACCTAAGACTCTCTCAGAGAGTGAGTCCAAGTAACCAGCTTCCATACAAACCCAAAAGGGTGAGCGCGTGGGGGTAAGAGCAGGAGCCAGCAGCATTATTGTGACTATGAAGATGAACTATTCTGATGTGGATTAGTTCCATATAGGCTAGCAAAATCATGGACTAGTTCCAAAACTCCAAGAAGCCACAGCCCTGATTCTGCAAAGATTTGAGCGGTGGGGTTCAGTAACAGAACTTATTGGAAGTCTCTCATTCAGAGGATCACCCTAAGTTGAAGCCAACTTGAGGGTACATAGCAACAACAACAAATGCCATATGGCAGCAGAAATCAAAGCAGCCCTTACCTGGATGGCAGACAAGTGGCTGATGGGGCAGCAGCTCACATGTGGCTCATGCAGTGTAGGAGGCTGGGCTTGTGTTCCTTCACATCACTCACAAACTCAAATGTTATTGTTAAGGAATACTTTTGTTTTAGTAGGGGACAAAGTTGCATCCTGGTGTGTCCCCACAAGTACTCTGGTAGGTATGTGAGAAGATAAGAATCTACTTCTATGACAGCATCAAGCGCAGCTGAATGACAGGGGACAAATGGGAAAAGCTGGGGTTCCTTCAGCACCGGCTTGTCTAGAACATGGAGATAAGATGGAACTCCACTCGTCTGATGCTGGAGCACATGGCACAGCAGGTAAGAGCGGTGCACAGGCTAACATCTTGGGGGATATCAGTGGGAAGGACTACTGTGGGTTGTTCTCTCTATTGCAAAAATAGTTTTGCTTTGATTCTTCTGTTTTCTAAAGAGCTCCCTCTACTTCACTCTGGTGACATTTGATAATCCATACAAAAATCCTTTGCTTTTTTAAAAAAACAGGTTCTTAGCTAGAATGAATGGATGAAACTGGAACTTTTTCAATTTTTTCTTGTTTTATTGACAAAAGATTACCCTCATATTCCTCTTCCTTCTCCATCACTTTTACCTAGCTTCCTTCAAAACATGGTGTTCTGTAAAAGGAAATGTTTGATTTGATAACCTCAGACAGTATGTATATACAGGTTTTAAAAATTACTTTTCTTCTTTGTGTGCACACAGGCTTAAAATTGAATGCTACTGCACGAGCTAGTTTTCTGGATACAGTATTGCAGCCTCCCCCAACTGCTAGAAGTTTTAGACTCCAACTCCAACTCCTGTTATCCCTGACCATAGGCCATAGTGACTGGGGCTTATAGGACTTTGGAGGATGCTGTGTTGAGGAATATGCTGTATGTATGTATGTGTGTGTATGTGGGGGTAAGGTACATGGATGAGTAAGGAACATTCAGTGGTCACCCCTACAACCTGCATTGGTAAAGCCCAGGAAAAGGCATAGCACTTGCCTCTGTTAAGTTAAATAGACAAACTGAACTTTATTAATAGCCCAGACACTTTCTTCCTCTGCTGTGATCCTAAGGAAAATCTCTATACCGAAGTTAATTATTAGTTTTGGGGGAGATCCCCAATGATGCCAAAGGAGTTTTTCCCTTCCGACTGAAACAGCAGCTTTGGGTGAGCAATTTTGGTCAGGAGGGTAGGAGGGGGAGAGATGATTAACCCCATCCCTCCCCCCCTCCTCCCCCTATATCCTTTCAAGTTCTTTCTGATTTTGGCAGACCTAATGGGAATGTATCACAATGTTTTCTGGGGCTAGGAATGTGTCATGCACTCAAAGTCACCAGTGGGTTTGCATGGCTGAGCAGGGAATTGAACCTTGGTCTCCAAGGTTGTAGCCCAATGTTCAAACCCCTACACCATGCTGGCTCTCCTTTTGTTAGGACCCTTTTAATAATCAGATTTTCCTCAACTGGCTGATGCTGCTTGGTTTTGAAAACAAAAACAAACTCTGCATCTTAAATGCAGACTCATTTGGCCTTTGTTTGTGAGAGATGCTTTGGCTTTTCTAACTTTCCTCAGAACGACCAGCCCTGTTTCTAATTAACAAAGTGACAGAACAGTTGAGTCTGTAGCTCCTCTTCGTCAGCTACATTTGGAGCCTGAGCTGAAAACAGTCTATCACTGTTTCAAGGAGCTTTCAGGCTGAGCCTCATGAGATTGCTTTACTTGTACAGTGATGTATTCCTGGAATTATCTAGCAAGGGCATGGGCCAAATTACCACTGAAATGAAGGCAGGATTGTGTGTGTGTGCGTGTGTGTGTGTGAGTGAGAGAGAGAGAGAGAGAGAGAGAGAGAGACAGGGTAGAAGAGAAAGTGTATGTATTGCTTTGAATTTGTGTCATCATCATCATCATCATCGTAAATTATTCCATAATCCTGATTTTTAACGGCAATTAAAATGTGTTTGCTTACTGACTCCATTGAGAGAAAAATAATGTGGACCAACAGGAGCACTCTAAGATAGTGGTTTCCAACTGCTGTTCCTTCAGACATCTGGGGCTTCAACTTGCAGAAGTTCTAGTCAACATGGTCAGTGATCAAGGGCCAAAGATTGAGAACCACCATTCTAAGCAACAGAGGCTCAGGTCTGTGGAACTGAGGTGAAGATTTTAATGCAAATACTTATTTTTCATGCAAATACTTATGGGGCTCTCCAAGGTTCTGAAGGCTATTTCCAAAAGTGCCAGCTGCAGTAGAGGACACTGCCATATCATCTGTGTTGAAGAAAGATTCAGCTGTCACTCTAGTCAGTTTCTGTATGTGGGATGGGAGGATACATAATTTTATCTTGGGCCAATTCTATGGATAAAGTGAGGGAATTATGTTAACTATGCTTTAGGTTAAACATTTAGGAGTTTGTTATCTCACATTATTTTAAGGGTGCTTATTTATGATACATATATCTTATCCTACCTACAAGGTGCTTAAGGCTAAGTACATAGAGATTATCCTGTTTTTAGCCTCATGACAATTTTGTAAAGTGCTTTAGGCAGGGAAAAGAATGAAGAGTCTAAGACGTGAATCTGAGCTTCATGGCTGTAGCTCAGAAGAAAATTGAACCAAGCTCTTTCTTGTTCCAATCTAAGGTGCAGACAATCTACTCTCTTTGCCAATGGTCAGGGGCTATGAGAGTCAAAAGAAGCCCACAAGGAGGACATGAGTACAAATGCCCTGTCCTGCTGTTGTCACCAAGGATCTGGTATTTGGAGGCACAGCACTTTTGTTCCTAAAGATAGCATTTACTATATACCCATCATGATTAAAGTCCATGAGTCTAGTTCCCTTTTAAAACCTTTAAGTAGCTAGCCTTCCTTACACCTTGTGGTAATGGATTCCATAACTCTGTGCACTCTTTTCTATACTTTTGTATCTTAACAACAGCCAAGTTAACATTCTCAGGATACTTTTCTTGGTATCAGTTCTTTTACAAATTGTTTCAGTAAAATTTAAGCACTTAGTAATTCAGTTTCTTATGAGTGGGGGGGAATGGTGAATAGATATGCTGATTCTTGGGTGTGCACTGTGTAGGTGCTGCAAAATCAGACATAGATGCACAGTATATTACAAGCAGAGCTGTAAAAAAAGTCACTTGTGGGTTTTTTTGCAGCATATTACTGCTAAAAGCATAAAAGCAGGGTAGGTTACGGGGGTGGGGGGAGATGACCTCATCTCTTCAACTAGCTTACAGTGGGTCACTCTAGCCATATCTGTACAATGCCCTCTTAATTTTTATTAGGTGAGAGTGAATGAATAAGAAAATATACATAAGTCACAACTGCAATTAAAAATGAGACCCATGTTGCAAGCTTAGGCTAGGGCTTGGCTTCAGATTGAAAACCCATTCAGGAACGGTTATATGTGCTAGAATATTTTAAAAATATATATAAAGGAAAACAATTAAAGCAACTTCCCCAAAGTGTTAAGACCATTACCATTATGTACTACTATGAAAGAGGTGCAGCATGCTTGTAAGCCTCTGCAACCTAAAGTCAGTTGGGATGCAGAGATTTCAGAAACCAGAGCTTGGATAAATTCTTTTTGGACACCTCCTTTTTTCCTACACAAAATAATTTCCTGGAAAGCCTCATGAGAACTGTACAGAAATCTTCTTTTTCTTCCACAGTGGACAGAAATGTTAAGAAACAATGTGTTCTTGCATATGAGGATGAGGAATATGAGGATTTACATTCAGGCAGGATACTCAGCCTATGCTTCTTTATACTTTGTGAATATGGGGGTGGAAATCATGGAGATGTTGGACTTCAACTCCCAGAAACCTTAGCTAGGACAGTCAATGGTAAGGAACATGCTGTGCATTGGTGGTTGAGAGCGAAATGGCATTTTGACTAAGAATACTTGCAATATTTTGTCATATCTTTCTCTGTGATTCTGTCATGTCTTCACCTTCTGTAGCCTTTGCCGAATTGAACATTTTAAATCAATTTTATCTTATGGAATGATTAGTGATCTATTGTCCTATATATTATTTAGGCTTTTAAAAATCATTCTCCTCAATTTGCATTCCTTATTTTTCTGTTCTTATTTATCGGGGGCCTGCCCAAGCTCTCCTGCCATCTTTGGTGGGAAGGGAAGCTGCACACAGCTTTACCACACTTCCAATTCCATATCGTGTGCCATCCCTGCACCCTGAAATCAGGACTAGGAGAGCTCTGTGTAATGTTGTGCTGAGTGCAAAATGTGACAAGCATGGCCTCCACACAGAGCCAGTTGGTTCTGGTGGATTCTCAGTGTGCCACAGAACAAAGTCCTGGCTTTGGAAATCTGCGCAAAGCCATGGCAATTCTCTAAGACAGCACAGGTTGGTGGCAAGAGGATCAATCAATATGATGCTCCTGACATTACAGCATCTGTGTTTGCTGTCTCACTCTATCTAATAGTAGGGCCAGCATTTCTGTTTATTTTAAATTGTTGTCAGTGGCAGAAAGGGGGGGGGACCAATGACCCACACACTGCAAAGAACATTCAGCTGCTCACAGTATGGACCTCAAAGGCAGCAAGCTTCATCCACATTTCCTGTTTATCTGGGCAGTGAGGAAGACCTCACTGTTCTCATGGTGTTATTAGCAGCACCATGATAGCAACTTTGGTCAAGATTGCTGGGAGTCAATATGATGAGCTTTGATCTGATCTCCCCAGCTATGATCCTCACATTACCAAGAGTGCTGTTTGCCTTGTCCTAATAGACTTGGAAAAAAAATAGTGATATAATTTGAGATTCTGCTGGGAATGGGAAGGCTTTAGCTTCTTGCACGCCCAGCAATCCCACTTCAGTGGATGGGAATGGGAGGTTTAACCTGGCACTGCTAATAGCCGTTCTGGCTGATATTTGAGTGTGTGTTGTAATCTAGCTGTAGTGCCAACATGGTGGGATCTAGCTTGCCTTCTTAGCTGTTGATAATTTTTCTCCCTACCCATGCAAACAGTAGCCAATATGGCTCTACATAGAACCAGATACTTCTTAAATGTCTGGCTCCGAGGAGTCCTAAGATCCAGACATTATGGGCAAACTTCTTTTTTAGCTCTCCAAATAGCTGGCTAACATTCAGGAACTTATACGAATGGGTAATGAGTTTCCAGCAAATCAAATCTCTTGTTGACAAAGTTACTCCCAAATTGTGAATGAGAACTTGACACATCAGCTGTTAATTTTTCCCCCCTCTATTTTCACATCCCAGACTGTTTAAATGGGGGAGGTAATTTTTCCTGTGATGAAGCAAATACTTAGAGTAAAGTTCAAGTTGTTTGTGCTCAACCGTGTTGACCCGCAGCAAAAGCTGCCTGGATTTGAAATGTTTGTTTATTAAAGTTCACAGAAACAGATGTTCAATGTGTTTTGGTTCATTATTCAGTCATTTGGTATTAATTTATGTCATTTCTTTCATTCTGCTCAGCTGCTTATTTCATCATTTGGTGAAATCTTATGGAATCCTATTAAGTAAAGAGCGCTATTCAGGTACTCACTTAGATTAAGTAGTCTAGATTATGTAAGCACATGAAGAGGGGGAGCCCCGCCTTCTTACTGCTGCTTCTCATGTGGTTTTTCATGCTTCTCCATCACATGGAGCATCTTCAGGGACAGCGGGGATACTTCTTTTCAGAATGTCACTCTCCACAGGAGAAGAACATTAGCAGTGAAGATAGGAGACAAGCTAGCATTCTTGATCTCCTTGCATGGTGGTGGTTGTGTATCTCCAAGTTGCTTCTGACTATGGGATCCTAAGACAAACCTATCATGGGGTTTTCTGGGGCTGAGTGTATGTGATGCACCCAGGGTCACCCAATGGGTTTGCACGGCCAAGCAGGGAATCGAACCCTGGTTTCCAGAGTCATAGTCTAACACTCAAACTACTACACCATCCTGGCTCTCATAATTACGTAAAGTAAACAACACAATGCCTGAATAGGGCTCTGGTGACATTTTACTGGGTGTACCTCAGTTAGCAAAGTAGATGTCTTCTTGGATGTGATTTCTTTAACTGAAAATGTGGTACCAGAGGCAGAAATAACATGAAAGGAATAGAGATAGGTTTCTACGCCACAAAATAGGAAGAACACTTCAACATATTTCAAAGGTAACAATATACATGTGTGAAATGGAAGAAAAAACAGGCAAGGTAAGTCTTGATAAGGAAACAAAAACATGCCTGGTGCCCACCTGAAGGTTTCTTTGAGAATACAAGGATGACTTTCTCTTTCACCAGGCTCCACTTTTCCTATCATCTCCATTTTGGTGACCACAACTGTATCTATATCGATATAATCATGCTAGCAGTGGACTGTTACAGTAGGCTTATCCATGTTCCCCTTTTCTCTCTCTTTTTTTCTGTCTGTGCATGCTCAGTAAGAGATTCTGGATGCAGCTGCTGTTTATCTTGCCTGTTGTAGGCAGGCATACATGCCTGTAGTAGGAATCAGCTACAGTAGTATCCTGCTCTTAAGCTTTGTTTATTGGATTGTTTACTTCAGACATGCTGCTGCAACCTCATGCTGAACGTCTTATGTTCCTCCAGCTCTCCTTCACCATCTTCCCAATGCCAGTTCTGATAAAAGGCTTTCACCTAAGCAGAACATGAAGAGAAAAGGGTAGTTGGCCAGGTGTAAAAAGACTTTGTAAAAAGGAATGTCTTTGTCAGAGGCTTGCTAATTGAGGTATGCCTATATATCTTGTTAATCGTTGCAGCAGATGGAGGTGAAGCAGGAAG
This sequence comes from Cyclura pinguis, assembly GCA_030412105.1. NCBI lineage: Eukaryota > Metazoa > Chordata > Lepidosauria > Squamata > Iguanidae > Cyclura > Cyclura pinguis. The sequence continues at coordinate 250,291,816 of CM059600.1, read as the reverse complement.
CAATGCCATTTGACCAGCGTGGATGAAAGATGGGCCCCCTCCCCTTTAGCTGTCATCAGACATGGCTGCAACAGAGGGAGATGACACGGAAAGCCAGACCATTCCTTCATTGGGACTGACTTAACCTCAAAAACTCATAGTTTTTGTAGTAGTTTTGTTCTAAGCGTTGATAACAACATCAACGACAGTAACAATAGATATAGACTTTCCAATCAGTCTGGTATTCTGTATATTGGAGTTAGTGTATAAGCCTATATGTATAGACCTCCCTATATAAATCAGCCACACATAGCAGGATGGGGCTACTGGGCATATCCCCCTTCATGCATTGACTTCAGCTGGTCAACAAAATGTTTGCAAGGGGCTTTTATGGGGGGCAGTAGGAAGGAATTTGAATTGGGGCCATGATACCAAGATAGGATCCTCTCAACATTTCTCCAAGTTAACTTCCCCACCCGCAAAGGTGCTATTCAGTATAAAGCAGCAAAAAGACAGGGTTCATGTCTGAGGAACAGAAAACATTAGACATTCATCTTGTACTACTCCCTTCTTAAGTCAGCTGCCAGCTAGCTGTGGCTTGTGACCATATAGTCTCAGTTTTATTGCAGACTTTAAGGGAATGATGCAAGGCACTAAAGCTGTTTTGGGGATAAGTTTCCAAACCTTAAGTAGCTCATTTAAATTCCAGGTTAAAACCTGGAGCAGAAACACCTCCCACTGACATCACAGCAATCAGCCGATGCCCACAACTGAGTGAAATAGCAAAGTCTGAGGTTCTCATAATGCTTCTCACAATGACAGTTCACACAGCCAGAGAAAATTAAAAAAAAAAAAGGCAGATTCATATCAGCAAATGAGTTCCAACAGTTTCTATAGCCATCAGGAATAGGTGTTTTGTAAAGCTAATGGATCTTAATTGCCCACTCAAATCCAAGCCAAAATGCTAGCATTACAATAGGGATACTTCACAACAGTATACTCTATATAATCCATTTTCCCTCCAAACAGTGTAAAGTTTAGAGCAAAGCTCAGAGAGAATTGGGGAGCTTGAGCAGAGTAGCTGAGATCCTTATCACTGCTAATTAAAGGGCCTGGTATACAACCACATGAACTCGCACTGTACTAACAACTATGTCCGACCCATCGCCCAAGGACTTTTGTCAGAGTCAGCTGTAACAGATACAACTCACATGTTTCCTGACCTTGAACTATTTTATTAGATGCACTCTAAAATTTAACCTTCAGTAACAAGCAGATGTGAGACAAGAATCTACTAAATGACTTCCACAATTAAAATTGAGATGAATGTTTTGGTTTAGCTCAAACACAAATATTAGGCTCTCTAAATTGCTGCATCCATCTGGGTCTGGAAGAAGAGAACTTGTCTTTTGCTCTCCCCCACCCTCCTTTTTAAAAAATGGATTCAGCTCTAACACCATATAATTCATGTACAACACAAGGGAAGCAACTAGATGAGTTTCCTAATTAGGCCCTGCTCAGAGATTTGGTGCTGGAGGCAGGAATGAGGAAAACCACAGATGTGAAACTTTGGTTCAGCTCCTAGCACAAGCACAGAAACAGATGGGAGGTCAAGGATCTTAATGCAGAATATCTCCAAGCCTGAGACTCTGGCAGCATACAGAGTAACAGACAGGACGCTAGTGAAATGGCTAGATTGATAAGCTGAGAGAGCTGACAACAGCATATGAGTTGACAAGACATATATATAAAAATTTATCCTGACCACCACAGATACTATGATGGATGGCTCCACTTCCCTCTTTAAATTATGTTCCATTTCTTCATTTTTTCCCCTTTCCCAGATCCTTGTATCTGTCACTGAACGGTCTACAGATTGTGTTTCATCTGTTCTACTTCAAGGGTATAGGAATGGACTTCAGCTTTGAAGTAACTGGTTACAAAGGCAACGTTCCTTATTTTTAATTCCTTTTCCCAACAATGAAGGTATAGTTGTGCTACGATTATGACTGTTATGTAGTGAGAGATAACTTTACTTCTTTTGCAGTGTAACTCAACACATTAGCTACTTGTAGAATATTGGGGTGTGGTCTCACTATATGGTGGTGGAGAAATACCACATGGTTGAAGTACTGGCTTGTAGGACTGCCCTGAGGTGATTATAAAGTAGATGAGGGAGAAGAGCATTATGAAGGCCAGTGGTTTGGATTGGTTGGAAGTTTTCTGAACATGTTGGTCATGTAAATGATTCTCTGTGGTTCCCAGCTAAGGAACAATGTACGTTCAAAAAGGATATGAGCAAGCCTTAAAGAGGCATAATCTTGATATGTATGTGTCTATGTAATCATACATTTCTAAAATGATTTTTTGACCTCCGCCTTTGGATTCAAGAGGGTTTATATCAATGCTTCTTATGCTATCTGACATGAAGGACCAGTAGGGGTTTTTTCTCCCCCAGTGTGCCAGAAACAGGTGTTATATTAATGCCTACTAGCTACAATTGTTTCTTCCTTTGCTGGGAACTTGCTGCAGATCAGCAGCCAATGGCTTGCAGACAGGCACAAGTCAAATGACAATAGTGGCTTTCATAATAAAATACGGCAATTTAAAACCATTGAAAGATGTACTTGCTGGCCGCATGACTTTTGGGCTGGGAATCAATCCACAGTTTTAGTTAAAACCAGCTTGGTTTTACTAGAAACACCTTTGGAGCTATCTAGATTTTAGGGGTGCTCTCTAGATGCTGAATGGGTTCGGAATCTGCATTCCCCCTTTACAAGCTAGAGCTGTTGCAGAGGTGCTGCTTTTAAAGCTGAGAATGGACTCTCTTCCTCACAGTAATGGAGCAATGCACTGCTTCTGTATTGAAGTATACATTTGAGACTGTAAAAATTAAAAATAACCATACCTCTTAACTAAAAAGTTTAGATAAGAATGTGTTAAAAAACTGAAATAGACATGTCCCACTCATTTCCAAGAGTTGGGAGTATGTTTAAAAACATTACTCTCCATGCAATCAAATTGTATTTAGAGAGAGAATCTTTAAATAGTACCCATATATCTACCAAATCACTACCAAACTGAATAATTACTAAGGAACCAAGCCATATAGGTTGCAGGTTAATTGCCAATTAATGCTTAATTAAGTTAATTATGGAAGCCCAGTTCTGTGACCTGTGGAACCCTGAGGTAGAATCCTCAGGTGAATGACATCTGTCATTTAGTAACTTTCATTCTCGTTTGTGGTGCATGTATGCATCCTTTGTTGCACTCTCGTGCAAATATCCCAAATGTTTATTTCTGCACACACACACAAAGGAGACTGTGCCTGATATAATTCAAGCCTCTTCATGAAATTAACCTTCCATCTTGAAACAACCAAAGTTTTAGTTAAAAGATGAGACTACTTTTTAACTGGATTTTTAAAGTATGCTTGCAAAGAAAAGAGAGAAGGAGGGAGGGAGGGAGGTGGAGATGGCAAAGATACATAGAATATCAGCCGGTACTAAGCATATGCTTTAATACAAGTTGCCCATATTTGCAAAAGCACATTTTCTTGGAGTTGATGTATGAAAAATGCACATTCATGAATAGCTAAAGCAGTCCGATCTTCTGATAATTTGAGAATATTTATCTTTCCAGGCTTGGAGTGCGAAGTAAAGGTAGCAGTAAGAGCATGCAGGATCCGATCACATTGACCATTAGAGATATTCCATGTTTCAGGGATATGATTTATAATAACTTGGACGCCTGTAGATATCAAAGATTTTTCCAGTACAAAATTGATGCATTGTAAATATATCCAACCAAAAGGGGGTAGCCACTGAAAATGCCCACATCGTAAGATGACCCAACTCTGTTTTCAATTGCATTCTTATTTCATTGACTTCAAATATATTATTTTACGTGAAAACTTTTGGGCTATGGAACTCCTGATTCCCTAGCATAGGAAGAAACACTAAATTTAGAAAAACACGTACATACCTGCATGCAGTCTTGGCCAGCAGTGGGAAAGGACATCTTTTTGTGGGGCGCGTTCTGCTCCAGTCAGGCTTTGTGTTATGTGTTATGTTGCCCACTAGTCTTTGTATTTAATTTTTCATCTAGAACTCTGTCTGCAGCTGTTCTGGTGTTGCTCTCTGTATTATGCATTGCCTCATTGTTTTTAAGGGGAAAATTATTATACGTGTTTAGTGTAGTTCTCCTTCTCCTTCTTCTTGCTCTGCTCTGGTTCTTTGGTATCTTAATCTGCAGATACAATCTGTTCACCCCATCCCTAAATTTTCTCTTCATCCTTCCACAGTACTTCAGACCTTGAAAAAACTACTGTCTTGGACTAGAACTCCTAGAACCCACCAGCTTGCATGGCAGTTGTAGTACCTTCAAGTAACTTTTCCGAGCTTTCCAGGTAAATATTAGATCTCTGCGACTTTATTAGTTTGCTGTTTAATTGTGTTAATCATAAAATGGGGAGATTGATATACGTGCAAGTGTGGTGTGAATGTGAGTTTCTTTGCCTAGGTGGGCAAACAGTCCAACATCCATTGAGACCAAATCAGGGTGTACAATACGAGTGAGTGAAAATTTGCATTTCATTTTTTTAAAAAATAAGAATTTATCAGTTTTCTTTCCATATTTGGTATTTGGGAAGAACTTGAGGTTGAATACAAATGAAATATTGTACAAAATGAAGCTGACAAGATTTGTGCACCCAGGCCCAAAGTTTTGAGTGCGTAATTCTTCAAAGTCTGGCTTTGAATCTCTGTAGTGTCTTCAGTCATCTTAGTGCTGAGGAAAAGTTGCTGCATTTTTTTCCCCTGTCAGGCTGCCCATATTGAAGAGCTACATGCCAGGCAGATACAACACAGTCCTATCCATTGCTAAGGATGGCCATACCTATTGAATTTGGTTGGTACAAATGGCTGAGGATTTTGTTTTGTTTGCTTTGGTAAGAACTGTCCAGAGTTCACAAGTTTCTTCACAAACCTGAACACAGGAAAAAGAAAAACTGGCAAACCCTTGTTCCTCATCAGAATGATGTTTGGGGCAATTGTCAAAATGGCTGAAAAGTGATGGCAATGAACTTAGTGGCTGTCAGTAGCTTCAGTGTTAGAAGTGCAGTGAATCCCCTTTGGGGCTGATAGTCTGCTGCTGCAGTTCCATGTCTACCCTCTGTCTTTTTGGATGGAGATCATGAGGCTATGCTACAGTTCTTTGTGGCCCTTTCTAAACCATCCCCATAGCTGTCAAGACCCAGAACATATTGCTTCTGCTTATTGATGGGGAGAGGAGGTGATGGGAAGGCGAGTGAGACAGTGGAGTATGAGCTTTTCTTGGTTCATGGGGGAAAAAATTGGGAGTGCATGAATAGCTGGGTTGCACCCTCCTATTCCTTCTCCGAGAGCTATGTAGTCTGATCTCCTTCCCCCTTCCTCCCCTCCCCACCAGTAAGTAGCAGTGGTCCCAATAAGGGCTTCACAATATATGTGTGGCAAGTCTTGGACATTGCGCAAAGAGCTACAGAACAGTCAACTAGCACACCGTCCAAAAAGATTTATAAACCACACTTATGCATGTGAATGAAACCAACAGGATTCTGTTGTTGTGTGCCTTCAAGTCATTTCTGACTTACAACAACCCTAAGGGGAACCTAACATGGGATTTCTTGGGACTGAAAGTATGTGACACATCCAATGGGTTTCCATGGCCAAGCAGGGGAATTGAACCCTGGGCTCTATGGTTGGAGTCCAGCCCTCAAACCATTACATCATGCTTGCTTTAACAGGATTCTAACCTGGGTTTTATTCTAGAGATATTAAAGGAGCTATCCAAGGTGGTGAACTATACCCCTAAAATAGGTTCAGCCCCTTAGATGGACTTACAAATCCATTATGCTCTGCACCTTTGTCAGCCTGTTTCCTCAAAGTACTAAGGACAGGTGGAAGGTAAGGAGCACATTTGGAGCTGTTGAGCATCCTTTCATTCACTGCCTGCTCACTAACACCTAGACCAAACCTTGAAGAAAGGGAAATTTGGTAAGTCAACACACTGCAGAAATCTAGTCAATCTATCTTTGGCCTATAGGCCAGAACCTGGGTTGCCATGTAGCAGGGGCAGAAGGATTTTACTGGAGGAGGCAACATGGCTACCTAAACAGAGGGAATAAAATTGCTATCTTCCATCTCTACTTTGCAATATGAAAAAGCTGGGTGGATTCTTGCAATTTGACAGTGTTCATCAGGTTTTGCAATGAGAAATCTTCCATATATCCAAATACAGGCCAAGCAGCTGAATGTGCTGAATAAACTTTAATGTTTTTCACAGATTGCTAGGATTTCTGTGTCTGGGTTATCGCAAACATCTGCAGCTGCAGCCCAACATGATATCTGGGAAATGAACTCACCACTGAAACTGAGCAGAATAATACTCCTTCCTTCCCTTCTTAATGAAGAGAATGAAAACTAGAGAGAAAGGCACTCATTGGGGAGGCAGTGCTGAGTGCCAGAGAAAGAGAAAGGGAGGGAAGGAGAGAGGGAGGGAGGGGTTGGAGAGTGGGAGAAAGGAGGTGTCCCAAATCACCACTTTCTTTTGCTCTGCTTATTACCTATGTCTCCTAACAGATTACAGTGGCCCTTCCACTTTCACAAGGGTTTTGGGTACAGAAAAGCATGTACAGCAGGAGTGGCCAACTTCTATTTGTCAGATGGGGCCACTGGACCTCTTGGAACGCATGGAAGTGGCGGGAGTACCACCACTAATAAAATCTGGCAGTGGACACAGTTGCTGCCACTGCCACTAGTATTTGGCAGCAAATATGGTAGTTCTCTGTAGAGTAGGAGAATCCTGGAGAGTCCTTCTGTATCAAAAGTTACTGTCAGTGTGCACAGGAGGAGCATTGCTGTTTCTATGGGAAGGGAAGGGAAGGGAAGGGAGCGGAAGGGAACGGAAGGGAAGGGGAAAAGAGATTTTGTTTGTTTTTTGTGTGGGTGTATGTATTTTTGTGTGGTGATATCACTGCTGATTTTCAGTGACATGGTTTGCTCCTGCTGCTCCTCTTGGTATTTTTCCCCCTCTTCTTTCTTCTCCTTTCCAAAAGGTCAGACAGGGATGTTTTGGGGAGATGCATATGGCTCCATGGGCCATGTGTTGACCCCTCCAAAGAAGTGGGAGCAGTATGATGGTGCCTGGCCAACCCATCCCTTCTCTCCAACACACACTCAACATGATGTTTGAAGGACCTATAAGTGTACATTTTGGGCACTGCCTGCTTATATAAGGATCCCAGCCTGTGCAAAGAGAGCCTATGTTCATACAGTCTATATGTCTGCATATTTTTGCAGGTGTCATATATTAAATGCACATGAAGAATGTAAGGGGCCAGTGTGGATGAGGTGGTATAAGACTTCCCCACTCTAATCATGCATAGAATAATACCTGAATTGGCCTTCTCTCCCCCTGCTCACAGAGAGAGGGAGAGAGCGAAACCAAATCAAAGAAAGGAATTTGGTCTTTTTGGATAGAGCTTCAAAATGAAAATAGCTTCTAATCTATTCTTTAGGAAAATGAAAGTGCTCTTGTAAAAAGAGCAGCAACATTTATATGTATTGCTGCTATTGTCTAAATACAAAGTCAGCCTTCCATTGTAACATGGGATACTTTTCTCTTGGTTTTGCCAGCTCTTTCCTGGTGAAATCTGGTTCGGCACAGGGTAGTAGCCTATGGATGCACAAATCACCCACAACCCACCTTTGTCATGATTATCAGGAGAGTAAGTTCCATTTCTTTGTTTGCGTCACATACATGTTTAGCTCCTGCTTAGAATGACTTCCATTTTGCCTCTCAGTTCTAATGCATTGGCCCCCAGATTCTTTATGTGGTTTGGAACAATGGGAAATTGTCATCTGTTTCTGCTTCTCCCCTCCCTTCGTTGATGCTTGCAAGAAGACCTGAAATTGGGAATAGAGGAGGAAGGGATTTGGATGGGTCTGGCATCTTTTAAGATTTATGAACTGCTAAATTTAGAATTGCCATTTTGTTATTGCCAGCATGTACTCAGGCTTCTGTGCCTGAGTCACTATGGGGGGAAAACAGCAATTGCCTCTTTTTTCTGAGAGCTCATACGAGTAACATGAAATGGATTCAATTAATCACTTTAAGCACTGCATTTGCTCAGGATAAACAAAGTGTGTATAGGATGATATGCCCTCAAAAGGTAGTCATCTCTCTCTCACACACACACATGCACAGGAACGCTTTTCCCTTTGCAACTCCACTCCTCTCATTATCCTATCTGAAACAGTTTTCTGAAACGAAAAACTGTTCAAGCAAAATATTAAACAGCATTCATTTGTCATTTTACTGCAGGGACCAGGCAACAACCTGCTGGGGTTGGAAATATATGGTCATTACGGTGCTTGTCTTGAATTGTTTGTTTATCTCGTCCCCTTTTTCTTCCTCTTTTGAGCCGTCCTTTTCTGAGTGGTAATTTCAAGCACTTTGGCTTGAAGACAGCTTCCCACTGTGTATGAACTGAAACTAATAGATGCTTGAGAGTCCATCTTATGAATACCCACTCTGAGGTAGATATGCAGACACACAAATCACAACCGTTTACTGTGGTCTCTCCATGTTCAGTTTTATCACCTTGCCATCAGCTGTTGTCATCTATCTAGAATCTCTCAAAAGCTTGCATGATTAGAGTTTATTTTTTCTTTATGCATGGTTTGCCAATTTTAGAAATGTTCAGTCTATAATCAGAGAGTAACCAAGACTGTGCTACAGACTGACTGCTATGACTTATGCCCAAGGCTGGTGTTACTGCCCTGGCTAGTCCGAGCTTTGGGGATATTAAAAGATATCCCTTGATATCACAATTTGGCTGCACTTCTCTATTCCTTTCCACGTGCTTGCGAGGCCACTGGACAAGCACGTAAACAAGCTCGGCCGTTAATAGCTGTAATATTCAAAATACAATACAGGCAGGCCAGAAAATAGCTGACTCACTGCTTTAGGAGACCTCCAGGCAAGTACTCTAATTAAGTATGCACGCCACTTACAAAAGAACCTCTGCCCCGCAATGGCAGCTTGATGGGTAAATTATGCAATACCCCCAAGTACTCTGCGTTTGCATACTGGCTACTCTACTGAGAACTGCTACAATAACTCAATCATTCAGATTCTGACCTTTCAGAGGCTTTGTCTCCAACTCCAAATCTATTGTTTTCCCCCAAGTACAGCATAGCCTGCAGTCACAATTCTCCTTATAAAAACCCTTAATTCCGAGATCTTCCTCGGAACGCTCCCGAGTTTCATCCCGCCTTGCTGCCGCTTTGCTTGGCGAGCCTCCTCTCAGCTCCACGTGCTGAGCTACATCGTACCCCAGCTTCGGTCTCTATTTTTCTGGGCTTCAGGACAGGTGAAGTATCACCCAAACCAACAATCCCTTAAAAATCCCTCTATACCACTCCAACCTTTATTTTCTTTAGTTATCTTGTATGAGTGTGTCGCATACACTATTTTGCTTGTATTTAATAAACATCATTTATTATTTTAACTTCTGTGTTCTCCTTGACTCGACCCGACCCCGTAGACATAGGGTTCAAGATCTCGCTACGTTACCCTGCCTCTCGTAACACTAAGCAGTGCTCTGAGCTAATTTTCCCCAACTTTAGTTGAGCACATTTTGGTGTCCCTCCCGGGACCCCAGTACACAGGGTAACACTGGTCCTTGATATTTTGTTACCTGAGGTATAGTAGCGAACACTGTCCTATCTCCCCACCAGCATTTTTTCCTAATTCATTTATACCTGAAGCAGAAAATTCTCTCTTCTTATTCCTAGAGGAAAAATAACACACACACACATACATACAGATGACCTGTCTTTTCATAATATCTAAAATCTGCAGCTCAGGGTAGCTGCCTCTGTTTAACTAATAATAGGGCTGACTTTGTCTGTTTTTCCATGGCTGAGTATGGATTTGAATCCTAGTCTCCTAAAGTCCTTGGCCAATACCCAACCACTATATTACACTGCTTGTTGTACTAGTACTCAGACACAATATGCCTGAGAAAGAGATACAACAAAAACCACAGTGGTTATACCTTACATCACTTGCAGAACCCACAATACTCTGACTGTGCAATTCTGCATCACCCTCACCACCACCACTACCATCAGCACCCCAACACAGAAGGTGGTTTTGAAATGCTGAATTTTGCTTCCTCAGCCATTCACAGGACTGTGGAAAATGGGAGGCACCACAGCAGTACAAACTGTAGCTGAGAGATGAAACCTACCATCACAGAAACCTTTTTCTCCTGGTTGCAGAAAACTGGGAGCTGCTCAGGTGCCTCCTGAACTTCCCCAGACAGAACATGGCCAGGAACCACAGTTGGACATTTCAAACTACTTCTTGGGTGGTAGGGAATGTTGTGCCAGGAGGTGTTGAATGTTCCATAATGTTCAAAAAAGACATAAAGCTCACATAACCCCTGGTACATCACCAACAGAATACTGGATAATAATCTGCAACCTTAATTTTTATTTAAACAGATTATGACTTTAACACAACAACCCAATTAAAAACAACTTAAAACCACATCAGAAATATGGGTGAATATTGTACCCACCCCTGTTAAAGGTCTCTTCCTCAGCAGCCAGTCAGTTACCCTAAGACTGTTAGAATGAAAGGCCTTTTCCTGCATGAAAAAAGGCAAGCGGAAAGGGGTCAGCCTAGGTTCTGCCCTTGGAAGGAGCCCACAGCCTGGGACCAACTACCAATAAGACCCCCTCTGTCTCTACCAAACATGCTTATAACACAGAAATGGGGACAGTGCAGCCCATGGGCCTCCCAGATTAAAAAATGGCCCCAAATGCCTCCAGCATTTTTGGGGGGTGGTTTTGGCGCATCCTTCAGCCACACTGGGCCATTTTTTGACCCAGGAGAGGCAGGGTTTTTTTCCAACATAAAGTGACTTGGAAATTGGCTTAGATACTACCTAAAAGCAGATGCTAGTCCTGCCATGCAGCCATATAAAGTAGCTTACTTCAGCTGGCTTTTGTGGTGGTGGTGGTGGTGGTGGTGGTGGCGGCGACAGATAGATCAAGAGAAGAATTCAGACCTCACATAAACTGTAAATCTATGTTTTACTTTCTAGTCTGGCTATCTGAAGAACTGTTGAGGGGCTCCAGTTCCATGGTGGATCATATGTTTCATACTGGATCTGGGCACGCCCCAGAGTGTGGAGGGCCATATTTCAGCCTTCTCTGGAACTCTGCACCGCGGCATTTTGGTGGACTGAAAGTGATATTTTGTCTTTAAAAAGCAGCCAAAAGTGATAAATGGAGGCTGTTCTGGCCTGCCCCATGAAACAGCTTGCAATGACCTAATCTGGCCCCAGTGAGTATAGTAAAGTTTCACCCACAGGATTCTATTCTTGAAGAGGAGCATACATCCATACTTCACTACAAACTCCTTCTGCCGATCTCAAGAATATCTAAAGGGGAAGGCAGGAGGCACACAATGGAGGGATTTCTGCTCCTTCTACCCTCATGCAATTCTAATCATGTCAGGGCTAGAATACTTTTACAGGCTTCATGTGACACTGAGGCTGAGACTCTGTATTGAGAGACATATCACATATGTGTGACTATGATACTCTCCTGTCAAAATCCCTGCATCACAACCCACTCTTTCTCTGCCACGGATCCTCCAACACAACCATTTCCTGGCTGGTAGAGAACAAGAAGGATGGCTGAGAAATATCCAACTATCCTCTCCTGTAGCTGGACATACAACACCAGGCATCTTCTGGAACCTCTCAGTGGTTCTTCAGAGGACCCAGAGGATAATGTCATTGTTGTGCACCCAACTGCTGGAAATAGCTAGACACTGCTATTTTCCTTGATCTCCACTCGCCAGTTAGATTGGATTGACACCATTGTAATTCACTAACAAGATGTCACTGGCTTGACAATAGCCATATTTGGGGACATCAGTTCAAAATCTGATCACTGGGAGGTCAGTACAAAATTCATTGTAGATTTACACTGTTGAAACTAATCAACAGGGTGTTGGCCTGAATGGTTTTTGGGGGAAGGGTCAAAGTAAACATGGTGTTCACCACAAATGGATTCTTGATTAATGCCTTGCATGCTTCTGCTTTATTTTTAAATTTTCCATAGCCACCACAGAGAAAGGAGTGATCCAGTTTGGGGCTGTGACATAAGCAAAGCTTTCTGAGATAGTAGCCTGTTCATCTCATGCTGTTTTCCTACTCAGAATCTTCACTGGTTCTGGGGAAAACTGGATTGGCTTAGTGGGTGGGGTTTTTGGAAGAAATGGGCTTGGGAGAAAGGGTAAGGAGTCTGTTCTCCATCCCATTCTGGATTGGGGCCCCCACAGCTACAGTTGGTTTTGAACAAAAAGCAGGTGAACCCCCTATGTGGTGTTCAAAGCTGTGATGAGTGTTGCAATTACTTTGGTTCTCAGGATGTGCTTCAAAGAATGAACAGGAGATTAAATGGAATTTCAGCAGCAAGATGCTGCTGTTGTCACTGCCGACTGGAAAGCAGAAATACTGTCATCTTAGGAAATGTTTTAAGCCTCTGTGTTCTACTTCCCCTGCTGTTCATTGCCTTCCATGTTCTTTAATATTCACCAGCTAAGTTACACCAATGCATCTTATTGTGTTTAATGGTTGGATAAGCCAGATCAGGGTGATTACCCCTAAGGGAGTGTTAGTAAACCTTGTTTTAACAAGCTTAAATTTATACTACTGTCAAACGTTAATTGCCCTGTTATGCTCACTTTGCATGACTGCTGATTACTAAGGGGGCAGTGGTAAGAAACAATAAGAGAAAGAAGAAACAATAAATGCAAAAGTGAGCATAGTAAGACGCTACCAGCTGGCAAAAGGATGAAAACTACCAAAGAATAATTCAGCATATGAGCAGCACAGAACAGCACTGTATATACAGAAATGGGACTCCAGCTGCTATTGCCCCTGAAACAACAGTGTATGTGTAGATGTGCAGAAATGGCATGCTGGACTGCATTAAGGTACAAATAGATGCTCATTAGAAAACATCAGACTTTCCACAAAGGACAGCTTTTTAAAAGGGCTGGTTGGGAAATGAGCTGTTTGTTCTGTAAAATCAAAACCAAAATTGCCTTTGCATTCATCTTCTGGCTTTAAGAATGTGAGAACACTGTTGTATCAGACCATAAGGACTCAGAAAATGGACAACATGTGTCCTTTCAAATGTCAATGGGCTATAACCCTCATCACCTCTTACTGGCTAGTGCTGCTGGGAGCTGCAGTCCAAAAACAATTGGAGGGACACATTTTCTGCTCCTCTCTTAGAATATCTGTTTCCAATCATAGCCAACCATATGCCTCTAGAAATTATAGAAGTAGAGGATGAACACCTCTGCCACATTTTGGGCGTAGCATTTTCAATTTGATAATATACTACCTCTGAATATTTCAAGAATGTTTCTTAAATATCAAATATTTACTTAAATATTCTTAAGAATATTTCTTAAAGCTATGAGAGGCTGAGATGCCCAGCAAAAATATACTGTGTTGTGATTATGGCAGTGTGTGTGTATGCAGCAATAGCAGTGAAACCCCTGGTATTTAGACTGATCTGGTGTGATGGCATGTGATCACAAACCTTCCAGTTCCTCAAGAGGAAAAAGTTATAGGAGTGTTTGTAGACTAGATCAAGGGTAGAAAAAGTTGTCATTTTTGCTTTACATATCTTTACATATGTCTTATCTCATGGAGCAACCTGAGGATTGCAAAGAAGGACAAAGAGGTAAGAAGTTGTTGCACCTAAAGGCAATATGGCTCAAGGGGGAAAAATCAATGTAGGGAATGGATTAGAAAAACAGAAACGTAAGAGAGGATAAATGAAAGAGAAAGAGGGATGAGGAAAGGGGTGTAAAGGACAGACAAATGAAGCAAGAAGAAGTGAATAAAAGATCAAATTTTGCAGAAATGCATAGAGCTTATATGAGGAGCATCATGTTGCCCAGTATGAAGGTCATTAAAGGACATAAGCACTTTAGAACAAAGCTCCTAAATACAGTGAGCCAAAGTAGGAAGCAGGCTGAAAAAGAAAGTTAGATGGAAGAGAGAGGGAACTGAAGATTTGAGGACACATTTTGATTTCAAATCACCAGACACCACAGACTTCTCTTCCTCTATCAACTTGTCTAATTCCTCTTTAAGCCCATCTGTGTTGGTGGCTACCCTCAGATCATGCAGTAACAATATTGCACAATTGTCCTTACATACTTTGTAAAGAAGTGCTCAGTTTTCCATCTGGCATTCAGGACAAATCCCCTTAGAGCATGGGTTTAAGCTGCAATGCTTTCTTGTTTTACTTTTGGCACCCTAATTTTGATGATCAAGTTATTGCATGGGTTCCTGGACTGCTCTTAGCCTCACTCACTCAAGCATAAGGGTGTTTTTGCTGTTATTCCTGATAAACTGAACGTATGTCTTTTCCAGGTGCTGTAATTACTGTGAATAGGGTACTTTTTCTACTGCTTATGACACCTAGCTAAGCTGCAGGTCATACTGCTAACAAGAAATACTTCCTTCTTTGTAAGGGATGCTCTGGCAATAAGGCGGGGGGGACTCAATTAAAAGCAAACTCAGACACATTGGGCCTACAAGACCAAACTCTCTCTAACATTTATCTGATCGAAACAAGCTTCCCAGAAACTATATTGACTCCTGTCCTTTTCAGAGAGCTTTTTTTTTTTAAATCTTGTTTCTGAACCTCTGAAAAAAATGCTTGACTCTCTCCCATAAATGGCAAAGTCAGCTAATGAAGTGCTAGTGGTTGAATCCAACTTTGTTTCCTTTATGTCCTTCACTTGGACTCTCATTTTATTTTCCATTTAACTTCAGTTTCAGGTCCTCAGAATTCAAGATCTGATGATAAATCATGGAGAGGATTCTGAAGAGGGTCTGAGGGGCTCTTCTTGCCTTTTTTTCCACCCTCCAGATCTTAGTGGGCTACACCTGCCCTCTTCTTCCAAACTCAGACACTCCAATTTTGGAAGAAAGAAAAAATAAAGCTATCTCTGCTGCTGCAAATCTGCCAGGGAAAATAGTGCCCATTTGGGGCTTCTGGGCATACACTTGTCCATTATTTGGCTCCACAATATTGAGGATGATGGGGTGCTGTGTGGATTTCAGGGGTGTGGTGGCCTATGGCCTGCAGGCTACAAGTTTCTGATCTCTGCTGTAAATGGTAGCAATAAAGATGAAGCTTGGCATTGTTACCAAAAGCTTTGGGTGGTTCTTGAGATTCAACTTTCCTTCTCACTGCCAGCATTTAAAGAATAGAGAATATAGCAGAAAATACTTTCAGCCATTTGAAGGTCTCTTGCTCCTTTAAAAGATCCCCACCTTTTACCTTTGTAGCTCTGTACACTTGCAAATCATAGATTCATAGCATGATAGAGTTGGAAAAGACCACAGGGGCCATCCAGGCCAATCCCCTGCTATGTAGGAACACACATCAAAGCACCCCTGACAAATGGCCATCCAGCCTCTGCTTAAAAACCTCCAAAGAAAGAGACTGCACCACACTCCAAGGCAGTAGATTCCACTGCTGAACAGCTCTGACCGTCAGGAAGTTCTTCCTGAGGTTCAGGTGGAATCTCCTTCCCTGTAGTTTGATCCATTGCTCCTTGAAATGTTTCCCTGAACAACCTTGACTGAAACCCACTTTTTCTAGGAAGCTTTTCACACAACTTTCTGGTCTCCATGTGCTACTGTAGAGTTGGGGATCATACATTTGCCTGATGTTCAGGGACTGAAGCATCTGTTGTCCTTCCCCATTGGCTAAGTTAGCTAGGGCTGATCGAAGTTGCACTCCAACAATGTTGGACCAGATTATCTTTGGGGTACCAACGTTTTTGATTCTACAATTAAAGATAACATACAATTTGGTTTTCATTTCTCATGCTGACTTCAAAGTAGACGGCAGTTTTTTATGTTTTCCAAACTGAGCTGTTCCATTATTGCCCCCACTTCATATTCCAAGTCTGGGAATACCTGCTTGGCTGCCTTAGCCTATAAACAAAGCATGCTGCTTAATTATCCTCAGTTAATATAAAGGCGACATAGTTGAGATGGTCTTCACAGCAAAAATTATCAGCCTTTTGAGCTCTGTCCAAAGTTCTGAAAGCCCTGCTATTGATAAATCCTTGACTTCAGGCATCCAGACCACAACAAAACCTTTTACATGTTTGTGCCTTTTTCTGTCCCCCTCCTTTTTTAAAAAAAAATGCTGTGGATTGCATGTCATACATCCAGAATCTGGCTTGTTTTGTGTACAGCATATGAATGTCCCATCTACTCATTTCAAACTGTCATCTGTGTAGAAAAAACTTACTTGATTTCCACATGAAATAACCCGTACTGTGTCAGAAAACATAAAAGGTATATCTGCAGTATTATAACAGCTTGATCCCACATTAATTCCAATGGTTCCATTCCATGGAATCCTGGGATTTGTAGTTTGGTGAGATACTTAGAATTCTCTAATGTACTCCCCTGAACTATATCCTTAGAGCTCTTTGGCAGAAAATTTCTAAATAACTCATGAAACTACAGATCCTAAGATTCCATATGATGAAAGCATGGCAAGTAAAGTAGGATCAAAGTGCTGTAACAGCAATGTCTTTCCAGAGAACATCATTCAAGAAAGTGAGCTAGCTCTCACATGCACATACATCTCCCCACACATTCTTTCATATTTACCTTGTTCATTCTCCTTCTCATTTTCTCAACTACCTCTCTTAATTCACACTCACCCACTGCTTTCATACTCATAGACTCCCCCTTTGAACTAATATAGCTTTTGATAGGTTGTGTGATTTTCATCAGCTTAGTAATGCTGGGGAAAAGGATCACATCCACCCACAGCACCACTCTGGACCTCTCTTTGCTCCTGGAGTGCTATTTGTCCAGTGCTTAAGGGATGCATTTGTGGACCCAGTATAGAGTTATGATTGGTAGGACAGACTAGGATTAGGAAAACTTGGGTTGTATAGACCTATCTAGCTATGAAGCTTGGAGGGTGACCAGTCACTTATTTCTCAGCTAAACCTACCCTATAGGAGTTTTGTGGAGGTGGAAGGGGAGAGAAACTTAAGGTCCTAGAACAGAGTGGCAAGTATGTGACTCTAGACTACATGTGGCCCGAAAGCTTTTTCTGTCCTTCCATAACCCTGTCTTTTAAATCAAGACTTTTCCCACATGTTTTTAGCAAGATTTTTTAAAAAAAAAAATCAGAAATGAATTCACCAGAGGATCCATGGAAGGTTTGGGAAGTCATGGGAATGCTCCTCGGATCCTTTGAAATTAACCCACCTATGTCCTAGAAGAAAAACCCAGATATAAAGAGTAACTAAGCTAAGAACCAGCATGGATTTGATTTTCTGCTTGGCCATGGAGGCCCACTGGGTGATCTTCAGCACATGACACACTCTCAGCCCCCAGAAAACCCTGTGATAGGTTTGCCTTATGGTTGCCATAAGTTCAAAACTACACAGCAGCAACAACAGAGCCCTATTTGACTGGATTTGCCATTGTTATTCATGTGGCATTGCAGACAGATGATGTGATTTGTTTCCCCATCAGTTCCTGTACTAAATGATCTCTTTGTACACTATATTAACATAACACTAGCTTCAGGGTTGCACAGCCACCCTGCTGTTTGTTGCCTGTGCTGCCTCTTAATATAACTTGCAGGTGCAGCTGGAACATCCTCCCAGGGCTAGCAGGAAGCCTTCCCTGGGCTGGATAC
This sequence comes from Cyclura pinguis, assembly GCA_030412105.1. Taxonomy (NCBI): domain Eukaryota; kingdom Metazoa; phylum Chordata; class Lepidosauria; order Squamata; family Iguanidae; genus Cyclura; species Cyclura pinguis. The sequence goes on along the minus strand of CM059600.1, from coordinate 250,274,000 downwards.
TGCCCAGAGGCTTCCAGTTGCTGACCCCATGCTGTATGGCATGAAGCTTTTTGCTGATATAAATTTATGCTGGCAAGAATGACAAAGATGGGCTTCATTGCTCACATATGTGCTATTTACTGAAATACTCTCATGTGTTAGATGTCTTTATTTTATTTCTACTGGAAATGAAAAACTCCCTAACATTTGAAGATGGGTACTGAGATAAGTTTAGCATGAAGGCATAATATTTGGGCAGAACGTGCCTCTCTGATTGCAAGTTTATACACGACTATACACAAAAACAATATTTAGCTTTCATCTCCGGGGTTGGTGAAGTGGAAACCATGCAATTTTCTCTGTTACTGCTTTGCAGCTTCCTCGACTCTAGGACAACTCTTGTGGAAAATGGACCTATGTAACTGCAGAAGGACCCCACCCTTTTTTAAAAAAAAAATATGGCTAGAAGAGGAGAATTTGATAATCATATAGTACCTGGCTTATTCAGGCTCCTGTATTACTTTGAGACCATTTTCATCCAAGCCATTACAGAAGTTGTATATATAAAAACACAGACTCAGCTTTCCTAATGGTAGGTTTCCACAATTCCCTTTCTGTCCAAACCAGCACCCCTGGCTTTTCCAGGACACATGAACCAGGTGTTTGTATACTTAGGGTCAGGATACATACTAATAGGTCTTTTTGGCTTAAAAATGCAGCTATCTGAAGGACGACCCTCCCTTAATACCTCTTCTTGACTGATTGTGTTTGAGATGAGGCCAGGCAAACATTCTGCCTATGAAATTAAGTTAGAGGCATCTGGTGGCTTCCATGTCGGGGGAAGTGTGAATCTACTTTGGGTTTTAGGCTGAACTTTGAAGGAGCTAGCCAAAGTGCTGAATGTGTGTGTGTGTGTGTGTTTGCTGTTTGCCTTCATGTTGTTTCCAGCTTATCATGATCCTAAGGTGAACTGCTCATGCGGTCTTCTTGGCAAGATTTCTTGAGAGGAGGTTTGCCATTGCCTTTCTCTCAGGCTGAGAAAGTTTGACATGCCCAGGGTCACACAATGGTTTTGCAAGACTGTAAGGTAATCAGAGCCCTGATCTCTAACACTGAAACCACTACCCCACTCTGACTCTCGAGGTGTTGAAACCTGCCCCCCAAAATGGGTTGGGCCTCATGGTGAACAGGTTCAGCATCATAGCTTCTGTTGGGAGTTAGAGTTTTCCAGGGTGTTAGCCCTTTGGGGAAATTCTATGAAAGCTTAAGCTGTTAGGAATTAGCCTTCTTTTCGCAGAGTTGCAGAAAAAGCATATTCCAATCTCTCTGTGGCTTCCCTGAAAGGAGACTGACTTAGAAAGCAAAACAAAGCAGGCAGTTTCAGGTTCCAAACTTAAAAGATTTACTAATAAACTTTACAGTTACATATACATTGGAGAAACTAGATCCTAACTAACTAATAAAAGGATTAAGGAAGATAGAAGCTTCATTCTTAACTCACCAGCTTCTTGGTGGAGAGGCTCACATAGCAGAGAGAAGGTGCTAGAAGCAGGATTGCAAAAGGGAAAGAGAGAGGCGTGGTCTTCTATGCAAGGCCAATGACTGACTCCAGGGTGTATCCCAGGTACATGTTCTGGACATCATAGCCAATCATTTGAAACAACACAGAGCAACAGTTGAGACTTTAGGTGAAAAGCCAGAGGGCTTTTACATGCAAAGGAAAATTAACCCTATGGTAGCTAAGCTCAATTTGTCCTAGAACAAGAGCGGAGAGGAGAGAGAATGCTAGAATTTTCCAACGATTTCTCTACAGCTTGAACTAAAACCAAGAGTGGATTCACAGCATCCCTGACAGGGAAGCCACCAACCATCACTGAGTTAAGTTTCTGTGATGCATTCACTAAGTTCTTCAGTTCATGGGCATGCATGAGACAGTCTAAAATTTCTATATAATTCCTCATTCCAATAAACAATATTTAGACCATACTCCATACACATTTTGTCTCTGTCGTCCTCTTAATTTGCTCGCATCTGAATGCGTCACTGCAGTTTTTGTCTCCCAGAATAGCAGTTTGTTGGTCATTTGTCAGACCAAAACCCCTGAATATATGCAGCAAATTGTTTCATGCTTGTGAATGGGCTTCATTGTCTTGTTTGATATAATGAGGGCAGGGGATTGACATTTTCCTACCTGTTTTGAGCATCCTCCAAAAGCTTGGGAGAGAATGTACATGCTTGGTGTCTGAACTAACTTGCCTATAAGCAGCCTTCCCAGGCTTTTTCTTGTTTGCAGCAAGCACAGATACTTTAGAGACGTTATGCTGCTCAGTGCACAAGTAAAGCCATGAAAGAATTTTAGACTGTGGCTTTATTACTAGAGAATGTGAAATCAATAATCCACTATGAATGATGTGTCTGGCTTGGCTGTAGAGAAACACAACTGAGAGCTGCAACAAAATTTTGCAGTGTGAAGGGCTCCCTGTTTAAGATGCCAGCCATTCTATGCCCTTTCTTCTTGGTGGTTATTCCCAGGCTGGTACCTTCCAAAAGTATAAAAAGGAGGATAGGATAGCTCCTTACTTGTAATCTTGCTCACAGGAAAAGATCTTCCTATGACGTATGCATATATCTATATCTATATATCTATATCTATATATCTCTCTGTGTGTGTGTGTGTGTGTGTCTATGGGTTGAGAGAGAGAGAGAGAGAGAGAGAGAGAGAGACCTAATTCAGAATCATGGATATGGATGAACATTGATATATTCTAAGCCATTCTTTTATGAGCTCAGTATTCAAATTCTTGGATTTGAATGGACAAAAAATTGACTTTTTTAAAAAATAAAAAAGGAACTGAAATAAAATTCTCATCCATCACTAGGTCACATACATAATCTAACAGCTTCCTGAAACAAAGCTTAAATATTTAGTTTGTATATTTTAAAATTTCATTTCAGAAATTTAGTTTTCAAGCAGATGGACATTTTTCACTTAGACTGTTTTTGCAGTAAAAAGTTAGTATAGAATCACCATTCGTTGGCTCTACTGGATAGATGTGGCAGGCTACTAATTTCTAATAATTTACTAATTAACTAATTTACTAATAATCCTTGCATTTCCTAAAATGGCCAGTTGAATGAATTGGTTAATGTGGGCACTCAGTCAGTATTCTTGGTACTGAATATTATTAACTGTCCTATTGGACTGTTTCATTCTAATTTCAACCTTTGATGTATTTTAAAGGCATTGGTTTTATCAAAATATCAGTGGTGTATTTGCTATGGCCATTGTACATGAATTGTCTGTTCTGTGATATTCTGTGAATATAGCGTATTCATTGAAAATGAAGTATAAAATACTGGCTCTGAGTGTAGCCATAGTCCCTCAATTGACTAATGGAGAATGCAAATTATTTGATTGCCAGCATGCAACATTTTTTTTTTTGTCCTATCACCTTTTATGAGACCTGATTTACAAATCCTCTCTTTAAAACAGAGCTCTCATTCACTATTGTGCATTACAGTACAACCCTCAAATCTGTGGGGGATTAGTTCCAGGGCTCCCCACGGATATGGAAATCCATGGATTTCTGGTGGGCCCTGGGCCTGCAGCTGGAGGCGGGAAAACAGTGGGCAGCACGATCCCACATTCCCATTGTTTTCAACCATGGACAACTGAATCCATGGATTATGAATCCGTGGATATGGGGGTTGTACTGTACTTTGTCTAGTGTGGACTGGAAAAGCCACAGTGATATGTTTCAGTGACACTGCAGCTTTACTTAAAAGATTCCTCCAAAAAGCGTTTATCTCTTTTATTGCTTCCTACTGATCACAGCTAGCATTTTCCATTAATAGCATTCTAATTAGATTGATAATTGTCTTTTAATATCCATTCTTGTTTCTGGTGAGGTGAATAGGTTGATTATTTATATTTAGGGTGCATATGATGTTGAGGCAGCAGCATTCTAAGGAATCACCTCTTAATGACTTCCTAATTACTGAGTAATTTTTCCCTGACAATGGGAAGTTTTAACTGCTGGTTTTAACTGCTGGTCTCTTGTTTTAATTATTTTTGGTTTTTTTTTTAACCATCAACTATTTTTTACTACCAAATTTTACCATCAAGAGTTTTTTTACCATCATTTGGCTTCAATTTATGGTGACCACATGAATAAAAGAACCTCAAGACCACTGGCCATCAATCTGGTCTGCTGAAATCCTGCAAACACAAGGACATGGCTTCCTTGATTGAATCAACACACCAGTTCTGAAGTCTCCATCTTTTGCTGCCCGCCCCTCGAAATGAAGAGACCACATGACAGGACTTGGGGATAAACTATGGGCAATTTATTATTTATTGCCTATTTATACATGAACTTGAACTTGACCTTGGACATGACATTGAACTTAAACTTGACTTCATGGGTGGGGGGGCTGCATGATATCAAAATACCTGGTCCTGAGGGCAAATCCCTGATCCAGAGCCATCTCAGTGGCCCCCTCTGGAAAGCGTGCTCCACGAAACCCACCACCTGCCACAGGGCCCAGAAGTGAGGGCATAAAATATTTGAGCCTGCCCCAAGGAAGCCCTCCTTCTTCGCCCTTCACCTACTGCCTGACGACCAGGAGAGTGAGCTCCAGAGGCATATCCTACACCACCTTGTGCCAAAGGTATATCCTGATGCCATAATACTCCCCCTTCACTTGCCGGGAGACCTATTTAACTCCTATTTAAGATGTCACCCTGAAAGCCAATTGTCCAGTCCCTTCCTGCAGTGTAGGGTAGGCGAACCCCCCCACCTTGGGGGGGGGGATTCCTACCTGGCCCCAAAGCAACCAGTAAGCTTACATTACAGATGAGAGTGGGAGAGTGGGTCACCAGAAATGAAGAAGAAGCCAGCAGGGGAGGTGGAACCATGGTTTAAAGGTCCTGCCTGGCCTGCTCTCCTCCCCAGCAGCCAGCATGACAATGGTCACCCTGATGACATGGTCCCCTTGTAAAGGGGGAACAAAAAAGTCACCTCCCTCTCCGAGCTGCTTGGAACATGGGGGGGGGGGACAGTTTGCTGCCCACCTCTCGAAATGAATGTGGCCCCGAAGTGTGGCCCCAGGTAGCTGCCACAAGTGTGACGCTCTGCCCAATATACAAAACTGTGGCCGCAAATAAAAACTGATTTCTGTCCAGATGAATGACCGGGATATGAAACAAGAAGGAGACATATTAGAAGTGGAAAGACCATGCATGTCAGCGAAAGGTAGAAGACCTCCACTGACCAATCCACTTGATGCTCTTTGCCTCCATGCCCAATGTGGCCACCATAGATGCTGCACCTATGCGGAAAAAATGTGTGCCAAACTTAACACCTTGGAGCCCAGGGGCTGCCAGTGCCCTTGATGTAACTGCCCAAAATTGGTACCTCGTCAGAGGCAATGTGTCAGTGTGACAAAAAAGTGGCCCCGGGTATGACCCCCCGTACAGCCACATAATCAGTGAGGGCCCTGACCAGGCAGAGTGCGCTCTCCCCACATTTTAGCAAAGTGAAGACCGAGCCCCACCTCACCTGATTGATTTTGGAACTCCTAATTATGATGCAGACGTAGCTGCTCCCTATGGTCAGGTCCCTGAATTCCAAAGCCCTACCTGACTTGTCAGCCCTGCTCTGAACCACCAGCTCACAAACACTTAAGGCTCTGAAGAATTCAGTGAGAGCTGCTGCGTGAAATAGAAGTGCTTCAAAAGGCAAAGAGGATATGGCTCTCCATACGTTACCCAGGCCCCTGAGGATAAGCGGTGAGAGCAGTTTATGCTTGTCCCGAACTGGCCCATGGTCCCTGGTCCAACCCTCGATAACCTTACAAATCCTAAAATCCCCAGTGGGGTCCTGGAGACCTTGAACTTTCGACCAGAAGGCTATAGCAGAGAGGGTCAAGTGGATGGTCTGTGGGGAAATCCCAGCTTCCCTCAGGGACACACAGAACTGTAGAACATGGTCCACTGGTATCGACTAAACCTCTCCCAACCCCTGCCTAGCCCTGAACTCAGTAAAGTCCCTGGTTACCTTCAAGTAACTTTGCTTGGAACTTGGGGCCAAGGACAAGCTGATGGCCTGCACTATCTCACCCCTCCAGGATTCCACAGGTCGGGAGGCATTGGTTCCAGCCAAGCTGCAGCCTCGGGTGGCAGTTCTCTGAAACAGTCCATCTGCATATGGGAAAGAGCATCAGCCAAAGAGTTGTCAATACTGGTAACATGCTTAGCCATGAAAAGAATGTTAAAATGGAGACATTGTAAGGTGAAGGCCCTAATGAAGTGCATCAACCTCAGAGACCTGGAAGAAAGGCAGTTAATCACTCAGACTGTAGCCATGTTGTCGTACCAGAAGTGCATGGCCGAGTTGGCAGAGTCCCTGGCCCAGATGTGGATGGTGACTAGTATTGGAAAAAACTCCCAAAATGTGAGGTCTGTAGTAATGCCCATGTCAATCCATGCTCTAGGCCATTTCTGGGTGCACCAGTGGCCTCTGAAAATACTCCGAAGGCCATGAAGCCTGCGGTGTCTGAGGCCACCTGGAGAGCATCTTGCACCTTCATTTTCTCCTGCCAAAATGAAACACCGTTAAAGTCATCCAGAAATGTTTGCCAAACTTGCAAATCCTGCCTGATTTCTTGAGTAATCCTTATTCTGTGATGTGTCTGCCTGAACCATGAAGAGCATCACAGAGATGCCCAAGGAAGGCTCTTCCTGGTGCCACCACATGACAGACAGGTGGCCCAAAAGGTCCTGAAAATCCCAAAGCATGGCCTTGTGCTTTGAGATGAAAAATGAAACCCTGCATCTCAGGTTGCAAACCTTTCACAACGGGAGCCTGCAGAGCTGGTTGACGGTATCAATCTTAATGCCCAAGAAGGTGAGCTGCTGCTCTGGGCCCTCGGTTTTCTCATGCGCTCATGGGACCCCAAACTCCTCCATTGAAGCTGTGAACTCTTTAAGCAGAAAAGCACATTGGCCAGACCCCACGTGCCCAATGAAGAGAAAATCATCCAGGTAGTGAACCACCTCCTGCAAACCAGTTTTGCTCCTGATGGCCCACTCAAGGAAGGAGCTGAATGCCTCAAAAGCTGAGCAAGATTGGGAGGGCTCTGTCCATGTAGAACTTGCCCTTGAATGCGAAGCTCAGCAGTTCAAAGTCATCCAGATGTACAGGGAGCAAGCAGAATGCTGATTTGATGTCACACTTTGCCAACTCTGTGCCCAACCCGTGCCTCCTAACAACATGAACCGCTGCATCAAATGAGGTGTAATGGACAGTGCACAATTCCCGGGGAATAGCATCATTGGCTGATTCACCCCTTGGGTATGAGAGGTGGTGTATAAGGTGAAATTCGCCGGGTGCCTTCTTTGGAACAACATCCAAAGGAGAAACCTGAAAGACCGGGGTAGGGTGCTGGTTGAAAGGGACCAAGACCTGCCCCTGCCTTACCTCCTTACTAATCTTCTCCCAGACAAAGTGTTCCATGCCACTAACTTGAGATTGTTTTCAAAGAAGGGGCCCTGAGGCCCCAAAAAAGGAATCTTAAATCCAAAATTGAAGCCTTCCATCAAGTATTTTGCTGCAACGTGATCCGGATAAGCCTGAAGCCAGGTTGCCAAAACTGGAACCTTAACTGGACTGGGGCCATTTGGGAAGCACAGAGGCTGCTGCACCACTGCACCATCCCTCCACATCTCTGGGTCCCCTACCAGGAGCCCTGCCTGTGGGGTAGGAGTGAAAGGAGTGTGGACACAAACACAGTGAGCATGTATGCTTGAATTTGCACGGATGCTGGCAACACAATCCCTGCCAACCAAACTCCCAGCAAAGGGAGCTCTACTGCTGATCCTGCCTGTCTAAAGGGCACACAGCACCACCACCTTTATTAAACTGGACCAAATGGCCGCTATCCGCCCTTTCTCCAAAGATGGGGCATGCTGGAGCCATGATAGATATCCACAGCTGAGGGCGAATCATGTCCCAGTGCAAGCTGACATCCTCAGTCACCATATGACAGAAGGATTTATCATAAAACAGCCAGGCATAGCGAGCAAAATCAGTATACGCCCTGTAAATTATATTAAAATAAGACATGAGTGGTGGCAACTTGGCCTGTTGGGCCTTGCATGTCTGAGTACACCAAAAAGTTAGACAGCCAATTAGCCCAATTTCTATCAATTCTACACTTCTTAATCTTTTCTCTATCTCTCTTGTCTAGTTCATCTTTGTCCTTCTTCTCTAAATCCCAGTACAGAAGGGAGAAAAAGTCTACTCCCACCGAGGATCTTCTCTTTGGTGGTGGGAGCCAGGTGCTTATCCATAGGGACCAGCTGGCTTCCGGGCCCACCCCCAACACAAGAGTGCCCACAGGACCCTGTGGAGCCCCCAGAGCTGGCCTGAAGAGTATCCACCCCCTTTAGTGAACCACCTAAATGGCTGGTGACCCAAAGTGGAGGACATCCAAGCCAAGGGAACCCATAAGGATAAGGCACTTGGCCTATGGGGGGGGGGATGAGTACGACTATGACTGCTGCCCCACCAACTGACCAGTAAACTACAGCCACCCTGAGCTGATTGGAACGCCACTCCAAACTCAGCAGGCTTACCTTGGACAGAGACTGTGGACTCAGCACTTCTAGCTGGTACCAGCTCCAAGGATGCCTGAGTTGATGAAGATACGCTGGCATGCCCCCACGTGTCACCCTGGTCCTCCCTGGGCTCACTTCTTTCGGGCACCTCTGAGCATGAAAGGGCCTCAATACCACCACTCCTAATGACCTGCAACTTAGACAACACAGCTGCCATGATGCTATCCAACAACTCATCTGCCAATGAGGATGCCGCTGCCTGGGGCGCTGGACTAGAGGCTAAGGCCCTTTTGGCCAGTTGCTTACCCTTGGCTGTGCTAGCCAGGGGAGTGGAAGTGGCTGACGGGGTCCTCTTAACAGGCTGTTTACCCTTAGCAAAAGGGGTGCCCTTTTTGGCACCGTTCCAAAATGAGTCCTTCCCGCTAAAGCTGTAACTGAGAAAAATAGAGACCGGAATACTGGGATGCCTGAAAACGTGGAGATTGGGATGCCCTTAAATGATGTTGGAGACCAGGATGACTGAAAATCTGGGAAACCAGGATGCCCTTAAATGATGTTGGAGACCTGGGACACCATGATGCCAAAGGGGAGATTAAAAAAAATAAAATCTCCCCATCAGCTTGTGCCCCCCCAAACCTGAAGTCCCCAGTGGGGCAAGAAGTCTAGGAGTCCAGAGGTCCAGGAGTCCAGAGATCTATCACCAATTCTCCTGTGCTCCCACAAAAAGCCAGATTTCCTCTTTTTTTTTTTTAAATTAGCACTGGCTGATCACCCTGCAGCAGACCCGGCCACGCAGGCTGTCACTGAACTAATACTGTTTGTTTTTTTTAAGCATTGGGCTGATGGTAATAGTGGATGAGATGGAAAAGCAGCTGAAGAATGTAAAACAGAAAAACTTTGATTTGCTAAAAAACTGGTAAAATTACTGGTATGTAAGTTATGAAAAGAGAAAGAAAACAAAATGATTTCGAAACTGCAAGAGGGAAACACTATAATAATTGATAATGAGAAAATACAAAAAGCTTTCATCATTTTTATTGTTCACTCTGTAAAAGACAAGACACCTCCAGGGAGAAGTTGGAAGATTGTATGTTTAGACACAATCTGCAAAAAAATTACAGAGGAACAAGGATGAACTATATATGTCTCTATAACAGCGAGAGAAATCTGTGAAACTATTAAGAAGATGAATCTGGGAAAGACACCACATCCTGATAGGCTCTTAGCCCTGTATTATAAATGCTTTGAAGTGGAAATTTTACAACCATTACAACAATACTGAATTCAGTTTTACAAACTGGAGGAATTCCTGATAGCTAGAAAGAGGAAATACAACTTTGATACCAGAAAAGGATCAGGACTTGACATTGACTAAAATTATACACCAATATCATTGTTGAATAATGATGATTAGTTGTTTACAATGCTTTGGGGTGATAGATTGAAACTGATCCTTCAGGGTTTTATACGTGGAACCAATGGGATTTTTACAAAATAGGCAACTGGGAGATAATACCAGAAAAGTATTGAATATATGGGAATATTTAGAATGGCATAGTAAGAAACAGGCCAAATTGATTCTTTTCAATGCAGAAAAGGCCTCTGATAATTTGAACTGGACATTTTTATTTAGGACCTTGGAAGAAATGATTTTTGGCAACAACTTTATCAAATGAGTTAGATCAATATATTCTATGCAGAAAGCACAAATAATAGTTGATGGAGAGTTATCTAACCTGTGTGAAGCACAAAAAAGTATGAGTTTAGGATGTCTGCTATCACCACTTCTGTTTATTATAGTACTTGAGGGCTTGAGTAGAGATATAAGGCAGGATCAGAGGATTAGAGTTATAAGGATAAAGAAAGCATCTTATAAATTTAGAACTTTCACCAGTGATTTGGGGATTCTTTAGAAGATCCATTGGGATCTGCAGAAAGGTTAATGGGAAAATTGAAAATATTCAGAAACTTGGCAGGATTTAAGATCAACAAGCAAAGATGGTGATATTGGTTAAAACTATGAATATGACACAAGAAAGAGAGTTGATAAGGAAAATGGGGTTTAAAGTTGAGATAAGGTGAAATATTTAGGTATTAGAATGACAAATATGAATTGTATGTTGTGTTACTGCCCTGGCTAGCCCAGGCTTTGGGGATATAAAAAGATATCTCTTGATATCAATAATTCAACCTCACATACCCATTCCCTTCCACATGCTTGCAAGGCCCCCGGACAAGCACGCACACAGGCTCGGCCGATAATCGCCGTAATATTCCAACACAATACAGGCAGGCCAAAAATAGCCGACTCGCATCTTTAGGAGACCTCAAGGCAAGTACCTTCATTAAGTATGCACACAGCTTTCAAAAGATCCTCTGCCCCACACTGGCAGCTTGATGATCTGGCTATACAATGCTCAAGTACTCTACGTTTGCATACTGGCTATCCTATTGACAATTTAGCTATAACTCAATCATTCAAATTCTGACCTTTTGGAGGCTTTGTCTCCAGCTCCAAATCTATTGTTTTCCCCAAGTTTGACCTAGCCTGCGGTCACAATTCTCCTTATAAAAGCCCCTGACTTTGAGTGGTTCCTTGGATCGCTCTTGGCTTCTATCCCGCCTTGCTGTCGCTTTGTCCAGCGAGCCTTCCCCTCAGCTCCACGTGCTGAGATCCATGCTCCCCAGCTTCTCCGCTTCCAACCGGGCTTCAGGACAGGTAAAGTATCACCCAAACCAACAACTCCTCTAAAAACCCCTCTATCCCACTCCAACCTTTATTTCTTTAGTTATCTTGTGTGAGTGTGCCGCATACAGTGTTTGATTGTGTTTTTAATAAAACCACGTTTATCATTTCAATTTCTGTGTGCTCCTTGACTCGGCCTGACTCCATAGACATAGGGTTCAAGATCCTGCTAAGTTACCCTGCCTCTCGTAATGCTAAAGCAGTGCTCAGAGCTAATCTTCCCCACCTATTGTTGAGCACATTTTGGTGTCCCTCATGGGACCCCCAGTAAACAGGGTAACAGTTGTTTCCAAATAATTATGGCTATATGTCTATAACTGAAAAAAAGTTGTAAGTCAATTTTGGATAGATTTGTAGTTTGTGTAGTAGTATCTTTGTTTTCTTTGTTTGTGTTTTTTTCATTGTATATGTCCTTGTGTTTGAATTGTTAGTATTTAGTTGGTTAGTAAGTTTATTAGTTTGTTAGTTCTTTTGTTTGTACTTTGTTATTAGTTTGTTTTTGATAGGGGTGTTTGGTGTCATTTCAATATATGTGAACTTTAAGAAAAAATTACACACACACACTCACACACATATATGCAATGATTGAGGATAAGATCCACTGACCTTTAAGACTTGCTTCTTATTAAACTTGTATTGGAGTATATTTGAGATTGTCCATTGATTATTCTTACATGCTCAGAAAGCATTGCGGGGCGGGGAGAAACATACATCCTGTTTTTATTATTGTGTGAAGATGGGGATAAAGACATGCCTTCTTGGGGATAATGCCCTGTGGTAATATTAATGATTTCCATAAATGAAGGTAAGGCAACTCCATTGCAGGGCTTGGATTCACATGTATATTTATTGGGCACCAAAGGCATACTTAGTATGACTTTTAAAGACTTCAAAAAGCAGCCAGTGAGGAATGAATGGCAAATAAATATTGATTAGCAAAATATTACCTGAAAGGATATAGACATGATATTTACCTTTACAAATCATTTAACTGATCATTAGTAATCTTCAGCAAATAGGGCTAATGAAGATTGTCAAATATTTATCCAGTTAAAATAATGCCTTTCAATCTTGCATAAGAAATAACTATCTTAAAGTCAGTGCCCTCTTCTCTATTTATTCTTGCATATATAACCTCTCAGCTAATTGGGGCAACATGTAAATGCCTGAGGTGTTAGTAAGGTTTCTGGAACTGAATTCTATGGGCCCAGAAGTGATGAACCAATGATTTGCCCATGTAACTCTATAGGAAGATAAGAGAATCTTAGGGTCAGGAAACCATGTGCCCCATCTGGCCCATGCTGCATCCTCTGTCCTCTCTCAATGAATAGCAAACTAATATGTAAAACATCCCATCAGTGAGAATTGAGGCCCCCATCCATGATAATAGAGGGAGCAAGTTTATCTAGGGAGTCACTTCTGGGGATGGAAGGGCTGACCTCTTGCACATCTAGCTAGGATGCTTCCTCAAAAGGGAATCTGGCCCTTTGCATGACATGAAAAAAGGCTATCCATGGCGGTGCAAAATATGTGTTTAAAGCTGATCAAATATATTTCTGTTCATAAATTGGTAACTATGAGTATCTTTATATTATCTTTAAAAAGCTAGTTGTTAAGTGTCAAATACAGCAGGTAAACCTGCATTGTTAATCCATACAGTGTAACTCAGAGTTGTTGTTGGAATGATTCATATACCTACCTTGCATCTCTACAGGTTCTTTGTAACTTTTGCCTCTATACGTAGAGAAAACTCTTTTTTAAATGCACTTTTGCCACACTATGTAAAATTTCCATAAACTTTTGCCACATTCTTCATTTATAATGGCAGGCATGTTACTCCATTTCTGAAGTTCCACCAAGTCCAGTGAGTCTTACTCCCAGAAAAATGCATATAGGATTGCAAGACTTAGCCCTCTTATTGAGTCATAGAATCATAGAGTTGGATGGAGCCTTGCAGGCCATCAAGTCAAGCCCTCTGTTCAGTGCAGGACTTCCACTGAGAATCCCCAGCAGACAGCTGTGCAACCTCTTTTTGAAGACATGCAGAGGAGACCTCACCACTTCTCAAGGCAATTGGTTCCATTGCCAAACCTCTCTTGCTGTCAAGAGGTTCCTTCTAATGTTCAATTGAAATCTACTCTCCTGTAATTTCAAACCATTAAACCTGGCCCTACCCTCTGCGGCAACAAAAAACAAATCTGTTCTCTTCCGATACATTAAAATATTATAGGTATCTTAGCCTTTCCTCATTGAGAAGATGCTCTAAGAAATGACATGGAGGATCTTAAGGACTCTGCACAACCTCTCACTTAACAAATTCAGTTGGGCTAATGACATATTCCTTTGCTTTACAGTGTCTTGTAATTTTATGGACCTTTGAAATTCTGTGTAATACTAACCTCTCTCTACTGTAGCTGTTCTTCTGCCAATACTGCCTAGTTGAAAGACTTGTTGTCACTTTATCTTCTAATCACTGTTTGGCCCCCCGTGTCAAAAAAACTAAATCTCCTTCAAGTCTTCATAAATGAAGTTCTCTGTACCGCTGCTGTTGCTTTTGCATCTTGCAATGGAGTGGAAACCTAGAAATGCAAACTCAGAACTTTATGCCACTAACTACTTAACAGAAAATGCAAATCAAGTAACTAGGTCCAACTGTAATTGATTTTATCTGATGGAATAGTCCTTTCCAAAGGGGAGACTGGGCTTTTGAAATATGTTCCTTGTTTTCTCATCTTTATAACAAACCACAGATTTTCAGAGCAAGTTTGTAATGTTTGTGCTCCCTTTCACCAGGGCCAACTATACACCATGAGTGAAGGTGCATGTATCAAAACACAGATCTGACCCATTCATGTTGCCCGATGAGGGCAAAACAAAAGAAACACACCGGTGAAGGGAGCCAAACCCTCTCATATTCATTTCCTTCCACCTCTCCATTTCCTTCCTTTTCCCCATGCATTATTTTCTGACCTGAAAAAAAGAAAAAGCACCGTGAGGTGGACAGAATTTGGAAGTTACAAAGAAATTGTTAATTGTGGTTCAGTCCTTTTGTCGCAGCAAACATAAAATGACATTACATCGTAATTACTTGATGAGGAATAACTTCAACTCTACGATAGTGTAACTGTTACTTTGTAGTTATGGGAACTGTAGACTCACTGAACAGTAGAGGAGTAATATTGCATTGTTCAAATAGCAACCTTTGCTGGTCTTCATGCTGAGTGTGTCATGGTGCTGTTAACTCATGGCAAAGTAGACAAAAAGATCATTTTGTATCACAGGCCAGACACTTGAGAAATTCAGATTTTTTAAAAAGTTATTTATGAAGAGTGTGAAAGTAAATAGGGTTTTTTGGGGTTTTTTTTTGTAATGTACTGTTCACAGTAGCTATTGGGAGACTGCTGATACCATAACTGTAAAATATATATATATTTATATTTATATTTATATTTAAAAAAAGTAATTATTTGAACTCTATGAGGTTGGGATAATTATGGCAGGGTAAGATGTAGATGGGGAAGAAGAGGGTTCAACTGGGTGCTGTTTTTGCAGTAACAAATGGACTCATTCAATATTATTTATTTTAAAAAAACTATCTCACTAGTTTTTCTCAGAAATCTTTCTGTTTGCATTTTGTACAATGTTGTGTTTGTCTGCCAATGAGCATATTTATTTTATTCACAAAGCGTTACTGTTGTTATATTGCACAGTTAATTGATATTGGGAAGCAAATTGAACATCATTATTTTATACTCTGTTTCATTCCTATCAGTTGATCAAGCAAACCACTAAATTTAGTATATTGTACATAGTACATGGTTTTGATCATTATTACTTTTACCATAGCATCTGTTTATTAGTTTAACTGAATCACTCATGGGGTATTTCCAAAGCAGCAACACAAATCCACATGGTAGATCTGGAAGCCATGCCCTATGAGGATAGACTTAGAGAGCTGGGTATGTTCAGTCTGCAGAAGAGAAGGTTAAGAGGGGACATGATAGCCATGTTTAAATATTTGAAGGGATGCCATGTAGAGGAGGGAGAGGGCTTGTTTTCTGCTGCTCCAGAGACCAGGACAAGGAGCAATGGATTCAAGCTGCAGGAAAGGAGATTCCACCTGAACCTCAGGAAGAAGTTCCTGACAGTTAGGGCTGTCCGGCAGTGGAATGTGCTGCCTCGGAGTGTGGTGGAGTCTCCTTCTTTGGAGGTTTTTAAGCAGAGGCCGGATGGCCATCTGTCGGGAGTGCTTTGAGGGTATTCCTGCATGGCAGGAGGTTGGACTGGATGGCCCGTGTGGTCTCTTCCAACTCTAAATTTCTATGATTCTATGATTCTGTGGTGCTTTCCTGATGAAATGGGCATGGTTCCTCCATCTCTGTCTCTTTATAGAAGGGATCTGCAAGTCTATTGCCACTTTCCATTTAGTGTGTATCTATCAAGAGTCCCCTGTATTCTATATTCTGTTCACCTGAGCTTTTACCCTTATGAACAATGGTATTGTGCTAATAGGCAAGGTTACATCAATATTCCCCTTAAGACTGAGGCCCTTTTCACACGGCATTTGTCATGCGAAAGGGCTTCTGGAGCATCACGCAATTGCGAGGAGTGTTTCACATGATGTCCTCACAATCATGCGACGCTGCCAGGGCCAGCAGGTGCCAATTGCACAATATTTCATTTTCAGCTTTTGGCTGAAAATGATGCTGAATTGCACGTCGCTCCAGAGCTCCACACACACTTACCGTCTGTGCAGAGCCTCCAGAGCCGCGGCCCTTGCGCTTCCTCCCCCAGCACAGCCTGGGAAAATACCCGGCTGCACTGTGGAAGGAAGAGGCGGAGCCCTCATGTTGCCTGCCAGCTGGCAGGCAACTGCTGCGGAGACGGAGCAGAGGGGACACGAGTGCTTCACGGAAGAGGCTGCTCGCGTGATCCCCGTGCGACCGCACCAGACGGAGGTAAGCTGTGGAAAGGGCCTAAGGCTTCAAAAGTGCCTTGGTCCATTTCAGTCCCAGCATTGCCATTTCCGTGATACTATTGGGTTATGAACACACCTTTGGACTTAGGTGGATGAGTAGTGTTATTGCCACCGGTGTTCCCACTGCATTATAGCATCATTGGCATGCTCTTTTCTCTGCCTTTTTCCTGCCCCACAGCTCATGGTTGGTCAGGGTTTTTTGTAAGCAGTACAAGGCAAGCAACATTGTAATGTCATGACATGCCCCAACGCTATTACGTTTTTGCGCTATAGCACTACAAAATATATTTAAAAAAATTAAAAATTTAACTGAAAGGAGAAATTTAAAATAAACATGGAGAGGTGATAGATTTCGAAGTTACCACACCATGGGAGTAGCTGAGGGAGGGACAACCAGGGAATGCCCCCACCATGCCAACTTCTGGATCAACTACAGCAAGGCCCTTTCTGCAACGCACCTTTTCACAGAGCTGGAGTACGGGGGATCATGCAAGCTGCCTCTAGCAAGAGGCTTTTGTGTCTTGATTCCTTCAGCTCTGCAGCTGCCGCCTGCTCACACGAGAGCCCTGCCTCTTCCTTCTGCAGTGCAGCCTTGGAGTTTCCCAGACTGCGCTGGAGCAGGAAGCACGAGCGCCATGGCTCCAGAGCTTGGCACGCATGGCAAGTGCATGAGGGGCCCCGGAGCGATGCACGATCGTGCACCATTTTCGGCTCACAGCCGAAAATGAAAAAGTGCGCAGTTGGTGCCTGCCAGCCCCTGGAGCATCGCGCGATTGTGAGTGCGTCATGTGGACCGCTCCTCACATTTGCGTGACGCTCGAGGGGCCCTTTCGCATGGCAAATACCATGCGAAAAGGGCCCAAGAAGCACTATCAAGCACTGTTGAGAAACCACACTCACACAGCTGATAGGATTGTGGCAGGTAAGGGAGCCATTACCAGATTTTTCCCAGCATTGAAAAAGGGTGGATTTCCAACACATGGGAATGGAAAAGCTGCTGGTTAGAGACAATGTTGTGTGATAGCACAGGTTCTGGACCAGGAACAACACATTGCTCTGGTGGTATGACAGCTGTGTGCGGTAAAGGCCTAAGACTCTCTTATTGCCCATCCATACAGACTGGGAAAACAAGAAAGTCCTTGGGTTAGTTCCTGTTCTTTCCATTTTTGGGGAGAAGGAGGAATCTGTATGACATTTTCCCCATCCTAAAGTATTCCAGGGAACTTCCAACACTTACAAGCCCATTTTATTTTCGCTTTCCAGGTCAGTTTAAATTAACCCAGTATTTCCTGAAATGAAATGTACTTCCCCATGGCTGTCTGTCTGCATTAGCCTAGAGCTGGCTAAGATGGCCATCACCAGGAAACAGTAACTCTTCCCAGGACAGCAGATTCAAGAGAGATCAAGCAAGGCAAAGAGGAATGCAAGCAATAAAAGAAAATGATCCAAATGTTCAGCTAGTATAATATTGCTAAAGCACTTTAACAATCTGACAATAACTCCTGAATAACAATGAAAAAAATTCTGTGGAAATTGGTGGAAGTCAATGTCTGAAAAATTGCATGAGTCTAGATGTGATACGTGATCAGTGGGAAGGGGAGGACAAAGAACACAAAGGAGGTGGGAGTGAGGGAAATGAGGGGATTTTCGAAAAAGAGGTTGGAAGCAAAACCATGAATATGCATGAAAAAATCAAAACAAAAAGAACATAAATGTCTTGATACTTCCAAGAACGTTTTTTCCCTTTCTAAATAAAGCCTTAAGTTCCAGAATTTCAGAATATTTAACAAAGAGAATAGATATGTGGCTGTACATTAACTTAAACAAATCTGTATCCTGTTCATATATACATTTCCTTTGGGAAGGAACACAGGGTTCCCAGTATAGGCACATAAATTTCATTTCATGTTTTCCATAAAGGAAACATTTTCTCTACAGGTATCTGTTATCTCTGCAGTAGGCAACTGTTGTATTTAACATGCATCTCTACACATGTAGCGATACAGAAGAACTTAGATATCTCTAAACTGGCATCTGTCATACATCTAACAGGCATTGCAATACATTGCAGTATCTACCTTGGTAAGGAATCAGGGTATTACACAATATTATAACATAGCCATCTGTTGTGGAATTCACATTCCCTCTCAGACTGGCATTTATCAGTTAGATAAGAAATATATTTAACATAGCTTAATTCATCTATCTGGAGAGGACTAGCCCTCTTTCGTACCAGCATTATCAGGTATGGTGTTCCGCCAGGAACAGCACAGTAGCAGCTGTTAGAAACAACTGTACTTACAGCTGTTGGAAGCAACCATGAGATTGCTTCCCTTCTGCCTGCTTTCATACCGTATCTAGCTGCTCCTTTTTGCTCATCTATCTATTTGCTGACTGGAATCTTTAACTAGTGATGTTATGTCACCTCCAATCAGTTATGACCTTTAATGATCTATCCTGTTCTGACTACATGCCATCATACATGGTTCAGCTTTCTGATGCTGATGATTTACACTTGACTGGTGTCTTTACTGGACTTCCTGTCAAGGTTACTACTCATCTAATAAAAGGCAAGACTGGTGTCTCTTGTCATTGTTTACTTTGCACTTGCTGATTTATCTTTTACCACCCAGAGAAGATTTTTTATGGTCTTTTGTTCACTGACATTATTGCCATATAGTCTTTTAAATAACTTTTAAAAAACTTTTCTAATAGTGATATTTATAGTTAGATAAGCTAAATGATTAAATGCTCAGAAACAGATTTTATATGTCCTTGCTTGTTGACTCATTTTACTTGATAAATGCTTACTTTCTTCACCAGTGTATGGATAGAATTTCATCATTTACTCTTAATAACTGATCTCAGGGCCTTAAATTTACACAATAATAATCCAAAATTCGCACCCAGACAATAACAAGAAACAGAGGGAGTCTTTCACTCCTCTTGGAAGGACTCAGGATGGTAGAAACCACAAAGTAGAAACTTCCACTTCAGAATTATAACCTAAAGATCAAAGAAAGGCAGGACAGTACCACGAACATGATAGAAGGAGAACCTTGAAAGAGAGCACAGGCTGTCTGAGTCACCACAGAAAAGGCAGAACACTGCCTGGGATCACTTGGAGGTGAGAGGGGATTCCAGAATTGTTATCTGCCTTCCCTGCAACAGTACAAGGGCAGAAATATTTTGCTGGGGCCATAGAACACCAGAAGTCTGCTCCAACACATTAAGAAGCAGCATCAAGTGGTTTTGCTCAAGAGAGAGGCAGAAAGGTCTCAGCAGTGATGGGAAAGAAACAAAGAGGGATGAATCCCCTTACATCTGCTGCCAGACTCCACCTACCCTTACAGAAGAAACTTAAGTAATGATGGGATAGATGGGTTTGGAAAATATGGGGCATGAAATTAAATTTTTCAATGCCGGCTCATATCACAAAGTGCCTTTGTGAGATAGTGGCACTGCATAATTAGATATGCCTTCCTGTGCTCTTTAGTGCAGTATCCCAACCCTGAACCTCTTAGCAGTGTTCTTAGAAATAATAGCATGTGAATATGAGGAGGGGGGGTGAGTCTTACCTAGATTATAATAGTAAAGCTGGAGGATGCTGTAAGAGATCTAGGAAGGTGTCCCAAAGCTAGGGAGACAGTAGGTCTAGGATGGGCCTTTCCACACTACACTGTTATAGTGCTATTATTCCACTTTCAATATCCTATGGAATCCTGGGGTTTGCAGTTTAGGGAGGGGCATTTAGACTTCTCAGCCAGAGAGCTCTTTGGCCTCAGTAAACTACAAAGGCCCAAACTCCATAGGATGTTGAAAGTGGAATAATAGCACTGTAACAGTCTAGTGCGGAAAGGTCTTAAGTCTCCAAATTCATGAGAATGTATGCCAAAAAAACCCCCACCCATACAACTAAAAGGTTTTCACTTCCTAATGCATGTCAGTGGAAGGAACAATGAACTGGATTTTCAGATCTTAATTCAGATTGAGAGTCTGGATTGAATCACATTAGATCCAAATTAATCCTGATTCAATTGAGGCTAGGTCTCATGGACAAAACTCAGGCCCTTTCCGCACAAGGCTAGTGAATCGCTTTGTGCCCTTTCTTACCGGTTCTTCTGGGCTTGAAACAAGGCGGACTTTCCCTTATGTCCCTCCGCAGGGCTACTATGTATGTTCCACGCCGATTTGGAGCAGTGCGAGTTCATAGATCCGCACTATGAAGATGAGAAAATGGCAGCTTCCTATCATTTGTTGGGTGGGACCAACCGCTGAAGCTGACCACACCCACAGCCCACCCTCCGCTGATCACCAGTTTGCTTTGGTGCGAATGTGCACATCTGCACCATTGAGAAAGTACAAATTGGCATGATCCGGTTTCTTCCGTTTTTCAAATAGTGCGCTCGACGATCACTTGGGGGCGCATTTAATTGGACTTAGGTGTGGAACGAAGGTAAATAATCCAAACCTAGTCCGCTTCAAGGTGCAGATGACCTCTGTTACAAGACGCATTGGCCCGTCTTAATTTCCACGTGCAGAAAGGGCCTCAGTTTCAAATCACAGGATTCAAACAAACAGCACTGGGTATCGTGCTGAAATATTGTACATGATCTTTTTTTTTTCAAAACAATCTTTTTCTTAACAAAAGTTTTGTGATATTTTTGCAAAAGAAGTCCCAAATGTGAAAAATCTGGAAAAAATGCAGAAAAAAGTTGTAATTTTATCCAATAGGAAGAAAACCTATGAAATTTTTTGTTTGTGTAACAATGAAATAAATCACAGCAGCATAGCTTCCAACTTATGGTGACCCTGTCATGAGCCAGGCTGAGCATGCTGCCAACTCAGACAGGGACTCTGAGTTAGACTGGGAACCCGAGCCAGGGGTGGATCCCCGGGAGACAGAGGGGGCTCCTGCAGGGACAAGGGAGGGGCCTGCCAGCGACCCCACAGCGGTCCCCGAGCCAGTACCTGCAGCAGGTGAGACCAGTGCTTTGGGGTTGACAGAAGCTGCTGTTCCTGACTCCAGCCCGGAGTTTGCTGCAGACCCTCCCCCCACGTTCCTCCAGAGGTGGCTGGAGAAGGAGGCAGGGCGCAGATCGAAGCGGTTGCAAGAAAAGCGTCTGAAGTTTGAGGACCTCCAGCTGTGAGCTGGGCCAACAGACGTTTGACCAGCCCCAGCTGGGCTAAAGACTATGTACTTAAGACAGACTCTGGGGGGAGTTGGGCACGGGGCAACAACCGTCTTCCATCCGGGAAATCTGCATTCTGTGCTTTCTGTTCCAGGCCAACCCTAGCTGTTGAGTTTGCTGCCTCTGTTCGTTTTGGGTGATGTAACCTCTTGTTTACTTTATCACTTTATTACTAAAAGCCATAAAACTCGGCTCCTGCCTCCGTTTTCTGCTTAAGCCGCCACCTGACATTGACAGACCCTAAGGTGAAACTTTCACATGGTTTTCTTGGGAAAATTTGTTCAGACGAAGTTTGCCATTGCTTCCTCTGAAGCTAAAAGAATGTGACTTGTCCAAAGTCACTCACTGGGTTTCGATGGCTGAGTGGTGATTAGATCCTTGGTTTCCAGAGTCACAGTTCAACACTCAAACCATTGTACCACACTGGCCCTCTAATCAGAGTAGACCCACTGAATTAATTGTGGAATGGTGACTCAATATGTAGGCAGTGATATATTTAAGTCTTTTACTCCAAGTCTCAAGTCAAGTCTCAAGTCTCTACTTTATGGGTAGAGATTATTGGTAGAGACTAAATTATTATTAGATAGAGCGAAATAAATAATTTAAGCAGAGCTGGCTCTCCACATTTGCAATTTTACTATCTGCAGGTTCAGAAGTGGGGAATAGGATCCTATCTTACTCCGCATTACTGAAGATTCAAAAGCTTTAGAAGGAAGGACCTTTATTCCTCAAGCCTGTTGCCTAACACCTTTGCTGTTCCCCTTTGAGAACTGCATCCTGCAGTCTGGAAGCGAGTCTTGACTTTTGCTCTTAGGAAACATTTTAGAAGTTTCCTCTGATATGCAGCAGGGACAGGCTGCTGAGCAGACCTCAACCCTGCCTCAAGCCCATTGCCTAACCTGTTTGCTGTTCCCCTCTAAGAAATGCGCCCACACTTTGGGCTTGAAAGAGATTGTCATGTGACTAGTAGGCAAAAAGAGATGGAGGCGTTGTTCAAAGTCATAAGGTTTCTGGATGAATGCATTATGTTACTGAACCAAGGGCAGCAAGTCAGTCATTAAAAATATATAAGTCTTGAGACGAGTAAAGTCAGTGCGTCATTTTTGGCCGAGTCGCATCCGAGTTGAGTCACTGAAGCGACTTAAGTCCGACTTGAGTCTGAGTCTATTGACTCGAATCTACATCACTGCAGGTAGGTAAATCTCATAGATTCAATCAGTTTTCTCCATTTAGAATTAACAATAGGACTGAGACCATATTTACACCCCTGTTTTATGGCTCCATGTTTTACGGCTAATAGTTTAAAACATACTTTTTGAAAAAGTTCTGAAGTCTCCGAATTTAGAGATTTTAGAGATTTTTCCATGTGTTTCACTGAACAATACTGCCTTTCCTTCCATAAGCTCCATTTGGGTGGAGCATATTTTATGGCTAATAGTTAGTACATAAAGGTCAGAGTGGCAAGAATTCTCCCCTCTCTGTTGTCATATGATCACCACCAGGGATGGGAAAATCTGTCTCACAGGAGGCTGGACTGGCTCCCTTACTGCTGTCTTTTCACTGGCAGACAAAAATATTTCTCTTTAAGCAGATTTTTATGTGAGCTGGGGAGCTTTTTATTTATTATTATTAACCTTATTATTTATTAACCTTTTAAAATTGTTATAGGTTTTTATAATTTTATAAAGTTTGTAATGTTTTAATTGCTTTAATTGTTGTAATGTTTTTAATTGCTTTAATTGTTTTTAGTGTTTTTAACTTATTTTTGGAAGCCACCTTGAGTCCCATTCTGGGAGAAAAGGTGGCATACAAATATAATAAATAAGGAAATAAATACATAAATAGGAAAGAAAAGAAAAGAAAAAAAAATCAACCTTCCAGTTTCTCCTTAAACAGAGACTACTAGTATATTCCTGCATGGCAGGGGGTTGTAGCTTCTCCTAATTCTAAGATCCAGTGATTCATTGATTCTAAAATTCTCCTTTCTGTCTCATCCATTCTGTAATGCTCCGCCCAACAGGTATTTGTGCAAGGAAAGACAATGTTGTTCTGTGTAGCACATAGAAAAATCTCTATATTCAGAGATTTCAGAACTTGTTCAAAAAAAGGAAAAAGGAAAGAAGCACGAATCTGCTCAGGTGTTTGACTTCTTTTTTTCAAAGGAGAAATAAAGCAGTGTTTTACTCTAAAGATACACCTTCAATGGCAAGCTTAAATAGCGATTACCACAGTGCAGAAATCTGACTTTGAGGAGCTTAACTGAAATCCAGGGTTGCCACTTGCATAATGAAAGAGGGTAGGAGTGGGGTGAAGTGAGGTGGATGAAGGAGGGAGGGAAGACAAACCAACCAGTGCTTTCTTGGATTCATAAAAAGAACAACCATTAAAAAATAAGACATATTCTCTATCACAGACTGTTTGAAACATTGTCCCATTCCCGATCTTTCATAAAAAATGGTTATAAAATATATTTTTAAATGGTCTCTCATTGACAGAACATTAATTTCACCATAGCCTTAGTTGGCAGAAATACACACAAGCACATAACACACACACGTTCATAGAGGGAATGACAGAACTAGCATTATCCTAGGACAGACTGAGGGGGCCACTGTTACCCTAATTTCGGGGGTCCCTCGGGGGACACCTCACTGTGCTCCACTTGATGGGGAATAGAGACTAGCCAGAGCACGAGCAATAGCACTGCAAGAGGCAGGGTAACCTAGCGGGGTCTTTTACCCATTTTCTACGGGGTCAGGCCAAGCCAAAAACCAAACCAATAAATGATTTTATTAAATGCAAGTCTCACGCACCAATGCACTCTCACACATACGCACCCAAGAGCTATTAAGAAGCAAAAGAGAGGAAATTGGACAGAGGGAGTATTGAAGGGGTGTTGTTGGGGTAATACTGCACCTTGTCCTGAAGTCCTGGGTCCGAGAAGGCACCAAAGAAGTGGGGCTCAGCACGGAGAGGGCTGAGGGGATTATTCAACAAATGAAGCAACGGTCGGCTGGGGTGACTGGGAGTGATCCGAAAAAATGCTCAAAAGCCGGGACTATTTATAGGGAAAAAAGTACCTGGAGGACTAATCCTTTCCCGGGGAAAACAATGGGTGTTGCAGTGGGCACGAAGCCCCACATTGGTAATTTCCTTGGTGTGATGGGATTATTAGGTGTTGCCAAAGTCTCTGGATTTTCGGAGGTGTTGTGGTGTGATTTCTGGTCCCCGCCTGATGGGATATTTGCTTAACCTGCACACACGCTAATCCTCTCAAGTCAGTGTCTCAGGGCTGAGGACCCTTTGTTTATTGTGGTTTTACACATCTTGAGGTTTCCTGGGGCTACAAGACGGGGATTTTACTGGCCTGACCTGGTTTTCGGTCTTTCGACCATGCCTGCCTATGTGCCCTTTCAGAGGACCTCTCTGGCACACTGAGCTATATTTTAATATTAAGACTGTAGACCCCAGGATAGGGTTTCTGCCTTGAAGTAACACCACCTTAGGCTACAAGTCAAAGAGTGATGATGGTATTAAAGACTATAAGCTAAATGGCAGAGCTGTGTGTTCTATACTTTATATTCTATCCTAAGTTAGCTTATTGTCTTCAGGTGTAGTGGAGGATTCTACCCAATTGTGATTACTAAAATAAGATTCAGTACTGCTGGTCTGGAATCAGGAGGGGTATGGCAAGTGCTCCAGTTGTGTAGGGATGAGGGGGCGAGGAGGTGGTTCGCCCAGGGTGGCAATGTTTTTTGGGCGTCCTGGCCCATAGCCATGCCTCTTCATGCCCTGGCCACACATCCTGCACCCTGGCCACACCCCGCACACCGCAGCCACACCCCCATGCACAGTGGCCACACCCCTCATGCTGTAGCCCTGTTCCCCTCTTACCGCTCCTCCCCAGACGCCAAGCTCCGCCACTGAAGTGTTCTCTTATCAAGTCTGTGGAACACATTGAGTTAGTCTTCCTGATAGAAAAAAGGCAGAGAATAGTTAATACTGTGACCAAATGAGACCAAAAGGACCAGGAGTACAAGAAGTTATTTATCTTGTTACCATGCAGAGTCAAATTGGAAAAGCTGAGCCAAAAAAGTAAAGATTCAATCCAGTATATGTGTAGCTCATTTTCAACTGATAAATAATGGGCAAAGCTAGATTATGTGATCAGCTAATTTCTGAGTGAAGCATACATAAGATTGCTCAGTCAGCCTGTTGCAGTAAAATTAGATAATTTTGTGACACCTTAAATATGAGCAATTATATCATCTCATAAGCTTTTGTTTCCTACGATCTACTTTGTCAAATGAGTGAAATGGATATAGGAGACACACATAGACCATTTCTGCACTACACTGTTATAGTGCTATTATTCCACTTTCAACATCCTGTGGAATTCTCGGGTTTGTAGTTTACTGAGGCCAAAGAGCTCTTTGGCTGAGAATTCTAAATGCCCCTCCCTAAACTGCAAATCCCAGGATTCCATAGGATGTTGAAAGTGGAATAATAGCACTATAACCAGGAAATTCATTGAGGCATTCAAAAGTTCCCATGGCATCGAGGAGCTCTTTCTGACTTCTTACAATCTGCTTCCTCCATATTCAACCCCTGCAAATATGACTGATGGCAGGCGTATTTATGCATGGGCCCACACACATAAAGACTAATAATGTCACATAGCGGTAATATTGTGTTAAACTAAATTTAATATTTGCTGTTTTTAACACTTTATTTATACTGTTTTAAATACCGTTTTAAACGCTTTGCCTTACTTTGTTACTGATTCTAGTGTCTTATTTTATAATTGTGTACCCCTCCTGTGCTGGTCAATGACTGTAATAAAGATATTCATTCATAAAGACTAATAGCTCTGAACTTAGTGAATGGTTGTGAAATCTCTGAAAATCTGATGTCCAACATGTGGGTGGTCAGAATGACCCTTACGCAGACGTGCTGGGGGGGGGGAGGAGCAAGTAGAGTGCTCTGGCATCATCCAATTTCCCCCACCACATGTTTGTAAAAATTATTCATCTTAGAGTCTATTGGATGCTGTATTGGGCACTGTATTGGAGCGGCGGAAAGGCCAAGCATCTCAATGGCTTCTTCTCCATATGGTATAAATTTAAATTGTACTTTATCTTATGAGTGAGGGATCATAGATCAGTGGTACAGCACATGTCTTGTGTGCAAAAGGTTCCAGGTTTGACCTCTGGCATTTTCAGGTAGAACTCAGAAAGACAACCATCTGAAATATTAGAGAGGAACTGCTTTCTAGTGTACAGCAGATGAGTTAGATGGACTCATAGTTGGACCCAGCATTGCTCACTTCTCTAAAGGAGAAGCTATGCAAGCAATGTGACACTCAATTCTTGCATACTATCTATACACTGCAAAGCCCCATGTGACTACTTGTAAGCAGCTTCTCTATGCATATATTGTGCTGAGGCTTGAACAAAAACACAGCCTCTCAGCCTGTGCCAGAGATCTAGATTAGTGACTATGGTATATCCATCTGTGATTGCATATGCTCTACTCAGGTTTAGGTACAGATGAAATTATGGATAAGCAGCATTGGCCTCTGTGATTGGCATTCAGTGTAGAGACTTGTGGATTGGCCAAGCTTGGTGTCAAAAATTCTAGCATCGGGACCATATGGCCTTGGCCAGTCAACACAACAGTAATTTCTTCCTGCTCTGTTTCAGTTGTGTGTGGGGATCTTGGGCTGAAGATGACACTATCTGGCTTTGGAGATGGATTTGACCACCCCGGGCTCCAGCCTGTCTCTGAGATGTTATATATACCCGTAGCCAAATATATTTGTTTAGATGATAAATAACATATACCGTATGACTTTCCAATCTGTGATAAGCAGCTCAGTGTCTGAACCCAATTAATTTATACAGTCTCTGTCAGAATGAGAGCTTGCAAAAATTACTTTTACCATAGCTCCTAGAGTGCTAGCTAGGAGATTCTGGGAGTTGCAGTTCAAAATAGATAGATAGATAGATAGATAGATAGATAGATAGATAGATCGATAGATAGATAGATAGATAGATAGATAGCATTTCCAAGCTCTGTTAGGAATCAGTAATCCTCCATTATATTTATGGAAATAGAATCTTCTATTATTCTGATGGTTAAATTTTTTTGAAAAGGACATAAAAGTTTTAGAAGAATGTTAGCTTTCAAAGGTGTAGGACACCCCCCCCCCACCTCCCCATGTAGCTATTCCAATCTGTTGTGAGTTTCAATGAAGTAGAACCTGTGTATAGAAAGCTGGCAGTTTCTCCCAGCTGTGATATAAACTGATAACATTTTCTAGCCAGAGTATTTAGTAAGTGGCCAGATGCTTCTGTTTCAGTTGAGAGCCTCTGGAGGCTGCATCAAGCGAGCACTCGAGGAGACACTGTCCATTTACCAAAATTGAGAACATGCTGGCATTGACTGATGAGTCGCTTCCTAACCTTGTGATTTTCCAGATGAGATGCTGACCAGAGATGATCATAGTCTGATCATTCACATCTAATTTGCACATTTAAAGAGACACAGTTTTTATGTACACTAATACTTTTTGGTCTTTCCTTCTCTTTGTCAGCTGTACAAAGAGCTGACAGGTACCAAAATGGCAAACATCACAAAAATGTTGTGCTTTTGGCTCTTTCTGCATTTCGTTTTAGATTCTTTGATCAGTCACAAATACTATGGAATTTTCATGCCTTGATAGACAATTTCCAGCTAGTAGCATACTGGTGTCCATGATATGGAGATATTCAGATGGTGGTGGTGGGGATAACATCAGTGATGTTAACAGATACGTTAACATTTTGCTTTACTATAATCTGTTACTTTGGGCAGTTATTTTGGGGGCACTAATCATTTTTAGTACATTTAATCAATTTGTCAACATGTAGAAGAAATGCAACATTAATGGATTAGTAATGAGCATGGTTGACTAAAGAACTCTCAGTTGAGCTAAGTGTTAAGAGAAACATGTACAGGAAATGGAAGAAGGGGGAAAACACCAAAGAAGAATTTAAGCAAGTAGCTAGGAGATGTAGGGAGGAAGTCAGAAAGGCTAAAGCACAGAACGAACTTAGGCTGGCCAGAGACATCAAAAACAATAAAAAGAGCTTTTTTAAATATGTCTGTAGCAAAAGGAAAAAGAAGGAGACGATAGGGTCACTGCGCATAGAAGATGGCGAATTACTAACAGGGGGAAGAGAAAAGGCAGAACTACTTAACACCTTCTTTGCCTCAGTTTTTTCCCAGAAGGATACAAGCACTCAACCTGGCGGTTGGGGAGCAGGTGAGGAAGCAGGGGAAATGAGGCACATAATAGGTAGAGAGGTGGTACAGGAATACCTGGCCACACTGGCTGAATTGAAGTCTCCAGGGCCAGATGAATTGCATCCTAGGATATTAAAAGAACTGGCAGAGGTCATTTCGGAACCGCTCGCTATAATCTTTGAGAAATCTTGGAGGACAGGAGAAGTTCCAGCAGACTGGAAGAGGGCAAATGTTGTCCCCATCTTCAAGAAGGGAAAAAAAGAGGACCCAAATAATTATCGCCCAGTCAGCCTGACGTCAGTACCCGGAAAGATTCTGGAGCAGATCATTAAGCAGTCAGTTTCTAATCACTTAGAAAGCAATGTGGTAATCACGAGAAGTCAACATGGATTTCTCAAAAATAAGTCATGCCACACTAATCTTATCTCTTTTTATGATAGAGTTACTAGCTTGATAGATGAAGGGAATGCTGTGGATGTAGCATTTCTCGATTTCAGTAAGGCCTTTGACAAAGTTCCACATGACATTCTTGCAAAGAAGCTAGTAAAATGCGGGCTGGACAGGGCTACTGTTAGTTGGATTTGTAATTGGTTGACCGACCGAACCCAAAGGGTGATCACGAATGGCTGCTTTTCATCCTGGAGAGAAGTGACTAGCGGGGTGCCACAGGGTTCTGTCCTGGGCCCAGTGCTGTTCAATATCTTCATCAATGACTTGGATGAAGGAGTAGAGGGCATGCTCATCAAATTTGCAGATGACACCAAATTGGGAGAGGTTGCTAATACGCCAGAGGACAGGATCAAAATTCAAAATGACCTGGATAGATTGGAGAGCTGGGCCAAAGCTAACAAAATGAAATTCAACAGAGAGAAGTGTAAAGTCCTACACTTAGGTAGAAAAAATGGAATACAGAAATATAGGATGGGGGACACGTGGCTGGATAGCAGTACGTGCGAAAGAGATCTAGCAGTTTTAATAGACCACAAGCTGAACATGAGTCAGCAGTGTGATGCGGCAGCCAAGAAAGCCAATGCAATTCTCGGCTGCATCAATAGGAGTATGGTGTCTAGATCGAGGGAGGTACTGGTACCACTCTACTCTGCTTTGGTTAGACCTCATCTTGAATCCTGTGTCCAGTTCTGGGCACCCCAATTCAAGAAGGACATGGTCAAGCTGGAGCAGGTCCAGAGGAGGGCGACCAAAATGGTGAGAGGCCTGGAAGCCATGCCCTATGAGGATAGACTTAGAGAGCTGGGTATGTTTAGTCTGCAGAAGAGAAGGTTAAGAGGGGACATGATAGCCATGTTTAAATATTTGAAGGGATGCCATGTAGAGGAAGGAGAGGGCTTGTTTTCTGCTGCTCCAGAGACCAGAACAAGGAGCAATGGATTCAAGCTGCGGGAAAGAAGATTCCACCTGAACCTCAGGAAGAACTTCCTGACAGTCAGGGCTGTCCGGCAGTGGAATATGCTGCCTCGGAGTGTAGTGGAGTCTCCTTCTTTGGAGGTTTTTAAGCAGAGGCTGGATGGCCATCTGTCGGGAGTGCTTTGAGGGTGTTCCTGCATGGCAGGGGGTTGGACGGGATGGCCCGTGTGGTCTCTTCCAACTCTAGATTTCTATGATTCTATGATTCTATGATTGTTAAAAAAAAAAACAGTTGCAGCCAGTGAATTTCAGTTTGACTCTTCCATACACAGAAAAGCTCTTCTCCCAAGGCATAGTGGGCAAGGTGATGCAATTGGCCACTGAGTCGTTGAGAATCTTGTACTTCTTTATCAGTTAGCTTTGACAATACCGGTAGTCATTTTGGCTTTGGGGATTCAGCTGTGCTCTTCCTTCCTCTTCTACAGTTGCTGGTTATGAGAAATGTAGTGCTGCCACTAAACATACCTGTGCTTGGAATCCATTCCAACAGATCTTGAGAAGGACTCCCCCCTGCCACACTCTCACCAGCAACTGCTTAAATCTTGTTATTAAGAAAATATGGATTTAGTTCTTAAAGACATGGGAGAAATTAAGCAGCATGGAGGTAAGTCTGGTTTTCAGAGTTGAAAACCAGAGGCCATGAGCAATAGTTCTATGTTCCTCTGCTAAATTTTCTATCCCAGGCATTAATGCGAAAACTACTGCAGACTAACCACTGTGAAATGCTGATCTAGTGAACTCCACTGACTTCAAAGAGCAGCACAGATTTTATGTTAAGGCTTGAATCCATTATGGAAGAAGAAACTTGTCAGGACAACTCAGCTTTAAACTTCATTATCTTGTCAATGTTATGGCAAAGGGCATATTGTTGACTATGACTCATTTAGGAAAAAAAAAGAGCGAAAAATAAAACCTTGGCCTACCTCTCTCCTTGTAAAGTTCTAGTGCTGTTGCTGAAGGCAGACATTATACTGAATTAACAGGTATGATCTAATATAATTGATTTTGACTGTTGTTCAGCCCCAGTTTTGGAAAAGTGTTGGTGAAGGCAGTAAAAGATATTGTCACAATATCTTAGACTGATAGAGAGCTAAGCTGACAAAGTTCCTTTCCTCCAGTGAGGTCGGGGTGATTTACATGCCTCCCGCTATACCACACTGATGATTTCTGTAGCTTCCAATTGTTCCAGTTTGGCAGTGAGAGTGCCAGTTAATCTCTATTTCTCAGAGGCTTTTAAAACGTCCCAGGTTCTCTCTACTCCTCCTGTTTTCCACCTTTGTTCTTCCTTATTTCAATTGTTACCAACTGGATTGAAAGAGCAAAAGTAGTTTGCATGCAATTTACAGCAGGAGGGATAGGAAAGGAGGGCGTAGAATCTTATCCTTCCCACTCACTTCGTTTGGGTTTTTAATTTTTACATGGTTTCATAAACTCAGTACATAAATCACAGGGCTCTTCTGCTTAAAATAATAGTTCTGTGGTAATCATTATTGCCGTCTTGTTGCCTGGTCCTTTTGACCACAGTCTGATATCGCTAGTCATGTGTGTCTTGGTTTTGAAATGTTGGAGGGTGCAGATTTCCTCAAGTACCCCTTACTTCAAGAGTGGGATTGTGTGGTCCATAGACACTTCACAGCCAAAAGCATGCACGGTTTTCCAGGAGAGCAAAGTCTCCATGTAAAGGCTATTAGTACATACCTCAAAACAGTCCAAAGTGGGGATTTTTCAAAACAGAAAGTAACACCACAGTCAATTCCAGTTTCAGGAAAATGGTTGGGTTCAGAGTATGGGGGCTCTGGGGGTCCAAAATAGATAGATGAGACCTCTGGACCTTCTGTAGCTGGCCAGCCCTATTTTAGCTATACCCATTACAGCCATGTTGTTGTCTTTACATATCCTCTTCCCATTCTGGCATATCCTCACCCCTAGTCTAACTCATTTCCAGTGTATCAGAGCTGAGATGAGGTGAAAAACACGTGTGCAGAACACACATCCAGAGGACAAGCTTTCACAATGGATCCTACTTCACCCATACACAGATACACTTCTCACTCTTGCTTTTTGACTGGAGTTGACCCAAGTTTCATCTAACACCTCTACCCCGTCACCTCCATTTTGGGCCTCAACTTCCTTTCCTCGTTTATGAGTCACTCTGACTGAGAAAAGCATCAAAGGCAATGATAAGTTTATGGCAGCTGAAAGCAAGTGGCTAGACAGCTAGGAATGTTGCTTGTGAGGATGGCTTGATCTACTACATTTTGATTTGTTAGATGTGCAGCATCGGTCTTATGAGTGTTGTTCTGGGAGTAAATAACATCTGCTGTACAACAGACTGGCAGAACCTATTTGTAGTATAATTAAACAGCAATCATTTTGTTGGAGAGTAAACAAGAAGATAAACAGTCCATGAATTAACAACTGCAGCATCAGGGTGTTGTCGGTTTATTTGGTTTTTTTTCCCGTCTCTTCTCCACAACTGTGTAGCTAAAATATCCTTCCAACAACATCTCTTTACAAAAGTCTCTCTGTTTAGTGCTGAATCAGAAGAAATAAGTTTAGGTGCAGCAGTAATTCATGGCTCCATTTTCTCCTTGGGGTATCATTTTTGTCTATGAAGTCTTGCATTTTGGTTCTACACATCTCTTTACTGTTGTCATGGATTGCTTGTCTTCCTTTCAAAGGCCCTTTTTGCACAGTGTTTTCCATGTGAAAGGGTGCCTGGAGCATTGTGTGATTGTGAGGAGCGATCTGCACAACACACTCACAATCGCGCGACGCTCCAGGGGCCAGCAGGTGCCGATCGTGCACCTTTTCATTTTTGGCTAGAAGCCGAAAATGGTGTGCGATCGCTCATTGCTCCCGGGCCCCGCATGCACTTACCCGGCTTGCGGAGCCTCTGGACCTGCGGCGGTCACGCTTCCTGCCCCAGCGCAGCCTGGGAAGTTCCCAGGCTGCGTTGCAGAAGGAAGAGGTGGGGCTCTCGCGCGAGCAGGCAGCTTGTGCGGAGCTGAAGGACCCCGGATGTGAGAGCCTCTCGCCAGAGGCTGCTCTCACGATACTCGCACCCCAGTGCCGGAAGAAGGTAAGGTGTAGAAAGGGCCAAAGATTCATTCTTTTGATTAGGCCTGCTTAACTGCAGCAGCACCATTAAAGCTAGACTATGGGACACATGTCTAAGGCCCTACCAGTTTGGTTGGCCCCAGTGACAGTATAGCAATGGACACAACAGCTTATTTCTATTTTTTAAAGAGGTGAAACAAGGTGTAGGAGACAGCTCCATGCATGGATACCATCTTCATTTCCCCAGTTGGCTGCCACCAGTGTTTCTTAATGTGCAATCTGGTAAAGGAAAGGAAGCAATTTTTTGAGGAGGGGGAGAACACGTTTGTAAACTTACCAGGAGGGCCAAGGGGCAGTTGAGCTGATACTAAGCTAGCTAAAGCTGTGTTGCATCAAATTTCCTCCCTTCCCAGGGATGTTTGAAAGTAGTTATGACTACCCTTGCCCTGAGCTAACCTGCCTGCATGCTGGTTGTGTTCCAGTCAGATATAACTTTGTCTCCTCCATCATTGTGCCCTTTCTCTGCTCCTCCCTCCCTCCCTCCTGTTCCATTCCATTCCATTTTTTTTGTTTTTTTGTTTTGGCTGTTCTGCCAACAGATCTCAACCGGTAGAGCTGGCCAGCAGAGCCCTCTGCTAACTACTTCTAGAGATCAGCTGGCAGAAGAAGTTTTACCCCCCATAAATAAGGTTCAGCCTCCAGAAAGCCATTTTAGCCAGGAGAAAAGGCTTCTGTCTATTCCTAACCTTCTCTAGTTGGTGCATTTTTGAGTTAAGACTGTGTGCCAACTGAGAAAGAAGGTGATCAGAGAGTGGAAAAGGAATGGCCACCCCTCTCCCCATTTCTTTGGGGTAGGTATTTTACAGACCTTGCTCGCTTTTGTGGCATGCAGGGCAACATCCCTAAAAAGGCATAAATTTCCTTCCTTCCCAGGAAAGGAAGGAGAGGAAGAAAATGATTTTTTTAAGGGAATGTCTACATAGCACACTCCTGCATTTGGACCTACCCAGCTTAATTACCAAAGGCCTGCTGAAAAAGGAAGGTCTTTGGCTTTCAATGGAAAATATCAGTGAGTTAATCTCTCTTAATAGGGAGTTCTACCACCAAGAAGACCTCACATTCCCACCAAACATGTCTCAGAAGGTGGGTAGGCTGAAAGAGAAGGGCTTCTCTCAAAACCAGGTCAAGGTCATATGGGGGAATATGATAGCCTAGATTCAAAAGGGCTCAGAAAACTAAGCATGCATCAGTGGAGCTCACAGTATGGTTTGTTTCTTGATAAATGCATTTTGGATTTCAGCCTAAAAAAATGTGCTCTGAACAGACCATCTTGTGCTGGTTTTTGGAAACTTTATGTCTCACTGAACATAACCAATTACCTCCTGAATGAAGTTGCAGGAAACATGACATACAGTTGGATTGTAGCTTCTGGAGGCACTTTACTGACCATCTATCCTTTGTATATGGCACATTCAGAGCTTGGAAGGAACTAGTTACAAATAATGCGTTACTAGTCATAATTGATTCCTTTCTGACAGTAGCCAAGACATAAGTTAAAGTGCAATAACTTGGTCAGGGATAAGTTTATTCTTTTCAGATGTAACTGTGATGTCATTTAATTACTTTCCTAGTTACAGAAATGGGGCCTCATTAACTTGTGGACTACCACATGGCTCAAGTGCTGTGCCTCATCCTGCTGCCTCATGCTTTATTGTGGGTACCAATGTGATGCTGAGGTGGATGCGTGTAGTATAGAGACCTGCACATTGTGCCATCTTGATCTGGGTTTTTAGAAATAGCTAAAAGGTAATGAGCAATGAGCAATTGTGCTAACACTGTGGATTACTTTTAACGCATTACTTTTAAAACTTTTACAATCAGTAACATTTAAAAACAAACTTCCCAAGCCCTATGTGCTACATAGGTTTTTTTTTTTTCAGCTGTACGCTGGTGGATAGCACTTGGTGGCCTTTTAGAGAGGCTGATTTTGTTGTTGCTGTTGTTCCCAATAAAAACTTGTTAGAAACTAGTTATATCATGACTTTCTCCACAAAATGTTTGGAATTCCAAGGTGTGTTGAGAATGTCAACATTCCCTTCACAGAATGTATAGTTCCCAAGATTTTGCTAAGATTCTATGAATCTGAGGTGCTGTGAAGGTCATCTGTCCAGATGCATGGCATATGTTTAGCTGGCTTACCTAGATCAAGTGTGAGGAAAGAGTGACCATCCAGATGTTCTGGACTGCCACTTCTACAACACCTTTCCCTTGGTCATACTAGATGGGTCTGATGGGATTTGTAGGCCAACTTTCTTGGCACCCGCATTATTATATTTCAGGTGCCAGGTCCCTTGAGGACTAAGTCTCACAGACTGGGTGCCACAACTGAGGGAGCCTTAGCTTTTTCTCCTTAGAAGGCCATATTGCAGAAGTTTCTCCACCATTGGGGGGAAATTGTGCTACTATGGAGAGTGTAAATTTGTGGTCAGGCTGCTCACACAGTTGTTGCTGTTGTGGCTTTCACTGGCAATACATAAAAGATAAAAGAAACACCACTGTTAATGAGGAGCCCCCAATCTGAGAAACTATAGGATAACTTGTCACTCCCCTTGAGAAATCTGATGACATTTTCATTCTTCCCTCATTTGTCTACCTACAATTAGGATAGAGAATTTCAAGGGAACTTTTGTGCAGGTGCTACCCTAAGAGGTAGGGAACCTTGAAGTCCACCTGCAATGCCAGTATCTTCTTAGAATTTCAGGGAGGGGGGATTATAACTCAAAGGAGGCCTGTGAGAGGAGGATAATGGCAGGATCTTTTCACCTGTGTATAACAGTACTAACTGTAGAGATGACTCCAGTTAAAATGTAAAGAAAATATTTTATTTGGAATTAACAAACACAGAAGAAATCAGACACTTTTAAGAACCATACAAGGCTATCAGAAAGTGAGGCAAGGAAGATTGGATAGAGAGAGATTGATTGGAAAGGAAATAGTTACTAGTTTGGAAGCAGAAGGTCAAAGTGGAGTGGCTCAGACAGTATGTCTGAAGGTAGCACAGAAGAATCTGAGGTACAATATGCAGTGTAATATGCCCAATGTACTACAATTTGCAGGGGCTGAAGCTGGAGTTTGTATACCCTATTTCCTACTCTGAAGTGTGCATGAACAAAGAGGTAATTGCTTTCTCATGGGGTTGACAAAGGATGGGCTGATTGTCTTAACTCTTGGTGACAAAACATTGATGGGAGTCATGACAATCTCTTCATGTCTGGTCTGGCAGGGAGTCCAGGAAAGATTTCCATAGGGCAACATCTCAGGATGGTCTCTAATTGCTTTACCTTCTATTGTATTCAGATGTTTACATAGCCTGAGGTCTTGAAAGGACTATCAAAACCCATTAACATCAGGTTTTCCTGCCTAATTCTCTCTGAACTTATGACTCAATCATGTCTGAGGTCATCCTGACCTGGCAACATGCTTCCAGCTGGTGTGCTTTCAAACATGTTTTTCAGCCAGAAATATGTTCAATTATGAAAATAGCACATTCCTACAGAATGGGGGGTGTAGGGTGTGGTAACACAGGAATGTTCGAGACTGTTGCAGAGGATCCAGATTCTATGTACAAAAAGGGTGTGCTGACAACAAAAAAGCTGGAAGCTACACAGGAAAAGGGCTTTGAAAAGCTGGATGCATTTATTTTATTATTAAGAGTTGACTTAGACAGGAAAAGACTTATGATTCAATTTAGATGTCTGTGTTTTTCTGATGTTATTTTCATAGTCTAATTATTCTTATGTGTAATTGCCAAAATTATTTTTGAATCCATTTTCTTCTTTAACTGGAAAAGTAATTATACTAACTGCTTATTTGCTGCTTTTCCAATTTTTAGTAAAAACTATTTTTCTGTTTTAACTTTGATCAGATTTCTGTGCCCCGCTTACACCACCTTACACTTACATCAATGTCTGATGTCTTGAGTTTTCATGCCATATCTTCCCATTTTACTTTGTGTTTGGCTAGTTTAGGAATTCAATAGGTAAGGCCATCATTGCAAAGGATAAAGAATATTTTAGTGGAGACAGCTATGAAAAATAAAGAGGATGGCAGCAGTGAGGTCCACCAGAACAGAAGTGCAGCGCTGCTTTTTGGTTGTCTGCCTTACCTTCCTCTCATGATGCCATGCTATTACAGCCTATAATTAATTAGGAAATTAAACAAATGGTTTGAACAGGGAAGAAAAATAATTCCATATGCATATAAACTTTTGTTGATGGATTGCCCAAATATTTTCAACCATATATAAAAAGTGGCAATGTTTAATTTTTATCAGATAAGTTAAGGGCTTAATTGATAAGATAAAAGATTGAGGAAAAATTGAGAGAACAATCTCATCCTGTGTCTTTTTTTCCTGGTTTTAATCCCCTGTGTTTGTTTGCATGGAATGAAATAAATTAATTCAATTCATTTTTGACACCCTGGAGAAATTTGGTGAGTTTCAGAGACATTAAATGAGCAATTACACTCAAGGTGGTCAAATGCTTTTTTAATATCTAAGAAAGCCAGAGTATATTTTTCTTACAAGGCTTAAGCCTGCTGTATGATAGCTGCTTAACTGTTATTTTTTTTCTGATAGATTTTCTTCATTTAAAGGCACTTTCTGAAAGGTGTCATCAAGATTAACTGCATTTGTTACCTCTCCTCCTCAATCTATTAGCTTAAATAGGCATCTATACTATACCTCCTCCATAGTTTGCAAGATTAGCCTTTCCTGTTTCCATCAAAATATTGCTTACATAAAAATACATAAATAATTTTTTAAAATCCTCTCAGAAAGTTCAGAAGATTATGGCCTCAAGTCACCAAGTTCATGAATTAGGAATTAACAGTAATAATTAATCATTCAAATAATCCCATTCATTTGGTTTTGAATTGGACTGTTAGTTCAACTGGACTTCATCTGCTGCCACCTTACTGGATGTTTTTCAGGCTTGTAGTTCTGATGGCATATTCTGCCATTTTAATTCCAGATATTCTGCCCAGGATGAAACTAAATGTCTGACAAAAAGGCATAAACTGTAGGATAAAAAACTCCAAGATTATTACACTTTCTTATGATGTGAAGTTCATTCCTAGGCAAAAGTATTCCATTGCAACAGATGGAGTTTTTGTCCTTCATTCTGATAGTGTTGTATTTTTACAAACTGTTATCCATAGGACAAATGATAGTAGTGTGGGTTCTTCTGTGCAAGGAAATCCTGGTAGAATTTCTTTCAATTCTCATGGGCAGAAGGAATACTGGATTTGATTGTCAAAGAGTATGGAAGATTAAATATGGATGGACCAGCCTATACTTGGCTCTGACACTTTCATATGTGCTCAGTCATAAATCTGTTCTACTTTAATTTATAACTTATTTATTTATTTATTTATTTATTTAATATCCTGACTTTTTCACATCATTGGACCCAAAGGCAGTGATTTCTATGTATGTCTGCATACTCACACATATTTTTAAACACACAAACATAGACAAAGAAGCATGTATTGTACTATGGATTGTTCAAATATTTCTCCCCAAATACAAATTTCTTAATTTTATCTGTTTCTATTTTCTCTAAAACACTTGTGTTTTTTTTT
The DNA here is from genome assembly GCA_030412105.1 of Cyclura pinguis. Classification (NCBI taxonomy): domain Eukaryota; kingdom Metazoa; phylum Chordata; class Lepidosauria; order Squamata; family Iguanidae; genus Cyclura; species Cyclura pinguis. Next base: position 250,235,073 of record CM059600.1, on the reverse strand, counting down.
TAATAAAAAAGATTTTGATACGTTTACTGAGAGCTCCATCCAACAGCTATTGAGAAATCCAACTGTTAGTTATAACACAGTCTTTGTATTATTTCAAGAGGTATGGATCTTGTATGAACCTGCATTACATATAAGTGTGCAAAATTTTTTTCTTGTGGATTATCAGACAGGGAGTGTGAGAGAAATTAAAATGCTAGTTAAATACAATTTCCCAGTACTATTCAAAGCACCAGGATGGGGAAAAAAATAATTAATGGGGTTCCCAGATAGCCAACAGTATAAATGTGATGCTTAGGTATAGGTTGCAGAATTGGTGGGATGCCATGGGGAGTCCCATGATAGAGCTGGGCAGAAATAGATTAAGTATAATTGCCATAGAGATTAATCTGAATCTTACTGGCTAATTCCAATGTGTACCAACCCAATGAATCAACTGTTTGTTTATTTATCTGGAGTATTTATATTCCACTTTTCAGCAGCAAAGGCTCTCAGAGCAGCTTACAAATTGTTAATTTGACAGTTCTCTGCCCCCAGGGCTTACAATCTAAATAAGACACAACATTAAAGGAAAAGGGAATGATGGTGGTGTGGGGAGGATTAATTGTTGGTTGATGAACCATTGATTCAACAGATTTACTCTAGTTGAGACTAACAATGAGATTCAGAGCATTGTTCAACAAGCTAGTGGTCTGTGTGAAGGAAGAATATACTGAAACTGAAGTATGGAATTGGCTTGCTTTTTCAAGCATGAGAAGGCTGCAGGAGAAACCTGGAAAACACCTCTGGCTGTATGTCTGTTCTCTTCTGCAGATGGATGCTGCTTTTTTTCTCACTGAAAAATCCATTTTTCAGTTAACTTTGAAAGGAAAATATGTTTGTCATTTTAAAATATCAATACAATCCATGATTAATTCAGCAATGAAAACAAATCTTATATTTGGATGCTCTATAATCATTTGTAGGATTTAGTAAATTATTTCCAGAACTGATAGCATTTAAAAATTGTTGCAAAACTAACTCTTGCTAAACTCACCAGAGATTAAGCAATTCATTTTTATTTTTATTTTCCATAATACTGAGACATAATTAGAATAAACTGCTGCTAAATATCTCTTGAGAGACATAAATCCCACAACATTTAACATATTATACATACCGATTAGACACAAATTTACCCAGAAGCCTCCTAAAATTTGTCATCCGTCTTAAACTTTGTTTTAGTGTTTCATAAAGTTAGTGTTTCACCACGTCCCCAAAAGCTCCATGGCTGAAATCCGGTGTTGCTGTAGTGGCCAGCCCCTAGTGTGGCAGGACTCACACCCTCCCACAAGCTGCCATACTACCCAGAAATCCATTCTGGGGGTTTCAAGTTGTTGGTTCAATGACATCTGATGGTATCTGCTTATTCTAGAAGAATCAGTTGGATCTACAAGTCAATCAGATACCAAGTCCCAAATTGGACTGTACATCGTCACCCTACAAGTATCCATAAAAATGTCTGAGGGCTAAGAATGGGGATGGGGATAGATCTTGCATTCTTGTCTGCATCTGTCCTTGCTCATTCATTCCATGATCTCACCATATGGAGTCTAGAAGACTCAATGGAAGTTCTACTTGTGTTCAGTTAAAGATGTGTATAAACCTCCAAGCAATTAGTGGAGTCTTCAACTTCAAGGAACATTCTGCTCATGTTCAATTAAACGTGACTGGACAATCTGTTCAGATCTTGCCACCCCGCACAGTTTAACTAGGGAATTTCCTTGTTCTCACTTTCAGTTCTTATACATTCTTCTGAATGCCTCAAGAGAGCTATCAGGATGCATGGCTTCACAATGTTTCTAGGTATGAATAAATAAAAATAAAATGGGGCTACACACCCAATCAAATGCCATATACCAAGGGGAATGGTGTCGTGCCATGGCATATAATGCAGTAACATCACAGACTCGAGTGGGCTGACGAAATAATGGTTGAAAACAAAGGAGCAAGATCCTGCACCAGGAGACGTACGTATATTACATATCTATGTTTCCACAGCTACATGTCCTGATGATATCGCCATAAAACCCACTTTGTAAGCAGCACTTCCCCCTCTGTCCAATATAGCCATTTCCATGTTGTCAGAGAGTAGGGATAGAACAGTGGCAACATGTCCACCTCTTTTCCTTTAGCTGGACATGTTGCAGTAGACACCCACAGGGACCTCCAGGGGTCCTCGAGATACCCCTAAAGATGATGCCCTTTCAGTGTGTCCAGATAAAGGAAAATAGTTGGATACAATTTAAATGTGCCAATTGAGATACCTGTCAATGTTTTCTGTGATTCTCAAGCTTGTAATCAAATGGCTGTAAGTGAAAGAGTTAAATCTAGAACCAAACATGTGGACATTAAGTATCAAAATGTGAAACAGTCTGTTCAAAACAAGGTCATTCAACTGACATATTGTACATCAGACGAAAATGTCGCTGATGCTTTTACCAAAGCTCTATCTGCTGTTAAACACACACAAATGCTTGAGCGTATGGGAATAATAGGTCCTGCAGTTCCAACACACGAGGCAGCTCTGGAACAAGAGCAGGAGTGTTAAGTATTAGGTTTCCAGATCCCTGCCTAACGGGTTAAAATCTGAGTCTTGTTCCTCTGCTGTGCTTGTGGTCATGGTAACCTGCAGGCCGGCTTGACCCAGCCAGTGTGATAAGAGATATCTGGTTTGTCTCTCAGTTCCTGTGGGAACTTTAAGGGATGTTTGGAAAAACAATCCCACAGTAGCTATAACTGCTGTGAGGAATTTCTCACGGCGCACTCCCTCTTTCCTTCACTCCCCTTTCATCTGCTTGCTGTTTAACATTTATCACAGCTGTCTCTCTGTCATGCTGTAAGAGGAGAGAGAAGCACAATGGATTTTACCTAGCTTTGACTTCTTTATGTTACTTAAGCTGTTCTACAATAAAGTACTAGTTTAGTTGGCCTCAACTCTGGCTTCTATTCGTTTTTAATCCTACGTTGGTTTTTGCGTCTGCCTGTTTTGGAGCACAGACGTTCTGTGGGTCATGCTGGCGTACAGCATGTCCCCTGGAATCCTCCAACACCTCACAGGTCCCCCTATTTTCCAACCATATGGAAAGGGACATATTGTAAGCGGCCACACTGCTTACAAGTTGAGTTAGGGCAGGGTTGATGATTGTGCCATCCATACAAAATTCTAACTTCCTCAATGCCAAAAAAGTTAGTTGTGCATACATGGGAGTTTTGATATTGGAGTTTGCTAATAGGATGCCAGATAAGCATCTTCCTGCTTGTGTCAAAAGCAGAGGTGATCGACATTATGGAAACATAACAAGGGCTCTCAAATAGTTATAGGTAAGTTTAGTTTAGTCCTGACTTATATCTTTGAAATCTTACTTTAATTAATTTCATTTCAGACATAATCCTTACATGTCCTTCAAATTATCCACTGCATCAAGATGAAGACAAAGCCCTTGGTGAGCCTCTTCTTCTTAGGAAAGGGACATGACTCAGAGGAAGAGCACATGCTTGACTTGTAGGAGATGCTGTGTTCAATTCTTCTTGTAGGTAGGACTCAGAAAGACTCTTTTCTAAAGCCTTGGTGAAACACTGCCAATGAATGTAGACAAGCTTCCCCAACCTGGTGCCTTTAAATGAGTGCTGGATTACAACTCCCATGATCCCCAATCAAGCAAGGCCTATCAAGTTTGCTTATTTCACTCTCACATACAGGAATGAAAAATTTCCAAAGTGTTTGGTTTGGGGGTGAGATTTACAAGAGTTTTTGTGCACTTTTTGAGGATTTTCTTGTGAAAAAGTTTCTGCAGAAAATGAGCATTGTGTAAAAATACAATGAGTTTTGTACAAAATGTAAAATCGAAGGCTTTCATGGCTGGAATCCATAGGTTGTTGTGGGTTTTCTGGGCTTGGAGGCTGTATTCTATTAGTATTTGCTCCTGACATTTCGCCTGCGTTTGTGGCTGGCATCTTCAGAGGATCTGGTGGCATGGAAATGAGACAGAATATATATACTTGTGTAGTCCTCGAGTGGGAGGAAGCAATTTGCATATGTTACAGTTGGCCTGTGTGATGGCCTATTGTTAAATGGGATATCCCCCAGGGTTGTATTGTTAGTCAAGGGATATGCATAACGGTGCATTAAGTACATTAGCAATCCATTGTATTGTTTCCTGAGTCTGGACAGTGTTCATTGGCATATTTTTGAGTCTTGATTTTAGTGTTCTTCTGTATTGATAGCCAAATTTTGTTTACTTTCTGAGTTTCTTCTTTCCTGTTGAAATTATCCATGTGTTTATGGATTTCAATGGCCTCTCTGTGTAGTCTGACACAGTAATTGTCAGAATGGTCCAGAATTTCTGCGCTTTCAAAAAGCATTCTGTGTCCAGGTTGGTTTATAACATGTTCTGCTACTGCTGATTTTTCTGGCTGGATCAGTCTGCAGTGTCTTTCATAAACACATGGGTAATTTCAACAGGAAAGAAGAAACTCAGAAAGTAAACAAAACACTAAAATCGAGACTCAAAAATATGCCAATGAACAACACCCAGACTCTGGAGGTCCCTCTACAGGAAACAATACAATGGATTGCTAATGTACTTAATGCACTGTTATGCATATCCCCTGACTAACAATACAACCCTGGAGGATATCCCATTTAACAATAGGCCATCACACAAGCCAACTGTAACATATGCAAATTGCTTCCTCCCACTCGGGGACTACAGAAGTATATATACTCTGTCTCACTTTCATGCCACCAGATTCTCTGAAGAAGCCAGCTACAGATGCAGGCAAAACGTCAGGAGCAAATACTAATAGAACACGGCCCCAAAGCTCGGAAAACCCACATCAACCTATTTTGTACAAAACATTGTCCTTATTTTTACAGAATTTTTTCATGCAAAACAAAGGGTTTATTGTATCCCAAAACACTATCCAATAAAGAAAAAGGAGATCCACCACCCAAGAAAGCACTGGTCTTTTCACTCTGCCTGAAAGATGAGAAATCTTACACCCAGTGGCATCTTTTTCAGTGGGGTATTGAATTATCTTTCCTTGTCAAGGACAAGAAAATTTGTAAATATTCTTTACATTCTTTACAATGATCAGACCTGGTATAAATATAAACATATCAGAAAACTCAAGGCTTCAGCATCATTTAAGAGACTACTGGAGTAGTATGACCAGGTACAACTGCTTCTTATCTAGTTGTCAGAATTTGTATTTACCTGGTAATGACCCACATGCCGCCCTGCATGTTAAAATGATTGATTTTGTTGCAATTCAAATTATCTATCTATCTATCTATCTATCTATCTATCTATCTATCTATCTATCTATCCATCCATCCAAAATAATAATAAAAAAAATACAATATGTCCTCTGCCTACATTGCTTATATCCCTTGACTGGGAGGCACCATGCCTTGGTTTTCATAAGTTATAAAATGTTACTGCCAGGGCAGATACTGTCATAAGTTGTGACACAGCCTGACTACCTTGTTTGCAGTCCTTGTCTTCATGCGTGACTGAATTAAGTGGAAACATTATTATAAGGAATGTTTTCCTTCCTTAAAACGTCCTACTCCTATAGTGAAAGTGTAAGATACAGTTCTATTTGTAAACAACTGAAGCGTAATATCTGCAATACATCATGTAAAGGTATAATCACTGTCAAAATGACAAGGCAACATCAGAAGAACTGACTGCAGTAATTGACAGAAATGGTGATCAGGCTCCAAAACTGTTTTCTGATTGCATATTCATGATCCTTCCCTATAATACACTGCAGTTACTGTGTGAGTTATTCTAAGTGGCTGTTTTAACATCACTAGACTGACACTTTGTACTCTGCGATTTGCAAGTCTAATCTCAAAGACAGTTCACTCTCAAGATGTCTAACTCTTGAAATGTGGACTTAGCTGTGAGGCACATCAAAGTGCTTCGTTCATGAAGCAGCCGTAAGAGCAGCTGGAGAGTTTCCTGTTTCAGGGGTGGATGATGGCTAAGACAGCAAGTGCTATCCACTTGTTTCCCAACAAACCCATTTACCACTTTTCTTATTCCACTCCATGCCTTAGTTCTCTTATGCAATCACAGGCAGTCAGCTTTCTAAGTCGACTGCAAATATGCATGGGGAGGTCTAGCATAGCCTTGGAATGTCATGACACTTCACTGAAACCACACCTCCCATGATGGAAGTGCTATGATGCATTCAGGGACAGAGAAAACTCCACTCACAGGTGGTGCCTGGTTTAATCCATGGAACTTTCCAGTTTTTTAAAAAAGAGAATCTGATGTTGGATGATTATTTATTGGCTGGGGGGGACTACTAAGGCATTTCTGGCAAGGAAATTCACACAGTACTGCCCTAATTCTTGTGGTGTGGGATGACTGGATTGGCCCCTGAGACTTAACCTCATACTATCAGCTGATAGGAAACTCCCAGGCCCTCTGTTTTCTTCAGTCTGAGTAAGTTTTTCAAGAGAAAGTTCTCAGACTTTCTTGCTAAGCTTGCTCTCCAAGATATTCACTATCCTCCAAGCTTGAGGGCCTGGCAGCTTTCAAGTGACATTTTATGTTGGTTTAAATGTCAGGATACTTTTGTGTATAATAGGTAGGTCTGTTATAGGAAAATTAGTAGAAAAGGGTTGATGCATTTAATTATTTGTTAATAAGCAAAAATATCTAATTCATTTGCAATGTAACTTATTACATTTATGTCAAATTGATACGTAAATTATGCCTGCACTAAAAGCCTTACCAGAATGAAGCTGAAAAATACTGTCCACATTTTTACTCCCAGCCCACTTTTCCCTTATCCTTGTGCTGAGCTTGGGAGAGAAGTAGATAGTGCAGGAATTTTTTGAAAAAAGCCATTTCTCATCCACCTCACCATAAACTCTTCTCTTTTCCCCCCTCCCTTTCTACCCTTTTTGTAATTTAATCACATTATTGTCGTTGTTTCTATAGCTTACTACAACTTCTCAGGAAAAAAAAACCCAAGATAAATAACTTAAAACTTGGATTTCTGGGATAGATGGGGACTGACTATGCGATGTCTGATGTAGAGCAGTGAAGGGACAATTTGGATGCAAAGCAGAGCACCATCTTCTAAACTGCTTTTACTTTCAATGTTTTAACGTTGGTATTAACTAAGCATACGCTAATCATGAAATAAAATAAGTGGTTTGAATCTTGTGACCTAAGCATTGTAATTCCCTTATCCTGAGGAGATGACATAAAGCAAGAAGTAGTATTGCAAAAATCCAAGAGTCCTAGGCTTTGGATAAGGAACCAGCTTGGAAATGTAAAACTTATTGGTTCTTTAAGCACTTTTATTTAATTGATTAATAACTTAATTAATAACTTAATTCTGGAATTAGATTAATCCTGACATTCCAACTCGAGTCAATCAAATTTCTTTAAAAATATAATTAAGCTTCCTCTTTTCATTACAAAATTTAATTTGTAGCTCAATTGATTTTAACTAGTTAGTTCATTACTCCAGGTAGGCTTACAACTTACTGTTAGTCTCAAGGAGAGTAGCTCATTGAATCAGTGATAACCTGGTAAGTCAACACTTATTGGGTCTACTCTAATTGATTCATTCTTGCTTCCTGGGTGCTTACAAAGCACAACTTGCTTTTGCAGCACTAGAACTTTTCTACTTGTAATTATCAGTTCTGATCCACCTTAAAATTTTATTTTCCGTTCATGGCCAAGAATCATGTGGTCCTCCAAATGTTGTTGGATTGCAATTTCCTGAAGCATTATTGTTAACTGCCATCAAAGTGACTTTAACTTATGGTGACCCTATGAATCAGAGATCTCCGGTGTTAAAGAATGCTGGGAATTCTAGTCTGACCACATCTGGAGGGCTGCATGATTCCCATTCCCTTCTAAGGAGAAGGAAATAACTGCAGCAGCATCCTAGCTGCATTTGGATGGTTGTATGATTCCCACTCTGCTAAAAGAACAAAAGAAGCTATACTAGATCATGTCTAAGATTTCTACAGCATCAATGTAAAGTCAGATGGCTATCAAGAGTCCACAAGTAGGGCATGAGTACAATAGTATCTCCTCACTATTCTTTCCTATACTATTTCTGACACTGGTAACATATAATCTTCATGATGAGTAGCCATGGATAGTCCTGTCACCCATGCATTTCTGTAATCCCCTCTTCAAGCTGTACAAGTTGGTGGCCTTCCCAACATCTTGCAGCAGTTAACTCCACAATTTAACTTTGCTGTTATCTATGAGGAAGTACTTACTTTTATCCAGAGGTGTATCTAGGGTGGGACCAGTAGGGCATGTGTCCTGGCATCAATGTGGGGGTGGTGCAAAACAACCCTGCTGGAAGCAGCGGAGGAGGAGAAAGAACTGGACCTGGACTTGCGGGGGGGGGGCAACTTCCATGCTTGCCTTAGGTGCTATTTATGACAGATATACGTCTGCTTTTATCTTCCATCGCTCAGCTTCTCTAGTTGACTCTTGGTTCCAGTGTTATGAAAGTGGGATATGCCGGAAGAGGTACCCAATCTGGACTCTAGGGCCCTTTCTTCAGCTTACTTCTGTCCTGGTGGCATCCTGTGATGATGGCGGCAGCAGCTCTCCTGGGAGAGCATGATCATGCTGCCTGGGGATGGAAGAAGGACGGGTACAGGATGACACTGGGCATAAGCATTGTCCCGGCCCCATCCTTCTCTCACCCCATGGCGGGTTGGGGGTGTCATGAGGAAAGGGCCTAGGAGGCAGTGAAGGGGAGGGCACAGACATTCCAGCAGTGTCAGAAGGAGGAGAAAACAGAATAATGATCTGGCACTCCATGTTGCAATTCTCCCTCACTGTCAAAGACTGCAGGTAGTTGTTGTCTACATGAAACCCAATGTGGTCTACTGGCTAGAGCACTGGGCTTATGGATGGAAAGAATATTCAAGAAGAGTTGAAAAAAATAGCTTCTTGAATGTCAGGAAATCCTGACAAGAAGAAACGCAGACCGATGAGACCAATCTAACCCACATTACGCTACTCAAACTGTGAGGGAAAAAGATTCCCTGTCAGTGTACATTTCTGCCTTTTACTGGGCGGGGGAGAGGGGAGCGGGCAGCACAGGAAGAGTCAATTTTTAATCCAGTTGAAATTTCTGGTAAGATAGATTTTGATCAGTTCATACAGCTTATGTCAAGCCATCATCCATGCTGGAATTTGCCCTGCACAGTTGTCACTAAAAGAGGGAAAAGCCCCGAGTGATTTGTTGAATGCCACTTTGATGAAAAAGTATGTTCCCCAGCGATACGCCTTCGTGAGAAGGAACTCTGCTTACTTCAGCCTCCCATGCATTCTTCTCACAATTTATCTTGTACTTTCTCTTCCTCAAGATCCTGAAGGATCAATACCAGTTCAAAGCAGTCAGCGGTTAATTTTTACTTATTTAACTGAGTGCTGCAGTTTTAAAAAAACACAACACCAAACTTTATCTAACTAGCTCAGTGAACTTCTAGCTTTCAAAATTAGGACAGATAAAGTAATGGTGCCATTCCTGGTTGTTTGTCACCACTAGTAGACGTCTGGTTACTGAAGCAGGAGCTGGCATGTACTCTACCACGGATGCTAAAAACTGAGACAGTAAGGACCATGAGAATCTGAGTTATCTCCTGATTTTCTGGGCAGATAGGGTGCTGGCATTACCTATAAAAATGGGTTGTGAAGCTGGGGCACTTTCGCACTACACAATTATAGCTCTATGGTCACTCTTTAACTGCCATGTTTCCATCCTTTGGAATCCTGGAATTTGTAGTTTAGGGAGGAGCTTTTAGAATTATCAGACAGGGAGCTCCTCCAGTGCCTCACCAAACTACAAACCCCAGGATTCCACAGGGGGTGCCCATGGCAGTAGAATCATACCAGTATACTTTTGTACTGGAGAGCAGCTTATAAAGTAAACTGGTTTGTTTCTGAGGATATGATTAAAGTTTCCAACACAGCAGGAGTAGGTGAAGCACTCAGAGCTGATGGCCCATATATAGATACCAAAAGTATCTGTGAGTATCTAATAATTAGATGGTTTCTGCATGATTGGAAATGGCAAAAACTCTTGCTCTGTGTTAATCAATTGATCCAAAGTATAAATCCCACAGAGAAATCAATCCATAAAAAGAGATGTCTTGCAGTCATCAGATAGGATTACTCCATGGAGTTAGTTTATTAACATGATCATAGAGATCAGGAGTGGTGAAGGTACAGCCTGCAGGCCCAAATGCTCCCAGTGAGGAGCAGTAATCTCCTCAACTGCTCCCAGTAAGAAACAAGACGTCTGTACCCTAGATTTAAAAAAAACAAAAACAACTCTCTGGAAATGGCATCTGTCATGACTCTCTATCCATAACATCTTTTCTGATTCTAAGAGCTTATAAACTGGAATATCCATGGATTATGAGTTGCCATGAACTCACTAAAGTCCCTTTGCTTTCCTTTTCTGTGTTAGAGATGGGAGATGTTGGCCCATGGATCAAAATAAGACTGTATTTCACATGTCGAAGGCCATGCTAGGAACTCTCTCCCTAGCTGAAGGCTCTCCTGCTCACAAAAGTGACTCTGACTCCAACACTGGTTACTTATAGGACTATTCAATCTGAAGTGGTGAAGAGGAAGTCTCCATGTGTGTGTGTGTTGTGAGTGAGAGGAAGAACAGGTAGTATACGTGAATGAAAGTGTGTGAGAGTCAGGTGGGGGACCCATCCACTTGGAGTTCTGACTATACCCCAGTACTGGCCTTGTTTCCTAAATAGCCATCTTTTCCTCAGGCCAAAAAAAGAGAGACCTCCATCCCTTCTCTATTTGACTCCATCATCATCTGCCTTGCTAGAACACAGTGAACGCAGAGCCTTGCTCATGTTTAGCATCTCATCAGTTGCCTGCATTGTTTCTCTACTAAATATTGAAGGTATTCAGTTTTTTGGCCAGACTTTTGGAAGGCATCTTTTTACATTATTATTAGCATTTTCCACACAATGCACTAATACATCCACCGTATATCCATATTTTGGCTCACTTCATGCCTCCAGTCAAATACCAAAGGATGGCTATGAAAGCCAACATTTTAATAAAGCTATTAATCTTTAAAGTGCTACTAGACTCACACTTGAAAGACTAAGGTTAGTCTTTCCTAAAGACAATAAAAATATCCTCATTTCTATATTTGCATCTGTTTCACCTTAGTGGAGTTGGCAAATGCATAATAATCACCATGTGGTGGCAGGAGCGAGTCATGCAGTTTTGGAAGTGAAAAACATGTGGCTCAGATCTCTAGAAGGGTAACACTGACTGTAAGGGAAAGAAAAAGATCGAGGCTAGATAAGCTCACAAGCAGCAAGAGCTGTTATACTTACGGATGAAACTCTGTACTTCATTTACAATTGTGCTACTTTGTCAGACCGGCCTCTACAGGCTGTTTTCAAAATCATTTCCGTTGGCATTCCAAAATAAAAATCCAAAACTGTCAGCCAAAGAGCAGCACAATGCTGAAGGATAACCATCATCCTTTTTTGTTTTAATGTTGGTACTACCTTCATGCTTTTAATTTCTAGCTATTTATACAAGGGAGATAAATACCTGTATACATTCATTGCGTTTTGCTGACTATATTGCCCATATAGTCAGTGCTATTAACAATTTATTTATGATGACAAAAGATATATTCATAAGAACAATTCTAAATATTTTGCAGATTGTCTTTCATTAGAACATTGCTGCTGCAAATCTTGCTGTGACTGACAGAAAATATCTGACAAGGACGTGTGTGTTTGTGAGAAGCTGCTTCAAATATTAAGCTCTCTGACTGATGTGAGAATTGCTTAAATTAACTGAACTATCTTTCTATCATTAATTTACATTTTCTCCTATCACTACTATTTTTTTTAAAAAAAGAAAGCACCCTCTGCTCTCTAAAGATCTTCTTTGATCTTTGATTTAATCAAGTTAAGATGTGAATCTTCTCAAGTCTTAAACAAAGCCATTTTTTCCTGGCTAACTACTTGGGTAGTTTTAGTCAGATTTCTGAAGATATGTTTTGCAGATTTTTATCATCGCTTTGTTCAATGTATGTTGGTACATACAGATCCCAAACTAGTGGTAACACATTGTTTTAAGCAGCAAAAGACCGTATAAACACCCTCTCAGCCTCAGAGGAAGGTAGTGGCAAATCTTGTTGAGAAAACCCTGTGATTTGTTTGCCTTAGGGTCTCTATACGTTGGAAATGACTTCAAGGCATACAACATAACATTGCAGAAGCATTAAAAAGAGCAAATTTGTCTGAAAACACAGTTATGGAGAGCTAAGATCTCAGCTGGTGTAGATACAGAGGATGCAACCAATCTCAGTATTGTGAAGAGGGCTGGGAAAGCAACATGCTTTAAAAGACTGATTGCCTCAAGCCCTCTTCCCTTTCCTTCACCCTGCAATCTATCCCATTATCCTCAAACTCATCTACAAACATCAAACCATTAGCCCCTTTGTCACCTAACTTTAAAACCATCAGCTCATTCCAGACTTCATTGTACACTGCAGACTCCATTGTATACTCAGCCAGAGAGCCATTAGCACGCATGCTCTCTAGGCAGAAATTATGTATAAAAAAACCTCAGTTTTGATCAGCTAGCTTGCAGTACATCGATTGCTGGTAGCCACTCTGATTACCGATTGTCCTTAGACTCACGTCTTAGCCACATTGCTGCTTCTTCACTAATCCTCTGGATTGGTAAATATCGCCCACTTCCTGAAGTCTCTTTATCAACCTTTCTTCCCTTTACCTTTGGTTAGCTTTGCATGAGTGTGTGATTATTTGGATCTTGTGCGTGAGTGATTGAATTTCCCTCAATAAAACACATTTTAGTTTCCTTCTTGAATCTCTGGCTGGTTCTTCCTTGTGTGAGACTGATTCCCACAGCCTGTTAGTGTAGTGGCAATACACTGGAAGAATATTGTGTAAGGAGGATAGTGTTACACATGTTAATTGTTCCATCATGATGACTTCTTTAAGTCGATGCAGCGTTGGCTTTAGTTAAGAGTGTCTGATGTAATCTTGGCTTTCACTTATGTTTATTTTTAGTGAAAGGCTGATATGATCTTGAAGGAAAGGGAGGATCTAGTACCAATTATTTATTGCCAATCCTATTCTGGTTGACTATAGAAAGTTACTTAATAGAATAGCTACAGTTACTTAACTCCTTGGAATTTATCAAATAACTGGACTTATAATTGGAGGCATATATTCAAGGAAGTGGTGAGATATATCAAAGGAGGCTTTAGCCTATATAAAACCCTGTGGACCTGCCCTGGACATCTTGGTCCAGAGCAAAGAGCTGCCAGGTGCCACTCACTGAACAGAGGGTTACCTCTGGTGAGTCTTTGGCAGAGCTCCCCAACAGATGTACAGAGCTCTGAATTTTTGATAACGTCAAGCAGGTACAAAATATCATTTACTTGCTGGGGATAGGTTTTGAATTAAGTTGGCACAGATGGGTAAGAAATGGGTAAGAAATTTGTTTCAGTTTGTTTTTGACAAACTTATTAAAAATGAAGGTTTCTTAATGTTCAAGAAAGACTTAGCTTCACCTAGACAGAAACCCATGATTCCCTTTGAACACCAGGTCTCTTTTTCTTCTCCTTGTTCCTGAATTTTTCTTTTTCTTTTCTTCCCCCACCCCTGTACCCACCCTACTTCTCATTTAGTCTGTCCTAGCTTTGAAGGGCTCAGAAGCTCCCTGATCACTTCACAGAGCTTGTGATCTTTCCTCTTCTCTCACCCCTACAAAATTCTTTTTCCCCCCTCTCTTTCACTATATTCTTTCTTACTGGTTTTTCTTGTACTCCTTCTTATCTCCTAACTCTCATCTTTGCCATACATCAGGAGTACCACACAGCTCTTCCTCTTGGTTGCCAGCTCAAAACTGTCATATTTGCTTATTTTGCAAATTATTAGTTCATTGTGCAAATTGTGTGGTGGCTGATTGAACCACTCTAATTTACCACACAGAACCGCTCCAATTGACCACGCTCTAATTCCCCAAGATGGGGAAATCTCAACACCTCAAATTGACATGGATCCAAAGGAAACCTGAGTGAGCACATCTTGGCATTTTTTAAAAAATAGATTGATTTTAATTAATTTAAAACAATGCGTAGCCTGCAGTGCCACATTGAATCACTAGCTGGCAGACTCTGCGCTCCTCAAAAGAGAGTGCTTCAAGAGTAGAGGTCTTCATTTCTGACCTTTTCCCACTGTCATTGTAGGAACAACACAGATCTTACTTCTGTAGAACTCAGCTGACTGGTCAATCTTGCCTCTTTTTGCCTCCAAGTACATATGTATATGTATGTGTATGGATGTTTATATCACTATCAGTCTGGAGAATGGGAATCCCTGCTGCCTGATATGTGGGAGAAGGGAAGGAGATGACAAAGAAGGGAAGTTTCAATGAACCTTGTGGGGCGTGCAGTGGAAGGATGAAAAAAATGGAGAAAGACTGGAAATCCATTATATTTCCTGAGATTTAACTCGAATTCTAGCCATGCCACCTGGTGTGTCTATTCATACCATTAGGTGGCTTGGGTTCCTGCCTTTCTTTAAAAATAGGGTAAGATTTGAGCTTCCATAGAAGTTGCACTAAATGCCAGCATGGTGTAGTGATTGGAGCATTGGGCTATAACTCTGGAGACGAGGGTTTGAATTCCTGCTTAGTCATAGGCCATTTCTGCACTACACTGTTATAGTGGTATTATTCCACTTTCAGCATCCTGTGGAATTCTGGAGTTTGTAGTTTACTGAGGCCCAAGAGCTCTCTGGCTAAGAATTCTAAATGCCCCTCCCTAAACTGCAAACCCCAGGATTCTATAGGATGTTGAAAATAGAATAATAGCACTATAATAGTGTAGTGTGGAAATGGCCATAGAAACCCACTGGGTGACCTTAGGCAATTAACCTCTCAGCATCAGAGGGAGGCAAAGGCACCCCCACCCTTCGAACAAATTTTGCCAGGAAAACCCCATCTTAGGGTCTTTGTAAGTTGGAAATGACTTGAAAACACATAACAACAACAACAACAGCAAGTGCTCCTGTCCACACATGAATGAAGACACAAAAACAAAATAGTAAAAGCTACAAGTATATTTGCTAATAGAACAATGAGTATGGAATTTAATGTAATATATCTTACTCTGATGCAGGAGCCTTGTAACCAGAGGACAGGGATACGGAAACCTTTCTAACCCCTCAATTATCCATATGGTAGTAGTGGCTGGTGGGACATGTTAGTGGGATAGCAAATCTGAGGCCATTTCCACACTAAACTTATAGTGCTATAATTCTGCTTTCAACATCCTATGGAATCCTGGGGTTTGTAGTTTAGGGAGGGGCCTTTATAATTCTCAGCCAGAGAGCTCTTTGGCCTCAGGAAACTACAAACCCCAGAATTCCACAGGATGTTGAAAGTGGAATAATAGCACTAGGTGGAAGTAGCCTGAGTTTTAATCTTAACTTTGAAGGCACTGCACAAGGTTCGTTTTAGCCTTAAAGGTAAGCCAAGTGCACCCTCTCTGTTCCATGCAAACCCTACTGCTCAATTTTGGGACTAAAAGAAAATGTCATTGGAGAGCAGAATTCTTATCTGGGCAGACAATGCCCTCATTTTGTCCCCCCTGGTAGGTGTGATCTTGCTTCCCCGCTCTTGTAGCAGGAGAAGGGAAAGAAAAGAGTAAGGCACATTTATGCACTAGTTAAAGGAGCCCCCCTTTTTTAGCCCCCGCAAGGTTAGGAAGTTAACTTAAGGGGTGATGGTTAGGTGCTGTAAGAAAAGTGGTCCCAGTGTGAATTGAGCACACTTACTCTGGAAAAAGAAAAGAAAAGAAGACTTAGCTCCTGTGATAGAGAAGAAAGGGCTTCCAATACCTTTCATAGTAGTGCAGAAGAGGAAATTTCAACAGGTATACAATGTAGCTTTAATAGGTTGCATTCTTGATCTGTGCCTTCAAGTCATTTCTGCCTTATAGTGACCCGAAGGTGAAACTATCACACGGTTTTCTTGGCAAGATTTGTTCAGAGCAGGTTTGCCATTGCCTTCCTCAAAGGCTGAGAGAGTGCGACTTGCCCAAGGTCAGCTAGTGGGTTTCCATTGCTGAGCAGGGAGTTGAACCCAGGTCCTACTCTAATGCCCAAGCCACTACACCATAGTGGCTCTCTTGTTTTAACAGGTATAGAAAAAAAAATCCTTCTGTTAATCTCTTAAAGACACAGAATCTCCATGCTTGGTCATGTGTTCACTCTAGGCTTAGCTGCAGATCATGGGCTCAATATATTTGTTCATCCCAAGCAAAGTAAACCCATTCAATCTTACAGAACACAATACTTAACACGAGTCTTGTTAATTCAGTCGAGCTACTCTAGCTGGAGCTAACAGTTGGATTTAGGACATAGTATTTAACACAATATGTGGTTTATGTTCTATACTGAAAAATGTGTGTGGCATTGCAATTATTATAAAGTTTTGATATGAGAAGGTGTGAAAGACAGAAAACAAAGATGTCTTAATCCACTTCAAAATAAACATGAAGTTGACAGAATAGAGATAATTTGCTAGAATCTTTGCTGCTATTGTGGCTCAGCCTGCCATTCCATGCCGACTTTATTTCCATTTGTGATACATTTTGGCCTTGGGCATAACCACTGTTCTTTCAATCTATCTACTACTAACATTAGATGGAAATTCTGTATTTGGAGGATCTTTCTCTCTACTTAGCTGCTCTAATAGTTTAATTAGAGCTGGGTGACTAATTTGTAATGAATAATTTATCTGACAAATTTAGCCTTGTTTTCAGCTTACAGAATATCCATGAGCAGTCCACAATTTCCTTGAAGTTATTCATTATTCAAGAGTATGTAATAAACTGTTTTTTAAATATACATATATATCTACATGCGCATACTCTCTCTCTCTCACACACACACACACACAGAGGAGCTTCCAAAGACTTTCTTCCACCAACACTTCCTACAGAAAACTTATGAGGAAATTGCAAGTGGACCAGGAAAAAAAAATGTCAGTTTGATTTTTTTCTTGTCTTATATCAGGTACATTAAACTGCATGCTCATCTCTGAGTACACGGTAGTGCTGGGAAGCGAAATGTAGACTCTAATGAATATTCAGGAGGTACATGCAAGCTGGAAATTAGTTTTCTGCAAACATTTTTGTCATTAAAATGTAATTGAATGTTTTAAAATGCAAATACACATACAGCACAAACAGAATGCTGGTGAAATCACCGAAAGTCTATATTCCACCAGTAAACCTGTCAGGTGACATACAGATACTTAAAGTACTCCTATATGTTTAGCAGCTTCTAGCAAATTACATATCATGAAGGTTTATAAAAATGTAATTCTGGGCTCATTTTTTCACTCCTAAGATGTGAATGCACTAGCTGCCTGACAGCAGTGTTGCCTTCTGCAACCAACAAAGCATGTTCAATTTCTGCGTAAAACCAATCTTCTAATTCAGCAAGCAAGCCCAGCTGAGGAATGTGCAATTAAAGACTTCTTTCGTGCAGTTGTTCATTAGAACCACATCTATGTTCTTATTCATTCATTAGACTGACATTTGTTTCAGTACTCAGATTCATTTCCTCTTCCCTGATCCCTCTCCCTTTGGTTGCTTGCCCTTGGCTTTGGAAGCCATTTTGTTCTCCCAGAGTGCCTCGCACAGATTGGAATCGTCGAAGATATTCTGAAGGAAATAAAGTCCTTTAAAAAAAAAAAAGTGATGGCCACCATACCCTCCCACCTTATCTGCATAGAGAAACAAAGCAAGATCCATAAAACAGAAGACACCACAATGAGGGCTAAAATCAGTTCTACTGCCACTACTACCACTGCTAAATTGGGGAGGGAAAACAATAGCAAAACAACAATTGTAACAACAATCCAACACCACCACCTTCTCCTTCTTCCCCTTCCCAGTTAGCAAATCTTGCTTCTGGTCAGTTAATCCCTCCAGTAAATAAATTTGTCAAGGTACAAATATGATTGCAGTGTTCATGTGGCTGAAAAGAGGGTGAGGCACACTACAGAATGAAAAAAATGTCTGAGAAGACATTGCAGCCCACCCACCACCCACCCTATGGCTCTCTGCTGCTGTAACTATGCTCATACACCAGGAATACTTCTATACTGTGCTGTGTGAGCTCAGGAGTCCTTATTCATGGAAGTTTGCAGGGGATCTTGATGCCAACACTTGTAGTTTGTAGGTCTCCCATTTTTTTTTCTTTGTTTCTTCCTCTTTTTGTCTTACCAGTTAGGATAAGAAAAATCAGTTATGGAAAAAAAACCCACCAGAACATCTGCACTGTATGTTTTAAATGTGCGCTGTAGGAACTCCTCAACTGAGAAGCATTCCATATGTACCCTTTTGCATCTGCAGACCCATAAGGTGGTTCAATGTGAGGCCTTTATTGCTCAATCACCCTGCTGTGTTTACAAAATTTTACTGCAGATCCAGATATCATTGTTTTCCATTTGTGAGTCTCCTGTATTTTCACACTGGCTCTTCTGCCTTTTCCCTTACTTCTCCCCCCTCCATGCTCACATCTGTTACAGAGGGAAAGACTGAGTTACTGAAGATGATACCTTTTGATAGCAGTAGGAGTTGTCCATTTAGAAAAACCTGCAGACAGAATCACCTCTCTTTGAGGGGCTTGCCATTCTCTTCTGCTAGGAGCATAAGACATTATCTCAGTGGTTGAATAAATATTTTGCAGTTATTTATTTATAGGAGAAGCTTCTGTTTTGCCCTTCTAGTGCTGTCACACCCTCCAGGGTGACTAACAACTATATAAAAGCAATAAAAAATACTATGAATTGCATGATATACAATAATGACAATGTAATAAAACAACAGTTTAATAAAAACAGGCAGAGTAACAGTATAATAAGCTTTATTTGCCATCCCAGTGAGATATGTTTAGAGTGGGTGCCTTTGCGGGCAAAGAATTCTACAATTTAGGTGTGGTCTCTGAGAAGATGGAGGTGATCTCAAATGTAAGTGAGGCTGCCTGGGAATGGCATTATTGTTGCTGCTGCTGCTCCTTCCCCTTTCTTAATGTCTTGTAAGTTGGACAGAGCTTTTCTGTTTGATGAGGATCCCCCCACCACTCCTGTTATATCAGGGTAGAGGAAAGGTTCAAACCATCACAAAAACATGGCATTTTTTCTTTGCTTGCTTCTCACTGGCATTCCAAAAACTGCGGGATTTGGCCACATTTCAGCTAATTCCTGGAAGTGGAAGTGACATCACATCACTCTCAGTTGTGTCAGGAGCAGCCATGAAGCCACTAGGGTATGTCTTTGGGAAAGCTAATGCTGTCTGCAGTTGCCCATCCCTGAGCTATATGAGGCTTCTAAACCTTTTATTACAGTATACTCTTGGCAACGCCAGGGAGATCGAGTTGTACCAATGGCACAGCAGAAGTTTTCTAACCTTCATGCCTTATAGCATAGCTAGTAGCTCTAGTGGCACCCACTAAGTTCATGCCAATGTCAGGAAGATCCACCGGTCCTAAGCAACCTCAGCACTGCATAGCTGCACTTCAATGATGTTTCGTCAGAACACTGGTCCAGCTGCCATGAAGGATCTGGATGAAGAATCGGGCTAAAGACATATGCCATGAAGGACCTGGATAAGGATGTGAAGTGTTTAAACATGAGTTGTGTTGAATCTTACCCTTAGCTGCCAATGAGTAACAGGATCAGGTTGTGAAGGTTCTTTGTCATGTTATTCAGTTTCACACATATAGCTCCACAGTGGCTGGCATTGATTGTGAGTGCTGGGCAATAGGCTTCCCCCACCAGCTCACTGATATATCTGGAAGCCAATCCCAGCTTCTCCAGGTAGAGAAGACTGTTGGAAAGAATATTGGAAAATCCCTATCTTTATACACCCATGTCAGTATGACATTATATCATAAGAAGGTCCACTTACATCTATAATATCATGAGTTCTGAAGTCGATGTACCAAAAAAAGAAGGGCAAGGGGTTGTGTTTGCTGTTCACTCAGCCTGTACAGTATATATTCTGTAATTACTTGTAAGGCTATGATTACCTTATTACTGGCAGAGGATTTTTTCGTAGAATCAGGTGAGGACTAGAAGATAGTTTCAGCTGATCAGGAAGCCTGGCAAATTGTTGTTGCGTGCCTTAAAGTCATTTCTGACTTATGATGACCCTAAGGCAAACCTATCAGAGGGTTTTCTTGACAAGTTGTTCAAAGAAGGTTTACCTTTGCCTTCCTCTGAGGCTGAGAGAGCATGACTTGCTCAAGGTCACCCAGTTGGCTTCCATGGGTAAATAGGAATTTAAACTCTGGTCTTCCAGAGTCCTAGTCCAACACTCAGACAGCTGCACCATGCTGGAGTTCCTTTATTATTTATTTAAATATCAAAAGATCTTGGGGAAGTGCAGAGGTATATTCAATTTAAAACAATTAAGAGCAGCTTAAAACTTGAAACCTGTAAGATAATTTAAGGGTCCAAAAATAGGTTATATAACACCATAACTGAAAGGAATTAAAAACATTTAAGACTATATATAGTATAGATTTGGGCAAAATTGTTACATCCCAAAGGCTTTGATAAAAGGCTGCATTTTCGCATGCCGTCAAAATGGTGCCAATCATGCTTCCTAAGGCAGTGTATTTCTCAACTAGGGCACCACAGTAGACATAGTCCTCTCCAATACCCTCTCACAGTACTGGTTGGTCATAGAGAAGGACCTAGTATAAATATGACATTAATCTTCTAGTATAAATATTACAGACAGTGTATAAAATGTATACTCAGTGTTCTGCTATAAATATTACATTAAAATATTCCTTAAAAAGGAATATTCCTATTCATTGTGCTCTTGCCCTATTTTATTTAATTGTTTTCGTATTTGGAGCTGAGCAGTAACCAGTCATGATACAGATTACAATAGTTCCATCAGTGCCTCTAAACCAAACTGTGTACTCCGGAGCTCTTCATAGGAAAATAACCCGGCTGCTTTCTTATTCACTTTTTAATGTCACGGCTGGAATTCAGTTCATTTGTAAGCACGGGGTGGCTTCCATGAGGTGTTGATAGGCCTCCTTGAAAGCTATGAATTGTTGAAGAAGGTGCTAAGCTGTAGTCACTCTGCTGCTGCGGATTGGTCCTTGAAGGTCTTCCCTTTATGCATGGTTTGGTTTTCTAGGACACTATTTCTTTTTATAGCCATATTTATCATCGGTATAGCCATATTTATCATCAATAGTGCAAGAGAAGTACCAAGCTGGGCAAGCGCTCCTGCTGAAAAATGGCCTTGCTCCGTACTTCAGATGATGATCATGGGTGCTGATAGACAGTCATTCCTTGAAATGTAGCCAAAGAAAAAGAAAAAGCTACAACAGGTCTATCTCCTCATTCAACAGTTTTCAAATGCCGAAGAGAGCAATTTGCCACAGAACTTCCTTTCTCCTTTCCTATTCTCAGCCCCCAATCCCATTCCCCCACTCCCAATGGCCACTCAAATATGTACGACAGACATTTTCTGGGTGTAATACAGTCTTGCAATGATTCCAAATACCGCATGGCTATGGAACTTGCTTGTGAATTTTAGCTCTGTTCCTTGCAAAATAGGATTTGCATTTCCACACTTTCAACAAGTAGAGGACTAGATATTGAAATCCCCATCTCTCAGAGTGCATTGATTATTGCACAATTGGTATGCATAATCAGCTGACTCAACCACATCTGAGGTTAAAGAAAAAGTATGGGTTGACTATTTAATACCATGAAAAACAGTTGCCTGCAAATGACTGGCTGGAGCTCCATGATGTTGCTTAATTGGCATTCACCATGGTTATAGCATGAATAGGGAGCTAATGTGGTGTAGTGATTTGAGCCCTGGACAATGATTGTGGAGACCATGGCCCAAATCCTGGCTCAACCAAGGAAACCCACTGTCTGACCTTGGACATGCCACCCTCTCTCAGCCTCAGGGGAGGCAAAGGCAAACCTCCTTTGAACAAATCTTTCCAAAAGAACCATGTAATGGTTCACCTTAGGGTTGCCATAAGTTTGAAATGACTTGAGGGCACCCAACAACAAATAGCATGAATGAGAGAGAAAAATCATGCAAGATATGGCAAGCAGGGGCAGCAAGAAAGTAAGTGTTAAGGGTTAGTTTTGCAGCAGACTCTTTACTGTCTTCCACCTTCAGGTATGGATTAATGGGAATAGGGAAGAAATGTTTGGGAGTTCCTCTTTTGCTATTTGGTCAAATGAAATATTTCTGCGTTTTATTGGGCCAGAGCTGTGCATGGCAATCTAACATGTGCTACGGGTGTATGGAGATGTTGTTGTATTGGAAGAAAGAGAGAAAAAACTTGCATGTCATTGTTTGTGAATGTGTTTTCATATTGTTTTGCTCTTTTGATCTGGATAAATACTCATGGAAAGCAAAGTAATAGTTGTATGCAGGAATGACCCAGTTCAAACATGTGTGTGATACATTCTTTCCTGATCTGGACTGTGTCAGATGGTAGCCTCAATTTCTTATGTTCTTATGCTACACATGGAAAACTGATGTATCAGAGACCTTCTGCTTTTCTGGCATGCTAGTTTCTGATGCACAGGGGTTATATGATACAATATAAAGTTGGGTGTGCAAGGGAAGAGGCAGACAATCTCTTACCATTATACAAGAACTTAGAGTTGCCAAATGAAATCAACTAACAAAAGAGTCAGATTGTATAAAAGAAAAGGTTTCATTATATACTCACCATCACAAGATACAGTAATGTGGTAACTGCTAAGGTGACTTTAAAATGGGGTTAGACAAATATACTGAGGCTGGGTCTATTCATTTTGTTTCATTTACACTTCTGGTAGATGTTGTTCAGCATCTGAAGTCTCAATAATAGTAATAATAATGATACAGTTTTTCAGATCAAATGAAATTTGTGTTTCTTTCGAATGTATGAATGTAAGTTTACTTCCTAGTCATCATTCATTATCCATTTTTCTTCAGTGGTTCTCTACCTGAACAGAGAAATGTACACAAGAATGCACATTTAATATCAGGTAATGTGGATTTCATATAAGTTATTGTTTACAGTGATTTGAATTTAAGAAAAAACATGAAACCTACTTAGCATGAAGATCCAACATCCAAATGGATTTAAGGACCCGGTAATTGAATACCTTGATCACTGAAAACATGTATTTAGAAACTACAATGAGGTCTGTAAGTGTTTTAGGAGCCAAAATAAGTGCAGTCAAAATTTGCAGAGATTTTTTTTGAAAGATCTCACCTAGAAAATCTGTTCTACTTATGGTTATGTCTACTCAGGTTTTTCAAGATCTCTAATTAATATACTAGGTAGTTCAGCTGGTTACAGAAATCAGAACAGAATGTTTTACAGGCACTGGATTAGATAATAGATAAATAAAAATAAATGAAACAGCGGTGATATTATGATGAGAGGTGGGCATAGCAAGGAGGGGCTTTGTTTGCCTGTTAAAGATGGAAAGAATATTAATCATTATTTGTTTCCTGGTCAAGTATTGTGCCATGTGGAAAATTTGATGACCAGGAAGCTGAACAACAGAATTCCAGGATATCTTTCTGGGACCATTCAGTCAAGAGATACCAAAACCTCAGGAAAACAGTGCCCTCATGTCCTATATCAATCAAACAACCCAGAAGGAGACTCTGGACACTATATTACTATAGTGCTATTATTCTAATATCCTATGGAATCCTGGGGTTTGCAGTTTAGGGAGGGACATTTGGAATTCTCAACCCAAGAGCTGTTTGGGCTCACTAAACTACAAACCCCAGAATTCCACAGGATGTTGGAAGTGGAATAATAGCACTATAACAGTGTAGTGTGGAAAGGCATCTTTACTGGTGGTGTCAAATGCCACAAAGAGATTCAGCAGAACCAACAGGGGCATATGCCTCCATCCAGTTCCTGGCATAGGTCATCCATTAAAGTGGCCAAGGCTGCTGCTGTCCTGTATGTAACCAAGTTTGAAGCAAGACTGGAATGGATCCAGGTAATCAGTTTCATCCAAGAAAGCCCAGGATTGTGCTGTCACAACTTACTGTAAGACTTTACTCAGAAAAGAGAGGTTAGAAGCCAATTGATAATTATCTGGCCCTAACACTGGGAATAGAGCCTGAGGATGGACTAATTAGATATGATGTAGGAGACTTATGCATAGAAATGTGCACATTTAAAAAAAACTATTAATAGCAGTTCTGTGGGGAAGGCCAATTCAGTTTCATGGTGAAGGAGGAGAAAGACTTAACTTTTTTGCCCTGCTCCATTTACCTGATTAAAATCTGTCTGCTGCACACTCATAGACATGTAACTTGCCCATATTTGATCTTCAGAGATAGGATGGTATATAAATATTTTAATAAATAATCATAAATATGATGTCTATCTGTTTGGCCCAACATAGGTAACAATCCTTGAGGAAGATTTGATGCGGGGGAAAAATTTGCTTACTATTTTTCTGTCTTATCAGGGATTCAAATGGCAAAGGCAAAGGTCTAGTTGTGCATGTATGTATTTCATTTGTTTCCCATCTTTCTCCCCAAACTGACACTCAAGTCATCTCTGCAAAGCTTACTTCTACTTCTCCAGGTACTGTGGTTTCAATCCATATTATTGAGAGGAAGGGGAGGGCTGCTCCCAAGCTTGCTATGAACACTTAAAAACAGCAGGAGAGATCCTGTTCATAGATATCTACGTCACATCTCCTTTAGCCTGCACAATCTAAGGCAGCCCTGAGGTTTTTCTTTTTAAAGTATCAGCTCCATCCTGAGAAATGTCGTTATCTAAAATTAACCTGTTCTCCCTCCACGCCTTCTCTACGCCTCTCAGCATGACACCCACTTTGCTTGGCTATATTTTAAGGTTGCCACAGTGGATGTCATTTCTTTTGAACCTTAAGGCTAACCTTGGAGGGAAAATGGAGGGTGTAACCATCATATGGCAAAGTGTAACATTTTCTGCGCTGTCCGTAAGACTCTTGCTTAGCCCTGTCAGTGGCAAAGGATTTCAGTTTCTGGTTTCAGCTTGTCTTTCCTTTTTTTCAACACCCGTGCATTGATCCTCCAATGCTTTGTTCAAGAGAGTGATCTCACCCCTTGTATCTTTGTGTAAGAATTTATAGAATATGATCAAACCATTTAACTTTACTCAGATATGTGTGATCTCTCACTACAAAGCATGATCTCTGAACAGGCGTACCTTTGGTAAGCATAGCTGAACCACATTATCATAATTAAAAAATAAAAGCAGAAACTGGTTTTACTCTTAAAATTCAGGAACAATGGTAGAAAGAGATGGTGATTAGTATGCAGATACAGGAGAATGGCAAGGTATTACATGGATAATGTAAAATTTCAGCCACACTAGAAAGCCATTTAAAAGAAAAAAAAATTTGTGAAGATGTTCTTAATTTGTAACATGAAAAAAATAAATAAATCATGCCTTAATTTTCTTGCAAATTGTTCTTGTTCATTAAAGAGCTATATATTCCTTGGAAATTTCTCCCTCATTCTTTGAATGCTTTTTAACACTCTGTTATTAGTATTTATAAATATGGAAACAAATCCAACTCAGACTATGCTTTACAGTCCTGGTTTGCTCAGAGACTGTAGCAGGGAGGGGAATCATGTGGTTCTCCAAATGTCTTTGGAGTGCTACTCCCTGAATCCTTCACTTTTGGCAGTGCTGGTGAAGGCTGATGAGAGCTGCAGTCTAATAACATCTGGAGGGTTGGCTGTTTCCCACTTCTCAACTACAGTCTGCAGCATGGTGTGAGGTGCTGGAACATTGGGGAGGGGGGCTATAAAACATACTAAACCACAACTGTTTGCAGGTGGGGGGGGGAGAGGAGGATAGAGAAACAAAGAGAGAAGTAGGTTGACTGACTGACTGACTTTCACTGGATAAAAGAGTACTGGGGAAAGAGTTAATTTGTAGTCCCAGTTACAGAGTTAACTAGTCCCAGTTTGAACAACCTGATTCAACTACAATGGCCTGGCTTGGTCTTCTACTTTTTTCAGCTGTCTGCTCTACCAGTGGAACCTGTGACATTGGGATGACGATGAGCTACTACTCCTTTTCATTCCTTGTCCTTAACTGGCATCTGCCAGCATCTGAAAGTTCCTCATTCCTGATGTATCATTAGACAGTGTTATAGTTCCAGTCTAAACCATATACACAACACTTGCAGTGTCTATTAAAACATAAAGGAACACATATTGTCTTCAAGGAACTCCTGCATTACATTTGACCATAGGAGATAAAGCTGTAAATACCCTTTAAGTCCTTGGGAGACTAGCAAGCTATGTTCCGTCATTCTCCTCCACAAATACATGGAGGGAAAAACTGGAGCTCTACCTACTCCCAGTATCACTGTATTCACTACAACAAATGGAGCTTTAGTTCATATAGCTGCATCCACATCAGGTTCTACACAATTATAAATGCCAGCCACACAGGACTTCTGAAATTGTGGGGAGTTACATAGGTCCACTTACACATGTATATTCTTTTTTTTCTAAATATTGTCTGGAACACCTGGGTGTCAGGGATGGTGAGGCACAGTGGTAAATGGTGGCTCCCATGTCAGAATGGTGGTGAATCCACTCTGGGTTTTAGTCTGAACTTTAAAGAAGCTATGGAAGGTACTGAACCCCTGTCTCCAAAGTAGGTCCAAAACCTGAGAGAGCTCCTTCAAGATTTAGATTTAAACCTGGAACAGATCCACTGATAGGGAAGCCACTACCTGTCACTGGTTGGACATATAGTGTCAGGAAATGAAATGATATGTGCTCACCTCATCTCCCCTTCCTTGATATGTTAAGACGAATAAGAAGCATAACAAAAGTGGGCTCAAACTCACGTCATTTGTGACAGAAGCTATACATCAGTTGTTTTCCTTTAACAATTTATAATTAGGTAATTAATCCCTAACTGAAAACAAAACAGGTTATATTCTTCAGGATGTCTTCCCTGCCTCTATCCATACTTTATACTGTTATGTTTTACAACAAACCTCTCACTTCATTTGAAGGATGAGAAAACATCCATGCATTTTGAATGAAGGAAAATGTCAGTGCATTTGAAGATTGGTGATAAAAAATATCTGTCTCTAATTAATAGGAATTTCAATCTAGCCTTTTATGTTAATTCAGAAAATGAGAAAAGAACATCATACTCTGAGAAATCACTTTGCAGAGCTAAACCTTTAAGCTTTTAAGATGTATAAACTGGTCTATTTTTAGATACACACTGGACCTACTGTTTTTAAAACAATTAAACAATGTGCTTTCATGTGCACTTCTTGGTTTCAAAATATGTTCTTGCCTGCTACACATATGACACATTTGTTCTACCATGTTGCCCTTCCATATTCTGTTTCATTGCTCACAAATACATGATCATCACCATCACTAACACCATCATCATCATCATCATCATCATCATCAATTTGCTCATGTGTCTCAGATATCAGTAATACCTTGTACTAGCAACATTAAGGTTTAACAAAAATGGCACATATGTACAAACATGACAATGGAATTCTCAACACATACAAGATGAATGGATTAATCTCTTTCCACTCTGTATCAGTTTTCCATATGTTCCTTCCTAAGTCTGTTCCATCTTGTTTCTGCATCGATCAGCAATTCCTTAAAAAAAGTTCATGAAAAATCATATCTAATTACTTAGATTGAGATACTCTTTGCCAACTTAGTTATGAATGTGCAACTATGCATCATCTCCTGGACTAACCCCCAAACTTACCTTAACAGCTAGCAGCGACACTGAGCAACCTGTAATGGCAATACAAAATGCCAGCCATACTTTTGAGAGTATCTTATAAAATATGTGTTTAGTAACAGATTTTTCCCTCTGAAAATGCACATTTCCAAACATATCTTTTTCTCCAAATATGCATTTGATTTGTTTTAGAGTCAAAACTGTACCAAGAAATGGAGAGCAGTATGAAATCTGAAAGATAATTAGGATGCAGTTAACACTCTTGGTTCCTGGGAGAAGCAGATCAGCTTATATCCTATCAGAATTTGCAGAGGTAGGAGAGGTGGACTTTCTGGCTGGTATGACATTGTATGACTTTGTCCTTTAGCAAGCGCTGCTGAAGGACATAATGCTGAGCAAGGTTGAAGGTTGAAGTACTATGTTATGTAAGTATTGTAAGTTTTCCTTATTAAAGTAAATTTTAAAGTGCAGTGGACTGAATTTTATTTTTTTATAAATCGTCCTGTTTTCAGAACCATAGCTACCCATAGGCCCTTTCCACATGTGTGTGGGGGGGAACGGGCGAAAACGCCCCAAAACGGAGCTTACCGGCAGCTGGGTAAGTCCGTCGTGACGTGGAGCAGCACGAGCTTGCTGCTCCGCAGTCCTCCGGCTTCCCAAATGGCGGCTTCCGGTTGGTGGAGGCTCTCCACCAACCGGAGAAGCTCGCCAGCTGGAAGCCTGCCCCCGGCAGATCTGCAGGTATGCATTTGCATGCGCCTGCAAATCCGCGTCGGAGCTGGGCGACGGAGCGGCGCGGGGCTGCGCGCTTTGTGCTTTTTAAAAACCTCGAAAAAGAGGTTTTTAAAAACATGCAGCGCGGCTAGTTCCGGCCGCTCCTGAGTGGATTCTGGTGTGGAACTACAAAAAGTAGTCTACGCCAGTCCACTCTACGGTGTAGAAGAGCTCCGTGAGAGGTCGCTCTGCACCGTTACAGAAGCCCGGTGTGGAAATGGCCCTAGTCTTCATACTTATACACTGATGGTATGCATGGTGTGGCTGTACTGAAATTGATAGGTATGAGAAATATTTTGTATTATTTTGAAAAGAGATTTAATAGGTATACCATTTTGAAATGTGTCATGATATGATATGTATATTGATATATATATTGATTAGGTTTTTTTTCTTGTTTTATGAAAGGGAGATGTGGTGTAATTTCTCTTTAAATTAACTGTGTCTTTACATCAGCTGTATAGTATTTAATGAGCTGATGCTTCTGTGTTTGCTACACCTTACACAGAATCCTCTGCTGGCCTTGGAAGGAAATAAAGCTTATCTCATCTGTTTTGGACCTTCATTAGCTTGTGAGTTTATCTTCTTGCAGCAGCAGACATTACACTCATCACCTAAATTTGTTGTCTCTTCCTCTTTCTTCTTTCAAGCAGAACTTGAAAGAAAATGATCAGAGTGGAGTCCTCTTGTTCAGCCATACCTTTTCCTGTAACACTCCCTTCCTTCACTTCCCTGGAGTTTCACTCCCACTGATTCCTCAACAGAGTCTACTCACACTGCAGCTATAGCAGTTTGATATCACTTTAAGAGCCATGGTTCCATCCTATGGAATTCTGCGATTTGTCTTTGGTTGGGGAATATAGAATTTTCTGCTCAAGAGAGCACTCCCTCTGAATTACAACAATGGAGCTCTTTGCAAAGAATTCTAAGTACCTCAGCATTCCAAGTGCTTCAGCAGCTTTCTGGGGTTGCTGATTTGCCCATTGATCTGGTGCTTTAGGCCCTCCGCTAGTTTCCCCCTTTCAAAATAGGTTGTACATCTGCAAACATTTTGATCTTTCCTAGCCTTTTGATACCTCTCTTTCGCCTATGGATGGTGCCCATTTAGGTCACATGAGGACCAGCGCTGGGAAAACTGAGATGGCTCTTGGTATATAGATTGATTGATCCTCCAGAGATTTACTTTCTGCTCGGTATGAGTCACACTGTGTATATTTCCAGCTTCACCTTATCGACGTTATTATCATGTTACAGTACTTCACACAGTGTCTTTGTTCCTGTCTGAGAAATGAATAGCTAGTTCATCCTCTGGTTTGAAAGCACTAATGCATATATATCGTTCCTCTGATTGTCATTTGCAGCTTTTATGGAATTCTGTTTCTCAGCTAGCAGGACTTTTTCAGTCATATATCTCTATAATGTAAAGTTAATAGTTCGCTAAAGAACTTTGGTAGCTCCAGAAAGAGGATAATTGTGGTAGGACTTAGGCTGTGCACAAAAGCAGACCGGGGAGTGCTGAGTAAGCACCGCCGATGCCAAGGTGGAACAAAAAATGAGGTTAAATGCTCCTGCTAAGTTTAAAGCTCCTGCCCCACTTCCACAACTCCCAATTAAACTTGCTTTATGCAGTAGTCAGCAGGGGGGACAGAAATGTATTGGCTTAACAAACCAGAAGGCGGCTGTTACACCAGGACTAATGCAAGGGAATGAGTTGTCCCCATTACACCAAGTTGGAATCCTTACAGCAGGACCTGTGAGATCACGGGTCACTCAGTACCAGAGCTGCCTCCTCTGTTAAGCTGACTCTTTGACTATTCCTTCCAAATTTCCCAGTTGTTGCCATCTGGTGCAGGTCAGGGCTATGTCTGCAATACAACCTGGCTTGGGTTCCTTAAAGAATATTGCTGTCTCAGGATCAGTGGAGGACCCTATTCCATCAAGCAGTGTTCAAGTAAGAGTCAGCTGCTAGTCCAATCAGCTGGTATGTGTGGACTGGATGCAGGCAGCATTCTTCATCCAGAGGGCAAAATACATCTTGGGTCTGCCCTGCTGTGCAGAAAGATGTGAGTGGACGTAATAAAGTGTGATCATTCACTGAAACATTAAAATGGACTATTTGTCAGGGTTTTGTTTGTGTCTTCAAGTCATTTCTGATGTATGGCAATCCTAAGATGAACCTATCATGTTTTTTTATAAGATTTGTTCAGAGTGGGATTTGTCTTCCTCTGAGGCTGAGAAAATGTGACTTGCCCAAGGTTACCCAGTGAGTTTCTATGGCTCAGTGAGTATTTCAACCCTGGTATCCTGTAGTCATCAACACTCCAACCACTACATCATGTTGTTGTTGTTGTTGTTGTTGTTGTTGTTGTTGTTGTGTGCCTTCAAGTTTCCAACTTAGGGCAACTCTAAGGTGAACCT
Source organism: Cyclura pinguis (assembly GCA_030412105.1). Lineage (NCBI taxonomy): Eukaryota > Metazoa > Chordata > Lepidosauria > Squamata > Iguanidae > Cyclura > Cyclura pinguis. Next base: position 250,203,977 of record CM059600.1, on the reverse strand, counting down.
ATCATGGAGTTTTCTGGGGTCTGAGAGTGTGTGACACACCTAAGGTCACCCTGTGGTGTTCCATGACTGAGTGGGAAATCAAACCCTGATCTGCAGGGTCATAGTCCAACACTCAGACCAATATACCACCCTGGCTCTCAGCCACTGGCTCACAAAACGGAATATTACCAGGCTAAAAATCTAGATTATGTTCTTTCAGCACCACATCAAATGGAATCTGACCACTCCTTGGCTAACCTCAATTTAAAGTCAAGTTAATAAGGCAAAACTTTCTCAACTTTCAAAATTTTAGGTCTGTTTCACACATCATGAAATGTTGCCACAGAGTATACAACCAACAGCTCAGCTGTAGTCCACCATGACTACCTGATCAGGTTGCCATGTGAACAGAGAAAATAACAGCCTGACTTGGGCTTCTGCTTGTGAGGGCTAGCCAGATATTGATAGAATCATAGAATTGGATGAGTCTACAATTGCCATTGAGTCAAGTCCCTTGCCATGCAGGAACATGCATTCTCTCAAAGCACTCCCAGCTGTTTAAAAACATCCAAAGAAGCTGACTCCACTCCACTTTGAGGCAGCACATTCCACTGTCAAACGGCTTTTGCCGTCAGGAAGTTCTTCCTGATATTTAGGTGAAATCTCTTTCTCTGTAGTTTGAATCCATTGTTCCATGTCCTAGTCTCTAGACCAGCAGAAAATAAGCTTGCTTCATCAAGACTTCCATTCAAATATTTAAACATGGCTCTCATGTCACCTCTTAACCTTCTTTTTTGTCAGGCTAAACATACCTAGCTCCCTAAACTGCTCCTCATAGAGCATGGTCTCTAGACCATGATCTGCTATTCACATCATTCCTTGCTCTTGCTGGTGCCTACTGGAGTCTCACAACATCTGGAATCTCCTCAGCCCTGATGCACTGTGATTGACTGATGGAACTGTAAAAGTCAACACATCAACTAGCTGTTAAAAGTGTAGCTACAGAGTCTAGCTATCTCAACAATGGATGTGCTTGAAAACCTGTTTCCTGCCTGCCGTCACACTTTGCCCTTTGGGATGTGTATGTGAGGTATCTTAACGTACATCTCAGAAATGCATACTGGTTAGGATTCCAGTTCAGGATTGCCTCAGGCCCTGAGGTCTGTGGCCCAAAACCTGAGAACTGCTGATGTTTTATTAAGGGTTATGCATTAAAGGCCCATCACAGTTGCTCACAGCTGATTAGTTAAACACACAAATACACACACTTTCCTACTCTGTGATGTTCCTGGAGCAAAGTGAAATGAGGGGATTATTCTTTTTCATTTGGGGAGATGGGATAAGGAACATGTAAACTAACCTGCTTGCTTCTAGCTAGAAGGTAGATGTAAAGCAGAGTGAAAGGTGAGCCCTGGCACTACAAGGACCATGGCGGAAGGATTAAGCTCCCTCTGGAAAGTCTTGCAAGTTGCAGTAACAATCAGTGAAGCCTTACAAATTGTAGCAAGTTGTTGCTTTAATAGCCAAGGTGGAGACTTGTACTCAGTCCTTTCTTCTTGCTTGGAGAAGACCCCATCAAAACTGGAGATCTGCACATTCATCTCCTGCCCAGACATGGCCCATGAGAACTGGACGCTTGGGGTTGGTCCTGAGACCTGAGCATCTTAATGAGGGTTCTTTCATAGCCCTGAATGTTGGTTATCGTGGGCTAGCATTTGCATTTGATTCCCTATAGGAAATAATGTTTACAGTCCAGAATGAGACATGATGTTCTACTTTTCCGATCTCAGAATCCATTGAAAACTGACATTAACGTTTTGGTTTTCTGTTCCAATACAGTAGGTTTTTTTGTCTTCTTTTATGTTTCTGTGATTTATAAAAGCATTAGTGATCCCAGGGTCAGGTGTTTCCTGAAGCTAATGGCTGCATAGGTTAACAGCCCTCCATGTTATCTCAGCCCTTCAACTTCAGCCAGCCAGTCATTAGCTGCCAGGAAATGCCTGACTCAGAGGTCATTATTGTTTAAATATTGCCTCTAAAAGCCTTTTATTGCTGGCAATCCGTTTTGCTTTTGTGCTGTATTAGCAAGCTGAAGTATTAATACAATTAGCAATAACAACAAATCAGGAAAATGATAGGAGCTCTGCAGGCCAGGGGCAGGTCTACGACAACACATTTGCTTTCTGCAGATCTACAGCACAGATGGGCTTATGAAAAAAACCCTCAAGGTCTGGTGAATGAGAGAAGTGGTCTCCCAGAAGTCTTGTGTATGACTGAGGGAAGATGAAAGGCAAGGTATGTAGAAGTGCAAGGAAGAAACTTTACAAGAAGTAAAGAAGGCTATGCAATGGAGCCCCTTCCCCAGTAAACAATCTATTGAAGACTGACTTGAGTATGCTCAGGGGGCAAAAAATAGTGAGTGACCCTTGGGGAAGTGGAGAACTGGAAGGAAAAATCACTAAACCAGATCTGACATCTCTAGGAACAGGTGCAGCTGTTGCAGTTATTTTAACTGTGCAAAGAAACTCCTGGGTACTGCAGAAACTTGGTCTTCCAGGTTCAGGGCTGAATCTAGAAGTATGCCGAGATTGTGAAGCTGAGATTTGAAGATGAGTGTAACCCCATCCAGCACAGACTGAATCTTAATTCCTGATTCTAACCTGCATTTTTACTGACTAGAAGTACCTCTGCATTGTCTAGGTTAAGCTCAATTTCTCCACCCTCATCTGGTCTATTTGTGACAGCAGGCACTGCTTTAGTTTCAGGAAACAGCTTCCTTGAGGTTATATTCACAGGGGAGATAGAGTTGGATGTCATCAGCCACTGGTGACACCAAATATCAAAACTCTAGAATATCTTTCTCAGTAGTTTCGTGTAGATAAGAGACACCATGGGGGACAGAACCAAGACCTGAGGTGCCCCACAGTCCAATGGCCAGGGAGTCAAACAGGAATACCCCAGGACCATCTTCTGAGTTTCCCCTTGAAGGACTGAAGCCACTGCAAAACATTGCTGAAAGTCACTGAGAGGTCTAGTAGAACCAAGAGTAACATACTCCCCCTATCTAGTTCCCAGCCGATGTCATCCTCCAAGGTAACCAAAGCAGTCTCCACCCAATAACCAGGCCTGAAGCTAGACTGAAAAAGGTTTAGACAACCTGTTTCATCCAGGAAGTCATGGAGTTGGAAGGCCGGTACACCTTTAGAACTTTGCCCAAGAAAGGGATATTAGAGACTGGCTGTTAATTCTCCAGTATGGTGTAATTCAAGAGGGCTTTTTCAGCAGCAGCCTCACCTTAACCTGTTATGGACAGGCCATTACTCATTCAGCCAGCCCACCTCTGACTGCCATGATGAGTCAGGAAGAACACTGGTGCAATACACATGTGGTGGCTCTCACCTTTCCCTGGATCCTATCCACATCCTTAGGCTGCACAAATTCAATGTATCCAGTAACATAGGACAGGCAGGAATTAGTTTTCCAGCTAATCAGGGCACAAGGACCTACTGTATTTGCTGACGTATTAGACGCACTGGCATATAAGACGCACCCCACTTTCAAGGAGTATTTTTCAGGAATAAAAATTTTTAGTTCCCTGGTGAGGGGAATGAAAGGAGTGCTGCACCAAGAGAAAAAGGAAATAAAAAGAATGCTGCACCAGGAGAGAATGGGAATGAAAAGAGTGCTGCACCAGTTTTTCTTGGGCCCTAGGAGAGTCAAAATGCACAGAAGAGGAGGAGAAAGTAAGGAGTGCTTCACCTGGATTCCACTACACCTTCGTTTCCTGTTTGCCTGGGCAAGGAGAACTTTGGCTCCGGGTTCACTACCTATGTTTTTAGCATTAACGTATTTGCTGGTGTATAAGACGCACCACGTTTTCAAAGGTATTTTTTAAAGAAAAAAAGTGCGTCTTATTTGCCAGCAAATACGGTATATGTAATGCTACTCTAGCAGAGAGCTGGCAATCATGTGGACCTCCAAATATTGTCACAGCAGCCCCTATCCAGTTTAGTCAGTGGTGAAGAATGCTGACTTTTGCAATCCAGCAACATCTGGAAAGCTGCATGGTACTCCCCCCTGTTCTAGCATGCGACCACTGGTGTAACATGACTTCCCCCCCTTCCTTTCATCACTACTGTTCTCCATGTTGCTACCAGAAAAACCTACTCTAGAGGATTTCTTAGGGTATATCTACAATGTTTTGAGACTACTTTATCTGCAGTGGCTGCATCCTGCCTATAGAATCATGGAATTTATGACAATGTATGTGGAAACTGCTGGAGAACTTATCTATTCACTATACTACAGCAGTCTCTAGCAGAAAATTCCCAGAATGTTTGGGAGTCTCATCGCAGGGAATCCCAAAATTCCCTATGATCGATCCATGACAGTTACGGTGATATCAAGATGTTATAATTTTTCAAGATGGATGCAACTTAACATGGAGTGGGTTTTGAGCAAATAGGGGACTGCAGCAGGAAAGAGGTGATCTCTCTCTCACACACACACACACAGAATTTTGTCACAACAAAGTCATGTATGGCTTTATCACTGATGGCTTTTTAACATAAAAGCTGAAGGAGCATTTATTCCAGCCTTGCATTTGATCCTTTTTTTTTCAAAAAGAACTTTTGCTTCTCCGGCTCTGTTGGATTTAAATCGTGGCTGCTTTTTCATGTTTAGTAATCTTGAAATGTAAACATGAAAAAAGCAACCACAATTTAGACACACAAGAGAGCAGGGGGAGTAATAGCAGAGGAAGACAAAGGCAAAGTGCCTCTGAATAAATCTTGCCAAGAAAACCCCAGGACAGGTTTGCCTTAGGGTCGCCATAAGCTGGAAATGACTTGAAGGCAGACAACAACCACCATCTTGAAATCTAACTTGTCAGGGCAATATGCTCCAGAAGTGACAGGAGAATCCAGTGTCCCAGGGTAGGAACCCTGCTCTGGATTTGACTGCTGCTTTCCCACAGTTGCTCCTAGATAAACAGGATCTCTGTGGGTGGTAGTCCCTATCCCTTCAGAGGTTCAGTGCTGGCTAGCTCCTGTTCAACTGCAGTAAGAGAGGTGATTCAATTCAAAGTGGATTCTCTCTCCCCTGCCACAAGGATGGCATATCCACTAGCCAACCCTGGTGTGTCCTTAAAGGCTTTTTCTAAAAGAAACCCTTTTAAATATTTTTTTTTAAAATTGTATATTTTCCCTGAGTAAGATCTGCAGTGGACAAGGTCATGTATGTGGATAAGTCTCCTGCTTTGCTTTTATTTCATTCTCCAGTTTAATCAATACTAACCAGGATGAAGTGTTACATTATAAAGAGCTGGTGCCTATGGTTGCTCAGTATAAGGGTGGACAACCATGGAAAGTTGGGGTGTACATTTAGCTCTTCAGAAAAACTTGGAAGGGATATAGGGCAATTTCATCATGTTTTGGGGCCTTCCTGGGACATTCTGGGGCAAGGAGAGGCCTTTTTTAACAACAGGAAGGCAGCAGAAGTAATTTACTGTTCACTTCCTATTTCAAAAAAGGTCCTGTCCTGGTCCTAAATTTGTCCAGGGGAAACAAATTTGGTAGAAATGCACCCCAGAACCCATAGAAGACATTTCGGGGCATTTCAGCATCTTTTATTTTGTGTGTGTGTGTGTGTGTGTGTGATTTTGTCAAGATTGTTTTTGGCCCCTGGAAGGCCAAAAAGGGCTCCAAACATGGAAGAAATGGCCTCCATACACCCTAGAGTACATCTGGGGACATTTTGAAGCAAGAAAAAAATTATGACCATACAGCCTGTGGGCTACACTTTGCCAATCCTTCCTCTATATCCGTAAAATAGAGTAAACTGTACGTATGCTACAGGTAGTTTTCATATGTACATATAACACAATGTTTTATTGCTCTTCATGGAGATCAGCCATATTGTTTATGGCATAATACAAAGGAATTTGTCATTGCGTTCTCTTTTTCCAGAATGCTAAATGTGACTCATACCCCAAAGACATTACTGTAACCAGTAGCTTTTCCTTTCTTTTTAAATAAAGGAAACAAACTGGGCTTCAAACAGCCCAGCTCTCTCAATAAATGACTGTGGAGCAATGCACTCTCCAGAATTTGATAAGCCAAGAGAAAGTAATAAACTCACCAAGGTCTAGCATTTAAAGCCGATAAGATAAGTGTAATTTGTCACTCTTAAAATGCAAGCTCTTAACCAAGATGTGGCACTAATTATTAATTATTATTAACCTGCATATACTATTGAAGTTAAAGGCAAGCTATTAGTTCAATTACGTGGCACACTGAAAGACAAAGTTTCATCAGTGCTCTGAAGTGTACAAATCACACATTCCTATGGCCTGCAGTACAGGGGATGAATCAGATAGGATTAAGTTCAATGGACCTTGCCTTAGTGCAACAAACTCTGACTTCTGTCATACTGATGGGAGTCTAGGTGCCTCTTCTGTTTCAAAGCAGGCCCAGACAGTGTGGCTTGTGGATATAATTAAGTGTTTCTGCTTTTTTTTTTTAATTACCTTGGACACTGTTCTCCATTTTGACCTACTATAGAGAGCCTAGAGTCTGTAAATGATTTGTCTGCTTATAGCAGGAATAGGCAATCCAATGCCATCCAGATGTTTTAGTCTATGACTCCCATCATCCCTGACCATTGTTCATACTTTTTTTTTGTAGTGGATATGGACCTTTCCTAGGCAGATAGTTCTAAGCCCCTTGATGCATTTTGGGCAAATATTAAGAACTGCCTAGTGATGTGAAAGTGTTAATTTGTATTAGTAGACCCTACTATATAGTTTTACTTTAACCTTGTAGTCCAAGGCTGGAAACAGACCAACAGGCAGGAAGGGATCAGGAGAATCATAGGCCCTTTCCACATGTGTGGGGGGGAAACGGGCAAAAACGCCCAAAAACGGGGCTTATCGGCAGCCGGGTAAGTCCGTCGCGACGCGGAGCAGCGTGAGCTCACTGCTCCGCAGCCCTCCAGCGTCCCAAATGGCAGCTTCCGGTTGGTGGAGGCTCTCCACCAGCCGGAGAAGCTCGCCAGCTGGAAGCCTGCCCCCCGCAGATCTGCAGGCACGCACTTGCGCACGCCTGCAAATCCGCATCGGAGCCGGGCGACAGAGCAGCACGGGGCTGCGCGCTCCGTGCTTTTTAAAAACCGCGAAAAAGAGGTTTTTAAAAAACACGCAGTGTGGCTAGTTCCGGCCGCTCCTGAGTGGATTCTGGTGTGGAACTACAAAAAGTAGTCCACGCCAGTCCACTCTACGGTGTAGAAGACCTCCGTGAGAGGTCGTTCTGCACCATTACAGAAGCCCGGTGTGGAAATGGCCATAGAATCATAGAGCTGGAAGACATTCTATAGGCCATTGAGTCCATAGTGCAGAGCATCCCGGCAAGGACCTGTCCAGCTATTTTTAAAGCTGTCCAGAGAGAGATTGACCCCATCACCTCTTTAGGTAATTGGTTCAATTGCCAAACTACTATACCATCAAGAAGCTACTAATATTCAATTGAAATTTTCCTCCTGTAACACTGGAGACCAGGGTTTGATTCACTGCTTGGCCACAGAAACCCAATGGGTGATCTTGAGCACGTTGCATGCACAAGACTAGAAAACTGTGTGATAGGGTCACCTTAGGGTCATCATAAATTGGAAATGGTTTGAAGGCACACAACAACAAACAACAATACCTTAAAACCATTAGACCTGATCCTATTGTCTAAAGCAACAGTGAGCAAACCTGCATCCTCCTCTCTGTGACAACCTTTTATATATTGAAAGAGTGCAATCATGTCAGTGTGATGTAGTGGTTTGACCACTGGACTACAACTCTGGAAACCAGGGTTAACCAGGGTCTCCCAGCTCGGTCATGGAAATCCACTGAGTGACCGTGGACAATCTACACTCTCTCAGTCTCAGTGGAAGGCAATGGCAAACCCTCTCTGAACAAATCTTGCCAAGAAAATCCTTAGAATTGCCGTAAGTCGGAAATGACTTGAGGGTATACAACAACAATATCATGTCACCCCTCCTCCCAGTATTCTTTTCACCAGGCTGAACATACACAGTGTCTTTAAGCTTTCCTCATGTGTTTTTTTCTCATCACCCCCTATTATCTTTGTTGTCCTCACATGAACCTGTTCCAATGTGTTTATATCCTTCTTAAAATTAGACACTCAGAAATGAATGCAATACTCCAGATGAGGCACGACTAGGACAGAATACAGTGGGACTATTACCTCCTTTGTCTTAGAACAATGGTTCTGATAATGCAGCCTAAATTATTATTCACCTTCTTTGCTGCAGCACCACACTAATGGCTCATGATCAACAATAATACCAAGGTCCTTTTCACATGTACTAATGTTAAGCAAAGTATCCTCTATCCTATATCTGTGCATTTGTTCCTGTGGTCTAGATGTAGAATTTTGAATTGTCTTACGTGAATTTCATTCTATTAGTTCCAGACCAATTTTCTAGTTTATCAGGGTCCTTTTGAATTCTATCCCTATTATTCAATGTGTTAGCTACCTCTCCTAGTTTTCATTATCCACCAACCTGATAAGAATTCCCTCTAGAATATCATCTAAGTCATTGATAAAAATATTGAAGAGTGTTGACCCCAGGAAAAAACCCTGTGGCAGTACAATTGATACTCTCTTCCAGTTTGAAGCACGGCCATTGATGACAATTCTTTGAACATGGGTTTCCAACCAATTATCAACCCATCTGATGGTGTTTCCATCTATTTTACATGTACTAAGTATGCTGAGTAAAATATCATGAGGGACTTTATCAAATGCTTTGCGGAAATCCAAATAAACAACATTTACAGCATTCCCACCACCAACTAAACTAGTGATCTGATTGAAAAAAGAAAGATGTAAGATTAGTTTTGTAGAATTTGTTTGGCAGGATTAGTAAGACCTAGGCTGGCTCCTACTAACTACTGCACTGCCATCCAAGTACTTGCAAATAGACTTCTCTACAATCTGTTCTAATATTTTTCCTGGTATTGAGGTCAAGTTGAGTGGCTGATAGTTTCCCAAATCTTTTTTTCCCTGTCTTTGAAGAAAGGGACCATGTTTGCTCTTCCTAGTCCTTTTGAACTTCACTTGTTCCTCACAGTTCTTGAAAATGATAGCAAGTAGTTCAGAGAGAACTTCAGCAAAATCCTTTAGCATTCTGTGATACCCTTTGACTTGCTCTGCATGTTTGAACTCATTTAGGCTAACCAGCTGATTCCCGATGACCTCCTTATCAATTTTGATTTATGATCTGGATCCCTTACCAAGGTCTCTGTTGATATATGGATGTACAAAATTTTCTTTTGGGGGAGAAAAAACTAAAGCAAATAAACTGCGAGTAAACTTTCCTTGAACAATCTACACATACAATTCTCACAGCTATTAGGATGGGGTCACTTCTTTCAATTTCCCTTGCCTAGTTCTGTTCAATATAGCCTTGGGAATTCATCCTCCAGCAGCCTTTTCTGATGATGAGGGTGAGCCCCTACAACGGGTAACCATTTTCCAGCCATGGGGCACAGGAATGTGGCCTTGGGATAGTGTGCATAGATTCATTGATTAGGGGCCTTAAGGGATCCTACTTTGAGGGGAGGGTGGAACTCATCAGCTAAAGCACTGTGATGCTTTCCTCTGTTATAGATACTTGCTACATCATTTACTAACAATAAAGCTTAAATTGCAGTAGTGTTCCATGTCAGTTTGTAGTACCAAATTACTGGGGAGGCCTGGAAATGCAACCGATACCAGGTCAGAATAAATGGACTGCGAACAGTTATAGTCCCAAATATCTATACGGCACAAGGTTGCTTATCCTCATCCAGCCAAATTCATTGAGTAGAGGTCTGTCAGTGCTGATTAGCCAAAATAAATAAATTAATTACCAGTGGTGACTGGTAGTTTCCATGTCAGTGGTGTGGTGAATCTGGTCTGGGTTTTAGCCCAAATTTACAGGACTATTCAGAGTTCTGAATCCTACCATGAAAAAAGGGTCCAGTACCCTTAGAGAGCGTCTTCATAGTTTGGACTGGAAGCTAGATTGAGTTCACTGTTCCACTTACATCAGAGTCATCTGCCATCACTGGAACTATCCTTTGAAGCCTAGATACTGGGGCACACAATAGGGCAGACCAAATTCTTCTACAACCTAAGGCAGGAAATGAAATGCAACCCTGACCCCAGAGGGGGGAAAAATAAGATGTGACAGTGGTGCCTACCTTTCTAAGAATGTAGACAGAGTTGCGGCTGTCCTCCTACCCAAGAGGGAGAATGCACCTCTCTGTTACCCTGTGTACTGGGGGTACCGGGAGGGACACCAAAATGTGCTCAACTAAAGGTGGGGAAAATTAGCTCAGAGCACTGCTTAGCGTTACGAGAGGCAGGGTAACTTAGCGAGATCTTGAACTCTATGCGAGATCTTGAACTCTATGTCTACGGGGTCGGGTTGAGTCAAGTAGCACACAAAAGTTGACACAATAAATGATGTTTATTAAACACAAGCAAAACAGTGTATGCGACACACTCATACAAGATAACTAAAGAAGATAAAGGTTAGAGTGGTATAGAGGGATTTGTAGAGGGATTGCTGGTTTGGGTGATACTTCACCTGTCCTGAAGCCCAGAAAAATAGAGAGCGAAGCTGGGGTGGATGTAGCTCAGCACGTGGAGCTGAGGGCAGGCTCGCCAAGCAAAGCGCAGCAAGGCGGGATGAAACTCAGGAGCGTTCCGAGGAAGGTCTCGGAATCAACGGTTTTTATAAGGAGAATTGTGACTGCAGGCTATGCCGTATTTGGGGAAAACAATAGATTTGGAGTTGGAGACAAAGCCTCCGAAAGGTCATGTCACCTTCTACGCCCTTAAGAAGGACAGCTTCTTCTGAGAAACAGGCAAATGACCAGACGTTTCTTGGTTCAAAGGCTAGAGGCCAGATTGATTGAGTACAAAAGTATAAAAGTATAAAAATATATAAATCTGCTGCAGCAGGGTGCCGGAGGTTCGGGACAAAGGCCAGAGGCTTGGCAAGGCCTTTTTATCCAGGTAAACAGCATACACACCCACTGCGGCATTTTTCCACCAATTGCAGACCACCCGCCCCATATTAGATAATGTCCAGAAACTTCCATCCATATAAGGAAATGTCCAGAGGGGCAGGTAATATGAGGTTTCCTCCAATTACAAACTACCTTCCAAATAAGGCAATGTCCAGGGAGAGATGCTACAGGTGAGGTAGAGTCATGAGTCCACAGACGGGAGGGGCTAGAACTCCTGTGTATGTGACTACCTCCTAGCTTGTAATGGAGGTTGTCTTTCCTTCACTCACAGTCAGAATCTGAATGATTGAGTTATCATAGCGGTTCTCAATAGAGTAGCCAGTATGCAAACGCAGAGTACTTGGGTATTGTATAGCTTACCCATCAAGCTGCCAGCGTGAGGCAGAGGCTCTTTTGTAGGTTGCGTGCATACCTAATTGGAGTACTTGCCTGGAGGTCTCCTAAAGCAGTGAGTCAGCTATTTCTGGCCTGCCTGTATTGTATTTTGAATATTACGGCTATTAACGGCCGAGCTTGTTTACGTGCTTGTCCGGTAGCCTCGCAAGCACGTGGAGAGGAATAAAGAAGTGAAGCCGAATTATGATATCAAGAGGATATCTTTTAATATCCCCAAAGCTCGGACTAGCCGGGGCAGTAACATGTCCCTGTCCTCCCCTTTTTGCATTTCTGTCCAGTGCTGTAGGAGTAACCGCCTCTGTTTATTGTCTCCAGAAGGTGACCACAGCTCCCTGCTCATCTTCCAGAGAAGGAGAACATGGTGTGTGATACAGGAATGTGGTGTCTCCTCTGCTTTAAATTAGTAGGGAGAGGGAACCCTACTAGTGGCAACCCTACTGCTACTTCCAGAAGCAGCTGATACTGCTATATAGAGTAAATTGAAGGTTCTTAGAACAAGGTCCTCCTTATGGAGGAGGGAAGTGAATGCAAAAAGTACATATGTGGCTGCAAAGGTGATATTCAGGTTAAAGCCTAGCTCTGAAGACCCTGAGAACCAGGCACTCAGAAAGCAGACAGTTCAGTACTGCGCAGAGTAATCAAGCTTTTCTGCTGTTGGTGGGTTGTAGTTGTCATCACGTCTTCTTTCTCCTTTCACTTCTTCCTCATCCTTCTTCTCCTCCTTGTCGTCTTCTCCTTCTTCAGGGCAGGAGGAGAATACGTGGTTCTGAGCCAGGTAGTCCGCAGCTCTGGGTAGCTGCTTAAAGCGGCACTAGCTCTCTGACACCAGCAGGATAAGGAACAGTGAATTTGGCACCCCACCATTCTCCACTGCATCTTGCTGGCTGAGGTAGGCATGGTCCTGGATGTTCATTTTTTAAAGATATCCTGAGGCATCTAGATGACCTCAGTTGGAAATAGGATGCTGGGCTAGGTGACCCAGCACAGTTCTTCTACAGTTTCAGCTACATCAGACAAGGCTCTAAGTATTCAGAGATATAAAACATGGAGACTAGATTTTTCTAATGGGCAACAGTCTTCTTGTTCTACTTAATATCTCACAATAATGCAATATTTCTGTTAGAGTGTTATACTAGGAAGGAGGGAAGCAGGGAAGGAAGGAAGGACAGATGGAAGGAACCAGAATCCACAAAGAAAATTTTGGGCTACACCTTACTTTATCAAAGGTATGAAGCATTATCTAGCTAATAGGTAGACATATCTACATGATTAGGAAGAAAAATAATTCAAACAATGAGACCGAATGAGACTATAATACATCTGCAAAACTCAAATCGAGCTTGGGAAAGATTCCTTTTTTGGACTACAGCTCCCAGAGGCTATGTTGTTTGGGGAATTCTAGGAACTGTAATTTAAAAGAGTAAATTTTCCATGGTTATATATAAAGTAAGCGCAGATGTGAATTGATAATTATTATTCTTTATACTAGTGTATGTGTTATGTGTAGGATTCTGTATGTGGTCTACCAGCTGAGTAGTCATAAAATAGTCTTCATAGTGCAAATGCTTAAAACACGGTAAGTATGTTTGTCTTTTAACTGCTACAAAATCATGATGTCCATATTGGGCATGATGACTAAGATCATTCTGCTGGCATCCATTTTAAAATTATCCGGCACTCCATTTTGGAATCAGGTCTGTTGCCATGACAACAAGATCCTAACTCTTCCCATTTCCTTCCATGTCTAGTTTGCTGTTCTCTATCAACCTTGAGTATCCTACAAATGCTCTAGAGGCATCCCCTAATTCCTGTCAGAATATCCCAAAGGATGTCAAGTACCCACAATAACTTCCTTAGCTCTAGCTAATCTCTCACCACATTCAATTCTAAAGGCCTTCTGTTTCAAATCACCAAACCACCATTCACAGAAACCTTATTAGCTCAAGCCTCCCTGCTTTTCTTTTCACAAGTTTGCCTCTTAGCAGTCGGTTGATATTCAGTGGATGTGATGGGAAGTTTCTGCTCAGACTTGGTTTCTTCTCATTGATTAAGAAATGGTATTTTGGTCTCTCAGGAAGTTTGTCCCCTCCTCTTTCCGCCCCACTTCCGTCTGTTAGTAAGAGGACCTGTGTAGATGGTTGAGGCCTGGGATAGCTCCCAGATGATGTGCTCAGCACTATATTAGACCCCCTGAAATGACCTAAACAAATATGTTTAGAAAAACATGTGTGGATATTCCTCCCTTGACCATTGCAGTGCAGAGGAAGTACACTTTTCAGCTTGATGTTGAAATATTTTCTTTCATTTTATGTCTGAATGCTGTATGATTCCAGTCTTCTAACAACAAACCTATTCATTTTGCTTATAAATTATAAATTGCTTATAAATTATTAGGCTTATAAATTTAAAGACTGCACACCTTGGAAACTGTGTGAACCATGATTCACCTTTTGAAGGATCCAGTGTGGCTCTTCCAACCCCCCTCAAATTCCAAATCCACTGCATTGGACCCAAAATGTACACACAGACACACACACGATTTTCCCCCCTCCTAAATAGTCACAAGAGTATTAAAATGTTCTTCCGGCCCTCTGGACTTAAAAAGCTAAAACTGCTCCCAAAACAGTCCCGGAGATGACCAGAAATGAAGGGACATCCCTCACTCAAAATGGCAGCCACCATGGCATACTGTGTCCCTCTGGAGTACCCAAAAATCAGGTGGTGAAGCCTTCCATCCTGCAGAGTATGCCCACCACCTAGCCCTACACTTTTATTGTGGTTGTGTGCCTTCAAATCTTTTCTAATGTATGGTGACCCTAAGGCAAACCTATCATTGGGTTTTCTGGGGCTGAGAGTATGTGACATGTCCAAGGTCACCCAGTGGATTTCCATGAGTGAACACGGAATAAAATCCTGGTCTCCAGGGTCATAGTTCAACACTCGAAACGACTACACCATGCTGGCTTTTAAAAATAGTAATTGTTGTTGTTGAGTGCCTTCAAGTTGTTTCCGGCTTATGGTGATTCTAAGGCAAACCTAACAGGGAGTTTTCTGGGGCTGAGTGTGTGAAGCACCCAAGGTCACCAATTGGGTTTCCAAGGCCAAGAGGTGACTCAAACCCTGGTCTCCCATGTTGTAGTCCAACATTCAAACCACTACATCATACTGGCTTTCTACACAGTGCAGTTGAGTAAGTCTGAAAAGAGAAGGGTTAACAAGACAAACCTCATCAAAGCAGAAAAGTGCTGAAAAGAACTAACTTTTTTAAAAAAATAAATATACAAGTTAGTCAGTTTATGGGGAAATCTCCAGCTCCACTCAACTGCTAAGCAATATCCAAGGCTTTTTAATATACATGCAGCAAAATCCAAAATGCACAATACAGTGATACTTTTATTGGGCCAACTACAATGCACAAAATACATGATGCAAGCTTTCAAAGCTGCACTGGCTTCTTCATCAGGCAAGGATGTTAAAAATCGTACAGGAGAAGAAAAGTAACAAAGCCTGAGTCACAGGCCTACGTTTGATCTCAGATGTTACTTCTGCTGTCAGTTAAGATAGTCTGGAGGGCTTTTTCAGTGCAGGCAGAGGCCACACCCTTTCTTGGCCAGGTAAGGATGGGGTAGTTAATAAAATTTCAGCTCCATTAACAACAGAAAAACAACTTCCCTTGAACTGCAGGTTGTTACTGTGGTTTTTGATTTTTGTTATATTTTGCTGCATGGCCAACACCGCAACCCCTGAATATGTTTCCTGTATATACCCAAAACAGTTAAGTAGTTCGGTAGCCTAAGGGACCTTTGCAATTTCATCTAATTATCCAGAGGCAAATTAATATTTAGGTTGTTACTTTTTCTTCAGATGTGGCTCCCTGATACCACTATACTACCATGCAGGAGTTCAGCTTGCCCAACTAGGGATTAAAAGTACAGTGGGGTGGGATCCTGCATGTAAGCCCGGCACCAGAAGTCTCAGCTCCTCTAAAGGCCTTTGCACACTCAGGTCTGAAGGGAAGCTGTAAGTGTGATGACACACTGCATGCACAATTCTCTTTGAGGTTAAAAACTCTTATAACCAGCTCTGCTGGGTGCTGCACTGGTTAATTTGAGTCATTTAATATGGAAACTAAGGCACATCTTAACAACAGGGTTAGCCCCATGTAAATTGTCTCTAAATGGAAAATAGAAATGTGTTGATTCTTTTTAAACTGTGTGGTGAAGTACCTTTATGAGAGTGTTGGCAGTAATAGCAAAAGAGTTGGGGATTTATTTGGTATTATGCAAACCAGTTGAGATTGCTAGGCAAGATCTGTCTAACATAGGGCATATGCACATTGAACAATTGCAGCATTTTGATACTACTTTAACTGCCACGGTTCCGGTGGCAGAGCTTAGAGTGCATGGAAGGGGGGGGGGCGAGAGGAGGCATGGCTGCAGTGCTTGGGGGCGTGGCCACGGTGTGGGGCTGTGGCTGCGGCGCATGGGGGCGTGGCCATGCACAGGGACGCACCCAAAACATTGCCACCAAGGGCAAACCGTCCCCATCTCCTCCTGTCCCTATGCAACTGCATGGTTCAATCCTTGGATCTGTAAGTTCTTGAAGTATTTGGAATGCGCTTAGTGCAGAGAGGTTATTGTTGTTGTAAACTGCCATCGAGTTGACTTTGAATTATGGTGACCGTATGGACCAGAGATCTCCAAGTCACCCTGTCCTCAATCACTCTGCTCAGGTCTTGCAGATTCAGGGATGTGTTTTCCTGTCCATATGTAATGCAGTCTTTCTTTTCCTACTGCCTTCTACCTTACCATGCATTATTGTCTTTTCTAGTGAGTCGCATCTAATGTGTCATACACAAAGGTACTGTGCTTGAAAACTCTACAGGTGTAGTTCAGGAGAGTGAGCTAGAGACTTTAAATAACTCATAAGGTTTCAAAGGCTAGGATGTTTGAACCGGTATCACTTAAAGTGGGGTAATAATTGTTATTGTGGGAATAATTGTGCTATCTGTATACATTAAATGGAAATAATGGTAATAATTGTGCTATGTGGATACATTATCTGAAAAAGCCATTTCAGGAAAATAGAAAAAAAAATAACAACAACCCTACATTATCAGAATAGAAGAAGAGGCAATTGTGTAGCTCTCCTAAATATCGGTGTTCTCATGGAACTCCTTCGCTTTTAATTAAAAAAAGAAAAGAAAAACCGTGGGCGGGTTTTAAGAAAACATGGGAAACTCCTTAAAAGGGGAGCGGGAAGCTATGATACTCTGATTATCTAAAACACAATAAATGGGTTAATTTGTATTTTGAAAGCTTGGTTCTATAACAACTCAGTGGTGGTTGGTCTTTGAATTCCAGCCATCTTTGCATATCAGCTGTTTAAGCCCTGAGAGCTTTTACCATTTGTTCTGATTAGGTCTGTCTTCAGTAGATAAGTCTCTCAGGTAATTTGAAGCACAAGCTCAAAATGAAGTCCGTTTGATGGTCTGAAGCTAGGAAATGTCTCTTACCCAATTAATTAAATGCTGTTCTTTTTAAATTCATGCTTGTGTTCTGTTTTATGTGCTGTTCTCTCAGATGTGTGAACCCCAATGCGCTTACTGTGGGATCTCTTTTCCCTCATCTTCCTCTGTGCGCACAAAGAATCACTTCTTATGTAAGCAAGTAGCTGTACATTTTTTTTTTAAAAAGCTCATGTACTATATAGTGTTTTTTTTCCTTCTGTCTCCATATTATTAAAAACACACACTCCCATCAGAGTGTATGTCATTTTAACTCTGTTATACTTACTGTCTGGTTTAAATCTAATGTGCCCCATTTAAAGGATCACTCTAGTGTATCACATTCCCAGGATGTCTTGGATTATTTAAAACTAGGAACAAGCATGTAATACCTTGATGAAGGAACTCATACAGCCAGGTTATGTTTGCTGTATGGTTTAAAGCTAAACTGACCTTTTTAAAGGATCACTCTGATATATAAAAGTCAAAGTTTGTGTCAGGCAAGTGAAGCCCTCATACGATTGGCTGTGTCAGGCAAGAAGACCTCATATGATTGGTTGCCTGTGAAGATTCTATGGAATACTGGGGTTGGCAGTTTAGGGAGGGGCCCTTAGAAGTCTCAGCTGGAGTACACTTGGGCCTCAGGCTGGTTGCTATGGAGACGAGGCCTAGCAGCAAGGAGGATGACGACACTGTATTCCCTCAGAAGCCGAACCTCTGTATGTTAACAACTCTGAATACAGGTTGGATTGGGGAATATGGGGAAAAGTTACAGGTACAGGACAAGGCAGTTTGGGGAATTAGAGACACAGGATCTCAAATCTGTGTATTTCAACCGCATCTAATTTCTAAGGTAAGGTAATTCCTAAGTTATTTCTAACAAGTATTACCTATGAGAAAATAAAATCCCAGATAATGCCACGTACATATGCTAGTGTATTACAGTTCCAAGCATGCCTTGGATTATTTAACTGTAGGAACAATGATTCAGTACATTGATGAAGACAGTCATATAGCCAGGTTGTATTTGCTGTATGATGTAAAGCTAAACTGTCCTTTTTAAAAGGTCACTCATATATATTACATTTACCAGCATGCCTTGGATTATTTATTTCTCACTGTATGTAGCATCACCTCCATATTTCTGTAACTTATTGCATTTGAAGCTGCATACTCTGAACATTTCTTTCACATTTAATGTCTGGCGTTTTCCTCCCATTGTGTCTCCACTGGCTAAGTTGAATGCAAATGATTCCCACTTCTAAAAGCACCATATTCTTAAAACTCTCTTCTTTAATCTATACTTACTGAATTAATACCTATGTTTAAGATCATTGACTCATGTAAAGGCGCAGAGCAACAAAGCTAAATGTCTCAGTGCTGTATTTGAACCTTAAAGGAACTATTCATTCTTCGTGACTTGATTGGTTTGTACCTGCTCAGTTTTCTTTAGAAGGTTAGAATTACTCTTCAGCATAATTATCCTCTAAAATGTATTTTGAAAGTCACATGCTTTATTTTGGGAGATATGGGTTATATCCCATGTTAGGCTAGCAGCAAATGGTGAGGTATGTGTGTTGCAGTACCAGTTGTGCATGCTATAGTGGATTGAAATTACAAGAAAAGAGATTCCATCTAAACAGTAGCAAGAACTTACTTACTGTAAGAGTTGTTCCACAGTGGAATAGATAGCCTTAGAGGGTGGTCAATTCTCCATGTTTGTTAGTCTCTAAACAGAAGCTGGATGGCCATGTTTAAGGAGTGCTTTACTTGCATGCCAGAGGTCCTTGTGGTCTTTCCCAGTGCCCAGATTCTATGTTTCTATTATTTTAGTGGAACAAATAGTGTTACAAGTTCAACCAGCTTTCTGTCTGGCTTTGCTTAAGGGCTTGTGTGAGGGGAAGCAAAGGCCATTTACACACATTACTTGATCCTGTTGCCCTGCCATCACAATTCTGGCAGTACCTATGCCATGAAGAGAGTGCGACAGGAACACTCCCCTCTTCACCCAGCTGACTCCCTGTGTAGGGAGTGCAAGGAACACGCACCTGCCTTCTGCAATGCAGTTGGGCTCTTTCCCATGCTGTGCTGGAGAAGGAAGCACTTCCATCACACTTCCTGCTCTTCTGCATAGCTGGGAAGGATGGGAGTGTCATGTGATTGCAGGCGCTTAACAGATTTTTTCCATTAAGCAAATTGCAACAGGTGGGGGTGGGATGCACTGGCATACAGACGAGGGGGTGATGAGGGCAGTGTGCCCTGGGTGGCAGTTTTTTGGGGGGCACCCCACACAACATGGCCATGCCCCCCCATGCAATGTGGTCACTCTCCTGCCCCTCTGCCCACCCCCACCCCCCTACCCGCACTCCAAGCCATGCCGCTGGCGGGATGGCAGTGGTACCTCAATGACACAGTGCGAAAGCACAACTCATGGACTATTGCCACCCCACCCCTATAGTGGGACAGCCCTGTTGTGTGGAAATGGCCAAAGTATCAGATGTAACACACCTGGAGAAGTTCCAAATCCTAGGAGGTTCTTATCAGACAAAGAAAAGATCAAGCAAAATTCTCATCCCTCCCTTATAATATACTCCGAACAAGACCCTCAGCTTATTTTAAGGAAAATCTTAGAGAAGAAACTATAGTGAACTTTTCTTGCTATATTTTTTTCTGTCATAAGTCATTGGTTGGAATCCTGTTGGCTAGTTCCAATGACAGTAAACTCATTGGATCAATTGTTCAATGCTGAGTAAACAATCCAGTTTATTCAATGGCTCTACTGTAGTCAAGACTAAGAATAAATTTTTAATGGAAGGGCTTCTAGGAGGGTGCTGTATTTGTTTTGATTTGTACTGTTTCTAACCTGCTTTTCATCTATTTTTACATGTGCATTTCAAATAGTTTTAATATAGTTAATCGCTTAATTCTATTTTAATGATGCCCTTTGTATGTTTTTTATTATGTTGCGGTCATGTTAATTTGTAAGCCACCTTGACTCCCAGTTTTTGGGGGAAGGCAGGCTAGAAATAAAAAAGGAATAGGAGAGAAAAAAATGAAGATGAGGATGATTTAGACCATTATCTTGCTGTCTTTCTACTACTGACTTCAGTTCTATGAATCAAAGAGATGTCCTTTGCAATAAAAATAAAAAGACACAATCCATGACAACAAAACCAGTATTTTATAGTATAAAAATCTTGCTCATTTTAACTGCACCCTGTGTTCTGTATATATCAAGGTTAAAAATAAGCAAGCTTTATTTGGCCTTTGTTTAAGTTAACACTGATTAATGGGAGTACATGATATAAATGATATAAATAAGGCCTGGCCTTGATCTAATGAAGTAGAATGAATGTGTCAAAAGGCTTTAGTGAGTGACTAATTTTACCACTAAGATGGGAGGGTTTGTGCAGGACAAAGCAGTCCCCATTTTTAGAAATTTAGACTGTATTTACAGAAGGAGGCTAGGAATATGAAGGTTATAGGTGCTCCACCCAAGGCATTTTGGTGTCCCCTGAGCAACTGTCATTTTAAAAAGTGGGATCAATGTGCCACAATAAGCCTGTGGGAGTGCAATTACTCTTTATAACTAAACCGCCCCCTTAACACACACCTTCTAAAGCCAGAAGTGACTGGTACAGTAGATGTCCACAGGATGTTCATATTTAGAGATCTGGAATACTGTCAGTAAGATTCTTATCTGCCATGGAAATTAAGGGAGCCCACACCTTCCAGGGATAGGGGAAAATGTAGCAGAAGATTTCTCTGTCACTCTTCCTTCTGATAAGCTCTGATAAAGTGAGAAGGAGGTGCGCCCCTTTGAACTCATTGACAGAAAGATAGAATAAAAATAAAGAATACACATTTCTTCTGGAGAACATAGAGAACTAAACGCTTCTTCAGTCAGTGGAAATTACCGCCATGTTAATATACTTAGAAACTACAGCCTCACAGATACTCCAAATGTATGTAGCTTATAGCATATAGAAAGGTACACCAGTTTTATTTTGGAAGAAGTCATGCCACAGTGTTCATACTCTTTTGTTAAATAGATGTGCTTTCTTAAAGTCTCTAAGCATCTCTGTATCAAGGTGAGCTCCCAATGTTTCTTATAATGTGAACAATAGTAATAATAAAAATCTACTTTTTTTTGGCTTCTTTCCTTCAAAGATTTTACTATGATTTTTATTTTTGTTTTTTTCCCCTTTTGAGGATGTTTTGAAAGGACTTTCTCTGTGGAAAGACATGGACACTTTTACAATGTCTCCTGAGCCACTAATTAAACTGTCTCTCTTCTAATTAAATGATTTCTGGTCTTGGATCTTTAAAATGTCTTTGTTTAAGTTTCACATTGGGATGGGCTTGCTCAGCTAATAATTATGTATTGGCAGCCTTTAATTAGAAGGACTGTTCACAGTTAATGACCCAGTCCAAGAAGCAGTCAACATAGGAGTCTCAGTGACCCTTCTGTTTCATGGGTTATTATAGAATCTTTTCATAGCCAAACAAAGGAAATTTTGCCAGCGAATCTATTACTGCTGAAAGGTTTCATGGGGAGCAGAGTGTAATGGAGCTTGCTGCACAAATGTGATGTTCTTGGTTGGAAGTGTTAAGAGTATTATTTCTGGCATCCCTTCTGGTTTCTCTGGCCTTCTGTCAAGACAATTAGCACTGAAAGACTAATAGACTACATTCATTCCACGATCTACACTTATCAAGGCCGGAGCTAGACCAGGGTTGAAATGGAGCATTGTCCTCTGTGGTTTGGTGCTAAGAGAGAACAAACTCATGGTTGGATTAATTACCATCCAAGATAGTGGGAAAATTTAA
This sequence comes from Cyclura pinguis, assembly GCA_030412105.1. Taxonomy (NCBI): domain Eukaryota; kingdom Metazoa; phylum Chordata; class Lepidosauria; order Squamata; family Iguanidae; genus Cyclura; species Cyclura pinguis. The sequence continues at coordinate 250,182,180 of CM059600.1, read as the reverse complement.
TTGGGGAGATTATTTAGCGGTGTAAATGCAACCATTTGCCAAAAAGCAAAACTAACAATGGGAATACCAGGGGTCCTCTTCACCTGAGAGTTGTTTATCCTAGGGAAATCTCTGGCTAAGATGAAGCTTTTGAGCCTGACCGAGGTGATGTAGGGGAAGAACAAGAATTTCAATGGATTCAGCAGACTCTTCAAAAGAAGACCCTTTTCACTTCTGAAAATACGTGGAGAGAAGAAACACCTCCTGCTCTGAGAATCTGAAAGGCTTATGGGGCTTGTCTCAGGTTCTGCAAATCCCTTTCTAAAGCGGATAGACTGGTGATGGTGGTTGCGCCTGCTGCTGATGCTACTGTGTGCCTTCCATTCATTTCTGACTTATGGCAACCCTATCATGGTGTTTTCTGGGCTGAGTATATGTGATGCACCCAAGGTCACCCAATGGGCTTCCATGACCCTCTTTTGTAGGCAGACGAAGACTGTTTTGTTTCTGGAGGCCTTTGAAGGTTGAAGGCTTGGGGGAAGTGGCGTTTCATGTGCTATGTTGCTTATATTTGTTGTTCTTTTCAATAATTTGTCTTTTTTAAACAGTTTTTAATACTATTTTTAATTATATTTTTAACTTTCAAGAGATGTAAATTTTTTTAGCTGTATCTGTTTTAACTTTTGTAATCTCTCTTCATTCCCAAACAGAGGAAAAAGTGGGAAATAAATAAAATTGTGTGTATGTGTGAGTAATGTTTATTATTACTTTATTTCTAATTATTATTTTGGTGGAAATAATGGCATACTAAACAATGTGGATAGGTAAACTTTCAATGGCTAAAAATATACACAAACACTCTTTAGCCAATGGAGGCAAAAACATGTAAGTAGGTATGCATATTAGGAAGAATGCATACAAATTTCAGTGCAAGAAGCAAAAACAAAGTCTTGCAACCTGATATAACAGGAGCTGCAAGTTAGATTTGGAAAAACACGAATTGTGATTGGGAATATTCACATTACCAGAGAAATGTCTGTGATAACTGTGCTTTCAAATGGTTGGAGATGATTCCATGCTGAAACAATTTATACTTCCTGTTTGCCCTATGGAACAGTTCTCGAGAACTGAGCTATCTTCACTATTTAAGGTTGCTTGACACATCATACTGCAAACATAATGTATGCAACTCAGTCAGTTAAATTCAAATGAGGTGCAAAAAAGTAAAGCAGCTCTAGGCCAAGATAATGTTTTTTCCCCCCACTTTCTTTTGAAACCACGGATCACCTGGAATGCACTGTACTTCTTAAACATTTCATGGATGAATGGCATAGTATGTTCTACTGATGTAGTGAGGATAATGCCTACTGTGTAATGCTCCTCGTATCATTGATAAATCACAACCACTATGGTTTATGGTGCTACATAAATGGTAACTTTAGTTATGATACCTTAGCTTAATTTAATTGCTTTGATAAACTGTTGCTGTCAGGTATAATTATTAATACTTTATAACACAGCTTAAACCTACTCAGTGTGTCACTACCTCAGAGGAATGTCTTTATGATGTTTGGTAGCCATCACGTGGATTGTCTGAATTATTTTTAATGTTCCCTTTCAGAAGCCTCTAGCTGTTTTCACTGTTTTACTAGCAAGGAACTTCTAAGGGCAGATGCTAGGCCCCCTCCTGCTAAATATGGTAGTGCCAAGAGGGATGGGAAAGGTTGTGGGTCCAGACAAAGTGACACCATCCTCCTATAGCTCTGCTCAAACAGATTTAGGTTAGGAAGGCTGCAATACCCATCTCCCCATATTCTATATCAAGTGTCCTCAGGCTGGTGACTGAATTGATATCGGGAAGTAGTTTCTCCATGTCATACTGACTGATCTTAGATGAGAATGTTTTTCACCTTTGTTGGGATATTGTCTTACAGGTATGCCAGTAGTTTGGAAGTTCAGAATCATAACAATGTATCAATATACATGATGAAAGAGAAGAATAAGTCCTGGAGGGTATAGTTGTATACCTTTCCTAATGTGCCTTTCCCCCAAAGCTGGGGGAAGCATGCTGTAAACAGTGAATAGTCTTTTGGGAGAGATAGAAGGAACTAGCTGATAGATGTGGGGCAGGTGCTAGGAAAAAACAAAAAAAACTTCTCTTGGATTAACCACATGCTGACACAGCAGTTCATTTTAGGAAGAAAACTTAAGCTTGAGTAGGATACCTGAAGGGAAAACCACCAGTCCATAAGCATAGAAACACAGAAAGAAGGAGGGCCTACTCCCTTCCCCATTAAATAAAATAAACATAAAAAATAAATAAATAAAATGTTCACTGATCTTAGATAGTTTACTTATTAATTGTAACTACTGGATGAAACAAGAGTAAAACTTTAAATGTTAATGCTCCATCAGAGAATGAAGAAGATTATCAGGGATTCCGTAGGTCACAGCACAATAAACCTTTGTTTGCTAAGGGACCTGTCAAAATCCTGACTCTTGGATGTACCTGTAGGATTGATATATTTTCAAGTATGTGTTTGTGGCATTCATATGTATTATATGTTGGGGTGCACTTTTTAAACATTAGGTCCACACCTTCTGAACACTGAGTTCCAACATGATAAAGTGGTTTGGATGTTGGAAAAAAAAACTCTGGGAGAGCAGAGATTGATTCTGTATTCAGGCTTGGCAATCCATTAGGTGAAGGCACTGGCAAACCTTTGGATAAATCTTGCCCAGAAACCCTGTAATAGAGCCACCATAAGCTGGAGTCAACTTGAAGTCATCTAACAATATCAACATCTAAACACTGTTAAATGAATAAGTGGTTGATTATTGGGGGTGACAATCTTAGGGGTTTAAATTTATGTGTTCTGATATCATAAGGCAAAATAATGGCAAATTAATTGATTAAATGATAAAAAAAAATGAAATTTGAAAGGCAACCCCCCTAGCAACCCTGAAGTAAAGAGTAAATAAGATAACAATGATTATCATGATTCGTTTATATCCTCCCTTTCTCCCAGTACTGGGACTCGAGGCAGCTAACAGCATATTTAAGAACAATGCAAAATAAAATCTTCACAAAACCAAGTCAAAGGTACATCCACCAGACTGGTGTCAACTCTAGTGTCCAAGTCAGAGCAAATCTGAGTGATTTTATCCATGAAGTGGTAGACAAATTCTTTGCTTTGGGCTGTTGATCAATAATCAATTTCTGTTTTAGAATATTTTTTTAAAAAAATATGAACTGTTGGTTTGCCATGATTTTTTAATCTGATCATTTGTTATATTTCTTCCTGATTGGAAGACAATATAGGTTGGAGAGAGTAACTGCAAAATGCTAGATCAGAGCTTGGAAATAGCTATGGCAAATTATGAAATATTTGTAATTAATTATTTTAAGAATCACTAAAGCAGGTCTCTCTGTGTGTGTCTTCCGCTTGCCTGTTGACTTACGGACTCAAAGCTGCATAACTTACTTATTTGTATTGTATTAGTTAAATTACATATTGAGGCCTAACTTCAGTCCCTTTTAATGTCACTAGTTTTAGGTTTTTTTAATAGTTGTAGGGTGTGTGGCTTTGCTACTCTTGAGTAACTAGAATATAAACAGCTTCACTGAAATACTTGCTCTGTAATAACAACATACTAATTTGGGAACCTTAGAACTGCAATAAATTACTTTCCAAGCCCAGAATCAGGTTATGCATTCTGAAGGTCTGACTGGAAACTGCAAAATATGTTGTTTCAGGCACAGAATGTGAAGTACAGAAACTGAACTCACTGCAGGTGGAAATGCTGCTAGGGACACAGAGATGTGTGAGCACAGAAAGAATGGTCTTGTTGGATTAGAAACAGGTTCCCAGGGTGTTAGCTCTTTTTCCGGGAAAGATGAAGACTGATTCACTTAAGAATGGCCTCCTTTAGGAGAATTCACAGGTGGAAATGCTGAATCTCTTATGTCTCTCAGACACTAGTTTTGACAAAGTAAGGTGAACAGGCAGTGTGTAAGTTTCATAACTAAGTCCTTTATTAGTTATTTTTAAAAGTACATTCAAATATATATGCATGCATGCAGTGCCTAACCTCTGGATTAACTATAGGATAGCTTCAAGAAGAGAAGAAGTTCATTAGAGCCTGCACTTACCATCTTGAGAGAGAAGGAAGAGAGAGAGGAGAAAAGAGGGAGAAATCTTTTTATGTGACACAGCTGGAAACACACCTGGAAGGTTTTCTGGTCACATGGTATGCTTGCTTAGTTACATTCTCACAATGGCTGACTGAGCAAATGGGATAAGTTCTAGAGACAGGATGTATAGGGTAGAGGCATGCAAGAAATGCTTACTGTCTAAAGCCCCATTCCTCTAATAGCAAGTGGGTGAAAGGAGTGTTAAAGAGAATGCTTGGTTAGGAAGGAAGAGAAGTATAATATATACTTTCCATCTCAGGATGAAAGTGTAGCACAGTTGTGTTCCCATTCAACAACAGGAACACAAGTTTGGCATCACTGAATTCCTTTATGCTCTTTGCTTATATATACAGAAATCCAGGGGTTAACATAAAGAGAGAACATTCTTTTGATTGTTATTTGTGTGTAATCTGCTTGGAATTTAAAACAGCACATCCAGACATTAAAAAGATGAGAAAGTCTCAGATTTTTTTTCCTGATCGTTCCAATTTATTTTGGAGATCTGTACATTTCTTTTTTAAATCCCAGAATACTTTCTGTCACCTCCTGGTATGATAAGAGACTTTTTATACCAGTTCCCCTGGTCAATTTATTTTAACCTAGAAAAAAATTGGAAAAAATAGGAACATAATTTGGAGATGATCAGGCTGGATGTGCCAACGGTCTGCTTATATGGATTTTTATTTATAACATTCCTCTGTAGTTCTGCAGTTTTCCCTATGCCAAATCAGATCCACAGGTTTATCATTTTTTTGGTTCAGTGATGACTTGCATGTGTAAAGGTGTCATCACATATCTATCACAGCAAAGGAGACCTTACTTATTAAGAATATTGTACTGGTAAATCTTTGATTTGCAGGTTTTCATCATGACAGTCCTGTGGCCACACTCCCAAGGAGAGTCCAAAAATACAGGTGCCTGTATTCATCTACATATATTTTTTTTAAAAAAACTTTTCACCAGGAGCATATCTTAGGAAAGTTCATTCTCTTGCCTACTCAGGAATAAACCACTCCAAACTGTGGATTGCTACAGGTATCACTCAATATATTGCTGACGGCAAAAGTCCATTCTCCTTCCAGCTATTGTGGAGGTTGCAGAAGGAACTGGGAGATCCAAAGCAGGTGGAAGATGATATCAAAAAGTACGAGGTCTTCGATCATGTGAACTCTCGCTACATTACACTGCTGCTTACCAACCAATATTACTACAAACCTAGACAGTTGGCAATAGAGATGGTTGATGCAGTCATCTGAGGATCTTCTTGTACTGAGAGATCAAACAATGTATATATGAGAACTAAACAATGACAGGCATCCATTGTAACCCAGGGCAACAGATCTGTAACTGCTGTGTATTCACTAAGGGCCCATTCACACTATCCAGTTATAATGCTACAATTCCACTTTAAATTCCTTTGAGAGACCTCCCTCTTTCAATGTGGCTGCTGGCTGTTCGAGCAGGTTCATAGGGTTGGCTCAGGTGATGTTACTTAATTATATTTTCATAAGTAGCTAATGTAGGATAAGGGCTATAATATATATTTACCAATGCTGTTACCCCACCATGTGCCACTTTTACATTTCAAAGATGAAATGTCTTCTAGATAAGGCTTTTATCCTGAGATTTATGTGGTTCAAACAGATTATTTGGTGGCAGGGAGAGCAGGGGTTCCTAATGACATCAACTTTTATTTGTAACCCGGTTAGGCTTCCCCACCACTTCTTCCACTTGTTTTCTTAACAGGAAAAAAATCAGTCAGGAGTCAAAGATGGAATAGCTAGTATAGGGCTTCTGGACTGGTAGTGCTAAAAGTCCTATGTCTAGAAACTGGCATAGTCCAATCCCACAGTTCTTAGCAAAGCTACTTCTTGGATACCATCTCCTAGGATACCTCAAACAGGATTATTGGACATAAAAAAAAATGACATTTAGGAAAAGGTAACTTTTTGAAGCTCTGTATTATCTGTGGTTTTGAAAAATCTTGCCTCAGAGAAAGGGTCTAGGAAATATGACCTTAAGAGGCATTCCAGTTCTGCAGTTCTTTTCACTGAGATTTCCTTTTGCTCTCTTACTTCCTTCTAAGTTCTTCCCACATTATTTTATCACAATATGTCACTTCACAATTTCTTGCTGCCTTTTTCACAAGGATGAGCCCCCATCCTGCAACACAGCAGATGGTATCCCACTGTTTTCCTTTTGCCCTGTTCTATTATCTTCCTGCTTTGAACTTTTCTTGTTTTTGTTGTTGTCCACAGCTCCGCAAGGCTGAACCAGAACAACACATTTCCTTTCTCTGCTGTGATTTAATCTCAGTAATATTGTTTGCAGCAGTAGCGAATGCACACTTTATCTCCTGCTTGTGGAGCAGGTCTGGAGAGTGCCAAAAATATATTTCCATCTCTTCTTTCTTTAGAGTAAAAGTTTCACAAGGGCAAATTGACTTTCAGGGTAGCACAATACAATGAGTTTCTATCTTCATTTATTTGAGCCCTGCCAGTCCATGTCTCTTCATTATGCTCGGGTCAGCAACTTTATCCCTGATTTTAGAACTGAAATTCCCCTGTAATCAGAAGCAATGTTGGGCAAATTTCTTCCCTGATATAAATTCATTGCAGTCAAAGGGGTTACACTAGGGATGGATTTGTCTGAGGGTGTTTTGGCATAGTATCAATCAGTTGCTAAAGTTGGCTCCAGCTCTCTTCATTTTCATCACCCTTGGCTGCTCTAGCTGATACTTACATTTGAGTGGTAGTCAGATTTATTGGCACTCCTTTGAGGGGGTTTAGAATAAACTTAACACCAGTTGGCTTAGAACACGCCAAGGGATTGATGCCTCTATGTGCTAGATACCCACTAAAATCTACTGAAGCAGCTCTGACTGTTAAGCCCCGGGAAACGGTGTCAAATGAATTGAATTTTGTGTGCTGAACTGTAAGTACAGGGGGACTTCAAAAGTCAGCCACACAGCTCTGTTTTGCTATTTTCTAGAGCTTGTATTTTAAAACCTTCCATGATACTAGCCAGGATTGGTAATGTCTAATTATTATGTTGGAAAACTGACTCCAATAATGTCCCTTATCATATTTTGGAAAAGTCAATCTGACAATGAGATGTGTGTGTGTAAATGTGTGTGTGTATTGTTTTTTGAAGTCTGTACTGTAACATTTTGTTCAAAATGTGTGTCTAGTTTCTGTATTTTTATCATGAGAACTGACTGCATGTTTGAACCTATATATATTGGATCATGTAGAAAAAGAGATGTCTATCCTCCACGCAATAGAATATTAATGCTGGGAAATGTGAGAGATAGCCCTGGATCTCTCAAGCAGAACAATCAAACTGGCAAGGGAGAAGCTGAACAACAACCAGTCCTACTTCCCCCCTCCCAACATATACACAGAAGGGGTCCGGCTGAGAAAGAGAGTAGTTTTCTTTATAAAAGATATAAAAGTAGCTTTACTTACAAACAATATTACAAAATCTAACACAATGTCTAATGGAAGAGAAGAGAGCATGGCTTGATGCAAGAAGATGGCCTCAGCAGTAGGAAGAAAAGTATCCTCAAATAAGCTTTGCATTTAGTTCCACTCTCCCACCTATAGGAAAGTGACTTGATTTATTTATTTCTAAATCCACCAGCGCTTTGACTATTTCCTATCTACCTTTTTTCTTTCAGATTTTATTGGTACTGTTTTGGTTTTTTAAAAAAAAAATTCCAAAGATTTCTCTCCAATCTTAATTTTGAAAGTGACACGTGCAATGGCTCCAGCATCGTTATGTTTAATATCATTAATGATGCCATCATTTTGTATTGTTTTTAAGATTGTTATCCCCCTTGAGTCCCACTATCATAAGAAAGCAGGGATAATAATAATAGTAATAATAATAGGGCCTAGGTAGGACTAGGATGGAAAAACAACTGCGTGGAATGGAAGAGAATGTTGGATGAATGTTGCATGGATGGAAGAGAATGTTCCACATATGTAATTAGAATTGTATACCCTGGTGTGGCCCAAGGCATTTTGTTGTCTGAGGTGAAGCACAAGTATGCTCAGTACCATTCTATTTACACAAAGAAACTAACTGGACTGGCATTTGAATCTTACCTCAGCACCGGTAGACTGCATCTTCCACTTAATCAGAGAGGAGCAGGCTGCAGGCTGTGTAGTGGATACAGAGTTAGCTACCTGGAAGACACAGCTCTATTGTCCAAGAGAGGAGAACAGCCAAAGGGTTGAAGCTGATGTACTCTCCGCACCATTCAGCATCTGTCACCAGAGGTATCCACTTTTCTTCCTATTAGTAGGGCCAGTCTTGGTGTATCTCTGTATTTGTATTTTTGTGTTCCTACTGTATGATCAAATCTATAAGGGTGAATGGAAATGGAAAGGTATAATTTCTTTGAGTTCAATGAGTATATTTACAGGGCTATATGACATCTCATATGCCATGCTTTTAGGATGCCTAAAAGTAACATCTGCCCACCTAATATTTACTTGCCAGATTATCAATACAGCAATAAAAGGAAGTTGGAATTTATGACATCTTGGGTTGACAATGAGAAAGTAACTATTAACAAGTTTATTGTCTACTGAAATACCAAATGAAAGTGTTGATTACAATTAACTTTGCCATGTGTTTATCTGTAAAATTAACATATTGTCCACATCCATAAATTATACGATGCGCACATTTCTGTCTTTATAAAGGGCCCACACCCCCAAATGCAGGATTTTTTTTTTGTGGGGGGGCATCTTCTTCAGCCTATATAACAGGGAAAGCTTTCCAGCTGTCAAATATGAGAGAACTTGTATGATAAGGGACATCTAGAAACTCTGATTTGCACTAAATGTCATTTGTTGTTTTTGCACTCTGAGGTCTCATGTCTAACAATGGCACATATAAAGCTCATACAGTTTGGTCACTTGAGTGTTAGAGTTGTGAGACCAAATTTCAGCTAGTTGGCCTAAATACCCTGAAGGCACCAGGACCCATCTGTTCTTGGAAGCTAAGCAGGATAAGTCCTGGTAAGTGTTTGGATGGCAGTCCACCAACAAATGCCATGTGCTGTAGCTTGCATGTCAGAGGAAGGAACTGGCAAAGCCACTCTAAGTATTCTTCACATAGGACAACCCTAAGAAATTCATGGGGCTGCCATAAGTTGACAGGTGCTTGAAGGTACATTCACATACTTGTATTTACTAGCTGCCGTTGGCTTCATCATCAGTTATCTATTTATACATTGATAATAATAGCTAGAAACAACCAGTAACTTGCAGTTAATTCCTTTTCCTTTGACAACTGCAGCATAATATTGCATTTACAACTGAACAAGAGGTAACCTCACTCCTTTTATTGTATAAGCATACAATATTGTATAAGCATGCAACTTTCATAGTTACAGGGTGTAGCTTCTCTAAATGGTAAAGGAAGAATTCACATACTTCAAGCACTAGCTTGTGCTGCTGGCCTGTGTGTTGTTTCAGAACTTAGAAAGTTACTTTTAAGAAGAGTGACTATAATGACCTGCTGAAACCTTCCATAACTAGGCAGTAGTAGGATGATGTTCTGGGGCCTGGGTATAGTTCTTGAAACCGGCATCATGGTGTGCTACTGAAAAACTTGTTTTACCCTTCTACCAGTGGATTATTAGATACTGCACACAGAACAAGATTTGAATCAAAGGATATAGACTGGATTACAGAATATGCAAGATTATACCAAGATTATGTGTTTGATACTAAATGGAGAAGTTGGTTAAATAGATAGTTGGTTGGTCCCAAGCAGAGTATCTGAATCAATTGCTGAATGGGGAATCAATGTGTAGGCAAATTACATGGATTCTATGGTTCTACAGGACTAACAACAGGATTTAGGCCTCATACTGTGAAGGATGCAGGGACAGATGATCCAAACCACAGAACAGGGTTGTGTGTGGAGTAGAAATCGAGCAAAATAAGGGAGGGAGGGAGGGAGGGAGGGAGGGAGGGAGGGAGGGAGGGAGGACGGAAGGAAGGGAGGACGGAAGGAAGGGAGGACGGAAGGAAGGAAGGAAGGAAGGAAGGAAGGAAGGAAGGAAGGAAGGAAGGAAGGAAGGAAGGAAGGAAAACTGAAACATTGATCACACATACTTTTTTATTTCAGTCAATGACCAGCAGAATTAAAAAGGAACAAAGATAGAATATATAAAACACAGTGCAATGCATTAGAATACAGTATTAAATATAGAATAAAAACAACATTAAATATAAAATGTTTGCATTACAGTAATAAAAAAACATAAAGTGGTAATACTTTTAAAGCTAAGACAGCATCCTACACTGACAAGCTATTGGTCCCACACAAATACTAGCTACCTTGCCTGTAATCTCAGGAAACTGGTCAACCAAAAGGTAATCAATGTAAAACACTTTAGATCTTCCTGGTATACTTTGTAAAATTGGATTAATACAATGACATCAAAGGTCATAGTAGAAAGAATAATATGATAAGCCATACCCCACAGTTTTTACTTTCTTTGCCTTATAAGGACATAAGTTTTCACAATATGATGCGTTATTATATCACCCCTTCAATACTGCAGATGGAAGCACATTAAATTTAGTGAGGCTGAATGCTTTCTCGTATTTTAGAATAGTTAGATTGGTCAGAAAAGCCTCCCCTTATCTCTAAAAGCTGAAAAAATGGAAGTTGCACTTATATGATTTTTTTCAGCTCTGTATCCCAGATACATTGAGGTATATTTTCTATAACTTTTGTATACCCCATAGCAAGAATAGTATTTTGTGAGAATCCTAGACTTAGCACTTTCTCATCTACTGTCTTTTCCTACTTCGACTGAAATGTATCACTAGGGGTCCGGGGAGCCAGATATTTAGATATGAATAACATTTTAAACCAAAAATTTAGCTTATATATCCAGATCTAAGATTCAACGGAAATTTGACCAGTCTCTAAGTGTAAAAGTACATTGGGCACACAGCTTGGAAGGCTGATAATAATTCTCACACATTTTGTTTTGACAGATTCTAGAGCCACAAAATTGCTAACACACATGCACACACACACACACACACACACACACACTTGGATTTCTGAGAGTATATGCTGGCCTCCCTTAACATAAAAAATGACACAAGTGAGTTAAACTTCATTGCGCATTTGCTATGGCATAAAGCATCTGAACTCTCCAGGAACCTGTAGATTGAAAAATTACTCCCAAATATTTGTAAAATTTGACCTGTTCATTTGGATGCCCATGGATTCCCCAGTGATGTTCATACCATTTCCAAGTAAGAACTGAAACTTTAGATTTATCATGATTAGTTGCCAACTATTCAGTATTGCAATAGACATACAGAGCTATCTCAAACTGTACATGACAGTGACAGAAGTACTGCATCATCTGCACAGAGTAGAATAATAGTGTAGATATGGATCTCCTTGCCAATTTATGTGGATGAGAATTTATTTCAGAAAAGGTCTTAACCAAGGAATTAATATAAATGATTACAGGCAAGATCACATTGTTTCACTCCAGTGTGAGTTGGTATTAATCAAGTCAAATGACTTTCATGGTTGCATCTCACTTGCAGGTGTGCTTTGTCATAAACACTGCAAATAAGAATCAGTAGGTGCCTGTCAATGTTGGTGGCCTCGAGTTTATGTTATGAGATACCACTAGTTAATCAATTGTTGATGCTACAGATGTGAATGTAACTTCACCATATTTATCTCTCTCAAGCCCTCATTTTCAATATCACTAAATCAAAGTTATTCATCATTTGTAGAAGGCACAAACCAGAAGGATTAAATACCTTATCCTTGAATTGCCTAACAGGTAACAGATATCCTGCTTCTGGGGGATATTCACCAAAATGGTGATAAAGCACTTTTTCATTTGGGCCCAGTTTGGAATTAAAATCACCTGCCAAATCACAGTTGCTTCTGGGTTCATGACGGTCATTTTATTAATAAATTATTATAGCCCAAGCCACTTATCTTTATTTAGCTGTCTTTGGCATAGTGGAGGAAAATAAGCATTTATTAACAGCAATGAAAAGGAAAACACAATTTAATAAGCAGAGCAATCGCAACACTAGGGAGGAAATGAATGCCAGATAAGGTGACTTGAAGCTTGGTAGAGAGCAATATTCCAAGACTTCCCTTAGGGCTACCTCCCTTTGCACTGTGCTCTGCTTTCAAGATATGTATTTCAGAGCCATCTCACTCTAAAATATCACACTCCCAGATCTCTTGGAGAAAAATTATATCATGTCTTCCAATAAAATTAGAGAAGGAAGAATCACAGTGGCGGAGCTTGGAGTGTGTGGAGGGGGGATGGGAGGGAGGGCTATGGGTGGGGGCATGGCTGCAATGCGTGGGAGTGTGGCTGTGGTGCATGGGGCAATGCCACAGTGCGTGGGGAGTGGCCACGGTGTGTGGGGGCATGGCCAGGGCATGTGGTGGCGAAGCCACGAGCCAGGACGCCCCAAAAAGTTTGCTGCCCGGGGCAAAGCGCCCCACCCCGTTCCTATGTGACTGAAGAATCAGCAGTCTTACTGTGCAAACCCACAAAATTCCAGGATAGAAATGGTAGCTGCTGAATCTGATGTGATAATTTAGGTAAGTATTTACTATGTGAAAATCTTCCAACAAGGGGGTTTAGAGGGCTTCTCTTCAAAACAGAGCCTGCCTGTTGCCCCAAAGAATTCAGGTCTAGTTGAATGAAAATAAAATTTATTACCAGGCCCTTGATTGTTTACTGTATTCTTCAATGTACTACTGCATTTTCCTTGGCAGTACCCATTTTGCTTGGGCCACTCTGTAATTTCAACAACTTCTGCAATCCATTCAATAGCATCCAGAGATGTATTCAGTGTACTCACATTGGGGTTTAATGGATCAATGGTATTGTATAAAGGCGTTCCCATGTCAGCTGCTTTGTGTGGAGAATCCTGTTCCTCCTTTTTAATCTCTTTCAGTGCAAGCCAGGCAGATGTTGTGGTCATACTTGCCTTTACAGAGGGTAGCATGGGACAAAATCTTCAGAGATGCTTTTCATTTCACGCTTATAAGAAAGTGGATTCATTTCTGCAGTAGTCTGACGGCAGTGGATGGGCAACTTCTCAACCCATAGTTGCAACTCACAATGGTATGTCCAGTGAGTTGTATCAGAAATCTCTGGAGTCCAATAAACCAAGTTTTTCCTGCATGAACCTTTCTGCTAGTTCTTCATACTTATCAGACAAGAACATAAAAGATCAAGTCTGGACAGTATTTCATTCTGGGCCTTCTGAGGCAGAACACAGAAGTAGCATAATAGTTCTTATAAGTATTATCAAAAAGGTAATTCCCCAAATTCATCGAGTGCGAACACCCAAGAGTCTCAGGGCTGTGATATTTCAGCTAAGTCATCTGGATCACACCGTATGGACTCAATGTCAGCCAAAACTTAGTGAAGTACCTTGCCTCGAGGTCTTTTTGAGGGTATTACTACGTGTGGTGCTCTGATGCCACATTTTTAAAGAACCTTGAGACTAATACACCACTCTTCTTCAGATCTCCTCTGTGTTTATGCCCCATCTTGGTAAGCCTCCATTCTCTAAATGTGGCCGCCACCCTAACATGAAAGCCAACAAAATGTGAATACTCCACATCCACTAGAGCCATTTCCACACCTTACTGGTTCCTGTTGCAGTCCCCATGTTGTCCCGGCAGTGGCCTTGCTGGGATGGGGGTGACACATGAACGCTCCCCTCTGCACCCATCTGGCTCCCTGTGAAAAGGGGTGTGAGTGACATGTGCCTTCCTTCCTTCCACAGCGCAGCCAGCTTCTTTCCCACGATGCACTGAGGAAGGAAGTGCGTGATCACTCTTCCACCCCTTCTGCATGGCCAGCGGTGATGGGAGCATTGTGCAATCTTGGACGCTTAACAGATTTTTTTCTTTAAGCGAATATCCTGCGATTGTGACTGGTGGGGACATGCTGGCTGCAGGACTGCGACAACATCATGTGAAAGTACAACTCGTGGACTGCAGCCAACATGTCCTCATCATAGGACAATGATGCCATGTGGAAATGAGCTAGGTCTACACTAAAATCACCAGGGATGAATACTTTTAAAACATTCCAAAGGTGAACTTTGCACTCTCTTGTAACAAGATTCTCAGAAGCTTGATCTAACTTGATAAAACTAACTTATTTTGCATTAATATTGCTAATATTGCAAAATTGCAATTTCCAATTTCCATCCATAAAAATCTTTGTTAATTTAGTTTTGGCTAGTGACAAAACATATGACCATGGGTCCTGAGTTAGGGAATCCTGCATACAATTTGAAACTGACATAAAAATCTGATTTGGGTGTGATTTGGCTCCAGCACAATATCCAGACAAGATCTAGAAGAGTCTTGCTTTTTTCCCCTTTTTTGTTAGTAACTCCCCACAGTTCTGTTTAGACCCTGGTGTAAACTGCTATCAAATAAATTAAAAAGTTTTTTAAAATCCATTTTTTCTGTAATATGCTGCCTTGTGATTTTTAAAATTTTTTACTTTTATAGTTCCTTTCATTTTTCTAACTATTCTATCATAAGGCTTTTTATAAAAATTTTAAAAATGTATTTTACTTTTCTTTATACTTATGATCCTCCTTTTAGAGTGGTTTACTTTGTGAACTCTATGAGTCTTGTTGATCTGTTGTTGCTAGTTGAGGAGAGTTTATTGATGTTATTTTCAGGTGCCATAATTTCAGGTTTTATCCAGAAGGTTTTCAAATTTCTACAAGAATAGTAAGAATTGTACTACAAGCAGCCAAAAAGGATTTTATATGTTCGATGTCCCCTGTTAATAATACAAGCCATTCAACAACTGATGAACCCTCATCATTTGTCTCAGAGGATTGGCAAGGGAACTCTTTTGTGCTTGCATTACCATTATTTTAAGATAGTTCCGAAATTTGCTTTAACATTAATCCCTCCACTTGGCCAGACAGGATTAATCCTCAAGCTACTGGACTCTTTGCAAGGGACAACTCAGCAACTGAGCTGAATAGCTTGAAGTCTTCTTTGTGATCTTCATTATAACTGCAGGGAGATGGTTCTGCTGCTTCTCAGCCACCTCCTCTCATTGCTTGATTGGAAAGAACTTTTTTCTCTTTCTTTAGAGGAAGCATCATAACAAATGGGGTAACACCATGAACTTTATAACCACTCTGGGACATCACCATGTTCTTACTTCCTTATTTTTTCCTACTATGTTTTTAGATTATCAACCTATAACTGCAGCTAGTGTTTATAGCTTCACCTAACCTTAGTCTGCAAAATCCTCCATTTCAGTTCTTTTTACTTACAGTACTGTACCATATTTCATGTCTGCAGTTAGAAAATTAGTTAGAAAATCCACTTGCTCCACTAACTCCACTAACACTTTTGTCTGTTTTTGATTGTTTTGTTTCCACTTGTAGTTGTAAATCCTCACTCACTTAGGCCATTTCTGCACCTTATCCTTCTCTGTCATCCAGCAGTGCCACTGCCAGGATGGGAGTGTGACTTGAATCCCTTTGCACTGGGCTGGCTGCCTGCAGAAAGGTAGCACAAACCACATGTGCTTTCCTTCCGCAGTGCAGTTGGCCATTTCCCATTCTGCACTGGGGACGAAAGTGCCTAAATTGCACTTCGTCCCTTTCCGCACAGCCGTTGGCAATGAGAGCAATTGGGGGCCGTTACTGGATTTTTTTTTCTGGTAATGGAATATCCCACAATTGCAACGAGTGGGGACACATTGTGCAAAAGCGTGACTCACGGACCGGTAGCAATGTGTCCCCATCACAGGACAGTGATGTTGTGTGGAAAATGGCCTTTGTCAGCTCACACTGCAAATGCATGGTTCAAGTCTGAATTTCACCCTTGCTGTTGACAGCAACTCTCTTTTCAGCAACAGCTGAAAGAGCAGGTAGGTATTCCACCTAGCTCTTCACTGCCACCCAGCATTCTTTACCACTGATATAAATAGGGGAAAAACTATGAAGAAAGAGTTGGAGGCTATGTATTGTTCTGCAAGGCCTTACCCACTCAGGTCCTCCTTAGTTTAGGCTCAAAGGACACACTGAAGTAAGACAATATCACTAAGAGTACATGGTATAACTTTACTAGTTACAAATAGATAGAAAAGGATGCAGAAACAGAAAATACAAGCAAGTGTTCTCACCTCCCTTTGTCCAAATGCAGAGACTGGTTCACTGGGAAATGCTCCTCAGGTCTGCACTATTACATAGTTATAAAATTTTCTCCTGATGGCCCTTCAAGTTCTTGGCCAAGGTACCTGTGTTTCCTGTTTCTAACACCAGGGCAAGGACAGTTGAGAAATCTGGGTACTATACTCCTCTCCAATCTTCTGCAAATGCAATCCATGACAGGCTAAAGCAGAAAATGGAGGAAAAGGGGGAGACATGACTAAGAACCTTTAGTGCTAATGAACTTTTCCAGGATGCAAAAGACATTCCTTGCCCCTTTCCAAATTCAGCAAGTGAAAGTAGACCTCCATCACTGAGCTCAGTTTGTCCCCCATTATATACAAAATGTTTGCTTACCTATACCAACCTCTGTTGACAGTGTCAGGCAGTGCTTTGTAGATGCAGTCAGGGTAACCCATCTGATGCCATCCTACAGATTACAGACATTTCTGGTTGCTTCTTTATAGCTTTTGGTTATTTGTCATAATTTCTCTAGAATATTTTTATGCCCCTTTTCCAGCTAAAGCCTCCCCAATATAGTTCACAGAATAGAACTTTAAAACAACTTAATAAAGCACAGATAAGATAAAAATGCAGTTAGTTAAGTCAACATTTAAAATAATCACACAACTATAAACAGCAAAACACAATGTGAGAGAGAGAGAGAGAGAGAGAGAGAGAGAGAGGGAGAGAGAGAGATGTGCTAATATGTTTTAGTGCAAGGAAGTGAAACAATAAGGATTGTTATCTTAAAAAGAGTGGAAATTTACTTTTGGATAGCAGCTCACATATACCGGTATCTGAATTCAATTTGTATGTGCATAAAGCCAAATTCATCCCTAATTACATTAATGTGTCTCTGATAGAAAGAAAGATCACAAGTTTAACATCTCTTCAAGTCTGTACAGTGAACGAACATACCTTCTAAAATACAGAGTGGGTGTTCTGTGTGAATTATACCTATGAATTCTGTACTGTAGTTTCACACTTGGAGTAAAAACAGTGACCTTGCCAAGGAGAAAGGATGCTGCCTTCATTTGGTCCATTTGATAAACGCACTTGCATACAAATCTGTAGAAACCAATTTGTAGTTTTGGCATATGCAGCACACATCCCACTTTCCTGCTAACAGCTTTATCCTTTAAAAAATAGGTCAGCTTTATACTTTACCTTTTCATGCGATGGAGCAGTGGAAGTTTATTATTTTAACTAAATTATTAATGCATCTGATATTCATGCAAAAAGGGCTTTGTTATGTCTTAATGTAGGTTTTTGTTTGCATGTCAGAAACGATGTTCTCCTTCCACAGATTATCTCATTTTCACCATTTCTCTTTGCTCTAGCTGTGTTCCTGTTCCTCTTTAAATATATCAAAGCAAATATATATATATATATATATATATATATATATATATATTAAAAATATGTTATTGAGGAAGACTTTGTTCATGTATATCTGTGTCTGTGTGATTGGATCTGCCCACAGGTATCTAGCAAATGTCTAGTCTTACAGCATCTTTTCTCAAAAATGAAAAAAAACCCATTATTGATAGAGCTCAAGACCTTTAAAATGGCAAAAATGATCCATCTTTTCTGGAACAGCAGAGGTGGATAATATAGCAATGAGATTTTTAAAAATTGATCTTAGCCCCACTCAACTGAGCATAAAGGAAAATATATGAGCTGCTGATCAGACATAGTGAGCCTACAGCACACAGTGTATCACTGCCAAAAGTAAGAAAAGGTTTTAAACAACCTTCCTGGTTTTCTTTCTATCGGCAGTAAATTTCACAGATGTACTTGACCTTGAACAATGGGAAGTTTAATCTCCAGTGATCTGTTAACAATTATGCTATAAATGTGTACAGTTAGGTGTTTTCTACCATGTGGTTTCTTAGATTTTACTGGCATGCCCATGTGAAACTATAAGTGACTCTTGTATAGGTAAAGAAGGAACATGTTTGACATGGAGGCACCATGTCCAGGCTGGTACAGGGCAGTTCCTAAAGAAGATAGCAAAAAGTTTCACAGTTTACTGAAGAGAATGGTTCTCAGATTAGATGTTGTTGCCTTATAGCTTTCAGAATCTCCCACTCTTGGCCAGACTGGCTTTTATTTACTTTTTTATTTATATCACGAAGCACAGTACCCAAGCCAGCTTATGTCAAGTTGAAATACCTAATATCTTACTGCATAAAAGTTAAAAAAAAACCAGTGAAAACTGTTTAAGACACATCTTTAATATATAATATTAATAATAAAAAAGCATATCATACCCCATTAAAAGACCCTTCTGCCACATAACTTTAAAAGCCAGAGGCCTGCTGAAATGAAAAGGTCTTTGCCTGCCAGCAGCCGGAGAACAGGGGAGGGAATTCTCTAACCTGGGAGCAGCCATTGAGAACTCTCTGTTCTGTGTCCTCACCAAATATCCCTGTGATGCTGGTGAGACCAAGGGAAAGTCCTATCCTGAAGATCATTATACTCAAGCAAGGTTTTATTGGGGGCTAGGGACTATATTCAACAACATCTAGGGATCTACTTTTGGGGAAAGTCCAGATATACTCATTTATCATGAGATTCAATATTTATTTGCTTCTTTATAAAATTTGAACCTCACACCTTTAATCAAGCAAACAAATGCAAACACCAGTGTAGGGAATCTTAATTGTTGTCATGTGCCTTCAACTTGCCTCCAAGTTACAAAAACCCTTTCAGAGGGTTTTCCTGGCAAGAAGAAGAAGGCTTGCCATTGCCTTCTTCTTAGGCTGAGAATGTGATTTGCCCAAGGTAACCCAGTGGATTTCCGTGGCTAAGAAGGAATTTAAACCATGGTCTCCAAGATTCCTAATCTAACACTCAAGCCACTGCATGACAATGGCTTTTTAATTGTCTTTATCCAATTTATCCCCTTTCCCTGACACAAGCTTTATGGCATAGCCTGCAGAGTATGGTGGGTTGAAATGATTTCAGTGGTATGGAAGAAGTGACTTAGTTTTGACCTCACTCATGGAGCTGGGCCTGAAAGCTTGGAACTCGGATGAGATTGATCCAGTTTAGGAGACACTGTGAGATTTCAGGTAAGAAGCAGGAGGCAGGCAGTTGGAAGTCTTATTCTTGCTTTTCCACAAAGGCTATGTGGACCAGACCGACATGCACAGGAATAAAGTATGAGTAAAAAGAACCAGAAGTGGAATAAAGCTTTGTTTGGAGGTC
The DNA here is from genome assembly GCA_030412105.1 of Cyclura pinguis. Taxonomy (NCBI): domain Eukaryota; kingdom Metazoa; phylum Chordata; class Lepidosauria; order Squamata; family Iguanidae; genus Cyclura; species Cyclura pinguis. The sequence continues at coordinate 250,162,554 of CM059600.1, read as the reverse complement.
CCTTCATACTACATAATTATAGCACTATGTTTTCTCTTTAACTGCCATGGCTGCATCCCAGTGGAATCCTGAGATTTCAAGTTTGGTGAGAAATTACAGCTCTTTGGCTAAGAATTCTAATTCCCCTCCCTAAACTGCAAATCCCAGGAATTTGTAGGAGGGACATCTGGCTGTTATAATGGAATCGTAGTGCTATAATTGTGTAGTGTGAAAGGGTCCCAAAGCTTCCACTATGGCCATTTCCGCGCAGGGCGAGGGAATCGCCCCGTGACGCTACTTACCGGACTTTAAGGCTCCCCAGTCCGGTCCACGCCACTCTGGAGCAATGTGTGCTCGTCGCTCCGCACTGCTCCAGCATCGAAAATGGCGGCTTCTGGTTGGTCGAGGGTCTTGGCCAACCGCTGAAGCTCACCAGTCTAAAGCCTGCCCCCGGCAGATTGCAGGCATGCACCAATGCGAGCCTGTGAATCTGCATAAGGGAGCAGGCTCTCAGTGGCGCACTCCATGCTTTTGAAAGACCAGTTTTAGCGGTCTTTCAAAAGCATGCTGGACGACCACTTGGGGTCGTTCCGGAGCGGGCTGGGGTGAGGATCTATGTTAAGTAGGTCTGACCCAGTCTGCTCCCAGGTGCAGACGTCCTCCCTGGAGGATGCTCTGCCCCGTTTTAAAAACCCCGTGTAGAAATGGCCTATGTCTCAGCATTGGCCAGATAATTTAGGGCTGATGGGAATGGGTGGGTGCTGGATGGCATCTGGAGGGCCACAGCTTGCCCAACCCTGATATCAATAGGAAGACTGCCTTTGCAACTTGAAACAGTCCTTTGCTGTATCTTTCAGTAGTACTAGACTGGGGGAAAAGAAATATTTTTCATTTGGCAGCTGCTTTCTTTTAGACAGGGATGCTAAAATTCACTTCCAAACAAAAGTTTAAGGATGAATGACAGGAGCCAGGTCATAAGCCTGTCTGTCTGAGTCACCATGTGAGAGACACAGATTGGTCCGTCCCCAAGGGAATGCCCTTGTCCTTCTCAAACTGCCAAGCAGAATCTGTCTGGTGCTGTCTCTCAGGTTTGAGAACTGTTCCCTTAGCTTTGATAGGTGCATAGTCCTTTTTACCTGCTTGTCAGGCACTGAATATTTGGGCCCTGAAACCTTTCAGTGAGCTCTAAGTGTGAAAAGAGATCGACACTGTCTCTATTAAATTGTTCAGCAAACATTATCCTCCAGAATGCTCAGTGGCTGTCATCTCCAGCACAGAATATCTTACTGGTATAATTCAAAACCCATACGTAGCTACTCAGAAGTAACTTTGATTAAATTCAATGGACCTTGCTCCCAGGTAAGCATGCTTTGGATAGTGTATTCCCACAGTGATAAGACTGGCATTTTATAAGGTTAATTTTCTGTATCAAAAGTATGTGTGTGTGTGTGCTTGGGAGGTTTGTTGTAATTAGCCTTCAAATATGAACTGGGGCATTCTGTAATTAAATAGGCCAAAGGGCAGTAGTAAACAAGCCAAAAAGACATAATTAAATAAGCCAAAGAGCCTATTTAGATACCTCACTTTGAATAGTTATACCAGCAGACAGTGTAATTTAGTTTTATACTGTTTTTCAGCACTGCTACAGCTTTTCAGTAGGGATGCAATTCTTTGCTTTCTCAAAGAAAGAGCAACTAATTTTAGCAATTTTTTTCCTTGAAGGAATCAACGAGTAACTTTATCTATTTTATTCTCACTGCAAGAAAAATCTTCAAAAACTCTGCACTTTTGAAGATTATTCCCAGTTCAGGATTTATTTTATACATTTTTTAAAAATCACATGTGGTTGTTTAGTGCAGAAAGCAGCATTTTCTGTACAGAAGTAGCTGGCATATTCTATGCAGAATAGCATGTGCAGAAAAACTGTTTTCTGTGCAGAAAATATCACAAAAGTAGTCTTTTCTTTGCATAAAATGCTGCTTTTTTCTGCACAGACAGTAATATTTCTGTGCAAAAATATTCTTTTCAATGCAGAAAACTGGTGTTTTCTGTACAAAACAACCACACAGAGTTTGCATAGACTAAGACTTGAATTGAGAAGATCTGTGTCTGGCCAGGATTCCCCTCATCAAGGCTTCTTGGCACTTCGGAAACACATTTTTTCCTAGCATTTTTCAAAATTTTTTGAATATTCTCCTCATCCCTGCTTTTTCAGTACTTGAAAAGCTTAATATTGCATGCAGACTGTGGCAATGTTGTGCTAGAACCCCTGGCTCTCCAGATTTCTAAACTACAACTTCCATCATGCCTGACCATTGGCTACACTGGCTAGCACAGATAGGAGCTGCCATCTGAAAACATTTGGAAGAGTAAGCTCACCACAGCTACAGTGCTCTGGTGCCGCTCAGTTCTACATTCAGACCCTTTCTGCACCTTACCGTCTTCCGGCGCTGAGGTGAGGGGATCGCGCGAGTGAGAGGCTCGCGCGTCCAGGGTCCTTCAGCTCTGCACAGTATGGCCATCCAGCCTCTGTTTAAGATCTCCGAAGAAGGAGACTGCATCAGACTCTAAGGCAGCATATTCCACTGTCAAACTGCCCTTACAGTTTTGCATCTATAGAGACAGTCAAATGGAAATTAGTGTCCACTTCTATCCTCTCTTCTGGGTATGTATGTCACTAAAATGAGTAAATAGCTACCTTACCTCTGTGTGACAAGAATACTGGTCACCCCTTCCTCCTCCATTTGGATAGTGTCATATGTTCTATTCTAACAGAGAACAGTGCTCCACCTTAACGACTGACAGTCCCCTTAAAGACTGATTGTACCTTTAAAGACTGAATGTGTCACCCCTTCGAAGTGCTGTCAGAAGACATCGTATTTGAAGGCAACTTCTTTGTTGCGGGGTAGGAATTGAGCAGCCATCCAAATATTGTTAAACTACAACTCCCAGCAGCCACAGTCAGCACAGACAACAGCCATTTCTAACGTTGCACTTGTCTGAAGCTCTATCTAACCCAAGTCTGCTTCAAAGGATAAAGAACCACAAGAAGAGAGATCAGACAGAGACTTTGAAGCTGCCTGTCAACAACCAGAAATTGGACAGAAATTACATGAGTCACCTGACCAGTGTTCTCCACTATGTTGGGAGATATTTTAGTTCTCTTTCATGGCATTCTGTGTCCTCATTTGTCCTTTGTATTGGTGATGCATTTCCTTCTTTTCAGTGATGCACAGGTGCTCACCTCACATGAGATTGCCTGTAAAAACACAGGAATTTTGAGAAAGGCTATTGAATTCATGAGGTCATCCCCACATTCTATGGGAATTAGTCAATTTGTGATTTTTACAGAGGGCAAGAGGAAGTTGGTGGGGATTTTTTTTTTTAAGTGAATAATTTGTATAGTTTCGATAACACTTTAAAAACTAACAATGAGAAGACTCGGGCACTTACCGCACAAAGTTTTCATCCTACCAGAGCAATGCATTGTTCCTGGTCCAGGACACAACATCATCACTAATCGGCTGCTTTCACATTCCCATTCCTTGGAAATCTGCCCTTTTTCGTTGCCAGAAAAAAAATCTGGTAATGGCCTCCCACCACAATCTTGTCAGCTGGGTGAGTGCGGTTTCTCAGTAGTGCTTCCTGTTGTCACTGATCCAGGAATGGGCATGGTATGGGCTTTCCCAGTTTTCCCTTCCTCAGCTACTCCCATGGTGTAGCAAGTTTGAAATCTATCACCTCTCCATGTTTATTTTAAATTTCTCCTCTGAATCCATTGTTTTATTTTTTAAATACATTTTTTAGCATTATGGCACAGAAACGCAATAGCATACTGGTGTGTCATGACATTACAATGTTGCTGCTCTAGAACATCTTACAGAAAAAAAAAAAGACCAATCCTGAGCTGCGGGGCAGGGAAAAGGACTCACCAATGACTCTGCAATGTGGAGGGAACACCAATAGCAATAATGCTATTCATGCACTGAAGTGAAAAGGGTGAGGTAGAGAGCATTCAGAACCTGATACCATCACGGAAATGGCAATGCTGGAATTGAAATGGAACAATGCGCTATTGAGGCATGGTGTGGTAAGGGCCTTGGGCTCCGCTGAGTGTTTCTCAGGAATCTGTTTTGAATATTATGTTCTCCTTTTGAGCTTTAAGTGCAAAGCCACAGTTATATTTCAAAGGTGGCTGATGTTCTTCTCATGTTTTAGTTTATGCGAAAATGCAAACCTATGGTGCCAAACAGCTTCCCATTTAGATATTCAGAAAATTCCTTAAAGCAAAAGAAGCAGCTTTAAACCTGAAAAAGCCCCAGCTACCTCTGAAGTGTGATTGAACATGACAGTTGGGGGTGTGAGTTCAGGAAAAGGGTGCACACACACACACACACACACACACACACACACATAGAGGTGTTTTGTTTTGTTTTTAATATTAATGAATGCTAAACATACATACAAAACAATCAGAGAAGTGGGGCATGAATTGCTACATCTAACTTCTTGTCAAAGCCAAGAAAGAAATATCCTCTTAAAGTTGCATTCAAGAATGTCTCTTAAATCTCATTTAGCATTTTTAGTAATACCAAGGCTTGGAAGTAGCTTGTTACAAATGATGGGTTCCTTGTAACTGATTTACTTTTTCAATAACTAAAACTTAAATTGTTTTAACTTTGTAAACTACCTTGAATCCTACAGTTGGGGAAAAGGTGGAATATAAATTGTCTAGGCCTAAATACCCTGAAGTCGCCAGATTCCATCTGATCTTGGAAGCTAAGCAATGTCAGTTCTGGTTTAGTACTTGTATGGGAGACAGCCAATGAATACCAGGTGCTGCATGCTATATTTCAGAGGAAGAAATTGGCAAAACGACCTCTGAGTATTCTTTCCCTGAGAAAACCCTAAGAAATTCAAGGGGTTGCTCTATGTTGACTTGAAGGCACACATACACACATATACATACGCCTGAACTAAAAAGGAGGAGGAGAAGGGGCTGTGGGATTCCCTTTCACTTAGAATCCTTTGAATTCTAAGCTGACCCCCTCCCACATATGCACACATTCCTTTTGCAGGCAGGCAAAGACCTTTTCAGTGGACAGGCATTTAGTGATTAACTGCTTGTAGGAAGTCTTTTTATAGGATGCGTGCACTGTATTTTTAACTACACAGTTATGTCTTTAAATGAGCGTAACAATGTAGTAACAATTTAATAGGATAACTTGTTTTTGATTGTGGTACTTTCCACATCTTAGCTGCATCCCACAACATCCCAGCGTCATCCTTGCAGTGCCTTTGCTGGGTGTCAGTGTGTCCTGAATACTCGGTTCCACATCTGGCTGGCTGCTGGCAGATGATAGCGGTCTGGACATGCCCCTTCCTCCGCAATGCAGCCAACCTCTTCCTGTGCTACGGTGAGGAAGGAAGTGCCTAGATAGCACTTCTGCCCTTTCCACATGGCCTCAGCTGACACAATCATCTTGCGAAAGGGGCCTATTACAGGAGTCCCCCCCCCCCCCGTGATAGTATAATGCACAATCAGAATGATTGGGGATCCAGCAGGAGTGGGACTGCGATGATGTCATGTGGTAGCATGCATCACAGTCCAGCTTCAATGCCTCCTGGTGGCAGGATAGGGCCGTAGTCCAGAAATGGCCCGTATTTTAAATTGTTATTATCAGGTTATAGCTTATGATGCCTTCTGTAAACCACCTTGGGCCCCATACCACAAGAAAGGCTGCATATAAAATTATAGAGAAAATAGTCAACCTTTGAGAGATTTTTGGGAGACCTTTTTGTGGGAAAAAAAAGTGTTTGCCCTCTAAAATATTTTGCACAAAAAATAGTGTACCATGGACAAACTGCATTGTTCTCGGTCTTAAAAGTTGGTTTTCTCTAAAAATAAGGGGATTTTTTAAGAGAAGATAATTGTTTTGGAGAACAGTTTCCAAATCCTGAAAAATTATCGAAAAAGTGGAAAACAAGCCTTTCATAATCTTGCCTAGAGGGGAGAAAACTTTCAAAATTATTTGGTCATGCATGCATGCAAAAAACAAAAAAAAAAAGAGCAAAGTTTATTAACATCCCTACTACCCAGCATTTTATAGCATTCTGATTTTTTTTTTAAAAAAAATAACTATAGAGTGACTAAGGCCCTTTCCACATGTGTGGGGGGGGAACGGGTGAAAACGCCCAAAAACGGAGCTTACCGGCAGCCGGGTAAGTCCATCGCGAAGCGGAGCAGCGCGAGCTCGCTGCTCCTCAGTCCTCCGGCATCCCAAATGGCGGCTTCCGGTTGGTGGAGGCTCTCCACCAACCGGAGAAGCTCGCCAGCTGGAAGCCCGCCCCCGGCCGATCTGCAGGCACGCATTTGCGCGCGCCTGCAAATCTGCGTTGGAGCCGAGCGACGGAGCGGCGCGGGGCTGCGCGCTCCGTGCTTTTTAAAAACCTCGAAAAAGAGGTTTTAAAAAAACACGCAGCGCGGCTAGTTCCGGCCGCTCCTGAGTGGATGCTGGTGTGGAACTACAAAAAGTAGTCCATGCCAGTCCACTCTGTGGTGCAGAAGTCCTCCGTCAGAGGTTGCTCTGCACTGTTACAGAAGCCCGGTGTGGAAATGGCCTAAAATAGTTGGAATACGGAAAGTAGACTTTCTTTTAAAAACTGTTATTGTAACAGTAACTACTTACTTGGGCTTTGAGGTTTTGTTATTTTAAAAAACATCAAATATATACCCTGTCTTTTTGCTAACTGGCAGCATTGACAGAAGTCAATAGTTTAAAAACATTTTAAAAACACATTGAGATCTTTCAGTATGTTGGGGAAAAACAGTGATTTCTTCAGTGATAACCCGGCTTAGATAGGGTTGCCAGAATGAATACTGGAGATGGCTCTTGTATGTTTGTGTAAAAGAGGAAATTTCAAAAGGGGTTGGTTGTTGCCAGGCCATGTGGCAAGCAATACCCGGTGAAATTTCTTATGCTACATAGTCATTAAAGTAAAGGAGCTGTCTCCAGTTGTCATTCTCGCAACCCTAAGCTTAAATGCCAAAGGCCTACATGAATCCTCACCTTCCTTTTCCTCCTCTTCTTCTTCTTCTTCTTCTTTATTTTTTGATTTCACCTGGCAACAGGGAAAGGGAAAAAAAGGTGAGCCTAATCTGGAAACATTTGAGAACAATGAAGATGGGCAACTGAAGTCTCCTTTAGCATTTTGCTTCACAGCGCTGAGATTAAGTTTGGCAGTCCAACTACTTCAGGGGCTTGTTGTATCGTAAAACCATGGGGAAGAAAATCACGAGAGCCGTACTGAGTGACCTGAAGGAAAGATAGGACAATTAATGTTTTTTTTAAAAAAAACTCATAAAAAATAGAGGAAACCACAAGCTGTTAGCTTGCTACCCTTCACTGCTACTGCAAGCACAGGCTTAAGTGGATCCAATTCATTTAATATCTCACCCTGGAGATACAGACTGAGCTGAGGAGATTGGTCTGATCAAGAGGAACGAGTTGTCAGAAACCAAAGTATGGCTGAAACACAAGATCTTACCACTAGCGTTTTCCTCACTACTAACTTTCTATAGGCTCCTCTAGTCTATGGGCAGAGTCTTTTAAAGATCTTTGATTTATCCTGTGCAGGTTGTTTCGTTTTAGCGGGACATACTATTCTGGCATTTGATTCTGCCTTGCACGTGAAAATGGGGAAAGTGGCAGGGACGACGGATCTCGGAAACTCACCTTTTTTAAAAAATTGTTTGAATCGCTATTTCATACCCCAAGTGTTATAGCACGCGCTATAGAAAACACTGTATTTTATCCTACTCGGGAGGCTGCCACTCAAGCGGAGATATTCGAAATACGAATTCATGGCTTATCAATAAAAACGTATTGACTTTCATGAAGGTTGCCTGCTAGCTTCCAGGACAGCAGTGCAAACATTTACTTACACCATGTTTCCTGCTGATAAACTGCAATGGCTAATGGTTTGTTAATTAAATCTTAGTTAAGCTCTGTCCTTCCTGCTTCGGAGCAAACCGTTAGCGTTCGAGGTTGCAGTTTGCGTACGTCGGTCAACATGTCGGCACTGAATAAAGCCCTCGTTTAGGTAACACGATGAGGAGGGGTATTTTCCCCCCTCTCTCTTTTTCTCTCTGTCTCCACATATCAGTTTTAGCTGCCTCAGAGGTACCATTTCCCAAGATTCCTAGCTGCTGCTTGTTCAGGCAGGTCTGTGGCTTGCGCTGCATATTAATTCCTGTCCAACACAGGAATTCGATTTGTACTGTACATTTCATTTCTTCACAGATTTAGATTTATTTCATGTTCTCTGCTTTTAATTAACTCTCTGGCACAGCTGCTGGACAGGATATAAAAACTCATTGCTCTCCTTGTGTTATGAGCATACCACCAATCACTTACCACTTAGATGGTGGTGCAGGAGCCATCGGTTTCTATGGCAACCAGAACCGTGGTGATTGATTCCTTGCCAGTATGGCATCACCACAGGGAGTGAGGCTTCTGGTTTATGTGTGTGTATGCCTGTGTGCGCGTGTGTTTTGTACGCTTGCAACATCCATCTAATTAAAATGGGATTAGAGAATCATCCCTGTATATGTTCAACAACTGAACTGCAATCCATTTATGTAAATGTTGTCACTGCTAAACACAGGAGTCAGGGTATTTGTGAGGAAATAGTTGCTTTGCTTTGGGGTACTTTGTTTATTTTGTTTTTTTTGCAGATGGGGAGAAGGAGACGAGAGTGGAGGTGGGGAATGTTCACAGCATTATTATGATGGCTAAACATGTCTATATATTTTTCAAGTATCGCCTTTGATGGATGAGAATGCTTTATGCACGGAATATCTCATTTCCAAATCTGAATAGAGAACACAGGAAGTAAAGATGGCTGGATATTATAGCTTGGATGATGCTTCAGTGTCTAACATGACCCCAAAACAAAAACTAAAAAGGGGGGAAAATCCACCCTGAACTGAGCTTGACTCCCAATATTGGTTAATTAATTTAACGTGTATGAATTATTTATTTGTCGAAAGCCTTTTAATTCCTCTGATTGATTTTCGGTACCATGGCTTCCTCTGAGAGGAAAGTAATCCTTCTGCTTTCATAATACCCGCCTCCCCCTCTATTCAATCCTTTCTTTTCATAGAGCGTTCCTCAAGCCTTCTAAAAGTTACTTGGAATTTTGTGAAGCCTTACAAATCAGGTGAGATGACAGATATGGCGTATGCACGAAGACTCCAGATGAAAAGAGAAGCTCAGGGATTTTGTGAAAAGCTGAAAGAGAGACCGGGCTCTTTGGAGGATTGGTAGATATAAATGCAAAGGGAAAAAAAAGGTGGGGGGAGAGGACACAGGGTGACAGATCTGGTAGAATGCCCTCCCCTTTCTCTGTATTGCTGCTTTTTTTCCTTCTACAGAGCACTGACAAAATAATCTGTTAACATGAAAAATGACGGTTTGCACTACCTAATAGTTTCACATCTCTATGCATTCCTTTTTCTTTTTTCTTTTTTGCAATGAAGCTCTCAGATGTAAAATGTAATGCCATTTTATAAATTATAAATGAACTTAATGACCCTTGGGATGTTACATAAAAATGCCATTAATATTTGTCATATGACCAGTTTAGCAAATAATAATACTGTTCACTGGAGGCACACGAGAAGGAAATAAGACCACGCACAAAGGGCAGAAGTGAATACTCAGTGTCAGCATTATCGTAAGATTTATTGGCTGGTTCTGGGTGGATCTATAGAAGTGGATCACAGAAGGATTTGGCACCAAACACTTCTGACATATACTTATGTATAGCGTGATTACCTAGAATTCAAGGCATGGGACCAACTAAGTCATAAGGAGGAACATTTGGCCCTTCAAATGTTTTGGCCTTTAATCTCCACAGTCCCTTGCTGTTGGTTATGAAGGATGGGGCTTATGGAAGCTGTAGGCGAAAACATGGGTTGAACGGGTTGTGAATCAATGAACCAGACCATCTTTGCTTGCTCTGTGCGTGGTTCGCTTTTCAAAGGTAAAGAAAAAGGGGGGAAGCAGTGGAATTGGCGGTGGGGGGGGGGATTGGTTTTGCACAATGATGTCCTGCACGAATTATGGAAATTGCTTGATAAAAAATGAAGGGCTTCACAGGAGGTGGTAAATTTCATGGGATTTGTCAATTGCTCAACAGGTTGCCTTGGTATGGCGAGAGACCTCTCACGTGAAGAATAAGAAATTTTGTAAATATTCACATCTGTAATTACAAATGGCCTTATCCGTGCAAAGTATGTACTTCTGTAATTTCTTGAATGGATTGTTGGAATTATGTCTCTGACTTAGATGTTCTAAATATTGGGGATTATTGGGGAAAATGTTGCAAAACTTAATCTTCTGATATTTTCTTCTTGCTGCAGTCAGTGGCAGCTTCTATGTTAATGGCGTGGTGAATCCTTTGCAGATTTTAGTCTCACATTTAAAGGGATCTATCCAGGGTACTGAATACTATCTTCAACATAGACTCACAATCTTGGCAAGCTCCTGCCAAGTTTGAACTTAAACCTGGCGTGGGTTCACCACCCCTACTGACATGGAAGCTGTCAGCTACCACTGTCTGGGGTACTAAATTACTTAAGAATTTGTCCCTGGTCTTTCTGGGACTGTATGCAATTGATCGTGACCTTCTTCAATCAGTAGTATTATTAAACTATCTGACTAGGAGCCCTTTCTCACTACAAAATTATATAGTTATATTCCACTTCAGCTATCATGGCTGAAGTAGAATCCTGGAGTTTGTAATTTTGTGAGGCACTAGAGCTCTCAGCAAGAGAATTCTAAATGACTTGCCATATACCGAAAATCCTAGGATCACATAAGATGAAGCCATGGCAATTATAATGGAATCGTAGTGCTATAATTGTATAATGTGAAAGGACCCAAAATTTCCTAATGTTATCCTCTACCACTTGATATTTTGGAAAATAACAAAGATAAACACATAAGTAAACATAAAGTAGGTGTCAGTTTGATTTGTTCTGAAAATGACTTATTTAGACCAAGAACCTTTTTTAAAAAATTCTTTTTGTGATATTTTGGGGCCAGGAGTGGAGTTGATGAAACAAGGAGGTGAAAGCAACCTAAGATAAAAAGATGGAACCCACAGAAAAATACTGTTAACATAAATCACACAGCTATTTGTGAGTGTGTGTGCTTACAAGTTCCCTGTCACCAGGAAATATGCTGAGACATGATCACACATCAGTGCAACTTACTGCCTAACACCGTGCTCCAGCTCAGTGAACCTAGCCTCACTAACACATTCAGTCATATGTATAACACATATCTATTCAATATGCCATTAATGAGTTAAGTATTTAGAAGGCATTCTGGAAAAGACAGGTGGGGAAATTGCAGGTTGCAAGTTTTTAGTCTGAAGGATAGTCAGTGAATCCATGGAAAGAATTGAAAATCAGTATTGTTGGCAAATTTAAGCATTCTCTCCCCACACATTGTTCTAGCACAAATAGAGCTTAGCTAGTATCCGGTTGACTGTTGTTCTGTGTTATTTAAAATGATTGACTATGGTATCCAGATGATGTGATCCAAGATACATTCTGGTGTCAGTTACTAGTCTTACTTAGAAGGCTACAGTTTTCTCCCACCCTCTCTCTCTCTCCCCTTTAGCAATCTTGCTTCTAGCAACTTCTCTCTCTGTACTAGCTTCTTCACCGAGAAGTTGGTGAGTTTAAAATGAAGATACTATTTCCTCAAATCCTTTTGTTAGTTAATTAGGATCTAGTTTCTCTAACGGATACATAATTACAAAGTTTATTAGTAAATGTTTTAAATTTGGATCCTGAAGCCGCCTGCCTTGTTTTTGCTTTCAAGTATCCTCCAGTTCAGGGAAGACACATAGAGATTGGGAGATGCTTTTTCTGCAACTCTGTTAAAAGAAAGCTAATTCCTTATAGCTTTAGCTTTCATAGAGTTCCCCAAACTCTAACTCCCACCATGTATGAAACAGGTAAGTCTGGAAAGTGAAGTCAACAGGGCCATAATATGCAACTGATCAAAGTATTAAGTCTCGAGAACACATTTCTTCTTACACTCCTTTCATATCCATTCATACACTAGGGTTTCCAGGTGTCTCATTTTCTACAGTACATCCTGTATGTGGGGTCCTAAAGTCTTGTCTCTTATTGGAACCCCATAGCTGGGAGTGAGTGTCAACCATGTTCCAACCAGACTGACCCTCAAACATTTTATATGTATGCAGCAATCAGGCCTTAAATAACAAATGGCACTTGCTGGGATCATGGCTGGCCTGGCACCACTCTTCCTCCTCTTTGTTCAGCCAGACTGATGCTGATCTCACAATGTCTGGCCACTTACCCCAAGGTTTGCCTGGGTTTGGGTGTTCCTGTGATATTTGAAATCTCACAGAAGCCCAGATATCTCATGAGAGGCTCCCCTTGTGCAAGATCTGAGGCAGTTTTATATAGGCCTGCCTCGCATGTTCTGTATTGAGCTCCAGAAAACTTGGGAGTCCTAACGCACATGCTTACAGCCTCTCGTAATACACTTGTGACATGGACTGGGACCTGGGATCCATTCACATTGCACATTTAGAGGACTATTATTCCTGGGATTGTAGTTTGATGGAGGCCCTAGAGGTATTTGGGGATTCTAAAGGCCCCTTCCTAAACTGCAAATACCATTATTCCATAGGACAGAGCCATGGCCATTAAAGTAAAATGATAGTACTATAATTGTGCAGAGTGAATGGACCCTGCTCTGCTGCTCTGCTCCAGTCAACAGCCTGAGGGTGGGGACAGGATCCTTGGAGAGGTGAGGTGTATGTAGATATGTATACTGTATCCCTGCCCTTCCTGGCTTCTGAAAGCATCTGAAAGAGAACTGCCAGAGTGGGTAAGGGGAGTGGTGAATGCCTCACTGCAGTTAAAGGAAGTTTTCATCCTGCCTAAAAGAGGCTGTGGTGAATCCATTACTTAAAAAGGCCTCCCTGGATCCCACCATTCCAAATAATTATTGGCCAGTCTCTAACATTACATTTCTGGGGGCAAAGTTCTGGAGTTTTTAGTATCCTCCAAGCTCCAGGGATTTCTGGATGAGATAGATTTTCTAGATCCATTTCAATTTAGCTTCAAGCCTGGTTATGTGATGAAGGCAGCTTTGGTCACCTTGGTGGATGACCTGTGTAGAGAACTGGACAGGGGGAGTGTGTCCCAGTTGGTTCTGCTGGACCTTTCATTTGTTTTTTGGACACATCCACCAAGGCATAGGTTTGCTGGCTTGGCTATCTGTTTCCTTTCTATCCTGCATTTCTCCCAAAATGGTGTCCAAGGTGGTTTCTGTGTGGCCTGTCTGTATGTGTATGAATGTGTGTTAACACAGCCTCAATCAGTGTGAACACCTCTTCTTTGGAGCTATATGAAAGTTAATTTAAAAAAAAACAAACTAAGACCATATGCGGGAGGTATTGAATGAATTGCTGGAATCAAATGTAAATTCATCAGTGACTTGAAGAAACATGGGACTGTTGAGTATTTCTCTTGACTATATTTCAACTTCCTCTCAAAAGCAGAAACTTTCCTGCATATTGCATTTACCTTGCACAACCAGATGTATTATTTGGTAGCAGAAAACCAAAAAAGTCCCGGGGGGAGGGCACAGATAGATTTTAAGTGCTTTGCTATTCACCAACAAGGAGGGACAGCTTTATAGTCCTGGAAATAATGATGCTTTGATTTGGAATTTTAAAGCACCAGGATCTTAGGAATGATTTGGGGGCAGATATTTAGCTCTGTTTCCTAGAACTTCATTGGCACTGCAGGAAGCTGCTGAGTACAATCCTGTGCTCGCATTCTTTAACTCCTGTTTGACTTTAGTGGGATTTAAACGGTGTAATTCAAAGCAAGAGAGAAACCGGTAGTTGTAGCGTCAGACATGATGGAAAACCTTGGACTGCCGGCAGCATTCAGCTTAATGATGAAAGTCCTCTGCAAGTAATCGTTTCAGAGCTCTAGCCAGAATGATTTGTCCAGTGGAAGATAACTGAACCCTCATCCCAATATTGGCATGGTACCTTGGACAGCTCTTTTCAAGTTCAGGCTAAATCTTGGAGCGGCATCGTTACTACAAATGGTATGGAAGCCACCAGCTGCTGCCACTAGATTTGTCCCTTTCCTTGCAGGTTGTAAAGTGAAAGAGGTGAAGGAAAGAAAGCTGTGGCAGTGAAGTGATCAGAGAGAAAGAAGTGCCCTTGAGAGAATAGTCTCTATGGGAATGTGTTCTTCAACTGGAAAAAAGGTTCTCCATCTCTGGTTCTCCATCTCTCCTGTATGTGGATCTCATATGAGTGTCTAGGACATACAAGTGATATCCTGTTTACTAAGTCTAACCATTGCTGCATTCAAAAGAACCCTCTACTGCTTATAATAACAGCTATACTAAAAGACAAAAGGTTCATCTGTCCCAGCATCCTGTTTCACACAGTGGCCAACCAGATGCCTTTTAAAGCCCACAGAGCTGGGTCTGAAGGCAGTACCCCTCTTTCCAGCTGTTCCCAACCCCTTCAGCCAACTAGTCAGTAGCATGTTAGGTTAGAACATTGAGGCCCCCTTTAACCATCCTGGCAAACAAGCTAACACGCTTGGATAAATTTATCTTCTGCGAATTTGTTTCATTTTCTTTAAAACAGGAGTGTGCAGAGGGCAACCCATGGTTATATTTATTTCTAGACTGGTTTTTGTACCAAGGTATTGATTTTCTGAATTTTTGGTTGGTACCCAAATTCATCGTTATTCTCCTGGGGAACCAAAACTAGTCATAAATCAAATTATATCAGATGAGATGATTGTAGACACACAGATAAAAAGACGTTTCTTCTGTAGAAGCTAAGGAAATGTGTTTTCCTTTAGGCCATAAGAGACTACAGTCCTTAATTCCAGAGCAGATTTTATTGTTGGTAACACTGGCAAAAGAAAAAGTGTGTGTGTGTGTGTGTGTGTGTGTGTGTGTGTGTATGGTTTGAATTATCCACATTTTTATTACATCTTTTTATTTTTCTGTCTAACAGGTACTTTTGACATAGTCCTTCTCTGTGTGGAACATCCTATTCCTTTCATGATGATGAACTTTCAAATCTTGCCTCCAGTTAAGTTATGGACTAGATTAACTTGAAGAAATAGAATTCAGCTCCCCCCCTCAACAAACCTATTAATCTTTCCATAGTGTGATTAGATGCATTACATAATGTTGAGGGAGGTCCCTTGTGTTCCTGTAACTTTTGTGTTCCTGTCTAATGCGAAATGGAATGCAATTCCCCATTTCCAATTGAACAAGAAACAGGTCAAGCAGAGGAAACTGCCTTGTGTCTTCATGGTGGTGGGGGAAGGAAAGATTGCTTCCCTGAGCCGCTCATTAAATGTGTATGCATAACAAACAGTGCTAGCAGACAGAAAATTCTATTGGTGTACAGTTGAACACAATTCACAATGAATAATTTAATCACCTCTATTTATCACAAAGCAAATCAGGCACACACTGTATGAAGACAGGCCTCCTGTCACACACTGTTAGGTTTCAAGGTCTCTACAACAGTAAAGTAATAACACTGAATGGTGTCTGTTAAAAAATTGAAAACAAAACATTCCTTCTCCCCCCTCCCACTTTTCTCTCCCCACCACCCCAGGCACTTGACCTGGACATAAACAGTACTGGGATGACAATCTCCCAAACCAAACTCACAGTGGATTTGCACAGTCTTTGTGCTGTCGCTCTATTGTTCCTCCAATATTTTATGAAGGCAAGACACATCTAGTTAGTTCAGTCTTTCTACTACTGTTGCACTTAGCTGTTCAGCTTATACATTAAGTTATCTTCTTGGCCTCCATAGAAATCACATGGCAACTTTTGGTCATTTCAGAGGATGGAACTGGCAAAACCACTTCTGAGTATTTCTCGTGTAAGAAAACTCAGTGGAATTTGTGGGATTGCCATAAGTCAACAGGAACCTTGAAGGTAGACACACACACACACACACACACTTTTGTGGTTAAAAGAGTTTACAGTGGGTTGGTGGTGGTTGTTGCTGCTGCTGCTGTTTTATTGTTTATTTTTATATCACAGTCAAAGTACATGGTGCTTTACAAGTAAAGCAACAAAAAACAGCCAACAATTCCTTATTCAATTTTTTTTTGAAGTATAATATATAAGGGTGCCCACTCATTGTTGATTTTGTCATCTGTCGAGCATTAGAGTCTTTGGGTTAAAATATCTGCCGCTTTCATTTCCAAAAGATTATAAAGTCATTGCCCGACTTTGGGGGGCCCTTCATTTTTCCAGAGTTTTGCATATTTGATCACTGCTGATGTTATTAAGTACAACAAGATCCTCCGAAATTTTTCTGGTTGTATTTGTGTCAATTTCATGTAACATATTCAATAGGTAGATTTCTGGGTACATAACGAATTCGATTTGGAAAATATAAAATTAAAAAAAAAGAAAGAAAAGGAAACAGTCAACCCTTCCAAATATGCACAGTCTAAAATACACAAACATGCACACAGGAGAAGGAAGGAGTGATGCAAATATAAAACTGTGCAATATAATTATAGAACAAATTATCCAGACAGAATACCAAAAATCTACTATATTAAAGACAAAGTTTGTGAGTAATCTTGTCTGTTTGTCTGTGTCAAGCAGGTGCAGACCTCATATGATTGGCCATGTGAGGCGAGAAGACCTCATATGATTGGCTGGCTGTGAAGATTCTATGGAATCCTGGGGTTGGCAGTTCAGGAAGGGGCCTTTAGAATTCTCAGCCAGAGAGCTCTGAATAGGCCAGTTGCTATGGAGACAAGGCCTAGCAGCAAGTCCCCTCACGAACCCAACCTCTGCATGTTAACAACTCTGAATACAGACTGGATTGGGGAATATGGGGAAAAGTTACAGGTGCTGAACGACACAGTTTGGGAAATTAGAGACACAGGATCTCAAATCTGTGTATTTCAACCACATCTAACTCCTAAGGTAAGGTAAGGTAGTTCCTAAGGTATTTGTAATAAGTGTTACCTGTGAGAAAATAAAATCCTGGGCAGCGCAGGGTAAATATTCTAGTACAATATGAAATAAATCAAATTGACAAATGCTGATCAAAATATATAAGATGATAAAACAATGTTAAACTAAAACTCCAAAAGCTTTGGAAAGCAAAAAAGTTTTCAACTGAGATTTAAAAACAACAAGGAAAAGAGGAGGCCACACATGTTCAGAGAGACAATTCCAGAAGCATGGATCAGTGAGTGGAAAAGGACAAAGCTGAGCCATGGAAGAGGAAACCCTTGGTTGAATGAGAAACCTAGAGTTTCTAGAAGGGAGATCCTGAGCCAATTCTAAAATGAAATAACAGAAGACCAGTCAAAAGAAAATTACAGTAATCAAAGCAGGAGACGACTGGGGCATGAACTAAAATCTTTGCAGAGGAAACAGATAGAAAGGGTCTGATTCTGGCAACATCATAAAGAAAAAAATGACATGACTTTGCTGCAGTCTCAATGTGAGGAACAAAAGACAAGAGTCAAAAATAAAACTGAGACTATGTGCTTCCTTCACAGGACAAATGGGAATGTCATTTACAGTGATGGAAAATGTGCCTTGTGAGGAAGGTTTTAGAGGAAAAATAAATCCAGTTGGCCCTCCACATTTGTGGGTTTGATTTTCACAGATTTGGCCATTTGTGAGTTTCTTCAACTCCTGCCCCCACAACCTCAAGCACTTCTTTTCTGGGAGAATCTTCACTCTGGACAGCTCCAACCAGGCTATACAGCTCTTTGAAACTCTGCCTCTGAAACTCCTCCTCCAACAACTGATGTCTGGCCAGCTAAGGAGAGCTAGTAGCCCAATTTATCAGCACCCCAAACCCTCTCCCAATGTCTGCCCACATCTAAGGAAGGAGATGGGTAAGAAAGAAGAAGTATAGGGCCACCATGTTGACCCATCCCCTTTTCCTCTCCTTTCCTACCCCCTTTCCCTCTCCAGGTTTGGACCCTGGATGCCTGTTCTCCCCACTATGCCTTGGCTCCCTTCCCACAGATATGCATGCACATTTTCATATTTGTGATTTTTCTACTTCTGCAGGGTCCTGCACCCCTAACCCTAGTAAATGTGGAGGGCTGACTGTACTTCTGTCTTTACATGTTAAGTTTTAAGCATGGATGAAGCATCCATGCTGAGGTGGATGAAAGACATGCTGTGATACAATGTTTTGTTCTCACTGACCTGAGGGAAAGAGCATACTTGCATAGAGCTGGAAAAAGCAACTTCACCAAGGTCTGTTGCCACTGAGGTAACCCACAGGTTAGGAACATGTGGGTCTCCAGATATTGCTAGACTGAAACTCCTCTCAGTTCTGGCTAGGATAATCAATGATCGGTGCTCTTGTGAAATGATATCAGGAGAACTTCATATTCCCCATCCAGGCTATAGCGTAGGGATTGAGAAAATGTGACTTTAAAACTACCTATGACATACAAGACCCCCACCAGATTCCTTGGACCACCCTTTGTGGAAGCCAAAAAGGGGTGGGGGTGGGGAAACAGGTGAGTTGCCTCTCCTGGAAACTTCCAAAAGCATAAATTCACCTCTTAAGTAGGTTTCTGGGTTCACCTGACTGGTTTAACCTTTAAAAAAAATCACCCCTCCATCTCTACTTACTTTTTTTTTTTTGCATTTTTGGTTGTCTGTGCAGCCCATGGAGGGTCTTGGACTCACTGTAGTTGTTTTCTTCTACTTTAGACAGAGATATGGCCAAATAAGAGGAAAAATGGGCAAAAGGCCTATAAAACATTTTTCCAGAGTTGCCAAATTTGTACCATTCCAGGCCCCAGAGGTGGAACTATCTGAGGTGCAGAATTATTTCAAAACTGAAATTTTCCTTCAGTTCCCAAATTTCTATAGTTAACCATTTAGAAATGCAGTCTAAGCATCCAAAAAAAAAAAGAAAAAAAAAGGTGGGGGTCTTAAGGGAATGAACACACAGCATATATAAAAGCTCAAGGTATGAATGATTTGAAACATCTCACTCTGCAATGCTAGAAATGTAGGGACTCAAGGAAAAGTTTATTGGGGGCCTAGTTGGGGGGGATGTCCTTATTTTGCCACTCTGTAGCCACACTTTGCTGGGCCCTGAAGAAAGTAAGCTACCAGAGCCCATGGTGCAGCTAGGATTGGACCTTGGGTGCTAGAGTCCAGGGCCACACAAACACATTTCTGCCCCTGATGGGCACTTAGAGAACAGCAAATGACTAGGCATGTAATTATTCACTGGGGTTTTTTTCCCCCTCAAAGGAAGCAATGAGTAATTTTAGTTGTTTTCTGAAGAGAAAATAATACTTCGACACAGGAAAATTATTTTCTACATAGAAAATATTTTCTGCACAAAATAGCAATCTGCAATTTCACAGATTTTCACAGAATGAGTCCTGAATTGCAAATTGGCTTTGAAAATTGTTTTGCACGAATTTTGCACAGAATAGATCCCCACTTACAGCATTTTCTGTGCAAGAGACAGCTTTATCTGCACAGTAAATGATATTTCATAGAATTAACATTTTATGCACAGAAAATACAGTTTCCTGCACATAAAACAGTTTTCTGCACCAAACAGCCATGTGAGGATTTTATGCAGAGTTAAGTCCCAAAACACAAAGATCCATATCAGTCCAGCACTTTTCACATCAGGGTTTCTCAATATTTTAAAACACATTTTTTTGACAATTTTTCAAATATTTTCAAATATTCTTTCCCATTCCTACAAGTGACAGGGACATGCAGGACTGGTATCAATGGCCCTTTCCACACGTGAGAAAGGAAACGCGCAAAAACGGAACTCACCGGCTTTCTTGAGCATCCGGGAGAGTCCGTCGGGACAAGGAGCAGTGCAAGCTCGTCGCTCCGCACTGCTCTGGTGTCCAAAATGGCAGCTTCCGGTTGGTGGAGGCTCTCCACCAACCCGAGAAGCTCGCCAGCCTAAAGCCTGCCCCCAGCAGATCTGCAGGCACACACTTGTGCGCGCCTGCAAATCTGCAGCGGAGCGCGGTGACGGACCGACACGGAGTCGTGCGCTCCGTGTTTTTTAAAAACCTCTTAAAAGAGGTTTTTAAAAAGCATGCTGTGAGACCAGTTCCGGTCGCTCCGAACCGGACTGAGGTATGGAACTATAAAAAGTAGTCCGTCCCAGTCCACTCCGTGATGCAGAAGACCTCCGTCGGAGGTCGCTCTGCACCGTTTTAATAGCCCGGCGCAGAAATGGCCAATATCTGGGCCAGCAGGGATTACACTCATTGCTGCAATGTCCTTTCTGTTTTCTATTCTTTTAATACAAAGTGAGAAACCACATGGTTGGCATGCACAGATTCTCATTTTATTATTCTTATTTAAAAACAGCATTTCTCTTTTCTGCAGCAAAATGGTCCCTATTTCCCAACTAAATGTGTTTTGTATCAGGAAATCAGAAAGCAACTGCATTTTATTTCTGTAGTGATGATTGTGCTGTGATACTACTAAGCTTAAAATGTAGAACTGCACATTGTCGAAGCATTTCTTTCCTCCTCCCCTTTTCCTCTTCTGTATTGAGAAACAGTTTTCTCAGCTGAGGTAACACATTTTACAGCCCACCTGTAAAACCATTAAATCCAGCATCTAAAATGACTGACCTAAATCATCTCTCAGAACAGAGAAATGAATTTCCAATCCAACATGCCACCCCTAAGACTGAAAGAGCAGTGGATCAAGTAGGACACCTCAGCATTTATGTGTCATACCTAAATCATGTACTCTTAAATTCTGTATACAATTTTAAAATGGCCATCCAAGTCTCTGTAATTACCCCCCTTGCTGTAGAATAATTTTAGTATTTCACTGTTGCTTTGAAATGTTGCTAAGACTGCAGCCAAATGTACAAATTTAGCTAAAACAATTACTCATTTGTACTTAAAATTTAGTAGCCTATTCGTAGGGTTTCTTTTCCAAAAGACATGTCAAATGAGACTGTACTGTTCCACTGTCCCTGAAGAACCTAAAGTCAGTATAAACCACTGTCATAAATTCAAAAGCACAGTCCAAAAAGAATTTGGTGTAGTCAAACACAAAGCTTGGACAAAGTATTTTTTGGACTACAGTTCCCAGAATACCCCAGCCAACATGAGCTCAGGCTATGGCTGGCTAAGGAATATGGGAGTTACTAAAAAAAGAAAAAAAATCTTTCCCAAGGTCTGGCTAGGTCTAGTATGAGTTCAGTATATTCTAGTAGCAATATATACCTCACGCTTGCTGACAAGCCAGAGCCTTGCCCGGCTTCTGGTTCCTTTGCTCTGTATCAAGACTGAAAAATTTAGCCCCATTGAATATTTGTCTGACAGCATATTTATTTTCAGAAACATAATTTAAGGCCCAAAAGGTTTCCCCTTCACAGACCAAACTTACACGGGCATATCAAGTTGAAAAGAAGGTAAACCTGTGATGAAACTCATATCTTTTACCCTTATGTGGGTGATAGAAATTATTACCTCTAGACATATCATTGCACTGTGCACAGCTGGCATGCAGAGATTGCCAGGTGTTGGATGTGATAGCAAATGTGCAGCCTTATTCTATGGCAGAGACATCCAAGAACCACAAAAATATCTCTCTCAAATGCAATGAAGGGCACTAATTTAAAGGCACCACTTTTTTTTTTTAACCAAAGCCAGTGTTTCAATATGATTTTTTTTTCAATCAGATGGGCCAGGAAGTATATGTGGTAATAAAGAACTTGGTGAAGGTGCAAAAAGAAAAAAACAAACAAACCTTTCTAGCAGTAGAAATAAAATACCCCAGTCTCTTCAAGTCATTCTGTTTGTTTGCTAGTCTAATTTTCTCCTTTCTAGTCTCCTTCCCATTTCAAATTGAAAAGGGGGCTTTTGAAAGCTAAAACATGCAAAAAAAAAAAAAATTAGCTAGTAGCAGAAGTCAACCTATTTATCATAAAGACCTGCTTCTGGAGTCATACTCTTGTAGATCTATGTTGTTAGAACACAACGCCTATACATCTAGGCTACAGTTATGGGGAGGGGGGAGAGTTGGGCGAAATAAGGGCATATGTCCCAGTGAAATTTTCATCCAATCTCCAAATTTCAAGCATTGCACTAATTTAAAACTTCATTTAAAGTATTCAAGCATTTACAAACAGAATTCAGTCATTCAAAGAAATGGGGCCTGGTTTCACTCTGCAATCCTAGATAGAAGCATGCTAAAGTAAAACTTCATTGGAGGGGCAGAATTCTCATTTGTAAAGGAAATACTTTCAATTTGTCCCCCCTCCCCAAAAGCTGCTTCCCTGCTGTAAATTACTGAATGGGCCAGCATAATCATGTATCCATGGCTTAGTTCTTTCAGTGGAGAGGCAACCAAATGAACCACTTTAACATGGAAACCAGGGTTGAGCCTGTTTCCATTGAGAATTTTGAAATGTTACTTTTGTTTGAACTGTAATTCTCAGAATCCCCAAGCCAGCAATGCCTAGTGGCCACACTTTTCCAAATTCTGTTTCCATTATTGTGCTGGAAGAAGTCAGAGAAGCTTCACGAGCTTTCAAAATGTATCTTATGCTTAGCTGTTGGCTCAATAAATGTATTGCTAATCCTGACTTCAATATTCAAATATATATCTTGACACTTCAAGACTTTGCGTAGCTCTTCATAGCTGCTCGTCCAAGTCTTAGCCTCTCTCTGATTTCTTGACTGCAGTTTCCATTCTGATTAATGACTGAGCAAAAGTATGGGAAATCTTGAGCTATTTTCTTGAAATCTTGAACTATTTCAATGTTTTCATCATCTGTGTTAAAGTTATGTAAATCATATGTGGTCATCATTTTTGTTTTCTTATTATTTAGCTGTACACCTACCTTTGCACTTTTTGCCTTGACTTTCTTCAGTAATGGTACCAAGTCTTTGTTATTTTCTGCCAGTAGTATAATGTTGTCTCCATATCTTAAATTGCTGATGTTCCTTCCTCTAATGTACACACCTCCTTCCTTTGAGTCTAATCCTGTTTTACATGATTTGTTTAGTGTACAAGTGAAACAGATAGGGTTCAGCCTTATTGCTGATCAGAAACCATTCTGTTTCTCCGTATTCTGTCTTCATGGTAGCCTCTCGTCCTGAGTACAGATTACACTTCAGGATAATCAAATGATGTGGCATGCCCATTCCTTTAAGAGTGATCCATAGTTTTTCATGATCTACACACTCAAAAGCTTTGCTATAATCTACAAAGCACACACTGATTTTGCTCTGAAATTATTTAGTGCATGCTGTTATCCAACATATGTTTGCAATATGATCTCTAGTGCCTCTTCATTTCTTGAAGCCAGCTTGGACATCTAGCATTTCTAACTCTATAAATGACAGAAGTCTTTGTTGCAGAATTTTGACCATCACTTAGCTTGCATGGAGATTAATACAATGTTCCTGAGGTTATTGGAATTGCTGTTGTCCCCTTTCTTGGGGACTGGCATATATAAATTGTTTTCAATCTGTGGGCCATTCTTTCATTTTCCATATTTATTGACAGATTTTAGTTACAATTAGAGTAGATTCTGTCTCTGTAGCTTGAATCAACTCTGTTGGTATGCCCTCTGTGCCTAGTGATTTATTTCTCCCAAGAGCTCTGAGTGTGGGTTCCACTTTACTTTCTAAAATTAGAGGTTCGTCTTCAAATGGTTCTTCTTTGAATGATTCTGTCACCCTTTCATCTCTTTCATATAATTTTTCAGTGTATTGTTACCATTATCTTTTTATTTCTATTTGGTCATGTAACGTGTTCCCTTTCTGGTCATAGAACACCCCCACTCTTGGTTTAAATTTCCCTTTGATTTCTCAGAACTTGTGGAAGGGGTCTCTTTTTCTTCCTTTTTATTGTCATCTTTTATTTCTCTGCATTGATTATTACAGTAGTTCTCATTGTCCCTTCTCACACATCACCATATAATTGCATTCAGGATTCTAAACCTATTTCTGTCTTCTTTTCCTTTGGCTTCTCATCAGTCCTTAATTGTTTGAAGAGTTTCATCTGTCATCTATTGATGCTTCTCTTTCTTTTTGGTTGCAGATAGTGTCTTTGTGCATTTGTGCCGCTTCTTCCTTCCGTAGCACAGCCAGGTACTGTCTTAGGCTGCTCTAGGGCAGGAAGCTCAGCCATTGCAATTCCAGGACCTCTGCACAGCAGGTAAGTGCTGGTGGGTGACAGGAGGGCTGCGTGATCACTGGTCATTGAGGGGAAAAACTCAACAATAATTTACAGTATGATTGTACTACCTGGGGATGGGAGAAAGATGGGACCTGGACAACATCATGCAGAACTGTCGTCTGGGTCCTGTCCTTCTCCCGTCCTCAATGTGGGATGACAAAGTCCTGCAGAAAGAGCCTGAAAGATCCTCTGCCAGTGTCAGTCCCCATTACTCATGCTGCTCCTTAGCAGTTTGGCACATTTAGTCTGACTCCTCAGCAAGAGCTTGCCTGGCGTAGGACTAGGACTACTGACATAGGAGATCCTACTAGCAGTGCTGCTACCATCAGCATAGCCTCTTGCCTCACAGGAGCATGCAATCCCACCACCACAAAAAGCCAGTACCATGGGGAGTGGTATATTTAACCAATCATTAAACAAGAATAACTAAAACACTATGGAAATTAATAAGCAAGCACTAAGTGAAAACTATTCAGGTTGAGTCTTGCCTTTACATTTATGATTGTTATTGCTATTATTTTTGGTAGAAGGTAAACTGGAGTGTCTTATAGTATTAGCTGTTCCTTGACATTTCTAAAAGCTCAATAATTTTGCAGTTTCCAAAATTTTCCTTGGTTGAGGATACATCTTTGTTAGCTTAGTTCTATCATACTTTTGCCTTATGGTCAGTTTCTGACTTTTCCCTTCAATGGTTCTTGCCATGGGGATAAAACAAATTTTGGAATCTTCTAGCATTGGCCATTCTGGCTGGGGTATTTTGAGGAATTGCACTTCTATAGGATAAGCATTTCCATCTCTCTAAAATACATAGTATAATACATGAGAGCGCCTCTCCTTTCATCTGTGAAATGGTGAAATGTTGGCATCTTTGGTAAGATGTCAAGCTGTTCAGGCTCATCCCAAAGCAACAGTGTGCTACATTTTGACCAGTTGTTCACATATACCATTACACTGGTCACCAGTATACAGAGTCAGTTATAATACTTTACAGATTGTTTCACATATGAATGATCTTCTATTCTCTTCCATGGTTAGCATTTAAAAAAACCCCACACACATGGGAGAAAGTATTACCCTGTTTATAAACACAGATGAATCTAGACAATACTCCCACTGCTAAATAAACTCTGCTACCTTGGATCCTTAGTAACTGATAATTTGCCATTTGAAATTGACATCATTCTGATATCAAAAGAGCTGCCACCACTTTTGGCAGGCTTGTCAAGTGTGCCTGGAATAAAGCCAAAGAAGCCAGAGAAAAGAAGATGCCAAATCCAACACTCTCTTGTACTCATTACTCTGCTTTGAGCTAGTGAGACATGAACCACTTCTACTTGTCAAGAAGAGAAACTCAAGCCTTCCTCATGATTATTTGCATACAGTTCTTGGAATTTCTTAGCCTGATACAATGGATAACGGCCAGGCATCTTTTCTGGATCAACTCACCAAGTATCCTGGGTATCCACAGTCTGGAATAGTTATGGACTTGGACATTTACAGAGGATGCAGGATGGATACATGCTTTATGATGATGTAAACCACCACTTTAAATGCCATGGCTATTCCCTATGGAATCCTGGGGTGTGTAGTTTGGTGAGACACTAGTGCTCAGTAACTGAAAATTTTAAATATCCCTTCCTAAACTGAAAATCCTAGGATTACATAAGATATCACCATGGCATTTAAAGTGGAATTACAGCACTATAATTATGTAGTGCGAAAGGGCCGCAGCACTAAGGCCTTAGGTCATTCAAGGCTCTAGAACAGGGGTGGCAATCATATAGATTGCAGTCTGCATGTGGCACAAAGAGTTGCCCTCCGTCATGTTTGTTTGTTTGCAAAAAAGGAGAGTAAATTACACCTGTGGAAACCTCCAGGAGCACAGTTCTTCTCTAAAACAAGGGGCAAGTCTACGTTCATTGTGCTTTAGCAAAACCCATTCAAAAAACAGACAAACAGAAATGACCTTCCAATCCTTTCTGTTTTCTTCAGAAGGGGCAAGCAAGGCCTGTTGTGGGTCCAGGAACAGTGGAAAATAGACCCTCTGAAGTTGCCCAGCCCTGCTCTAGAACAAGGGTTTTTGGAAGGTCCATACTTTGCCATCAGTAGACAAGCAAGAGGAACTGATGTTACAGACTCTGGGCTGTTACGAAAGTCTGTCATGTGGAATGGCTCCTACAAGTATACACTTCAAGATAATTGACCTTGTCACTGACCATTATACAGGAAATATATGAGAGTCATGTATATGAAATTTAGACTTCCAAAGAAATGCTTTAAATGAAGTCCAGTCATGCAAAGGAATGCTATCCGTCCCCCACAGCAAAAGACAAACAGTAGCTTTATAATATATTATCTTTGTTCTAAAAGAACCATCTAATTTTATACTTCAAGATCAATCAAAGTGCTTTTTAGAGACTTCAGTGGGCATTGCATCAGGCCACAGGTCTCATCAACAAAGTAAATGCATTTAACTGTGCTTTCTAACCATTGTCTCCAACCAAAGAAAGCCTTCTATTGCATTGTTCAGAATGGCACAGGGATTTTCTTTCTGAATTGATATTATGTCTTTCTATTTCCCCCTTATGATCTGGGGCAGAAAAACTCTCTTTCCAGCTTAAAAAAAATATTGCTATTCTTTTTTTCCTTCTTTTCTGTGAGGCTGTGAAATATAGCCATTTTTTATTACTACGATTTCTAGACAATGCAAGGTGGGTATTTTTCATTTTAAATACGATCTTATTGATTGTCATACATCAGCACGCAGAGGTCACCTCAGATAATGTTGTTATACAGGAAACACAAGTGAGGAAATAAAAAGAATCACTTGTACTCTGGAAAAATAAATAGAATACAACTGTTGCTTAGGTGACAGTTATAAGTTATAACATCAGTATTTCAGTCATAGGCTAAATCCAATAATGTCAACAACAACAACAACAACAAAGTCCATTCTCTCAAGAGGTCTGGCATCCAGTTCATTCTTTGAGTATTCTGACAGGTCTATTACCGTAAAGCAGGCCTTCAGAAGATCTGACCCATGGGGCCAAAGACTGTTCGCCAGCTATGTATTCTAGCTTGACAAGTGCCTGACACCCCTCCTTCATTTTTTAGCCCCAGGTAGGTGGCAGAAGGGAGCTCATCTCAGTCCTGGTTGGCCATCACACCTGCAGTGACAGGCACGACCACAAAATGATCAAAAATAAGGGAAAGCTTGCACAATTTAGAAGGAAAGAAACATTGCTTTTTTCGAACTCCCAGGGTCATGGTGCATGCAAGCTATGGGATTCTGGGAATTTTGGTCCAGAAAGAAATAACTTCTCCAAGCTTCGATCCAGCCATGCTAAAGGTGTGCTTGTAAGTGACAGTCCTGCTAGGATTCCAGGGATGAGCAATGTTTTTTTTCTAGCAAGGACCACATTTCTTCACGGGTAATTTATTGAAGGCCACATGTTGGCAGTGGGGAAGGTTGAAGCCATCATTTCTCACTCTTTCTGCAACAAACCTCTCTCTCTCTCTCTCTCTCTCTCTCTCTCTCTTTCTCTCTCTCTCTCTTGTTTCTCTCTCCCTCCCTCCCTCCCTCCCCCCCTCCTTATAATTTCCCATCAAGTAGGTTGTCAGAGAGGGGACTGATTGCTGATCTTGCCAGAGATCTAAACTGATTACATGCAGAAGGCTCTTGAAATTAGACAGAGGGGCACTTGAAATTAGTCCAAGGGCCACAGTCTGCCCACTGCTGCTCCAGAGTGACTAGAACGTGAGTCTTGCCATGTACTAGGCAGGCACAGTGGATGAAGAGAAATTGTGATTGATTTTGAAGTCAATGCTTGACTTCTATTACCTGAAAACAGCAACAGCGTGCCACTTGTCCACTCTCACATTGCACTCCTAATTCACATCTCCTCAGGGCACAGAAATCCCCTGCTACCAATTTTTTACCCTGATAGTAGAATTTTTATTTTCTATTTTTTTCCAATACCCCTTCACAATCCTCATTTATCTTCTTCAAAATGTTTTGAAAATGTTTCTCTGCTTTTATATTTGCATGATTTCTATCACTTCACCCATGCATACCACACAACTGTAATATTACAATCCCAATTTTACTTCCATGTCTGCATCTAGAGAATCCTGGGATATATAGTTTGAAGAGGCACTATAGGTCTCTGGATTAGAATTCTAAATATGTCCCTTAGTTGCAAATCACAAGATTCCATAAAATGGAACTGTGGCAGTTAAAGTAGAATCATGGTACTGTAATTGTGTAGTATGAAAGGATGCCCAGCAAAAGTTATTGTGAGTCCTATTACATCCTATTACATACCCTCTTTGCTGGGGGAAAATATACAAAGTTCTTTTCCACCATGCTTTTAAGTCGTTCATCCTAACACAAATTATCTGTTCTAACCCTGTCAATTTTAAAGAAAGATCTCAAAAACCAAAGCAAACCTTAGTAGTTCCATGGCTTGGTAACTAACTGCATGATATTACCTTTGGTAAATTGGCTGACTTGAGTTGCAAAAGAGTTCGCTCTACTTCCAGTACAGCAGGTACAATAAGGCTTTGAAACCATAGTGTCTAGAGACAAGATGTAATTACATTTCCACATTCCATCAGAAGGTGCATTCTTGAGAAAGCTCTTAGGATTTTGATGGGTCAGTTGTTTTAAATTGAGGATCTTAATTGCTTCTTATTGTTTGGATGATAAATGAACATGGCAGAAAGGTTAACAACTTCTTCAGTGCTCATTCCTTTTTCTTATCTTCACTGCTAAGTGAAGGGAAATCGTGATAGAAAGTATATTGATGATGAAGAAAAGCAACACGAAATGCTGAATATATTTCTGCAAGAGAAAAGTTCCAGGGAAATAGTAATTTCACCAATCATGCCTGGGGGGGTGGGTGGGCAGAGATAAAGCAATAGGTGGGGAATATATGAGGCAAGATGAGGCACAGATGAGGGAAGACACACACTCAAAGGGCCCTTTCACACTACACAGTGCCAGAATCCCACTTTTTCTGTCATGACTCTTTCCTATGGAATTCTGGGATTCACATTTCAGGGAAGGACACTTAGAATTTTCAGCCAGAGAATTCTAGTTTTCCATTCAAACTTCTAAGCATAGAATTCCATTTTTAAAATCATCATTTACTTGGAGGCTTGTGTGTGTGTGCACGCAGGTAGTAAAAACATGTAATAAATAAGGGAACACCAAATATAAAGGTTAATGCAGTAGGTTAATGGGTTAACTATCTCAGATACATGGAACCCTTAACTAGTCTAAAAAGATAGACCTCGCACAGCTTTATGGAGGACAATATAACAGAAAGTTGATATTTTTGGATAAAACAATGATGTCATTTATTTTATTTTTTAAAAATTAAATCCGTATGCTTCTCAGTTCTTGAGAATTAAACTGAATTTCAACCAGGACCATATTGGCAGTCAATATGGACGCTCCTGCATGGATCAGTCAGCACAGATACCCTGCATGGTTGATAGCTTAGCCTCCAACATGTCACAGATGAAAACTGTGGCGTGTGTGGCCAAACAACACCAGAATGTGTTCGAGATGGCAAACATTATTAAAGCACCCTTTATATTTATTAAAACAAACTCGAAGAGGCTACGACACTTTTCTTTGGCCTGAGTCCGTTGGGAAAGAGAAGATTCACCCTCTCCTTTTCTCTCTTTTCTGCTGAGTTATTGGAATCAGTCTTTGGCATGTAAATGTTACATTAGAATCAGTCTGCAACCGCTGGAGGAAACTGAGGACTAAGGGGGGAAGTGAGAGGGAGAGAGAGAAAAATGGGATATTTAAAAAGCAGCCGAAAAAGTAGGGAACAAAACATTAGTTGGAGTACCTCTGCTGAAAAATCATAACAGTTGAAGGGTATGGGATATGAAAATCAGGAGCTGGAAACCTGACTTCTGAAGCAGCTGCAGCTACCAGACCTACCCCAAGGAAACTCCACATACAGTAGCCTGGACTATTGCAATCAAGGTATTATCTGGCTCTATATCTATCCAAGCCTTCTCTGTTCCGGTAACCTGGTTGTGGAATGCCAGTTGTTGCTGACAGTGGCACCCTGCTCTCCTTCTGCCAGCAGGTCAAGACTTTCCTATTTAAACAGGTCTTCAGTTTTTAATCTGGTTGGGGTAGTGCAACAGATAGGTTTAAATGTGCTTTTGTTTTAAATTAATGCTTTCTTCAAGATGATTATATTTAATGCTTTTTAAATTTTTGTATTCCAAATTGTTTTTAGCTGTTTTTTTTTTTTAACACGAGCTGCTTTTGGTCCCATATGAGAGTTCCAGGACTTACACAGGCTCCCTTGATTCAGCTCTTATGAGAAAAAAAGACCTATGTTCTCATAATAGTGATCAAATCTTAGTCCAAAT
Organism: Cyclura pinguis; assembly: GCA_030412105.1. NCBI lineage: Eukaryota > Metazoa > Chordata > Lepidosauria > Squamata > Iguanidae > Cyclura > Cyclura pinguis. The sequence goes on along the minus strand of CM059600.1, from coordinate 250,131,856 downwards.
TGCCAAATAACCAATACCAAAAACAGACCCTGAAGACACAACAAGAACCATTTGAATAGTCTCTTATCGCAATCTACAGAGACAATCTAGGAACAATATTCATCTGTGTACAGTTGCTGAGGAGCACAAGGCAGAGACTGTAGTTCCACTCATGTCCTGCTGCCAGGCTTCCCTTAGATAACATGTATGAAGAAAATGCTTGATTAGATATAACCAGGCGTAATGTGAACCAGCATGGTTCTAGTCATGTTCTTATGGTGCTGTAGTCAATGTGATCAAAATCCATAGAGAGATCAAGAAGAAGTAAGAGGTCATATTTGGTCTATCCCTTTCTTGATAAAGGTGGCCCATCAGAGTGGACAGTGCCAATTCAGTCACAAGCTAGGCCTGAACCCAGACAAAAGTAGATCCAGATAATCAGTATCCTCCAAGAATGCTTGCAATTTTCCAGCTATGATTGATTCTAGGACCTTTCCCAAAAATGAGTATATATGATTAGAAACCAACAGGTCTAGATAGGTTTCTTCTAGAGAGATCACATAACTGCTCTTTAAGAGTAGGTAGCCATAAATCCCTCATTCAAAGATTAATTAACCACTGTCTAGACTCAGGAAGTCATATCCTGTCTGCTAGGTCCAATCACCCAGGAAGGACATAGATTTAAGGTGGAGTGGTCTTGGTTTCTTCTGCTCCTAAGCCTAGGTACTGAAATTGCTAAACACTTGGAAAAAGTTTTTGAAAACCAAGAACTGTTCAACAATGGAACAGAATCCCTTGAATGGTGATGGACCAGTATTCTGACCCAGCATAATGGAGCTTCCTATATTCCTAACCATTCTTCTGGATTTATTAGCCATGAAAAACAGAAAAGATAGATAACAATGTTGTCTATGTCATTCCCCCACTCCCTACTAATACCAGCTTAGAGGAGATTTAGTTCGAGGAATGATACACTACAGCAAGCCATGATCTTAATTTAAGGCACTTGTTTTGATTAAAAAAAGGACCTCAGGAGAGCCATTCATGGCTCAGTGGGTCCCTTCTAGTTTGGCCCTGTGTTCTTAGTTATCATCCAACCTTGGAATAAACTGAGTACTTCATTCTGTTGTACTTCTGTTACATAAAGCTAATTATTGTGCCATATATGCTCTATACTTGCCTTTGCACCTGAGCTTTGAGTAAGTCCATAACCATATTGGTGACTTACACTAATGTAAATGCCATCATACAAGTACTTGTGCTTTTCAGAACACTGAAAAGGAGTTATGACTTTATGCTACACAACTGATGAACAGGATCTTGGTCTAAGCACTACAACTTCTGTATTTCTTTTATCATGTTTATCATACTTTAATGAAAGAAAAACTCAGAGCAGCTCACCAGTAAACGAATAGGATCAAAATTCAGCTAACAGTAAAATCAATGAAAAAAATCAAACATGCAAAACAAAAGAAAAATTAAGCAGTGGATGATAGTATTCCACAAAAATCGGCTAATTAAAGATTAAATATGTTGAAGTGAAAAAGGCTTTTAAAAAGACATGTGAATATACACACAGAAGGACCTCAATGGATTTCCACAGGATAATAGACTACAGTATATTTGGTAATTTGTCTTTTCTTTTTCTTTTCTAGTTTCATTGTGTAGTGTTTTCTACATTCACTGGAGGTTCTCTTTTTCTTCTAATATATGTTAGAAGCTGTACATCTATCTTGCACCCTATCCAAAGAGTTATTTTGATTCTTTTTGACCTCCAGCTGTTGTTACTCATCTTCAGCCAGAAAAGCTTGAGCTAATTTGCAGCTTTCTTCTAAAAAAAGAGCCATGTCATGAAAGAAACTCATCTTTTTCCAGGATGGGTCAGCTTTCACCAAGTGTTGCAACCAATTGTCTGAAATGCTGTCTAGCAGATGTAAGCCAAAGCAAAATATCTCCAATTAAGTGATAAACACTAAGGTCATGATGACAAAGGAAAGTTAGTTCCACTTATGGAACTAACTTCTTATGGAAACTTCTTCAGACTTCCTAGCTAGAAGCCTATTCTCTCAAAGGGTGATGAACCTTGCTGTCAGAATATGGTTGGTTAATTGTTCTTGCTAAGGGAGGGAAAGCAGTTCAAGGGATAGAGCACCTGCCTAAAGACATATGCAAGCATCCTGTTAAGAATGTACATTTCATAAACTGACTTACTATCATGTGAAGGTGAATTGTGTCATTGTGCAATGTTCATGTTTTCAGGAGGGGGGCAGAGTTGTAGCTCCATCTCTTGGACCATTGCACAAATGGAACCAACAGTGCAGCTACTGCATGACAGGTCCCATTGTGCAATGGTTAACAGAATACTATGGGACCCATTGTGCAATGGGCACGACAATGCTATGAAATTCATTGCACAATTGAAACTGTCATTGCACCCCAGGACACTGTCCAGGATGCCAAGATATGCATTGTTGTAATTGACTAGAATGCTTGTATGTCCTGTGAAGGACCTAACTGCTACATCATCATGTTATACATAACAGACTCTGATTTATAATCTCATCTATAGACAAATTGACCAGTACAACCTTGTGCTTATATGGTATCCTTTGAAAGCACCATGAGACAGAAATATCCCAAAGGCTCTCCATTGCTTGGGCAACAGAAGAGATCCCTCAAAGACTCACCAGCTATCCCAAAGATGGTATACTTAGTTGTTTAAATAAATTAGCACAGTCTGTTTAGCAGTACAAAAATTGTTCTCATGTGGACTGATTATCATCTCCACCCCCTTTCTTTCTATCTGTACTCAGTCTAGCAGCATGCCACATTGTATCATAGTAGTAAAAGAACCTGAAACTGTTCTGTCTTTAGGGCAAGAGTAAGCAACCTTTGGCCTAGGGATGGAAAGAATATTTACTGCTGTATATTTCCTGGCTGAAAATGAGCTTATCAATACTCAGGAAGAAAAGAATAATACAGTGGCAAGGAATTTGCGCACTTTCCCCCAGCAGTTGCAAATCCTGGAGATTTTCAGCAAATTATTCTGTGCAACAATACCCAAAAAACAGCAGCCAGAATTCACTAAGGCAGTTTTGAATCCATAGCCTAGAGTTATGCATTTGAGACTGGTTCATATTGATGATTCCTACATGGGAAATATGAAGGGACCATGAAAGTCCTCCAGTCCCCACTCAGCAGCTGCTGTGAGCAACAGGAGTCCGTTCCCCTGTCAGTTGGGAAGCAGAAGACTGGTATTTCAACATACACACATGAATAACCTTTAGAGCATGGGGGAATTGCAACAGAGATCCTGCTTCTACCTCTCAAGAGAGAAACCTCTCATGGGAGTGAGTGGTGACATCACTCACCTGCTCCCTTGTCAACAGGAGAACAGACTCCTGTCATTCTCTGTGACTGCTGCCTGGTAACTGGAGATTCTGACTGGAGGGAGATTCAGCTAGGAGGCACTACTAAACTACAGCTGGAATTCAAGTTGGACATCCATATTTGTATGTGACCCATATGTGTGCAGCTGTGATATTTTGGGCACTGCAGGGGTTGGTATTCCCATCCTCTCTGTGCAGCACCCAAAGCCTGACATATTTCAAAGCCCCAAATCTGCCTCGTACAGACATTTTGTGCTTCATTGTGAACAGGCAGGATCAGAGAAACATCTCACAATCCTCTCCCTAGGCTTGCCACACAATGGTTACAGAAGTAGAGACCTCCAAAGGATCTTTGCAGATCTTAGCACAGAGGTAATCATTGTATGTTGTATGAAAAATCTGCAAATCTGCATTCAAAAGCTCTAGTTTTGTGGGTCTTTTTTTCCACAGAAGCATATTTTCCAAGCTGCCCTCCCAATACTGCTTCAAGTGAGCATATGGGGATCTTTGTGCAAGACTGCTTTTTGTAGGGAAAAAACAGCAATCCCCCTGCCCCCGTCACTCATTCATGACTCTCTGGAAACCCTTTTTTTTTTTTTTAGCAAACATTGCTCTTTTTGAGCACAAAACTCCACAATGGTCATGCTAAAAAAAGAACCATATATATTTGTGTGCTCAGGACTGAGAGGTGTAGTGCAAAGAATAAACCAGGCCACATACTGAAGCTGGATGAAAATAGGCCACAACTTTATTGGGTACAGCAAAAACAGGGTTGGATTGCACATGGGTCCATATCCCGGCATCGGCCAACCCGCCTGTTGACCGATGAGACTGAAAACCCGAAGCCAGGACTGCCTGGAGTCTGGTCCAAATCATCTGACCCCCCAGTAGAGCAGGGATGCGGACACCCAATCTGCACTGTGTGTCCACTGCCGACCCTGCCCTCCTGGCAACCACCTCCATCCCCAGGCCCCAGTGACCTGGGGATATAGCAGACCCAGATCCAGGACCCATGCCAACCGCCTTACAAGTTGTGACAATAAAAGGCAAAGACACAATCTAACTAAAGTACACAGGATACAACAAAAGAAAAGGGGTGGGTGGGAGGGATAATGTGCAGAGAAGAACTGAGCTCTGGGGAGAGAAGAGCCTAGCTAAATACAAAATACTTGGACCAGAGGGAAAACTTCCTAGAGCTCTGGCCTGGGCAGAAGCAGCCAATCAATTCAAACCAGCAGGTTTGAACTGATTGGCTGGGAGCTTTTTCCAGCTGCACAAAGGCTGCTGGGTATGAGGAGGTACCCAGCAGTGCTGAGCACATGGCTGGGAAGCTGCATGGCATGCCATGCCAACTGAACAGCCCTGGGAGACACCGTGGAGGCAATACCGCCGCCGCCACCAACCTGAGCTGCAAATGTTCTGCCCGGTAAGTCAGACAGCTAACTTCTTTCTGCATAGAATAATTTGCTGAAAGACTACCAAATGTGTGAATACCAGGTGAGATCTGTTCAGAAATGTTTGATTTCTCTTCTAGCAGGGAGAAAACTGTAGATTTTTATTCTTCTTCTTCTCACATGTGAGGACAAATAGTTGAATATTTGGATTCCTACTTTGGCCTTCTAGATGTTTTGGTCTATTGTTTCAACAGTCCCTTGGCTTTAGTCATGCTGGGCTGGGTTAATGGGGTTTGTAGTCCAACACATGGATGATCAAAGCTTACTCAGTTTGAGGGGTTAATTTGAACAACAGCTCATCTTGAAAACTAGAGTCCAGTGTAGAACCAACACTGGCCTCCTGCAAAGCATTGCTTGCAAATCAGTTCTACAAAGGTATCCTGGGTCCTTACTTCCTTTCTTCCCATCTGCAGATATATTTTTCTCTCTGTTTATTTCCTGGGCATAGTCATTGCTTAGGACTACATTGGTACCACCTGCATTGGTTAATGTTGACCAGGCTGCCTCTCTGACAAGGCTTTGAAAATTCACTGAAAGACCTTGGTGTCAACCTGTGTTTAATACAGATACTCTGATTATCAGCAGAGCACTTGCTGTATTTAGAGCAGGGAAGGATGACAAATTCCATAAGCCCTGACCAATACGGCCAGTGGTTGAGTACTATGGGAGATGTGGTCCAAAATACCTGGAAAATGCTTGGTTGTCTATCCCTGGCTTAGGCCATGGTTAAAGCTGATGGAACACTGGAATTACAGAGAGAAGGAAAGAAGATTGAGCACATGATCCATTGGATGCCTGCTTATATGCATCCGTTACTCAGGTGTGTGTGTGTGTGTGTGTGTGTGTGTTAAAATGCCATCTGCACAGGACCAAATTTCAATACTGAGGTTGAGATTTTTTAAGCAATTTTTTTAAGCAAATAAAATGATAACTCCTCTAAGTATAAGTGCATTTTCCATGCCAATGCAACTGCAGCCTGCCTCTATCTCTTTCACATGTGAGAAACACAATTTCCAAATGAGAACAAGTCACTGCCTAATTGGTTTGAAGTAGAAGAAAAATTCTTTTGCCTGCAAAGTACAAATAAAAACATATTTTTTGCATTTGAACAATGGCTTTGGTTCTTTACAGTGGAGGCTGATAGCTTCCATGTCAGTGGAACAGTGATGCCACCCTAGATTATAGCCTGAATTTTAAAGGAATTATCCAACGTGCTGACCTATTTGGGGCAATTGGATTAGTACCTTTGATAGCTCTTTTAAAGTTCAAACTAAAACCTAGAATGGATTCATTACCTCACTGGCAGGGAAGTCACCAGCTCCCATTTGTCCAGTAATACTCAACCATTGGCCCTCCAAATGTTTTGGACTTCATCTCCTAAAAGTCCCAGTCAATGTGGTCAATACTCTGAAATACTGGAACTTGAAGTTTGGAGAATTCAAAACATCCTGTGAACCTCTATACTACTCATTTATTTAATGTTAACCCTTCTCGACTAAACAGCATGATGGGGGGCTCTCTTAATTTTGGGGTTTTGCTTAGAAGTGCCTGTGTCTGGTAAAGAAGCACAGCCCTTATTCTTCACTTCCCCTTTTCTTCACAAGGTGACCTCCTGCTTTAGTTCCAAGTGGTGTTTTCCCTTTCCTATCTGACTGTGAGATAACATAACAGCAAGGTTCATTACACCATCACCCTTGACACTTTGGGCTATGCTTTCAACGTAATGTGTGGGAAGAGTGTCAGGCAACACAGAGATTAGTTCTGACATAAAAAGTGTTTTCTGATTGCAGCAGTAGCTATTTTCATTTTATTTATGCCTCACTTTAAAAAAATAACAACTGCTTTTCATTAAAAGCATTGAGAAAAACTATTTGGCTTTCCACAGACTTCTGCATCTGATTGACAATGTGCAAATATTAGGTTACAGGCTGTCAGCTTTTCCATGTTTCATGTTGAATTGTATCTTTCATACGAAGTTCTCACAACTGAGTAAATCTTCAACATGGTCCTCATTCAGTGCATTGAAACGGTAGTCCTCCAGACAGGATGAGAAAAAACAGAGTGGTAGTCTGGAGTTAAACTGTTGGCTTGAATAAAGATAGGCACTGATACCACTGGGCAAGTCACCATCTCTTGGGAGCTCTATCTATGACTTTGGAACAAAATGTTATAGGTGATAATCTGCGTCACATCTTTATTTGCTGAGTTCCTTTCTCAACCTTTTCTGCCTGCAAGGCTCCTGAGAGTGAGTCTGTTTTTCTCTCCCAATGAAAAGCTGAGCCAAAGACAGATTTATCAAGGCCCCAATTGAGTTGCTGGCCAATCTGCACAGGTCATTGGGCTGTTGCAAAGATGAATGAGAAACACAGACGTGAGTCGCACAGTCCCATCAGCATGCCACTAGAAAATGCTCTATTCACATTGCATTCCAGTGGGATGTGCTTAAGGGGCTGTGTGGCTGCTGTTGGCATTTGTTGAGCTCTGCACACAAGAGGCTATTAGCATGCCAACACAACTGTCCAATTACGTCTGGCACTGGCTGTAATGGGGTACTCCGAACAGTGCTCTCTGATGGCAGACATGCAACACCCTTCATGCGTGCTATAAGAGATGAAAGTTGGCACAGGCTGGGCATTTCCCTGCAGCAGTCTCATGATTTCAGGGTATTGTGTGTAACCACTGTGAACAACATAAATATTAGATGATAGGACCACTATGAGAAATGCAAAAGGAAAACTATAATTAATGTCCATGTTGTGAATTCCTTTTTCATGTTTTGCCATGATTTGCTCCTAGTAATCATACAAAAAAAAAAAAAAAAAGGCACAGCCCATCTGTGCTGCACGTGACAATATTTTCTAACTGTTTTCTTATTTCTCCTTCCATTTCCACATTGCTTCTCTTGAAATTTATACTTCACAGACAAAAACCGAAACACCATATCCTTAGATTTTGGGGGGTGACACATTTGCAGTGACACATTTCCTCTTCATTGCCCATCCTGGAAGCTTTAAAAGTGCTAGTTTTCCATGAATATACTTATTTCCATATAGGCATTCAGGAGCAGAAAAAAAATCAACTGTTTGCAAGTCTTACAGGTTTCAATGGGAAAATTAAGACCATTTCCGCACGAGACTGTTATAGCACTATGATTCTACTTTCAACATCCTATGGAATCCTGGGGTTTGTAGTTTAGGGAGGTGCCGGCCGGCCCCTCCCTAATCTGCAAACCCCAGGATTCCATAGGATGTTGAAAGTGGAATCATAGCGCTGTAACAGTCTCATGTGGAAATGGCCTAAATTTCTCTTTACCTCAAACATACCATAAGTATTTCATTTATATTGGATGGTGCCATCAATTAATCCCACTCACACTAATATATTTAGCAAAAGATGAACCTGGCTGCAACACAATTCCAGAAGCCAGATCACCATTATCTTATATCACCGTCACCATCCTCCTCCTATTTGTGAGAATATTGTACTTTGTTTATTGGAATAGCTTCCAAATCTACTTCAGTCTGCTATTAGACCATGACCAGAGGATGAATGCTAAATTATGCAAATTCATCAATATTTGGCATCCATCCTCTGGTCACAATCCAACAGCAGATTAAGTATCCTCAAATACATTGATTAGAATGGATTGCTTGCTTTGTGTCTGCAATCATTACAACAACCCTGAATTTGTACCCATTTCAGAGATGGACTCTGTGTTGGTATGTGTAAAAAGAAAGAGAGACAGGCAGACAGAGAGAGAAAGGGAGAGGGAGAGGAAGATAGAAGCTTCATCCTGTGAAATGACTCGAGTGTTTCCATGACTCTCATGAGAGTTTACCCTCCCCCTTTTTTTTTTGAAAAAAAAAAATAGGACATTAGACAAACTTGAAGCTGTTGGAGGTGGCTGCTCATCTGAATAGATAATGTGCAAAGATTCCTTTCAGGGCAGATAGTCTCATGAGGGCCAGTATCCTATTTCTGGTCTGCATTGCACATTACTAGCACTCATTATTAACAACACTGAATGACTGCTAGTCTAAAGAGAAGAGCTGGTCTAGTTCATTATCTCTGAGGGGGAAATAAGACTACCACAGGGTCTCATTGATTCCCTTGGATAAATTCTTATTAGTGGACGCATACAGGCTGAAATCCTACGTTGCTTCGGCATAGCCTAAATATCCACCAGGAGATTAAGATTATGCTAGCCCTATATGGAATACCAACGTAGCACAACACATGTGGATCGATGGGTTAATGTGTGTAGCTGACAATCGATTGTACAATTGCAATAAGCAGTACACAAAGATCATGCAACAAAGTAATGCATATTCATATTATATTTTTTAAATTTATTTTTATTAAAATAAACATTATAACATTTAAAACAAAACAAAGTCATCAACCATACAAACACAATCATTCTTAACCTTTCATCATTTTTACATACTTTGGCCATTTCTGCACTACAGTGTTATAGTGCTATTATTCCACTTTCAACATCCTGTGGAATTCTGAGGTTTGTAGTTTACTGAGGCCAAAGAGCTCTCTGGCTGAGAATTCTAAATGCCTCTCCCTAAATGGCAAACCCCAGGATTCCATAGGATGTTGAAAGTGGAATAATAGCACTGTAACTGTCTAGTGTGGAAATGGTCATTGACTTCTTCCTGACAAAGTTTGGGTCTACGCTAACTATAAATCCTGTGCTATTTCATCTAATATAACAAATGATTCTACTTATTTCATCTCCTTCTACTATTTGCGTGCTCAGGGCTGAGAGGTGTAGTACACACTATAAACCAGGCCACATACTGAAGCTGGATGAAAATAGGCCACAACTTTATTGGTTACAGCAAAAACAGGGTTGGATTGTGCATGGGTCTGGATCCTGGCATTGGCCAACCTGCCTGTTGACCAGTGAGATCGAAAACCCAAAGTCAGGACCACCAGGAGTCACGTCTGAATCACCTGACCCCCCAGTAGTGCAGGGATGTGGACACCCAATCCGCACTGTGTGTCCGCTGCCAATCCTGTCCTCCTGGCAACCACCTCCATCCCCAGGCCCCAGTGACCTAGGGATATAGCAGACCCAGATCCAGGACCCATGCCAACCGCCTTACAAGTTGTGACAATAAAAGGCAAAGACACAATCTAACTAAAGTACACAGGATACAACAAAAGAAAAGGAAGGGGGTGGGAGGGACGATGTGCAGAGAAGAACTGAGCTCTGGGAAGAGGAGAGCCTAGCTAAATACAAAATACTTGGACCAGAGGGAAAACTTCCTAGAGCTCTGGCCTGGGCAGAAGCAGCCAATCAATTCAAACCAGCAGGTTTGAACTGATTAGCTGGGAGCTTTTTCCAGCTGCACAAAGGCTGCTGGGTATGAGGAGGTACCCAGCAGCGCTGAGCACATGGCTGGGAAGCCGCATGGCATGGCATGGCAGGCCAACTGAACAGCCCTGCGAGACACCGTGGAGGCAGCAGCAGCACCAACGCCAGCCCAAGCCGCAAATGTGCTGCCTGGTAAGTCGAGCAGCTAACTTATACACAGAATTATCTCAATGAAATCAAATTTCAAAACTTGCTATCATTATATTTTCCCAAGTGTTCTTAAGATACCACATACAGTGTCCTACTCATTCAATAATCTTTCAGGTTTTTCTCCTTTTAGTAAAATTGTAAGTTTGTCCATATGGGTCATATTTAATAATTTCACAAGTCAATCTTTTTCAGTAGGAAGAGTTATTTGTTTCCAGTTTTGGTGTAGATTCACATCCTATTTTAATGTGCTATACCATACATAATGGCTCCATATCTGCAACTCCACTTCTACCGCAGTTAGCTGGATATGACCGTTTTGCCTTGCTTCCCAAAAATATCACTCTACACATGTAACACAATGTATACCTGCATAACAGGGTGTTGGCCACTGCATTTTAAGAAGGTGTAGCCCCATATATATTTTTAAAACTGCTTGTCTTATGCTGAATCAAAATATGATTTCTTTCAATACAGCATTAAATTGAGCCCTAGAATCACAGAATCATACAGTTGGAAGGGACCACAAAGGCCATCTAGTCCAATCCTCTGCCATTTAGAAATACACAGTTGAAACACTCCTGAAAAATACCCTTCCAAATTCTTCTTAAAGACCTCCAAAGAGGGAAAGTGTACCATCCTCTGAGAGAATCTGTTCCACTGCGGAACAACTCTTAAGGTAAAGACTTTCTTCCTAATATTTAGATGGCTTCTTGTAATTTAGATCATTGATTTGTCTTGTAGCCTCTGAAGCAGCAAAAAACAATCTCTCTCTGTCTTCAAGTCATCCCTTAAATATGGCTATCCGAAGTATTATATGCAGTAACTATTTGTCCTGGCATAGCGATGCCAGAGGATCACACACAGAGAAAAAGGATAAACTGAAGGCTCATATGTCGTTGAGGTTTTAAACCCAGTCATAGATGTAATTGCATGGGTCATGCCCCACAATGGTTCTCAAGGTTTGGATCTCCAAATACTTGGGACTTCTGCTCCTAGAATTCTGAACCACTGGTAATGCTGGCTAGGATTTCTGAGCAGTGAGGTCCAAAACATCTGGAAGGCCAAAGCCTGAGGACTGCTGATGTAGGGTATTAACACTCTCACTTCATGTAGATCCTTGAGTACAAATAGGGATCACAAAGCTGAAGGGCATTGTCAGCTGCTACATGGTGCTGAAGAAGTTTCCCCTTGACTTGGGCTTCTTCTACATAACCACATCAGGTTTCATTTCCCAAGCTTTCAGTTAGTGGGCCCAGGTTATTCAGCTGTTCATACCAACTCATTGTTCACCTCTCATGATGGTGCAATTAAAGACAGAGGCTCTTTCCGCACCTTACATTCTTCCAGCACTGGGGAGCGGGGATTGTGCGAGCAGCCTCCAGTGAGAGGCTCTTGTGTCCAGGGTCCTTTGGCTCCACGTGAGTTGCCTGCCTGCGCGAGAGCCCCGCCTCTTCCTTCCGCAGCGCAGCCTGGGAGTTTCCCAGGCTGTGCTGGGGCAGGAAGCACGACCAGCGTAGCTCCGGAGGCTCCACGCGCCAGGTAAGTGCGTGTGGGGCCCAGAAGCAATGCGCGGTTGAGCACCATTTTTGGCTTCTAGCCACAAAATGAAAAGGAGCGTGATTGGCACCTGCCCTACCCTGGAGCATCACGCGATTGTGAGTGCATCGTGCAGATCGCTCCTCACAATCGCGTGATGCTCCAGGCGCCCTTTTGCATGGAAAATGCCATGCGAAAAGGGCCAGAGTTGTAATTACACTGTTTGTCTAAGGCCAAGAAGGCCCAGGCTCAAAGCTGACTTTGTACCAGGCTGTATTATTTCTTGGCTCAATCTATCACCTGGGGCCATGATAAAGATAAAAGGTACCCTGACCTAAACTAGAAGGTGTAGGACAAGCCATATGACATATGTAGGTCTGTCTACTTCTGTTCACAAGGCAATAATTCCCAAGAACTCAATGACATTTGTAAAATATCTTACTATTTAATATTTCTAGTGGTCAGCTTTCCACCAGAGCTTAGAACATCGCTGCAAACACACAGTGGCGGAGCTTGGAGTGTGTGGAGGGCGGGAGGCGTGGCTACAGCAGGAGGGCCATGGTCCCTATGCACGGGGGCATGGCTATGGTGGGTGGGGGCATGGCCAGGGCATGTGGGGACATGGCTATGGGCTGGGAAGGCCCAGAAACATTGCCACATGGGGCACATCGCCCCCCCACCCCACCCCGTCCTGATGTCCCTACGTGACTGCAAACACACACACACACACACACGCACATACACCTCCCTGAACAGCGCAAGAGTTGCCACATACATTTCATCATGATTAATAGCAGCCAACCGCAATCCCTTTTTTGGATTACCTTTACATGAAAAACGGAGTCCACCAGTAAGGAAAGCTTCCCAACCTCACATACATCCTGAAGCCTAAACACTATTGTTCATTGTTATTCTAGTTTGCTGACATACATTCTGAATAGCTATGTGTGCAGAGATGCAACACGTAGACTTCTCCAAGGGTAATTTTGTAGCATCTCTTCGTGAAGAGTGGTTGAATTATACAGTTATGTCTGATGGGTAGAGAAACTCAGCAGTATTTGCGAAGCCCAGCAGACAGCTGTTGGAAAGAGGCAAGAATTGCACAACAAACCATGAAGAGACAGAGAGGAGTAGTCTTTGGTGATAGAAACTTGAGGCATATGGATGCTTTATATTGTTGTTGTTGTTACTGTATTATTAATTTATTGCTCAGAGCACATGCGTGCAACCTGTAGGAAATATAATAGGAAGCACTGCTCCAGATCATGATTTTCCTCCATATACTTTCCCCCATTGCTTTAGTCAAATCGAAACAGATGGCTATCTCTGATACTCAAGACAGATTCTGAATAGCAGCACTTGGGAGTCAGATGATGCCACCTGATCTTGGTCAAAGTTCAGCATTTTCCTTTTTAAAACACTGTCTGATTAGGCTTTTGTCTTATGATTGTCCTGCCTGTTTAACTGAATTTTTCAGGGGCTTCACATGATCTTGACCTCTACCTTTCCCCTTGTTCTTCTACTGTTTTTTTCATAGTTTCCCCGCCCTCCCCTGCTTTTTTTAACAAACCATGGAAAAGCTATTGAGGAGATAAATATGGAATAGTAGCAAAATGCCTTGATTTTTAATGTGAGGAATCCTCTGTCTGGAAATGCCAGAAAAAAACAGGGGGTGGGAGAGGCACCATTTCTGAGTTTTCAGCTGTTCCTATTTTAACAGCTTTCTCCTAACTGCCCAATTTCATCAATCTGATGGGAGTTGAGTAATTGCTTTAATGTGTTGCATTTTTGGCAAAACCCAGTGTTTGTCACTGCAACATTGGCTCGCTGCCACTGTTGTATGTCTTGCTGTGTAAGGCACATTTCGGCAATTAAACTGACATCCAAGGTGTCGCTGGATCTGTTACCTTTAGACATTGCAAACCTATTTGTATTGTTTCAAAAATAAATACACCTCCCCCCTACACAGACGAATTGAAACAACAATGCTACATAGGCTAGCCGAACTGGTTAAGGCTTTTGACAGTTCATACTGAGATAATGCAATCTGTGCAATTCAAAAGGGAAAACAGAAAATTTTGTGTGTGCTTTAAACCCACTGTGGGTCAATGAAGAGATTGGTTCAAGATCTTGTTTGGCCATGAAGACTACTTAATGGCTGTGTGATCTCTTGCACAGTTCAGATAGCCAGTGCTTTGTCTGCCTATGTGGGAGTCCAGCAGCAGGTTTCTCACCCAGCAGGGATTATGTGAAGATAACAGCCAGAATCCTCTATGGCATTTGTGAATGCATAACATAGAGTTATGCACTCATGACTGTTACATATTCATGATCCCTATGTAGCCCTCAATTTAGGGGCTACATTGGGACCATGATAGTCCCCCAGGCCTCACTTACTGGGAAGCAGCTGCGATGATCAATGGGGAGTCTCTTCCCCTGTTTATTGGGAAAAGCTGGCTGACATTCAAAACCTCCTGGTGTGAGCGATCTTCAGCATGAGGGGAATTGCTATAAGGGTTCTGCTTCTGCCTGTTGAACCTGAGATTGTTCATGAGAGGGTGTGGAATCAGCAATCAGCTGCTTCCCAATTGACAAAGGAACAGGCCCCCATCAATCATAGTGGCTGCTGGGTTTTGGAGGAGTTGGGCTGGAATGCACTGTATAGTACCGTGATTACACATACGTATACCCCATACAGGATTCCAGCTGCCAACTATATGAATGAATGCTTCTATCTGGAAATGTTTTTTTCCCCCTAAAGTTTGCAAGATCTTTACCATGACTGTATGAACCACAACTCATGCATATCAGTGCCTCAGGAATGAGGAATCTGTAGAACAGGCAAGAGCGATCCACTGGAGAGTCATACCCTCCAGTATTTTGCAGAGGAAAACTGGGACATGGGTAGCCAAGCAACATCAGAGTCTGGTCAAGATGCAAAAACTTATTAAGGGGAACGAACACACAAGCTTGGAGAGGATATAGTAGTTTGCTTTTGCCTGAGCCTACTGGGAAAGGCGAGATTCTTCCCTCACCTCTCCTCTCTAACCCTGCTGAATTCACTGGGTGGAAACTACTTTTGCACTTTGAGTTCATTTTCAAACAAGTGAAATAAGCTGAAGAGAAAGGGGGAAAGCAGAAACGGTAGAGTAAAACTGGGTGTTTTAAAAAATATCTGATAAAGGGGGACAACAGAGGATTAAATGGGACTGTTCATGCCAGTTTGGGACAGTTGGAGGCGCTGGCACATCATCAGAATGTCACTGCTGCCTAAGTATATCACCAGAAGTTAATGCTCTTGACCTGAGAATATTTTCTCCCTTCCCTTCTCCTGTTGCATTTACTCCTTTTCCTTCCCCACTTCCCGATGTCAGCTTCTCCTTCCTTTCTCATTGCCTCATGTCATTCTCTTCCAACTGCCTCCCCTTCCTCCTTGACTAGTTTCTCTTACCCTGCTCCTCTGAATAGGCACCATTCAGTCCAATCCAGAATGGGTCCAGATTGGATGACATGAAGCTACATGAGTTCCAGAGCCAGTAAAAGTGCATGAAGTAGGTTGGTATGGTGGAGCCCAGCAAAATGTTTTCCCTTGATCTAATGATATGGTGTGGCAGGAAGGTATTAGACTGAAGTTTGAATGACATCTTTAATTTCCAATCCATGACAAGAATTTCATTTGTATTTACTCCTCCTCCTCCTCCTCCTCCTCCTCTTCTTCTTCTTTTTAAAATAATAATCATTATACTTTTTATTGGAAATAAATTGTTATAAATTATATATTACACATTGCCTATTCTCAAATACTTAATACAATACCTTATAATTAGTATAAGATACATTTGTCTCCATATCTCAATCTTAACTATCCATAAAATATTCACTATGTGTTATAAATTCAATATAACTAATGACACTAATATCAATTAACATTCAAATCTCATCATTTGTTCATATTCCACACATCCTTTGTATGTATACCTATTTTTTATATTTGTATATTGTATGTTAAAATAATTTGAAATTGCACCCAACAACAAACTATATTTGAAGATTTAATGTTTTAAATCTCCAATATCCAGTTTTCCCTGTTTCTTTTCCTATACTTTGCTTTCAAATACTCAAATATTGCATTTTGCAATTCAAAAAGAGTGAAAGCAGATTGGGATTGTGTCATTTATATTTTCTGAAACTTCTAGTCATGGTGTTTGTGGGTTAGGTTTGGGTGTGATATCATTCAATATATATTCACCTGTTTTCTTTCCCCTCACTGTTTAACTTTGGGGCTCCTCAGGGCTAGGTAGAGTTTAGAAAGAGACTGAGAAGACTTAAGTGTGTGTTTGTGTATTTGTTTGTTGTTAGCTTAGGAGGGTGAGGTCTTTCTCTTATTTGTTTGTTTGTGCGCTGCTTGTGCATGTGCATTTCTGAGACATAGCTTAGGAGAGTTTGTTTTCTGATTTCCTTGGGCTTAACATTTTGGAGCTATGTGTATGCATGCCTTTCTGAGGCTGAAGAGAACTTTTCTCATTCTTCTTAGCCTTACACACATTCCCCTATTTTGTTTCTGGCTAGGAGGGAAGGGCTGTTTCAAGGAATGAAAGAAAGCAAGTGTCTCTGTGTCAGGAGCCATTTTAAAAACCTTGGCTGAGATCCTGTGTCAGAGGTTACATGCTACAGTGATGGAGCTACATGGCTGAGAAGATACACAGCCATGCTAGTGAACTGTGATGATGCACAATGGGGGGGCTGTGCAAAATGCTGTTTGCCCCAAAAGGTGGGGGACCTTGAGGTCCTCCAGCAGTACCCATGCCTCCATGAAAAGGTGGGGAAATATAGCTCAGAAGGGAGGCCTGCAAGAGGTGACATAACTTTACAGGATCTTTTCACCAGTGTATACCAGTACTAACTGTAGGACACCAGTTGGAAATAAAAAAAAGAATGACTATATTGGGGAGGAAATTCACACACACACAAGTAATCAAGCAGTCTTATTAACCATACAAAGCTAACAGAAGGAAAGGAGGGAAAGATTTGATAGTGAGGAGATTTGGGGGTGGAGAGGGCGACAGTTACCACTCCTGGAGAAGAGGATTGAGGTGGAGTGTGTGTCAGACAGGGCATTTGAGGGCAGTACAATGAATTGAAATCTGGGGGCCCTAATAAAGCGTAACATGCCATGTGTGCTCAAGGTAGCAGCAAGAAGCCAGGGGCTGAGCCAGGTTTAAATATCCCCTTTTCTGCCCTGATGGAAATGTGTGAATTGTTCTCTGGTATTTCTGACAAAGGGGTCTGGAAGGTTGTGATTGTCTTTGTGGCAAGTGACAAAGTATGGAAGGAAATCACAATAGCCTCTTAATGACTGGAAAGGTGAGGGAACAAAAAGATGGTTTCTGTGGGAAAGAGGTAATAGGATGTCAGCGTTTGGATGCTCCTTCTAGCAGCTACATTTGCTATTGTCTTAGGCTTGGATACTTTAGAGAACCATCTAAAACTCATCAGGTTCACTTTTCCGATTGATCCTCCTAAACCTATGACCTGGCCAAGCTGAGGCCCTTTGTCCTAGCTGCAGGAAGCTTCCAATTAGAGTCCTTTTAATTTCCACACAGCTTTCAGCCATAAGTGCAAGATTTATATTTACTTCATGCCAATTAAACAATATTTATAGTCAATCATACTTCATCAAAGATTGGGGGTGTATGGCATGGTAACAATGTTCTGCTGTGCAGTTGTGCAACAGGGGCTCCCATTGTGCAATGGGCCCCAAAGCACAATTTATTGTGTTTTGGGACACATTGTGCATCATGCTAAATTATGCATCCAGACAAATGTGTCTGGATGCATAATTGTGCATTGTGAATTGGGATCCTTGTGCAATAGTCATACTGCTAGTGCAGTTTTCACAATGGTCTCAGAGACATAACTATGTCTTCCTCTCCTCCTGAGAATACAAGTACTGCACAACACTGTGATTCACCTTTATATGATTGTAAGTCAATCTACAATAATATAAAAATCTAACAGGATGCCCAGCTTTAATTTTTCTGTTACTGATTTGGGATTAGGAAGGCCCTTTGAATGACAATCACTGTACAGTATGCTTTAACTCTCTGCCTGCATGTTAGACTGAGGTCTATTTGTTCATCCAAAAATTTAGTTGCTAAATAAATAATTTGGAAGTCTTGGATTAATACATCAGTCAAGTTGCACGAATTGGTAAGGTTGAGTGGTCAACAGTTGCTGCTGCTGTTTGCTGTGTGACTTCAAGTCGTTTCCGACTTATGGTGACCCTAAGGCAAACCTGTCACAAGGTTTTCTTGGCAAGATAGAATCATAGAATCATAGAAACATAGAGCTGGAAGAGACCACAAGGGCCATCCAGTCCAACCCCCTGCCATATAGGAACACACACTTAAGGGACCCTCAGGAAATGGCCATCCAGCCTCTGTTTAAATACCTCCAAAGAAGGTGCCTCCATCACACTTTGAGGCAGTGCATTCCAATGTCGAATGGCTCTTACCATCACAAAGTTCAGAACAGATATGTTCGGAGCCAATTTGCCTTTGCCTTCCTTTGAGACTGAGACTGAGAGTGGGTGACTTGCCCAAGGCCGGTCAGTGGCTTTCCCTGATTGAGCAGGGATTCGAACACTTTTCTACAGAATTGTAGTCCCACACTCAAATCACCACGCTATGTTGGCTTATATCAGTGACAGCAAGACAACTTCAAACATTAGTGGAGTGAGGAATGAACTTTAAAGCTTCGTAATATTAAAGCTCTCCCAATTGCTAGCAATTTGGCAGTTAATTGCCTCTTTAGGATATATCATACCCTGAGGTTTCATCAAAATGTATGCAGAAACAGACAAATCCTAGACATTTAGGTTCACAGTAGAAGAGAATGGGAGCACTGATTTGTATCAAGGATGAGAATTATGAAGCACCAGTATCAGCCACTCAGCCACGTATGAACGACCAACAAGCTTATTAAGCTCCCAAATTTGGATACTTGACAGGAACAGCTAACTTGGTGAACTGGAGGGGCTGAGCTCCTAGAAAGGCAAAGTGTACACCTGGCCAAGCTGTCACTGGGTATAGTTACAGAAATCTATCTGCTGTAGAATGATCTCTTCCCAGGCACTAAAGGCAGCTCTCATGACCATCAATGTCTTTGATTCATTTCGATGCTTTTCAGGTCACAAGGATGTGTGGTAGAGAATAAAAATTTAGGGAAATGGTAGAAATGGAATTTTCCGTGAGGTGTGATCAGAGAGCCTGGAACTTTTTTTAAATGCTGTGTGTGTGGAGGGTGTGTATGTCAACATTGGCAGTCTGGTCTCTGCAGAAGGAGGAAGGAAAAATACTTTCCCCATCCATTATCACTGAAACATTCTTAAAAGTGATGACTCCTACAAGCGCAAGGTGTGCTTAACGGTGTCCTCCATGTGTTCAATGTAGCTTACTTCCAAATAAATGTGCATAGGACAGTTTTCAGGCAGGTTTTATAATTCCTGGGAGAGTTGTTACCCTGATTTCTGGGGGTCCCGGGAGGGACACCTAAATGTGCTCAAACAATGGGGAGGGAATTAGCACAGAGCACAAGTTGGCAATGCGAGAGGCAGGGTAACGTAGCGAGATCTTGAACCCTATGTCTACGGGGTCAGGCCGAGTCAAGGATGAGGCAGATGTTGAAATTAATAATTGTTTTATTTAAGCACAATCAAACAAATGTATGCAACACACTCATGCAAGAAACTATAGAAATAAAGGTAGGAGTGGATAGTGGGATTTTTGAGGAGGTTTGGTATGGGAAATACTATACCTGTCCTGAAGCCCAGTTAGAAGCGGAGAAGCTGGGGAGCGTGGATCTCAGCGCGCGGAGCTGAGAGGAAGGCTCGCTGGACAAAGTGACAGCAAGGCGGGATGGAAGCCAAGAGCGATCCGAGGAAGCGCTCAAAGTCAGGGGTTCTTATAGGGAAAATTGTGACTGCAGGCTAATTTGTACTTGGGGAAAACAATGAGTTTGGGGCTGGAGACAAAGCCTCCGAAAAGTCAGTATTTGAATGATTGAGTTATAGCCAAATTGTCAATAGAGTAGCCAGTATGCAAACGCGGAGTGATTGAGCATGGGGCAGGGGATCTTTTTAAAGTAGCATGCATACATAATTGTGGTACTTGCCTCGAGGTCTCCTGAAGCTGCGAGTCGGCTATTTCTGGCCTGCCTGTATTTGTTTGGAATATTACAGCGATTATTGGCCTAGCCTGTGTGCGTGCTTGTCCGGGGGCCTCGCAAGCACGTGGAGAGGAATGGGTATAGAAGGCCGAATTATTGATATCAAAAGATATCTTAATATCCCAGAAGCTCGGGCTAGCAATGGCGGTAACAGAGTTCAATGTCAATCACTGTCTCAGTATTAAGATAGTGCTTGATCATTTAGTGCCCTTCTGATTGACAGTGCCTGAGAAGACTGAACTACATAGGAGTCTTGAGTGTCCAATTCTGCCAGATCATTTGGGGCTCTCATCTTAGGAGGGCTCAGTCTAATCTTAGGTGGGTCCCAGCCCTCCCATTCAGGAGTCCATGAGTGTCATGAGAATTGTTCATCGCTATAATCCAGCTCAGAAAAGGATCAGGCAAGTGTCCCTCTGGCATTTAGTGTAGGGAAAGGAAAAACCTGATTCATTGCTTCCATCCGTGAAAGACCTGTTGCCACTTGTGGCTTCATGCTGCTTACCTCAAGATGAGCTCCTCCTCAGGACATAAGATATGGTAGGATATATGTGTTTATATACACTGGATGCAACAAGGCCTTAGTGGGATGTACCTCCCACCACAATTCTCCTTTCAGAAAAATAGCAGGGGAATTCACGTATCCCTCGTGTGATTTTTCATGACAGCCATAATTCTCTGCTCCACTAAGCCAGGAATTTCTCCTGAGCCTTCCAAGAAAGTTGGAATGTTTTGCACCCAGTGCAAAATCTAAGCCTGGCTCGAGTATTTGGGAATCTATTTTAACTAAACAAGAAAGAAGGGAGTGGAAGGATGAAAATCTTCAAAAGTTCCATCCTAGCATAAAAGGAGGAATAATTACAGCTATTTTTTCTCCTCTGTGGGAGAAAACGAATATTCCTCCAAAGTATTTTTCCAGTTCACAAACATCCTGAAGTGTTGTAGAGGAATTGTTCTGTGGAGAAATATATGTGACTTTTTGTTGAAAACCCTGTTTTCTGTGGAGAAAATAGGTTTCCTACACAGTGAATAATGTTTTCTGTGCAGGAAGCTTATTTTCTCTTTAAAACCAACAAAAACACCAGGTATTTTGTGCACATGTTTTTCTCTGAAAAATAACTCTTGAACATCACTTTGGGAAACTGGATAGCAGGAGAAAAATTTTCAAAAAAAATCTTGATTACCTATCATGCTTCCTGTCAGGGTTTTCCAAATGTCAAGAAAGCTGTTCTTTTGACCTGGAAACAAGTAATCGTGAATGTTCTTTCCTTCCCTATGGAAGTGTGTTAACTCTGCCCACTCTGCTCGTAACAGTCTGAAAAGGAAAGACCGATGTATGTGTGGAGGCTCTCCAGATGATGGGAATGACAAAGAACTCATTTTAAAACATAGTGGAGAGAGTTCCAATGCAAAGAAGGGGCTTTCTTCATGAGAAGGAAGATCAGGGGTTTTGTATGCTTCCCTTCCCTGTGTGTTTGCTTAAAGTTGATTAGCAAATGCCCAAATACAGCTGATACTATTAACTTACTCATAATGATGCCTCTCCATACCATTCTGCATATATTAATTTATACTCAGTTCTGAAGACCAAGAATATGGTAATCACATTTTTACAAGAGGTCCTTTCTTAAATGGTGAAGATTATCTGTTTGTCACAGAATGTGATTCTCCTTTCCCACACTTCTTAATATGTTTTGACAATTGGTTTTTGGAAGGTAAATGTGGGCTTAATTTAAAAATCTTCTGAAGTGCATATCTCTGAGGAAATGCCATCATGGGAGGGAAAACAAGCTTATTAGGAATATCCATTCCACTTAATGTCTGATTTGACATACATTTCCAAATCATGCTGAACAATTTTAAAAGAGATCAAAGTGGGCATTGTATATATAAACAAATTCAGGATTGTGCCTAAGGCCCCACCCAATATCACTCTACAAGTAACCCCCTCCCCTGAAACAGTTTATTGTTGGGCCTATCTAGAACAGTGAGATTGATCATCAGGCTCTGTTTGTCTGGCAATGTTTACTGGTTTCCAGCAGCATGAGTCAAGGTATCATACTCCTATTTAGAATTCCTGGGTTCCTTCCATGCCCTAGTTCATTTCAGTTTGTTAAAGATTGTGTATTTGCTTATTTGAATGAGCATCTTTTCTTTTTTCTTCTTCTGTAACTTTAATGCCTTCCACAAGGGGCTAGTAAGAGGTAGATTATAAAAAAGTGCTTCAGGCAGCAAGAAGCAAATGTATTCTGCAGCATAAATATTTTGTGACATGTAAAACCCATAGACAGATGCAAGTCTTAACCCACACTTACTGAATAATTTTTGAAGGCACACATACTGACAGGATAGCAAAGACCGGACTGATCCTTTTATTGAACTGAAAATCATTTTCACTCATCATCAGCAAATATTCTGGTCTTCTGTGTAGAAACTTTTCTTTAGCCATTGAGTATAAGGAACCTCATAGCAAAAATAAAATAATATAAAATAAAATGATAAAAAAACCATAACTTCATTTTTATATGGATGGCTTTTGAAATTGTTTTGAATTTTAAAACCATGTTACTTTGAATTGCTGGCTTTTTGTTTGTTTGTTTCTGATCTATTGCATAACACCAACTTGGAGCAAATCTGCTCAGAAAGGCAGGCAATCAGTCTGTTGTTGCTGTTGTCACCACCACTGTCGTCGTCATCCCGATCTTGTTATATAACTTCTTCCTCAATCAAAGCACTCTTTGGCATGTGCTTACTGAAATGTACTGGTTTTCTCACTCTATTTAAGTCAGATACTACCTCTTTTTTTTTTCTTCCTCCTAGAAGAACTGTTAATGATTTCCAGGTGTCCATAGTTAAATACCAGGGGGACAATTAGCCATTGGCTATGCTGAAATGCTGCACTCAATTATTTTAGCAACATTTGAGAAACTCCACTCTCCTCTTTTCAGTCTCATGTGCTCTCCTCTTCCTACGTGGCTGAGACGTAGACTGGTAGCTTCTGCTTCTGGATAAAGTTGGCTTACTATGCCATCCAAAATAAAGCCATCATTTGTTTAAACAAGTCAGATTCAGAAGCTCTGAAGTTGGCTTGTTTGAAACTAATAATACTTAATGTTAACTAAAATTTGTCAGCTTGGGCTCTTGATGCATGGCATATTAAATTAGGGGTGGGCCAACCAAATCCTCGAAGCCTTTGCAAGGATTTGAGATTCGGGAATCCGAATCCCTGTGCCAAAATATGCAAACCGAATCTTTCGAATCCACCACCCAAACAGTTTGTTGGAGACTGGGATGCCTGAAAACCTGGGAGACCAGGACACCTGAAAACTTGAGAGACCAGGATGTCTGAAAACTTGGGAGACTAGACACAAAAGGGGAGATGGCAAGTAGGTGAATTTTTCCCTTGGAGTAATAATGGCCTTTGCTAACAATTTCACAAATTACATCTAGGGTTGTATTTTAAGATATTTATATTGAACATTTCATATTTAAGTTCAGCATTTGACTGGAAGCTACAGGCTTTTGATTTCAAGGACAGCTGAAACATTCCTTTGCATAGCTCACTTGCAAACCTCTTTCACACACAATTCTGGAGTTTCTAGTTTTACAAGGTGTCACAGCCTTCTCTGCTAAAGTGTGCTGGTGCTTCATCAAACTACAAATCCCAGGATGCCAGAAGGAGCTATGCAAAGAAAAGCCAGTTTTGACCTGGATTATCTCTCTACTGTAGTATGTGGCCCTGTTTACACAGGCAGGAAAAGGTGGGATTAAGCCACATTTTCCTGCCTGTGTAGAAAGGGTCTTCATGACATTTTCAGTCTGGGGAGATCCTGAGGCAAAACTATGACAATAGTCTTGGCCAGATTTCTTCAGAGGGAGGTTTGCCTTTGCCTAGGCTTTTGCTAAAGCTGAGAGAGCGTGTCTTGCCCAAGATTATCCTTCTCTCCCTTGCTTTTTAAACTCTTTTTTAAAAAAAGGATTTGAAAGATTTGAGATTCGTGAGATTCATGGATTCCCAGAACCTTCCAGGGATTCAGATCCGGATTTAGAAAATTCTGGATTCGTCCCACCCCTATATTAAATCCACAACAGCCACTGTTTGCTCCCACTCTGGAAGCCACCTTACCACATGACATTGTCACCAATCAGGTGCTATCCCGGCTGCAAACCATGGGAATCCTGTTGTTTTTCATTTTTGGGGAAAATCCGACAATAACTGGCCTTTCCCACAGCAATCCCAATAGCTGGGCCCATGCAGAGCCTCCATCCGGCGTCTTTCCATAAATGATCTGGGAGTGGGTGGGATGTGGGAGTCTCTGCCTGTCCCTCTCTCAGCAACTCCCAGGGGAAGCTCTGCCCAGCAATAGGGCTGCCACTGGCCTCATTGCACTGGCAAACACTCAAGGAGAAGTTGGCCAGGAAGGCCACCCGGGGGGTGATATCAGTGCCAACCCCCATGACATAAGCCCCCAGGGTCCGTCCGAATTTCAATATTTTTTTTAAAGCTGGAGCCACAGTTAGGATGATAGTGCCTGCCAGTGGGCACTCATGGGTGTCAGGCGGCCCAGCTCCTAATGGGGAAATGGCCAGGAGCTATCACAAGGATTACCTGTCCTCCCCTCCACCTCCTGCCCATCCCCATTGTCATTTTGGAGATAGCCAAAGTTCTGTTGCTGAACTTCCTTTGGGGCAGACACAATAAACCATTACCACTATCTCTCATGCTAATGTTACCATGGCTGTCTGCAAAATTTTTTTAAAAATAGACCAATCAATCAGGAGCGGTGGGGCAGAGACAGGGTAGGACCTGAGAGTGGCCAAGGACACTGAACTGCATAACAGACACCAGATGCAATGCTGGTGCTGTCCCGTGAATGCCCAGGTGCCTGCAGAAAAATAGAGGCTGCATACTGGGCCGAATCTGCAATTAGCAATCCCGTGGTGACACTGGACCACTGCTCGATTGAGATATGCTGTGGAAAGGGCCTTGGGTAACACAACAAGTCACAGCCCGCTAGAACTGGAAGCAAAGACCTGAAATCTATTGGCTAGTCTCTACAAGAGTAGAGTTGTTGCATGGTGTTTTATGGCCCTGTGCACTCCCAAGATTGATATGATTTGATTGGCAAATATTATTTAATTGGCACATACATCAATTGGCATTGTTATAAAATGGAACCCGAGGTGGTTCCATGTCAAGCTGGACAGAGGAAAATTACTGACTGAAAACATGAAATTGCAAGGCAGGTCAACCCACACCCCTCTAGGTGCAGCCGAAGTCATTGTCAGGCAGATTACCCAGCAACTCCAGAGATAATAGGTTTAAGATGAAGCTGGAACCTCTCTGTGCAGAAAAGGAAGGTTCTCACCAAACTGTGATTGTTTCAGTCCTGTTCCCTCACACTTGGATGTCTCCCTGCATAGTCTCCCAAACATCTCCACAATACAGTTATTATGACAGCAATTATTCCTTTGTCACCTAAACACTAAGACCATTAACTTCATCCTACCTCATTGTTTGTGTTGTAATTCCCATTGTCCACTTGGCTGGGAGAATCATTCACATCCATACCCAAAGGTTAGCTTTTGGGTTTAAAAACCCTCAGTTTTGAGCAGTTCAGTGCAGTCTCTTGCCTTGCTGAATGCCACGCTGCCACCCAGATTCCGGAATGAGAACTGTCCTTGGGTTCAGATCTAAGCCACATTGCTACTTTCTTCACTTTTCTTCAGACTGGTAATTATCACCTAAACCCTAAAATTCCTCTATCCACAACTATCTTCCCTTTATCTTTTGGTTAGCTCTTGTGTGAGTGTGTGACTGTTTGGATCTTTTGTGTGCATCTGTGAATCTTTCAATAAAACACATTTTTAGTTTACATTTTGGATTCTGTGGCAGATTCTCCCCTGTGTGACCCCGTAAACATTGGTGGAAAGATCTCGTTAAGTTAACCCCCCTTTCACAGACCTCCTAATTTTGACCTAATTAATCCCTTCTGTCAGGTGGATATACTGGCATTATGGGTGGACCCCTGAGTCACCCACATTTTGGAGTAACAGGTGAGTCAACACACAAGTAGATCAAATTCATTTAATGGGTCTTGTCCAGTTGAGAATAACAATAGGATACAGACCAAAGCTTTTGGTTGAACCACCCTTCCCAGACAAGTGAAAAGAGGAGAGATAAGCGAAGAATGTATGAGTCCAGGAGAAGGCAAGGCTCATTTATGTCTCGATAAGCCAGGGCATTGAACCTTTTTTTTTTCTTTTTCCCACAGACTGATGTTAAAATTCCAATATGAGGACATTTTGAAAGGATGCATCCCAGTTGGTGGCAGGAATCAAAGTAAAAGGCATGGAGCCAATGATAACATGGGATAGATGCAATTCTTAATCCTGTATTTTCCAACTTTAAGCACAAACAGTATGGTGAAATCAAAGAGGAAAAAGAAAATCTAAGCACCCCCAAAAGGCTTATGCTCATTTACTTTTGAGCAGCAATTTGTGATCATGCCCAAATTCATCCATTTTCATGTGCACTCAGAAATAATTGAAGGAACAACCAGCACTCATTCCAAATACACACACACCAAAACTCTGACTCATCTCACAAAATAAATCAAAGGAAGGAATGGGTAATCTTCATTTAAAAAAAGAAAAAAAAACAGATCACTACCCATCCCACAAAATAAATCAAATTCTCATACACTTTAACAGTGTTGCTTAGTAATGACAGCACAGGAACAAATCCATGAGCTGAAGCCTATATCTGTTCCTGAGTTGTGTTAAAGTCTTCTGAGTTATTCTGAAACCATATGGAAACTTTCAAAGGCTTCCAAAGCACTCCAGCACATGCCCAAAGGGCTCTGAAGTGCTCCCAGAAATGACCAGCAGTTCAGTGCCAGGTGAGGTTGGAATCCATAGGAAAAGCACACACTGCATTTTGTTCACTCAAAGCTCTTTTTTTTTTTTTTTAAAGGGAAGGGTAGCGTTGTCCATTAAACATTTTAGGCCCAGTGCCTAGAGCTTGTGAAAAATTTAGGGCTTATAAAAACAGGATTTTAGGGCCTACACAAACATCTCTAGTGGTACATTGAGATAAGGCAGAGAGTCAAATACAGGAGTGCCTAGGGCCTATGAAAACCTAAATGCACCCCTGGAAAGAGGGCAAAAAGGACAAGCAACCGTTGGCTCAGGAATTGGACAATGAGATGGGAGAGAATTAAGAGCACAGCAGTAGTTATTTGATGGGGTTACTTTTTACCATCATAGCAAAAAATAAACTTCTTGCATTGTTGAAAATGTCAGTCTGCACTAAATAGACAAGTAAAATGAAAAGAAAACTTGACTTTCTTCTTGGACTGGGTGATCCAAGTCTCACAGCCATTCTGCCCAACACTGTTATAGTGCTATTATTCCACTTTCCTATGTCACCCTGGGGTTTGCCATTTGTGGGGAGGGATTTAGAATTCTCAACCAGAAAGCTCTTTGGCCTCAGTAAGCTAGAAACCCCAGAATTCCACAGGATGTTGAAAGTGGAACAATAGCACTATAACAATGTAATGCGGAAAGGCCCTCTATACTTTTAAGGCAAATGGAGGGAGGGAGGGAAAACCAATGGCAGTCCACATTTGACAGTGTTTAAAAACCAACAACAACTTTAAAAAAAATCACACAATTTCTCTTGCTTTTGATGAATATTTTTGCATAAATGTAAAGTAAAAGGAAAGTTTGAAAATACTGGAAAAGTTAATATCCTAATGTTATATCTTTGAAAAGGCCATTTGTTCCTTGTTAATCTTGACTTAAGAATGCTGTTACTTGCCAGTAACACATTACTAATGCATTGCTTTGCCATTGTTTTTCACTTGCTTAAAAGTGCAGAAGGCAGCCAAAAACCCACAAAAGTATCATTTCAAAGTAATGAGTAAACATTACTTGTTATACCATACCCCAACAATGTTAATTGTCACGGTGCTGTTTGCCAAAATAGGTTTCTTTGTTGTCTCATCATTCCCCACCCCTATAATGAGTTACAAGTAATATTCTTACTTCCAGGCAGATCCTTACTAGCTCCGGTTATGAGGAAGGCTAACTAGCTGTCTAAAATCCCCAAAGCCACCAGATCTTATCTAATCTTGGGAACTAAGTAAAGTTAGTTCTGGTTAGTATTTAGAATGGAGACCACCAGGAAATACCAGCTATTGTAGGCTATATTTAGCAGAAAGCAATGATAAACCTCCTCAGAATATTCCTGCTACAAACATTTTCAAAAACAAGGGTGTGTGTAAAAGTAACAGAATAGGCAACTAGATGGAGAGGTCACATTTATCTGTTTTCCTATGGAAACTTTGAATATTATTTTATATGTATTTTTATCACTTCTCAGGTATGCTACGAAAACTGATCCTTGGCTGTCAAGTTAGCCTTGTAGTTTGTACATTTGATAGAATGGTCTGGATGTTGTATTGTGACCTGACTGTTTTACAATAAAGTATGTTAAAAAAAAATATTAACAAAACCCCTATCATATGGTCACCATAAGTTGGAATTGACTTGAGGGCACATGACAACAAATAGCTAACTGAAGCACCATCTTTGAGCAAGCTGTCATCCAAAACTCCCTGTGCTTCTGAGATTCACCAAACTTTTAGCTTTCATGAGACTATTAGGTGGAAAGGCAGAATGCAATTTAACAAATAAGCAACAAGTAAATACCTAAGAAGAAGATCTCTATGGTCTGGATTAGGAAACTTCATGTATGGAGCACAGACTCCTCATACATGATTCTGTTGTTTCTCTCAGACTACACCATCCAGAAACCGTCACAAGTATTTACATATTTGTTTAAGGCCTGTTATCTTCCTCTCTTTATCAGTGCAGGACAGGTAAGTGAGTGGGCAGGAAATGCTACACTGTTGTTCAAGATGATAAGTCAGATCCTCAGGATTATGAAATGGATTTCAAAATTACATGACATTTGTTTTTAATTTATACTGAAAAATTGTATCCCAGAGATAGGAGCTAATTATATTTTTAAGGGGTTTTCTGTATAGAAATGATGGGCCAAAAACCTTCATTCACTGTGGATTTCTTGACTTCAGGCTGTAAGAAAATCAGATGGAATCACCAGATAAAGAAAATGTGAAACACTTGTTTCATTTTTTCCCCTGATCATCTTCCCTTCTCTGAGTACCAGTGTTGGCAAAGTGCCGTGTATTTAGCAGAAGATGTTTCCTCTCACATGGTTGCTCAGCCTTTTAGCCTTTTGAAGCATACTCCTAATCTTGTTTATTACCATTGATTCATTTTCCCAACACCCAAATTCCTTTAAGCAATTACTTTATTGACTTGGCCTTTTAAACCTTGTGACCATTGACTTTGCATTTATATTCTCGTATGGCAGTTCTCATGACAGTACAATACATTCCCTCTGCCTGATTCTTCCTTTTTGTATCACATATTTTTCTTGACTCTTTTCTTCTCCCTTTTCAGCTTCCTTTCTTCTTCCTTCTTTAAATTTCACTATGGTGTTCAGCAAATGAACAATTTCAGCCTTTACAATACTCCAGAGAAGCAGATATTTTCTAGTACCCTGCAAAATCAATAAAAGCTAGAACATTGTAGGTAAAACAATATAGGACCCAATTCAATAAAATGGTCACATGGTTCAGCAGATGTTGCATGCAGAATTAAGTGTTTCATCTTAAGCCTGTTGGTTTTATGTCCTGAACTGTGGCCATAGGCAAAATGGATTCATGAAAATCATTGTTGTTTTTCCCATTGATTTCCATGAAATCTACAAGGTGTTATCCTTATGTGTGTGGGAGGGATGTAAAAGTAGTTTGAGAGAGGGCACAGAAAGGCTTATGAAGCAATGACAACAAAACTGAATCAAAAAGTCAAATCTCCTTTTTGTGAATTTCCTTTCATTCCATTAGATCATGGCCACAATGGACTTGTAAAAGCTACAATGGTGCTTAATTTAGTGGTGCTCAGATTGTATGAACAATTACATAAAACTTTCAGATTAACTGGATTGTGTATCTGGATATCAAAACTCAATCTGATGTTGTATATTGAACATCCAGAGTGGTGTGCCAATTGTTTAAACACCACTTCTGTGTTAGAGCGCCTCCAACTTAAAATATAGCAGTGACATCACTGTAGTATGCTAGCATCCAGAGACCCCAAACTGTTGTATGGCCTCCAAGCTGTGAATTGTGTTTGCCCTTTTCACCTTAGTCTCATAAGCAGCTCTCTAGCAACACCTGAGAGACATAACTCCTTGTTAATTATGGCTTTGGATATTGTAAAAGCAATTGGTTGTTTAAGCTAGAAGTTGTTAATGATCCCAGTTGCAGGAATGAATTTGGGTCATAAACTCAATTACCTCAGCAAAGAGTGTAGCATCTGATTATCCCTGAAGAGAGGGGAAGATACGTTTCTTTCCCCACCTCCCCATGTAATAGCAAACATAGGGACTTCACTGCGTGGTTAGGGGTTTAAGCATTTTACTCAGTCACCATTCTAATAAAACTTATCCCCAGAGAATGTACCTATTAGCTTTGATGGAGAAGAGCCTCTAATAGTACCAAACCTAGGCAGATTGACTTGGGAATAAGTCCCTTTGGGCTCATTGCAGCTTGGCTTTGGTGCATTGTGGTCCTTTTCCACACAACGATGCTCTCACCCATTGTCCTGTCACAATCCCAGGAGTGCTTCTGCCAGGATGGGAGCACGTCCCCAACGCTCCCCTCTGCACCTGAGCAGCTGCCTGCAGAAGGGAGCGAAAGGGACACATTCCTTCCTTCTGCACTGCAGCCAGCTATCTTCCCATGCTGCAGTGAGGAAGGAAGTGTGTGATCATGCTTCCAGCCCTTCCATGTGGCCAGCGGCAACACGGCTTGAATGATTGGAGGCCGTTGACAGAGTTCTTCTGTCAACGATATACCCTGCAATTATGCCATCTGGCTATGCGAGAAGGGCAAGACCACAACAATGTCATGTGGAGGTTTCGTCACGGTCCAGTCTTCTCGTATCCCCTTGCTGGGAGGACTCTGTCCTGCAGAAAGGGCCACGGATAGGACTTCAGCTTTACTTTATTACTATTTTTATGCTATCGAGTAGGAACTGAGTCTCAATGAATTCAGTGGGCATTAGTTGTCACAGCCTTTTTTAGGTTGGTGGGCTGTCCTCCCTGCAAGATACTGAAAACCAAAAATACCCTTAGAAGAAAATACATTTCCTTCCATCTGAAGAGGAGATGTTGAGAAGATTAATGAGATAATGACTGTTAAATCATTCTGTCTGTCTGGTGTATCAAGCAGATGATAATGATTTCATGCTAAAGATAGAAGGCTGAGACAGAGAGTGGTGTCTGGGTCAAATGTTGAGGGAGATGGTGGGGAGGGAGAGATCCATTTTCGAGAACAACAGCAATAGCACCAGAAAGGAGTGCAGTCTTAATTTATGGTCTGTTGATATGCAGAAATAAGTTTTGTTTTTAATGCTGTGTCTAGTTCTGACACTGTTGCTAGTCACAGACAATCGGCTCGTATACAAATGTGAGGGTGTGTATAGACATATGTGTGTTTTTCCTCACATCTGTATTCACATACTATTCTTCCCAATGGAGCTTCTCTGTCTGAAACTGCCAGTGCGTGTTCATCTGTATCATAACCCTACATTCAGCAAACTTCAGGAATCTGAATTGTTATTGATGGTGTCATTGACATAAGCATCTGTTTACATGGGCTTTTATTTGCAATATTTTGAAGTATGTGCACAACTAACAAGAGCAGTTGAAGTGGTCAGGAAACAAATCAAACCATTAAAAATGTGAAAACATCCAATGAAAATGCCTATAAAGAGTACACATATGCCAGTACAAATCCTTGTATTCCAGTCCAGTGCAAATATTTGAACTATCTGCCTTCACATCTTTATCCTACGATACGGTCCAGTGGATCTCTTTCAAATGGGGCTATTCTGCATGGGTACCAGTGATTTCTTGAGGCCACATACCTTAGAAATCCTTCATAAAGTCATGTCCAGAGACAACTGAGGCCATTTCCTCACTAGACTGTTATAGTGCTATTATTCCATTTTCAACATCCTACGGAATCCTGGGGTTTGCAGTTTAGGGAGGGACCTCAAAGGCCCCTCCCTGAACTGCAAACCCCAGGATTCCATAGGATGTTGAAGGTGGAATAATAGCACTATAACAGTCTAGTGTGGAAATGGCCTGAGACACTCAACCAGGAGATAAATTCAAAATGTCTTACATTGGATTCTGAACATTGACCTTGGATAACAATTCTGACTATACTGATAAAGAAATATGTATGGGCATATTTTAGGGTCATTTTAGACTTTTGGTGGTAGATTCAAGTCTGAAAGCCTAAGTCATTCTCAAAGGTCTGCAAAGCATGGGGGGAAGAACATAGTTTGAAGTAGCAAAGTGACCATGGTGGTGGTGGAGGGGCTTGCTATGCTGTTTTCTCTCTGCATCTCCAACCCCAAGCTATTTTCCCACAGAAAATCTGCACTGGAAAGCTCAGCTGAGGCAAAACCAGCAGGCTGTTTGGATGGAGTTGCAGAGGAAAAGACTTGTACAGGGCAGTAGTTAAGGAGTTCTACCTTGCCTTAACTTTCTCCACTGCAAGTAACACTCCATCCTTTCTTTCTCTCCACTGTTATTCCCAGACCTAGGCCTGCTGCCAGATAGCTAGTTGGGACTGGTATGTTCATTCAGACAGCCTAAAACAGTTGGCTCATATGACCTAGGTTTCAACTTCCCCTATAAATGCCTGCCAAGGGAAGTTTTAAAAATGGAACATCATCCAAGTTTGTCTACCTTAGCTGTGTCTAAGTGGCTGCATTTGGGCTAGAAAGCCCTCTTAATGACAATTCTCAGTCAGCAGCATTACTGTTAGGATGAAATTCCCTACTCTAGAGAAGGTGACGGTAAAAATATAGAAGAAAAACATCTTCTGCCTGGTTTGGAAGCCTGAAATAAACCACAGCTGCTAAATTTGCTACTGAATTTACTCCTTTCCTTTAACTCTTTGGATAAAAACCTCAACAGCCATTTTTGGGACCACAATGTTAGATCTCTGTGTGGAGCCAATAGGGCATGGTTTATGGTCTAAAGAAAACGAAACTAATACCTTCATTCATGTGGAAGGAACCACCCCAAACCCAACTGAGCTGCACAGCTACAGAGCAAAGAGGGCAGTGACAGGGTTAGTTCAGCTGTTAGGTGGGGTGAGCTCCTCACTTCAAGGAACAAGATTGTTGCTATTTTAAAGTAATACAATACATTCTTGTGTTTTTACCACTGTGGGTACAGAGCCATCAGCTGAGTTTTTATCACAGGAATTAACATGTTGGACACCACAGTTGATTTCTCTGACATCTTACAATGTGAGATATACTCTTGCAGAGGACTGGTTTAGAACATTGTGGCAACTGAGAGAGAAAATGCCAAATGGCACACATTTTAACCCCCCCCCCCTTACACACTTGTCTGATCTGCATCTCTGAAACCAAGCATGGAAATTGACACAATTTATAGGCAGAAATGCATACAGAAGTGCACATGTTTCCAGGCTGTTGATGTATTCCATGAAGGAAACAAAAAAGTTAAACATTATTTGTGCCCTTCAAAAACATAGCCTATGCAAAAACATTGCACATATTTCTAAAACATTCACAAACATGTATACATTGGGACATGTATCCATTCACATGTCCATTTGGCATCTTTCACACATACACACAGTATATAAATATAGCAGTGGCATACTTAGCATATTTGCCATCCAATGCAGCTCATTTTTAACACCCCTGCCGAAATTATATTCAGTAATAATCATGAAATGAAACAATAATGGCCAGAAAAGAAACACAGATAGTGAAATTCTCTTTTATTGAACCTTGTATATACAATCATGTCAATAAAAATAAAATATTTTTTTAAAAAAAGGTTACAGTAAAAAAGAAAAGTAATGGGTTATTACATTTAAATTATATTAGTGTATTTTTGAAAAAAAGGGGAGAAAACTTCATGCAATTTATGTTTGCAATATGATCCCTAGTGCCTCTTTGTTTTATGAAACCAGCTTGGGTATCTTGTATTTCTCACTCCACATATGGTGAAAGTCTTTGGCCCTTTCCACACCTTACCGTCTTCCGGCTCTGGGGTGTGGGGATTGCGCGAGCAGCCTTTGGCGAGAGGCTCTCATGTCCAGGGTCCTTTGGCTCTGCACGAGCTGCCTGCACACGCGAGAACTCCTCTTCTTCCTTCCGCAGCGCAGCCTGGGAGTTTCCCAGGGTGTGCTGGGGCAGGAAAGCTCTGGAGGCTCTGCGTGCCAGGTAAGTGCACATGGGGCCCGGGAGCAATGCACGATTGCGCACCATTTTCAGCTTCTAGCTAAAAATGAAAAGGTGCACGATTGGTGCCTGCTGGCCACTGGACCGTCATGTGATTGTGAGTGTGTTGTGCAGCTCACTCCTCACAATCGCACGATGCTCCAGGCCCTCTTTCGCATGGAAAATGCTGTGCGAAAAGGGCCTTTGTTGTAAAATTCTGAGCGTAACTTTGTTTGCTAATCCCTGATGCTCTGATTAGATTGTATCTTGAACATTTCCAGTCTGTAGGCTATTGTATTGTTTTCTATATTTGTTGGCAGATTTTAGTAAGAATTTGAATGGATTTTATCTCTGTGGCTTGATACAACTCTATTGGTATGCCACCTGTGCCTGGCGATTTACTTCTCCTGACTGCCTTGAGTGTAGCTTCCACTTTACTTTCTAAAATTGTGGGTTCATTTTCAAATGGTTCTTCCTTAAATGAATCTTTCATCCTTTCATCTCTTGTATATAGCTGTTCAGTTTATTGTTTCCACCATCTTTTTATGTCTTCTTGATCATGTAGTGTGTTCTTCTGCTGAGCATTTAGCATCCCCATTCTTGGTATAAATTTCCCTTTGATTTCTTGGATCTTGCAGATGCAGGCTTTTGTTCTACCTTTCTTGTTGCCATCTTCTGTTTTTCTGAACTGATTACTATAGTAGTTATCTTTGCCCCGTGCTCAAATTGAAGAGTTGTGTTCAGTATTCTGACTCTATTTGTGTCACCTTTTTCTTTTGCTCCTTTTCCATCCCTAACTGTTTGAAGAGTTTCATCTGCAATCCACTGATGCTTCTCTTACTTTTGTGTTGCAGGTAGTGTCTTTTCCCTGTCAATGTCTCTGCCTTCAATCCAGAAGTCTTCTGGCTCTTAGTCAATTAGTCTTATAGTGCAAATATATATTTTACATGGTCTTTAAATTCTACAAGGAGGTTCTTCATGGAGTATTTTGGCACAGCGATTGATTTAGTGTTCTTCTTTAGCTTTACTCTATTTTTGATATTAATAGTTCATGGTTTATGCTGCAATGTGCTTCTGGTCTTGTTTTTGTAGAGAATGAGCTTCTCCATCTTCTGCTTTCAATTACATAGTCTATTTGCAATTTTTGAAACTTTGTCTTTTATTACCTTATGGGTTTAATTTATACACAACATGTGTATTTTGTAAAAGATGGGAGAGAAGTTACAAGTCACACCTACCAATTCA
The DNA here is from genome assembly GCA_030412105.1 of Cyclura pinguis. Classification (NCBI taxonomy): domain Eukaryota; kingdom Metazoa; phylum Chordata; class Lepidosauria; order Squamata; family Iguanidae; genus Cyclura; species Cyclura pinguis. Next base: position 250,096,118 of record CM059600.1, on the reverse strand, counting down.
TCAAACGCATAAATTTGGATGGGTATGATGCAAAAAGCCACAAAAATTTCACAGGAACCAATTCCTTGTGTCCATCTGGAAATGTTTCCTGGAAAGGTGGCATTCCAGACCATTTTCCAGAATACAGACTTTTGGCCATGATTCATATTAATGTTTTCTTTCTGGCTTGTTGCATCACTCCCAGTTATCCTCCTTCAACTAGTGAATTTGGTAAGAATGACTCTCTGAAATGTTGGTGTTGTGGGCCATTTTCCAGAACACAGGTGTGTTGCCTGAAATGAAATTGCTGTAGAAAGTGGTTCCTGAACAATTTCGGTGCCTTGTGGCATCCATCCTATCTAGTCTTGTGTGTCAGCTGAATTTGGTGTCTTTGGCTTCCTGAAAAGCTGACATCCTTGGCTATTTTTTAGATGTTTACCTGGAATGAGTTGAAAAAGTATCTGTGGAATTTTTGTGGCTTGTGCTATCTTTCCAACCTAGCCTTGTGTGGCTGCTGAATCTACTTGGCATGGCACCTCAACTTCCACATCAGCAGGAAGACAACTGAGGACAGTGCCATCAGTGAAAAATAATGTCAAATAACAGGTGTTAAGCTTTAAGCTTTAAGCTATCACAAGACCCTTTCGTTAATCTTTCCTCCAAAAGACTAACACAGCTGAGTCCCTGAAAAATCTGCTTTCCTTCATGTAAGAATACACACACACACACACACACACACACACACACACATACACACACGCTCAAAGCAAGTAACAATCCTGTGTGGCACACATGTTTCTCCGTTAACAACACTTGATAAAGAAGAAATATATTTATTTTAAAGACCAATTTAATTTAGGGGTTCATGTGTGTCTTTCTAAAGTGCTCCAAAGACCATACCATACACCAAAGACAAGGAAATGTGCTATTAGCCCTTCCCAAAGAGATTACTTACAAGAAATCTAAAACCCACAGTAGACATCTACCCATCGTCAATGAGCATCTGTCTGTCTGTCTGTCTGTCTGTCTACCTATCTATCTATCTATCTATCTATCTATCCATCTATCTATGCATCTAGCTGGCTTCTTCTCATCTCCTTTCCATCTGGGAGTATCTAGCTGAATGCTCAATAAGCCTGCGGAAAATACAACACAGCTTACATTTTTCTGGAAATGCTGTAATGATTGCCATGTCTTTGCCCTATGTGCTGATATGTTTATAGCTCTGTTAAAAAACAAAACAACCTCTGCTCTTTCCATCAAAAGCAAGCTCTCTCCCCAAAAAACTAAAGGGCTTTCCATTTCTGCAATCTATTTTGCTTCCAGATAGGTTTGAGACTTGCTTTTTTAAATGAAGTCTGGATGAGGTAGTGATCCTAACAACTATGGAGTACGATGCCTAGAATCTGGATCCAATCTGGCCAATCTGGTCATATGGGAAACTTACAGGATAAGCCTTAATCACCACCAACTCTGGAAAATCTCCAGAGGACTCACCATTTTGCAGAGAAGAAAAAGCTCTGAAGAAGAAAAAATATAATTCACATTTGTGGATGAATGCAAAGGAAAAAGAGAAGGGAAGTGGAAAGAGAGACTGTTCAGCATCCTTAAGACTAACTGATTTACTTTTTAGCATGAGCTTTTGTGAATATCGATGCACTTCCTCAATCATTGCATCTGAGGAAGTAGATTGATATCCACAAAGGTTCAAGCTAAAATATAAATCCGTTAGTTTTAAAAGGGCTGTCTCATTCCTTGGTTTGTTCCTTCTGCAGCAGCAGACCAACAGGGCTAGTTCTTTGAGGACAGACAATTTCATTTTCAAAAGGAAGCAGCATCAACCATTGTCTCAACTGCATCTCTCACTTCTTTTTCTGCCTTACTCAAGAAACTTTCAAGGGGAGGGAGTGGAGACAGGCTTGACTTGATGCAGATTGGGAATGTCTCCTGTTTCTTGTTCAGCTCATGTTCCTGGAAGCCAATATCTGCTTCTCTTCTGTGGTGCCTCAGTAAGGGAAGGGGAGTGAGGAGCCAACATTACACCCATTTATTTTGTGCATCCAGGAAAGTGCTTCCTCCATTAGGACACCAGTGAAATATAGGTATAAAGAGATATTCAGAGATTATATGGATAATCCACATGGAATCAGCATGGAATGGATTTATGGATGGGAAAAAGGAAATCCGAAGTAACTGACTTGGCAAATCTGCCCACCCCTAACAGCACACCAACTCGTAATATCATAGAAATAAATTGTCAATAAACATTGTAACTAATTGCCACCATTAAATTACTCCTTAATCTACTCTGTTCATGGTGCTTGTTGAATTTACACTGCAGGAGATTATCAGAACCCTCAGACTATAAGTACACATCAGAAATTCGCAGACTATCTGTGCTTTTGGTTAAGCAGCTAAGGGACAGTCATCCTGACCTCAGAAACCCACATAGCAACTTGCCAGAATGACCACATTAATGAGGTCTGAGAGGAGAATCAAAAGCACCATTAGTTTAAAAACCAATGCTATAGGTTGTATAATTGATCAGGAGTGTGATTTTTCCTTTTATTCCGCTGTAGAGAAAGAAGTCTATTTAAAATCATGGAGAAATTAGCTAATGGGAATAGCTTAGGCTCTATTAACCTTTCACAAATGGGAGTTGTGTTCTTTGAAAGCCTGGAGTCGTGTGCATACTAACTTGAAAGTAAGATCCATTGAATCCAGAAAAATGCTTGGCAAAGTTCTGTTCACACAGGAGGAAGGGAACACAGGGACAGCTGTCGTGGTTCTTCTTTCTTCCTGAAGCCCACCCCACCCCCATGTTTCCTTAAAAGCTGCTCTGCCCTTTGCAAAAGCAATGCAGGGCCACATGGCTAGAGAAAGACGAAATGGAGAAAATTATCCCTGTGACTTCTGTGAGCAGATGGACCCCTTCCATTTATCAAACAGCCCATTTAAAGTCAGCCCGTTGGCATTAAAGAGATCTGCTTCCAAGTAAACATAGTCAGAATGAAGCTGCAAAAGGTTTCCTTGTTAAAACTACAATGTAGAATGAATTATCAGCATGTAACATTTGAAAAAATGTGGAGCACGGTCCAGTCAAAGTTAAGTATTTTTATGTTACACTTGTTTCAGTGGCAGAGATTGAAGTACGTGGTTAATCCCTCCAATTCAATCAACTATAACCTGTTTATATTTTTGGTTTTATATCTTGTTCCTGTCTGTAACTGAAGCTCTGTTGGCAAACAGTGGAGATATTATCTATATAATATAGTCTATAGGCAAATCTTCTGAGCATAATGTATCTTCTGGGCAGACTCACCCAGGTCCTATTAACAATATGTAATTTTAGTGCTCTTATTTTACTTTAACTGCCATGGTTCCACCCGTGAAATAGTGGAGTTTGTAGTCTGGTGAGGCATTTGAACACTATGGGTGAGAACTCTAAATATTCCTCCCTAAAATAGAACTTCCAGGATTCCACAGGATGGAACCATAGCAGTTAAAATGGAATCATAGGGCCTTTCTGCACTACACTGTTATAGTGCTATTATTCCACTTTCAACATCCTGTGGAATTCTGGGGTTTGTAGTTTACTGAGGCCAAGAGCTCTCTGGCTGAGAATTCTAAATGACCCTACCCTAAACTGCAAACCCCAGGATTCCAAAGGATGTTGGAAGTGGAATAATAGCACTATAACAGTATATTATGGGAATGGCTATGTCTTGGGCCCGAGGCCCTGGGTTACACACTCACACAGTTCAGTTCAGCCTGCTTTCACACTAGCAAACATATTTTGGGGGTTAGTTCATGCTGTTGCATTGCTAGGTCAGGCTATCCTGTATGCTGTGGTCCTGTGAGAATAACCAAGAATGTTATCGATGGGTGCCTTGCTTCCCATGCCGTCTAGTACGGTGGTGGGAGAGCAAAGCTTTATTGGAGACCGTCCGCTGCCATTTCAGGCAGGTAATGAGATTTGGCCATGAGCCTATCATGCACCTGGCCCATGGGTGCCTCAGTAATTGGCGTCTGAGGTGGGATAGTCCCCCTCCTGCCCGTTTCGGCACGATGGGTTGATGGATTGGCAGCCTGTTTTGCCACTCTCGTATGAAAAGCCTATATAATCTGTTGCAACAAAGAGAATGCTGCTCCGTCATCTGCTTTGAGTTTCCGATGGAGTCAGAGTGTATGTATGCTTGTGTGCCTTTCGTTTTTCTTTTTGCTTCTTTGCTTAATAAACTGCATCCTCAAAGACCAGAACTGGCTTGGTTCTTGCCTCCCAGCATCTCACACTTCAAACTTTGCATGGCTGCCCAATCCAGAGAGGGTCGTGTGCGCTACATCATGAGGCTCTACATTTGCAGTGCAAAAAAGATGGACTTCTCCACTGTGGCACCCATAGTGTCCTTGTGCAGAGTGTCTCCATAGGCAGTTGGTTGCATTAGCATTTTCCTGACAGCCATGCTAGCCAGCTTCACCTCATGACTTTAGGGATTTTAATTAAATGTTTTATTCTTTTATTGCCCTCTTATTACTTGATTTTATTGTTCTTAGTGGATTTTAATATGCAGTATTGCAAATCTCTTTGGGATCTTTGAAACGAAAAGCAATACATTTCATTCCTCTACAGCAAATATTGAGAAGGCGATGATGGTCCCAAAGTCACAGGGTCCACGACACATGGCAGTACTATGAATTCCACTCAAATTCTGGCTTCCAGCATTGTTGCATAATGTTAAAATGCACAGAGTGTTCTTTGTGGTTACAAAATGTTGAGTGCGTGTTACATCATGTAAAGACAGGAGCGCAAGCCCACCATGTTCCTCCATCATAACTCCTAGAGAAGGCTAATAATCGCAGTGGGGAACATTGTAATGATGTTGCAATACAGAATAGTCCTGGCAGCTCAACTGAAATATTCAGTCTTGTAATAACTTAGAGATGTGCATGTGTGTGTGTACATGTGTATGTACCCATAATATCCTTAACCTGGAAAATGTTTTAATAAATTTTTTCAAAAATGAAAATATTAATGTAAATAAGCTGAACAAAATATGGCATAAATCCACAGCAGACCAGAAAATACAATATTCGTATCATAACAAAACTGAACACTATCTTCAGTTAAGAGACATTCTTTGCAGAATTAGTGTGTGTTTGTTTGTTTGTTTTAAATAGCTCTTCATCCACAAAGGGCATCTCAGGACAGTACATATAAAATTATGGACACAAAGGTAATATAATAATGCATGTAACATTTACAATAAGAGGCACTTAAAGCTATTTAACTAACAAGCTAACTCATCAACTATACTTAAGACCATGATTCACGTTTTACATTTTGAAAATGAAGTATAACAAAAACTTTGCAATTTGGTACCAAAAGGAAAATCCATGCCAATGTTGTCACTTTCAGGAGGGTATGCTAAAATCAAAACATCACCACAGAGAAGGCCCTGATATTCATATAGAAATCAAGTCCCTTCTGAAAGATGGGTGCTGAACTGAAGATTGCTGTGCAGATGCAGAATGCTGTATCTAATTGATACAAACAAACCACCTATCAAAACCTGAGTCTCATTGTGTTTGTCCCTCAGATGCATAAATTTATTCAGCCAATTTGGCTACCATATATATTCACTTTATTCTTTAAAAACACCTGGAAGACAAAGAACCATTCTCATCTCTGCAACAAGTTTTTTAAAAAAATAATCTATTTTTTTTTTTAATTGTGTTGATTGTTCCAGTTCTTCATCCGGTGTTATTGAGCTGTTTCAGGCTTTTAGGGTGGGAAAAAAAATAACCTGAATAGGAGACCTGCATATTGTAGACTTCCCTTCAAACCATTATTTCTGGGCCGCTGCTGCTGTGAAACTTCACACTTACAAAAGACCTTTTATTTCAGTGTGATCTAAGTGTTTGCTTTACAGCACCACTCCGATGTTTCCTAATCTGGGGACCAATTAAATGTCTGTTTATATGATATATACGTATGATCTGCAAGGAATGCAACAGCTTAGAGAGATAAATGCATTCAGGTAATAAAAATGCTCTGTAACATCAAGTAAAATAAACCCTAATTATTATTTTTTTAAAAAAATCAGTTTTATACTGAACCCCTAGCAATTCCCAATGCCCAACTTTCCTCTCACTCACTATAGCAAATTATATATAGGGATGTTCATTTTAAGAGTATTGGGTAGATTCTTTTTTAAAAATGGAGTTTTAAAGTTGGATTATCAAAGAAAGAGAGAGAAAAGAATGGGGGAAAGAGAAAGGGGGAGAAGGGAAATACATAAGATATGGGGAGAAAGAATATTGGATATGAAACACCTAACCTGCTCTTACAACATACTCTCACAAACATTGCTGCTGCTGGATGGTGTTTTGGTCCTGCTGATTCCTCAAGGAATGTTGCTGTAGATTCTGCTCTTCCCATTCCAACTACCATCTTTCTTGCCAGCCCTCCTGCACCCCAGCTATATACACACATGCACACACACACACATATATGTGTACACACACACACACACACACACACACACATATACATGTATATATACACATACACACACACATACATACATACATACATACATACATACATGTGTGTATATGTGGCTGCAAGACAGACATAATATTTGGTCTATTCACGTTTCTTTCCATATGAGATCTGTTTTTACAAGGATGCTATATCTCCACTCTTTTATGGCAGTGTGCATGTATGACAATGACAAGACCTATGGACAAAGGCAATACTATCACATCAGAAAGGAGCTCTATGTGATGGTAGAAGACAGTAAGGCTTTGCTATTTGAATATTCATCAGAACTTAAGACCTAAACAAAATTGCCAGTCCAGATACTAATCCTTGGGTTTAGCCCTGACATCCTATTCTATTCTTCTCATAGTCATGCTAGACATTAAAAGAAACTGTATGTTTCCTCTAAGTAACCTGGTTTTGTTTCTTACAGTGGTGTTTCCTCAGAGGTATAAACTGCAGCAATCAGACCTGCAGGTTAAGCTGGATTCACCGTCCTATGATCAAGTAGAAAACAAAGCATGCTATATGCAAGAAATGCAACTAATAAAAATAACATGTTATGACAAACAGATATCTTACATCACTTGAGGGAGCATCATTTTTATATTAGTGCTGAGTGTTCTGTTACCAGCCCCCCCCCCCATTTGATATGGTTTGATCGGCAAAATATGGTTTAATTGATATTCCTTTGCCAAGCTGGGCAGAACACTGGCTGAACACGGGCACTGCAAAGTAGGTCAGAGATCACCTCTAGGTGTAGACAAAGCATGGTCAGGATATCACCAGGTAACTTCAGAGATAATAGGCTTAAACTAAGCTGTAATGAGTTTGCTGTCAGACAATGGCAACAGGAAGTTCCCACCAAACCACTGATTGTTTCAACCTCTTTTCCCATTGGCCTGTGTATTTTCCCCATTGTCTACAAAGCTGTCCACCATCACAGAGCTATCATGACAGCCATTAACTCTTTGTCACCTAACATGAAGATCATTAACACAGTCTGGACTTCATTGTCCACTCTGCAACTTCCATTGTTTACTTGGCCAGAGAGCCATTCACACCTGTGCCCTCCAGGTAGAAACTGGGTATAAAACCCCCCAGAATTGAGCAGCAGATGTAATACCTCACTTGCTGAACACTAGACTCACTCTGATTTCCAAACAAGTACTGTCCTTAGGCACATCACTGCTTTCTTCGCTACTCTCTAGATCAGTAATTATCACCCAGACCTTGAAACTTCTCTATCAACCTTTCTTTCCTTTTCCTTTGTTTAGCTTTGTGCAAATGTGTAAGTGTTTGGATCTTGTGTGTGCATGCATGAATTCCCTTAATAAAACACATTTTAACTTAGTTTACTTTCTGAATCTCTGGCTGGTTTTTCCCTACACAGGATCCTGTAAACATCGATGGAAGATCTTGTTAGGTTACCCGCTCCCCCTTGCTGGCCTCCAGCTTTGAGCTAAATAATTCCTTATCATCATCTGGAGGTACTGGCATTGTGGGTGAACCCCTGAGTTACCCACATTTTGCGGTAACAGTTTTATGGATAGTTTGACCCTCAAACAGGGAAGTTATCCAGCATTGCAGGAAGGCCATCTGTTGACCAGTTCAACACTTTCACAGATGGATAACTTGTGGCCCTCCAGATTTTGTTGGACACCAACTATCGGGAGCAAGGTGATATACGTCATGGCCCTATAGATTTTGTTGGACATCAGCGATCAGTTTCAGTCAGCATAGTCAATGGTTGCAGTGATTAAAACTGCAGCCCAACAACATCCTATTTTGTGCAATGAGGTGTACTCCTTGTTATCACTACATCCAACAATCTCTGACTGGTTTTTCTTACAGGTGGGTTTTGAGGGGGTCTCTGATACCAACTGAATGAAAAAGAAAGGATTGAGCATGATCTGGAGACATTTTGAGATGGTGAATAAACAGAGACAGAAAACACCCTCCTCTTATCTGGCATTTATCTCTAGAAAAATGGTTCTAGCCCTTCATTAAAGTTAGGAAGCAAACACAGGGCCAAAGTTTTCCTCGTAACATGTAGATAGATAATCCTATGAATTCTTGCCCCAGCACACTTGATTTCTCTTTCACCAATTAAAAAAGCAATATCTTAATCTTGCAGTCCAAATCAGTGTCATAGTCTCTGTTTTACTAGTCCTTCCATTTGACTCAGGTGACCCAGAAAGTTCTGAAGAGAAGAATGCCAACCCATTATGCTTGTCCTCATGAAACTCACCTCTTTCCCATTGACACATCTTTTCCGCCTCTCCATACCTGACCAGTGCTTGTCAGGAATTATCTTCATATACAGTACAACAGTTATATTACTGCAGTTAAAATGAGAGTCAATCTCATATCAGCTTATCCCCAAAGGCAATTTGGGGATTTACTTCTGAATAGTTATGGATAAAAGTTCACACATAGGTGAGTTTCACTGCATCTCCTTGGTGTTCCGGCCTTTCCATCCTCCCAGTCAAGAAGACAGAAGTGATGTTGGGTTTCATGAGAGTTAGGACACTGAAAGCAAGAATCCCTGAAGCATTCTTGCTTCTCAGGAATACCCCAGAACCATGTAACTTTCAGTTCATTCCTTCAAACCAGAGTTCTGTTATCATTACAGCTGCAATACAGGAAGAAACAGGAAGCTTTGATGTACTTTGAGGAAAACTGCTATGGATCTCCAATTTGTGCTAGAAGACCTTCAGCTAATATTGTAGGAGGAGTTGGTTTATCACATTCTTTCCCTTCCTTTCCCCTGCCCCAATATTTAATGATACCAGGTTAACTTAAGAGTCAGACCCGTTAAAAATTAGTCCCCATTTTCATCCTCTAAGTATCTGTGTCAAAATTATGAGCAGTTATTTCTAGCCTGAGAGGAGAACTAAATGAGAATTTAATTTTTAAGAGAATTTCATTTCTAGCCAAAAGGGGTAACAATTACAAAGAATGAACTGAATAACTTTTTTTTAAACTGTCATTTAAATTCTATGCCAAATGACAGAAGAAGGGTATTCTCCAAGAGCTTGAAATAGCATGCAGTTGGGGAGGGGGGGAACTATTCAGAGGGCATTGCTAATAATAACAAAATTCCTCCATTTGACCATATCTCTGTTAATGTTTACATGTTCTTTCTCTTCCTCCTGTTGTTTGAACAGCAAGAAGGAGCACTGAATGATCATGTAAATTTAGACCAGGTACACTGCTGTATAGAAGGAGTGGAAATTATATTCTGAGTCACTGCATAATAGAATGCTGCTGTTTGAATGGTGATCTATTACCTTCCCATTCTGCCACATGGCTTCAAACCACTTTCTCCAAAGTCATGAAACAGTGTTTGGAACTCAGCCAAAGGAAGCTGGGATTCTATTCTCATTCACGGTGCTTCACACATTTAAATGTAAATGTGTCATCTGGGGAAGCAAGAGAACACTGCAGAAATGTTCTATTTAGGGCTTATTTTCATTGAGGGCTTTATCCAGATGGAGCATTCCATCAAGAAATGGATTTAAGAATTTGTCGGGGCCTTTGCTCTCATGGAACAAAATGGAGGAGCACTTTCCCAATTTCTCAGTGATGGCATTGCACCACTTCCTGCTCATAGTATCAAAGGACTGTAGGGTTAGGAGCTATGCCAAGGATTATTGAGTCCAACCCCCTCCCAGGACAGGAATCTGCACCCTTGAACAATCTCTGCTAAAATCCCCCAATAAAGGAGACTCCGTCCTCTTGAGAGACAGTACTTTCTACCATAAAGCAGTTCTTGATTTAGTCTGAATGTCCTTTCTTTGAGTTTGCAGCCAATGATCCAAGTCTCTACTCTCTGGAACAGTAGAAAACAAGTTCACTCTAATCTTCCATGTGGCAACCCTTCAAACGTTTTCAGAGGCCTATCATATTCCCTTTCAGCACATCTTTCCCTGTCCTAGGCTGCAGCTTCTTCAATGCATCATTTATTCTCAGACTGAGCACTGCTTTCCTTCTGGGAGAGGACAGGGGCAAATGGCTGTGGAGCATTTCTACCTTCTCTCCACCAGCCATTAATCATCATCATTGTCGTCATTGTGCCTTTTTCCAAGTCTAGGACTCAAAGATTAAAAAGTTATAGCTAAAAAATCCATTCATTACAAAATCGGCAAAAAAAATCAAATTATCAGTAAGATTAAAAGCAGATAAAAGGAACACCATTAAAAATAAACAAACACAGCACATTCTAAAAGACCCTTTCCTCCTGAGCAAGCAGCCCTCAAGGCCTGTTGAAATGAAAAAAGGTTTTCACTTGCCTATGAAAGGACAGAAAAGAAGAAGCCAGTATAAGCTCTCAGGAAGGAAGTTTCAGCATCTTGGAGCAGCCACCAAGAAGGCCCTGTCCTGTATCTCTACTATATTTATCTGTGGGGGCTAGGGGACAGAGAACAGGGCCTCCTCCAAAGATCTCAAAATATAGGTAGGCTCGTATAGGAGAATACAGCTTTTTAGATAAAATGCAACTGAATTGTATAAAGATTTATAGGTCATCAACCGTACTTCAAATTGTGCTCAGAGACAGACTAGCAGCCAGTGAAGCTGTTGCAACAAGGAAGTTGTGTGCCTCCTGTAATCAGCGCCAGTTAACAATCCATCTACAGCTGTTTGGACCAGCTGAAGTTTCCAAACACACTTCAAAGGCAAATCCACATAGAACACATTGCAATAATCCAAACAGGGTATAACCACACTATCTGAAAAACTGTATCTCCTTATATAAGCAAGTGAGAGCTGTAAGATCTGCAGGGGAGAGCTTTCTCTCAGTCTCACCACCTTCACAGGCAGAATTGGTAAGGACTTGGAACAGCATCTTTTCTGAGGCTGCTCCCAGGCTATGGAACTGCCTTCCATGGGAGGTCTAGTTGACCCCCTCACTGCTTTTTTTCCAATAGCAGTTGAAGATTCTTTTCTTCAGTCAGGCCTTTGAATTTTAATTATAGAGCAGTTTTGTGTGTGTGTTAAGTGGAGTGATGTATTTTTTAATCTTTTTTGGAAATCATGTTTTAAATTTATTTTAAGTGTTTTAATCTGTTTTTATTCATGTCTTTTAAATAATATTCTTGTTTAATTCTTTTTTTAAAAAACTTTTGTAAATTAATGTTTTAGTTTGGTCTTTTTAAAATTATTGTAAGCTTCTTTGAACCTCATTTTTGGAGAAAGGCGAGATATAAAGTCAATAAATTAATAAGGCATGTGCCACCATGGCCAGATCTGATATCTCTTTACCAAGCACACAAGCCTTAACTTTGCAAATGTACTCCAGACCACCTCCAAAACCTGTATTCTCCATCGGGTAGGTTTACTGCTTCATTTTTCTCTTTCTTGCTCTGACTATAGAAAAATGTTATTATCTCTAAACTGTCTCAGAAGCTTGAAATTACTCTGATCTTTAGCTTCTCTTGCTCTCTGCTTGCTACCCTTACCCTCTCCAACCCTCGTCCTCCAGGAAGTGGAAGGAATTCTTCCATCCACACAACCTTACATGATAGCAGCCATGTTCTCTGCAGCCTGCAACTGATGTCCCTGTTCTTGTGGCCCAGCTCCACTGCCCAAGGGAATCCCAAGACACCGTATGGTTTCTGATAGTCCTGCTTATGTGTGTCCAGTCGCGTGGGGACAGGGAGGCAATGTGGGCAGTTTGCCCCAGCGGCAATGTTTTTGGGGTGTCCTGGCTCATAGCCACAACCCCGTGTGCCACGCCTCTGCCACCCCCATGCTGTAGCCCCGCCCACCCCCATGCACTCCAAGCTCCGCCACTGCATGTTTCACTTTCTTTCCAGTGTTTGTCTTGTTGTTGTTGTTCACCAACAAGTTGGCTCCAACTTCTGGCAACTCTATTAATGACCAGCCCAGTGGCGGAGCTTGGAGTGTGTGGAAGGGGGTGGGGCTATGGCATGGGGTGTGGCCACAGTGTGCAGGGCATGGCCATGGTGCGCAGGAATGTGGCCATGGTGCGTGATTGCAGTGCGCAGGGGCATGACTATGAGCCAGAACACCCCAAAAACATTGATGCTGGGGGTGAACTGCCTCCATCGCTCCCTCGTCCCTATGTTACTGGACCGGTCTCCAAGATCCTCTGTCATCAGATGCCCTGCTCAGGTTTTACAAACTCAGCTCCATGGCTTCTTTGATGGAGTCAACCCACTTGTGGTGTGTGCTCTCTCTCTTCCTCCTTCCTCCCTCTTTACCAAGCATTATAGACCTTTCCAGTAAGTCACATCCTCTCACAATATGGCCAAAGTACAACAGCTTCAGTTTAGTCATCTTCACTACTAGTGAGAATTATAGCTTGGTTTTCTCTCATTCATTTGTATTTTTAGCAGTCCTTGATAGCCATAGAACTCTTCTCCAGCATATTTCAAATGAGTTGATTTTCTTCCTTTCAGCTTTCTCCACTGTCCAGCTTTCACAACCATATATAGAAATTAGAAACACTGTGGCATGGAAAATTTTGACTTTGGTATTTAGTAATACATATTTACATTGAGGATCTTATCTAGTTCTTTCATGGCTGCCTCATGCGTTTGATAATCTACCTTTTTATCAGTGACATCTCTTCTTTGTCAGTCTTCCAGAACAAATCTGTACTGGTTTGTCCAAAATAGTCTTCCTCTTCCTGATGAACTGAAGTGTAGATAGGCAGCCCTCAAACTATTCCATTTTCTTTTCTAGCAGATCAACCAGCTTGCCAGTACTATGAGTATGGTTTCCTATGTCCTAGCTATTAAAAACACCATAAAACATGACAGAAAAGTTGAAAGTTACTGCAGAAACTCTGTTACCACTCTTCATATATTTTCATCCTGTGTAGGTGGTGACACAGCCCTCCAGGGCTACACCTCAAACTCTTCTGTAAATACCCACACCAAATGTCCCTGTTTATAAACTCTCTCTGTTCATAAACTCACCCCAATACAGAACTACTGGTTGTTAGCGCAAAGCCCAGTGACTTATTTTTGCTCAGGACTCATTTCAGTTCAGCTATAGTCCCTTTCCATTAGGGTTTTATCACATGAGGCAGATAAATCACAATTGCAGCAAAATAATAGCATCTTTGTCTCAGACTTATCACATGACTTTATTTCTTTTCTGTTGTTCTTCTAGTGGGAGACCATTCAAAAAGTGTTTCTTTTATTAATACACACACATACACACACACACACACAAAGAAACTTAAGTGACCTCCTTTGTAAAAGAAACACTTTCCAAATGGTCTCCCACCCAGAGAACAGCAGAAGAGAAACAGCGTCCTGTGGTCAGTTCCAGCCAAAAATGCTATTTATTCTAGTGTAATTGCAATTTACTAGCCTTGTGTGAAAAAGCTCCTAGATTCATGTGCTCTTGCAGAGTGTACAGGCCAAGACACGCAAGCAAATCTCAAAACGGTTCACCTCAACCAGCAGCCTTAATCCAAAAGACACATACTCACCTTTCTTAATCCCTTCCACCAATCGCATGCCAAATACACCTCTTTGCTCTCCCACTTCATGAGTTCCTGCACTGAGGCATGCAGAGACTGTGATGGCAGTTACACAGAATGAGAGGCAGCTAGCTCTGCCCTCCATTTCTTGTAGAGGAGGTATGTAGATCTTCATTTATTTCATACTGACATGCATGAACAAAGAATTTCAAGAGATCTCCCTGGTGGGTGAGATTTTTTTTTTGTGTGTGTGTGTGTATATACACACACATATATATATGTATATATACACACACATATATATTCATTTCCCCCCCACATTTTGGGACTTTTACTCGAAAGAAAAAAAAAGCTTGTGCAAAATAATATCTTGAAATGCCAAAAAGCAGGAGGATGCTTGTTTCTTCCTGCAGCGAGTTACTGCTTGGCTGCCTCCATTCCATCTTAGGCCTGTTACCCTGATTTCTGGGGTCCCATGGGGGACACCTCAGTGTGCTCCAAATAATGGGGAATGGGAATTAGCCAGAGCACAAGCTGTAGCACTACGAGAGGCAGGGTAACCTAGCAGGATCTTTTACCCAATGTTTACGGGGTCAGCCTGAGTCAAGAGCACAACATAATAAAGTTCTAATGTAATTCTTTTATTTGTAAAGTCACAGCACACTTGCGTGCTCACTCACACGGAACTAAGAAAATAAAAGGAGGAAAGTAGATAGGGGATTGTAAGGGGGAGTTTTTGGGGAAATACAACACCTGATCCTATAGCCCGGGTGGTCTGAAGAAAGTTTGTAGGAGTGGAGGTTCTCAGCACGTGGAAGCTGAGGGGAAGGCTCAGCGAATGGAGTGGCAGCAAGAGCGATCCAAAGAAGCGCTCAAAATCAGGGGTTCTTATAGGGGAAAATGTGCCTGTAGGGTAGTCCGTTCCCGGGGAAAACAATGGGTTTCGGGTTGGAGACAAAGCCTCCAAAAGGTCAGTTTTTAGCATGATTGGATTTTGACGGCGCTGTCAATAGCGCAGACAGTATGTAAATGGAGACTGCTTGACAGTTGAGTAGTCAGAAGCACTAGTTTCATCAAACTGCCTGTTCGGGGCAGAGAATCATTTGTATGCCTCGTGCATACTTAATGTAGTTTTAAAGTGTACTTGTCTGGAGGTCTCCTGAAGCTGCGTGCAGAAAAATTACTGGCCTGCCTGGATTTGTTTTGTATTTTTCAGCTTGTTCGGCCGTGTCCGTATGCGTGCTTGTCCAGGGGCCTCGCAAGCATGTGGCGGGGACCAGTTTGGAATGGCCAATTCTTTGATATAAAATTATATTTAGTAGACCTCAGGCTCGGACTATGCACCACAGTAACAGGCCGTTTCCGCTCTACATTGTTACAGTGCTATTATTCCACTTTCACCATCCTGTGGAATTCTGGAGTTTGTAATTTACTGAGGCCAAAGAGCTTTCTGGCTTGAAATTCTAAACGCGCCTCCCCAAACTGCAAACCCCAGGATTCCATAGGATGTTGAAAGTGGAATGATAGCACAATAACAGTGTAGTGTGGAAATGGCCTTAGATGACCAAGATGAAGGGCATCCAGACTGCTGACAGACAGCACAGGGGGAGGTATTATTGCAGAGGGAGGTGCTGAATACCTCTATCTGTACTAACTTACAAAGTGCTTAAGCAGGCATGTTGTTGTTGTTTTTGTTGGTGTTATTATCTGGGAGTATCTAAGTAATCAACAGACTATACATGTTGGGCAAGATACTGCAAGAATAAAAAAGTGCCATCAGCTTTCAAAGATTTGGGTTACTTTGGCCATAAAGCTAGATTTTGCTTTTTGCAGTTAAGATCCTCCCAGGTATCACACAGTTTGAACGTGCTGGGCATGCTGACAGTTGTAGTAGAGAATGGTGTTAGAAGCATTTTCATAACAGCACATTTCAGCTGGGGTGCTTCACTTGTATATGTTATACATGTCAGACTGAGAAAAGAAGATGCTGATTTTCATTTCTACTGAAAATTCAGACAATACATAAAAACACCACAGGCATACATGTGCATGCATAGACAAAAACACAGGTACACTGAAGCAGGTATCATTTGCAAAAGCGACAAGACTAGAGCTATTTCCGCATGAGACTGTTATAGCGTTATGATTCCACTCTCAACATCCTATGGAATCCTGGAGTTTGCAGTTTCGGGAGGGGCCAGCAGTCTCATGCGGAAATGGCCCAGGAATGGAAAAGAATGGATTCACATTAACTGAGATTTTGTACAAATGTATTAATTTCATGGGCTCTGTTAATGAAAGAGAAAATCATGATCTCTGTTAATTCATAGTCTCTGTTAATGCACATAACTTTCAGTAACTCATTATCAGGAAGAAAATGCATCCTTTTTTTTAATTTGTCAGTTTCTTCTCCTTCAAATGACATTAAAGTAAATGTGTCTCCAAGTGAAATGTGTTGACTATGCTTTACTCAAGGATTTAAAAAAATGCATACATCAAGAAAACTGCACACATATATCAGGAAAAATGCATACTTATGTGTATATGCCTTTCTGTTTGGAAATGAAAAGCAGGTCTCTCAATCTGCTATGGAACATGGGTAAGAAGGAAGGTAGGAGTCAGCAAAGCGCAAGAAAAATGAAGCTGACAAATGTTCACATCCCTGCTTAAGCTATGATCATTGGAGTACCTCCAAGATTCCTAAATATCACATATATTTATGTTTTTATTGATTTTATATTTTTGACCATACCTTTGCATGCGCTTCACACAAAGTACTCAAGGTAGCTAATGGAGAGTCAAAACAATGTTTCAATTTTAAATCTTACAAAACCCTTAAAATCAGTTTGGCAAAAACTACATAAGCTAGAAAGAAACAGAACCAACCAGGCACTACGCGAAACACTTAGAAAAAAAACTTGGATTGATTTTAGCATCTAGCCACACCAACAGCCGTGTGGTTAGATGTATCATTGCTAGATGTATCTCCCATTGCAAGCAATTCCACATTCTGGCTGCAGCAAATAGGAAAGGGATGTCCCCTTGTTCTCAGTAGCAGAAGACACACAAGGAATTTCTTTGTTGATTTGAGTGGATGGGCAGTATTATAGAAGAGAAGATGATCCTTCAGGTCCAGACACTATGGTGTTTAGGGCTTTAAAGTTGATACTTAGTTGGGATTCTTGAAAGAGCTGATCTTTCTGAGCTTCAATACAAACTGAATTGATCTATACCTGCCAGATGAACATACTGATTGGAAGTTAGTTATCCAACCCATTTCTTTTGTGTCATTTTAATGCAGTGTCAATTCTGATATTTTTAATATTTATTTGTAAACTGAGGAGAAGTTTGATTGTTGGATGATCTAAATGCATGATCCATCAATCTATTCATCTGTTCACTCACCAGTCTAGCCACTGGCTTTATTTCTCTACAACTATTCTTATTCTTATTTCTTACCCACCTCTCCTCATGGATTGAGATTGGTGTTACCCTAAAGGGTGGGAGACCTTGAGGTCCAACAGCAGTGCTAGAGTCTCCTTAGGATTTGGGAAATTATTTGTTCAAAGGAGGCCTGCAAGAAGAGAGTAACAGCAGGATCTTTTCACCTGAGTATACCAGTGCTAAATATACAGACAACTCCAGTTAAATGTTAAAAGAGTATTTTATTGGAAATTAATAGACACACACAAGAAATCAAGCAACCTCATGAAACACACAAGGCTATTGAAGGGAAAGATGAGAAAGGTTGGATAGAGATAGATTTTGGGAGAAAGGAGTGATATTTACTGGTCCTGAAGCAGAAAATTGAAGTGGAGTGGCTCAAGCAAGAGTTGGAGGGTAATATGGAGAAATGGGAGTCTGGGGGACCACGTGCAGTGTGTTGCCCGACACACTACAAATCACTAGAGTTGGAGCTAGGGTTTTTATACCTGATTTCCTACCTTGAAGGAGGGTGAGTGGACAAAATGGTAATTGGTTTCCCACAGACTAACAAAGGAATCCAGAATGGCCTGATTATCTTAACTTTAGGTGATAAAACGTTGATGAGAGTCAATGACAATCTCTTAATGTCTTGGTTGGGTAAAGTAAATAGGAGAGGTCTCTGTAGGATATGCTCACAGCAGGGATACTTGACTGCTTCACTTGGGCAGTTTCACCCTCTATTATTTCTGGGACTCCTTGTACCTTGTAGCCTTGAAGGATCATCCCAAGCCCTTCAGCCCTGGGTTTCCTATCTAATCCTCTCTGAATTCCTAACCTGGCCATGTTGAGGTCATCCAAAACTGGCTACATGTGTACAGTCAGCACTTCTCCAAGCATGCTTTCAACCATAAATATATGTAATTTGTGAAAAATAGCATACCCTGAAAGTGTGGGTGTTGGGTGTGGTAACAAGGGAAAGAGAGGAGGAAAGAGAGGAAACTGCTGTACCTTCTCCTAGCTTGTGTGCTCTTTCTCATTAATAACTTTTGCTATGTTGACCACATTCTGATGTTGCTTGGCCACACCTGTCATGATTTTCATGTTAGAGAGTTTGCTGCAGAGGGAACAAAGGTCCACCCTGAAACACAACAAGCACTTAGAAAAGCTACTGTTTTAAAATCAAAATTCATGGAATCTCCTAAGTAGTAAGGCCAGTGGTCATTATGTTCCTCAAGCTAGTGTGCCCAGTAGTCATTCTTAAAGTGACTAGAATGAGGCCTGTCCTTTGTTCTCCATTGCACAGACTGAGGCTCCATCCATATCCTATGCAGTGATATGATGGAACCATAAAGCACAAGCCCTTTTTATAAGTAAATGCATTATCAGCATCCACCAAAGCAGCTACAGTGAAAGGCTAGGGTTGGGTGGGTGGATTCAATTTTCCTGGTTACAATAATGGAGCTATCCTTATGCAAAGTATTTGGGGATTGTTTGGCTACCAATGCGCAATTAAAGTCAATTTTGTTTACAAAAGACTTGCTCCTGTTGCAGATGGAAACCGTTAAAACTTTTTTCTTTTCTTTTCAGTGATATATTATCACAACTGCTTGAATCTGGGGCCTTCCCTTCGGGACATGCCCCCGATGGGGACTGTTGTAATGGGTGCTGTACTTGAGAGAATGTATCCTATACCATTCTATATCATGCTTCATATCATGTGTGGCTGTTTTCATGTCTCTCCATTTCTCTGGTCTCTCTGATTTTTATGTAGAAACAGTGAGGCAGGAGGCTATACCCCACCATTAAAAGTTGGAGGGGAGAGTACATATTGTTAAGATCACTTTCAGAGAAAGAGCAGCACACTAGAGAGCAGTGGCTTATGCTTCTCTTCACTTACAGACCATCTCCTGCAAATGTCCTGTAATAAAATGAATGGAAGAGGAACAGCTAGAGGCCACTATTTACCAGGCAGAGAAAGAGTTATGCCAGACCACCCCACACACAGACAGACAGACAGAAAGACAGAAAGAGAGACAATTATCCCTTTCACTCATATTACCCTGACAAGCTATGGGTTTAATACTATCACAATAGCAAATTACAGGAAATCTGTGAAGGCCAAGACGACTTTTTCACAAAGCAGAATACAAACATCAGCAAAAGACCCCATTTTTGCATATTCTTTTCCCCAATCAGCAATATTTTCTGATTTCTGATGATTGACTTCTTCTAAAGAAAAAGAAACAGAATAGAATAGAATGTGGGCATGGAAGAGTGTGCACGGGAAGAGATTACCTCTTTAGCTAATGATTCCACATCAGACGAGTGTGGAGGTTATAGGAGTCAGTGGCAATGACTGTTTTGTACACTATGCAAATGTAATGAGCACAATTATGAGGTCTTCACATTACTGCATGTGTAGAAAACTTATACAGGGCTGTGGCTGCTCTGAGGGTTCGTCAACAGAAAAGGCAAGGTGTTGGGGGTCTTCCTTACACATCCAATTTCAGTCATGCAAAGAGATATAAAAATAACCTTTGTGGCCTTCTTCATAGATATATGTATGTCCTTGTCCACTCAGCACGAGTAACCTGGTGCATTCTCTCTCTGTCTCTCTCTGTCTCTGTCTCTGTCTCTCTCTATATATGTATGTATATCTCCACAAATAACTTTCAATGCTTAATTAAACTAAATGGTAATCAAAAGACTTTTTTTTCTTTTTTACTCCCATATACCAGGAAGCTTTTTAGCTATTGAAAATTAACTGTAAGATTGGGTTGACTTTTAAAGGCTCAACGTGAGCTTCTCATTAGCCTTATTATCATTTCTGAATCATAAATATGTAAATGATGAGTTTCACACGGGAGATTTAATTCTGTGCTCTTATTTCTGATTAGCTCGAAATACACTCTGGCTCTGTCAGATAATTGGTAACACTGCACACCAATAAGGCATTTCCCTACGCTTCATCAGAAGCCGCTGAAATTAAAGAAGGCAGCCCTGTTACCATTTTGACAGTTTTGTAACACCAACTTGTTAAAGTTTTAACTCAGCCATTAATATCGACAATGAATTATTAATATAATTTTTTGGTTAGGTTTTTTTTTTTCCTTCTAAAAAATTAGATCTGCAGTCTAGTGGACTGCACTGTGGGAATAGGGATTCTTGTGTATATGTACACACGCACGCATACATGGGCATTAGGAAAGAACAATTAGGAAAGAACAATGGATTCACTTGTCCATTTGGTTCCTACTGCTCTTTAAATAGCCATGAAAGTGTTCATGGAAGAATTCTACTGTCAATGCTCCTTATAGCAGTGATTGGTGGCTTCCATGCCAGGGGTTCCCAAAATATGTTCAGCATTTTGAATAGGTCCTTTGAAGTCTATGATAAAACCAGATTCACCACCCTCTTGACAGGGAAGCTATCGGATGTCTCTGAATTGCTTCACCAATGTTACCCTTGCCACATTTAAATATCCAGAGGGTCAGCTGGTAAAGACTTACTATGTTTTCAAATTTGATCCAGTTCTTACAAATAGTAAGGTTTCTAATCATTTCTTTTTTTGAAAAAAAAAATCATGTATCTGAATCTCAACTCTCGTTTGAGAACTGAGTCAAATTGGATGGTTTCTGCATTAGTCTGAATGCAACTAGATCATTTTTTGAAGTACCAGATTGTTGGGGGGATGACAGGAGTTTCAGCCCCATGGAAACACAGCGGAAAAACCAGATTTCAGTGAGCCAACAGCAGCAAACTTGTTCCCCAATAAGGATACTCACACACAGAGGAGTTTCTTTCAAACAGGAGGCACTTTATCTTGCATCAAAGTTCCGTTATATACAAAACATAGAGTAGACGAACAAAAGCTTGTGCCAGACACTGGGTTTGGTCAACAGACAATTACAGACTGGGGATTGCTTCCTTATGTACATATCTACAACCAATCAGGTAGAGGGTCTGCACACCACCCTGTACCTTTTGCACCCCACTCCATTTTCTGACGCAATGTCCAGCAATCATATACATTTGGAGCATGATGCAACATCTTGCAGTGGGCTGAACATTTTCCCAGGGTTCCCTGCTCTGAATCCCTGAGGTTCCAAACTCAATCTTCTGTGCAGTATGCCCTAATATGTATATTAATATCCATGCACCTTTTCTTTTTTGGATCTGCATAAAACATAACAATTTCATTTGAGTCAAACAACAAACTAAATATGATATAATGGGCATCACTTAAACCTGGTGGAATGGGTCTCATGATTGGAATGTAGCAATAGAGGGGAATATCCCATTTCAGAGAAACAGACAAAACAGGAAAGGAGGAGGAGTAGCACTATATGTCAGGGGCATTTGAACCTGTAAAGAGATTTATGACTTAAATCTTGGAACCCAGGTGGAGAGCATCTGGGTAAAAATTAAGGGGAAGAGAAAAAGCAGTGATGTCATTGTGGGGGTCTACTACAGACTTCCAAGCCAGACTGAGGACTTGGATTATGCCTTCCTTGAACAGATGACAAAACATTCAGAAAGGAGAGATATAGTAGTAACGGGAAATTTCAATTATCCTGATATTTGTTGGAAGTCAAACTCTGCCGAGGGTATCAGGTCTGACAAATTTCTCACTTTCCTTGCTGACAGTTTTATTGTCTGGATGGTGGGAGAGGCAACAAGAGGATCAGCTATTTTGGATCTGATCCTAACCAACAGTGATGGGGTGGCAGTTGCAGGGATCCTTAAGTGGGAGTGACCATGTCCTCCTGGAGTTTGGAAAGGGGAAGCCAAGCATAGTCAGATTCACATTCTAGGCTTTAAGAAACATGATTTCAGTAAACTTAGGGAAATATTAGGTGCCATTCCGTGGTCAGGCATACTAAAAGAGAAAGGAGTTTATGTTGGATGGGAGTTTCTTAAAAGTGAGATATTGAAGGCACAATTTCTAACAATTTCAATGAAGAGGAAAAATGGGAGGTGTGTACAGAATCCAGGATGAATGTCTAAAGAACTTTCAACAGAGCTAAGATTTAAAAGGGGCAAGTACAAGAAATAGAAAAAGATGGAATCAGGAAAGAGGAACTCAAATGAATAACCCGCACATGTTGGGAAAAAGAAAAGTTAAACTGTAGAATGAATTCTGGTTTGCTAGACAGGTTAAAAACAATAAGAAGGGCTTTTTTGGTTATGTCCATAGCAAAAGGAAGAACAAGGAAATGGTAAAGCCTTTTTGTGGAGAGGATGGTGAAATGCTAACAGGGGCAGAGAAAAAGTAGAACTACTGAACACCTTTGTCTAGGTCTTATCTCAAAAGGTAAACAATGCCCTACTTGGGGAAAATGGTGCAGATGATCTGGTAGGGGAAATGCAGTAATGCATGGATTTCTCAGAAATAAGTCATGTCAGACTAATCTTATCTCTTTTTACGATAGGGTTACAAACTTGATAGATGAAGGGAATGCTATAGATGTAGCATATCTTGATTTCAGTAAGCCCTTTGACAAAATTCCCCATGACATTCTTTAAAAGAAGGTTATAAAATGTGGGCTGGGCAGGACTACTGTTAGGTGGATTTGTAATTAGTTGACTGATCGAACCCAGAGGGTGATCACCAATAGACGCTTTTCATCCTGGAGAGAAGTGACTAGTGGGGTGCCACAGGGTTCTGTCCTGGGCCCAGTGCTATTCAACGTCTTCATCAATGACTTGGATGAAGGAGTAGAGGGTATGCTGATCAAATTTGCAGATTACACCAAATTGGGAGGGGTTGCTAATACACCAGAGGACAGGATCAAATTTCAGAATGACCTTGACAGATTGGAGAGCTGGGCCAAAGCTAACAAAATGAATTTCAACAGAGAGAAATGTAAGGTCCTGCACTTAGGCAGAAAAAAATGGAATGCACAAATATAGGATGGGGGACACATGGCTGGATAGCAGTACATGTGAAAGGGGTCTAGAAGTCTTGGTAGATCACAAGCTGAACATGAGTCAGCAGTGTGATGCGGCAGCCAAGAAGGCCAATGCTATTCTTGGTTGCATCAATAGGAGTATGGTGTCTAGATTGAGGGAGGTAATGGTACCACTCTATTCTGCATTGGTTAGGCCTTATTTGGAATACTGTGTCCAGTTCTGGGCACCTTGATTCAAGAAGGATATCAACAAGCTGGAATGTGTCCAGAGGAGGACAACCAAAATGGTGAAGGGTCTGGAAGCCATGCCCTATGAGCAACAGCTTAGGGAGCTGAGTATGTTTAGTCTGCAGAAGAGAAGGTTAAGAGGGGACATAATAGCCACATTTAAATATTTGAAGGGATGTCATGTCGAGGAGGGAACAGGCTTGTTTTCTGCTGCTCCAGAGACTAGGACAAGGAACAATGGATTCAAGCTGTAGAAAAGGAGATTCCACCTGAACCTCAGGAAGAACTTCCTGACAGTCAGAGCTGTCCGGCAGTGAAATATTCTGCCACCGAGTGTGGTGAAGTCTCCTTCTTTGGGGGTTTTTAAGCAGAGGCTGGATGACCATCTGTTAGGGGTGCTTTGATGTGTGTTCCTGCATGGCAGGGGGTTGGACTGGATGGCCCCTGTGGTCTCTTCCAACTCTATGATTCTAGGTAAAGAAGTAGTACGAGAATACCTGGCTCCTCTAAATGAATTCAGGTGTCCAGGACCAGATGAACTACCTCCAAAGGTATTAAAAGAACTAGCAGAAGTAATCTCAGAACCCTGGCAATAATTGTTGAGAGTTCCTGGAGAATGGGAGGAGTCTCAGGAGGAGGGCAAATATTGTCCCAAAAGGGGAAAAAAGAGGACCCAAACAATTACCACCCAGTCAGCCTGACATCAATACCAGGAAAAATCCTAGAGCAGATCATTAAACAGACAGTCTGTAAACGCTAGGGATGGGACAAATCCAGAATTTTCCAAATCTGAATCCGGATCTGAATCCCTGGAAGGTTCTGAGAATCCACGAATCTCATGAATCTCAAATCTTTTGAATTCTTTTTTTAAAAAAGTATTTTAAAAGCAAGGGAAAGAAAGCACCTCTATTTAAAAGTGTTTTTGAAGCAGAATTTGACATCTTTGTTTAATGAAAAAAAAATTAAATAATAGTTTTCACTTTCAGGAAAACTTTCAGGATCCCGGGATTGCCCTGGCACCGGCAGGAGAAGAGTGGAGAGTGTGGGATCGTACTCCCTGCAAGCTTCTCCCCCCCACCCCGAGCAGGATCAGGCTGGCGGCAGCCAGGAAAAGGGCGGAGTGCATGGGATCGCACTCCTCGCAAGCTTCTGCTGCCCGCCCGGGACAGGATCCGGCCGGGGGTGGTTGGGAAAAGGACAAGGAGCATGGGATCATGCTCTTTGAAAGCTTCTGCCGCCAGCCCAGGGCAGGATCCAGCTGGCAGCAGATGAGAAAAGAGCGGAAAGCGCAAGATTGCACTCCCTGCTACCTTCTCCTGCCCACCACCCGCAGAATTCAAAAGATTCAATTCACCTATTTTGGCTGGGGGATTCGGTTTCCCAGATCTCAAATCCTTGCCCAGAATTTGAGGATTCAGTTGTCTCATCCCTAGTAAACACTTAGAAAGGAATGCCGTGATTACTAAAAGTCAACATGGGTTTCTCAAAAACAAAGCATGTCTGACTAATATCTCTTTTTTTCATAGAGTTACTAGCTTGGTAGATGAAGGGAATGCTGCAAATATAGCACATCTCGCCTTCAGTAAGGCCTTTGACAAGGTCCTCCATGATATTCTTTCAAGTAAGCTAGTAAAATGAGGAATAGACAATGCTACTGTTAGATGGATTTGCAATTGGTCAAACAACCAAACCCAAAGGATGTTTACCAATGGGTCCTCTTCATCCTGTAGAAAAGTGGTTGGTGGGGTGCCACAGGCTTCTGTCCTGGGCCCAGTGCTATCCAACATCTTTATCAATTATTTGGATGAAGAAATAGAGGGCATTCTTATCAAATTTGCAGTGACATCAAATTAGAAGAGGTAGCTAACACCCCAGAAAACAGGATCAGAATTCAAAATGATTTCAACAGATTAGAGAGCTGGGCCAAAACTAACAAAATGAATTTCAATAGGGAGAAGTGTAAGGTACTATACTTGGGCAGAAAAAAAAATGAAATGCACAGATATAAGATGGGTGACACCTGGCTTGATCATAATACATGTGGAAAGGATCCAGGAGTCTTAGTAGATCACAAGCTGAACATGATTCTGGGCTGCATCAATAGGAATATAGTGTCTAGGTCAAGGGAAGTGATGATACCACTCTATCCTGCTTTGGTCAGACCTCACCTGGATACTGTGGCCATTTCCGCACTAGGCTGTTATAGCGCTATGATTCCGCTTTCAACATCCTATGGAATCCTGGGGTTTGCAGTTTTGGGAGGGGCCAGCCGGCAAACTGCAAACCCCAGGATTCCATAGGATGTTGAAAGCGGAATCATAGCGCTATAACAGCCTAGTGTGGAAATGGCATATGTCCAGTTCTGGGCACTACGGTTCAGGAAGAATATTGACAAGCTGGAAAGTGTCCAGAGAAGGGTGACCAAAATGATAAAAGTCCTGGAAACCATGTCTTATGAGGAGTAGCTTAGAGTATTTTTAGCCTGGAAAAGAGAATGTTAAGAGGTGACATGATAGCTATATTTGAACGGATTACATATGAAGGATGGAGCAAGTTTATTTCTGCTGCTCCAGAGACTAGGACAGTGGGTTCAAATTTTAGGAAAAGAGATTCTGTCTAAACATTAGGAGAAACTTCCTAACATTAAGACCAATTCAACGGTGGAATACACTTCCTTGGAGTGTGGTGGCATCTTTTCCTTTAGATGTTTTTGAACAGAGGCTGGATGGGCATCTGTCGGGAATGCTTTAATGGTGCGTTCCTACACGGCAGGGAGTTGGACTCGATGGCCCTTGTGGTCTCTTCCAACTCTATGATTCTATGATTTTGTGAAACAAAGGAAAGTTGCCAGTTCAGTTTTGTGGGCTGTTCCTTTAAATAGGCAACCTATCAAAAAAAAAAAAAAAAATATCTTACTGGCCATGACACTTTGCTTCCCAAACAATGGAGATAAATGGGTTTGATTGAAGTAATAGCTTTACAATCGATTAAGTGACAATGCTCAAAGTAGTTTGGAAAATAGATGTGAATTTCATGCAGAGTGGGCACTGCACAGAACCAGGTAATGTGGATCTTGCCTGCCTTCAAGACTGATCAGGGCCATAGAACATTACACCAGAGCAATATTCCACACTTTTACATGTATGACCCTGATATGAAGAATTGGCATACACATGCCATTTTCTGCATGGCATATTCAAATGTGAGGAAGGTATTCAATCTGTCATAGCATCACATAACTATAAGATACATGCATTTAACGTAAACTTTGGTTTTAGTGCTCATGACACAGACATCAGGCAGATGGGTTCCAGAGTCCTTGGCCAATATCCTTGGACAACCATTATGAAGCTGTCCAGTGGCATGGAAGGATTTTTTTTTCTGTACTTGCTAAAGCTAGCTTCACCACTGGTCTTGGCAGAGCAATCCAGCACAAGAGAATATGAGTGCATTTGCTTTCTTCTGGGAAAGTTCTGGCTTAACTGGGTTCCCCTCCCCCCACTTTCCATCTTCTCCTTTCTCTGTCTTCTTAGCCTTAATATTCACATCTGTGCAGCAGAAATTTCTTTCTTTAGGTTTTTAGAATAAAATTCCTTAAGGTTGTGTTTACACTTTCCACCAGGCTTCTGAGTGGGAGGTACACGCACACGCCTGAAGACTTCTAACTTCTCCCTATAGCCTTTGCGCCCAGCTACAGAGCACTAATCTGGGGAAGTCATTTTCCTCTGTTGTAAATGTCTACTATAAGCGTCTACTTCCATTAATCTCCAACAAAGTCCTATTTTGGACCAGTTACTTGTATCCAGTCTGTGGAATCAGATGAATCTCTTGGAGAACCCTGGACAGGGTCCAGTCACAATTCAAACCACTTGCTATTGCCTTCAGTGGAAACCTCACTGTATAGATTAGATACACAATTGCCCCAGACTGATATTTATCAGTGCTATGGGGCAGGGGTAGGAACTGTGTAGGCCTCCAGCTGTTGAATTGCAACTCCCAGCACTTCTCACCATTAGTTCTACTGGGAGTTGTAATTCAACAACACTTAGAGGGCTGCTGGAGACATGCTGTGAGATGCTAATGAATCAAGAACTGGTGGAAGAGATGCCAGTTTCTCCTCTATTTCATCAACAGGATGACTAATTAGCTTGTGGACCACATGAGAGTAACTCTATAGCTGAATGAAGAAGCCATGCAGAAGTTCAAATGCAGTCAAGTGGTGAAGTCAGAGTTTATCGGGTCAAGAGAATAAGGTTTATTGATTAGCTGGGGTGATAACACAAGTAATCACTTCATTATACTTCCCTACTTCCTCTGAGCTTTGTTGCAATTCTCTAAGTAATGGGGTAAGGTGGAATTTTCCTAGTAGCAATACAATCGTGGGTTAATCAGTTGCAGTACAAAGTTATAGTGGGGTAGCTTGATCCTGTATGGGCAATTAAGGCTCATTAACTTTATCAAAAACCTGGTAGGATCTAGAGATTATGTTCCATGACAGTCTCAAGGAGTGCCTGCACTTCAGAATTAACCATTTCATCTTTGTTCATATGCAACTGGCATAATGTTCTCTCATTTCTTCAGCCAGACAACCAAATCAGACTTCAGGAAAAAAAAAGCCACACAATTTAATAGCTAAAAAGTGAATGGTGACTAAAGGGCAAACAAGAAGTGCAAGCAGTCCATTTGAACCCACCAACTTCTCATAAGATGGTAAGACTTACTCTCTCCCCTTATTATGGATTGGGGTGAGTGAAGTGCTTTTTTCATGGCGGGGGGAGAAAAAGCTAATTTGTACCAATTAAAACTTTTCTTTGCATACAGACAACAGACATAGTGGGGCTGGCCTGGGCCATTTCCACACTAGATTGTTATAGTGCTATTATTCCACTTTCAACATCCTATGGAATCCTGGGGTAGCCCCCCCACCCCAAAACTGCAAACCGCAGGATGTGCAGAAATGGCCCTGGATTTGGACTGTAGTAGGGAGGGAAGATTCAAGCCCTCCTTGACTCCTACCTTAAGGTTTTAATTTGGATTGTGAAACGCTTACAAACTTGCTTATCGGAAGCCATTCATATAATTACCAATTACTTGAATAGTGTCTCATCATTAGACAGATTAAATTAGATAGACTTTTTCACCCAAAATAGCCAACCAGCTGTTTTAGAAGAACACATCCTTACCTTCTTGATCCTACACACGTGTCCCACCTGTTTGCTTCTTTCACTCTCTGTTCCTTCATGTCCTGTGAACTGTCTGGCCAGCTTTTCAGATTCTGCTCTCTGGTTTGAATTCCTCCCTCTGAACAGTCAGGCTCTCCTAGGGCCCTTTCACATAGTACATTGTTGGACTAAGCCTGGGGAGAATCAGGGTAAATTTTTACTCACCCATGAGACTTACCAGGTGCCATTTTTACTACACGGTTATCCCTCTATTATTCTATTTTAACTGCCATGTGTCCATCCTATGGAATCCTGGGATTTGTAGTTTAGGGGCAGGTATTTCTGAGCCAGAGACCTCTAGTGCCTCACCAAACTACAAACCCCAGGATTCCATAAGATGCAGCTATGGCAGTTAAAGTGGAATCATAGCATTATAATTGTATAGTGTGAAATGGTCCCTACTATTAATAATTTTGGCCATAGTTTGTAAAAATTACATTAAGGACTACAACTCCCAGAATTCCCACCCACCCATCCTCCTCTGTCCATGATGGGGTCCTGGTAGGTTAAGATCATCATGGTGTACAATGTACAATTCCATTTTTTTCTTTTGGTTTATGGCTTTCTTTCTTTTTCTTTTTTTGGCATTCCACACAGCCTGTGGGCAGAAATCTCGGGGCAGAAATCTGGGCTTGAAACCTTCCAGTGTTGTCCATCCCAGTTTAGAAAATACTGGAACAATCCATAAAGCATCAGGGAGCAGAGTGGAAGGAGTGCCACCTGCTGAAAAGATAAATTCTAAAGTCAGTAGCAGTAGTGCCTCACACAGCCAGCGGGCAGATCACATTGGAGAATCTAAAGTCAAAGGAATTAGAGGCCATTTCCGCACTTCGCCTGTTATAGCGCTATTATTCCACTTTTATCATCCTATGGAATCCTGGGGTTTGCAGTTTAGGGAGTGGCCTTTGAGGCCGCTCCCTAAACTGCAAACCTCAGGATTCCATAGGATGTTAAAAATGGAATAATAGCGCTATAACCGGCTAGTGCGGAAATGGCCAGAGTCACCAGAGAATCCAGAAAACCAATTGTAGGCATTTGAAAGCCATACATAGATAACAGTCCAGGGTGTCCCAACAAATCCGCAACAGGAGTCAAAGAACCTCAGGATTACCAGCTGCTGATATGTACAGGCATGAACACATTTCTCTCAACGGACGAGCAAGCCTCTTTTGAAGAAGCTACCAGAGCCCATATTTATGCCCCACTGCAGTCCGTTAGAAGAGCCTAGCTGAAGCCTTCCTACTGAGGAGCCTTTTAGCCCAAGGAACTCCTTTGCTGCAGTTTAAAATTTTACTAGGTGCTGATGCTCTTCCTTGTCTTTTGAGGCCCCGACATGCTCAAAGTGGCTCTTTCTCTATCTCTATTGTTGAGCAATCCTTATATGGAAGGGATAGGTTATTAGCTATCCTTCCTAAGGACCCAGGATCCTCCTGGACCTCAGGATATGTCTGTTCCTGCAGGTGGCTCAGAGTGCCTGTCTGAGGAGGACATTTCCAGTGTTAACAAGCCATCTTGAGCAGACAATTTTGAGTGTCATAAACTGGCAGCAAGTCGATGTTGTTTTTGCTGCTGCTTCATCTTCACTAAGGTGGTGGTGGGAGAAGGTTAGTCCTTGCAGGATTTTGTGGCTAAGGTGCCAAAAAAGTTAACTAGTGGTGGAAACATGAGGGGAAGGAGATACCATGTGCTGTTCTTCCTCAAACAGCTAGAATGGAAATCAAAAGCCTCCAGTGCGGTATAGTGGTTTGACCAGGGTTCGATTCCCCACTGAACCGTGGAAACTCACTGGGTGACCTTGGGTATGTCACACACACTCAGGCACGGAAAACCCCATGCCTTAGGGTCACCATAAGTTGGAAATGATTTGAAGGCACAGAACAACAGTAGCAGATGACAAAGATGGCAGAGATGGGGAACATGTGGACCGTGGCCACACACCGATCTCGTGGCTTAGTTTTCCCACAACCCTCCTAGTTTTCCCACAACTACTGCCAACCATGGAAAAGCTGGGAAAAAGTAGATTTTTAAAGGTTGAGTCCAAGAACCAGAAGTGATGTGAGATTGCTTCTGGTTTACATTATGAGTAACTGTGAGACCCATTGGGGGCCCATCTGATGTTTATGGGCGGCTCTTTGTCTCATTCAATCAGGTGGGGAGGAGAAGCCTGCTGGCAGGAACTTCCATAGAAAACATTTCCACATGTGAGAGAGAATACTGCAAATAGGGAAGGCAAATCTACCTAGTTTCAGTTGGTGTAATTTTCCGCAATGATTAATTCATTAAGACTCTTCTCTCTCCTTTATGCAGCAGTATAAAAAATTTCAAAAAAAGAAAACTTGGTAAAAGATGCATTTGTATTTGAAGAGTTTCCCACCACCACAAGAATTTGGAAAAGCCATCTTAGTTGAACTATAGCTCTGAGAATTCCTCACCCAACAAGAACAGGATTCCGGAAATTATTATCCAAAAAAATTATTCTTCTGAGCTCCCAAATACATATTTTTGTACACATTATATATTAATATATATATAAAATACAAATGTTGATACTACTCTGAGCTAGAAATCATCCAGCAAATAGAAGAACTGAGAGCTAACTGACCCTCATGTTAGTCTGTGAAGGGTGAAGGAGGTGAGTTTTCTTAAAAATGGAGACCAGATGAACTCGTTGAGTTTCCTTAGTGCTATACTCACACCCCACACCATGGTGCTGCAGCCACCCTCCTCTCAGAAAGCAAAAACTCACCTCTTCTTCTCATAATTACATTCAGAGAAGAACACTGCTGTTCCACATATGCCCCGCTTAATACAATCATAGCTGTTTGTTTCTTTAGCCCTGCAAATATTTACAGGCTTGTTGGTTTGTGTGTCAGGGAGGATGGATGCATGTGATCTTTGGATCTTCAAAACATTGTAATTTCACCAATGTGCTGTTTTGTGATCTTTGAGAGAACTGCATCTCCAGTTCAAACAGGACAAAGAACCTTCTCAATAATCAGGGCAACATGAATTTTGATTTTTTCTGCCAAGATTGCCTTTTATGGGGGATGGGAGTACACAATGTCTTCTTATTGTCGGCCAAAATCAGTTTACGCTATGCTTAATCTCTGCAGGATTTTTTAATGTATGCTTCAATAGATATTTTCCCCCTTACTTCTTTGCCATAATTACATGACAAGACATACAAAACTAAGCAAAGCTCTGTTTTCATGTTGTATCACATTTGTTTTAAAATGATGAGTCGGCAGGAGTGCTTTTGCCCCCTCTCCTGATGTTCAGCATTCTAATTCCCCCCCCCTCATGTTATTCAAGGGGAGACACATGTGAGACTGCCTTCCAGTATTTAAAGCCAGATCAGACTACAAAATAACCAGTGAAAACTGCTCATCCGTTTTCTCAGATTTGCCATCAAATTGCTCAGTTCTGCACTACCACATGTGTTGCTAAAGCTGGGAGAGATTCCTTTGTGGACAGGCATCTTTTCCCCTAGGAATGACCCAGAAATGATGTGATACCATTAGGGATCCAGATCTCAACTTGATTTGTCTTTGCATGGTAGACAGGAAACCATTAACACCAATGTGAATTGTTGTGAGATGACAGGTTCTTGTTGTTGTTATTGTTCATCCCAGAGAAAATGTGTGCATTTTCATGAATGCTTTTGGTACATTTCTGTGAAATGCACAGTACTGGGAAATGTCATAAGTGTTGCCTTCTTGCCAGTGATGCTTGATGGCTCTATTATACTGAATCCACACTTGGTTTCCTAGAAGCAACTCCAGGTTTTTACAGGAGTGCTTTTTGAGTGCTATCCAAGGTTCTGAACCCAACTCCTGAAACATCACAGCACAGTCACAGGCTGCCTTGGCTTGTTGCAAGTAATAGCATCAGATGGCTTGGTTGTGTCTTTGGGATCCACCTGCCTGCTTTCTTGTGCATTCTCCCTCTCTTTCTCCCACCCCCACCTCTTTGTACATGCTTCAAAAAGGTGCTATGCAGAAACATGAGTTCTGTGAAAATTACATTCTGTGCAAATTGTTGAAACCATGATGAAAATAAAAATGATGGCATCTCAATCTCACATCAGAGTCAAGATCTCTTGAAAAGGCCACTGAATGTTCACCATGCTGTCTCATCATGCCAAGATGAATAGATTTCCATAAAATCCCAGAAGCAGAAAAAAAAATCCAGATTCCCCAGACACCATTATATTGCATTGTTCCCAGGAGCTTTTGCAGTTAGTTTTTCAAAATGCTTCCCAACTGAGCTGTTGCATGCAAACGTAAGGCACTGTTTGGATTAGCATGTTTAAAGATTTAAAGGAAGGGGAAAAGAGGATAGCTTTGAGACATCCTTGTCAGTAAAGAGTCCTCCCCTCATCAAGATGCTCACCCTTGATCATCTATGCCCAGTACATTGGGAAGATTCCTTCCTCTGCCCAAACAACTGCACCCTTCCTTTGAATAAACTTACCAAAGATGAAAGACGGCAATTGAGTGGGTTCCAGAGGTACTAGGCTGTTAGTCCTGGATGCTTCCATGAGCATGCCCAGCAGCATGCCCTAGGGCGGTTTGGTTTCTTATGCTAGAACAGGAGTGGGCAATTTTGCAGGCCTCTGGAGTGCTCTTGGATGCACAGACTTCTTCTTCTCTTTCTCAATTTTATTCATATCCCATCTTTCTTCCAGATTGAGACTCAGAGCAGCTTATACTTTAAAATGATTACAATATAGTTAAAAACATACCAAATGTCAACAGTAAAGCAGAATAAACAGTAAAATTTAAAACCATACAGTGCTCTTTTCTTTAAAAAACATTTTAAAATCCTTTCCTTTAAAAACCTTCATATCTAAAAAATGTATTCACCAGGTGATGGTAGAATAGCAAGCAGGGTGCCTAGGGAAAGCCACTGAGAAGACACTGTCTTATGTACCCACCTTGTGAAGGTGGTGATGAGGAGAGAAGGACCACTTATGAGTATCTCAGAGTCTGGACAGGTTCATAGGATCTGTCAGATAGCCCAAACCCAAGCCATATAGGGCTTTATGGGTGATTACCATCATGCTGAATTGTGCCTGGAAGCAAACCTTCAGCCAGTGGAGCTACTGGAGCAGGGGAGTTGCATGATCCCTGTAACCAGGCACTGTTAACTCTCTGGCTGCAGCTCTTTGTACCAACTGAAGTTTCTTACTGATCTTCAAGGGTGGCCCCATATGGAGGGTATTATAATAATCCAGACACCTGAATCTTTGGTCCCTAAGACTCTCTGGGATTATATGGACTGCCAAAAATGCCAAGGTGTGGAGACAAAGCGGTAGCTACCCAGAAAAAAAAATCTACCCCCAAATGTTATCCTTTCAAATATATATTCAGCCAAGTATATGGGGAGCTATAGGCCATTTCAAAGGTGAAATGTCGCTCGTGGGGAAGTGGCAACACAGGGTTTTAAACCATACTTGCTTCTGGCATTCCCTATGTCCTCCTCACTCTTCCAGCCTCTGCCACCACCAGCTACTTCTACTTGCCAGCCTATCTCATCCAGTCTTCCCTCCTGCTACCTGACTATCCCTGCCCTCAAATGCTTCAGCGACAGCTTGAAACATACTTTCTGCCCCAGCATGCTGTTCCCACTTGCCATCAGTGAGCTATGTCAGCCTGGTAAGGATGCCACTTGGCTTTCAAACGGTACACTCTTTGAAAATTGTATTTTGATAAACTGTGGGGGTTCTCTGGCTCATGCTGATACCTCTGTCTTATTCCTCAGTCGCTTCAGTCCTGTTGGCACTCACCCCATGATCAGGATATGGGACAAAATAATATATTCACTCTTTCAGCTTCACAGATAGGAATATTTTCATTTGTGTATAGGTATCATCGTATAAAGTTTTTGTGCCATGGGTCTGGATGCTATATATCTTAATAGTAGCTCTTCCTTAACACACATGCCCTGCCATATACACACTTTTGCATAAACAATAAGGGATTTTTGTTTTGTTTTCTGTGTTTGGCCACTTTGGTTTGAATTCTCCTCTTGTCATGCAAATTGCCATCACAGCCTGCAATTACAAAGAATCCCTGATTGTAAAATAAAATAATAAGGAAGAGAAAAATAACACACACAAACACACAGACACACACAAAGAGACAGCCTGTGGTGAATTTATAATGTGTTTAAAGTGCGAAGCTGTCCATTTAACCCTTAACAATATTCATTTTCTTCACAGTGGGCAAGCCTTGTCAGTGGTTTGAAAAGCTATGAATTTAAATTACCTTAAGCAGTCTGAGAAATGAATAATTTGATAGGTGTATCTGGCAGACAGTTGGACAGTTGCCTCCCTTCCTTCTCCTTACCCCTGGGAATTGACTTCATGGGGTATTCACCAAACCCAACGTTACAAACAAGATGGAAGGACAAGAGGGAGATGTTTGTTGTATTTTCCTTGAGAGCGGGGAATAATCTTCTCTAAGCATCCTTTTTTCTGGTGC
Source organism: Cyclura pinguis (assembly GCA_030412105.1). Lineage (NCBI taxonomy): Eukaryota > Metazoa > Chordata > Lepidosauria > Squamata > Iguanidae > Cyclura > Cyclura pinguis. The sequence continues at coordinate 250,060,866 of CM059600.1, read as the reverse complement.
ATTCAGAAAACCCACAACCAATGTCCTCCTTTGATGGAGTAATGTTTAAAAAACACTTAAAGCAAGAAAACAACATATTCTCCCTTCCCCTCCCCATAGAAAAAGCTTATCAAATTGAAAAAAGAAATGGATGAGTTGCCAGTGCTTTTCAAGTCCTCCTTTCTGTGTTTTCTGAAGTGTAATGCTTATTGCATTATGAAGGTCCATACTTAACCTCACTAACTCACCCTGACTGACTCCATTGGAGAAAATTTGTGTTGATCTGGGTGAAAGAAAGGATTAGTAAGATGAGTGCAACACACACACTCTCTCTTGTGACAACAAACTGTGAATCCAGCCACCTTCTCATACAATAAGGCTAGAGTGCTGAAACATATTCATTCAGCTCAGCTCTACAGGAAAGCTGCTGTGTATTAGGTGGTTTACATGCTTGCTGTTCCCTGCTGAACTGGGAGCATTCAACAAATGTAATACAAGATCCTGAGTTTCTTCAGAAGCAATGTGCCTACCCTTTGCACACATACAAAGGCCAAAGCCTGATTAGATTTGGAGTTTAAGGAACAGAGTAGCCACCACAGCTGCTTATTGACATGTGTAGAGTGTACACTTGAACACATAAAGCAAGGAAGAATTCAGCCTAATGCACTTATTTCTTTATATCCAGCAGACAGAGTAGGCAGGAAGGAAAACTGCATATAAAATGTGTAGATAGAAACCTTGATTTGCTGCACACCTTTAAAATTTTGGAAAGGAAAATAACCCTATATTACTAATGGTGAACTATTGGAGGTCATTATTTGCAATGGACCTGTTATGAAGTAAGTAATTTGGGCCCAATGTGAATCATTCCATTATCAGCTCATTTCAGAAACTTGTTTATGCTCAGACTCAGTTTAAGTTGAAATGCATCATGTCTTCACTGAAGATGATTCAACTGACATATCAGAAAGCTGCAGGGAGGATCATTAGATTTTTCAGCAAAATGTATCTTCAAATGCTAGTGTGTGTGTGTGTGTGTGTGTGTGTGTGTGTGTGTGTTGTCATTCTCAGGGATGGGTGAGAATTTCATCTGAGACTTTTTTAAAACCAGGAATTCCCCCCAATTGCAAATTTATTCATAAATTTGACAGAAAGAACTTGCAATTTAAAAGAAATGAGTGTAGGAGGAAATGAAATTGACAGATTTGTCCATCCAGGCAGAACACTGTGAATGCTAGCTCTTAAAAGTCTGCTTTGAATCCCTGTCTAGTCAGCCATCTTTGTGATGGTGATTTAGAGCTGAATGAGTGTTTCTGACAGGCTCCTCAGCTTTAACAGCTACGCAGCAAGAAGATGCATCGTAGATCTCTCCATGCTGGAGTTAGTTGTTCCTATTGAAATGGACCAGTTACTTCAGAATTTGGTTTGGTTTGGGAAAAAAATATTTCCAAAATTCACATATTTCTTCATAAATCTGACAAAAGGAACTTGAGAGTAAAAAAAACAAACTAGAAAACAGAAACAAAAACAAAAACGAAACAGAAGAGAAATGTGAATATAGGTAAAAGCAAAACTGATAGATTTGTCATTGTCACATTATACTTCAGAAATATACTATCCTCATATACTGGTTTGGGAGCACAAATGCATTGAATTAAATCCATTGCCACAAAAAATGCATTGAATTATTATTTCCCTTGAAGTAAAACTTGGTAAAACCTAAAGTTCCTTGTTCACTGCTGTGAGTTGACTGGCCACCTCTTTGTTTATAAAAACAATCACAGAGCCAACTCCGGGTTTGAAGGGGGCCTGTACCCAGTGCCCAATGAAAAGCACGCTTTACCCTGGTGGCTTTGGAAGGGCTCGTGTTGTGTTATGGTTGGAACAATGTGCTAGGTTTGAAAGGTACAGATTCATGCCCCTACTTTATAGTCAAATTTATTCTGAGATCCTTACTAAGGTAAAGTTCTATTGGCATATGTATATATATGGCCATAGTGTTGGGGGTAGTGCTGGTAGCATCCCATCCATTTCAAAAGCCATTCTGGCTGGGTAGGATTGGTTCTGCATTGCTGTGCCTTTGTGTTGCAGGTGAATGGGGAAACACTGTATAGCACGGGGATGGACAGTTCCTTGTGCAAGTATCTACATGATGCAACTTTCTGGAATAGGCAGGAGTTATGCTGATGTAACATCTCAAGAGGGTTTTAGAGATTAGGTGGCTTTGGGCCTATCAGTCTCACTTAGCCTTATCTACATCAAAGGACTATAGTGAGGATACAGTGGGCAAGCACTGGAAATAGGGCAGGATATAGATGTTAATATTATTAATTTATTAATAACTAATAAATATCTGGCAGCAGCCCTTACCAGGGGGCAAAACCAGAATTCTACGCTGCACCTTGCTGTCAATGATCTACGTTTAGCCACCATTTTAATTTCTCATGAAACCCAGAAACAATGTTACATAGGGGATATTTTGTGCTTAATACAATGATGGCTGGATGGGCCATCATTAGGGGAGGGAATCCTATGGCAAGCATCAGCAGTGAACCAGGAGTCCACTGGGAGGTTGGCTGCTGCCAAAGGATATGGGATGGCTGTTCCTGATGTTGCCCTTGCTGATATACAACAAAATGCTGCCAGTAACACAATATATATGGTCAGGATTGTGAAACATGCGGAAGAGTTTGACAAAGGAGATATAGCAGACAAAACAACAGCTTGACAGGTGAATCCAGTCCGTCCTATGGCTAGCTGAAGCAAAGCAGAGCAACACAAAACAGACTGTTCAGCACCCTGGACAACACTACACATTAGGTTTGCATGTGCAGCAGCTCCTCTAGAACAGAGATTGATATCATGCAGCACTCCAGATGGTGCAGACTGAAGTAGGAATGATTATTTTTAATCTCACTATTCCTAAGCAATGGAATGCTGGAAATTAAGTCCAACCACATCTGGAGGGCCATCTGTGCTCTGGAAAGGAGCTGTTACCCCAGAAAGCTCCCCCAACAATTTAACTGAGGTTTGGTTAGTAAGCTGGTCATCTCAGATCCCTCAGAGCGTCTATCCTTGCTGCTTACTAGTTACACTCCTTAAAGAGTTCCTTTCCTGAGTAGATAGGGAGGACTTGGAAGGGTCTGTTACTGCCCTGGCTAGTCCGAGCTTTGGGGATATTAAAAGATATCCTCTTGATATCACAATTTGGCTTCACTTCTCTATTCCTCTCCACGTGCTTGCGAGGCCACCGGACAAGCACGTAAACAAGCTCGGCCGTTAATTGCCGTAATATTCAGACAACAATACAGGTAGGCCAGAAATAGCTGACTCACTGCTTTAGGAGACCTCCAGGCAAGTACTCTAAATAGGTATGAACGCAACCTACAAAAGAGCCTCTGCCCTGCACTGGCAGCTTGATGGGTTAACTATACAATACCCAAGTACTCTGCGTTTGCATACTGGCTTCTCTATTGAGAACCGCTTCGATAACTCAATCATTCAGATTCTGACCTTTTGGAGGCTTTGTCTCCAACTCCAAATCTATTGTTTTCCCCCAAGTACGGCATAGCCTGCAGTCACAATTCTCCTTATAAAAACCCTTGATTCCGAGATCTTCCTCGGAACACTCCTGAGTTTCATGACGCCTTGCTGCCGCTTTGCTTGGCAAGCCTCTCCTCAGCTCCACGTGCTGAGCTACATCGCACCCCAGCTTCGCTCTCCATTTTCCGGGCTCCAGGACAGGTGAAGTATCACCCAAACCAGCAATCCCTCTAAAAATCCCTCTATACCACTCCAATCTTTATTTTCTTTAGTTATCTTGTGTGAGTGTGTCGCATACACTGTTTTGCTCGTGTTTAATAAAACATCATTTATTGCTTCAACTTCTGTGTGCTACTTGACTCGACCCGACCCCGTAGACATAGGGTTCAAGATCTCGCTACGTTACCCTGCCTCTCGTAACGCTAAGCAGTGCTCTGAGCTAATTTTCCCCACCTTTAGTGGAGCACATTTTGGTGTCCCTCCCGGGACCCCCAGTACACAGGGTAACAGGTCTTTTGTGAAGATGGAATAAACAGCCTTGTTTGTGGTCCCAGGGACCCATGAAGGGAGGCTGCCAGTGGGCTTACTGATGACCTATATGGCTTTGAGGCCCCCACTAAGTAAGAGTCTTGACTCATGGCAGAGCCTTGTGTCATGTCATGTCATGCCACTGAGTGTATTTTTGAATCACATTCTTTGAAATGATTTTTGTAGAAAGATGCCTATAAAAGAAATAAGGGGTAGTTCTCAAGAGCTAATTCATATAGAAAGGCTCACAAATTTGTGATCTCATGTGTGGATCAGCCATCACTCTGGTAAAATGACAGCTAGGACATTCACACCATCATTATTTTATGTATTTGATCCATTTGTCACCTGCAGTTTCTGCTGAAATGTATTCAAGGCAGTGCACAAAATGTGCAAGATCAGAGAATGACACAATATTTTCATAGGCAGCAGTCACCAAGATTTCAATCCAAAGACCATCCAAGCCAAAATCTAAATAAACAGAAACTGAGTTGCAAAACAGTACAATAGGCCTCAATAAAATACAGAAGTCATACAGAAATTGCATTGTGGGGAAACCTAATAACTTTTGCTTGCCAATGAAGAGGTGGTAGAAAGGAAGATAGATGGATCTTTATAGTAAGGATTGTTTGATTCAGCCAGAGCTCAAGTGTAGCAAAATCAAGTAATGGACATGTGTGTACAGCACAGTATGAATCAGCCCTCACTTTAGAGGACTTATGGAAGTCATGTCATGTCACGTGCTATATAAAAATGCAGAAAATTCTCACAGTCAGTAGCACTTTAGACTTGTGTGCTTTAACCCAATTGTATGACAGAAACCAGAATTAATCTAGGGAAATGCATATGTGTAACTTTCTCTGACACAAGTGGATGTCCTTTTTTCAGCAATGCAGGTGTTGATATTCCCTTACACCATACACAGTGCTGTTACCCTGTGTACTGGGGGTCCCGGGAGGGACACCAAAATGTGCTCCACTAAAGGTGGGGGAAATTAGCTCAGAGCACTGCTTAGCGTTACGAGAGGCAGGGTAACGTAGCGAGATCTTGAACCCTATGTCTACCGGGTCAGGTCGAGTCAAGTAGCACACAGAAGTTGAAGCAATAAACGATGTTTTATTAAATACAGGCAAAACAGTGTATGCAATACACTCATACAAGATAACTAAAGAACATAAAGATTGGAGTGGTATAGAGGGATTTTTAGAGGGATTGCTGGTTTGAGTGATACTTCACCTGTCCTGAAGCCCAGAAAAATAGAGAGTGAAGCTGGGGTGCGGTGTAGCTCAGCACGTGGAGCTGAGGGGAGGCTTGCCAAGCAAAGCGGCAGCAAGGCGGGATGAAACTCGGGAGCGATCCAAGGAAGATCTCGGAATCAAGGGTTTTTATAAGAAGAATTGTGACTGCAGGCTATGCCGTACTTGGGGGAAAACAATAGATTTGGAGTTGGAGACAAAGTCTCTAAAAGGTCAGAATCTGAATGATTGAGTTATCGAAGCGGTTCTCAATAGAGAAGCCAGTATGCAAATGCAGAGTACTTGGGTATTGTATAGTTAACCCATCAAGCTGCCAGCGCAGGGCAGAGGCGCTTGTGTAGGTTGCGTGCATACCTAATTAGAGTACTTGCCTGGAGGTCTCCTAAAGCAGTGAGTCAGCTATTTCTGGCCTACCTGTATTGTAGTTTGAATATTACGGCTATTAACGGCCGAGCTTGTTTACATGCTTGTCCGGTGGCCTCACAAGCACATGGAGAGGAATAGAGAAGTGAAGCCGAATTATGATATCAAGAGGATATCTTTAATATCCCCAACGCTCGGATTAGCTAGGGCAGTAACAATCCCCCCTCCGAAAATGGGCGATGTTGGGGACAATATCGGACATTTTCCAATCAAAAAAGCAAAAATCAATTTAGAGCCGAATAGGGACTTACAGGTTCATAGCCGTATCACTCCTCAGGAAAGAGAATTTTCGGGAAGAGCAAAGGATTTCTATCTTATAAAGACAGTCCTAACTAAAAACCTAAACCTAAACACACACACACACCAATGTCAATAATTGTCCGCTCCAAGGCTTGGCAGGCAGCCAAGAGCCGGTTAACAAGTCTAAGGCAATAAATCAAGAGCTTTCAGCAGCAAGGAGACCCTCTGGCAGTTACGTCATGGCCAGAGTTCTCAGTGAACAGTCCAAGTAAGAGAAATTACCAGAGCCAGTCTGAAGTCCAAAAAGGGGGGTGAGGTTCCAGCGGGTTGGGCAGCGTTCCAGGAGGCAAGGCAGGGATTTAGGAGATCCAACACGTAACTCTCCCCAAACGGGACGGTTGTGAACCAACAATGACCCCAGGCTGAGTGCGTGCTTTTATAGCCAGATTACTCCTCCAGGTGTTTTCTCAGCTGGACCTTGATTGCCTGGCGTTTCCTATTTAAACGCTCTGACCTCCTGAGAGCACTCTTTTGCTCCCGATGCTGCTGGTAAGTAGGTACCTGCTCTTGCACCTCACTATCTGACTCTTCTGGCTGGGCTGGGTCTGAGGCAACCCCTGGCTCTGTTGCAGGGGCTACTGGGGCCAAGGACTCTGTGTCTGGGGGAGCAGTATCCAGGATCTCGGGCTCCGACTCAGAGCTTGAGTCCTGGAGCTCCAGGGTCCTGACAATAATGCAATAATAAACAGTTAAACAATAAACAGTGTCCAATGTCCCATCAATAGGGAACTGTCGAAGAATGAGCAATGGTAACAAATAGCAAATGCAAAATGAAGCAATCAGTGAAATACAGTAAGTCCAATGCATGGGTCTGGCAATGAAGGCAATCCAATGAGACAACAGTTCAATGTGGAATAAAAGTTCATAGTCCGGGGGAGGTGAGGTGCAAGCAAAAAGTCTTGGCACCCCCCCTCGCAACAGGAAAAGTCTTTTAGCTGGAGCAGACGAACAAAGCATAAGTCCCTCCAGGCAACGGAGCAGGAACAACAACAAAATGTCCAAGTCGGTACAGCTTGGCTTGCTGCAAGTGCAGGAGCAAAGAGTCTTTGCAGAATGTGGAGCCTGGAATAGTCCATAGGTTTCAGCAAACGGTAGCAGGAATGGCAAGAAGTTCATAGCACATGGAAGGCTGCGTGGTCACCTTCCCTCACAGTCACGGGGGTCATCGAAGAATTAGGAACCTCCAAATATCAGCCATCAGATGGAGTGACAACTTTCTTCGTCACCCCCCCCCCCCCACGGTACTCGGGGGCGATGGTACAACCTTGAGATCTTCCCAGTCTTCTCGATTAATTGACCTATTGGAGTCTTAACAGAAGAACTGACATGATTAGTAGCCAATGTATACCATAAATGCAAATGGCTGGCTCAAAGCCTACTGGGAATTCAATCTGTTGGATGATGGAGCTACTGGGGGCAACTGGAGGACACAGGATGGGACCAGATCTTAAAGCCGTACCAGGAGAGGCAATGTTAAGGCCACTGCAGGTCATGGTCACCCTAGGCTGGTGACTCGTCTGCCAGAGCTTGGGGAGTCTAGTGCCCAACTGTAGTTCACTCTGAGTTCGACCGTGCCTGCAAAGTTCAGGAGTCAGGTAGACCAACCTGAGGCTGAGTTGGCAAATTTTGCTCCATCCGGTATTTCACTGGATGAGCGGTGGGCCGTACGCACCTGCATAAGTTGCAGGGGTACACTCTGCAATGGCCGTGGTACACACATGCTCAGACTGAACCAGATTAGGCTCTGATCCCCCCTTTTTTTTTTGCTCTGCCTGGCAGCGGGGCCCCAACACTGGTGAAAAAGATAGAATAAACCAAATCAGAGACAAGCGAGGGTACGCTTGCTCGTTGCCAGAGTGGACGCTGACTCCCTCGGTGATTGGTCCGGCTGGATGGGTGCATGTATGCAAATGTCCTATTCACATATGCAAATTAGACACAATGCACCAGGGCTGGGCGTCAGGCCAATTGTGTGGGTCTCCGGCCCTCATGGGGTGTCAGAGAGTGGTTCTAAATTGGTGAAATCAAAATTAAATGAAGTACCAAGCAAAATAGTGGAGCCGATTGTTCTCACCCTAACAATCCAAGCACACGAAAGAAGTGGGGAGGAGGTCCTCGATGTGATGAGGGACATACCTGGGCAGTAGATTGGGAGTCCAGAGTCAGACCTGGTTCTCCTGAGAGGGTCGTGAGGTCCCCTCCCTCTCTCCCTAACCTCACCAGAACGCCCTTGCACAAGGCAATCCCTCCGAGTGAGAGAATGCCGGCGTTCAGAGTGAGAGATGGTCGGTACTCTGGTCCGACTCATTTCCCTTCCTCAGAGTATCAGGGCTGACTCTGTAGGCCCAATCTACCTTAGAGGATAAGAGGATCTTGGGACAGCCATCCCAAGAATCCATTTCCTCCAAAAACAAAAACAACCTCCCTTAAAGGTTAAAAGACAGATTCAAACACACTATACCAACTATATTCTACAAGAAACAACTATTTACAAATGGGGGAACCTCTTCCTTTAATAGAAACGGACAGCTTGCAACATGAGGATCTGTTTCTTAATCCAAAATACCAAACCAACAAGGCTGCCTATCAATATGATCTGAAACACCACCAAAATGATTAAAGGGTGGAGAGCGAAATGTGCTATAGCCTGGCCCGTGGAGGACCAACTAAAGACATCCCACCAGGATTGTGTCGCGTCTGATTTCAATTCCTCGGAAGTGCTTACTATTACCTGAGCAGAGTGATTAACAGTCAGGGCAATCTGGCGGACGGAGTGCGATACCTCCTTTACTCGTTGAGACAAACGGGTGAGATTCCTGAGCCATAAAGACGCGGGGATCTCATTTTCAAGGTGGAACCCGACTAACTTGGATTCTGTGCGTGCATAGGCGCTTTCAAACACATAATCTCGTATCTCCCGCTGGAGATAGAAGTTCTGGCCAAAACAGTCTTGGACCATCTGTGAACAAAAACAGAGGTTCCCAGCAGTGTGGTTTACTCTTACAGTCGCGCCACTAGGCAGTACTATCAAATTGGTACAAGGAGTCCTTAAACAGAAGCACTCACGGTTAATCTGGGCCATGACTCTGATATTTACAGGTACTAACAAGAATTCGGAGGTATCGCTGAGGCTAAGACCATTAAGGTTGTGGAAACACTGAATCCAATGGCGGTTGAATAGGCAGCCAGCTAAATCAAAAGAGTGTGTACCGTTGGACCAATGGTACATCCGTGGGGGCAGCAAAGTAGCATTGGCAGCTATGAGGGGGAGTCCTAAATGGGATACTGGATGTAGAATTACCTGATCCAGAATCCGTTCATGGGCAACATCCACCCTGAGAGTTAGGCTCTTCCACGTGGTGTGCCGTATTTGTGCCAAAGCGGCAGGGTGTTCCAGCGATTCTGGGTATCACTCTTGGAGTAGGCTCAGGATCTCAGGGTGCGTTAATCCCATGAGGCTGGCCTGAATCACCTGAGCAGCAAAGGTGATCATGGTGCTCTGCAGTTGTGTGCACTGTACTGCCATTGACAAATCATGGGTCGTGATCTGTAGAACACGGCCAAGGTCGGATATTATGTCTCGCTCGATGCCAACCCACTGTGGAAGCAATTGACTAATCAGATCAACTCCTCTCGCTACGTTGGTTAGGCCAGCAGTGGAGGATATTCCAATGTCTCTAGTTTTGGTGCCAATTATGCCTAATTTGTTGGCTAGGATCTCATCTATAGCGTTGACGAACGCGCCGCCAGTTCCAATTCCACCTAAAGCAGTTCCTAAGACACTTCACTTAGGGCGAGTGTGTGGGTGGCAGAAAGACAGCCATCGTTTCTCCCAGTGTTCCCACTGTGTCCATGCAAGTTTTAGGTACGGTTGGCAAGTTGGAATTACTCTAGAGATATTGACAACCGTAAAATTTAATATCATTTTAGTTACTATGGGTTGGACATTTGAGTAAGCGACCATTTCTATATCTTTGCAAACTACGGAACTACCCACGTACATAGCTGGGTGATGTTCAGGAGGAGGAGGGGTGTGGATATCGGAATCGGCACCACATCTTCCCGCAGGAGAACTTAAAACCTGTCGGGGTCAGGGTGACTTTCTGACAATGAAACATATATGTCTGCCATACCCATGTAGGGCAGTAGTCTTCAAAAGTGAAGCTGAGCACTAGTAGGGATGCATAGCTGTGGTCGCCCCGGACTATTCTGGTGGTCATGGGAGCGGTTGCTGTGGCCATGCTGGGGTTGAGTTTAACCTCTTCGCCGGCAACGGCCATCCTTAACACTGCACTCAGTCTATTCCTAGAGTGTATATGGAAATTCGTGGATAGTTCGAAGGGGTACCTTTTCTTGAACCAGGGGAGCAGCTGTGTCCCCGTCAACAAGGCTTCTACTTCTGGATAGGGATTCCACTAACACACTGCCTGCACATTGAACTGTCAATCTGTATAAACTTGGATGGATTTGGGCGAGGTTCCAAGGGCATATCCACTCACGCAAAACAAAACTGCAATCCTCAAGAGCGGCCCCATTCCATCTCCCTGTAGGGAACACAGAGATAGGGGCTCCGTTACTACAAAGCTACTATCCTAAAGGGACTATTTACAAGGGAAGGGGGAAGGAGAGGGGAGCTGGAGCAACCACCTCTTCATGGGGGTTGCCATCCCATGAAGGGAAGCAAAGCCCATCCATCATGCTGTCGCGCTAACAAAAGGGTGTCCCCATCTGGGGGTTTCCCTTTCCAATCCTTCTCTTGGGTCTCTGTACTTAATGGCAAGAGCGGTAACGCCTGCTCCTGGTTTGGGACCCACATTCTCAATTCGGCATGGAGGCTGGTCTTGGGCCCACGTGCCTCCGGGGAATTTTTCTCCCTAGTCCAGATGGTAACTGCGATGGAGCCGTAGCTAGCTGTGGCCCCTTTTACAATTATCAGCCTCACAATTAAAATGGTGCCATGGCCCTTGAGCACAAGGCGGCACCAAAGCATCTGCATGGAGGGTGAGGCGTTAGCCAAATTCACCTCTGGGTAGGAACATATATGTCTCTCATTTGTTACCGGAATAGGGGCAGGAGCTTTAATGGTGGCACAGCGGTGCACAGCTGAAATCTCTGCTGGTCCCTGATCTAGCTGCCATAGAAACCTGTTTGCATAATCAACTGTGAGCCTGTTTCCCCGGAGAAAACCGATGCCTAAAAGGCCGTCGTCTTCTCCCCGGTTCTCGCATGCCCACAGTTGAAAACGAAACATCTCTATAGACATTGGGATGCCTGTCCACGCCCTAGCTTGGTGATCCCCCCCGCCATATCCAGAAAGCTGGACATGCTCGGGCGTGGGTTCACTGTACCTCACAAGTTTGGGGTGCAGCACATTTACTGCTGCACCAGAGTCCACAAGAAGGGTGGCAGGAGTCTTATCCCTCTCAGTCACTATGCCTGCCTTCACCCAGAACCTTCCCCACCTGTCTGGCTTCAACCTAGCCACAAAGTCTTGGGGAAGCTTCCTGGACCGATGGCACCCCTATGCTTGCAGGTCCAGGTTAGGGTAGTATCCAGCCGGAGGTGGGCCGTCGGTCACGGCCTGGACCGGCTGTTTACTTCCCGCCTGAAGCTGCTTATCTAGAGCTTCCAAAAGCTCCGATGTTGGCCTCTTATTGAACCGGCTCATGTCCAGCCCGAACCTTCTGAGCATACCCCAGACCCTTACTCTATCCGAGGAGTACGTCTGGGCCATGGGATCATACTTGCCAGATGTCTCTCGAGGAGAGCCCAAGTCAGAGAGCTGTTTGGGGGCAGTGGGCTGCTGTGGGGGATTTCCTGCCTTGCCGGGCTGGCTACGGAAATCTCTTCCCGGCCACTGCCTGTTGTCCTGTCTGGGAGCTGGGTGCAGATTCCAGTTCCCCTTGGGAACCAAATTTGGCGCAGTTTTCCTCTGTTGGGAATGGGGCCCATAATTCGAGTACGTGACCTCAGATATGGGTTCCCAATTCCTGGGTTCCTTCCTGTGTGTCTTAGTGGGAGGTTTTAGGGATCTTGCCTCACGCAGCAGGTCGGAGACCCGTCGGAGGTTGTTTCCGAACTCTACCCAGTGGGTGGTGGCTGGATCCACCAAACCTAAAGCCATCTTGGTCTCGTGGTTAAGACCTCCGTACAAGAGTGTCTTAAATCCGAGGCTGTTAAAGTCATATCCACGGGGCGTCAAGGGAACCTTCTCGGCCAGAATGGCGAGGAGCTGCTTCTGTGCCACGTAAGCCTCAGGGTTCTCATGAGGACCCTGTTGCTCCATGACATAGAGCACACCTGCACTCTGTTCGAGCCACAAAATCCTCACTACCTCTCTCATCCAGTCGTGGGCCTCGAGCCTAACCAAGCCTCGAGCCACTACGGCTGACTCAAGAGTAGGGAGCTCGGAGGGGGACATACAAAGCCGAGCCAGCTGGGTCAGGTCCTGACCATTGGCTGTTGGGTGAGAGTGGATCACCGCGTTCAACCACATGATGCCGGTGGAGCGATTTAAAGGGCCCAATTGGTCTGCAATAGCCTTGACCTCAGTAGCGCGCCAGGGGACCCTAGTCTCAGTGACTTGCGTCTCCTGCATCTCTTGCCTATCAGAACTGCCTTCTCCAAGGGGGGTGGTCCATCTTGTCATGGACCGTGTCTCTACCAGGTGGACTGGGATCTTAGGGTCGCTCCAGTCTGGATTGTGGAGAACGGTTGCCTGAGCATCCTCTGGCAGTGTTTCCCCAGAAAAGTCCTCCACTAACGTTGGGAGCAGCTCTGGGCACACAGCCAAAATTAAGGCTTTGCGCGTTCAGAGCTGGATCTCCAGCGCAGCAATTTGTTTCTGGCAAGCTACATGGCTAACAGCCTCCTGCTGCTCCTTCACTTGCCCTACCATAAATCTGGCCACAGACCGGGCATGATCCAGCTCAGCCTCTAAGGCGTGGGCTTTCTCTTCCCATGTTTGTGCCACTACCTGGATGTTGCTAAGCTTCTGTGCTTACACCTGTGCTACGGACGCAAAAGTTACTTTGTCCGCACACAGCATCTCGACCTCGGCCTGAAGCCGGGCATTCTCTTTTTCCACACTCACTAATTTCTCTCTGGTTTCTACCAGGGCACTACTAGCATCTCTGGCTGTAAGCCAAAGTCCCCAAGTAGCCAAAGCGTCCTTAGAGGGCCCCAATGGGTTCTTTGATTTATGCGCCAGGGTATACGCTTCCCAGAGTGTGGTAAAGGGCTCAGCTGTCTGGAAGATGGAGTCCCTCCAGGGGCATTTCCCCTTACTCAACACCCATCTCTCTAGTTTACCTCTGACCTCTTCCTCCAACATGAGGTCCTTGATGGTGACTTTACTACTCTCCGCCATTTTTCACACAAACTACAACTATCTCTAACACTACCTACAAACTACAACATACAAACTACAAATGGGACCAGGAACTGGAGTGACGGGAAGGATCACCTAGACCCCTGGAGGGACTGAAGGGAAATGAACTCTGCGGAACTTCTCTAGGAAAGAGAGACGGGAACCTATCTCCAACGTGCCCAAACAAAGTCACTTTGGTACTCCCAAGCCCAGTTTTCCACCTCGACAGCACTGGGGACCAAAGGACAAGGAAATGGTTCAGGGACAGGGAGGTCACCTAGACCCAGGGAACCCCCAGGAGTACTCCACCTGCCTGAAGGGGGGAAACGAACACTAAGGAACTTTCTATGCCACCTGGCCAAGCAGCGGGGAAAAGGGGCAAGGAACCAAAACCGAACCATCCCTAACTGGTTTTCTGGGTGAGGGGCGCCTACCTCTACCTCGGGCAAAACCTCTAAACTTGGTCGGCTTGGCTTGGTCGGGACTCACCACCCGCACCTAGTCGGCTAGCCAATTGGAATGCACCCGAAGTGTGGTAAAGGGCACCCGAAATTACACAGCAGGACGCACCCGCGCTTTTCACAACTACTAGCGGGATGCACGCGCATTCTCTAACTCCTAACAAGGACGGGACGCACCCGTATACTACTCTAAGAGGGGGAATTTCTTCCCTAAGTGCTATTTTGCCTTGCCACTATGGTGTTGGATGAGTGTAGACCGTTCCTACCGTACTAACACTCTAACACTTCGGATCCCAGCCCACGATAGACCCCAAGTTAGGGATGTGATTCCCAGGACAGCTTGTGCACACCCTTTGCTATCAGACGATGGTTCACTGCCTAGTGCTAGTGACCACGCCGGGGTGGCTGACATACACAAACCAAGCAAGAAAGGGGAACAGATTTCCACCCAGATAGAATAGGTCTAGAGGTCAAACACACACACTCTACACACACGTGTTCCTGCCTGACTGCACTCTAACGACTTGACCGACTGTCACCTAAGTCAGTACCAGCCCGATTTGAGGAGGTTTGTGACTCCTTCCCAAATTAGGGATACCGGGGTTGCCTACATTCTCCACCACTCTGTTACCCTGTGTACTGGGGGTCCCGGGAGGGACACCAAAATGTGCTCCACTAAAGGTGGGGAAAATTAGCTCAGAGCACTGCTTAGCGTTACGAGAGGCAGGGTAGCGTAGCGAGATCTTGAACCCTATGTCTATGGGGTCAGGTCAAGTCAAGTAGCACACAGAAGTTGAAATAATAAATGATGTTTTATTAGATACACAGCAAAACACTGTATGCGACACACTCATACAAGATAACTAAAGAAAATAAAGGTTGGAGTGGTATAAAGGGATTTTAGAGGGATTGCTGGTTTGGGTGATACTTCACCTGTCCTGAAGCCCAGAAAAATAGAGAGCGAGGCTGGGGTGTGATGTAGCTCAGCACGTGGAGCTGAGGGGAGGCTCGCCAAGCAAAGCAGCAGCAAGGTGGGATGAAACTCGGGAGTGTTCCGAGGAAGATCTCGGAATCAAGGGTTTTTATAAGGAGAATTGTGACTGCAGGCTATGCCGTACTTGGGGGAAAACAATAGATTTGGAGTTGGAGACAAAGCCTCCAAAAGGTCAGAATCTGAATGACTGAGTTATCGAAGCAGTTCTCAATAGAGTAGCCAGTATGCAAACGCAGAGTACTTGGGTATTGTATAGTTAACCCATCAAGCTGCCAGCGTGGGGCAGAGGCTCTTTTGTAGGTTGCGTTCATACCTATTTAGAGTACTTGCCTGGAGGTCTCCTAAAGCAGTGAGTCAGCTATTTCTGGCCTGCCTGTATTGTAGTTTGAATATTACGGCTATTAACGGCCGAGCTTGTTTATGTGCTTGTCTGGTGGCCTCGCAAGCACGTGGAGAGGAATAAAGAAGTGAAGCCGAATTGTGATATCAAGAGGATATCTTTAATATCCCCAAAGCTTGGACTAGCCAGGGCAGTAACAGTGCCCAAAGCCCTCTTCCAACTTATTATAAAGCCCTTGAAGCTACCTTGCACAGTGAGAAGGCAGGATCAGAGAAGAAACTGCCTACATCCCTATAGTCAAACATACAATGATGAGATCAATGCTGAGACCCATGGGGGTCCTCCAAGGGTCTCTGCAGTGCTGTAGTCATCGTACATATGGCTAAGGGAACACGGTCAGATGTTTTTCCAATCATTCTTGCTGCAATGCATGGAGTGACTTCAAGGACTTCAGAGTAAGACTGGAGAACGGTACATGACTCTATGCAGCATAGGTTTCCATGTGGACATTGACATTATGCTCAGGGGATGTTGGAATGAGGGCAAAGTTCGCATGTAATTAAAACCAACTACTAGGTCAGCCCAAAGCAAAACATTTAGGAATGTGAATTCAACCAACAATCTGGCCATGCCTTTAGTTCACAGTTAACAGAGAGAGCATCTCAACTCCTACTTCCAGTTCAGTCTAGAAGGTGCAGTAGCAAAATTGTCATTTTATACCCATTCTAATGTATTTTGGGTGGGGCAGCAAATATTGTTCAATTAAAAATGGCAAGTGGGAGGGAGGGGAACTGAACTCCTTCTGCTTGTTGGGTGTACTTTCTCAGGCACTTTTCTCACCATGTGATTCATTTCTACTATGAGAGTCAAGCTGGAAATAAGGCATTTTGGGTATTAGAAGTTATGGAAAGAAACCATCGGAGCAGGTGGTGGGGTTCAAATCCCTTCATATATCTTAAATTTGTCCTTTGTTCTCAAAATATCTGACTGGGCAGGCCTGGATTGAAACACCTACCTTTTTCATCTTCACACACAATTTTAGCTTCAAACTGCAGGTGAAGGCATTGTGTAATGGAACATTCCCACATTGATGAAGAGGTCCTAATGCTAGGAAACCAACAAGTCAGAGAGATGATGAAAGGAGAGGATTTTGCTCACTTGGAATGTTCTGCATTCAGGGATTGCCCTTCCGTACTCTAAATTGGTTTTCTATCTTGTTTGCACTTTTGGAGATCTAGACATTTTGGGTGCATTCATCCAGTGGTAGTATTACTGCGAGAGAGAAGCCCTATCCCGGGGTCTACAATTTTTAATATTAAAGTATAGGTCTGTATGCCAGAGAGGTCCCCCGAAAGGGCATGTAGGCAGGCATGGACGAAAGACCAACAACAGGGTCAGACCAGTAAAATTCCCATCACATAGCCCCAGGAAAGCCTCAAGAAAAATAAACCCACAATAAACAAAAGGTCCTCAGCTCTGAGACACTAACTTGAGAGGATTAACGTGTATGCCTCAAGTTGAGCAAATATTCCATCAGGCAGGGACCAGAATCCACACCACAACACTTCCACAAATCCAGAGACTTTAGCAAATCCTATCACTCAAAGGAAATTAATCTTTGTGTCTACTGCAACTCCCATTGTTCTCCCCAGGAAAGGATTAGCCCTCGAGGTACTTTTTCCCCTATAAATAGTCCCGGCTTTTGAGCAGTTCTTCGGATCACTCTCGGTCACCCCACCCGACCATTCATTGAGTAATCCCCTCAGCTCTTTCCGTCCTGAGTTCCACTTCTTGGCTGCTTTCTCGGACCCAGGCTTCAGGATAAGGTGCAGTATTACCCCAACAGCACCTCTTCAATACTCCCTCTGTCCAATTTCCTCTCTTTTTCTTCTTAATAGCTCTTGGGTGCATGTGTGTGAGAGTGCGTTGGTGCGTGAGACTTACATTTGATAAAATCATTCATTAGTCATTTTGTTTGGTTTTTGGCTTGGCCTGACCCCATAAAAACTGGGTAAAAAGACCCCGCTAGGTTACCCTGCCCCTTGCAGAGCTATAACTTGTGCTCTGGCTAATTTCCATTCCCCACCAAGTGGAGCACAGTGAGGTGTCCCCTCAGGGACCCCCAAAATTAGGGTAACAGTAGGGAGCCTGTAATTGTTCAGATGCTAGATTCTTGTCAACTCCAGCCTCTGTGGGCAACATGGATGGAACTGGAGTCCAGCAACACTAGGTGGGCCACAGGTTCTCCTTAACCTCTCCCCTGTGTTTATCTCTGCTCCTTCAACAGGAAATTGTGGGGAGAAAGAAGAATAAATACAGCTGGTAATAGAGTGAAAACTGGAGAGGGCTCTTGTACCTTTAATAGTTGTATAGAAGAGGCAATCACAGCAGGTGTTGCTTGTTCACAGAACATACAACACCCATTGAAAATCCCTTTTTTACACTACCAGGAGAGGAGCTCTCTCCAATTTTCACTCTGGCAACCCTAGCTGGCATAGCAGTGCATATCCACTGGATAGGAAGTTACAGTGTTTTCTTGAAATTTTACTCAGATCTAACTTAGATCTAACAGATCTAACAGTGTATTTTATTACTAAGCTCATAAGGCATACTCAAAGCTTAGATATGATCTCCTAAGTCAATCTTCCATAAAACAGTGATCTCTAAGTAGTTTGGACTACCACCTCCAGCCAGAAGTAATGCTGGCTGGGCTCTATGGGAATTGTAGACTAAGAAAGTGGGAGGGCATCACAATGGAGGAGGCCATTCTAAATTATTCTGAGAACAAGCACCCTAATGCAGGAAAGATGACTGCATACTAATATCAATGGAGAGTCCAACGTGAGGAAGGTGACAGTGCAGGAGTGCTTTGACATTTGCTTGATTGATAGAGAAAAAACAACACAACAGACCACATCAGGATGTTTGCAACTTGCAGGGGCAGTTCTGTAAACAAGCAAACGCCAACGACAAGCCCTTCATGTATTCTCTGAACTTTGATGAGCATTCCCTCAGAGCTACTGCACATATCCCGTCAAATTCATCGAGCATAATTGGCTTTATTGAGCACATCCTCTAGGAACAGTGACCCTTTATTTATTTTTTTTCCCCTGATTGCTACTTTGGGCTGAAATGCAGTTATCCCCCTGAAACTTGAGCAGGGAGATAAGATGAATTTTATTTCCACTGAAATATGAGATGATTCCCATGCCTTGAACCTAAACAGCATGTTAAAATAGCATTTGCCCCATTTGCAAATTGTTTTTGATGTATCAGGATTGATAGTTCAGAACCAAGGGACTCTGTGGCTCCCAGATGTTATCATTCCTAGGAGCTGCAGTCTAACAACATCTGGAATGTTGCCTACCTATGGCAGAGAGATGAGAAGGCAAGTAGTCAAACAGGTTTTGTGCATAAGCAGTCCCTCTTGAGAGTAAAAAGGACCCCCAGAAGGTTGGGACAGCCTGCAGGCAACAAACGTTACATGCGGAATACCCATGACTCCTCTTACTCATGCAACTCTCCATCTACAGTGGAACAAAATTAGAATTCCTGAACTACATCTGGACAAGAGCACAGTGGTAGCTAAGAGGATCAGAGGACTAATCAAACAGGAGCCACAGTGGTTGCAGCCTCAGCTTCAAGCAAAGCATTTTTTTTAAGTCATAGCCAATATCTCTAGGCAGTCCTGACAATCCAAAATGCATGGCTGATGGTCATCTTTAATGAACTTTCCAAAAGTTCATGATAGGAATTTGAGGG
Source organism: Cyclura pinguis (assembly GCA_030412105.1). Taxonomy (NCBI): domain Eukaryota; kingdom Metazoa; phylum Chordata; class Lepidosauria; order Squamata; family Iguanidae; genus Cyclura; species Cyclura pinguis. The sequence continues at coordinate 250,041,911 of CM059600.1, read as the reverse complement.
TGGGCAGAAAGCAAACCAAAGGGAAAGTAATTGTTTTGCTCAGACAGACTGGTTTTCTTCTCAACTGAAGAAGATTACTGCAGTCACCAGATGTCTCCCAACTGTGATTCTACAACAAGAATAAGGATGGGAGTAGGAAATTTCCTGCAAAACACATTTTAATTAGGCAAACATCCACTTTATTCAGTATTCTCTAAAAGGCTTGCTGTTTGCTTTGGCTGCTCATGTTTTGGAGAATCCCTTCCCGCCTTTCTCTTTTTGGCTTATTCATATCAATATGTGTATGTACACCCATATACCCACCCACACACACTCCGTTATATATTGACAAGGATAGCATGTAAATAAGTAAACAAATAAATAAGAAATAATCAAGCCAATCAGAGATCCTTGCAATGAACGAGATGATGTCATACCTCCATAGAGATTAAAAGGGTTTTCAGAGGAGTAGCCATGTGGGTCTGTTGCTGCAAAACCAACAAGAAGTCTTGGGAGACCGTAAAGACTGAGAAATTACTCATAGCACAAGTTTTTGTACACTATAGTCAATTTCATTAGTTGCATGGAATGCTATCCAGAATTTAAGGTATACCGTGATTGAGGTGGTAACATAAACACCAAAAGAAGGAGGAAATTAAATGTAGAAATCCCAGATAACACTCCAGGCATCAGATGAAGTGGGCTTCAGTCTATGGAACCCATTGTAACAAATTTATTAGTCTATTATGTGCCAGAGAGCTTGTTATAACAATAGCAGTAGCATGTGTACTTTTATACCGCTTATCAGCTAAGTACTCTCTAAGCGGTTTACAACGTGTCAGTTAATTGCCCCCAACAAGCTGGGTACTCATTTTACCAACCTGCAGAAGGATGGAAGGCTGAGTCAACCTGGTGTTGGGCCCGAGGCCCTCTGGGTAGGCCCTGTGTTGCACACTCACACATTTCAGGTCAGCCTGCTTTCGCACTAACGACCATATTTAGGGGGTTAGCTCATGCTATTGCATTGCTAGATCAGGCTGCCCTGTATGCTGCAGTCCTGTGAGAATAGCCAAGGAATGTTAATGATGGGTGCTTCGCTCCTCACGCCGTCTGGTACGGTGAAGGGAGAGCGAAGCCTGATTAGAAACCATCCGCTGCCGTTTCAGACAGGTAATGAGATTTGGCCATGAGCCTATCATGCACCTGGCCCATGGGTGCCTCAGTAATTGGCATCCAAGGTGGTATAGCCCCCTCCTGCCCATTTCGGCATGGTAGGTTGATGGATTGGCAGCCTGTTTCGCCACTTACATACGAAAAGCCTATAAAAGCCTGTTGGAACAAAGAGAACCCTGCTCCGTCACCTGCTTTGCCTTTCTGATGGTGTCAGAGTGTATGTATGCTTGTGTGCCTTTCATTTTTCTTTTTGCTTCTTTGCTTAATAAATTGCATCCTCAAAGACCAGAACCGGCTTGGCTCTTGCCTCCCATCTTGCACTTCAAACCTTGCACAGCCACCCAATCCAGGGAGGGTTGTGTGTGCTACACCTGGAGCCTGGCAGGATCGAACTCACAGCCTTGAGGCTGCAGTACTGGCAGTTAACCACTGCACCACAAAGGCTGTTATAGATTGGCAGGTGTCAGTGAGGGCAAATGAAATCAGCTGAGGGAGAAAACAAGAGAGGACAATGAAAATGGACAGATAAACCTTTTGTCATTAAAAAGGATGGGAGGGGGACATTAATTGTTTAAAAATAAAAAACCTTGGTGAACAGTTTTGGCTCAGTGAACAATACTTTTTTAAAATTTGGAAGGTTGAAGCCATATGCAAAGGAGTAGGAAGGAAATGAGTCTCTATTTCTCTTTCTATTACATCTCCTAGCACCTGAAAAGGGTCACATGTGCATCGACTGCCGCATTTGCATCATGTTCAGGCCTACTTAAGTACAGCAGTACATGTGAATCTTTGATCTCCAAGAAATTGTGGGATCAAAGTATTTGCTGTTTTGGATATCAATCTGCACTAAAATCATCTGATTATAGCTCTGACCAAGGAAAAGAAACCTGGTACATATGCCTTTGAACTCATGTCACTCCAGGTAGTCAGTGCACTTTAAGTTAATTAGCATTTCTTTGAACTTAATTTCGATCCTGTTGCATGCTTGCGAATAGCTATCGGTCACTAATAGTCTATTTCATATTCATCTTCAGTGCCAGTATTTTGCAAGCTGAGTGAAAGTCATGGGGGTGGGGAAGGATGAAGAATAAGAAATGTTGCTGGGCAAAGCCCGTCTCCCAAGATATTCCTAATGTATCATGCTGCTTGGCACTTCAATATTCAACTTTGCTTAATTGGCAACTCATCCTTCCTCACCTCAGCACAGGTGTCCCTTGTTAAAGTAATGTGAATTAATTAGTTGGAGCAGTTAAACACACACACACATACACACACACCCTGCAGAAATATTCAACACTTTATGGAGGGATCTACTTTGATCCGAATCTGGGTTCAAATCCTAATGAGAAAGGTTGTACTTGTGATTTCTTTTCTTTCTAAATTTGGAGACTGGGACTGGAATAGATAGTCTAAATAATTGCCTGTCTATGGATCTACTTGCTTGCTGAAGTAACGCCATTTCTATTGCATGTTGCCCGTAAACACAGAGTGCTCAGAAGGAATAACTGTGATTTGCTTGGTTTTTTGACCTAATGTATGCTTAATACCAATTTAAGATTGCTAGGTCCTCACTCCCAAATCCAGCCTGCTGTTTAAATGCCTTAAGGCTCTGAGTCACCAGGGGAGAAGGTAGTCTGTGCATACTTAGCTCCATCTCTGCACCTTAATCTATAAGGTGCAGTTCTGAGTTCATTATTAGAGAATATTTATAAAGAGCTCATTAAGCCAGTAGTCCTCCAGAAACTGTAATGAACTCTTCAACAGTGATTTTTGCACTGTAACAATCTAGGCTCAGCAACATAAATTCTTCAGAAGGGCAAAGGAAGCACTTGGGAATCACTGACTGTGGCAACTGATGGCTTCCATAGTGAGGTGATAAACCCACTCCAGTTTTCAACTGAACTGTAAAGTAACTCTCCAAGGTACTGGACCCTATTCCCAAAACAGCAACAAGGTCAGCACCTCGGACAGCTCTTTTAAAGCTTGTTCTAACAGCCACAGCAGATTCACTGTCCGACTGATATGGAAGTCACCAGCCCCCATTGACAGTGACTAATAGACAGGAAGTATTTCTCACCTTTGTTATTTTGGAATAAACAGAATTAAATCTGAAATGTGAGATCACAAGATATAAGAATAAATGACTTCAAACTTGGAGGGGTAGTTAATACCTCAGAAGACAAAGGCTGAGATCCTGCATCCTGAATGCACGTCACCTACTCAGCAGCTGTCAAGCCCCTGGTGGGGTCAGGTACTGCTGGAGCCATTCTCTGGCAAGGAGAAAGGAGGTAGCTGAGGTGATGAAGAAGCTGCCGGGCTTGGCTGGAAGAATAAGAAAATAGAAGCTGCTTGTTTCTCTTCCCCCTAGTTGCAGTTAGAGCTTATATGAGCTGCTCTTTGGTTGTTTGAGTTTCTTTGTAAGCCAGTAAATGGCTGCAGAATAGGATGAGTGACATGTGGCTTCAAAAAGTACCTGCAAAAAGGATCTAGGGTCTTAGCAGTCCACAAAACATGAGTCAAAACTGCAATGCAGAAACAAAAACAAGACAAAAAGCTAATGTAATTCTAGGCTGCATCAACAGAAGTACAATGTCCAGTAAAAGGGAAGCAATAGTACTCCTATGTTTTGTTTTGGTCCTGTGTTCTGCTTTGGTCCATAATACTCTCCTGGTGTACTCTCCTGGTGTACTATATTCAGTTCTGGACATCACAGTTTAAGAAGGCTATGATGTCAAGTTGTAAAATGTCCAGGGGATGGCAACCAAGGTTAGTAAAGGGTCTGGAAGCTAAGCCCTCTGAGGAACAGCTAAGGGAGTTGTATATGTTTAGCCTTTAGAAGAGAAGATGGAGAGGTAATATGGTAACCATCTTCAAATAGCTGAAGTGCTATTATGTGGAAGATGGAGTAGGTTAGGGTTCAGTTGTGCCAGAAGGCAGAACCCAAACCAATGAGTTCAAATTATATGAAAAGAAATTTCAGCTGAACATTAGAAAGAACTGCCTAGCTGTCAGAGCTGATGAGCAGTGGACGATGCTGAAACCTCCTTTGATGGAAATGAGGTTAGGTGGCTGCCAGGCACACATGTGTAGTTTCTTTCATGATAGGGGGCTAGTTAGGACTAGATGACCCTTCAGGTACTTTCCAACAGTTCTATGCTTCCACGAGATGTGATGGTTTTTGCCTAGGATTTTTTCTTCAAACATTTTTAAAATGCTGCAGGAAGCAGAAATCGGGGACAGAGAACTATCAAGGGTTTCCCTTCTACTGTTTACCGTATCTGCTTCAAATCATACTCAGCTGCTTTTCCCTCAACAGGGATAAAGATACAATGTCTATGTTAGACTCTTAGGATCACTCAAATTTCTTTACCATTGACATCATGCTCTGCACAGAGACAACTTGGCATTGATTGATGATTCATTCCCTTCACCCCTGTAGATTTGTAGGATTAACATTTTTGGAGAGTATTCAGCCAGTCTAGGTGGATTTTAGCACGTTGGTAGTGCAGAGGCCTTTTGTACAGCACCATTGATGATGCCTCAGGGGCAATCTCACTAGAGTTAGTGATCCCACCAGGGTCCATACTTTCATACCAAAACAGGTGTGCTACCTCCAGACCTAATTATGACACTGGGATGCTGTAATAAGCTTTGGCAGTATTGAGTACGAACACTTATTTGTTATTATTGATTAGTGGTGCACTATAGGCTGTTACTGGTGTGCTGTTTTACTGACTTTTTTATATTCTGTCTTTGAATTTTAAATGGTTTTAACTCAATAGATGGTTCAATTGCTTTCAAAATAATGTGTGCATGTGTGCTTTACTAATGTTTTTCTGTGTTTTTAATCTCTGTTGGTCTCAATACAGTAAATTAATAAAATAAAACAATAGTAGAAATCATAAAAATAGAGCTCCCCGCAATTAAAAGACCTTCTGCCATGGTCTTTTGCAAAATGGTTGAAGACCTTGGTAAACAAAAAAGTCTTAATTTCCCAGCAGAAACAGAACAGAGAAGGGGCAAATTTAGCCTCCTGTGGGTGGGACTTCCAGAGTTTAGAAGCAGCCACAGATCAGGAAATGCGGTGATATATTATCAGAAGCTTTAAAATTTACTTTTAGAGTACAACCAGCTGAGAGATTCTGAGAGGTATAGTCCAAAAGTAAATTTAGCAGTCTCTGTATATTATATGTAATTAACAAGCTTAGTTATTTCTCCAGAAATTAAGGCCTAGGGTACAGGGAAAGTTCATTTCCCCTGAATGCTTCGGAAATTTTATCAGTATTGATTTCACTCTATGGAGGGAAAGATGCAGCTTGTGAAGGGAAATGGAGATCTTTGGTACACACATGACAAAACCAAGCCCTATATACTATGTAAGTAGAAAATTTGCAAATATACCAGAGCCACAAAAACATACCATGCTCTTTCTGAGTAATTACTACCACCTGCCTTTCCCTCTTAGTGAAAACATCATGTCACCACTTTTTAGCACAAAAATTAATGGAGCCAATCAGGGAGAGATATAAACAAAATTGACTCACAAACACCTGCACCTCATTACAGTTTTTTTTTTCCAAAACAGAAAAAACATCAAATATGTGTAAAAGTTTGCCTTTTAAATGCTGCCAGTAGTCACCTACTGTTTAACTGTAAGTTTATGAATGTTTTTTTTTTTTAAAAGAAAGATTTCAATTTATTTCAGTTTTTCAAGTAGCAAGATTATTGTTCAGCTTGGTATGAAGCTCAAAAAAAAAAAAAAAAAGCAAAGCCATTGATCCTAAAAACTAGACTTCCCAGAGGTCTTTAAAGAAAAACAAGAGTTGGGTGACAGGGTGAAGAAAGAGGGAAGTGACAAGGGGAACAAGACTGCCCATATAGTGGCTGAACATGGTAAAAGCCAACCCCAATTATCCACTTAAAAAGTCTTGCAAAATTATTTATCTGAATTTCAAAAGTGTTGTGAGAAATCCTTTGCTTGCAGGGCACATGTGGCTCTTGGTCTAATTTTATGGGGCCTGGAAAAAGGGATGCAAAACCTTTTCTCTCTCTCCAGGGCCATATTCCTTTGCAGGTATTCTGTTGGAGCCATATCGTAGCAGTCAGTGAGGCCAAAGACATAGGGTCAAACATGAATAGGACAACACTTTTCTCTTTATTTTTCTACCATTCCCGTCCTCACTTTCCTCTTCTTTCTCCCCAAATAGTGGTCTGCCAGGAAAAGGAAGGAAAAAATTATCTGAACTGATCATTTTCCAAGAGGTTATGAAACAGGAAAGAGTTCAGGTTACCTGTCCTTTATCTTGAATTTTTTTTGGTTGTCCTGTTCCCTTCCTTCCCCACTGTTGACTTTCTTCTGCATACTCATGCCTTGCAGCAGCATCAGACTATCCATCTATGAATTAGCTCCAAGTGCTTCCTTTTGTGTGATATTGTGTATGTGTGTGAGATGAGTGAGAGACAGAGAGAGAGACTGAAGGGCTCCTTTAGACACAGGAAATGTAGCAAACCCCTGATCCAGAGGCAGAATCAAATCCCTTATGAAGCCAGGTTTGGCCACTGGGCTATATGTGACTTTGATAGGACTCTATAGGACTCAATTTTTTCCTTATGCCACATGTATTTTTAGTACTAAACATTATATGGTTATGTTTTCAGAGAGGAACCACGGCATTAGAGCTTCTCCATTGTTCTGAATGCTTTGTATGTTATTACAATTGCTAATTTTTGATCACTTTTATACATACACAGTTTGCCGCAGGTCATTCATGTCTTTTCCTCCTGTATGGGACAACATACCTTGATGTGAATAACCCTAAAAAAAAAAAAGTACTCTTGTTCTCAGGGATGAAATGGGGGGGGGGTGAGTCATGACAGGTAAAATTATTCATGTCAGTCATGACTGGTAAGATTATTCTCTGAAAGGAGTTTAGACATCCCCTCAGATAATTCAATTTTAGGGAGATTGCTCATATCTCTTATCTTTCAACCCTTCAAAAACTTCTAGGTCTAAATATATAGTTACAGTTTTAATTTGTAGTAAGGAGTGGAAAATATTTTGTTTTTCTTCGTTTCCTCGCAGAGGATAGAGTTTCCTAACACTCTGGAAATCCTCTCAGGAAAAATAGTGGAGCAGCAAGAATTCAGAGCCACCTTGCTACAGTGGTTTGAGCACAGGACTATGGGCCAGGAGACTAGGTTTTGATTTCCTGCTCAGCCATAGAAACCCACTGAGTGGCCTTCGGTGTGTCTTACATGGTCAGCCCGAGAAGACCCCATGATAGGTTCACCTTAGGGTCACCGTAAGTCAGAAAGGACTTGAAGATACACAACAACGCAACAAGCAAGAATTCTGAGTGGTTTTTTTTCCTTCTTCCAGTATTCATTCTTTATAAAGCATTCCAGGGAATTAATCTGCACAGGAAAGCATGGGATTTTTTTTTTCTTTCCTGTGCAGAACCCACCTTTAGAACACAATGTGTATTCTTGCACCAAATAATTTACTAGAGCACTTCACAATGGGCAAATATTGAAATCATACTGCACAGAATTTTTTTCTTCTCTCCCACTGTGGAGAAAAAAAAATACAAAAAAATTATTCATCCTTATATCTTTTAAGGAACTCCATCCATTAGTTTTTGTGTCAGATTCTGACCACCTTTTGGAACATTTCTACCAAGAAAACAATTGCCTAGGAAAACCTTTTCATTGTTAGTAGCAGTGATTCTTACAGAAAAGAGACTACTTTTTTTAGCCTTTCAGTTGCCAAATACTTGGAGATATGCAAAGTTGGAGAAAGATTAAAGTGCCCTGTTTGCCCACAGCCAAAGATATTCAGCTGTCACATCTAGCAAAGATGTCAGAAAGCTGCACCCAAAGACATGTGGGGGGGGGCAGAGAATGTGTCGTGTAATATTTTAGATGGGCACTAGCACTTTGTAAACAAGCTATTAAATATATGAATCATGTACCTCATTCATCTCAAAATGTTCAACCTATGCTGACAGAATTTTGTAACACTGAATAAATTAGGAGTGCATTTGGCATGTGGAGCTGTTTCCTTCTGCACTTTTTTTCAAAAAATAAATTAAAAAAAAGCAACACTTCTCTCTCTCCTGATTATTCAGTTTATTTCTAGTGGGGGTTTCTCTTTTCCTTCTTTTCTTTTTCTTTTTTTCCCCTTAGTCTGTCAAGAGTTTTCTTTTTCTCCCCATAAATTATAGGTGAAAGGATATTTAGACAGAATTTAAACTAGCTGAATTATTTACAATACAGATGCTAGTTGCAAATGCATAATTTATTCCAAAACTGTATAATGCAGATTTAAGTAGCTAGCGCTGGTAGCTGTGGTGAGGTGAGGTGTCTTTATCGTTCCTTATTTTGGAGACCAGATTCGTCACCTGCTGATGTGTTTGAGGGAATAATCGACATCTGGACATGACACCAAAGCCAAGTTCAAGGACTGATGCTAATATATTTACAATGTTGCCTCTTTATCTTTGAGGCAATGCCTGTTGATAACCTCCACAGAGAAGAAACAAATGTAGGTTTCTGATGGGACATTCCTTAGCAGTCACATTTTGTGGTCCAGCTGCACACCATTAGATCTACAGTGTAGACACTCTAAGGTCTTGTCACCTACTACTTCATAGGACTGTGCACAGGGCCCCACAATTCAGTTTGGGGCCTGTTTGGGGGTTCAGAACTGGGCTTGATTAGGTCCCTACTGACCAAGAGTTTGAATCTAAATCAAAATACAAAAACGTTGTCCATCAGTCTTACAGACACAATCTCGTCTGATCCACAGCTAATACAAATTCATCTGGTTTGACCCACTTCATTTTGGGATTCAGGATTCAGCTGAATCAGTTGCATAGCACGCAGTAATAAACAATGGCTGGCGTTGTGGCAGTGAATTATAATGGCTGAAGCCAAACTTATACCAAAACAAGTCACTTTTTTGGTTGTTTTAGAGCCTAGCATTCTGTGCAGACATGCAAAGACTGAAATGCTCCCCTCATCCACCTTGTAAACAGTGCAGCTTTGCCAACATGGCTCTTTCCATATTGCTGGAGAGTAGGGATTTGTGGGGATGCGTCCACCTATCTTCTGTAGCTGGATACACTGAAAGAATGTGATCTGTAGTTAGGTCCCAAGGACCTTTGGAAGCTGCAACAGATGCCTGATGCAGCACATCTAGCAACAGAAATATAGCTGTACACATCCCTGCTGATCTCTCTACTCCAACAACACAGAAGTAGTCATGTTGGCTGTGCTGCTTACAAGGTGGGCTGACAGTTGGGTTAGCACTGAGAGATGTAGCTATGGAAATGTAGCTACATGATACATGTACATCTTCCAGGGCAGGATTTCAGACATCAACATTTTCCCCCTTTTTGTAATTCTTCTCTTGTCATTTCCTGCAAAATAAAGTGGCTGGAAAAACAATTTAAAAAAGACCCTAGAGACCTTCCGAGTTTTGCCACGGGGTGCCTGAGTATATTTTGTTCCAGCCAAGGTATTGTATTGGAATAAAAACTGTACCATTTTTAAAGTTTTATCTAGGAACAATGATCCATCAATGCAGAAATCTGCTAGTGATCGGAGAGTTGCCCTCATTTAAGGAAAACTGAAATTTCTTCTGGGGAGGGAGGCAGTAGAATTCATTGGAGTCACTAGTACTCCCACAATAAAAGAAGTGCACAATACAAGTACATATTTTATTTTATTTTATCTGATTTATTTTGCTTTTATTCCTTCTTGAGTTTTCTGCTTGTCTGGGTAGAACCCATTTGATCCTCCTGTGATCCTCCTGTGATTGGGATCCTCCTTGCAGTTATAAAATACCTCACAGTGCACATGCAGTCCTCCCTTCACATTTGCGGGTTTGACCTTAGCAAATTTGATTATTCGGGAGGTATGCACATGACTTCCACCAGTGGTGGAGCTTGGGGCGCACAGAGGTGGCAGGCGGAGAGGTGTGGCATGGCTATGGCATGCAGGGGCGTGGCTATGGCATGTGGGGGCAGGGCTATGGTGCATGGCGGAGGGCAAGCAAGAAGCTGCAGTGCCCCCCCAAAATTGCTGCCAGGGGCGCACCACCCTCATTGCTCCCCCATCCCAACACCAGTACCTTCCACCTCCATTCTCTTCCTTCCATTCCCTTGCCTTTTGCCCAGGTGTGCTGGCCTTCCTTCTCCTGCCCAGGTGAAGGCAAGGGAATGGGAGCAGGGAGCACTGCACATGAAGGAAGGTTCATGCTTGCCTCCTCCCCATTCCCTTGCCTTTTGCCCAAGTGCATCCTCCTTCCTTCTCTGCAGCCAGGCAAAAGGCAAGGGAATGGGGGGACACACATGTGCCTTCACCCTCATTCCCTTGACTTTTGCCTGGGCATGGAGAAAGAAAGCACTTGTGCCAAAGCAAAAGGCAAGGGAATGGGAAGGAGGCCAAGGGGGGAGTTATTTGCATTTTCTCTACTTTCATGGGGGTTCTGTGCCAAGAAACCTCACAAAAGTGGAGGGACTACTGTACAACAAAAGTCTTTGGTTGTTTCAGTCCTAGCGCACAAAGTTAAGAGCACTGTCAATGAGGTGATTCATGCTTTGCAACTCACATGAGGAACACAGATACCAAAAAGTCAAACATTAATTCAACCATCAGTCCTCTTCCTCTTCCTCCTCCTCTCCCCTCCCCACATTTTAGCTAGTCTGGGACTTAAGATAGCCTACAAAAATTAGAATAGATACTGCTAAACATACACACACATAATAAAAAAGTAAAATATAATTAAACTACCAATAAAATTAAGAACAGTTAAAGGCAAGCTTTGGAAAAGGAAGTACAACAAATATAAACAGCATAGCATGGGAAAGGCCCATTCTCCCTGTGCAATCTGCTTTCAAGGGCTTGCCAGAACAAAAGGTCTTTACCTGCCTACAAAAAGATACCAAGATGGTACCAGTAAGAAAGGAGGTTCCTGAGCCTGGGAGCAGCCACCCAGAAAGCTATCTTCTATGTTTCCACCTGATATACATGGGAGGGTGGTGGTATCAAGAGAAGGGCCTCTTTGGGGTCTCAAGACACAGGCAGACTCCTTTAGGGGGGACGCACATGTGCCTTCACCCTCATTCCCTTGCCTTTTTGCCTGGGCATGGAGAACGTATGCTGGGAGAAAAGGCAAAGGAATAGGGAAAAGGCATATGTGCCTCCCTCATTCCCTTGACTTTTGCCTGGGCATGGAGAAAGAAGGCACTTGTGCCAAAGCAAAAGGCAAGGGAATGGAAAGGAGGCCAAGGGGGGAGTTATTGTTGGGAGTTGAGAGTTACCCAGCTGATTAGTCCTATGATACCTCTATATCAGCAGAGTTGCAGGGAAAGGTGTTTCCCAGTTTAGGTGTAGCTTCTTAAAATGATGGCTGACTTGACGAAGACAAGGCAGACAGCAGATTTCAAAATTTAAAAGAAAAATTTTACAAAAAAAAATTATAATCATCCATCTTCAATTAAACTCAACAACTAATTAGTTTAGAGAGGTATGCTTAGCATAGTTGAGAAGTTACAGTACAGATCAGTTGACAGAAGCAGCTAGCTTAGTGTGTTGATATAGTCAGAGTACAGTCAAAGGAGAACAGAGCTCTTAGAGACAGAGTGAGAGGCGTGGCCTTCTAATCTAAGCCAATCACAGACAGCCAAGTGTGCAACGTCTAGGTGCCTCAGCCAATAATTTTAAACATACACACAGACCAACTGTAGAGAGGCCGCCCCAGCCAAAGAGGTGGGAAAAGAGAATGCTCTGTTTTTCCAACAGAGATACAGTCCTTCAGATAATGGGGACTTTAGCTGTACAGGGCTTTTTAGGTCTCAAGCAGCACTTTGAATTGTGCCTGGAAACAGATTGGCAGCCAGTGGAGCTGTTGCAACAAGGGCATTGCATGCTCTCTGTAGCCAGTCCTAAACAATTAGAAGATTTTTTTTTCAAGTGTGATTTTTACTTAGATGTGTGTGTATGAGTATAAATGAATAATTATTTTATCAAGAGAATTGGCAAGCATTTAAAATACAATTGCAAATCTGCCTGGGGATGGGTAGGGAAGCGTGTTGATAACAATTACTGAAGCCACACAACAGGCTTTCAACAGCTGGCTCTTTTTCTATTCTAGCTAAGCTGCTAAAGGTGTATCTCCCAATATTGGCCTGCTTGAGTTTTAGGATCATCCTAGGAGGGTTTCTCTCAGCCTTTTAAAGCTCTTTATATATATATATATATATATATATATATATATATATATATATATGATTGTTCAGTTGTGTTCTCTGCTCCTGTTGTTTTAGCTATGTTTCATTTTAACTCATGTTTTGAGCAGCTTTGGGTTCCATGTTGGGAGAAAAGTGGGGTATAAATTAAACAAATAAATAGATAAAATGCATAATGCTAAGAGAGTAGAGAAATAGATGTTTGTTCAGACAGCAGCCAAAGTGCTGTCACTTGATCTTGTCTGCCTATAGTCCTGTTGCAGAGTAAATCCCTTTAAAATCTTTTTTTTTAAAAAAAATAGTTTTATAAAGTTGGTATTCTGTCAACAACAAAAGTGATGTTGCATTAGTCTCATAAGGGATCTTATAGCAATGCCACATTGTGACGGTGTCTGAGGATGTGGCTAGCAGAACAGCCCTGGTAACAAATGATGATATAAGCAGGTTGGCTTTGTCTGAGCAAAACCCAGCCCTGGCAAAAGGCTGAGACAGCAGAAAGCATGATTTGGATTCTAACTTCCTTCAGTAAGATTCATAGAGAAAACTTTAAGTTGGGACATCAGTCAACCAACAGGGTTCCCTAGAAGAGGGTTATCTTCTCATTGGCCTAGTGTGGGAGCAGAGAAGAAACCAAGCCACTTCTGAGAGGGACTCTGAGTGGGCAAATACACCCTTGTGCTAAAGCAGGCCTGTACCACATATGGCCCATGGGCTGCTTGCAGCTCACCAAAGGATTTCGTGTTGCCTGCATTGCTTGTGAGTGTGAGGGCTGAAAAAAGGCTGCAGCAATTAGGTTGCTGATGGTTTTGAATGAACCCCGCCGGGCTGTTCCCTCCTCCTTCCCTCCAGAGGGCAGCAGAGAGCTGAGCTGATACTACCTTTTGCCCTTGTGTGAGATGGTGGCAGATGCTGCTTCTTCTTTTTCCCTTTCCCTTGGATGGGTGGTGAGTGCAGAAGTGCCCAAGAAAAAGAAAAGACCAGGTATGGCTGGAGGAGGCAAGAATGGAGGTGGTTTCCTCCTCCTCGAGCAAGCCAACATGGACTGTTACACAGCAAACTGGGACTCTGGGGGAAGCAGCTTATTACAAGTGACTGTCCTCATTCACCCCCATCCCTCCTAAATTGCATTGGAAAAAAATAAATTGCATTTGAAGATTGCATTTTAAATGCAATTTGGGTCTATCCTGGCGTGCACCCTCATAAATTCCACACACCCCCACACACGTACTATCTGGAATTCCCCTTGTTTGTCCTTCAAATCTGTTTTCTTTCCTCTTCCTCATAAATAATACTTTTTTTCTGCCATCCCAAATTGTTCCCGTCCCTTTGATCTTTTGCAAATTACACACTGCTACATTTCTTAAGGCATAGCTCTCTTGTCTTTCCAATAATCATATTTAGTGGTTTTGTGTAATCACAACTTGTCACAACTACATTATCTCAGTCATCCTAACAACAGGTCAAGAGGGTAGGACAGTGGCCATTTCTGCTCTGCACTGTTACAGTGCTCTTATTCCACTTTCAACATGCTATGGAATCCTAGGATTTGCAGTTTAGGGAGCGGCCTTTAGAATTCTCAGCCAGAGAGCTCTCTGGCCTCAGGGAACAACAAACCCCAGAATTCCACAGGATGCTGAAAGGGGAATATTAGCACTATAACAGTGTAGGGCAGAAATGGCCAGTGCTGTCATTCCCCACGTTGTGTATTGGTGGTGGTGGCTGAAATTTAAGGAAGGAGGTTTCCCTAAGATTGTTGGGTGAGTTTGTAGCAGAGGCAAGATTTGAACTTTTCAGCCATGGAAAATCACTGGGTGACCTTGGGCAGATCACACACTCTCAGCACCAGAAAATCCAGTGATAGGTTCTCCATAAGTCAGATATGACTCAAAGGCACACAGCAGCAATAATTCAGCAAGTCAACTCTGGTGAGATAAAAGCTTACCCAGAGTTCAAACAACTCCCAGAATTCCCCAGTCAGTAATCATGCTACTTGGAGTTTGGGGAGCTTGTAGTTCACCAAAAGGAACTTTTGTGAAGCTTTTATTTGAAAGGATGTCATGTAAAAGATGGAGGAAGCTTATTTTCTGCTGCTTAAGAGATTAGGGGCCTTTCCATACTATGCTGTTATAGTGGTATTATTCCACTTTCGTCATCCTTTGGAATCCTGGGGTTTGCAGTTAAGGGAGGGGCATTTAGAACTCTCAGCCAGAGAGCTCTTTGGCCTCAGAAAACTACAAACTCCAGAATTTCACAGGGTGTTGAAAATGGAATAACATCACTATAACAACGTAGTGTGGAAAGGCCCTAGGACACGGAGGAGCCTTCAAACTGCAGCAAAAGAAGTTCCATCTAAACATTAGGGAAAAGTTCCCTAATTTCCCTTTTTTATAATATGGTTTCATTATACTGTAATTATTATAGTATAATGATTAAACTATTTTGCAAATAAAAAAATATTATTATACCATTATTACAACTTTACTTGGAAAGTGAGTCACTAAAAACCTGAGGCCCAAGTTGTGCAGGTCTGTGCTAAAAGGAGCCAAAGGGGTGTGGGTGAAAGTTCTGTCGTTGAACACTGTGGTGTTTTGAAGAAATTACGTCTTTAAGGAATTGTTGTTTTTGGTGAATATTCTTAAACCACAATACCTTTTTCCTTGTTTGTTATTTTAATTAAGATTTCATTCTATTTTTATAAGTTCTGTCTCAATAGAGTATTTTATTCAGTTTTACTTTTATAACACATTACCATAGGTTATCAATCCTTTTTTCTTTTTTTTTTTTTGAGTAACCACTGATAAGCTTTGCTCTTTATCCACTAAAATGGTAGGTTTCAAGGAAAGCAGGGTTGTGAATAAGTGGAAGAGAGGAGCCAGGGTGTGATAGTAAGATTAAAAGGGGTGCTGCTACTCCAGTGAGGGAGAAAGAAAAGCAGTCTTAGTTTGTCTAGGCCCTGGTCCTAGCTCTCCTCCACGCACATGTTTTTGTTAGATCAGATTTTTTTTTCTTTTCCAAGGTATATGCTCTCTAATCCTATTTTTATTATTATTTTTAATTCATCATTTAACCCTAGAGAGAACTTTGCCTCCTGATACTTTATTTGAATGAATTCTTCCTGTGCCACTCCTGAAAACAGTATTTTATGTGTTCAACATCTTCTGAAGTGAACCTGAAGGAAGAGCAGACTTTTGCTTTCTCGTACATTTTGCTTTCTCATACATTAAATCTTTTGTTCTCATCTCAAGAGTCTTTTTGTCCTATTCATGGGGAAATTTGCAAATTTTGGCTTGTCCTTTTAAAAAGTTATCAAGCAAAATTGTCATCCATCTGTACTGAAAGAATACTTCATTTGTGCATAAAGGCCTGTAGTTTTTGGATTTCAGTCTGCAAATCCCAGTGCTAACAGACCTGATCTGAACCTCCCCAGATTAATGTGTGGGTTAGAACTTAATTGTCAATCATGGTCATACTTACTAAATGTTCCTGCATAGTTATTGTCTCAAGAAATGTATCTCAATACATTTTATATTTTCCTATTTTAAAGGAAAATATATATATAGGAAGAAAATTTATTTGGAGACAAAGCATGTTGAATCCGGTTCAGTGATGGCTGATGACTCCCATATCAGTGGAATGGTGAATCCACTCCATTTTAAAGGAGCTATCCAAGGTACTAAACCTATTTGGGGGCGTAGCTTGGACAGGTCCTTTCAAATTCAGGCTAAGACTGTATTCAGCATAACATTGACACAGAAGGCACTAGCTACCACCAGTCTAGATTTGGGGTAACTTTCCCCACCTCCTGCTGTTCAACATGACAGTCCATCCTCAGAAAATGCTACCAGAGTATCTGGTTCCACTGCTGAATGAAGCAAGGTATCATGAAAGAAGAAAATGAAGGTCCCCCAGCTTGGATGAAGGCATCTTCCGTGAGTCACCTTCCATCTGCCTAGTTGAACATGCCTACATGTGGATCCAACCCATAATGATCTCTTTTTAAGAGTAGAAATTAATATTGAAATAGGATGGAATGGACTTAGAAGTGAGTGTTTGCAAATTCACATAAACCAAAATGATTCTGATTTTCCCATCCAGCATATCATCAATTTTTCCCCCCTGTGTCTCCAGCTGGTCATTCGGCAGCTGTAATTAAAACATTACTTTTCCTCCAATGGAAACAACAGGCACCTCCAGTCTAAATAAAATATCAATTTGACTTCTGTTGTATCTGCCAAAGAAATCTGGGAAATGTACTTTGGCAAACAATCCTTAAATTCTTGTGCAGGATTTCTAGTCTGCAAAGAGAGAGAGCGGCTGCTAAACCAAGTCAATGGTGTAAAAGCATCCAGACTTCCTTTCCTTTCAAAGTCCCACCAGAATTCCCCTCCACTCTAGAGAATGGAGTCAGCTACATTTCACATGAGTCCTGACATTTGGTGGTGGTGAAGAACATCCTTTAAAGCTATTGTGATAGATGGAGAAATCATAATATGAAAAGAGGCTGTTGAGGTGGACGCAAAGTAGCAATTCATGCTACGTATGGCAAGCCCTCCTGGCATTTGGAAAGCGCCTTGCTGAAAAGGAAATGTATCTTGAGTAACACTACAAGGCAAGAGTACCATGCAAGTGCATCCACTGGGATTTCCCTGGCTATACATCATCATTTGGGGCTTTCATTAAAGAACAGAAGGGCCATAATGCTGGTTGTCATGTACAGAAAGTCATCTTCTGCCGTATTTTGCAACAGTCATTTCACTGTTTCCAGCTTCTGTCTAATTTCCATTTTCTGGTGTAATTTTTCATTTCATTATCACTCTGCATTGTCGGGTGTTTCTCTCCCTCCCTCCCTCCTGCCGCCACTGTCTCCCCTTCCCTTCACCATACTTGCTTTGCTTCTTCCTTTCATTTGGATTCCTTTGATACCCTAACAGCTGGATTTAAGAAAGTGTCGCTTTTATTTTTTGTCACTGGAGGCAAGGAAATTAGCACCTTGACGGAAAACGTACTATACAGAGCAGAGACACATTACAGAATTTACACATATTTTCCATCACTGTGATTACAAAAAAAAAAAAAAAAAAAAAGGAAATCCTAAACACTCCCAAAGGAGACACCACAATTTTCAGCCATTTTCTTTCCCCTTTCCTTCCCATAACTATTTCAGAATGACAACCATAAAAATGCAGATTCTCAAAGAGAACCTAAATACCTTTCTTCTGACATTGTTATCAGACATTGTGAGAAGTGATGAATGTTTCTTAATGCATCTGCAAAAGGAGAACATGCTGGGTGAAACTATTATCTATGCTTGTTTATCCTGATCTTTCACTGTATGTGTTTTAAAGCACTTCCCTCACTGCAACAGGGAACAGGTTGTACTAAGCCACCGTGCTGAGACACTGAAATAGTGTACGACAGGTTTACAGTAACTTTGAAAGCTTATGAGCCACTAACAGAGGTATGGACAACTGTCAACCTTTCAGATACAATTGAGATTCCAACTCCCATCAATCTTACTTATGGAATCTGCAACCCAACAACAACTGGTAGGCCTCCTGTTAATAAGTCACCTGATTTGAACTTATAAATTGCTAGGAATTCAGCCCAAGCTCTGAAACCCACTTTTTAATGTCTGTCTTTTCTTCCATCAACATGCCTGAGGGACACCAAAATGTGCTCAACTAAAGGTGGGGAAAATTTGCTCAGAGCACTGCTTAGCATTACGAGAGGCAGGGTAACATAGCGAGATCTTGAACCCTATGTCTATGGGGTCAGGTCGAGTCAAGGAGCACACAGAAGTTGAAACAATAAATGATATTTTATTAAATACAGGCAAAACAGTGTATGCGACACATTCACACAAGATAACTAATGGAAATAAAGGTTGGAGTGGTACAGAGGGATTTTTAGGGAAGTTGCTGGTTTGGGTGATACTTCACCTGTCCAAGCTCAGAAAAATAGAGAGCGAGGCTGGGGTGCAATGTAGCTCAGCACGTGGAGCTGAGGGGAGGCTCGCCAAGCAAAGCGACAGCAAGGCGGGATGAAACTCGGGAGCGATCTGAGGAAGGTCTCAGAATCAAGGGTTTTTATAAGGAGAATGTGACTGCAGGCTATGCTGTACTTGGGGGAAAACAATAGATTTGGAGTTGGAGACAAAGCCTCCAAAAGATCCAGAATCTGAATGATTGAGTTATTGTAGCGGTTCTCAATAGAGTAGCCAGTATGCAAATGCAGAGTACTTGGGTATTGTATAGTTAACCCATCAAGCTGCCAGCGCGGGGCAGAGGCTCTTTTGTAAGTTGTGTGCATACCTAGTTAGAGTACTTGCCTGGAGGTCTCCTAAAGCAGTGAGTCAGCTATTTCTGGCCTGCCTGCATTGTTGCTTGAATATTACGGCAATTAACGGCCGAGCTTGTTTATGTGCTTGTCCGGTGGCCTCGCAAGCACACGGAGGGGAATAGAGAAGTGAAGCCGAATTATGATATCAAAAGGATATCTTTTAATATCCCCAAAGGTCGGACTAGCCAGGGCAGTAACATGCCCATCTGGCATTTTGAATTTGAGTAGTATGGCCGCAAGATTTTGAAGATTACACAATATTTTTATTCCCTGTTCCTGTTAGAACAGCATTAAATCAAAGTTGGTTCCAGGTCTGAGGGGTAAAATGATCTTAGTGAGGCTTCTCCTATATGGGAAAGCTTGCCTTGTATCATCATTGAGTTATAACCTTTCTTCTTCTTCTTCTTCTTCTTCTTCTTCTTCTTCTTCTTCTTCTTCTTCTTGTCTTCGTCTTCGTCTTCGTCTTCTTCGTCTTCTTCGTCTTCTTCGTCATCATCTTCTTCTCTCCTCCTCCTCCTCCTCTCCCCCTCTCCTCCTGTAACTCTAATAAGTAGTAGAACACCACCAGTAGCCTCCTGGAATTCACCATATTATTTCTCATACAAGGCCAGAGACTTATTTTCCCAGTGCATTGTGGGGAAAACAAAACAGCAGTCACCATTTAAATTTCAGCTGCTGAAACCTAGTCCTTTTGAGAGGGTGGGAGGTAGACAGATAGATAAGGCAGGCCTTTCTAGGATACTGATGACCTGACAACCATGCCCTCCAAGTGCCCTGATTTGTCAGGTACAGTTCCAATTAATCCTCTATTGTCCCACTTTTTCAACTGTTATTAAAATGTCCCAGTTTCTCTCTCTTCTTCTCCCTCCCTCCCTATATCCTTGACTTACTTCAATTGCTGCAAACTGAGTTCAAAGCAGTGATGTAGACTTGAGTTGACTGACTCAGACTCAAGTCGCTTCTATGACTTGACTCGGGCTAGACTCATCAATAAATGATGGACAGACTTGACTCAAGACTTATCTTCTTTTTACTGATCCACTCACTGCCCTTGGAAGTCCTACCTCCCCCTCCAGCCTTTCCCGAATCAGCAGTAAGGGAATTTTATGCTGATGACTCAGTCAGAGTTGTACATGCTCCTTATCCCTGCCTCTCTGCCTCTCCTTTGTTTCGTTCCTTTCTCTGGAAGCCATTTATAGGAAAGCAAAAGAGCAGGAACCTTTTTTTTTTTAGGTGCGTGTCAACAAAGAGTGGTCTCTGTATCTGGGCTGAAGGAGGGTTGGGGGTTGAAGTGCCATCAATGTTAATATGAAATCTTCTTCCTCCTCCTCTCACTTCCCCATCTAGCCACTCCTTGCTCAGTCAGAAGCAGTTTCCTTCAGTTTGCCTTTCCTGTTCTTCCATGGCTGAGGGCTTCTTTCCAAGCCTGCTTGCTTGTCAGTAAATGGGAAAGAAAAAGTGCCCTTGCCACTCATGGCAGAGTGGAAAGCAGTTTCCTTCAGTTTGTCTTTCCTGTTCTTTGACGACTGAGGGCTTCCTTCCAATCCTACTTGCTCTCAACTTAACTGCCCCCCCCCCGACCACCAGCACCTTTTATTTCTGTTAATGTTGGGACTGTTAATTTGAGACTTGACTTGAGACTTGACTTGAATTATCTTGCAAGGATTTGAGACTTGAAGGTAGGGACTTGAGACTTGAAGTAAAAGACTTAAATGAATCATTGGTTTAAAGTATAAAAGTAGTTCACACTCAACTCAGCAGAGGGGAGAGGAGAGAGCCAGAAGCTTGACCTTTGCTGCAGACTCTGGAAAAAGCAAACTACAGTAGTCTCTCTAACCTTGTGAGTTCTTCCTCATTAATAACTTTGGCCATCTTTACCACATCCTGATGTTGCTTGGCCACATGTCTCCCAGTTTTCATCTGTGAAATGTCAGAAGGTATGGGCATCAATCTAAGGGTGCCCTGGTTGATGCTTGACCTGAGTAAAATAATAATGCATACTGGTTCTTCTTGTTGCCATCTTGGCATCTAGGCATTCAACTTCAATCTAATTGAATAGTAGCAGAGTGAAAACCTTGCTAGTATACTTCAACCAAATCACAGTTTTATGCAAGCAATCAGGTGAAGCAGTTTTATAAGGGATTGTGGAACTATTTGTCCAATCTGTTATTGTGCAAGGTGTTGTGGAAGTGATTATACTACTAGACAACCAACCACTTGCACAATAAAAACTGCATTGGATGTTACCCTTTTGCTAAGTCTGAAAATGGGCAACCACTCCTATAATAGGCCTTGGATTAATGCAATGACATAACTGGATGCAGGCCTTAATTTCCCAAGAATGTTTGCACATGGACAGATGTACTAGGATCTTCTTTAGCTGTTCCTCTTTTCTGTATTTCATCTAACTGCTGTTTTGTTCATTACATGGAAGCAAATCCAGATTTGCATCTTGACTGTACTCTCAACAGGGAGCCACTTCTGGTTTACTACAAGAGTTTTTTTGTGTAAACCAGACCTGCATAATTAAATCAGAAGTGGGAGGAAAGGCACTTCAGCTGAAGAAATAGCAAATAATGCAGAGTTCAGCACTAAAGTAACTGCTATATATGCAGCTGAATCACTGCTAACCCAGTGGGACTAGCAGGGATCAGATCAGAAATAGTCCTTCTGTAGCTACTGGATTTCATGTACACAATTTTAATGCATATGATGACATTTGCAAAACCACCATCTTCTAGAAATGTTCTACGGAGAGAGGTCATGATTGAACATGATTCATCCTCAATACATATGCTAAGTTCTACTTATGGCCATGCTGATCACTAACCATTTTACCATTATGTGATATATCTAGTATTTTTGTTTTCTAAATCTAGGAAATCATTTCCAAAGTTGAGCTTTTCCCCCCTGCATTTTACCTTCCATCCCAAGGCAAAAAAAAAAAAAAGAGGAAAAAGACATTCTTTTTTAAAGCAGATTTTTTATATTATTATTATTTACAATATTACACTGTGCTGCCTGCAATTCACAATTATTCTGGCTTACTATAAAGGCAGATGAACAGAGCCACTGTGAAATTATGACATGTTTTAAAGAAAGCTGCAACATCTTTAGACATTCCTGGGTAAGAACATGCAAAAAACCTTAAGGGGAAAATGTAAGCAGGTGGCCTTATAAACACTTCTTCTTTACCACATTTACATATAAGCAAATAATATAATGTATATACTCATGTATAAGTCAGTTTCATGTATAAGTCAAGGGCAGGTTTGTGGGCCAAAAATTTTTTTTTTTATCTTGTTTTTGATATGACTTGTGAATAAGTCGAGGATTATTCTATGGAGAGAGGAAAGCACCAGTGTGTCTCAGGAAACTAGGGCCCTTTTCGCATGGCATTTGCCATGCAAAAGGGCCTCTGGAGCGTCACGCGATTGAAAGGAGCTGTCCACATGACGTCCTCGCAATGGTGCAATGCTGCTGGGGCTGGCAGGCACCGATTGCGCACTATTCCATTTTTGGCTTGTAGCCGAAAATGGTGTGTGATTGCGCATCACTCCAGGGGCCCGCGTGCACTTACAGTGTATGTGGTGCATTCGGAGCCTCTGGAGCCGCGGCGCTCGCGCTTCCTGCCCCAGTGCAGCCTGGGAAAATCCCAGGCTGCACTGTGGAAGGAAGAGGTGGAGCCCTCATGCTGCTGACTGGCCAGCACGCAGCAGCTGCGGAGCCGAAGCAGCGGGGACGAGAGAGCCTCTCGCAAGAGGCTGCTTGCGTGATCCCTGCGCCCCAGCACCGAGAAAAGGTAAGCTGCGGAAAGGGCCTAGCTGTCCCTAGCCACTGCCACCACTATTTTCCAAACCAGGCATTAATAAAGGAAAATGTGTACCATTTTCTTCTGTAGAGACTGTCCTGGAGCCCATTCACACTATACAAATCCAGTGCTATTATTTCAAGTTAACTGCCATGGTTCCTTCCTATGGAAT
Organism: Cyclura pinguis; assembly: GCA_030412105.1. NCBI lineage: Eukaryota > Metazoa > Chordata > Lepidosauria > Squamata > Iguanidae > Cyclura > Cyclura pinguis. Next base: position 250,019,185 of record CM059600.1, on the reverse strand, counting down.
CCTGGGCTTTGTAGTTTGGTGAAACAATAAAGTGCTCTAGCTGACAAGTCAAAATGCTCCTCCTTAAACAGCAAATCCCAGGACTCCATAAGATGGAACCATGGCAGTCAAAGTGGAATAACAGTGCTATAATTTGTGTAGTGTGAATGGGTCCAAGATCTTTACAATCAGAGAAGCAGGTTCTGCTTACTGTATTATGACCTAGTAAGGTTTGTTTGGCTATTATGTAGAGGAGGGCCTTCTCCACTCACCATGTGGAGGGATCTCACCATTAAAACTAGGTAGGTTCCCTAGTGGGTGTGTCCGCTATCAAGTATAAAGACCTATTTGTTTCTGCAGATATTTCCTAGATGGTTAATTTTAAATGTATGTATGCTACATAGTTACAGCAGTTTCATCCCATTTTAACTGTTATGGTTCCATCCTATGCATTTGGGGATTTGTAGTTTGCTAGTACTTAAAAATTATTTTCTACAGAAGTATATTGCTATAGTTCAAGGGTAATGGACAAAAGGCCTTTCTGCACTACACTGTTATAGTGCTATTATTCCACTTCCAACATCCTGGTGGAATTCTGGGGTTTGTAGCTTGCTGAGGCCAAAGAGCTCCCTGGCTGAGAATTCTAAAGGCCCCTCCCTAAACTGCAAACTCCAGGATTCCATAGGATGTTTAAGCTGGAATAATAGCACTATAACAGTGTAGTTCAGAAAAGCCGGAAGGCTATTTCTAGCAGATCATTCCTTCACCAGACTACAAATCCCAGGAATTCATAGAATGGAACCATGACAGTTAAAGTGGTATCACACTTCTAGAATTGTGTAGTGCAGGATATACACTTTGCTAGTTACTACTGGCTTTTAAGGAATTGTTGATGACAAATCATAGAGTTGGAAAGGGAAGTATGGGCCATCAGGTTCAACCTCCTGCTCAGTGCAAGATGTCTAGATAAAGCTTCCCCAGCAGGTAGCTGTGCAGCCTCTTTCTGAAGACATCCAGAGAAGGAGACCTCAACATCGCTCTAGGCAATTGGTTCCATTGCCAAGCTGCTGTCACTATCAAGAAGTTCTTTCTAATGTTCCCTTAAAATACACCCTCCTTTAACTTAAAACCTTTAGACCTGGTTCTACCTTTTGAGACAATAGAGAACAACCCTGCCCCCTTCTCTCTGTGACAACCCTTAAAGGATTTAAAGAGTGTGATCATATCATCCTTTAGTCTTCACTTCACCAATCTGAATATAACCAGCAACTTCAACCTTTCTTCATATGTTTTGTTCTCCATACTTCTTGTCATCCTCATTGTCCTTCTGTGAACTAACTCCAACTTGTGCATATCCTTTTTAAAATGAGGCACCCAGAATCGTTTCGTAAGTAATATTACCACAATGTTCTGTTCTTTTTAGCAACTGCTTTTTTTTTTTTTTTTGGTATGCCTTTCTATTCAACACCACTTAAGAAATTTCTTAGGATGTAAAAGTGGCATAAATTAGGAGAAGGAATATGGATAGGTGGTCTGGGTGGAAGGGAGAGAGCACTAGTTCCACGAGGTACAAAGCATTCCTGGTACCTTGGCAGTACCCCCAGCAGGACTCAAAATGTAGACTGGCCCTCTACAAATTAATTCCATCCAAGAGGAAAACTTCTTTAAAATGACAACAACCGAAAGGGCTCTGAATGTTGCACCTTCCTCACTTCAGCCAGGAATTTAGCAGTCCCTTGGACACATTGTACTTGGACCTCAGAGCACTCAGAGAAACAGTGAATATAGTTGGCCTGTTGAAGAATTTGCTACACATACGTATTGTGCATATAGGAGGACTAGAAAGAGAAAACATGAAGAAGAGCAATATATATGACCCCAGAATAAAAGGAATGTTTTAGATTCTTAGCCTGTTTATATGATTCTCTGTATGGACATGGACATCTCTTAGTCTTGATTTTGTTATGTTTTTCTGAATTCCTCCTTTATTTCCTTCCCATTCTTCTTTCACATTGGTTTGTGAGATATGGTAGGTTCATGAAAGGATGCGCATATTTTGGAATGTGTGTTTCCTAAGTACACACTTTTAATACACATTTCCTTGGAGAAACATGCCTTTTCACACTTTTAATACATTTTCATAGTATATTATGAAATTATAAAATGATGGTTAGAAATATATAACAGATGCCTGTTTGTTGTTGTTGTGGGCCTTCAAGTTGTTTTCAGCCTGACCCTAAGGTGAACCTATCACAGAGTTTTCTTAGCGAGATTTATTCAGAGGGAGTTTGCCTTTACCTGCCTCTGAGCCTGAGAGAGTGTGATTCACTCAAGGCCACCCTGTGGATTTCCATGCCTGAGTGGGGATTTGAACCCTGGTTTCCAGAGTCATAGTCCAGTGTTCAAACCACTACAGCACATTGGCTTTCAGATGCCTATTTAGGGACGTACAAATTCCCTCAGTAGATATGTGTATAAAATTCAGTTAAAGAATTCCACTACAGATGCCTGGTTGACATGTCTTCAGCTGGTAACTATATGAAATACTTGTTTGAGATGTCTAATTTGCTCAACATGTGCATGTTTAACAAGGTGTAGATTCCTCAACAGATGATGCTATAGTATGGTGTAAGATGTGGAATTCCTTACTAAAGTAAAGTTGAAATTAAGAATGTGCCTAGACAATGATAAATCTATGTTAAATAACCTTCCCTGATGGGTGGATGCCTGTATATGTTTATATACTAAGTTGATTATCCAGCTAAATAGCATTAAAACACACAAAACCATATGCTTATTCTCCCATTCTAAATATCCTGGAATTCCTAGTCTAAGTATAAAATTCCTGTATTTAACAAGAGTGTTGATATTAGCTTGACTTTCCAGACAATACTGTTGTTCATGAGTTGAAAGTGTGGTTACCCCAAGGTGCACTACAAAGAACTCTAGATATCATTTCTTCTCAATGATCAGAAACCAAAAATCATAAGCATATTTTCACTAACCTATTTGCAGAAGACTGGACAAATCCACTTTTAAGGAAATTGGTAAATATACATATCTTTTTCTTCCTCAAATATCAGGCTGCTCATACTTCTTTATTTCCTAAATATCATAGTATTCAACAGATCCTCAGTCACCTTTTTATTATATCCTGGCAAAATCCCAGAAGAAAACCATCCGTCTCAGTACCCTCCCTTGGAGAAAAATCTAGGCTTGCATAGTTTGACAGTGGTTGCCCTATGTAATTCTTCTACCAAATAATTATGTTGTACAGTGTCTGTGTATCTATCTGTATGTCTCTTGGTTGTCTCATTGTGCAGAGTAGTTGTTTCTACAATCCTAGCAAATAAAGTGGTACCTGGAAAGCACTGACAAATAGTTCACGCCATCCAAGAATGCACAACTGAATTCTCTTGGCTAATCCCAACTAGAGTAGACCCCCTAAATCAATTGTTGAATGACGAGTCAATACTTTAGGCCCATGTGAAACTAATTTATTTATTTATTATGATATTTATATATTGCCCTTCATCTCAAGATCTCAGGATGATTTACAATAAAATCATCTTATACTAATAAATAATGACAAAAGTTTAAAAGATTAAAACTATATTAAGTATAACTATATTAAATGGTTTTTCAATTTAAAAACAGAGAGTTTAAAACCAGCTGAAACAATCTTGAATGATACAACTACAAAACATGAGCAGCCTGGATAAAATCAAGCTCGCTCAAAGGCTTTCATAGAAAGCCAAGTTTTAACTTGGTGCTAAAATGATTCTAACATTGTTGCCAATCAGACTTGCAGAGAGAGGGAATTCCACAACTGGGGTGCCACCAAGGAAAAGGTTCTCTCCCATGTCTTCCCACAGTTTATTGACCCTACTGATGGGACACAGAGGGCCCTTTCAATAGATCTCAATTCTTGCACAGGGATATATAGAAACAGGCTCTCCCTCAAGTATTGAAGTCCCAAGTCATTTAGGTTTTACATATTATTGCCAGCACCTTGAATTCAGAACACAAATATACTGGGATCCAGTAAAATTTCTTTAGAAAAGGTGTTGTCTGATATCAGAATGGAATTCCAGTGAGCAGTCTACTTGCTGCAGTTTCCGAATCATCTTCAAAGGCAGTCCCATTGTAGAATGCATTGCAGTAGCCAAATCAGGGAGTTACTAGCAAATGGACTACTGTCGCTAAGTTATCTCTGTGCAGGAAAGGCTGTAGCTGGCAGATCAACTGAAACTGGCCCCAAGAACTCCGAACCACCAAGTCCATCTGGACCTCCAGGATGGATCTTAGAGAACTCCTACATTGCATACCTGCTCCTTCAGGAGAAGTACAATCCCATCCAGAGCAAGCAACTTACCCAGTTCCCAGACACTTGTGGAAGTCCATTTATGAAACCATAAACTTAATACTGTCTATTCTCTTTCTGCCACTAAACAAAGCTCTTTTCATTTAGAGAGACCTTTGGTTCTTCATTCATGTGGCAGAAGGATCTTTTGATAGAGCATGCTGTGCTTTTATCCATTTTGCTACATTTTAAATTGTGCTCTAAACTGTTTTAATTGTGCGCTTTTTAATAGAATAATTTACATACTCTTTCTTTAACTTTTGGATAATAAAATTTTAGCTGTTTTAATTTGTTGTAAAATGCCTAGAGTCCCATACCGGGAGAAAGACAAGATAATAGAAACATATGTACATACATCCAAAGAAATACAACCATGTGTGTAGAGAAAGTTGCACAGGTATAGGAAATAAACAGGATTCGGGCCTTAGACTTCCTCCTATCATTGCTTCTTCTGGTTCTGACCGACCTTTTCTCATCTCAACAACAGGTACAATGGAAGCAAGACAATGGCAGTTCTACGGGAGTTCCTGCTTTGTTGGCCAGCAGTCATATCTGAAATTGCCCTAATATTAACCCCCTCCCTTGTCTTTCCATTGCACATTTCCAGCTCAGCACTTTCTACATTAACTCTCAAGCTATTGTTGTGAAGATTGCCTGTTAGACAAACAGCTCTACAAGCTCATTGTTGATAATGTCAGTGCCACGAAGCGCATTCAGGCCAGTTACAAAGCATGGTGCAAAGCTGTCTACAATTTTAAGTGTGGGCGTCACAAGCCCAGTTCTTATCTCATTTGAAATTGAAATATGTTTGCAATGCTTGAATGTGGGAAGATTAATTATCACTTCTGTTTCAACATGAAAAGCAATAGAGAAAAACCCATCACAATTTTTCAGAGTCACATTGTCAACAGTGAACTGCCGAGGCTTTTCAACTGGAAAGTAATAGGAAATAAAAAAGTAGTTTTTGTTTCTTTATAAAAAAAAAAATGAAGTAAACACATCATTCTTTCTAAATTGCAGTGAAGAAAAACTGTTGATGAAACTGACAGACCTTTTTGGAAGGCCACATTTTTATTTCAAGACATCCTTGGAAAGCATATTTGTTGGCAGGCTATAAATAGTCTAAGGCTACAATCCTATGTCATTTTACTGGGAAGGAAACCCACTGAACCTAACTGAATATCTTTCTAGGTAAGCTCTTCATTTATTCATTCCACATGGGTCCATTCACATTACACAAATACAGTGATACATTCTGCTTCAACTGTCGTGGCAACAGCCTATGTAGTTCTGGGGTTTGTCATTTGGTGAGGCATTAGAGATCCCTGCCTGAGAATCCTATAAACCCCTGCCTAGACAGCCAGTCCCAGGATCCCATAGAAAGTTGTTGTGGTGGTTAAAGTTAAATCATAGAGCTATTAATTGTGTACCAAGAACAGACCTTTCCAGGGACAGAGCTTGGAGTGTGGGGAGGGGGGGCTATGGCGTGAGGCACGTGGCCACTGTGTATGGGGGGCATGGCGGCGGCGTGTGGGGGCGTGGCCAGGGAGCGTAGGGATATGGCTACAGCTTGCAGCATGGCTACAGCAAGAACATTGCTGCCTGGGGTGAACCGCCTCCCCCGTCCCTACATCACTGGACTGTTTATCTGCATCCCCATTTCCCCGTCAGAACTGGACTCTTGAATAGATGTTTAACAAGACAACTATACAGATAAGACTATTTCAGAAGGAAGATGTATATAAGAAGTTCCCCCATGCATGAACAAATTTACACAAGGAAATATTTTTCCCTTTCCTTAACTTCACTGGAATATCTGTAATTATATTCATTTCCTCTGTTAATGTTTTTTCAGTTAGAAAAAAATAGTATTCTTCCTTACATCTTTTTTAAAAATTGACTAACGCAAGTTAGACAGAAACAAACAAATCATCTACACCAGTTGAAAACAATCCTGAATATTAAAAACCTGCAGGGGAAAAAAGTTTTTGAAAAAGTAAAAATTGGTTTATGCAGCCAAATTTCCTTAGGTAGGTTAATGTGGCATTAATCATATAAGCCATTAACCATAAGCATCAGGGCCTAAAGAGACTAGCTCTTTGAAAAGAGATCAGAAAAAGAAACCAATAAAGCATTTTTAAAGCAAAGAAACAAAAACTGTGATCTGATGGGAACTTCTGTAGATTAAAAACAATAATAACTATGCCCACATTTTTCCCACAATTTTTGCGAACTCCTGCCATGTTCCTCAAGTATTTTGTCTGAGGAAGAACCTTTAAATTTGCTTCAAGTTTCACTTTAGGAAGTGTTGTTGATAGCAATTTAGAGAGCTTTTAGGAGACCTGTAAAATCTTTTCCCCCCCTCCTCACTGGGCCTTGGGCTATTGATAAGGCATTGTTTGTTTGAATCTGCACCACTGATGGCATTTTTATTGCTAACTGTATTGTGGTTTTATATCTTGAGCTGCCTTGAGGGTCCTATTGGGCTGAAAGGCAGGTTATGGAAATGAATGAATGTGTGTGTGTGTGTATGTGTGTGTGTGAGAGAGGGGGAGAGAGTTGGATTGTTGCTGTTGTTGTTTGACTTTCCAATTTATGTCAACCCTAAGGCAAACCTATCTAGGGCTGAGAGTGTATGATAGCCAATTCATTTTCATTAGCTTACTATTTTTGTCATGTATTGGGAAGCATTGTTTGGTGCAATAGATTCTAATTTTCCCTCTACTCCCCCAGGCATATGAAATACATGCCTGAAATTATATTGTGGCTAAAGGTATCATAAAGCAAACTCTCAGTTGAAGGTTTGGAGGATTTTGCCTGAATGTATCATCTGAAGATCTTCAAGGGAAGTAAAATAGTATTGATAGTACTGAAAACATTTTTCACAGTGGCTGTACATACCCACATAACAACCTCATCCCAAAACCTTTAATGTACTTTGGCAAGGTTGTCCCCCTCTTGGCAGCACTGCATGTCTCATTGGGAATCTAAAACCATTGAATAAACTTTTTACGCAATGGATAAGTTGACTAACCTGAGTGTAGGGCTCTTCTAAACATAGATAAAAACAAATTTTGAAGCATTTTTTTTTGCAAGTTCTTCTTCAGGACAGGCATCTGAGGAATTCTATATGATTGTGTTTTCACTGCTCTTAGATACTTTTAGTGGTTTTCAGAAAAACCAACTGACCACTTAGTGATGAGACTGCTTTTCTTTTCCCCATATACTCTTCTTCATTCTCTGTGTGTGTGTGTGTGTGTGTGCGCACGTGCAGTGAATTTGTAACTCAACTCTGTCAAGACTTTAGAAGACTGTGCACATCCACAACACTTTTCATTTGGGGGGATAACAGTGACACCCTTAAAAGACTGCATTTTGATTCTGTCTCATACCCTATGTATATGTATGTACATCATGCTCTATTTATTGCTTGGTTGCCACTAGACACTGCTTGCCTTCTTTCTCAAATACACACACACACACACACACACACACACACACACACATACATATATATATATTTGAGAAAGAAGGAAAGCAGTGTCTAGTGGCAACCAAGCAATAAACAGAGCGTGATGACTATTTCCATTCACAACTGAAGGCATGAAACCTTTTCTTCCTCATCCCCTGTTAATTCATCAACTCACACCTCTGAGAGCTTCAGCCTAGACAACCATACCTATCAACCTACTAAGCAACAGCTCTGTTCAGGGTTGCGAAATAATGTTATTTATAACACCAACCTGCTATTGACTCCAAAGCCTTGCTGACCTTGGTGAGAAAAGAAATATAGGTCTTGCAAGATATGGAGCAAGTCTTTCAAGTTCACTGTAGCGTATGAAATCCTCAGATTTCCCATCTGTGTGCTTCTCAGTTCTGTCACACGTTTAGTCTGTGCTCCTACAGATTCTGTACATTTGGCCCATTCAGCTTCCTTTTGAAATTTGGTGAAAGAAGAAGGATTAGCAGAGTGGCATCTTCCATTTGTCATCTGTCACTCTATTTCCCTGTCACCATTTTCTGAGGCTTTCTGGCCCCTACAGGGGTAATTTGGCTTAGTCAGAGTCAAGTTGCCTGCTATCAGACTGCTCTAACATCTTGCTTGATTGTGAAATGGAAGGCCTTGCCTGCTTTTCAGATAAGGCCAGTTTTAAAACAAGGCAAGGCAAGTCAGGTCGATTCTCCTAAGTTAAGATTAATCTGGAATGTACGAGGAAGTGGAAATCTTATTTTGACTATTCTACTGAGTGGATATGACAGCGGTCGTCAGGGGAAAGCGCTTGTTGCACAAATACATAAACATGCCACAACAACAAGCTGTAATGCTTCAGAATGACTTTCCTCTCGGTGCACAAACAGTTGCAAAACTTCTTTTGAAGGGAAGAGAAAAGAGCTGGTAACATTTAATAATATCAAGATGGAGACTTTTCCTTCTCAGACAAAACAGTTCTTACAATTATCCACATGCGGCAACAAGACACTTGTTTGCCACTTTGGGGTCAGATCCATATTTGGGGGTAGGAGCTCTGGGTAATAGACTGCAGTGGGATCTCCTTCACATACCACAGAGCGGACAATTGCAGTGGGTCTGGGGAATGATTTTCTGTCCCTGGGACCCATGAAGGACTGACCAAGATGCTTCCCCAAGCCTGGAAGTGGCTGGAAATCTACTTGTTTTCTTAATGGTAGAGCATATTGGGGAGAGACAGTGTGGTGTAGTCGCTTGAGCACTCCACTACAACCCTGAAGATGAGGATTTGATTCCCCGCTCAGCCACGGAAACCCACCGGGTGACCTTGGGCACATCACACACTCTCAGCCCCAGAAAGTCCTGTGACAGGTTCACCGTAAATCAGAAATGACTTGAAGGCACACAGCAACAATAACACAGAGCTCAGAGGACTTCAACCTATTTAAAGAAGGAAATGATGTTAAATAGAGCCAGGCAGGGGATCTAACCTATTTAAAAGTAGGCCTCCAGAAAAGGCAGTTCATCCAATGAAAAAGGGGATTTTGGGGAGCAGAATCAGAGGCCTTGGGGCCACATGCTATCTTTGGCCTATACAATAGCACTTCAGAGAGAGAGAATGGAGACCACATACCAGAAAGGGATTTCCAATCTGCTGCTGTTTTCATTGCCAAAACATTTTGCAGCCTGAAGTAAATTAGTACATCTCAACACTCCACCCCACCCCCCAAAAAAGTCAAGATGCAAGGGACCCAAAGCCTGGAAAGTTAGTTTGAACCCTTGAAGAGAAAATCCCTCAAGCACCATTTTCTGTCTCTGCAAAGAAAAATACAACAACAACCAATTAAACAATTAACAGTTTTCTCACCTTTCATGGTGCTCAAATTTCTCAGTATACCTCATGACAAAGTTGGCCTTAATTGCCAGAACCGTTCCCCCAACTCTCCATGGCTGGTGATAAGGTTGCCAGGTCAGGACTATGCTAGGCCCTCAGATTTCTGAGACCCTGTCACAGAAAACAGGCCTTCATAACATTACAACAGTGACCTTACAAGGGGAAGCCCCAATGAAGTCATTAAGCACAACACATCAAGCATCAACCAGAGATGCGCAGCACATGCTGTTCAAATCAAAAACACCAAAGCTAACAAATGAGGAAAATGTTATATGCACAGTTTTCAAGACAGTGCTCGTGCCCTGAGATTCCTTCACTTCAATCTCCCACTGGAGAAAAGGGTCTAAACCCTGAGTTCTGGCAACCCAAGCTTGCAACTGCTTCTCTTCAGCACTGATCCTTTTTCAATACTCAGTGGTATGGGTGGGAGCTACCAAGAGTAACCTGAAAGCTCCCCACTTCGCCTTGCCATCAGCTGCCCCTTCCGGGCTCTAACCTCTTTCAACACATTCTTGCTGTCTTGTTATATACCTGTTTCTACAAACACACACACACAGCCAGACCTAGTGTTCTCATATGATAAAGAATCAGAGACTATGATGGGGTTGTGTCTGTAAGATCACGCTTAAGTCTTCATGCACGGATTACAAGAGGCATGGGATCTCAGTGCACTATTTCTCATTGCTGATGTCCTTAACTTTGTCCTATATAAATCACATGTTGCCATGCACTCCTCTGACTAAACAAGCTATACTTGTTGGCCAGGCAGACAAACCATGTTAACATACCCTTGATAGTGTATTGCCCAGCCAACAGTAAACCTGGCTCATAGGGAATCTTGGCTCATACAACAGCCTATGCACAGAGTTGTTTTGCATTTTGTAACCTTGCACTCAGAAGGTGAAGAAAAATATATTCTGTTGCTTCCAAGATTTTATGCTGATTTCAGCACAATACAGCTGCATTGCAAGCATTTGGCAATCCCTTGAGAGATATAGTTTCTGAAATGAGACTGAGGAGATGCCAAACGTTTTGTGGGGATTTTTTTCTCGTGGGGTTTTTGCTATTGGTGAAAAATACAATTTGCATAGAACCCCTGTTTCTGCACAAAATGAGTGTCTTTTCCCTTTGTGAAGTTAAGCACACATGTACAGCTAGCACAAGAAGGCAGGCCGATTGCTCAGAAAGATATAAGCAACCCAAAGTTTCTACTGTAACTCATTCATGTAACAAGATAACAGCTACTCCAAGTTCCAAATAACCAGTAATGAAAGCATATACATTTTCCCACCAAAGACCATCCAAAAGAAGCCTGCCATATCACTGGCTCACGCTAAGAATTTTTTTTTTAAAAAAAACAACAACTTATTTTATCATGCAAGAATGAATCAAGTCAGAATTTATCCACAGTATCTATAACCTCCCCTTCACTAAACTCTACATATTTGATCAGAGCTTAATCTCACATTGCACTAGTGGTGTAATTAGCAAGACTTTGGTTTCTTAAACATATTTCCATAAAATTTTGCCCTTTCTGCAGTACCCTTCCATCCTGCCATGGGGTCGGGAGAAGGATGGAACCACGATGACACTTTTGCATGATGTCATTGCAGTCCCATCCTTCTCCTGTCCCCAGGCTGCATGATCGTGGATTAAATCATTGATGGGTTTTCCCCATCAATGACACATTGGCCCTTTCTGCATGGCATTTTCCATGCGAAAGAGGGCCTGGAGAATCATGTGATTGTGAGGAGCAATCTGCACGACACGCTCACAGTTGCGCAACGCTCCAGGGGCCAGCAGGCACGATCGCACGCGTTTTCATTTTCAGCTAGAAGCTGAAAATGGTGCGTGATCACCTATTGCTCCCAGGCCCTGCGCACACTTACCTGGCGTGCGGAGCCTCTGGAGCTGCGCCAGTCGCGCTTCCTGCCCCAGCGCAGCCTGGGAAACTCCCAGGCTGCACTGCAGAAGGAAGAGGTGGGGCTCTCGCGTGAGCAGGCCGCTTGTGTGGAGCCAAAGGACCCCGGACACAAGAGCCTCTCACCAGAGGCTGCTCGTGTGATGCCCACACCCCAGCACAGAAAAAAGGTAAGGTGCGGAAAGGGCCATAATTGCGCCACCATCCCGCACTTACCCATCCTGTGGAAGCCCCAGAAGCGTGATGACTGCCCAGTGCCATCTGGTAAAATACTCAGCTGTGCTGTGGAAGGAAGAGGCGTGGCTATTGCTTTCCCAGCAGAGCCACTGCCAGGATCCCCACTGGACAACTTTGCAAAAAAGATAGGGTGCAGAAAGGGCCTCAGTATCAGAAATGATGGGGACTGATAATAATTAACAATACAGTGTATGATGTTCTCATTTAAATTTGTCCACAGTGTGGCAATTAGCACTAGCTCCCACTGGAAGCCAGTAGAGGCTCCCCCGCTTTAATTTTAATTGCTCCTGGGGGAAGGGTGAGTTTTACTGAGAACGTAGCTGGGGTAGGACGGTTTAATGTTCTCATCCTTTGCCGTGTGACTCATCTCTAGTTTTCAGTCTGAGCTTTAAAGGAACCGTGCAAGATGTTGAACCTAGCTTCTTTAAAGTTAAGACTCCTTCATCTACCTGTTTTGTTAGAGTGGCCTAGAGTAATTCATTAAACCTGTAATTAGAGTCAGCCCAAACTAGATGATATGTTAAATGCATGATTGCATTTAATGTGTCTATTTTTGTTCTCTTTTAAATAAAGGTCATGTGGGGCCTAATCAAGATGTGGACAAAGCTGTGTCAGGAGAAGAGGTTTAACACTCTCCTTCCCACGCACTAGAATCATGGTGACAATTACCGCTTCAAAGCTGCTGTTCACCTGGGGAAGGAAATTGTCTTTGACCTAAATAAATAGATCAGGCAGTTAGGCAAGGGTTTTTGTGGCTGAGGGGGTGAGATTTTATCAGAGCCACATAGAGGAGATTTATTCCCCCCCCCGCTTCACATCCCCAATTCTGATCAAGCTCCATCCAGCCATTATTTAAGCGGTGTGTGTGGGGGGGAATCTACATGTTGAATAGCTAATGTTTTGTTTTATTTCACCAAGAGTTAAAGAAAGAACAGACATTTTACAATGCCTGATTTGGAGGTAAACTTGTACTGATATTTTGCCCAACAGGGATTTATAAGCCATGGTCACAGAACATCAGTTGGGATAATAAATATGCTACCCATACCTAAGGAAAAGAAAAACCTTTTGGGGCTTTATTTATTTTCTTGCTTTTCTTTAAAAAAAAATTGCCATCACCAGAAATAAAATGTACGTTCTTATCAGAATCACACAATGCAGGAGAGCTCCCTTGTGCGGTCTGACTGATTCTGAAGCTAGTTGTGTTATAGCCCTTGTGACTTTAACCCAACAACTTCTATTTCTCAAAATGCTCCTCAGGGGACATCTCCAGAAGGTTCAGAGATTGGAATGGAATGAATAATCCACTGCTATGTAACCCACTGCCTTTAGCAAATCAAATAAAGCTTCCTTCAGTGTCATTATTCTGCTGCAGATTCCCACACAAGATAAAGTCTGACCTATTTTTTTTTGTCTCAAAAATGTGCTCCTTTTGACAATTTGAATGTCCAGTTTTCACTACTTTTGTTTGTTATCTCCACCTGTTCATGTTATGTTTTTTTGTGTGTGTGTGCCTTAGCTCTTTTGCTCTACAGGTCAAAAAAACAAACAAAAAACATAATTGAGAATCTCAAATGGTAACACACAATGAACCAATCTCTTAACAAAGATTAAAACCTGAAAGCAGGCCATGGTGTCACATGTACCATCCCCAGAGCAAACTCCTCCAAGTCCCTGACTTGAGAATCTCCGCACTATGCTGTTGTAGGGCTCTTACTCCACTTTCAACATTCCATGGAATTCTGGAGTTTGTAGTTTAGGGGTGGGCATTTAGAATTCTCAGCCAGAGATTTCTTTGGCCTCAGTAAATGACAAACCCCAGAATTCCACAGGCTGTTGAAAGTGGAATAACAGCACTGTAACAGTGTAGTGAAGAAATGGCCTTAGTTATAGCTGTATCTGCACTACACAGTTATATCGATTTCATACCACTTTGGTTGTTATCCTAAGGAATTCTGAGATTTATCATTTGGTGAGGTGCTTAGAATTCTGTGCTACAGAACTTCAGTCCACCCTGCTGAAGTTCTCCCATCCCCAACAACATTTCACAAATGGAAACTGTGACACATATGGCCAAGCAACATCAGAGTGTGTTCACTATGACAAAAGTTACTGATGAGGAAGAACATGCATGCTAGGACAGCCAAGTAGCAGTTTCCTTTTCCGTGCGTATACTGAGAATGGCAAGTTTCTGCCCCTTCCTCCCCTCGCCCTCACAATTAACCGAATGTAAACTACACTTGCACTTTGAATTCAATTTGCTGCAGTTCAAGTAAGCTGAAAACAAAGAGGGAAAGTAGAGGAGGAGAGAGAAACTGGGACGTTTTAAAAGTAGTTCAAAAAGTGGGACAAACAGAGGATTAATCAGTCTGTCCCTGCTGAATCAGGACAATTAGAGGGTGTGGTATCCTGAGTACAGAACTGACCTGATTTAATTGTCAGACCCTGTTTTCTCAGGGTACCTTGGCACCTTTAAGATGGGGCTATGACAATTCTAGTGGTGTAGAACTGATATAACATTATAGTGCAGAAATGCTTTAGGAGGTAAGCCTAGTAACTATGGCTACCATTAGCAGCAATATATTCCTTAGTTGTGGTTAAAGTAGAAAGGGAGAATCCATTGCAGGGGCCAAAAGGCCTTTGAGAATGAAGCACGTGATTCTACAATGTACATCTAAGTGCACTAAGCTAAATGAAACATCAGTCCTACCTAGAGCAGACCCAGTGACACAAAGAAGCTTGTTTATCACAACTAAATTAAGTCCGATTGATTTCAAGGGCATTGTTCTAGGTGGAATGTATTGGATTTCGTCCACAGCCTTCAAGATGGGTGAACCGGCACCACATATCAACAATGGCCTATAGTAGACAAAATCTACAAAACACGACAATGTTCGAAGATTAAAGCCCACAATGTGCACTATTCTGCTCTACATGTCAGTGCCTTAGCCATCTCACAAAGCAATTTTAATTGAACTGTGGTCAAGCATAACTATTTTAAGGATAAGGCAGGAAGGTTTGTTTTGAAAAAATAACCTTGGGAAATCTGTTGATGCTATAGCTTAGAAGGTTGGATGTCTAACAAGCAAATTACCTATGATTTATACTAAATTACAGTGATTGGCAGATTGGTTTAGAATTTGGTCTCACAAAATGAGCTACTGGTAAGGAAAGAGGAGCATAGTTCATCCTCTATAGCACCACACAGGCTGAATTTTGAAGTTAAGAGGAAATTATACTCTTGATGACATCGCTGGAACTATAATGGGATTCAAATTCTACCCTCCCCATCTTTAAGGCGCTTCTGAGCTTTGGCTTACCACTTTTTCCCTTCACTTCTCTCTGCTTGACGTTGGGTCTGCCAGGTGTGACACATTTCCTTCTCAGGCTGGCCCCACAGTTCCTAACCTGATGAACCTGTCACTGTCACCTTGGCCAGCTTGGAGATGGGATAGCAACTGGATAGTGGTCCCGCTTTAAAATCCCTCCTTGGATTTGGAATCCTAGGCCTTCAGGTGACGTCATTATGGACTATTGGGTGTGTTAGCTTTTTGTGTTTTGTTTTGTTTTGGCAAGTGTGACCAGTCCTTGGTTCTGAGTTAATAATGCTGTCCAGAGTCAGTTGTACAAAACAACAAATAGATCAACTCTGTTTAATAAAATATAGATAACTTCTTCTCAAGTTCCACTTCTTGGTTCCAAAATATCAATACTATTCTAGTTGTCAGACCTGTGCCTTATATCACTCGGGCACTCAGTGTTCACTAACTCTCCTCAGATTTTCAACTGACTCTTCCAACAGTCTGTTGCAAGCTCTCAGGCCATTTCCACACTAGACGCCATTAGCGTGATACACCATTACAATCCCAGCATTACCACTCATGTGATGGTAGCAGATTAGGAATGCTGTTTTCTGCACCTTTCAGCCTTAAGCAGATGAGTAGGCCACCCCTGCCTTCACCCCACCCCACTGTCCCACCGCCCCTGACTGATTTGTTGTTGTTGTTGCTGCTGTTGTTTTCCCCCCTTTGGAAGCCGTACTGAACATGCCAGTACACTATTGCATTTTCACACTATCATGCCTAAAAATGTATTTTAAAAAAGTTTTAACTCAAAGGAGAACCTTAAAATAAACACAGAGAGGTGATGGATTTCAAAGTTACCATGCCATAGGAATCACTGAGGGAGTGGTCACAGCTCACCCACTGCTGGATCTGTGACAATAGGAAACGCTATCAAACACTATTATGGTTCTGCAGTGAGCCAGCTGACAGGATTGAAGCGGTAAAGGAGATGCTTAATGGATTTTTTCTGGAAACAGAATACGGCAGTGTGGCGATGCTTGGAGATGGGATAGCAACTGGATAGTGATGATGTTGCGCAGTTGCACATCTCCTGAACCAGAAACAACCCACTGCTGTTGCGGGATAGCAATGTCATGCAGAAATGGCCTGAGTTTCAACTGTCTCTCAACTGACTCCAATGAACTCTCTGTTCTTTTCTTAAAACTTCTCCTCCCTCTCACTGGAATCTCTCCCTCACCTCACAGAGTTCTCTATGTTGGGCTTGGATATACTCAGTTAGTCTGTCTTCTTCACAATGGGTCTTTAGGTTTTCTCAGGGAATGGACTACCAACATCGCTGCTTAAGAGACTTGCTGATGCAAACCTTCCAACATTTCATGAAATGTTGCAAAATTTCATGAAATTTCATGAAAACCAGGACACGTGAACAAAAAATATCAGTGTGATCAGAATTCTTTAGGAGAACAAACAAACTAGGAGAAAATACAGCAATTTGATCTTGCCTAAATCTGTTGGTAAAGGCAAGACTTTGCCCTTTTTTCTTCCATTCATACATGCGTGAATAAATATTGTGTACATGTATTTCTTAATATTTATTGCAAAATGTTTGTAACAAAACATGAATACAAAAATAACAATGAATATGACTCTTACAGTAAGCAAATTTGACTACTCCTACTATGTGATCATCTACCTTTTTCATTCTGATAACAGTGTTAAGAAAACTGTGTGGTAATAACATTGTGTTCTTAGAAACTAGCTGCTTTTATGTTGCAAAGATCCTGTTCTCAGCCCCATGTTTTTTCATAACTCAAATGTAGGATTTACTAACTTGGGATCACTCATTAGAAGGGATTTCAACCTTCCTCTAAGCAATATGCAGCTCTGTCAGTTCTGATTTTCCCCATTTTCTCATTTTTCCAGCTGTAACTTTCTTTCCTCTTCTTTTTGCATCAATCTGCATTTTATTAAGAAATATGCATGAATCCAATATGCATTTTCATGTGCACGACTCTTTCTGCCTAATATAGACATTTTAAAGCAATTTCGCCTAATCCAATGTATTCTTGTCTCTTATTTTCACTGATATTCACTTTTGTGTGCATGTTTCCCCAAATTTCCACATCTTTGTATGAATTATTTGGATAACTACATTTATAAAATAGGGAAGGGGGATGCAAAAATCAAGGTACAGCTGAATTTTGGGAAATCTTGGGCAGGATAGATTAGGTATAGCCACATAAAAATGTGAACAGAATGATGTTCTTTCCATATCTACTTATAATTCACCTGACCTGGTTGGTTTTGTTTGTTTGTTTATTTGCAGCACGCATGGAATGGAAGGATAGCTGAGGTGAAAGAGCCTTAGAATTGTCCATTTGCAGAGGAGGACTGGAGAATGTTGTTGTTATTGTATGCTGTCACATTGGCTTTGACACATGGTGATCTATGAACAAGAGATCTCCAATAGATCTGGTCATCATCAGCCCTGCTAGGAGTTGCAGACTCAGGGCCATGGCTTCCTTGGTTGAATCAACCCATCTGCAATACACCCTTCTTCTTTTCCTACTGCCTTCCACTTTGCCAAGCGTTATCATCTTTTCCAAGGAATCATGCCATCTCAATGAGGTATGTCATGCACTTGATCTTAGCCAAAAGGCCAAGAAGCAATATCATGCATATTCCAATGAGTATTGCATCCAAAGTATGACAGCCTCAGTTTAGTCGTTTCAGCTTGCAGTTCAGGCCTAATTTGCTCTAGAACCCATGTATTTTTTTTTGACAGTCCAAAAAAAGAGACTGTAAGGAGAACCGGCGTAGTTCAGTGGTCAGAGTGTTGGACTAGGATTCTAAGAAACCAGAGTTTGAATTCCCAACCTACCATGGAAGCCCACTGGGTGACCTTGGGTAAGTCACACTCTCTCGGTCTCAAGGGAAAGCAATAGGTAACTTTGTCTGAGGAAATCTTGCTAAGTAAACCCTAAGATTGGGTTATGATAGCTCACAGTTGACTCCAAGACAAGTAACAGCAATGAACGTAAGGGAAGAAAAAGAATTTTGTTGAAGCCAAGTTCTTGATGAAAGTATCCATATTGCACCTTCCAAGGATCACAGTGAGACAAAGTGTACCTTACCTTGGAAATACATACATTTGCAAGGGTTGCCATTCATTTCAGAAAAGGGAATATGCATAAAACCATTCACACATTTTACCAATGTCATCAGCTTAAAATGCACACAAACAAGCATTGACTAAAGCAAGAGAAGAAAATAATGTATACTAAAATGTATACATGAGAAAAATGTGTGTACAAAAATAAGCTGTGGGGAAAATGGAGGAGTCTCACAAACTGATAGGAACAAAGAATGGAACAAGCATGTGGTTGTCATTCATGGAAACACACAATGAAATCCAGGCAGACAGTTTCTCCTGTCCCTACTCTCCCACACATATTTATTCATTTATTCATTCAGAGGAGTTCTAAAATCTTCTCCCAGCAGTTTACATATTAAAAAGCAGCTCACAAGCAGACAGCAACAAAATTGCTTACATCCTGAGAAGGGGCATGTTTTCATATACAGATCTTCTACCCTTGATCTAAGGAGCAGACTCCCTCCTCTTAACACATAATTGCTTGCTCAAACTGCCTCATAAGAAGCACTCATTTGTGTCCTCCTCTCTTCCTTCCAAATGAGAGATTGGCTCAGATAATCTTCCTCATCATCAAGTGTCCTCAGACATCCTACTCCATTGAAAGAATTGCCAATTTGTCCTCTGCAAGAGAAAAAAAAATCAAAATTGTGCCAAAAAATGTAATATATATGCAAAATACATTGTAAAAACAAAACTATGAAGGTTTTGCAAAAATAGTCCTGAAATCTGGGGAATCAACAGAAAATATATTAAAAAGTCTCATAATCTTGCCTGGGGCAAAAGAAAACATCTGGAAATTTTTATTCTTCTATATTAGAACAAAATAAGCAAAGATTTACATTCTATACACTATTCACCCTTCAGCTGGCTTGATAGCCATTAGAATCTTCCCACAAAAAAGTTGTCCTCCTCCCCACCAGTGCCAGTGGGAGTTTTCACCTCAGCAAGGGGAAATTCTTCCCTGAAAACACCTGTCACCTAGATCGGTCCCCCCCACACACATATCACATATCATAGCACTCTGTGATTCCACTTTAACTTCCATGGCAACACTTTATGGAATCCTGGGCTGTGTAGTTTTGTGGAGGCAAAAGAGCTCTCTGACTGAGAATTCAAAATACCATTCCCTAGAATGCAAATCTCAAGATTTTAAAGGATGGAGGTATGCCAGTTAAAAGTTAAATCATGGTGCTATAATTGCATAACACATCAGAGCAGATGCCAGTGTCCAAAGGAAAAGAACATGGCTACTTGGTTCTGCTAGAAATTTGACTAAAATGTCATCTCCATCAGCATATCCACAGTTACCTCAGCGAAGATGGGTTAGAGAACTCACATTTGCTCACGTAAATGTGTAGTTACACTATCGGACTGGACTCCCCATCCCCATTAAGTATGAAGCCAGCAGCATAGTGCTTAGCCAGCTGTCCTGAAGAAAAAGGACAAAGTTCTCATAAATAAATGTTCTTACTGTGTATAAAGCCACTCAGAAGGCAGTGCTTATCTACCACATACATAATGATTTTGTATAATCTTACCTTTGGGAAAGGTCTTAATTTATGACTCTGAGGAAATTGGAAAGGAACAGCTTTTCTGGTGCTCATCTGGCTCACTGCAGCTGCTGATATTTTACATGACAATGGAGGTTAGATTTTGTACAAACTCTTAGTGCAAGAACATATCTTGGTGTTGCTCATTCTTAATCTCTACAATCAAACCCAGATGATATGCACAGAACAAGTCTTGAACTGTGAAGATTCTCATCACTCCAGCATTCTTTTTGTCAGGGTTTTTTGATGCTTAAAATACACATTTTTCCCCAATATGTTTGAATATTCTTTCCATCCCTAGTAAGTAGCTGGACTCCCATCAGGACATTTTATTGCAAATTCCTACTTGTGAGAAATTAATATTTCAGCTCTTGTAAGCTACCTTGAGTTCCATTATTGGGAGAAAGCTGGGATTTAAATGAACAACAACCATAGTCTTGGAGGGGTTCAACCTAGTTTGGGATTTATTCTATGCAAACTCTCCATGTGGCTGCTTTGCACAGGAAACAGCATTTTCTGCCCAGAATATTTTTTTTCCCCATGCTGGAATGGTAGTTCCTGTTTATTGCTGTTTTCTATGCAAAAGAACCATGTGTGAGTTTTGCACTGAATAAATCTGAAACTGCAAACAAAGTTCAAAAACTGCATGGTTTTTGAAGACTTTCTCACAGCTGAAGAAAATTGCTAGAATTATTAATTGCTTCTTTGAAGAGGAAATTTAGTGAAGAATTACATCCTCATTCCTTACAGCTCCTATTCAATGCCAGCAGAACTCAAAGCCCTACAGGCATAGTTACACAGTTACACAGTTACACTCACTGCACACTTCCCACTAGAGGGCAGCTCTAGAGAGTGAGAAAATGCACACCTTTCCTTAAGCATTTGCCCATTAGCATGATTTACATTTCTAATTAAAAAATTTCTAATTAAAAGAGCATTTCTAATTAAAAAAAAAGTTCCAGACAACAAATGTGTTGTCAAACATGAATGAGTAAAATGTGTATAATTGGAAAAGATGTGCAGAGATATGCTTTACTGAATAGGAAAAAAATGTGTAAATCAGGTAAATCATGCAGAAACATGTGAAAATCATGAAAATGTGCATTTTTTTTTTGAATTTTCAGTGCAGAAAGAGAATGCAAATTCTCATGACCTGATATGAAAAAGAAAGGGAAGGAAATGCAAGCGGATCAAGAGAAACTCACTAAAATCAAGGCAGAGAGATTTTTACATCCCTAATTCAGGGTTGTGTGATACAATGGTTACAATCAGGACTTGACATCATTGCTACTTTTAATAATGTATAAATAGGGGAAGAAGTTGGCACCATTGGGCATCACAGCTCAAGTTTTCCCAGGTCTCATCATTTACCTCCTCCCTAGTTAGTTGAGAATAGCAACTTGAGCAAAGAACAAAAGGAAGGAGAATGATAGGACTTGATAAGGAAGGAAGTCAAAGGTGTCATGGCATCAATCCCTAAGAATCCCAATCATAGTCAGCTTACTAATTTAGGTTATGATCACACAAATGTCCGTGCTCTAGTTGACCTTCTCATCATTCCAGCAAGTGAGCTGAGCAGCAGTGAGAGCAGACCAGAAGAGCACTGAGAATAGACCAATGAAGCATTAGGAAAGTATGAGAATGCTTCAAATGTGGTGGAGACAGCAGCATCTCCCAACAAAGGTTCAAGGCATCAGATGCATGGAGGGTCACCTCACCCCACCATTTTAGGGCAACCTGCCCTCCATCCCATTTGGAACACAGCCTGCCTCTACATTGAGTCTAGAGGAAACACTGGCTTGAGCTCCTGGGTCTCCCCCAGCTTTCCATTAGCATGTTTGCCCTCTCCTTTCCTCTGCTTACTCTTGAATTTTTTTACTTACCATTACCCTCCCCCAAACCCAGCTTTCGCCAGAAACCCAACTGCCAGTTTCTGGAGCAGGAGGTGGTGGAGAGGTCATCCTTCATTTTAAGGGAGCTTGTGTTCCTCTCATTCCTTCTTTGTAGTTTGCTCCCTTGATAAGCACCTTTTCTTCAATGGAGCCATAAAGGGGGAAATTTGCATATCGGTATTAATTCTTAGCCACAACACGACTGAGAAAAACATAATTTTTATATTCATTTCACTTCATTTGTAACTCAGCTCTCCACAGCAGCAGGGTTAAGTAGGGTATGATTGGTTTCTTTTCAACTCAGCTTTGAATAGTTTGCATGGTGTTTGCATATAATTAGAAATGTGTTGCTTACGCACAGGCAGACGGTCTCATAAGCTGTTTTCAGCTTGGATATTCAAGCTTCAGAGTGTAGGGCTGATCGCAGATCCAGCAGATGGGCGGGGGGAGTCACCTTCTGAATTGCATCAGAACTGAAGAAGGACACCAATGTAGGAATGGAGGGAAATCCCATTTCAGCCTAGTTTTGATCAGAATTTATCAACAACACATGAATTTCATCCTAGTCAGGTTGGAAGGGATGGAGGGTGGAGTTTTTTTCCCCACTGAATATGGGAGAAAATAAAACTGGCAAGTTTATCTATCCAGAGGTACCACCTTGGAATGCTTAACTCTTAAAACTCTGTCTGTTTCCAACAACCTTAGTGATGAATTAGAGGCCCTTCGTACAGCTTACTGGATCCTAGCGATGTCCCGCGCGGATCTTGGTAGAGCTTCTCTTGGGAGGGGAGCATGACAGGAGCACTCCCCTCTGCACCAACTGCCTGTGGGAATGCAGGAGGCGCGATGGCCATACCTCTTGCTTCCACAGCACAGCTGGGCCTTGTCTCAGGTTGCACTTGGGCAAGAAGCATAGGCATTGTACTTCCTGACTCTCCACACATCAGGTAAGTGTGGGAGGACAGTGGGAGGGCTGTGCAATCACCAGTCATTGACAGGAAAACCCGCCAATGATTTGCAGTGCAATCACGCCGCCTGGAAAGGGAGAACAAAGGGACCCAGACGACGCTGTGCATAAGCATTGTCCAGGTCCCATCCTTCTTCTGTGCCCAATGCGAGGTGATGACATCCTGTGTAAAGGGCCTTGGTTTCTATCTCCTTTTCCCTCCCTGAGTAGCTCCTTTCTTTAAACACTTGAGGTGTGGTGATTTGAGTGTTGGACTAGAACTCCAGGAGAACAGGGCCTGAATTCTTACTCAGCTCCAGAAACCCACTGGGTGACCTTGGGCAAGCACTCTCAGCCTGAGACGGAGGCATTGAATAACCCTCTCTGAAAAAAAAACTTGTCCCCAAAACTCCAATGGTAGAGTTGTTAATTGTAGTTGATATGAAGGCACATAACAGTGATAGACAGTATGATTTTCTCAGTTCTTAAAATGGCTAATGCAAAGGCAGGGAGAAGTTCTTTTGAGGTTATTTTTGGGAAACCCCCCCGACAAATTATCAAAATCCTGAAACCCATATTTGGGAACTGGCGGTTTAAAGGACTCAGAGTGTGGTAGAAGGTCCAATAGAAAGGTTTTCTCCATCCCTTCAACAAGTATACCTCTGACTCAGCCGCAGAATAATGTATAGCATGGTGGGCAGCTGTCGGTGGCCAGTTTCACCCTCACCCCATAGCAGGCTACATGTTTGGCCAATGTTTACCTCTAAATCAAAACTATAGTCACTTCTCATTTCTGGATTTTTCAAGGTTTCCTTCTTCTGAGAAAAGGTTGGGTTGGGGTGACTGTTTTAAGGTAAACCAGTGTTCCTGAGAACACACTGGAAAGAGCCAGTGTGGTGTCATGGTTTGAGTGTCAGACTAAAACTCTGGGAGACCAGAGTTCAAATCTCTGATCAAGCATAAAAACCAATTGGGTGACCCTGGGTAAGGCACACTCTCTCAGACTCAGAAGAAGGCAATGGCTAGCCCTTTGTGTAAATCTTGCTGAGAAAACCCCATGACAGGTGCACCTTTAGGTCACAATAAGTGACAAATTGCTTGAAGTCACACAACAACAAAAATGTTTCTGGTGCATCAGGAGAATCAAGGAGATTTGGGAGATCTGGGCAAGGCTGAGTGGGTTAAAAAAAGCCCCACTGGGTTGATGTGGCATTCAGATCGCACATAGCCCCCCCACTCGTGGTCAAAGCTATCTAATTGTTGCTGTGGCCAAAGTGCTGGGCAGGACATGGGAAAATGAACTGCAGACTTCAATTTGCTTAGTCACCATGGGTCTACTGACTTTTGTGGCTCACTAACTTCAAGTTTAGTGACTGACTGGGTGACCTTGAGCCAAAGCTCAGTAGAAAAGTGCTTATACTGTTTTCAGGAAAGTGCAGGTTGAAATTGAGCGTGTGCCATCTTGCAACTCTAAAAGATTCACGAAGCATTTCAGGACCTCTGCCTGAAGCCTTGAACAGTTGCTGCCAGTAGGTTAAACCATCCAGCTTTGCTGTCCTCCACATTTGAAGTTCATTCCCTTGAATATGTAAGTTTTGAGAAATGTATATGAAAAATAAAGCAAATGAAGTCCTCCATTTGTACTGTCCAAATTCAACAGGTGCAGCTATTTCCAGTGTGGAAGGAACCATGTTGTGCTTGCTGGTCATATAGGTATTAAAAATGAGCAGCATCTCAGCTCAAAACAACAGCAACAAACAAACCAAATAAACAAACACATAGCGGGAACCTTAATTTAGTACCAGGAATCTACCAGAAGATACAGCGATCCAAGGCTTCTAACAACTAACATCCAAATTTGGCAGTGGTTGGCAACTTCCATGGGACTGAGATAGTGAATCCACATTGGGATTTAGTCCAGATATTACAGGTGATAGCCAAGTTATCAGCTCTGCCTTCTCATACATTTGAATCTTAAAGTTTTAAGTTCAATTGCAAGAAGTTTGCAAATTTTAGGAAGGTTTCATAAAATGCACTAAATAATTCTGAAACCCATCCCATCAGTCTGATTCTAAGTGTGACACAACCTTATTTCTCCTCAGATTGGTTTGGCAGTCCCATTCTAATAAGGTGCCCTGTCAATGTCACTTAGCCCTGACTCCACTGTTTTATCACAACCTTTGTGTAACAGGGCTAGGGTCTAAGTGTGTACTCAAAACTAAACATTTTATTTTAGGTAGTGTGTTCTCTTTATTATCGGTGACTTTAGATAACTCAGCCTGGCTCAGTAGTTATAAAACAAACTGTAACATTTATTATAATAACATCAGGAATAAATTGTCTTGTTAGAGTTCATGTATAGTACAATGTTGATACATTAAATCATTCAAACTTCTCACAGACTGTGACAATAACTGCCAGCCTTAGACACCAGTTCTCTGTGTCTTTTCTACAGTTGCTTAAACACAACTCAGACACTCTCTCTGCCCAAGATCTCACTAAAGACCTTAGACACACAGAGGCTTTTGCTTAGATAGAATTTCTCTCATCCATAAGCCCCTCCCATAACATCACAGTGCTGGGTTTCATTTTTGAGGTGCTACTCCTGTTGCTTAGCAGCCCTAGCGATTCTTGCATAGCAAACAAGTTGCACTGGCATTCCAAATAGCTAACCCCTAAAACAACTTCATCATACCACGTTTATCAATAGTTTGACTCAAGTGCACTGTTTCTGCATCAACACCAGGTTTTGCTATTCTCGATGCTGTTCGTTGGTTGGAGATGAGCAACTGCTATGATGAGGAACCTTCTCTTTTAAAAAAATTGGTAGAACGAATGATCTTACCCAGTTCAAGGTGTTCCTTCTCTATGGGTGTGGCCCATCTTGCCAGAGCTTAAAAATAATATATATATTTTTGGAGCATTCCAAAAATCCTACTCTCCCCTCCCACATACACAGCATAGTCAGTCGTTTTCTAGGCTTTGCCTTCCACGTGGAAAAGGTTTTAAGATTTATTTGCTTAGGAGTTGCTGCAATCAATTTGAGAGGTTCTGTTTTTGAAGGCAGTGTAATGAGGCAATAGTGAAATCCTCTGCTTTCATCAACCTCCATTAGCCCAGATTCACCACAAAAGTAAAATGTAGCCCAGAGATTTTGAAAGGCTTTCAGCACTTTCTTATGATGCTGGAGCTCAGCTTGAGGACAAGGATGACTTTGGCAGAAACAGGATGATTGTCAAGGCTGACAAATGAGAGAAAAACCAGTTCATTTCAGTGGCTGAGAATCGACATGCACTGAGGCTTTGGTACACATTTGCATGGATCTTTGTGAAATGAAACTGCCACGTTAAATCTGCAATGGTTGAGGGTACCTAGCTGACAGGCACTACCTTTAAAAGAAGGCTATCT
Source organism: Cyclura pinguis (assembly GCA_030412105.1). Lineage (NCBI taxonomy): Eukaryota > Metazoa > Chordata > Lepidosauria > Squamata > Iguanidae > Cyclura > Cyclura pinguis. Next base: position 249,993,067 of record CM059600.1, on the reverse strand, counting down.
TGAAAACAGAATATTATCATGATTCTGTGGCTCAGTGATCAAGTCTAATATATCCAGTCTCCAGCAGAGGCCAAGCAATGAATTAAATATTAAGAGAAACTCTGATTTATGGGATGGCACCGCTTTCTTTCTACTTCCACTTTTCACAAATAGGGAAATCTTAAGCATATATAGTTGGTTGGCCTAGCTATCTGTCTACCTGTCTGTATTCAAACTATGTTAGCTATATTTTATCTTATTGAAATCAATGAGATCTAAGTGTGTCATGACTTAGCTGGAAGTAGATCCAGCCCAATACAGTCATCCCTCCACATTCACGAGGGTTAGGGGCACAGAATCCCCATGAAAGTGGAAAAACTTTGAATAACTCTAAGCCCTCCCAAACCACATTTTAACACACACACACACACACAAAAGTATGATAATCATATTTAACCCATCATGGATTCCTTTGAGGCATCAGAGTTCCTTCACAAGGCAGAAGTGGGTGGCTACCTCCACTGCTGCCCCACACCATCTTTAATAGGGACTTAAAAGCCTCGTTTACAGTTTCTGAGTCTCACAAGGCTTTCAGGCCCTATGAAAAATGGCATAGGGAGGCAGCAGAGGTGACAGCAAATAATCTGAGAATAATCAAATCCACCAAAACGAAACCCACAAATGTGGAGGGCTGACTGTACTTTCCTTTCCACGTGAACCTTGCTAAACTCCATTCCTTCACAGTTCAGATCAGAGACAGACTGTACTGCCTTCTCAGGTCCTCTGAGGAACACAAAAATGCCCCTCACAACCCTGAAAGTATCCCTTCCTGCCCCTTCTGCTACTCTGGTAGCTAAAGTGTTTTTTGTTTTTTTTTTACCTTGAAGTTGGCAGCATTTTTCTTCAAAATGAAGTGTGTGCTCACCACATACCTTGCTTACAAATAGGTTAGCATTTGCAGGAGGCTTCCAGGAACATTAAGCTGAGGCTCTGTCTACCCAAACTCCACTGTGCAGTGTCCTGCCCCACTTTGACCCTATTAATGCCACACTCACCTTTTTAATCCAAACTCAAACCAGTCTTGAAATGCATACAGTTCCCCAATCCTGAAAGTACAAAATTGGCATTTCTACTGTGTTCATGTGTTCACCATATCAACGTAATTTACGTCATACAATGACAGCAATTATGGGGGTGTATGTTCCCACTGTGCCTATATCTGCATAATCTGATAGTCTATCCTGTTCTCCTGTCACTCTTACTATCCACCTGAACTCCCATCAGATTGCATATATACATGGGCAGTCACCAGAGCCATATCAGAGTCCTCACACATTTTGCCTCAGCCCCCTGTGATGGTACACATAATTGCCCTGACACTTTCATTGTTTTTTTTCCGGGGGGGGAGGGGATGGAAATAGAGATCACACTGGAGTTGTTCCATCATTTTTTGCTTTACTCCAAAAACTGTCATAGACAACGAGTGGCTGGACATTGTCCTTTGTAGCCAAGCAAGAGCCTGAGCAACACATCTCCTGCAACCAAGCTTTCATGTGTTAGTGGTTGTTTATTTTTTACATATTTTTTTTGCGGGGGTGTGTGTGAGGAGACTGGTATCAGAAGTGGTAGCTGTGACTATTCTTTGGGAGCCCAGATTTTTTATTATTTTATTTTATTAGTTTAGTTTAGTTTTGGTGCCAGTGGGTTAACCCAAGCAGAGAGGAGTGGGGGGAAGCTTTTGTATTGTCAGTCTGGTCAGAGGAGAAATGGCTCAACAATTTTGGCATGCCTGGATCCATGTTTTTTATCACTGTGGTTGCACTTCATCCAACCAGCCTGAAGAAGGACGCAGTCATGAGGCAGGCCATCCTCATGGAAGGAAAAAAAAAGAGTCGTTCTCACTATTTGGGTTGTTGCAATTCATTGTGTTTATTGGCTTGCAGCCAATCAGTTTGAGCTCAGTCACTCAACAACTCCTGAATTTTTTTTTATAGAAATATGCTTTGTAATGGAATTGGTGCCTTCTGCCTCACACCATTTTTCTGAGAAATGCTCGAAAGGTGTGTCATAAGGGCAAAATTTCATTTCCAGTTACATAGATTTGCAAAAATCCTCATTCTTTTTCTTTCTCATCCCCCTCTTTTCTCTTTGCAGATAATGGATGGCTTCTCTCTTTTGGGATTTTTATAGTGGTAAGGGAGATTGCCAGACTGTTTTTCCAATTAGACAAGGCAGAGAATTTGTACACAGAAAGCATACCTACTTCTACAGGGGACCATGGATCATACAGGCTGTTGTTTGACGTGGAAATTGGGTAGAGTGGGAAAAATCATGATTCCTATATTGTTCTTAACTCTGCTATATATGAGACTATGCAGGTGGTGGTCTTTGTTCCTGGCAAAACCAAAAGTAACTCATGGGGGCAGCAGGTGGGTCCACTACTACTTGCAGATCAGGTATATCCTATTAGAAAGTGGTTGATGAAGCCATATGTGGGTATGCTCACAGAAAACAGGCAAAATTTAATAAACACTGACTCTTGCAAGGCACATGGTTGAAAGAATATTTGAGCATTTGAAGGCCTGGTGGCACTGCCTGATGGCATCACTGGAGATGGTGAAAGAGAATGTCTCCTCTGTAATAGCTGTGTGGTGTCATTTGTGAGAAAAGGGGCCAGGTGCTTGCAACTGCTTCAGGATACATGCACCAGTATGTGCTGGACATTCAAGGAGCACCAACGGAAAATGACAAAGGCAAGGAAAATTTGAAGGGGTGGTTGTTCAGAATGCGTTTGCAGAATTTTTTGGACAGGATAGATGTAGACTCCTCGCTCAGCTGTGCTTTTTTTGGGGGGGAGGCTCATTGTACATATGCTTCTTTGGCTGGTGGGTTTTGTGGTGGTAGAAGCTGCCTTGTAGCTATTCCCTTTTATAGAGGGTCACCAGGTGTAAGAAGATTGTATTTTTAACCTGTAGTGTGTCATGCCTTTGTTCCTGATGGATGGGAGTGCATTGTGGCTGGTTCCTCATATCTGTTGTTTGCTGCCACAAGTGCCAAATTATGAAGTATTTATTGCCTGTGCTTACAGTCTGCCTCTTTTTGTGAAGGGGAGATCATCAAATCAAACTATTCCAATCTACCGAATGTCCACACAAGCAAAGCAGTTTAGCAGGAAACCTTTGCTGCTATTTTTGGATATATTGACTCCATTTCAAGTCAGCATCTTGTATATGCTGACATTTGGTTGGGGGGCGGGAACTGTTTAACTTGAAGTAAGTGTGTGTTCTCCATCAGCCCAACTAGGCCCAGGTTAGGGCTCCTGGGGATTGGATGTTAGTTAGCCCTGCCTCACTCCGCTCATTCGAACATATGCCTAACCATTTGTTCATGTGGGAATGCTAGTTGCTTTTGTTGTGTGGGAGTGCTGAGGATGGTTGCATATCACCAAGCCTGTTGGATTGCCTACTGGGAGGCTAAGGAGACAATCATCCTGCTTGACTGCCTTTTGGAGGCTGGTGCTGCTCAAGGAGTGATGAGCAGCACTAACAGGAAGAACCAAAGAACATTTTTTGTTGTAGCTGCCTGGTCCTTGCAACAAAGGGGGATGAATTGGACTGCCACCCAGTGCTAGACAAAATTCAAGGTCCTGAAGGGACAGTGCTTTGAGGGACTAGACACCTACAATGGGAGCCCTCCAAGTCATTGCCCCCCATTCTACACCAAAATGCACACCCTGCGGGTGAGGGCAGACAGGCCCAGTTAGCTAGATTGTCACCCACCAGGTCAGTTCATAACACCAGGAATACAACAATACGTTACTGCTTCTACTAACAATATACCCACAGAAGGACATACTGAGTCAGGAGAGACTGTGATGGTGCCAAGTCAAAATTGTTGTGTGTATCCCATTCTTAAACTGCCCAACAACAACTACTCCATGATTCTGTGATTTGTTGCTGTTATTGTGCACCTTTAAGTCATTTCTGACTTGTGGCAACCCTTATGTGAAGTTATGAGGGGAATTTCCTGGCTATATTTATTCTGAAGTGGTTTGGCATTGTTGTAAGTGGAAGTGAGTGGATGATTTTTCCAGGTTCTGGCTTTTCTCTGGCAATTCTGAAACATCTCTCTGAGGCAAGGTCCTGCCCCATGACAGTACATCACATCTATGCTTTACCTTGCCGTAGTCCTTTGATTTCTCCATGAATGTGAAAAGGGTGGCCAGTAGTGCTATCTGCTCCACAATGCATGTGGTAAGACTGCCTTGATCTCTGCTAGCATGCTTATCTTCCATCTTCATGTGCTTAAGGTACCTTTTACCTTCCCTCTCATGATGATGATGATGATGATGATGATGATGATTATGATCCCTTCATCTGAGTAGCAGAATATGCAATCAAATGGTCAACATTGTCCCCCATGTGTTTTCGTGCATTCTTTTTCCTGTGTTTGGCCAGGCAGGCTGCTGGTGGAAGCATTGCTGAATGGCTAGGGATGCCACTGTCTGCCAGAGAAAGTAGTGTGAGATGCAGGGCTACATATAGCAATGAACCAAAAGCAAGGAAATGAATTGCTGGTATAGTGTGGAGAAATGAGGTAAGCTCTTGGGAAGGGAATTTGAAAATGGTATTCATGGAAAGATGCTCTGCACATGACCATACATCCCCGTGCAATGCAAGTTTGGGTAGCATCATATAAAACTGGAGAGGATAAATTCCCTGAAGCCACCAGGATGTTCTGAGGAATGTAGGCAAAGTGCATGCAGACACACAAATATTTGTGAACCCCAGCATTCCTCCAGTGTTCTGGGCTAGCAGGTTAAAGAGACAAGATGCTGGGGCATTTCACAAGAAGTTAAGGAGATGTGCAGCAGATTAACAAACCAAAAGTGGAAATATTTGAGGAAAAGAGAAAAACTTGTAGCATGCATAGTAGAAGTATTTCAATATACAAGGTTCAGAGATCCACATAATGTGTCATTTAAAAAGGCAGGGTATACTGGGCTTGCTTGCTTGCTTCAGATGTCTCCTCCCACATACTCCCAGCACCAGAGGCAGGAGATTCCGCATCAGTTGCTCCACCTTGAAAAGAAATCCCTGATGGAGGGTAATATGATGGGTAGCAGCTTCCTCCAGAGAAAGACAAAGAAGCATTTCTCTCATTGTCTAATGCTGTACTTGGGTACTGACCCACAGAGCTCCTGCTGAGGAAACTAGTGTCAAGGTCCTGGGAGTCAGAGAGCACAGTATCACCTACAGATTAAACACAACGTAAGCCCCCATAGCAGTTTCCTGGGACCCATGGAATGTGTTCCCAATTACAGGGAGGGTAAGAAAAAGCACCTAACTGAGGCTCTACCACCCATTACATTCCTGAACTCCCTCTCACCCAAGGGTGCCAGAGAAAAGTTCCTTGGAGCCCTCTGCCAGGGATGGTGCATAAACTGGGAGCCTGCCCTATCAGAACCTGGATAATCACTGTACTTTGAGCTATGTGCTTTGAGTATATTGTGGCAGGTCCATAGAGAAAATTGTGCAACTCCTCATAGGAGGGAATGGTGACTGTACCATTGCCACTCCAAGAACTGTGATCACAGTCTTCCTAGTAGTCATGTCGAAGAGCCTTGCTTTTCATCCCACACTCTTCTGTAGCCCTCTGGTTGCCCTTGTTCTGCATTTCATAAACAACATTCTCAAAGATATTGATATTTCTGTGGATTTCCTTCAGTTACTCTTGGACCTTCTCCTTACCCCAAATGACATTCAGGTCACTAGTCTCTTCCCTGTTCCATGAGATACCTCTCCTTCTTTTTCCATTTCTCAGAAGGGCATCTGCCATTTTTTCAAAGTGAAACCTTAAGGGCCAATTTAAAGGCGGACATGCAAAGGTGTGTTTCACTTTGTATGTGAATGTCCACATATAAACACTGAACCTAAAAAAAATTGCAGCACCATGTTTGTTGGACATTGATGCAAACAAGAGAGATAACCTTCTGTGGTGGGAACGATCAGGTGATCATCTGGCCTAAGTAACCATCCACCAACCTGGCCCCAACCTCCAGCCATCCCACCCTACCCTACCAATTCAAGCCACACATTTGCAAAATCCAGTTCTTCCAAAAGACATGAAGTAAAAAGTTTAAACACATTAAAGCCCACATGCATCTAAGAGAAGTGCTTTCACTTTGAAACTGGAGGAACTGGGAATGAGATACGGACAAATTATTTTGTTTGTGTAGATTTAGCCTCACTGCTAACAAAGTGTGTTTTATTGCCATATGGTGTTCCAGACGACCATATAATTTTGGATCTTCTGGAAGTTGTCCCTGTGGGGATGTAATTCTTCACTAATTTTCTTCTCAAAGGCAGAAATGAGTAATCTGAGCAATTTTCTTCCTGCTGCAAGAAAGTCTTCACAAGTTGTGCAGTTTTCAAAGACTATTTGCAGTTCAAGACTTGTTCTGCACAAAATGCACATGGTATCTGTGTGCAGAAAACAGCATATGCTGCAGAGGAAACAGAAAACAACATTTCGGCACAGAAATGTAATTTCCTGCACAGAAAATACTGTTTTCTGTGCAAAAATACCATGTGCAAACTTTGTATACAATAAGTCCCAAACTGCAAAGATTCTTGCCAGTATAGGAGTCTTCATCAGGATCTCCCAAAACACAAGAAACACATTTTTAAACATTTTTTTCCAAATATTTTTGAGTATTATTTCTATTCCTATGTCCCTCTTTTCCACCTTACTTTCCTCATCAGAAGCTCAGATCATTCTCTGTATGAAACGAACTATTTTACAGACAGCATCTGCAGTGGGGCCTGGTCTGGATCAAGACTTCAGTATGACTTGGTCATTTCTCCTTGCCTTAATTTTCTAATAACCCCTCCCTATAACCCTGCCATTTGCCCCAATTGGAAAAAAATGTGTTTGTGTACCTTGCTGTACTTAGACAAGACAGCAGATGCATGAGAGGGAGTTGTAGGGGAGAAATATTAACTTCAGACAATGGTCCTGATCTAGATCAAGGTGGCCCCAAGCTATTTTTCAGAGTTTAAAGTACGGCAGAGATGCACTGAAGCATCTCCAACATCCCATCTAATTTAGCAATATGCGTGTATGTTAGTCTTAGCCAAACAAATTAGAAAAAATGTGTGAGTTGTGGGTTTGGCATCCTGGATTATTCACTTCATATAAAATTTCACATCCCTATTTTTTAAAAACATACACGTATTTCGAAAGGCAGTGTGTGCACATACACACACACACACACACACACTACCAACAAGAATCCTTGTAAGAAAAATATGAGGAAACCTAACAAGGGCAAGCACAGCCGACAAACTCAGGTTTCTGTTAAAACCAGTGCAGCCTGAAAAATTAAAAGCCTGTTCACCAACGTCTTCACAAGCCAGTGAAAAGTAATCAAAGATGGAGCTATCTGAATCTAATGAGATGTTCATTAAAGTTACTGTGTTTGCTGAGAAGACTCGATATCTTGTCCCAACCAACCTTACTTCCACCAGAAATGGGACACATTTATAGGTTCTATTTAATAGATTTAAATGAGCAGACAGACTGGTGATGTAAAGCCATTGAAGTCCTTAAGGGTAAGAACCAGTATGTCTAATTATAAGACAAAATGTTAGCTAGTGCCTATTTCACTTAGAGGACAAGTGAAATATGATCTGATGAGTGCATTAATATCCTTGCCACTTCATTTCAATCCAGTTGTCATTTCTGAAGGCTCTTCAAACATAAGTTGTATGTAAAGAGCACAGCATTAATCCAATGTAGTTGTAAGTAGGGCATCAGACCTTAGGAACTGGCATGACTGGTGCCACAGTTTAAGATGGCCAAAGGCACTCCTCGACACGGTCATCACTTAGACCTGAAGATGCCATCTCCAGAACCTCTGTCAATTGTAGATCTCTTGGGGAGAAACACCATCCCATCTAAAACACCCTAGAATATGGATACAACCAGTCTCTTTCTCAACCAGAAGCATACCTATCATGTCAGTCCATTCTCACCATCAGGAAGAGACTCAGAACATTGCAGCTATTACGAGTATACTTCAGTTAACAAAGCAGATGTGCTCCTGAGCATTACTTCTTTAACAGAAAATGTGGTACCAGAGGCAGAAAAAACATACAAGGGATAGGAATAGGTTCCTATACTGTAAGAAAAGAAGAGCAGTTCAACATGTTTCAACAAACTTTTTATTCAAACTAACTGTATGAATAGGTTAGGTAAGTCTTACGTGCATAAAGAGAAAGGTCTAGAAAGCACTTGAAGGTTTTTCCTAAAATGCTCCTAGGGATTTCTTTTGCCAGCCTCCACTTTTCTCGGGATTTCCATTTTGGGGGCTAAATCTATAGATCTGTGGGGGGGGGGGGTCCTGCATGCTGAGGATGGCTGGTAAGACTCTTTTTTCTTTCTCTTTCATGTATACTTAGTAAGGAATTCTGGAGGCAGCTGCTGCTTACCTTAGCTGCTGTTGGTGGACACACACAGCTTAAGTAGAATCAGGTAGACTATAATCCTGCTCCCTCCCAAACCAAGCTTTATTGCATAATTAGCTTCAGACATGCTGCTGCAACCCAGTACCAAAAGTCTATTTTTACATCTCCTTTCATCAGTCCCTCAATGCTGATGATACTTTGAAAAAAAAACTTCCAACCAGGCAAAGGACAAGGAGGAAAAGATGAGACTGGGCAGTAGTAAAGAAATTTTATCAAAAAGGAGCTTCTTTGTTAGAAGCTTCGTTAACTGAGCTAACAGATTAACTCCCTGCATATGAAAAGGAAAGAATAGAGACACGTGTCATCAGCATAGTGATAACAACAACATTTGGAATGCCTAGATGATCTGATACCATGCAGATTTTAAAGAACGGAGTAGTCAGAGATGGGAAGATCAGTACATATAAAATGTGCAAGATTTTAAGAGAGCAAGGATGTTACATCAGGAAGAAAGCTGTTTCTTGCCCCCTGACTTCCTATTTTAATGTGTACAGGAAGAAGGAGGGGCTGGTGGAGGATTCAGTGGATTCAACATCTCCCCTTAACTGCTGCCTGAAAGAATAAAATCCAAAATAAGCTTTCTCATGCAATTGTATTCATTTTGCAATTAGCTAAGCCTACTGAACACAGAACCAGACATTTAAGGCAACCCCTTTATTTGCCTGCTATATGTCAATTGGGGTAGGTGGCTGTAGGATATGTGATGTTGGGGAGTACTTAACCCTCCACCTTTCCTGGGCAACTGCTCCCCGAAACACTTTTCCACGCTTGCTTTAAAGCCGGTCATGCAATCTTTGAGTGCATCTGTTCTCCATGACTAAATTGTCCTTCACAGAGTCAGTTTCTCCTGATCTGACACATTGGGGACTGAATATATAGTTCTGTCTTTCTTTTCTACAATGATTAATAAATGAGAAAGAGCCCTGTAACACTGTGATTGACAGTGGAAGACAGTAATGGGTAGGAAGTCACTTAACCCTTTCTCCTCTTGTTATTTGTCCACTAAAAAATCACCCTTCCCCAAGTTACTGTTCCACAGAGGACAGAGTGGGGAAAGCCTACTGGGCTTCTCCCATCCTTATTCTGGTCAAAAGTCATCCAATACTGCTTTACATTAAAAAAAAAAAAACTTTAAACAAACTACCAGAGAAAAGAGGCATGGAGTACCATGTTGCACCCACTTTGACTCTCACACAATTCCCCTTCCATCCCCCAGAGTTGAATCTCTTATTACATTCTGAGGGCATTTCACCTACTAAGCTTCCCGCCCCACCCCTTTTTCTTGAATTTAAGCCTATTACTTCTAGTTATTCCTCCCTGCGCTGTCTCTAAGCCATCCATCCTTGTAGTTTAGTATTCAGAAGATGAACTTTACTGTTCAAACATTAAACATTTTGTTTAAATATTAAATAGTAATGTTCTTCTTTTGCCAGTTAAGCCCGTGATATAGCAGGGTTTAAATTGGTTTACAAATCTTTGACACCGTGCTTCCATGCTTGCAGTGTCACAAATGATGCAGAAGGGTTTTTTAAACTAACAGTATGAATGCCAAACCATACCACAACATCAGAGACAGATGTTCTTTTATAGGTGGGATTTGGGGTGTTTTATAGTCACAACGGAATATATTGCTTTTAGGGGCGTGTGTGTGGCTGTGTGAGTGAGCACATGTGTTGCCTATGGAGTTTTCTGCGGCTTTGTTCTATAACAATTAAAAAGGAAAAAAAATCACACAACATGAATCTTTTTAATCATAATCAGTCACCTGGTGATTATTTTACCAAGATGAGAATTCTGAAGTGTTGGAATAAGAATATGAGTGTGCTATTAAAATTTTCATGCAGGCTGTGGGAATACCCACTGAGAGTTCTTTCTCATCTTGCAGCTCCTTAGAAATTATTCTTCAGCATTTAAATATGGGCTTTTCAGATTTAACACCCTTCTTTAGGAAAAAAAAAGTTTCAGACACCAATATATTTCAGTTCCCAGATTTGTCAGGGTTTGTCAGGGTTGGCAGGATTTGGCTCCTCTGAGCATGAGCAGAGTCCTATCTGTGAAGCAAGGCTTCGCCACAGCAGAGAGTCCCAGTGAAGCAGAAAAAAATTCCAGAGGCTCATTAGGTAAGACTTAGAGTACTAATTTATTGCCGCACTCTAAGATAAGGCTCAGCAAAAACATGCTAGTTTGCCAGCAATTAGACAAAGAGGAAAAACAGAAGATAACGGAGAAAAATTGGGCAGCATCTCCCCTTACAAACAGTATACTGCCAATGGTATGGCAGGTCCAGCTAGGGCATCTAACTGGCAGCTGGTCAAGACAAACACCAGCCTTTTTATGCTACCTTGTTACCCTGAAACTAGTGAGGTGATCCAGTCAGTGCTCTGGCGTGTGGGCTTCTCTAATACACAAGACATAGCTATAACAATCTTGCTGGCCTTGCACCTGGCTATCTGGCCACACCGCCTCTTCTCTCTGCCATCCACTCATAGGAAATCTTTGCCTTGGCAGTCTTGCCTTGTTTGTCCAGATGTTTGATACCTAAAACATAATTTTTGGAATTCCCTAGAACTAGAGGCCATCTTGATTAGATGAACAGAGAAGTTGATAGATTAGATTGATAGATATCATATTCTCTATTAGATCAAAAACAATAAAACAGCCATCATCTTGATCATTGTGAGTGCATCCACACTGCCCAATAGTGGTAGTCTGGTACTGTTTTACATGCCATAGTTCTCTTTCTCTGAACTGCAATATCAAAATTGTTTGGCACAAAGTTCCATATACTCCATGAAGGTACAAATTTAAAGGTTCCATAGAATGGAGCCATGGCAATTAAAGTGGTACTAAAGTGCTATCTATACTATTATTATGCAGTAGCCAATAGCCCTAGTCAGTATTTCCTCACAACCCTCTATCTTTGTCTGATCACAATATTTCTTCCCAGTTTCTGGACCCCATTTTTGGGCTGTGAAAGTTAGGAGGACACTTTCTGTAAAAGAGATTCTGAGGATAGGCATTTAGGAGTGAAAGGCTTATATTTTTATCAAACAGTAACCATTAGTGGTCAAGATGCAATAGTATCTTTTTGCAGATGGAAGAAGCACACCTCCTGAGCCAATCTTGGAAGTAGTGAATTGCCCTCCCCATGCAGATCCCTATGCAGATCCCCAATATCTGCTCTAGCGGGCCAGGAAACCCTCTAGACCATAGTTTTGAGTGGCACAGAGTGTTGAGAGGACAGCATCCTAATGTGGTCACACAGGCACTGCATGAGGGAGGAAATCACCTTCTCTCAGAACCTCTGAAGAACTTCTTCCATCAGAGCAAAAGCCTCATTAGATCCTGGCATTTATCATTTCTCTAAACATTTTTCCTTTCTTGTTTTTGTATGAATCAGTTTAGAGATCCTGACTTCTATTCTCTTAGTGTTCATCTTTGCACTTGTTTTCTGTTTTAGAGCAGCAAATTACACAAATATCAAGGAGATGCCCAATAAAAATAGGAGTTTGGTGTCCTGATGTTTCTGAGGCCCATGCTGAAGGAAAGCTGTTCTTCATAACCTCAGAAGACCTGCCTCTTGAGAACTCCAATGTCGATTTCACTACAAGACACTTTTTACAAAAATGAGAGCTGATCAAAAATGGTTGATATAATCTCTTAGAAAAACACAACCATGATGAAGGTCTCAACAATTATAGAAGATTTAAAGAGGATAAAGAAGGCTAAACAATTTGAAGAGACTAAAGTACTGTTATACTCAGATGATGATAATTTGATTGCTAAAATGTATACATTTTTGTTGAAACTTGAGATGGAAAAGGAACAAGTAAAGTAATATATGATTAGTTGGGCAAAAAAAAAAAAGGATATATAGTATACGTATGGATCCATGGGAAAAGCTATGGCCAAAGGATATTAAAAACATATTATAAAAGAAAATTACTATATGATGCATCAGTGGTATCTTACACCGGCGAAATTAGCAACGATGTACAAAGAGACTTGAGGTAAATGCTGGAAATGCCACAATCATGTTGGGTCCTTGTACCACATATGGTAGACATGCAATAAGGCTAAATAGTTTTGGATGAAGATTCCAAATGTGGTGGAAAATAAATGAAGTCTCAACTAACCTAGAAAACCCAAACTATGTTTATTAGAAATTTAGGAAAGAGATAAAATTGTGGACAAGGAACAACATAAATTAGTCCAACATATGCTATTAGCAGCAAGATTGGTATATGCAAAGTATTGGGAAAAAACGGACTTACCAACAGTGGATGAGTGGTTAAGTAGACTGATGGGAATTGTTGAAATGGATAATCTAACGTACAGGTTAAAAGGCAGAGCTCAAAATGATTGTGTATCTAAATGGACATTGTTGATTGATTTTTTTAAAGAAGAATGGAGGCGATCTGATAACAATAGCTTTTTAAAGTTAACTTTTTAAAATTATGTCACTACACAAGAAGTGCAGTGTGAAACTAGAATTTAAAGATGCATTCTATTTGTTGCTTGAAAAGTATTTTTTAAAACTTTTTATTTGGATTGTGATTATTACTGATTTTTTATGTTTATCATTTTTTTTTATTAATGATTATCAGTACTATTATCTCGTTGAAAGGTTGCTATTATAGGATAATATTATATTACCAGAATTAAACATATAGATCAGAATATAGAATTTATATGGAATATAGAATAGATTAACAGTGACTTAATATGGAAAATTAATTAAGTGGATTGTAAGTAAGTGGATAAGTAACACAAGAAACTAACTTGGCAAATAATTATAATGATACATGAGAAATGAAAAGTGATAAATGATTAGTGATAAATGATTAGTAGCAACTAATAGTTATTATGTTAAGGGTGGATTTAATACTTAGGCGTAAGAGTTTAAGTGATATAGACTGCATGCAATAGGGTGGGAACCAACCCTTTTTTAAAGTTATTTGTAGTTATGCTATGTTTTCTAATGTGGAATTTTGTATTCAGTCAGCCCTCCACATTTGTGGGTTTCCTTTTGCAAATTTGATATTAACGGATTCTTTGCTCTTACCTCTCCCGCCTCCTTGTGCCATTTTTAATAGGGACTGCAAGCCTCATGAGACTGAGAAACTGCAAACGAGGCTTGTAAGTCCCTCTTAAAAATGGTGTGGGACTGCAATGGAGGTGGCAGTGAGCCCCACCAGCCACCCACTTCTGCCTTGTGAAGGAATCCTGATGCCTCAAAGGTGTGTTGGTGTGTTGAATGGTGTGCAGAATATGGTGATCATACTTTTTTGTGTGTTAAATATGGCTTGGGAGAGCCTAGAGTTATTTACAGTTTTTTCACTTTCACAGGGGTCCTGTGCCCCTAACCCTTGCAAATGTGGAGGAATGACTGTATTGTCTCTATTGTTAGCTTGTGTTCTAATTTGTTCTAATTTTGTTCTATTTTTGTATAGATTGTATGTATTGTTAGGTTTTCTTCTTGTTTTGTTCTTTTTCTTTGTTATAAAGAAAAGAAAAAGAAAAAGAAAAAAAGAAGAAGAAGTGCCTGCCTCTTTCTTCTATGAATTTTGCTGTCTTCTGCTATGGAAAGAGGTCTACTGGAATCCAAGCATCCCAACACATTGCAGCGTTTCAAAGAACTGTAGAACCCAGGCATCCAGGCACTCAGCCCTTCCTTCACCATGAAGGAAAAATTACAAGTCAAAAGAAAAAGGGAAGAGTAGCTTCATCACAATCAAAGCTGCTCAAGGGCTTGAGATACTCCTTCTTTCCCCAAATAGGCTGTTTGTACAAATGTACAGTTTACGGAGCATCCTCTTTCAGTAATGAATTGGAAGGTGACAACTTTCTTTCCTGGGGATCCTGAGCACAACTCCAACCCCTGACACTAAATGGCTATGGGTAGGGAGCACTCAAGCACTGTTGGGCTGCTGTTGCACACCCAGGGAAGGAAGCATCACCATTGCCTTCCAGTAAAATAACGTTCCTTCTTCTGTGATTGGAAATGTTACCCAGAAAGCACCCAGGCACACCCCCATGGGAATTCAGCAAAAGGGGGAACTTTAGCTGGAAGCTGTCTGGCAGCCCATGTGCACCCAGAATGAATATATTGCACAGGCAGAAAATATCTACTTCTGCAGTGCTTTAAAAGTCCTTCCTCTGGCATTACTGGGGGGTTATACCAGGATAAATCACCAGTGGGGTCCTGGTCATAATGTGGAGCACTGTTAGAGAGAAAGATATTTCTTTCTCCCACTGCCATAGAATCCCAACAACCTTCACCGGCACTGAGTTATCAAAATGAATGCAGGTTTTCCATATTCCTTCTTCAACTCCCCATCTGAATAAATGGAACTAATCTTCTATGTTATGTCTTCTACGTAAGTACATCATTATATCAATATGATTCTACTTTGACTGCCATGACTCCAGCCTATGGAATCATGGGGCTTGCAGATTGGTGAGTCATTAGGACTGTCTGGCTGAGAATTTTAAATAGCTAAACTGCAAACCCCAGGATTTCATAGGGCAGACCCATGGTGGTTAAAGTGGAATCACAGCACTATACCTGTGTAGTGTAAGAGGGCCCTTGGAGTGGATTGTGGATAGGTCAGAACCACAAAACTTTCATGTTTGAAATTAAGCTCTCTGTGCTTTTACAAATACAGTATTTCCCCAGTATGAAGGTACAGAAGTTCTTCTTCAATGAAGTTACTTTTTTGACTACAGCTGCCAGAATCACCCAGCTAGCATGGACAGTGGCTGGTTGGAGGTTTATGGGAGCTGTCATTTAAAAAGCATAACTTTTCCAAGTTCTGTTGTACCTATTAAATTTCTGTTCTGTCATGCATGATAGAACATATCTAAGGAAGATGTGATGAAAAGGTAGCACCTCTTTTGAGATGGGGCAGATGGTGTGACTCATCCTGCCTCATGTATTCCGTCTCAGAAGTCTCCAAAAAAATTTAAAAAATAACCCCCTGACATCTCTGAGGCATTTAGTTGATAATAATAAATATGATTTCACATTTTGCCTGAGCCTAAAGCCATTTGGGACAAGACTTTCCACTTATCATAAGTCATGTTTTCCAATTTCCAAACTCATGTAAACAGAAAGTGTTGGTCAACCTGCTGTCCTCTAGATGTTTTGGATAGCATCTTCCACACCTCCCAGCCAGTATGACCCATGGCTAGGAATGCCAGCACTTTTATTCCCAAACATCAGGAAGGTATCTGAGTGTTGCTCTGAGGCAATTCCATAAGGTATCACTAGTCAGGCAGCCAAGGCTTGGCAAAAGGTATCGGTTGAACTAAATGCTTTCATTAAGCTTAATAATGAGAAAGTAATTTTGAATTAAAAGAAGTTTGGTGGCCATGTTCTCTGAACTCTCTCAAACAAATCATGTGTCAAAAACAACAAAGAGACGGTTTGAATCCAGCCTTAATCCCATCCTACCC
The DNA here is from genome assembly GCA_030412105.1 of Cyclura pinguis. Lineage (NCBI taxonomy): Eukaryota > Metazoa > Chordata > Lepidosauria > Squamata > Iguanidae > Cyclura > Cyclura pinguis. The sequence continues at coordinate 249,977,102 of CM059600.1, read as the reverse complement.
TTTGCACAGTCAAGTAATGTCTGCTATCATTTTCAGGGAAATGCTGAAGTTTCTAGAATTCTACCCCCATGCCAAGCATGTGTAATGTGGGCTACACTATGGTGGGGAATTCCAATGTATCTTCAGTCTCTGATTCAGGATGATTTCAGAGATTGCATATTTCTTAGAGGTACAGCAGGAGGAAATCAGCACTGGCAGCTATTTCCAGCACTAAGGTATAGATTTTAAAGATACATTAGTCCTTGCCTTGGCTCACAAATATACAAAGTGGCAGCTGGTGGCTTTCTTTTCAGTAGGGAAGTGAATCACTTTGGATTCTGGTCTGAACTTTTAAAAAAAGCTGTCAAAGACCCTGGACTGTATCTCCAGAACAGATTTATCATCTTGTTTATCTCCTTTGGAGTTCATTGCATAGTCATCTCCTTGTTTACACAAAGCCACCAACTGAAAGTATCCCATCCAGAAGTTTGAAAATCCTTGCCATTTTCTCAGGTTAAGAAAGGTCCCATTCATGTCACTGATGTTTCATAGCAACAGTAGAATCTATTCAAGATAGATAGGTGTAGTTTTCATAACCTTTGTTCTCAAAGACAAGACCAAATGTTTTTATTGATTTCCTCCTCATTGAGAGAAAAATCATCAAAAATGCTGTACTTTTTTGAAGGAAAAACTGTCTAAATAAATGTCCTGCTTTGCTTGTAAGGATTCAGCCAGGGGCTCATTCACACTACAGAGCTGTATAATTATTCCACTTTAATTGCCATGGTTTCATCCTATGGTATCCTGGGGCTGGCAGTTTAGGGAAGGGGATTTAGAATTCTCAGCCAGAATGCTCCAGTGCCTCATCAGATCCCACAACTCTGTAGGATGTAACCATGGCAGTTAAAGTGGAACAACGCTGCTATGATTCTGTAGTGTGAATGGGCCCCAGGACAGAACCTCATTCAGACTGCACAACTGAGAACTTCTAGGCATGTTAAAACTCAGGGAAAAACAAGTAAATAAACCCCAAACTTGAAGAATGTATAGATGTGCCTACAAATTCCCTTTTCAAGAATTAGTGATGGTGCAGACAGCAGTTGCAGGCATGAAGTTTTCACTGTGAGTTGTAACATGTAAATATTTCAAGGGCAGCAACGCCAAGTGGCAGTGAAATGGCGATTCTACTCAAACTTTTTGGCCAAAATTCAAAGGATCTGTCCAGGATCCTGAATCTTTCTAGGGGTTATGATTCAGCACTTTGGATAGTACCTTCAAAGGTCAGACTAAAACCTGGAGCGGATTCACAACCTCACTGATGTGGATGTAGCCAACCTCTATTGTATGTTTAAGAGAAAAAGTCCACAATTAGTTAATAACTTGTTAAGGGTGGAAGTGAATCTAAAAGCACTCCAAGCAGTCAAATTTCATTTTTTTTAAAGGTTTGAGCCGTAGGGATACAATCTTCTGCAAATTTTCTCCTCAAGTGAACCAATGAGTAATTCATCTTTTTTTGCCCCCTCAGCCCAAAACAATCTTCAAAAATTGTGTAGTTTTTGAAGACTATTTGCAGTTTGAGACTTATTCTGTGCATACTTTGTATGTGGAATTCTTTGCACAGAAAACTGCATTTCCCAAACAGTAGACACTAATTTTTGCCTACAAAATAATAACAGAAATATTAATTTCTATGCCAAAAATATGCTGTTCCTGTTTCTTATGCAGAAAAAGCTGCTTTTGTCACAGAAATACCACGTGCAAATTTTGCATGACCTGAACTACAACATTTTCTGCACAGAAAATAAAATTGAAATAGTGTTTCTGTTTTCCTGTGCAGAAAAATGATGTTTCCTGAGCAAAGCATCTACATGCAAACTTTGCGTAGAATAAGTACTGAACAGAAAGAAAAAAATCTCATCACTTCAGGATTCTTCTCATTGGGTTTCTCAAGTAGCACAATTTTTTGACAAGTCTTTGAATAGTTTTTGAACATTTTTTAATATTCTTTCCATCTCATTATGCTGGCAGGCAATTCATTCAATCAGCTTAATTAGGAGAAGATCAAACTTACTAAACCCTTTCCCTTGATAAATTACATTTTTATGTTCTGGGTAATTTTTCATGGGAAAACAGGTACGTCACCATAATCCTGAGAATATATACCTGATCATTATTCCAGTTCTTCAAATTAGGGCAGAAAATTTGATATGCCAGTAACAATACGATTGATCTACGGCTGGGACAGGGAATCTATGGGGGTCCAGTTGCTGAAGACCTACAGCCATCAATCTTGTCCATTGGCTATGCTCACTGAGACTGAATCCAATGCCACCTGGAGAACCAGAAGTTTTTCACTTCCGATTTAAGGGAAGGGATGTTATTATGGAGAGCTGATATGATGTAGTGGCTGGAGTGTTGGCTTACATTTCTCAAGATCAGGGTTCAAATTCCTTCTTGGCCATGTTAACCCACTGGATGACCTCGGAAAAGTGAAACTCTTTCAGCCTCAGAGGAAGGCAAAGACAAACCTTCCATGAAGAAATCTTGCCAAGAAAACCATGACCAGTTCACCTGAGGGTTGTCATAAGTTGGAAGTGACTTGAAGGCACACAAAAACAACAAGACCACCCCAGTATCTTTCATAGTTGTTTCAAAGAGGGGATTACAATAACTCCTTCAGAACTGCCTAGAAATACCCTCAGAATATACTCGCCTTCTAGACCTTAGTATGCTAGGCAGAAGATCTATGATGATGATGATGATGAAGAGTCCACTTCCATACAAAGCTCACACCACTAGAATAGCTCTAAAAGGAATTGTGTCTCGCTCTGTATGTGCATGCATCCTATCACCCTAAGAGCGTGAAAACCGTCCCTGAAAACTGATATAAAGGAATGCTAACGGGATGGTATGGATGTGAATTGGTTAAACACATCTTTAAAAAAAGACTTACTAGTCAGTTACTTGGAATTTGTATGTAGTCTGCAGTACCATCTTTGATTACTAAATGGTACACTTCCTAAATTATAGCAGAAGCTGTGGGCAAATCAGAGAGATTCATTCCTGCAGAGGACCTCCCAGGAACTTTATGGTGGCTAAAGGCACAATAAGGGATATTATGTGCCAAGTGCAAATTTTGCCTCCCTCTGCAAGATGCTGACCCCTCTCAAAAAGTTAAAAGAGAGAGAAAAACTACCCTGCTTGCCAGTTGAGTTGGTACTTCTGCCAATTTAGAATACAACAGTCTAGTATCTGTTTATTTCAAAATACTGACAACCTAAATAAACAATTCCTTCCAGGATTAACATTATTACACAGTTGTATAAATATACGCTATCCAAAAAATACATTTCCAAGTGGTATAGTTTAACAATTGTAAATATACATGGATAATATACCCAATTTCTGGGGACTGTCAACTGCAGGATATGTAATAACCAGATTTCTTCCAACCTGCATGAGATGGTTTCTCAAACACCCGCCTCTCACCCTGAATGGATGGGATGATGGGAGTTTTAGGCCAAAACATCTGGAGGACCAAAAGTTACCCACTCCATTTTTAAGGACTCCAAAAGCAACAGAGAGGAAGGGCTGTTGTTCAGCCTTTTACCCTTTGAGAAGGGTGTTCCTACTTCCTATGGTTGTTGCAGATATGTCCTCGATCACTCTAGAAACCAGTTGTCTTCAATGTGCCAGGGTCAGGATTTGCCCTGCAGCAAATGTCCCACTCTTATTTTGATACGGTGATTATAAGTGGCAATGGAGGTAGTTGCCATTCTAATGCTTCCTTATCTTCCACTTATTCCTTCTGTTGAGACTGTAGTTTTATCCATAGGATCAGGAATCTCAACTGTGAAGGGTTACTAGTTATGGGGAGGACCCTATTAATGTTCAGCTAAATGGAGATACGTTCTTCTTTCTCACCTTTATCTCAATTTATAAAGACCTTGGGACAGAGATGATAGAGGCAAGGATATTGGGCTTGGGGATGGTGGCATGGTGGCTCAGTTCTTTGGAAAAGGATTAATGTCTTCAGGTTAATGTCTTCAGGTTTTTTATTCCCTGCATGAAAAGCTGGAATGACCACATTTTTTCTTCTGGATGTAATTTGTGAAAGTATCTTGCTGTTATTTAGCCAGTGAGTAAAGATTCCCCAGAAACATTATCTTGGACTGGTGGGGCTTTATGGATAGATGCAACCCTCTGATTTGAGAGAAACATCATATAGAGGGATTTGTTCTTCTGGGGCAGAAAAATTTTCAAAAGATTCTTGAAAACAAAACCTAAGGAACATACTTGAAGTCTGAGCTGCTACAAGTTGTTACTGATGAACAATTTCTCTGCCCCTTCAAGAAATTAGTAGTCCTCTTATAAAAAAAAAAATCAGCAGACCATTCCAATAGAGGAATAGAACACAATGACAGATTTACCAAGCTGCCTCTAGATATCCAGTATCTGTGTTGGTTTCATCTTTCATAGTCCCCTACAGGCTAAAGGCAATGTGGTAGTTATGGCCTATCAGGGCCAAAGCAGATGTGATGTTAATTGCATGAAAACAATTAACATGCACAGCTTTTTGTTGGTGTTATGTAAATGGTAACCATGGGGAAGCCTTAGTAGCTTTCAAACTGTTGGGAAAGGAGAGAGGGAGGGAAGGGCAGCTAATTCACTCACAACATGACACCACAGTTATCTCAGAGTGTGGGGAACTTCTAGTGTTCCATCTGCTCAGAGTTTGTGGAATAACTTTCAGTTGCTCATGCTTGTTGACATGAATAAAATGTTTAATCATTTTGTGTAACTTTGGCCTTTGCCCAATGTTGTCTAATAAGATCTAGCATAGGTGGATTGATGGGATGTGGATGTGGGGTGGTAAAAGACTCACACTGTCAGGAGGAGGTGTCTCTTGCCTTGAAGAAGGTGAGAGTGCATCCTTTCCTGAAGATGTCCTCCTTGGACCCAGATGTATGTGACAGCTATACTTCCACTAATATCCCATTTTGAGTCAAGGTGCTTAAGCATGAGGCATCTAGGTAGTTTCAGGCGTTCTTTGAGGAAATAAATTACCTGGCCCCATTCTGGGTTCAGGCTGGGGCATTAGGCCAAAATTGCTTTGACTGATGACCTGCTCCACAGGAATGACAAGGGAAGTGCTACCCTGTTAATCTTCCTGGATCTCACAGCAGCTTTTGACACCACTAATTGTGATATCTTCCTGGACAGCTCCTCAGGATGAGAGTAGGAAGAACTCTGCTATGTTGTTTCCCCTCCTATCTGCAGTGCCTTCTCCTGAAAGTGACACGAAGAGGGTTCCTGCTTAGTCCAGTGGCTATTAAACAATGGGATTCTTCAGGGTTTCATACTATCCCCCGTGTTGTTTAAAATCTACATGAAGCTGCTGGGTGAGATCATCAGGAGTTTTGCAGCAACTCCCATCAGTATATGGATGAAAGTTAGCTCTACTACTCCTTGCACAGTTACTGGACCAGACTATGGACAATCTAACAGGATGGATGAGAGTTGCTGAACTGAAGCTGAATTTTATTAAGATAGAGGCTCTCTGAGTTGGTGGTTCTTGGGTACAGAAGTTGCATAACTGGTGTATCCTGGATGGGGCTGAGGGAGCAGATGTATCCTTTGGGAGTTATTCTCTTTGTCTCTAGAGGCTAGGAGGATTCTGTGGCTTTGAATGCTTGGGTCTGGCTTTGATCAGTCCTCCCATTATGGACTTTTATCACCACAGTAGTTCACGCACAGTTAACCTTTTGATCAGACTACTGTAATGAACTCTACTTGAGACTGCTCTTGAAAATGACCCTGAAGCTGCACCTAATTCAACACATAGCAGCTAGATTGCTGAGAATACCATTTAGACACCATACAACATCTTAAAGTAATTGCATTGACTGCCAGCACACTTCCAGGCTGAATTAAAGGTGCTCGTGATGATATTCAAAACCCTAAATGGTTTGGGATCTTGATATTTTAGGAAGCATTCCTCCCTTATATGCCTGTCTGAAGACTAAGAAGTATGCTGTGTGGGCATAAGGTCTTATTAGCTGTGGTACCACAGTTATGAAGCCCTGATTGGCACCAACATGAGTTTCATTCCAGTATGTAATAAAAACAAGGGTTTTTTTTAATTAAAGCTTTGGGGGCTTAATTGATTTGCTCCAGTTAGTCCACATGCACGTGTGTAAGTATGTAAGTATTTAAACTTTTAAAACATATTTTAATCTCTTGAATTGTTTAATATGCTTCTAGTCTGTTTAAATTATTTTTATTGTTTTAAATTTTAAATCGTTCTAAACTGTTTAATTGGTTTTACTTGTAAACCATTTTGAGATCCTAGGAGATACGGTGGAATATGGAAACGCATGCACAGACACACACACACACACACACACACAATTATTTTTTTTCTCTCTGACCTGGTCTTAACAAAAATGGCTTCCCTTTAAGCCAACATTTATGCTTTACGGGAAGTCTCCACTGACACTACTTAAAATAACAACAATGCTTATGGTTAATGCCATATCTACTTGGGCCCTGAAACTATGGCCCTTTCCGCCTGACAACGGTGTCCCAGCATGGGTATGTGAGAAGAGCGGAACTGCGACAATGCTTCCACATGATGCTGTTGTGGTCCTGCCCTTCTCACATTAGCAGCGGGTACAATCATGGGCTATATCATTGATAGAGAAACTCCATCAATGATCCCCAATCGCGCGAGCCTTCCATTGCAGCTGGCCACACAGAAGGACCAGAAGTGTGATTTGTACACTTCCTCCCCTACTGCAGCATGGGAAGAAAGCTGGCTGCAGTTCAGAAGGATGGAGCATGTCCCTCATGCTCCCTTCCTCAGGCAACCACTTGTGTGTGGAGAGGAGTGTTGGGGACATGCCCCAGCCTGGCAGAGGTGCTGCCGGGATTGTGACAGGAGAGAGCATTGTTGTGCAGAAAAGGCCCATGTTGCTTAGAGAAAGTCACAATGGAACTGAAGCAAGGGTCCCGTTATCCTCTCCAACCCCTGGTGTCCTTTTTGGGCCAAAGAACCACTAAGAAACATAAAGAACAAATTCCCTCAAATATTTACAAAAATACCACATGAACCATATCACACCCTTCTCTGGAAGACTCACTAAACCGAAATCTCAGCCTGCCAAGGGCAATGATAAGGAAGCCTTTATTTTTTCCACTGATTTTTAATACTTAACAGCTTTGTTCCTATTCTTCTCTTATTAGATTTTATGTATGTCATCATAACTATTTGGTCTTATTTGATATTTAACCCAGAAATCCTATCTGTTTATACTTGGGAGACAGGGCAGGTGTTTTCTTTTAAGCAACCATTTGTGCTGTGTCTACTTTTTGGTAGACAATGCAATATTTTGGCCATTTCCACACTACACTCTTATAGCGTGATTATTCCACTTTCAACATCCTATGGAATCCTGGGGTTTGCAGTTTAGGGAGGGGCCAGCTGGCCCCTCCCACAGGATTCCATAGGATGTTGAAAGTAGAATAATCGTGTTGTTAGAGTGTAGTGAGGAAATGGCCTATTGTTACTTTTTAACAAAGAAGATAGTGCTCTCTCAACTGAAGTAAAACCTTTGACACTGGCTACAAACATGAACACAACTTAGACCATTTCCACACCGGGCTAGTAAAACGGTGCACAGCGACCTCTCACGGAGGTCTTCTGCACCGTAGAGTGGACTGGGGTGGACTACATTCTGTAGTTCCATACCTCAGTCCACTCCAGAGCGACCAGAACTGGTCGAGCGGTGTGTTTTTTAAAAACCTCTTTTCAGAGGTTTTTAAAAATCACAGAGCATGCAACCCCGTGCCGCTCCGTTGCCTGGCTCCGGAGCAGATTTGCAGGTGCGCGCAAGTGCGTGCCTGCAGATCTGCCGGGGGCGGGCTTCTGGCTGGCGAGCTTCTCTGGTTGGTGGAGAGCCTCCACCAACCAGAAGCCACCATTTGGGACGCGAAGGACTGCGGAGCAGCGAACTCGCGCCGCTTCTCATGGCGACGGACTCGGCTGGCCGGAAGAGAAAGCCGGTAAGGTCTGTTTTCGGCTGTCCCCCCCCCCCAACATGCGGAAAGGGCCTTAGTCTTTCCTTATATAAATTTAGGGAATAAGCAAACTCATTGGCAAAGCAGTGAAATAAATACACGCAAGTTAGGGAAGTAGCATAAGAACCTAAAGCTGTTTTCTCAATAAAGAGATAAGAGCTGTTTGTTTGTCATATATGATGCAGACAACTCTCTCTCTTTTTTTTTTAAAAAAAATGATGTTCATTATTTCTTGGGAAAATTGTATTTTTTTCCCAGCACTCTCAAATCAGAGTATTTTTGACACTGAATGAAAGTTGTGGGTCACAAAAGAGAGAGAAACAAGGCAGGTTTCAGGCAAACCTTTCCAAGAGTCAGAAACACAGAAAGACAGAAAATGCAACTCACTGTGTGGATGAAAGGTAGGTTTTCTTCAGGAGCAGGTACTTTGTTAAACCCCACTCAGATGCGAAGATGTGTATCAGGAACTTACAATCCCTGCTTTTTATTGCTACTGCCAACTGTAAGATTATGTGGACCATTATAGGCTAAGGGAAAATGTACTTTGATTTTTTTAAAAAAACTGGGTATTCTTGCAGCCTTGGGATCTGTGTAACCCAGAGGGGTCCTTTGTATAGCCCTTACATTCCTGGACTGCCAACAATTCTTCCCAAAGAAAAACTTATTAAAAAAAATAAAAGGAGGGGGAGGGGAATTATATTTCAAGAGGCCTTCGTCGTTCCTCTTTTCACTGTTTGAGGACTCACAGCATCCCCAGAAATCTGAAACAGTGAAAAACACATTTGGAAGTGAGCAGAAGTGACATCCCAAGTTCATCAAAATGGCAGGCGTGTGGCCACAGAGCATCCAGAGAACAAGTAGCCCTTGAATGCTCTTTGGCTGCCAAGCCCAGTTTTAAAGCACCTGTCTGTGTGTCCATCAATTACATATGCCACAACTCTATGAGTCTCTAGAAATAAGAAAATCTGGGAAGGGAAGGTCTCTTTAACACTTTCCCTTCTCAAATATTCAAAGTGAAAATCACTCCCCATCTGGTAAGGAAAAATAATATGATTACCTGTTCAGTTTTCCCAACATAGGTTGAAAGAAGTCGGGGGTAATTTTTCAGTCACTGATCTGATAGGAAAGGGTTAAGGGGTCCTGACACTAACATCACCCCTTTAACCCTAGGTGTTCACTTAAAATCATTTTCTCTACAATGACATTGTTGGCAACTAGGGATGGATAGAATATCCACCCCATTATTCATCTCCCAGCCAAAAAACATGAGTTTCTAAAACTCTGGAACCCCAGCGAGGAAAAGTCACATAGTAACATAGTAGTGAGAATTTGGGGCAGTTTTTACCCAGTGTTAACATGTCTCGCAGAGTTTGGGGAAATCACACAGGCCAACTGTAACACATGCAAATTGCTCCCTCCCACCTGGGGACTACACAAGTATATATACTCTGTCTCACTTCCTTGCCACCAGTAAATAAGATCCTCTGAAGATGCCAGCCGCAGATGCAGGTGAAATACAGGAGAAAATACTAATAGAACATGGCCTCAAAGCCCGGAAAACCCACAACAACCTATGGATTCCGGCTGTGAAAGTCTTCAGCTTTACATTTGGGGAAATTGTTCTGTGTAGAAATATGTGCTGAGATTTTTATGTAAAAATTGTGGGGTTTAATACAAACAAAAACTTTTTCACGTACATAATTTTTCCATACAGCCATCTGTTTGTTTGTTTGTTTGTTTTTTGGACAGGGGGTGCTTTTGTTCAAAATTAGTGTTTTTTTTTTACAACAAATCAGCAATTTCGTGCAAAAATCCCTAATGCGTTTCCAGAGACAGTGAGAGGAGTTGTAGGAAATTGTGGGTTTTGTTTTCATACACAATGTCATACAAGAAATCCCCCCCATGCCCACATCTTTTGCACAAGATTAGTTTTTTTGGTTGAGGGAAATGATTTTCATGCAAAAAAAAATCATGGGTATTTCTGTGCAAAATAATTTCTTATATTACATCAGGATATACAAATACTGGGGGAGAACTGTGCAGAAATATTTGTTTCTATTTACCGCAGTGAGAATACTTTGCCCACCCACAGCTAGAGGGATGAATATGTCAGTTTCATTTTTTCTCACACTCTTTTAAAATCTCTTAAAATATTTTTCTTCAATTTATGAAGAAATTTTCAAATTTGGAAAATTAAATAAAAAATCTGAACCAAGCAAAATCCTAATCTACTTCTAACTGATGCGCAAGTGACTCAGGCTCATCTGTGTGTCTTCAGGTACCCAGGTGTGTAGTGCATTCTTTGTGTGTGCATGCACGCACGCATCTGTGTCTGTGTTTGCCTGTGCATCTCTGTGTGAGTGTGTATGTGAAAAACCTGAGAGAGAATCTGTCTCCTTTATTCTTCCTACTGAAAGATCCGATTACTGGCCGAGGTCCAGGCTGCACCTCTCTAAAGGTTATCTTTGTTTTTCTGTTTGTTTGTTTTTTCCAACAAAGCAGGGCAGAGCTTGAAAAGTTACTTTTCTGAACCACAACTCCTGGAATCGTTCAGAAAACTTGTGTACCAGCTATGCTGACAGGATGATTATGGGAGAATTATTCCAAAAAGATAACATTTCAAAGTACTGTGTAGGGGAACAACCAAAAGGGAACAGAGACAACATTTTTGCATTTTCCTTGGTGTAAAATCTTCACAATATACCAGGCATTCAGCTGCACTGGTTTAATTGTGCATAAATATAGGATACCTAAGCTCCACAGTGCAATTAAAAAATATCGTATTAAACAGATTGGCTGGCATCCTGTTCAGCAATTACAATGTTGTAAGTCTGACTTATAACATTGCAATTCACTTTAACAATCACTACCATTGCAGCATGCCTTGCTAAATTTGTGGTGTGCTCTGCTACAGGAAGAGGGCTGGATGCATTATTGTTTTCTCTGCTGCTCTCTGGCAACTTAAAAATGGCCATATTGGAATGGTGGGTCTGGGGGTGGGCTGCACAGCATAAAAAGATTTTTTTAGTTGAGGTTGCATTAGACAATGTAGCTATGTCATCTGATGCAGAACCTCAGCCGTTGTATTTCACTACAGATAAGATCTTAGACTTGTACTCAGAGTTTACACTTTCCTCAGAAGCACCAACATCTGTAACCTCCTTTTACCCAGAGAAGAGGCTAAGGAGAGGTCAAATAGTGGCAGAGTTGGGAGTGTTAATTTCTTTCAGTGTCAGCTGTGGGTGCAATCGGTCATCCCAAGTGTTCAGGGGCACACAGGCAGTTACACTGTTGCTGGCAGCTGTAGCAGATATTCAGGGTAGCAAAAGACATTGATTACAGAAGACACACGGCTGAGCAACAGTATGCTACAGTCTAGCATTTTTAAGAAAAGTCACCAAGGAGCTGACAGAAATCCTGCAGCCAGCCTTTAAAAATAAATGAATGGACGAACAAACGAATGAATGAATGAGTGAATAAATTGAGGATGGAGGTGTCACAAAGAAGTGTTACAAAATGATGGTGCTACATAAAAAGCAACAGTAAATACAACAGCAACAAAAACAAGAGTTGCTTTTTTATTTGGAAAACACTTTGAACTGTGGCAATAACTAGCAACAGTTTGTTGTTGTTGTTGTTGTTGATGATGATGATGACTTATGGTGATCTTATGGATGACACACCTCCAAACCATTTGATCATAAACAACCCTGCTTAGGTCTTGCAGATTCAGGGACGTGTCTTCCTTGATTGAGCCTATCCATCTGTAATGCAGTCTTCCTCTTGTCCAATTGCCTTCTACCTTAGCAAGCATTATGATCTTTTCTAGTGAGTCATGACTTATCATGATATGGCCAAAGTTTGACAGCCTCAGTTTGGTCATCTTGGCTTCTAGGGAGATTTCAGGCCTGATTTGCTCTAGAACCCATCCAGAGATAGATAGATAGATAGATAGATAGATAGATAGATAGATAGATAGATAGATAGATAGATAGATATTAGCTGTCCAGGGTAGCTGGACCGCTAAATCATCAGTGGTGGTGGTGGTTAGTAATGTTCAGCTGTAAATCTGCCATTGCACTTTCTGCCTTGACTTTCTTCAATAATTGTTCCAAGTCTTTGCTATTTTCTGCTAGTAGTATGGTGTATCTGCATATCTTATAGTATCTGCATATCTTAAATTGTTGATGTTCCTTCCTCCAATTTTCCTGCCTCCATGTTGGTACAAACATGGAGCCTCTTCTCACACATGCTGAATATTTTTATGAGTAAGTATGGCCGGTGGAGTTAACCTGCATGGCTCCATGTCTTCTCTTGTGCCCTTTGAGTGTGTATACATGCATATGTGTTTGTGTCTGTAGGGGATCATCTTCATGCCACTATTTGATATCAGGATACACATAGATTTTACCATTCATCCAGGTGGAGTAAGGTGATGAAAACACATATTTGTCCTTGTCAACATAAGCACACCTTTAGTATAACATCTTGTTTGGTCCTCATTGTCTTCCAGCTGTGCTCCTACACACAGGGGAAATTTGGTAATATCACATGCAGAAGGTTAAATTTAGATAATGAAATGGGGAAATTATGTGTATGCGAGTTGTTTATATTTGAAAATGAATCATTTTACCAAAGGAAGATTCCTTATCTTCCATATCTGTTATAACAAAAGGGGGCAGAAACTGAGCAATACCAACTCAATTGTTGTTTAATTCATAAAAGACTGACATTTCATAAATATTGATTGATTGTAGCCACATGTCCTACCCAATAACAACCAAAAAGAGCCAATTAATCATGCATTCCTCTCTGAAGACCAATATTGTGTTTCCTAACCTTTGAAAATAAGCCGGTCAGCGATGAACCAAGGCAAAATCAAACTAGAACAATATTGTCAGCATAACCTAGTGAAGTGTGGGGGCAGGGTGTGAATGCCGAAGGTTTTATTTTCCCTGTTGTTACATGTGTGGCTTTTGTTTCCATTCTTATCTAAATTATAAGAATGATGGCTGTGAAGAGCCTGAGGCAGGCCACAGCTTTGATTTCATTAGGTGGCCTGCTGTGCAGGAAGTGTAGTGAAATGATAAGACACAGAACACATTGGCATCACTCCGAACAGCAAACACATGTGGCTGAAAGATTATCACATCATAGCCAAATGGTTCTGTCCAGAGACATGAGAGGGGGGTATCTCCTTCCTCAGGAGACCCAGAGATATACAGAAGTGCAAAAAATTCTTATAGAGACCCATTCAGGGATACAGGGATAGCCCCAGCTATACACATATGGATGGGTACATTCAGGCATTCATGAAGCAGGGAAGACGAAAGACTAAATATCCAACCCAAATTGGCAGCTAAAAAGAGCCACAACTGTTCCATGAGCTCAGCTGCCCAAAAGTTTCCCAAGGCTAAGCACTTCTGAAATGTGATGGATTTTTCCTCCCTAAAAAACTGGGGCAAAAAATGATTATGCCATGTTTATGATTATCCAACAAAGTATTCCCATATTCCTATATTAAGGAACCAGTGTGGTATAGTGGTTTGAACATTGAAGTACGACCCCGCAGACCAGGGTTCAATTCCCTGCTCAGCCATGGAAACCTACTGGTCCCAGAAAAGCCCCTTGGTAGGTTGGCCAGTCATCATAAGTCAGAAGCAACTTGAAAACACACAACAATAACAGTTCCTATATTGTTCCCTGGCCTTTCCTCCCAAAAATGATTTCAAAACATAGGATTTGATCTTGGAACGTCAAATGTTGTAGAATGCACAACAGCTTCTTGTCCTCAATCCAGAAGTAGAGTCCAAGATTCTGCCCACGCACTGATGACTCCTTTGCACAACACTGTCTTTAAGTGTTCTTGCACACTTCAGATATCTCCATCTTCCACACAAGGCTATTAGGGCCCAGGAGTATTTCCATAAACAAGGTCCAAAACCACACCCGTTCTGTCCATGTTCTAGCTCCCACATTGGAGGGCTAGCTTTACACTGTAGTAGGTCTAGCGTGGGGGCATCCCCTGGAAAGAGGATCCCTCCTGCCTTGTTCTCAGCTGTTGTGGTGGTGGTCAGAGTTTCAGAGGCAGAAACCCTAATGAGCCACCTATTTCTTCATTCAGTCCATAGCTGGGAAAGGAGGTAGTGATGGTCTGTTAACATCACTGGCTCTTGAGTTGGCCAGTCTCTGATGTCGCTTTCTGCTCAGAACTGTTTGTATGTGAGCTCTACCGGCAGTAACACAGGGCTTTTAGTCACCAAGGTTCCTGAAACATTTGCTCTAATTGCACAGTTGATACTTCAACCTTGCTTGTGAAGCTTAGGATGGCATTGTTTTATGTTTGGAAATGCCTCACATCAGGAAATAAACTGACATAAGAAAGGGCAGATTCTTTACTCAATCCAGGCAAACTTTCAGTTTCTATGTGTCCATGACAATGTTAAACACAAAGGATCAGAAGATTCAGAAGCTGCTGACAGTGAAAGCTTGGAAAATGAGGCTGATGAGACCAAGTTTTGTGAAGCAAAATTAATATTCAGTGATTCTCCCACTCTTTTCCCACGTCAGTTCTTTTCCTGAAAATTAGTGCTTTCTGTGTCAGCTTAACACTATGGAGGTGACTAAGTTCAGAATGCATAATTATTTTCTTTGTTTTACCATAATGTCAACCATTTTTCTGTTTTCAACTTTGACCTTTTCCTTGCTTTTCACAAACTGGTAAAAATTAAGTTATGCTAGATCTCTTAGAGTTGGCCAGCTTTTAACTCCATTTGTAATGAAATTTTAAAATATTTAAAAGTAAATTTGGTTTGGACATTTGTGCTTGTTTGAATAAACCATACCTTTCAAAAGACACGTTCCAAAATGATCATCTGGGGAACAAACCAAATTATAAATAACATACTTTATCTTCCTAAGTAATCAACATACTTTAGATCTGTTTTTTTTCAAGAGTTTCATTTATGTTTACATTTCTCCAATTTTTTGGGGGGGGATTCCTGAAAAAAATGGTGACGGAGAGCGCTCTTTTCCTCCATAGCTTCAAAAATTTGGAAAGTTTAGGTTTCTAAGCAAAACCACTCAGAATAGCTGTGTAGGTTCTACCTTATCCATCCTTATAGCACTCCATAGTGCTAGGTTTTCCACCTTGAACAAGCAGCACTCCATGCATTTCACTGTAATAATTGTCAAAGTGATAGCTGTTTTAGAGCTTCTCCTGATGAGGAAAAGGTTTCTGAAAGCCCCAAATTTGACTCCCATACAAAACCATTTTATTTTGGAGATCCATGTGATGTTTTCTTTATCCCAAAATATTTTCTGGGAAATCTTAAGGTTATTAAAGACTTTTCAATCTCATTTCCCAGGTCAGTTTAAATTAGTCCAGTATTTCCCAAAATGAAATGTTTCTGTACTTGGCACCCTATTTGTATTACTCTAGAACTAGCTAAGATGCCTGCTGCCAGTAAAACACAGCTATTTTTTTTCCATGAAGCAGATTCAACAAAGATCTAACAAGGGAAGCAAGAATGTTTGCGCCAAAACAAAATGACCATAATATTTAGCTAATGTAATCATGTTAAAGTACCTTTACTCTTTGGCTGTAACTCCTGAATAATAAGAACTTAGGATCAGTGGAAATCAGTGAAAATCAATTTCTGAAATGTTCCATGAATCTAGATCAGTGAGAGCAGGAAGGGGAAGGACCTAAGGGTGACGGAACTGAGGGAAACTCTGAATATTTCAAGAAAAGCTTGGGTGCAAACCTGGGAATATACAGATAAAATCAAAACCAAAAGAACTGGATAGTCTCAATACTTCTACAGACTTTCTTTTTTCCTTTCTGGCTGAGCCCTTAGTTTGTTGCAGCAAAAGCAACAAGCAGTCCTGTTGTTCCTTAAAGAACAATGCATGTAGCGTAGCATGCACCTGACGGGACTAAAACCCACTTCATCAAATGCATGATGTGTTATTCAGAATTTCATACGTATACACAGTGCACATTGGGAAAAACCTCTACACAGAATAAGAAATGGATACAAACCCGACTTAAGAAATCTTTCTCTTTCTCTTTCTTTCTCTCTCTGTATGTATGTGTGTGCATATATATATATGTATATGTATGCATGTATGTGTATATATATATAAAATACATACATACATATATATATATACATATACATATATACATATACATATATCTATATATACACACACATACGTACACACACACACATACATACACATACACGCATACACATACACACACACATATATATTATATATATAGAGAGAGAGAGAGAGAGAGAGATAACATATCTATGTTTACCTGCATATATATTTACATATACATAGATCTCTCTGGAATGTTAAAAAGTAAGAAAGATTAAGTCTTATTTTTTCTAAAAAAAAATTCTTCTTATATGGCAAAGAAGATATTTAAAAAGAAATGAGAAAGTAGAAAGTAATATAGTTACTTTTTATTCTTTTTTTTCCTTGAGAAAGGAATAGTATTAGAAAATAATAATTTAACCTGATCCCTTAACATGTGGAAAAAATTTTTCTAACTGTCTGAGCTTTATAAGCTCTATGGATGGAATGCATTATTGTTATTCGTCATTTATATGTGTTTGTTCATTTGTTGTCATGTTGTTATGTAAGATTTAATTATTTGTTTTATATTTTTAATTATTTTTTCTCTTTGTTGTATTTCTTATTTATATTTAACAAAAAATTTTTTACAAAAACATAATATAGATAGTGACCAATCACCAAGAATTTCTCAGGATATGACTAAACCTATCGTGCAAAACAATGATAAGATACAGTCTTCAGTTCTTATGACAGGTAAAAAGAAAAAATATTGTGATGAATTTATGAAACGGATTTTTGTATATAGGAGATGATGACTGTCTTAAGCCCCAGTGTGTAGCGTGTGTGTTATTCAGTGGTAGTATTTACAAATAAAGCATGCCAGGTTTACAAACAAAGAATGCACTTTTTTCACTGCCCAGTGAAATATCAGAATGTGACATAATTCTTGTCATCAGCTAACAAAGATAATGAAAAAGCATTTGAAGCATCCTGTTGTGTTAGTTGTCATATTGCTAGATGAGGTAAGAATCATAGTACAGCTGAGAATTTCTCCTTGTGTAAAAGATGCTGTTTTGTGTATGCTTGGAAAAGAACATGTGGGGAACATGAACACTACCCCTGTTCCAAACAACACAATAGCTTGAAGAATTCAGGGAATGTCTGATCGTGTTGAGGCAATAGTAATCGGTAAAATTAAAAATAGTAAACTTTTTGCTATTCAAGTTGACAAAAACTCAGATGTTGCCTATTTCACTGTTTGGCTGTTATTGTGAGGTATTTGAAAGGCAATGAAGTTGAACTTTTGTTTTGTTATCCTCTCTCAGAGAGCACAAGAGGTGAGGATATATTTCATGCTATTGATTGTTACTACAAAGAAAAGCATATCCATTGGTCTAATTGTTGCAGGCTATGCACTGGTGGGACAAGTCTCTGTCATGTTTTTATTCTGGTCTTTGTGGTCCTGTCATAAAGTTAGCCCCCAGTATAACCTGGAGCCACTGTAGCATCTACAGGCAAAGCCTAGCATCTAAGCACCTCCCTGGGGAATTATAAGTTGTTCTTGAAGGAACTATTGAACTGGTTAATTTTATGAAATCAAAGGCCACAAACTTGTGGATTTTCAAAGCATTGTGTGAGGAGATGATGAGTCTTCATTCTAACCTGCTCCTTCATATGAAAGTAAGATGGGCCTCTCATAATAAAGTCTTTACCCTGTTTGAACTTAGATGTGAGGTCCAGGTTTTGTTTTGTTTTGTTTTTTAAAAAAACCATCCTTCCCAACATGCTTCCAAATTACACAACTGTGATTGTCTTCGGTCTCTTGCATACTTATCAGATATATCTCTATGAATAAACAATCCAAATTTGGCACTTCAGAATACTTTGATGATAATCTTAAACGTTTCAGACACAGTTGAATCTACGATGTAAAAACTAGATTTTTGGAGGTCATGTACTGAAAAAAGGCCAACCTGAGGTATTTGAAACTTTACACAATTTTCTGTCTGAGAACAAGCTACAACTCTTCCAGGAAATGAGTGAGAAAATAACTGAACACTTGAAAGGGCTAAAATCATCTTTTGAGAAGTACTTCTCAAAAGCTGAAGAAGGGAACAACTGGACTGCAAATCCCTTTGAAAAAGAATACTTCCAAGCAGCCAGATTATCAATCAAGGAAAAAGAGAAGTTGATCGAACTTTCAGCTGATACTACTTTAAAAGCTGAATTCAAAGAAAAAATCCCTTATTAACTTTTGGGCAGACATCAGCAGAGAATATGAACAGCTTCCTGATAAGGTGCTGAATTTTCTGATGCCATTTACAAATGCAGAGCTGGTAGAGAGGGCTTTCTCTTCTTATACCTTTATAAAAAACAAATATTGTAATACGTTGAGTGCAGTTCAAGATTTTAGATAATATTTTACATCAGTTGAACCTGATTTCAAAAACTATGTGCCTCAAAACAAGCTCAAGGATTGCACCGAACATTTGTTGTATATAAAATATTTGTTGTTTATTTTATAAATATTATTTCAAAACATAAAAGTTTTTCAATTATTAATAAATTAAACTAACAAGCATAAAGTATCAATTAATGTAATGTAGTTTTTTTAGGTAATCTATGATGCATTTACTTGAATTCACTGTATCATCTGAATGTTGAATGTAAATATAAAGACACTGTCCATTCACCTTATTATTCCATTGCTTTTTAATTCCATCATTGGGCTATTTATTTATAGTTACAACATACACATTTGAAATGGCAGCAGCTGTATTAATTACAAACACTTTGCTAATATGAAGGGTATAATTTATGGAAATAGGCTGCCAAAGTTTAATCAACTGAAAAAAGGTTGGGATCCACTGGTCTCAAGGGCTATCAATGCAGGCAGAGGCCATTCCCCTTTTTTTTGACTGGTTAAGTTGTTAATGAGTTGTTGAGGAAGAAGCCAGTGAAACTTTAAAAGCTTGCACAATGTATTTTTTGCACTTTGATTGGACAACTTCTGTGGATTTTGGATATTGTTGTATTTTGCTGCATGGACAACGCAGCTAGCCCTATATGTGTGTTATAATTGCTTCTCAGACAGAAACAGAGAAGGTTCTCGAAGGATATCAAAATAATACCTGAGAAGCAGTTGAAAAATGGAGACTGCACAGCATTCTTGAAAAGGAATGAAGAGGAAGAAAAATGAGCCCTGGTCTGGAATGGAATGAGACAGAGAGTGATTTGATTGCTTAGCATTAAGACTGTCATGACCCTTACAGAATGTCAGGCCCTTTAGGCCTAAAAGACTTGCGTTTCCTCACTCCACCTAGTGACCATGTATTTTTTTAAATATATTTTTCTGGTGGGGTGGATACAACAGTACTTCATTTATCTTTCTCTGTTGATTTCTATCTGGTAAATATTTATATGATTGCATAATATCCAATATAGTATGTAATTACTTGTAGTGAGCAGTGTTAAACCCCTTTCTAATCCTTTAGTGTGTTCACTGTCACTCACAACATGATAAGTTAAATATGTGTAAAGTTTTCTTCTACTTCATCCCCATTTTCCTCTTCCTTTTGGTTCCACTTTAATACTTTGTGCCACCATCTCCTTTCAGTAGATCACATGTTTTGAGGGATTCAGTAAGGCTGGGGCATAAAACCAAAAAATACTACCAGATCATATGACCTCCCACTCCTGCCTATGTCTTGTTACAGTGATTCAGTTGTTCATAAAAATATCCTATATATGCTCAGAGGCACTCAAAAATTTCTGAATAAGAATTTTACGCCCTTGCTTAACCGATCATTGTAGCCAGATGTACACTGCCAGTGCATCATTCCTACAATTACAGAGGATCAGTGCCCTCTAACTGAAATTAATATATCAGTCCTCGCTACCCTTTAACATCACTCCTCATTAACCTTCAACCAACAAGTCATTTTAAGGCCAATTGAACAGTGTACATGTTGGTGAGCAGGGGTTAGAAAGAAGAGAACAGAGATGGAGATTGGAGACTTAATAGGTTGTATTGTGAGATCCCGTACTTTAGAACAGCCTTTCTCAACCTGATGGTTCCCAGATGTGTGAACTCCCACTGATCCCAGACAACAATTGTATTAAGGGCTTGTAGCTCTTATGGGAGTGGGGAATCAATTTTGCTTGAAGGCAGTAAGAAAACAGGCACTTTTGAATAAAGTGGCTCCCAAAGATCAACAGTTAAAACCTTCATGCTATTATTTAACATAGGTATTCAAATGTACCTGAATTGCATGCCACTTTGCATCTCACTTTGCAACAGCCCTATGAAATTAGGCTATTTCTGCACTAGACTGTTATAGTGGTATTATTCCACTTACAACATCCTATGGAATCCTGGGATTTGCAGTTTAGGGAGCGGCCTCAAAGACCCCTTTGAGGCCGCTCCCTAAACTGCAAATCCCAGGATTCCATAGGATGTGGTATGTGGAATAATACCACTATAGCAGTCTAGTGCAGAAATGGCCTTAGTTAAGCTACTGTGGAGTAAGCAGTTTAAGAATCTCATTTGAAAGATCATTTTCAAGGTCATTTCACACAATACAAAGGCAAATTTGGATATACTCATGGGAATTCACAAGAGTGGCATCAAATCACAGTTTCTGATATGACACACATTTTGCAAGAGCGCATCTATTGTGATCATGCCATATATTTTAGTCAGCTGTTTAAAATATCTTAGATGGACATGTTTTAAAATCTAATGTGTAAAGTGGATCTAAATCTGGAAACTAGATGTGGAAAACACACACACACCAGTATATAGTGTGTGTGTGTGTGTATCCTAAAATAATGTCATACAAGTCCACAATTGTACCAAGGGGAGAGAGAGGGGGAGAGAGAGAGAGAGAGAGAGAGAGAATGCTTTGATGTAAAATGAAATACTCAGTCTTTTATGGAGAAAAATGGAAGGACTAAGAGCAATTTAAGCAGAAAGTGCTCTAAATATAAAGCACTGAACAGGAAATATGAAGGAGGGAGGAATCTCTGTTCATGGAGCAAAGAATTAGGTGCCAAAATGGCCATGGAACCTTCATGAAAAGATTTAATGGAGGTGAATCAAAAGGTAAAGGAGACAGTAAATAAAGTAGATGGGTTAAAAGGGAGATAGTTCAATACCTAAGCTGACTTCAAAGAAATTAAAGAAAAGATACTGACAAATGAAGCAAAACAAAGGGCTGTGAAGATTAACTGTCCGAACTCTCAAACAAATTAGACTTTGAGGAAGTTCACTGGAACAGCTAGAAAGTAATACTAAACATCCTGGTTTGAGATTACTTCATTTTCCTTCCCTGCTCCCAGGAACATTATAGCCAACTTTAAACATGATATTTTGAGAAGAGAGTATGGAACTTTATTTATTTAAAAAGTAATTAGTTACAGGTATAGGTCAGCATTCTACATGAGCTACTTGGCTACTTACCTGAAGAATGGACCTTCTTCTCCCCACACAGCTGACCCCTGGTAAAGGAGATTGAAGGATGTATCTTTTGGTCATGGCAATGGTGCCACAATTGTGACTAAGTAGCAACTGTGAATACAGAACAGTGACCTAGATTTCCTTATCCAACTGTTCTGTATTCAGGATTGCTACTGTCCCTTATCCTACATTACTGGGCATCAGCTGCATGGGAGGAAGGAGGTCTATTATACCAAATCAGAGCATAGTTGAATGACATTTCCATCAGATTTGGGGTGGGAATCAGGTCAAGAGAGGCTATGTAATTAAGCATGCTTAACTAAGTAGCTGATGTAGAATACTGGCCATTATTCTTTATTGTTGTGCTTCTAAACTGCTTTTAATTCAGTGGTGTTTTAGTATTACAATTTCTTGTGGTTAAATATAATTCATCTGTGTGTTTTTATACATTTATACATCTTAGTTAATCTTAATGTGAGATACCTTGAGTTCTAATTTTGGGAGAAAGGTAGAATATAAATCCAATCAAGTCAATCAGTCAATAGTTCTAAGAAACACACAAACCCAGAGAGTAATTAATTAACATTAGAGCTGTAGGCCTGAAAATATTGGTTAATCCAAACAAATGAAGATCCATTAAATTGATTATTAAATGATGAGTCAACATTAGGCGAATCCCAATGGGTCTGCTCTAGTCAGGATTACAGCAGGCTTCAGGTCATTTTTTTAAAAGGTACTCTTCATTTTTCAGTTTTTCAACCTAGCTGAAATAGCTGGAATCACCAAAAGTTTATGCTAGAAGTGTATTTTATTTGGTTTGTCCCAAAGGTGGTACAAGCTCTCCTTCTACCTTTGAATAGTTCCTTTTAGTTACTTTTAAAAATCTGAAAGCTACAAGCCACTGGCTTGTGGTATAAAATACTGCCTTCCTCTACCTTGTCATTGCCTTAACATCTACAGACCTCATGCAGCAGTAGAGCAGGGCAAATCATGAGCCAGTATTTCAATCATGTGATATCCTTCTAACATTTAATGAGGCCTCACCCTCACTCAGCCAGAGACCTCCAGTGTTTCATCAGACTACAAACCTCAAAATTCCACAGAGTGCAGCCAGAACAGTTAAAATGGAATAATACCGCTATAACAGTGTAGTGTGATAAGGACCTTAGAAAAGCATAGCAGTTCCCTGGGTCTTCAGCCAGTACCCTGAGACCTTAAAACTCTAAACAGATTCTTAACAAGACAGGTGATCCCTTAGATAGCTAGGGCCTAAGCTATTTAAGCCTCTCGGGTTTTCTCTACATTTTTCACCCCAGAAGAAACCTAGAAATAATTTTCAGGTCTCAGGAAACTGCTGCACAAAAATTATTATATCTACAGGGGAAAAAAAACCCAAGTGTTTGTTTATTTGTTGGTTTTCCAGTTGTAGTCTCTCACAGAACCCTATTCTAGCCAGCCCTGGTTGAAAACACCTGCTCTAATGGTTACAGCTTACACCATGAACTGGGACCAGAAAACAACGAAGACTAATATGTTTATGACACTATGCAACAGTGAGCAGCATAAGTTCTTCTTATAAAGAAGGATAGGTACATTTTTGTTATTAGAAATAGGGATTAATTAAAAGGAACTAGATATTTGTTCCTTCTTAATTACAAGCTCTCTTTGAGAGTAAGCATTGTAGACTGTATAAGGTGTTGATCAAGGATTCTTAAAAGTTATGTATGTTTTTTTCCCAGAATCCTAGACCTTTAGGCTCCAAGACACACAAAGCTATTATATTTTTCAAAAATACATTTGATCAGACCACAGCTTGTTCATCCATCATGTTCATGTGGAATATGCAGTTCTGGAAGAATGCCTATCAGCCACCAGGGATTACTATGTACCCCTCAAATCTACTCTATAGGGTTGAAAGACCTCAAGAGAAAATCTGGGGACTCACGGGAGGTGTAGAGGGGGAAAGGTAAGTCCTATTTCTTGGGGGAAAGGCTATTTATAAGTTGCAAGATCCCATGACTCAAATGGATCAAATCATCTGTCTACTTTTTTTGATTTCTACATTTTTTTTATTTGATCATATAAACTGGGGCATTCAGTTTCCAAGGGGAAACCAGAAGCCATTGGGGGGTTGTACAGTTCTGCCCACTGATGCAACAATTTAAGAAGTTTTGGAGGGAAACATTGGTCAAGATGCTGCCTCAAACATGTAGCCACAAAGTCATATTTATGCTCCAACTCCCCAATCAGCCCCTGAAATCCACCTTAGATGCCAGTTAGACATCTCAAGCAATGGAGGTCTGTGCTCCTGCTAAGTGTGGTGCTGTAGGATGACATGACCAGCCCCCTCCTGCCAGTGAGTGTCACTG
The DNA here is from genome assembly GCA_030412105.1 of Cyclura pinguis. Classification (NCBI taxonomy): domain Eukaryota; kingdom Metazoa; phylum Chordata; class Lepidosauria; order Squamata; family Iguanidae; genus Cyclura; species Cyclura pinguis. The sequence goes on along the minus strand of CM059600.1, from coordinate 249,953,123 downwards.
TGATGAAGAGGTATGACAGGTCTCTGCAGGGGTCTGTGCTTCTGCTCCTCACAGCATTGCTCACTGGCAGGAGAGGGCTACTCTGTTACCTCAAAATGTGGTTGACTCAGGGGTGCACCCATGATGTCATTACCTCCATGAAACAGTGGGAAATATTAGCTCAAAGAGGAGGCCTGCAAGAACCATACAAGATCTTTTATACCTATGTATACCGGTATTAGTGCAAGGAAAAATCAGCCTGAGAGTCAGAAGTCAGTTTGTTTATTTTACTGGGGTAATTAACAATTGCACACACAGCAGTCTCATAATCACACAAGGCTAACTGAAGGAAAAGGGAGCAAAAGTTTGGATAGTTTATGGCAAAATGGGTGATATTTACCAATCCAGAGAGAAGTGAAGAAGTGATTGTGGCTTAGACTAAAAGTTCAAGGGTAGTACAAATTGAGAATCAGAGCAGAAGAGTGATGGTCAGTATGCCAAAAATACTACAAGTTATCTGGCAAGAAGTCGGGGTTTAAATACTCTTTTTCCACTCTGAGGGGGAAGGTGTAAATGCTCTCTGGCAGAGTAAACAATGGGGTCCAGAATGAGCTAATGGCCTTAGCATTGGGTGACAAATGGACTGATGGGAGTTGTGATAGCTCCTTGATTGCTGGAGAGGTGAGGGGACAAAGGACATTTTTTTGCTGGACAAAGGGAGAAGGTTGAGGACAATCAGTCCTTCCGTGGATGCAGCTTCTGTGCCACTGTTTCTAAAGGTTGAATCATTGAGGGTTATCTGCAAGTCTATTGTCTGGGAGTTTCTCTGGCTATGACCTAGCCATGTCCTGAGATCCTGTCCTGACCTAGTTTTGTAAGACTCATATTCAGCCAGTTTCCTCTTTGCCAGCCAGCTCCCAGTCATAGCAGGATATAATTTATATTTTATTCCAATTAAATGTATATTTTGCCAATCAAAACCATATCATGGCAGAGGGATGTACAGCCTGGTAACAACTCACATCATCCTGCAGCAACTCACTTGGCAGCAACATAGATCTCCACCACTCAGGATGGCTGACTGTCTTTTATGATGGGTTTCAGAGTCATTTTCTGTCATGGCAATAATGCCAAAATTGCAAATGAGAATATAAAGCAGTTACAATGTCCAAAGTCTAACATAGGCCGTTGCACTTGACTAATAGGATGCCAGACATGATGTGCGGGAAAATATGCCTAATTTTCCAGGAAAATTACACTTTTGACAGCTTGCAGAGACTGATTCTGCAGGTGAACAAGGCAGGTACTCTCCACGTGGTGTATTTTCCAGCAAAATCACTGGGATTTTCTCAGCAATGATGGAAACTTCGGTAGCAGTGGCAATGGAAACTTCTAGTTGTTGTTGTGTGCCTTCAAGTTGTTTCTCATTTATGGCAACCCCAAGGTGAATCATCACAGGGTTTTCTGAGGCTAAGAGTATGTGACACACCCAAGGTCACCCAATGGGTTTCCATGGCTGACTGGGGAATCAAAGCCTGGTCTCCAGGGTCACAGTCCAATGTTCAAACCACTACAGCTTACCAGCTCAATGAAAACTGGAGCCATTTCCGCACTAGACTGTTATAGCGCTATGATTCCACTTTCAACATCCTATGGAATCCTGGTGTTTGCAGTTTCGGGAAGGGCTGGCTGGCCCCTCCCAAAACTGCAAACCCCAGGATTCCATAGGATGTTGAAAGTGGAATCATAGCGCTATAACAGTCTAGTGCGGAAATGGCCTTAGTGATGAACAAATGGCTGAAGAAGGAGGAAATTGAGGCTTGTATGCTGCCATTGCCAGTCCATGAGAGATATAATAGCACAGGTAAATGTTATTTGTTTGTTAACGTGATTGCATCTTGCCTTGCCATCGTATGGACCCACAACTGGCTAGCTATCTCCCCTATGTGATATTGGAATAGAAAGGTGGAGAAATATGATGCGGAGTTGTTGTTCACCATGGACTTGTGTTCTTCATCAAATCCAGTTCTGCCTCAAGCTGATTTACCCCCAATAAAGACACCATGACACAAGGTAGCAGCATAAATAGTAAGAGGATCCCTCCAATAGCATGTGGCTGAAAGGTAACAGTCACAACCCCACAGCAGAGGAAAAAACAACTCTTGAATACATAGTTTATTTTGTAAGAGAAGCTGAACTACCAAAAGTAAAGGACTGAAGCTGAGAGGGACATAGAAATGCAAGCTAAAATATTTAGCACAGATGCGGAAGAGCTGAAGAGAGGGATTTTATCTCTGCGTAGATACTGCCATGGCAGATAAAGAGCAGGCTAAGGAAAATAAGACTGTTTGGGTAGCTGATTGGAGAAAGGGGGAAAGAGATAAGCGAGTCTCTCTGGTGCAGACATACCTCTAGCTCGACTTACTTCCAAAGCAATAACTGGCAGTCTTGATTTTCACTGTCAGAGCAGAATAAGAATAGAAGTGGAAAGATATAGTTTCCTTACTGGAGATCAAGAAGCTGGGGAAACTGCAGAAAAACACATCACCAAATTTCATATGCTGGCAGCCATTTGCCATGGCAGACATATTAAAGATGTCCTGATAAATAACTAGATTGTATGGATATAAGGGTGCATTAATATGAGAAGGGTGTTGAGATAACAGTGGCTTAAATCTAGGGAAAAGGATTTGCAAGCCTTCAAAGTTATTTATAGACAGAAGTGGACTGGCAGCAACAACAAATCCATCCAAAGGGAAAATCCACAATCAACTGTCCTGATTTGGTAGGGACAGCCCCCTCCCATCCCAATTTTTCAACTGTTTTTAAAATGGCCCAGTTTTTCTCTCCTGCTGCTGTCTTTCCCCCCCATTGTCCTCAGCTTACTTCGATTACTACAAATTGAGTACAAATTGCAAAAAACAGTTTGCACTCATCTCACTACGAGGAAGAGGAAGGGGTGGTGTAATCTTGCCCTTCCCAGTAAGTTCAGGCAAAAGCAAATTTCCACAGCTTCTTGTAGCTTGTGTATTCTTACTTCTTAATAACTAGCATATTTACCCAGCATTGTCCCAGGTGTTATTTTCTCATAGGCAATACTTGTTAGAAATACCTTAGGAATTACTTTACCTTTCCTTAGGAATTAGATGCAGTTGAAATACACAGATTTGAGATGCTGTGTCTCTAATCTGTCTTGTCTAGTACGTGTAACTTTTCTCCATATTCCTCAATCCAATCTGTATTCAGAGTTACTAACATACAGAATTTGGGTCCCTGAGGGAATATGCTGACCTCCTCCTTGCTGCTCAGCCTTGTCTCCATAGCAACTGGCCCGAGCTCTCTGGCTGAGAATTCTGAAGACCCCTCCCTGAACTGCCAACCCCAGGATTCTATACAATCTTCACAGCCAGCCAATCGTATGAGGTCTTCTCACCTCACATAGCAGGTCTTCACCTGCCTGACACAGACTAACAGACAAGATTACTCACAAACTTTGACTTTTATATAGTAGATAACTGGCATTTTATTAGTCAGTTAAGATGTCATAAGTTAGGCTTTGGACACTGTAATTGCTTTGTACTCTCAGTTGCAATCATGGCATTATTGTCACAACTGCAAATAACCCTGAAATTCACCTTAAAAGCCAGTCAGCTGTCCAGGGTGACAGAGTTTTATGCTACTGCCATGTGGGATGCTGCAGACTGATGTGATCAGCCCCCTCCCACCATCAAGCAATGATGCAGGGCACAGAAGAAGGGAACTCTGAGGTTCCATCACAACTCTTCATTGCAGCCTCACATGCTGGTGTGAGGGGGCTGGCTGTGTTGCTCAGCACCAGCACAGACTTCCATCACTCCAGATGGCTGGCTGGCTTTTCAGATGTGTTTCAGGGGTCACATAGGGAGGTAAAACATAGCCATAACACTCCATCTAGATACAGGCATGCACTGGCTGCATGTTTAATGCCAAATCTCTGCCCATGTGTACCATCTTTACCACACTTGCTGGGTTTAATCTGTGAAAAGTTGGAGGGTATGAAATGCTAAACAATAAAGACACTGTGGTGAGAAACACAAGTGTCTTAATTCCTGTATGTTAGCATTGTCAGGTGAGGGCTAACCACTCTTAGGGTAACTGTAGATGCCTCACATAATTATCTGGCAAGTATAAGGAGGAGCAAAAGGAATGCACAGAAAACCATTGTGCTGTAGTGGTTTGAGTGTTGGACGAGGACGCTGGGAGACCAGGGTTCAAATCCCTGTTCAGCCATAGAAACCCGCATGTGCACTCTCTCACTCACATGGTTTTTGTAAGTCATTGGTCAGGGGGATGAATTTTTTAGAAGAACATAAAGATAGAATTATACACTTGATCAAACCATACAGAATGTTATGAGCAGAACCGCATGCAGCTATGAGGCAGGATGGCGTATACATGTCAAAACACACTGGTCGGTGTTCATATTCCAGCAGACAGCTCTCCATTCTGAAATGATACAAACCAGAGGATGATACTGTCATTGCCACTTACATCACGCCAAGATGTAACTAAGGATGTGCAAATCAGTAAAACCTGAGCTTATTGACATTGTCTGATTTCCATCTAGAAGCTTCTGACTCAGGCCCAAAGTGGACTACAAGGTGGTGTTTTTTTTTCCCCTTCATAGAAACTCAGATGTTTTTTCCTTGTGCATTTTTAAAAATCTAAGCAAATTTCTGGGCATTTTTTTTAAGGTGTATGGAGCACTATGGGAGTTATAGATAAGAGCCGACTTGGATACCGGTGTTACAGCAGAGGTTACAAATGGAGTGTCCAGCGACTCCGTGAATAGGATTATACTGGATCAGTTTCAGTCAGTGAGTAACGAGGACGTTGACAAGCTCCTTGGAAATATAAGAAAGACGACTTGCCCTCTTGATCCCTGCCCTTCATGGCTGGTCGTCCAGTGAAGAGTTGCAATTAAGACCCATTTAAGATACATTATTAATGCATCCCTCAGGGAGGGCAATTTTCCAGCTTGTTTAAAAGAAGCGATTATACGGCCGCTTCTAAAAAAGCCCTCCCTAGACCCCCTGGATATGAATAATTATAGACCAGTCTCCCATCTCCCATTTTTAAGCAAGGTAATCGAGAGGGCTGTTGGTCTTCAGCTCCAAGCTGTCTTGGATGAAACAGATTATCTAGACCTATTTCAAACTGGCTTTAGGGCAGGATATGGAGTTGAGACTAGCATGGTCGCCTTAGAGGATGATCTTCGCCTAGGTATCGACAGGGGAAGTGTGACCCTGCTGGTACTCTTGGACCTCTCAGCGGCTTTCGATACCATAGACCATGGTATCCTTCTGGAAGGCCTGAGGGGGCTGGGGATCGGGGGTACTTCACTTAAGTGGTTCCGGTCTTATATCTCAGGTAGATACCAGACGGTGATGCTTGGGGATGCCTGCTCCTCGAAAAAGGAGCTTAAATCTGGCATCCTTCAGGGCGCGGTCCTGTCCCCAATGCTATTTAACATCTACATGAAACCACTGGGAGAGATCATCAGGAGGCATGGAGCAAGGTGGTATCAGTATGCTGATGACACCCAGATATATCTCTCCATGCCTCAGATAACAGCATCAACTAAGGGTGGCATCTAGCCTCTGAATGAATGTCTTGAAGCAGTAATGGACTGGATGAGGAAAAACAGACTGAAGCTGAATCCAGATAAGACGGAGGTACTCACTGTTAAGGGCCCTAGCCCAGGTATGGAGGTTTGTCAACCAGTTCTAGATGGGGTCACACTTCCCTTGAAAGACTGTGTCCGCAGCTTGGGGGTGCTCCTGGACTCGCCACTTCAGATGACAGCTCAAATAGATGCGGCGGCCAGGAGTGCCTGTTATCAACTTCGGCTGGTACGCCAGCTCTGCCCCTTTCTGGAGCTGGAACACCTAAAAACAGTGGTGCATGTGCTGGTAACTTCACGGCTTGACTTCTGCAGTGCGTTCTACATAGGGCTACCCATATGCTTAGTCCAGAAACTTCAATTAGTTCAGAATATGGCAGCCAGGTTGGTCACTGGTAGACCTAAAACTGACCACATGACACCAATTCTGAAGTCTTTACATTGGCTGCCTATTAGTTTCCGGGCACAGTACAAGGTGTTGGTTATTACCTTTAAAGCCCTTTATGGCTTGGGGCCAGCCTACCTGTGGGATCGCCTTCTCCCATATAATCCGCCCCGCACACTAAGGTCCTCTGGGAGGAATTTACTGCAGCCAGTCAGAACTAGGTTGGCTGCGGTTACCCAGAGGACCTTCTCTTCTATCGCTCCCAAGTTATGGAATGGCCTGCCGGAGGAGACCCAGCATATTACTATATATTACATATTTAAAAAAGCAGTCAAGACTGATCTCTTCTGACAGGCCTTCCAAGACTAGTACTTCCACCGCCTCCCACCAATTGTCTTGTTGTTCTTTCAATAGTTAATTAATTGTTAATTGTTGTGGGTTTTAGGGGTTTGGTTTTAGCTGGGTTGGTGGGTGGAGAGGATTGGGTATGTTTTTTTAATGTTTTTAATGTAATTAATGCATTATTGTTGTTCGCCGCCTCGATCCATTTGGAGAGGCGGGATAGAAATATTGTTGTTGTTGTTGTTGTTGTTCACCAAATAACTTTTACTAGGTTCTGGCCTCATGTAGCAGATTTTGAGCAGGCCACCACCTTAGACCATGACAAATCAGAATGCACTGTAATGGACTAGATATGCCAATGACCTCATATGACCATTTGATATAGTTGTTGGCTTTTAAACTGCAATGCATTTTTAATTTCAAGTGTGTGATATTTAAATATCCATGGAACACTGCATTCGGCACTTATCTCTCATGAATGCATTAAAATACACAATAATAACACTTGAAGCTGGCAAACATTTTTTTCTACTTTTAAAGAGAAGATTATTGATACTTAGTTCATATTTTATTAACCCTCTCTCAAAGTGGGTGTCATTCCTTAAAATAAGGGGCTAATTTATATTTATTAGATTTGAGATATATTTATGATATGCTCATATGGGCTTATTTGAGTTTTATAACTGAGAGTATATTGAAATGGCGAGAAACTGACAGAAAGTAACCATTTATCCTGACAGATGTGACCTTATCAAAAATGTAAGTATCATCCATTTCATTTAAAATGTTCAACGGTAGAGAAGGGTTGTTATTGTAGATTGCAGATTCTGTTTATTAATGGAAAGCGTGCTTTTTTTTTTTTTTTGATGGATGGGTGTATGCAAAGAATAAGATATGCAGGACAGAAAGGGGGGACATGTTTTAGCAAACCTACTATTTGAATACTAAAGTCAGAATGTTTAATTGCAGTGTGGTTCACACGAATGCGTACAAAATGCCATGCAATTATGGAGGGTAATTTTAGCTTCAGAAAATGTACAAATCCAGAAATTCATATTAGGAATCAAGTCTTTTAAAAGCATGAAAATGAGTTTTCCTCCACATTTTGAATAAGCGGCAGCAGCAGCAGCAGCAGCAGCAACAACAGCTTGTCTTCGAAAGCTTGTCAGCAGCAGGTCTCAATGCTGCCAACAAAGGAATGGAAAAAAAATCTTACATTTTCTATGCAGAAGAGAACACATTCCTCCTGAAAATCTTCTCTCTCAAAAATGAATCTGTTCTGATTTATCCTCCAAGTTCCATCCCTAGACTTTCTCTACCTAGTCCTTTTAATAGAAAGGTATATATTCTGGATGTTACTTCTCACACGTTGGCCAGGTTGTTGTGATGTAACAGCATGCTCATGAACATTCTAATTACTTAAGTTAAACTGTCAAGAGAAAAACTGACAAAGAGGACAGGGTCTATGAAGGAAGTAGAATGGGAATTAGCAAGGGAAAAGAGTTCCCTCCGCCATGGGTACTGGTAAGAAGGAGTCTTAGGCAGTAATGTTGAGCAGGCAAGGAAAGTGATGGATAGATGCCAGGGATGTAGACTCGAGTTGACTCACTTGGACTCAACTCAGACTTAAGTCACTTCAGTGACTTGACTCAGGCCCTTTCTGCACGAGGCGAGGGAATCGCTCCGTGCCATTACCTACCACTTCCTCTGGGGTCCGAAGCAACGCGGACTGTCCCTGAAGCTCTTCTGCAGGGCTCCTCCTTGGTCCAGGGTGAATTGGAGCAGTGCGAGGTCTATAGATCTACGCTGGTCTGGCTTCCAAATGGTGGCTTCCGGCTTCCAAAATGGTGGCTTCCGGCTTCCAAAATGGCAGCTTCTGGTTGGTCGTGGGTCCCTACCAACCGCTGAAGCTCACCACACCTAAAGCCTGCCCTCCGCAGATCTCAGGCTCGCATTGGTACGAGCCTGTGAATCTGCACAAGGGAGCAGGAACGCAATGGTGCGTTCCAGGAAAATAAAGACCTGTATTTTGCGGTCTTTAGAAAACAAGCTGGAGGACCACTTGGGGTCGTTTTGGAGCAGACTGAGGTGCGGATAAGTAGTCCCCTCCTAGTCTGCTCCAAGGTGCAGACGACCTCCGTGAGAGGACGCACTGCCCCGTTCTAATTGCCTGGTGCGGAAAGGGTCTGAGACTCGACTTGGCAATAAATGATGCACTGACTCAACTTGACTTGAGACTTGTATATTTTTAGTGACTGACTTGCTGCCCTTGGTTCAGTCACATAACACATTCATCCACAAACCTTACAACCTTGAACAATGCTTCCATCTCTTTTTTCTACTGGTCACATGGCAATCTGTCTCGAGCCCAAAGTGTGGGTGCAGTTTTCAGAGGGGAACAGCAGATGGGTTAGGCAGTAAGCTTGAGGTCTGCTCAGCAATCTGTCCCTGCTGAATATTGAGGAAGCCTTCTAAAACTTTTCCTAAGAGCAAAAGACAAGACTCACCCCCAGAGTGCAGGGCGCATTCTCAGAGGGGAACAGCAAATGTGTTAGGCAAGAGGCTTGAAGAAGAAGGATGCTTCCTCCTAAAGGTTTTGAAGTTTCAGTAATGAGAGTAAGAAGAATCCTATCCCCCATTTCTGAAAAATCCTCCATCTTCAGAAATGGGAAGTAAGAAGGATCCTATTCCCCGCATTCAAAGCTGCAGACAATTTTATGCCCATTGGCACAAAAGCCTCCAGCTTTGGGAAGGGGGAGTGAAAAGGATCCCATTCCCCACTTCCAGAGCTACAGATGGCAAAATTGCAAACGCGGAGGGCTGACTCTGCTTAAATTGTTAAAACTGACTTTATTCAACTCTGTCCAAAAATTCTGGAATATGGATTGGAGTATAAGGTTGGCTCCCAGACTTGAGACTTGACTTGAAAGTATCTTCAAGGACTGAGATTTGATGGTGGAGACCTGAGACTTGGACTAAAAGACTTAAATACATCACTGATAGATGCTCAGTCAAAGAGGAATCAAGTGCACAGAAATGAAGAAAAAGCAGTGGGTGCACAGAACTGAAGAAAGGGAAGGTCAAGAAACAAAGGTTGGAGATAAAATTTCACATAAAGCCCAGAAGCAGCTAGGTACTGTGAACAACCAACAGCCCTGTCAAGGCCAGTGATTCTAGAACACTTCTAAATGGCACTTCTAAAAGTTTTCTCTAAAAACATTCATTTTCAAAAACAGTTTTGTTTTGAACCAAGAATGACTTCACAGCATTTGGAGAAACACCCAGTCTGCTGGACAACAAGTCAAGCTAGTTTGGACCGGATCAGTCGTTAGCAGAGTTTTCAAAATGTTAAATCTGTCACCCCAAGGCCTAGAGTGCTTCCAGACAGGAGGGCTCCTACCAGCCACTTCATCCCATTCTCCACAGATTCTTTTGCATGAAGAAAAAGGTGGAAAAGGTGGTAGAGAAACATCATACCCTCAAAAAATTTCACAGATGAAAACTAGGACAGGTGTGGCCAAGCCACATCAGAGCGTGGTCAAGATGGCAAAACTTTTTTATTGAGGAAGACCACACAAGCTAAGAGTTGGCTTTTGCCTGAGTCTGCTGGGAAGGACAAGATTCTGCCCCTCCTGTTCTCTCCTCCCTGCTGACTTACTTGAGTACAAACTAATTTTGCACTTTGAACTCTGTTTGCAGCAACTGAAGTAAACTGAGGGCAAAAGAGGAAAGTAGGAAGAGGTAAGAGTAACTTATCCATTTTAAAAGCAGCTAAAAAGTGGGACAATCATAGGATTAATCAGGACTGTCTCTGCCAAACTGGGACAGTTGTGGGGGGTATAAAACATGGGAATATTATTGGAAAACAACATTGTCTGGATTGTCTCTAAAAATTCAGTGAAGAAAGCAGAGTGATTGCAGAATAAAAGATTCAGCTGGAATCACCCCTAAAACAATCTTGCAACAGCAATTTCAGTTACGGAAAATGGGAACAAAAGGTATGTCGCATGGAAAAGGAAAATGAAGAGTGTTGTCTGTTTTCTAAGAATTGTCTTCTCAGGAAAAGTATGATTGGCTTTTGGATTAATGTGGTTCAGCTTTGCCAAACTTGGCATAGTGTATTCAACTGCTAATAAATTTGTGTCCTGAGTTTCCAATCCAACACAGTGTGTTAAGTGTGTATGTCTGTGTGTACGGTATCCTTGTTTTCCCCTTGCGTTGCCCTGTTTTGGCAATCACAGCTTGTGAGCAAACTTTAGAAATTGCTGGCTCAGCGCATCTATCCAAAAGCAGACATTAGTTGTCCCTATAGCCTATGCGTGCCATATGTTGTTTTAATGTTTCTGTGTGAAAAAAATTTTTGGAGGCAAGCGTGCTTTGGAAGCTAACACATATGCTAAAGATGACAGTGCTTTTCCAATAATTTTAAATTAAAATGGCCATATGGCATCTTTATATTGTTATCAAATATTCTCTGGCTCAGATGCACAAGAGTTACCATTTTATTGCTTTTATCCCTAGGTGCAGGATTGGAGAAAAGGGAGTTATTAACACATATTTAGATACAACATGCCTAAAGTCTTCACATCATAACAATATTACCAGTAGCATCCAGCTTAGCCTTCCTCTAGGAAATTAAGTGCTATTAGATTTTCACACTTAGCGTCATTTTTATAATGGGGTATCTGTTTTGCATAGCATAAACAGTCAAATTCTGCTTCACTTGTTTCTCTCAGGAAAAAAAAATACAACTCTCTCTCCATTTGCCTCTGGGCTTATAATTTGCAAATCTGTGCCAAGTCTTACAGGAAATTATGTTCACTCTTATGGCATGAAAAGCCTGGTAACAGCAAGTGGTTAAGAATTTTTATTTACAATATGCATCATGCACAGTCCCATCTTCTTCCCTCAGTTCAGGTATACACCAACGCAACACCCCTTATCTACTTTTCCTGGGAGATTTTTATGCACAGTAGGCACCAAAATTAGCATGCGAAGATACAAATGATTGCATGGCTTTATTAGAGGGAACTCTGATTCCTACTAGGTGGCTGCCAAGTGAGAGAGGAAGGCACAGTCTTTCAGTGGAAGAATTGCTGTTGGGAAGAGATTCTTAATCATGTGGTCTCCTTCAGCTTTCCTCTCTGCAGCTACTTCTTCCTTAATGGTATTCCCTTCCAAAGCCAGCTGTGATGAAAATATGGATTTGGAATCACAGCTGGAGGAAAATCAGCTGAGGAGAAGCACTGTAGAGGCATCTCTGCCACCCACCAGTTATCCACTGCATTTTGCTCCTTTCCCATGCTTTGTTGTTATTTGCAATCAAGTAAATTTTGACGTGTGGTGACTCTATGAATGTGGGACCTTTAATATCATCAACAGCCCTGCTCAGGTCTTGCAAGCTCAGGGCATACATGCCATAGCAGACAATGTACAGTTCTAATCAAAGTTCAGAAAATTTAGTTTTCTCTCTTTGTATCCCTGTGGTCATGCTGATTAGGGAATTTCAGGAGCTATGGTCCAAAAATGAAACTTTTCCAAGCTGTATTTCTAACCTAAATTTCACTATGTTTGGGACGTTGTGACTATCCACAGAAATCAGAAGGACCTGCAGGTCTGTGGAGTAGAGTCCCAGAAATCCCTAAGGTACTTTTGCCCCTGAGACAGACAGTCCCACAAGCAGTAATGTTAACAATAGTCATAGAGCCTTTCCACACTATGCTGTTATAGTGCTATTATTTTAATTTCAACATCCTCTGGAATTCTGGGGTTTGTAGTGTACTGAGGCCACAGAGCTCTCTGGTTGAGAATTCTAAAAGCGCCTCCCTAAATTGCAAACCCCAGGATTCCATAGGATGTTGAAAGTGGAATAATAGTACTATAACAGTGTAGTGCAGAAAGACCCATAGAGTTACAAATAATTTGCTGCCATTTGCATGAATTCCAGAACCTTGCCCAGTGCTGGACTGGTGGAAAGTAGCTCTCCAGATGTTGGTAGACCTCAGCTCTTATAATTCTTGACCCCTGGCCATGCTTCCTGAGACTGAAGGGGAGTTGTAGTCCAACAATATCTAGAGGGACATATGTTTTCCACCCCTGACCTAATGGTAGGGTATGCCTGGGCTGTATGAGAGGAAAGATCTTGTGTAGGCTCATCATTTATACAGCTAACATATTGGTCTTTTTTTTTCTTTTGGAGAGGGAAGGAAAGAGAGGCAATCTCCCCGATGGAGTGTGGGAACTCCAGAGTGATCACTGTATTTGAGAACCCACTGAATATTTTCACAACAGGCTTGGCTCTATTTGTCCCTTATTGTTTGAAAGGCATCCATTTCTTCTAGAGTCCTGCTAGTTTCTAGCAAGTACCACATACAATGCACAACTATAGCAGGTTGATACCGCTTAACTGCCATGGTTCCATCCCTTGGGATCTCAGTTTATGAGTGTGATGAGGTTCCCTTCCCCCAAACCTATAGTATTAGAGCTCCCTGGCAAAATAAGCATAAAATTCTGTGCAACTCACCCAATTACAAATCCCAGGTTTCAATAGAAAAGATTCATGGCAGTTAAAGTGGTATGACAATACTATAATTGTACAGCCTGGATATCCCTTAACTCTTTACCTGGAAGTGGGTATATTCTCTTTTTGATAGGAAAAAAGTGTTCTGTTTCAGCCTTTCAGTCTATCAGGGCAGAGGTCAGCAGTTGGGCTTCCTTCCTTTGCTGGTGATAAATTCTAGTGTCAGAATGAAGGAGGAGAAGATTGAAGAGAATGGTCTCTCAGTATCTGCAGATCTGGGTCAATGCTGGTTGAGCAGTGGTTGCCTGGAGGGAAATTCTAATAGCCCTGGGCAACCCAACCCAACCAGCTGTTTGTCTTCCTAAACTAAGATATATAGTATGCGTGACTTACGGGAAATTCAACTCCATTTCAAGAAGGATTTGAATACATTACTTTGAGTGTTTTGATCCATAAGGGGTACCTTACTGCTATCCTCATACAGAACACTACAACCACATTGCACACTCAGTATTACTAGAGAAATTCAGAGGCAGGGAAAAGCAGCTGCCAGTGAATCATTTCAGAAGGTAATATTTCATTATTTGCATTAATCCATAGAGTTTTGTGAAGGCAGGTACTAAGAAACATCACAAAGCCCACTAAGGCCATTTCCACACTAGACTGTTATAGCGCTGTTATTCCACTTGCAACATCCTACGGAATTCTGGGGTTTGCCATTTCTGGCCCCTCCCAAAACTGCAAACTCTAGGATTCCATAGGATGTTACAAGTAGAATAATAACACTATAACAGTCTAGTGTGGAAATGGCCTGAGAGTCCATTTACAATATTATCCTATGGATGCCTAATTTAATTTCCTGGAATTTAATTAAACATATTCCCAGGAAAGTGTTTTTAATTTCTTTCTTTCAAGGACAGGTTCCAAAGAAGACAACTCCATGTATATCTCAACTTGGAAATAAACCCCATTGTATCTGTTGGGATCTTTAATTGTTAGAATTATAGACCAGATCTATGAAGACCACTCCTGTGAATCTTGCAAGTGAAAAAAAAAATTAAAAGCGTAAATCTAGTGTAGCACTAGCAGGTGTCTACTCACGCAATCAGACTTTTCCCTGCTTTGCCTATGTCACCTGAGAACCTGGTCTGGATTATTTCCCAGAGTTCAGGTTGTGAGGGTATACTCGATCAATGCATTGCCCACTCCTGGTTCTGTCAACAGAAGCAATTACATCAGTAGAACAACCCCCCAGGATCCTAACAAAAAAAAAGAATACTCCTGCCCGTGATCCAGAAATGCAGCAAGAACCATCAACCAGCCATTTCATCCAAATTAGAAAGACAATAATGTACCTTTGTTGAAGAACACCAAGCCAAAATTCCGAACTCTCCATGAAATTGTGGATGTGTAAGCATAACAGCAGCAGATATGAAAGTGAATGTTGAAATGACATTTGTGATTCTGCCTAGCTTAAACCTTCTGAAGTTCCATTTATCTCACTGGTACGATGAACTTTCTGTTGTTAAATACAGAGGATTTCTCTTTAGCTGGATCACAGCCATTGTATACATCAACAATTCTTAATGGAGGACATATGGCCCCTATGGGGCCCCTGATGCACTTGAAGGGGGTGACAAACTGAGAAAGGGAGTCACAAAGTTAATGAGGGTCCTGATAATTGAACTGATGAATTACCCAAGCAGCAACCTGAATTGGAGTCAATAGTTCCCCTTCTATTTATAATATCCTTCCAACAAATCTTTTGAATTCAGCAAACCCAGTAAATTTCATTGCTTAAGCTCCCCCACACACATCTTGATTTAAGAGCTGAAATCCACAAAAGTTGAGACTTCTGTGATATAGACCTGTTTTTTATCCTGGTTTATCCTAGACAAAATCCAGGAATAGAACTGATGCTGTGACGAGACATGACTTCTGACGTTCCTTGTCTAATTTGGAGCCTGATGTCATGAAACCTGCACGAAGTTCAAGGACTGCATTAGATCTGATAGATTTTAATTTCATATAGTCTTTTTTTTTTTTGTCCAGTATGTCGGAATGTTCAAGTTTTCTTCGTGATCAGTAATAAATGATTTTCTTTCTATCTGTATGTATTTTATCCCTGTTTGACAGGGGTTCCTGGAACCTCAGGAGAGCTGTTAAGGGGTCTGTGGCCAACAAAACAGTTGAGAATGGCTGGTATGCATTATATTTAAAAACATGTATTCTTTAAACAAATGGAAGAATTTACAGGCCTTGGGATGTGGCTGGGAGAGAGACCAGTTCTCTTTTTATATTATGATTATCTTCAGATTCTCATTTGGTCGATCTTTGCATGCATTGAATGCAAGTGGCAAACATACTGCGGCAAAGCCAACACTTGCTCATCATTCCTGAAGCCTCCAGCTACAATCAGTGTGCATTCATGTGGCAAAGCCTTGGCCTTTTCTATCAATTCTCTTGACAAGAATGTTGTCAGGTTTCATTTGTCCTCTTCTTCTATGATGAACTTATTTCAGGAGGCTGGTAGCCATACCTCCCATCTGTCTATGATGTGGTGGGTTATCCTTAAAAGGCATCACATCTTCTCAGTTTTCTCTCTATCACTATGAAGTGTAAGAGATGCACATCCAATATGATCACCATGCTGTCAGGTGTGTAAACATATGGGGAGGTGATAGAAATATAGGCCCTTTCTGCACCTTACCTGGCCACGGAGAAATCCAGTGTGGATCCAGCATCAGCTTTGCTGGAAGAGAAGAACTACAGGAGTGCTTCCTTCTGCTCAGGCCGCCTCCAGGATCCAGGAAGCACAATGGCCACACCTCTTCCTGCTGCAGCTCAGCTGGATATGGTCCCAGGCTGCGCTGAGGCAAGAAGCGCAGCCATTGCACTTCCAGGGCCTCCGCAGACAAGATAAGTCTGTGATGGTGGCACGATTGCCAATGCGACGCAATAGTGCCACTTGTGAATGGGAGAAGGATGGGACTATGATGATGTCATGCATAAGCATCAGCATGGTCCCGTCCTTCTCGTGCCCTTATGGCGGGTTGGAAGGGTGGAACAGAAAGGGCCCTAGATGTGTCCATTGTCATCCAGTGTGCAGACTGATGCTACACACAACAATGAACTCAAAACAGGAAATAACTGTCCAGCTAAAGGAAAGTAATAGTATCACTTTATTCAATTTTGGTCAGAACTCACCTGAAATTCTGGGGACCATAGTCCAAGAAAGATATTGGCAACACGTAATGTGTTCAGAAGAAAGTGACCAAAACCGTAAACCGTCTGGAAACCAAAGACTATGGCTTAGGGAGCTACGTATGTTTAGCTTGGATAAAATTGAGAGGTAGTGTGATAGCCATATTTAAATATTGAAAAGGATGCCAAATAGAAGATGTAGGAAGTTGTTTTCTGCTGCTTCAGAGACTAAGACTCTTACCACATGAAGTTATCATCTCAGCAGAGCAACATCTAGCTTCCAGTCCAGGACGTGTACCATTGCACGACATCGTTGCGGAGTTGCTGCTGTCAGGTTCCCCATCTGCTGTTGTTGTGCCCTTTTTCATTACCAGAAAAAATTACCACGATCCCATCAGCTGTGGGTGTACAGTAAGGTCCAAAGCACTTGATGGTACTTCCTTCTGCAGTACAGCACAGGAAGAGGTAGGTAAAGAGGCTAGCTATTGATGCTGTACTGTGGAAGGAAGAAGAACATGCCTGACACTACCTATCCACCAGCAGCCAACCAGATGCAGTGGGGAGTGTTCAGGCCCCGATCCCATGCCAGCAATGGCAATGTCAGGATCCCACCAGGATGATGCGCTATTGGGTCATAGTGCTGTAAGGACCTAAGACACAAACCAGTGGATTCAAATTACAAGAAAAAGATATATTTCCCCCTAAAAATTAGGAAGAACTTCCTGATAGTAAGAGCAGTTCAACAGTGGAATAGATAGTCTCTGGGTCTCCTTCTTTGGAGGTCTTTAACCAAGATTGGATAGCTATCTCTCAGGAGGGCTTAGGTTGTGCATTCCTGCATAACAAGGAGCCAGATTAGATGGCATTTGCAATCCGTTCCAGTTCCGTGATTCATTTTATGAAAGTACAAGGTAAATATGGGAAATTAAATATAGGAAACATTCAGCATTTATGACAAGTGGAAGTCTTGAATGTGAACGTGTCACAAGACAGTGAGGATCCAAGAGTATATACAAGCTTGGGGTATTTATTTCCTAGAGTTGGCTGGTAAAAAACCAAACAAGACTCTCATGCCTTTACTATTTGTGCTGTTATGAGAATAGAATATATTGGTTTGTCACTTAAACATTTTTACTGAACCATTAAGGTTACAAGTGTCTTCCTCTTCCTCTTCTTCTTCTTCTTCTTCCCTTCACCAGGGGACATCTCATGCTACACAAGTACAGCACTGTGATTCCTCTTTAACTGCCACTGATTCCATCCTATGGAACCCTAGGATTTTGCAATTAAGACAGGAATACTTAGAATTTCCTGACAGAGAGCTTTAGCACCCTCACCAATCTATGAGCCCCATATTCCATAGGATGTACGCATGGCAGTAAAAGTGGAATCACAGTGCTATAACTATGCAGTGTGAAAGGAGCCTTGGCAACCCCAAAATATGCATATGTGAGCTCCCACGTTCTCCCTCTATTCTTTCACAATACAGCATGAGGAAGGAATATAAACAGGAGAACCATTCTCTTCAGACCCATAGGTTGGGTTGCTTTTCTCTCCTTAATGGCTTTAGCTGAGTTCTTGAGATTGGCAGAGAAGTAATAGCAAGGTTTTGGTATGTTCCTTCATCTTCCCAGTGGAATAGAGTCAATGATAGATAGGAAGGTGGGAATGGAATGGAAAGGTCAGAGTATGGAGACATTATTCTGCATAAGGAAAGTGGTTGGGATGGGAGACTGGGATTTTCTAGCCTTTCCCACTCCCATCCTCCAAGATTTGATAGGATTTTCTTCATCATATGTACCAATTATGGCTATCACAGTGTTTCACTAACCATGCTGTGTTGTTTCTCTTCTGCATGTAGTTAGCAATGCCTCATTTCTGTGCGGCCATTTCCACACTACACTCTTATAGTATTATTATTCCCCTTTCAACATCCTATGGAATCCTGTGGGTTGCAATTTAGGGAGGGGTCTTAGGGGCCCTTCCCTAAACTGCAACCCATAGGATTCCATAGGATGTTGAAAGGGAAATAATAGCACTATAAGAGTGTAGTGCAGAAATGGCCCATGTAACACTCTTACAACAAGGGTGGACTTCCTGGTTTTTGGAGGGTGGGGTAACCTTAACCCACCACCTACCACGTCTACAATTGGCAATGAAGGCACCACTGCTGATTCACCAGACAGCTGACAGTTTCCAGTTTTCCCAAAAGTAATAATTAAAAAAGGCATTTCAAATGATAACACCCTACCCCACCAGTCCTCATAGCCCTCTGAGATGGAAGGCTAATCAGCCATCCTCCTGCAACAAGCAAAGCCTCCATATCACTGTTGAATTTTGGCAGTCACTGCGAGAGTAGCACCAAAAGTCTTCTTGAGCAGCACTGAATTTTGGTTATGGCATGTGAAGCTCTGTTCAATTAAGGAGGAATGCACTGTGGCCTTAAATAAAAGAAAGTGCCCACTTCTGTCCAGTCTATGACATCAAAATAAGATATACCATTTATCAATAAGTATTTTTAAATATACCATTAAACCCACACCTTTAATTAGAGTTCTTTGGCCAATTATTTAGGATGCTCTCCTTCTCATCACACTCCCAGTTTGTGTGCCTTTTTCTCTGTTTCAGCATGATTCCCTCCCGAAGCGAGGCTAGCAAAGCAGTGTTTAGTCTCTCTTCAGCAGTGAAGGATTTATTCTAGGTCTTCCTGTCTTTTTCTATCATTCTCTCAGCAGCCTTTTTTCTACAGTTCTGTGTATTAGGTGGCATACATTTTAGAAAAACCTAAACTTGAGTGGCATCTTCTCCTTAATGATACGGTGAAAAAAACACTTACAGAAGAAGCTGTATCAGTTTGTTTTATAGGTTGGAATGAGGCACCCATAACTCCAGATGATACTGGAATCCCTCTCCAATCAGTCCCAGCCAGCATATGCAAAGTACATGGGCAAATAGGAGTAGATTCCAAGAACATCTGGAGGACCACCTGTTTCCTATCCCTGGTCTAGACTAAAGCCTGCAATAATCTTTTGTTCCCAAGAACACTAACAGTGGCATACTTACATACCATTAACAATTGGGAGAAGCAGAAATTATGCTATTTGTCTGCTGGCCCATTTCTGCACTACTCTGTTATAGTGTTATTATTTCACTTTCAACATCCTGTGGAATTCTAGGGTTTGTAGTTTACTGAGGCCAAGAGCTCTTTGGCTGAGAATTCTAAATGTCCCGCCCTAAACCGCAAACCACAAGATTCCATAGGATGTTGAAAGTAGAATAATAGCAGTATAACAGTGTAGTGAGGAAATGGTTGATATACCCTTTTTTCCCTGAGACATTTTAATAATACCAATTCAAAAGGTTTCCGGTCAGTATCTAATAAAATAATAATAATAAATAATAGTAAAATATTAAAACACAATATAAATTAGACAATTCAATACATGAAAACATAAAATGGAAAGCAGAATACAATACAATAGCAAATGAACACTTACAGTTCTCTTTCCCCTCTCCTCCAAATTAAATACATAGATTTTAAAAGTGAAGTCCCAGTTTACACTATTTATTTGAAAGCCCTGGGTGAACAGAAAGATGTTCACTTGCCAGTGAAAAGACCAAAGGGAAGGTGGCAGACATAAATATTTTAGTCTAGTGAAATTACTGATTGGCATAAATTTATTTATCTGTACCTGTATCTGTACCTGTGGCCTTTACAGCACAAAGTTGTCATCCCACCAGAGCAATGTGTTGTTGCTGGTCCAGTACCCATTCTATCCCATGGTGTCACCTCTAACCAGCTGCTTTTGCATTCCCATGTGTTGGAAAACTGCCCTTTTCCGTTGCTGGAAAAAGTCCTGTAATGGACTCCTTTCCTGCCACAATTGCACCAGCTGGGTGAGTTCAGTTCTTCAATAGTGTTTGATAGCGCTTCCTGTTCTCACCGATCCAGGAGTGGGTGTGGTATGGGTGTTCCCACATTGTCCCTCCTACAGCTACTCCCGTGATGTGATAAGTTCAAAATCTATCACCTCTCCATGTTTACTTTAAATTTCTCCTTTGAGTTTTTTTTTAATTTTTAATACATTCATTAGCATTATAGAACAAAAACACAATAGCATACCGACGTGTCATGACACTACAATGTTGCTGTACTAGTCCAGATTACAAACAAACAAACCAATCATGAGTTGTGGGACAGGGAAAAGGTGGGGGAAAGGACTCTCCAATGATGCAGCAATGCGGAAGGAACACCAGTGGCAATAATGCTACTCATCCGCTGAATTCGAAAGGGTGTGGTAGAGACTGCTCAGAACCTGATACCACCAGGGAAACGGCAATGCTGGGATTGAAATAGAACAGCATGCTATTGAGGTATGGTGCAGTAAGGGCCTGTACTTGTCCCTGTCCCTGCATCTGCATCTGCATCTGCATCTGCATCTGCATCTGCATCTGCATCTATTTACAGTGCTAGCTTGTATAGTCTATATTGGCCATTTCTGCACGGGGCGAGGGAATTGCCCCGTGCCGCTACTTACCGAGTCTTATGGCTCCCTGGTCCGGTCCAGGCTGTTACGGAGCAGTGCGTGCTCATCGCTCTGCACTGCTTCAGCGTCGAAAATGGTGGCTTCTGGTTGGTCGAGGGTCTCGGCCAACTGCTGAAGCTCGCCAGCCTAAAGCCCGCCCCCAGCAGATCGCAGACTCGCATTAGTGCGAGCCTCCAAATCTGCACAAGGGAGCAGGCTCACACTGGCGTGCTCCGTGCTTTTGAAAAACCAAGAGAAACAGGTTTTTCAAAAGCACGCTCGACCACCACTTGGGGTCATTCCAGAGCGGGCTGAGGTGCAGATCTACGTTAAATCATCCGGACCCAGTCCGCTTCCAGGTGCACACATCCTCCCTGGAGGACGGACTGCACCGTTTCAAATACCCCATGCGGAAATGGCCATTGAGAAAGTATCAGGTATATCTTTTAATATTTAAGGGTACGTTTGGATGCTTTATATTCTAGAGACACAGTTTCAGGCTGCATTAATGTTTACAGTGTGTGTTGTTGTTTGTGATCTGGATGTAAAGAGGCCTCTGGCCCAATTGCTAAGAAAACAAACTTGACATGACTGCCTCCCATCTGTTTTCAGGCCCAATTGAAAGCGTTGGTAACTGTCTCAGAACCCTGACCAGAGCAGTCCCTACTGACATTTGAGAAATATCTTAGGTGAGTTTGGCATATTAAAGAAAGGGTGGGAAGCCTATTTGAACTTAAGGGCTACAGCCCCCTCATGGGTAAGCTTTTTAAGGGTGGAGATTTCTGTGGTGATGGGAAAATGGGAGGGCAGTGCATGCATACATACCCACACACACACACACACACACACACACACATACAGAGAGAGAGTAATTAAGGCCTCATGTCACATTTTCTTCTTCTGTCTCAATTCTGCATGGCTCAGTGTAGCATACTAGTTCCTCATGCCAATGTGGAACTCCTCATGCAGAATTACACTATCCTGAGCAATTTACCACACTGCCCAGACCTGTCATAGAGCCACTCAGTCCCCCTATCCACAGTCCCCCTATCCCTATCCACAGTCAGCTGTTGAATACTGAAGCCACCCACCCAGTCTGCCATAATCCATTGGAGGTCTCAATGACTGAGATAATCATTTCATGGCTCCAGGGACATAGCCAGGTACTCCAGGGATTTTCCCTCACGCTTTCTTTTAGGCATGAATGTCCATGGGTGGGTGGGGCTTCTGTAGGTCTGTGGTAGATCTGGAGGATGGACTTTGGTTGCTGGAGAGGGAGGAAGACTGTACCAACCCCTGAAGTTACCCAAAAGAAACATACACAGGCTAGTGGCATACATGCATGTGCCACTAATAGGATGCCAGCCATCATGTGCAGAGATGTTTAAACCCAAGCTTGGCAATTTTTTGATGTGTTAGAGGATTATCCTACATTTGCTAAGATGCAAATGTCATATTAATTCTTCTTAGAAGCAACTCTCTAAGCTATGTTTACACTGACTTTCCCCATGATCCCCAGCACCATCACACCCAAGCATTGCTCAACTGATTGCTAGAAAACAGCTGAGCATCAGGAAAGGGGGAATTATGAAGGTCCTGCTGTTCTTCTGAGTGGGGTGTCTTTGTATTAGAGATGTAAAGAACATTCACAGATTTTCTCATCTTCCACAAGAAAGGGTGTCTGAACACATCTTGACATGTTATTAGAGCTTTTGCACTTTTTTTCTTTTTTACCTGGACTTGGTTTTAAATTTTTGTGTACTGCTTTGAGTCCCTTGTTAGGAGAAGGTATTCCCGTAATTTTCAACACTGCAAAATCATTTGAAAGACATAACAATAAAAATGCAGTACACTCATCCCATTAAAAAACCTTCTGCACATCCAGACACCAGTCTATTTTTCTAAAAAAGGTCTTTACATGCCAGTGAAAGGAAGACAGAAAGGGAGCCAATCTAGCCTCTCAGTGGAGAGAGTTCCAAAACCTGGGATCAGCCACTGAGAAGGTCCTCTCAACTCTTCTCACCAGATGGACTTGTGACAATGGTGGGAACATGAGAAACCATGTAGTATTATCAAAATGCATAGTGTCCTGTAGAATTTCATAAGCAAAACCACAGGTCCTGCTCCTCAAAGGACTTGTTAGCTAAATCTGACAAAGACAACAAAGGTATGAAGCAGAGCTGAAGATGAAGATGAAGGAGGTTGAAGTCAAAGGCTTTGTAGAAAAACTGGAGACAAGTTTTCAAGAGCTCTGTACATGGTCTTTACATATTATTTGAAACAACAGTGTGCTTATTTCAAATAACAAATAATAAATGAAGACCGTTTACAAAGCACTTGGAGACTTATCTCCCTTATTTTCCTTATTATTGCAGAGGTAGGAATTATGTGGCTCTCCAAATATTGTTGGACTGCACATCTCTTAGCCCTGCCCAGTATAGCTATGGGTGAAGAATCCTGAAACTTTCATTCCAACAATCTCCAGAAGGCTGCATATTTTATGGTATTGGACCTGGAAGAGCCAAGCCACCATGAAACTTACTGGATGACCTTGGGTCAATCAGACTCTCTCAGCCTGGCCCATCTCATAGGGGATCATGTGTGAAGGAGGAGGAGAGCTATATACTTAGGCCCTTTCTGCACTCTGCTCCACGATGCTGGTTCTGTATGACGTCATTGTGATCCTGTCGCCACCCATTGCAGTTGCAGAATAAATCATTGACAAGTTTCTCTTGTCAATGAACTGTGATTGTGCAGTCCTCCTGCCTCCCTCCTGCACTTACTTGCTCTGCAGAGGGTCAGGAAATGCAATGGCTGCGCTTCCTCCCCCAGCGCAACCTGGGAAAGTGCCGGGCTGCACTGTGGAAGGGAGGGGCGGACCCATTGCGCTTTTTCCCTTCTAGCAGGCAGCCGGTATGGAGGGGAGTGCTTCTGTTGCAGTCCCCTCCCCAGAGAGCCAATCCTGGGATCCCCATGGAATGGATTCAGCAGCAGGTAAGCTGCGGAAAGGGCCATAGTCTTCATCTCATTAGAGGAAAGGCCAGTTAGAAATATAACAATTAAGCAAATAAATTGAAAATACGCTGGTACAATGATATTAAGGGAAAAAAGAAGAAAAATAGGATAAGCCAAAACTGCAGAGAGCTTTAAAAATCAAAACCAATGAAACATGTAATAGCAAAATAGTTGCTCTGTGTTGTTATGTATTCCATGTAGATAAGTCTCTCCTTCATTTGTCTTTCAGATTTTCTATAAAAGAAAAGGAAGGTTTTATGCATGTGTGTTGGTTGGTTCTCTCTTTGTTTGTGTGTATGCGTCTGTTTGTTTGTTTGTTTCCACAGCTAGCAGGATCCAGATGCTTAATTTAACATTTCTGGGACATGAGCAGTTTTCTAAAAATCTCCATGTGTCAAAAGTGAAAAGTAAATCAACACTGTTGTAACAAAGTGAGTCAGAAACTGCAGAGGGAGGAGTGTCATCTTTCAAGATCAACTGTTCCACAGAGTACAGTACAAGCTGGCAGTCAGCATAACACCATACATTAGCTGGCATAAGGCCTGAAAATTTTCTGACAGACAGAGCTTGGATGGAAAAGAATCCATTGTCCCCGGGGCCTGTATATTACGCTGCTATAGTCGGTAAAATGTTTTTGAGGAGTTCATCTGAGGTCCCATTCTGATCATTTGCTTTAGTGAACGTAAGTGTGGGCACTTCCTAAGAAACCCTGCGTATTGTGATATCCATTGGGCAAGGAGAGACTATACCTATAAGTCACATTGCCAGAGCGAAAATTGGAGATGGCTCCTTTATTTTTGATGGCTGTGTGAAAGAGGGAATGTCAGTAGGTGGTGTTTGTTACCTGGTTACGTGCAAACAACATCTGATGAACTTGCCTTTTCTACACAACTATACCTTTAATAGTTAAGAGTGGTCTTCAGTTGGCCTTATGCAATCCTCAATGCTGGTTATGTGGCCCTTGACCTAGGAATGTAATTCTCCAATAAGCTCCTTCTCAAAGGAAGTGTGACGAACCTGATGGGAGGGGGTCTTGACAACCGAGCCTCCTTGGCAACTGAGAGCGTTTAAGCTGATTGGCTGGTGAAATGGAACCTTGGATGGCCCAGGGGAGGGGCTGGTGGAAAGAGGAAAATAACGGATTTTAACTGTCTGGTGTGTGTCTGAAGGGGAGTGTGATTTGTGGTGTGTTTGAGGGAGGCTGGAGATTTGAATAGCTCTGTGGAGGAGAGAACTGAGAAATTGGGTGTACAAGAGATAGTGAATGAACTGAAAGAGAGAGAGAGAGAGAGAGAAGAACGGCGTGCTGTTTATAAACACTTAGATACAAGACACATTTAACACAACAGTGTTACAATACATGTTTGAAGTTCCGTGTTCCTTAAAACAGTGTCACAGAGTCTTATTTTGAATCCTGGAATATACAGGCTACCAATAATATCATCTTGACCTTAGCGCCAAGAGTATCACAGTCTTGGAAAATATAAACCACTGCTGATCCTTACATCTGGGAGAAGGGCAGGTTTAGGGAAGGCAGTAAAGGACGAGAGTCTTGAAAGGAAGAAGCCAAGGGGGGACAAGAGTGAGGAAGGGACTGCGTTCTCAGAGAGGGAGAACTGAGGCAGACCCGTTTGCCCTGGCCCTGGCTTGATGCAGAGATCTCCCGGGCTGTTCAGGTCTGATCACAAAGAGGTGTCAGGCTGGGCAGGCCTTGAGTGCGAGGCTTGGGTGTGACTTTCGCACTGAGTGTCACTGACAGGCAGCAGTTTCTTTTTTCCCCGCGTTTAACAGGAAGCAATGAGTAACAATTTTCTTCTCACTGCATAAAAATCTTGAAAAATTAGTTTTTTGAAACAGAGGTCGTTTCCGCACTACACAGTTATAGTTCTATTATTCTACTTTCAACATCCTGTGGAATTCTGGGGTTTGTAGTTTACTGAGGCCAAAGAGCTCTCTGGCTGAGAATTCTAAAGGCCCACCCCTAAACGGCAAACCCCAGGATTCCATAGGATGTTGAAAGTGGAATCATAGCACTGTGACAGTGTAGTGCGGAAATGGTCCTATTTGCAATTCAGGACATATTCTGTGCAAAAAAAACCCTCTGTTTTTTGTGCAACCCCCCCCCCCACAAAAAAACACCACCTTCAAATTTTGTGCAGAGTAAGTCCCTTAGCATGATTGAAAGCAAATGATACAAAATGGTACAGATTTGGTCCTGCCTACTTTGTCTTGAAAGCCACAATGGTGTCATGTTTTGAGTGTCCAACCAGGACTCTGGGACACCAGGTTTTGAATCGCTGTTCAGGCATGGAAACCCAGCATTTTGCCTTAGGGAAGCCACACTCTCTCATCTTAAGTGGAAAGCAATGGCAAACTTCTTCTGAATAATTCTTGTCAAGAAAACTATGTGATAGCTGCCTTGATTCCCGTATTAAGAGGAAGGTAGTATCTGAATAAAACAAATAAATGGGGTCTCTATAAATTGGAGTTGACACAAAAGCACATAACCACAGCAACACAGACACTAGAACCTCCAAGGGGTAGAAAATTGTGCCCCCTGACTCACTAAAGTTGCCCACCCTTTTTTAAAATCTAAGCATCAACACAAAGAAGACTACACTAATAACGCCCTCTTCCACCACCAGCTCCATCACTCTGGTCACATGGAGAGTACTGAGGAGTCTGGATAGGTAAGGTTCTCCTGTGTGTGGAGGCTTTCTACACGATCAGGGATGCTAGGATTCCCAATTGCATGGAGAACATCCATACATAGTAAAGCTCTTCTATTTAGACATGTGAAGAGCATGATGGAACTCGAGACAGAGAGGGGTAGGGTGAAGCTCCTAATTTTTGGCTAATGGTAGGGGCAGCTTTGTCGTTGTACTTCAGATGCTCAGTACCTTGTGCTGATGCACTGTGCAGACCATATTAACCTCCACTTCAGTCACTGGGAAAGACAGTAAGATGAAAGCAGTCTGCACTGTTCACAATTAATTGTACAATGGAATGTTGTTTTGTTTGTTTGTTTTTGAATAGCTTGGTCCAGACATCTTGCACATTTAAAGGTTGAAGGGGATGAAGGGGTGGTTCATATGATTTCACAGGGTTTGCTATCAAAGAAGCAAACAGATTCTTTCTCTGACAATCTTTCATTGTGTTCCAGCACTTCAAGATGGAAGTCCAACTGTCTTATTTAGTAGTTCTGGGGGGGAAAGCACTTACTGCAAAACATTGCTCCATTTTTTTAAAAAATGATCTTAGCTCAACATGACATGTTAAGTGGAAGTACTTGTCATGATATCTGATGGTGATTATATGGTGATCCTTTTCAGCATCACCAGTGGCCTAAGACATATTTGCATGAAGGCTTGGAATAATCCAGGGTCTCCTTCATACTACACAATTAGAAATTGTTGATGTCAGCTTAACTGCCATGGCTGCATCCTATGGAGTCTTGACTAGCTTATTGAGGCACTAGGGCTCCCTGACAGAGAATCCTAAATAGCACTGGAAAGTCCAAGAATCCTACAAACAGCCTGTGGTCTAAAATGTAACTTTCCAAAGCTCTGGTTTTCATAATGAGCTGCTCAGCACCGCTATAGGGCAACAAACTCCAGTCAAATCCTGAAGCTCCCACACTGCAAAATGGAGGAGCTGTGTTGAACCTGTGCAGAATCTTTTCACTCAGCTATAAAAGCAGTACCTTGGAGTCTTCAAAATTCTTCCAGGCATTTTGAACAAAACAAAATGTACCTTCTTTGTACCACTGACTTATTTATAGCCAGAATCAGACATCCTGTAAATAGTCTTTTAAATATGAGCCAAATAGGGAAAAAATCTCACTCAGTGCTATTCTAAAATTAAAACACAGCTTCACCTGAGCCATTTAGATAAGCTTATTTGGCAGGACAGCCTATATATTTTGAGTACAATTCAGAAAACCTCATTTGTGCCTGTGTCCCATTCTATTGCTTTCAGTGTGGAAGACTGTGCTTTTAAAATCTGAATTGCTAATAACAAGCTGTTATATAGCACATAGTTTGAAACAGTTCTTCTATCCTTTTTGGAAGATAGGCTGGTATTATTGGAGAGACTTCTAAGCTGGAAGCATAGTTGTACCTCAGCATGGAAGCAGCTCCATGAGGTACTTGTAATTTATTCTTTTTTCACAAACTAAAACAACAGTAAGTTACATTATGACTATGGTATAATGAGGAATAAGCACTCCTTTTGTGGTGCAACAGTTTCAGTTATGTTTATAGATATAGGGATGTGCAGACTCTGGTGTGTTTTGTACCACAGGGTGGGAGTTTGTAGCATTCTTGTTTTCTAAAAAACCGAATACCATAGCCAATTTGAATAACGAGCAAGTAAAGACATATTTAAAAACTGAAATTGATATGCTATCTACTTTGGAGTGTCTTAGATTTGTAATATTAACTAATTATTGTTAAAAAGTAATTCCTCAAACTCTGATCTACACACAGGAAGAGTGTGTACATGAAAATTCTGCAATCAGGGCTATAATCCTTCCTATGCCAGAAGTGTCTCCCTTCCATACCATCTTAAGATTGTTAAGTTTCTGATGACAAAATGTTCACACTACTCCATTCTGTTGCACATTTGACACATCCCTGGATTCCAATGCAGGACCTTCCTTTCCTGCAGAGATTTGCTGAAATGTGTGAAAGCCAATGTGTTCTGCCCTCACAACCTATCTGAGCAGTGGCTTTCAGCTGAAAGAATGACTTCACAACATCTGACCTGCAATACTGCTCTCAGCTTACACAGCATTGCCCACAGCTTACACAGGACTGACCTCTCTTAGCCTGAAAGAGAAGTGAGATGACACACAGATTAAATTCACCAAACTTGACATCACGTTATCACAAACACTCTCTACTGTGAAAGTGATGACTTGTTAATATGCATCATCTCTTTGTGACAAAATATTTTAGCAAATTGCATGCAGTGGACTAGTTTCAATGGCTTTTAGAAAAAAATATAGGTTAATTCATGGATAATTGGGTTTCATCAGTAGACAGTAGGAGTCATGCTTACCGTGGGGGCACATTGGCATGATATCACAATGGCAGCAATTCTCTGTCCTAAATCTAGTTGTTAGATCCAGCTAGAGTAGACCCATTAAATCAATGAAGATTAGGTGGACCAGCATTTATGTAAGTGTCGTGTATTTTATCAGCCTACCCTAACCTGGATTTAAGCCTCTGATGATATAGAATGCCTGTCTTCATTGTACCCAGATAGTGGGTCAAATGTTCATCCAGCTTGAAGTCAATGTGCTGGACCAATTTTTTTCAGATGGTGCTCTCTAGATGTGTGGGACTGCAACTTCCATTTTTCCCAGCCATTGTAAGCATGCTGAGAATGATGGAACCTGCAGGCCAACACATCAGGAGAACACTAGATAGGGAACTCTGCTCTTGAGACTATGGCCATTTCTGTACTAGACTCCATTAGCACATTGTAGCATTACAGTCCTGGTATTGCCACTTGTGCAATGCCATTCAGTTAGGAACACTCTTTCCACACCGTTCTGCCTTAAGCAGATGAGTAGCAGTATTGCCACTGCTGTTCCTTCCACACTACAGCATCTTTGGTCACTTCCTTGCCTTCCCTTTCCTCCACCCTTCTTACCACTCCTGATTGGGTGTGGGCTTTTTGTTTTATTTTTGAAAGCTGTACTAATGCAGCAGTGTTGAAACGGCATGACATGCCTGAACACTACTGCACTTTTGCCCTATAATGCTTAAAAATGTATTTAAAAAAATAAAAAGTTTTAACTCACAGGAGAAATTTAAAATAACCACAGATAGGTGATAGAAAGTTACCATGTCCTGGGAGTAGCTGAAGGAGGGATAATCTGGGAATACCCTCAGCCCACCCACTGCTGGATCTGCAATAATAAGAAGTGCTATCAAGCACTTTATGCTACCACACTATGATAGCTGATGGGACTGAAGCATTAAAGGGGGCTCTTAATGGATTTTTTCTGGAAATAGAATACGGTGGTTTGACAACACTTGGAGGCAGGATAGCAGCCAAATAGCAATGATGCCATGCAGTAGCATGGCTCCTGGACTGGAAACAACCCACCACTATTGCGCTATAGCAACGTTGTGTGGAAATGGCCTAAGTCTGCTTGAACAAATATAGATTTTACTCCTAATTCAGAATGAAAAAGTTAATTCCACCTATCCCATCAACGTAATACACTAAACTTAAAAGATCAAGGATGGGTTGTGTGAGGCAAGGAGAGAGAGGTTGCCTGTTTTATAGCAACCTTTTCCAAAGAAATTGTATTGTAGTAACTTCTACATGTAAATCTTCACTAATGTTTTTGTATTACAGGCCTGTGAAAGGAACACTCTCACCCAAATGCAAAATATGAGCCCTGTGTCAGGGTTGGCAGGATTTGGCTCCTCTGAGCATGAGCAGAGTGCAATCTGTAAAGCAAAGCTTCGCCACAGCAGAGGGTCCCACTGAAGCAGAAAAGATTCCAGAAGCTCATTAAGTAAGACTTAGAGGCTTGCTTTATTGCCACACTCTAAGATAAGGCTTAGCAAAAACATACTAGCATTCCAGCAATTAGACAAACAGGAATAACAGAAAATAATGCAGAAAAAGCGGGCAGCATCTCCCCTTACAAACAGTATACTGCCAAGAGCATGGCAGGTCCAGCTAGGGTATCTAACTGGCAGCTGGTCAAGGCAAACACCAGCCTTTTTATGCTACCTTGTCACCCTGGAACAAGTGGGGTGACCCAATCAGTGCTCTGGCATGTGGCCTTCTCTAATACACAAGACATAGCCATAAC
Organism: Cyclura pinguis; assembly: GCA_030412105.1. Taxonomy (NCBI): domain Eukaryota; kingdom Metazoa; phylum Chordata; class Lepidosauria; order Squamata; family Iguanidae; genus Cyclura; species Cyclura pinguis. The sequence goes on along the minus strand of CM059600.1, from coordinate 249,922,652 downwards.
AATCCTGCTGGCCTTGCACCTGGCTGTCTGGCCACACGGCCTCTTCTCTCTGCCGTCCACTCATAGGAAAACTTTGCCTGCCCAGCAACAACCTTGACATCTTGTACAATAATATCTACCCACAAAGACAAAGACAGCCAAAAACTAACTGTAACAAGATGCTAGATGGCTTTATAAAGAAATGGGCTGACTGTGTACATTCAAAACATAATAGCTTCAGGCTGACATTTCCAAGTGTGATATTTGTATGTGTCTGTGGCTTTCATTCTAGTCTGCCACTTATTCTTGGTGCAGGTAAAATCTGCTACTTGCTTCTATCACTCTGACTACCTGACAATGGATTCAAATGAAATTTCAAGGTCTTTCTAAACAGCAATAATCTTCAGGTGCTCATTTTCATTGCTTTGAGAAAATGGGAAGGTACGTATTATGACAGATAGCCAAGTGAGGAAAAAAATCAAATAATCAAGTTATCACAGGATGATTGCAATTGGCTGGTGGTTAACATGGCCACCTGTTGCAGTCACATCACTATTCTTCCAAAACTAGAAATGTACAAATATGCTTGTGCATTTTAGGGGAAGGGGTGAAAAATTAAAGGCATGCATGGCCTGCAAGATCTATTGATTTCATTGCATGTTACATGATAATGCTCCAGCACATTGATTGAGAAGGCTGACTGTTTCTATGACATGCTCCTATATATTAGAGGGAAAAAAATAATGAATCAAATTAGTCAATTAATATTGGTCCAGAGCAGCCACAGCACAGGCCACAACTCTATTAAAAATGTGACTTTATTTATTTATTTAACTGGAAGGAGAGTCTGAAAAAAGCTGTGGGCCAACTGTATCAGTAGCAGGACCTACGGTAATAGCATCATGGAGTTGAAAGGGATCCCAAATGTAATCCTGTCTCACTTCTTGCCAGTGCTGAAACCCATAGCTAAAGCATCCCTCAGAAGCTGCAATCCAGACTTTGTGTACAACCTTCCAACAAAGGGGATCCTACCACATTCTGAGGCTGTCTAGTACAATGTTTAGCAGGGATGTCCTTTCTTATACACTGAAGCCCATGAAGCCTCAGAAAACAAATTTGTCCCATCTTCCACATCACATCCCTTCAACTATTTAAAAAGGGTATCATGTTAACTCTCAATCTTCCCTTTTCCTGGCTAAACATTCCCAGTTCCCTCCATATGCCTTCATAGATATGCTTTCCAGACCTTCTACTTTAGCAGTTGCCATTTAAAGCAGGGTTAGGTGAGCAGTTGTCCCCCAAGTGTGGCTGGGTATGAGTTGATTCAGGCCAATGAGAGTTGTAGCTGAGCATGGGGCTACATGCTCCTCACTCCTGCAGTGATACCTGGAGGAACCACGAATTTCTTCCTTTATTTATGCTACAGAAATTAAAATTTGAGGGATAGTTTTGGTCAGCGGGAGATTGCGGGGCATGAAGAAGTCGGAGACCACTTTTCCTAATTGTGGATTAAAGGGAAACTGGGTTGGGGAAGAAAATGATTGGAGCCCTCACAAACATGTGTCAAAGCTCCTGTTGTATAGTAGCGTCAGATGGCAATTGTTCTTCTTACTCTTAGTTTGTTTTGTTTTCATTAAAGATTCCCTTCTCCTTAAAAGACTAGTGGAACAACTGATTCCAGACGCCTCTTTTTTTAACTTCTGCGTATCTCAAAGCAAAGCAAAGTAAAGAACAGTTCATCCCTGCCCAGTAATTCCAGGTTTCTTTCTGTGCCTTCTTTGCCATGAAGTTGACAAAGCCTTTAAGGTTACCTGAAAGTTGTGAATCCAAAACAGAATGAGTACAGACATTTTTTGCCCAGCATGGGTCCAATGGTGGATGAGATGAAGACTCAGTTTCAGAGTGACTGCAATTGCAGTCAGCCCTAGCCAGCATAACCAATGGTAAAACACTGGGAACTGTATTCCAACCTCATCTGGAAAACCATACAGTTTCCACCCCTACCTTAGAGCAATGAAAAATTAGGTGAAGGTGAATTGTTGAAGTCTGGACATTTCTAGTCATTTTTCTGTGCTGCTAGAGTCAGGGTAGGATTCAGAGAGCCTTAAAGAAAAAGGATGGGGGACATTCTTTGTGCAAGTAGGCATTCTTTGTGCAAGTAGACCAGATTTAGGCCATTTCCACCCGACGTTTTATAGTGCTATTATTCCACTTCCAACATCTTATGGGATCCTAGGGTTTGCAGTTTAGGGAGAGGCATTTAGTATTCTCAGCCAGGAAGCTCTTTGGCCTCACTAAACTACAAACCCCAGGATTCCACAGGATGCTGAAAATGGAATAATAGCATTATAACAGTCTAGGGCAGAAATGGTCTTAAATTACAATAACAACATTTTTTTTCAGACCAGCAAACCACTATTTTTTAAATATCTCTAATTCCAAATAAGTCCAACTACTTGGAGCACCTTCTTGAGGCCAGATCTTATGGCGGTGATCTAGTTTCTGTAGAATTATAAACAAATTGTTGTCTAGCCTGCTTCAAAAAAAAATCAAACTGAGGGGGATATACTTTCATGAAATGTGAAAAGTAACATTCTAAAGCTTCTTCTGCAAGCTTAGTAATTTGAAAACAACATGCATGTAAGAGGGGAAAAAACACCCTGCAGGTAGTCATCATTTCGTCCTGCTCTCTGCCTATTTTCTTATCTTGTAACAGCAAAACATCCTATTTGCAACTGTCATCTTTCTCCTCTTTTAATCGAGACAACTATATTGTATGACCCTACATGTCATTATCAGAACTAAATTGAAGTGCCCCCTGGGATTTTGGGGGAGTGAGGTGGGGGCTGGCTTGAAACCTTGGATTGACAATGGAAAATAAAAGAAATGCCAACTTTTGACTGAGAAAGGCTAGATCTAAATTAAGGTCGGAGATGGGGAGCTAGAATGGGAACTTAGTATGGTTTTATCTCCTGCTTCCTGAAGCTGGGAAAGGGGAGAAGGCATGAAGTGTTATCAATAGGAACTTGCAGAGCACAGCTGAACCCCTACCCAACTGAAGCTGTGCAGAGTGTATAGATACTGGTTGACTGCACAGCCAGCTTTGGTCTGCTTTCTCCTTCCCTGCATGGGGAAGCAGGGATGTGGAAAGAATTCGAGGAGGGAATCCCTGCTATCCATACCAGCAATTAAAAGTGGTGGTAACTCTCTTCACACCAGCATCGACATGCTGTTCACTGATGGTTGTTTGCATGTTTCCAAATTTTCTGGGGGGGGGCTTTGTTGTTTCTCTTTTCTTTTCTTTTCTTTTCTTTTCTTTTCTTTTCTTTTCTTTTCTTTTCTTTTCTTTTCTTTTCTTTCTTGTTTTTCCTTTCCTTTTCCTTTTCCTTTTCCTTTTCCTTTCTTTTCTTTTCTTTTTTGTTTGCTACACTCACTCTTTTCTGTATGACCCTAAGCTGTAGCTATTCTCTCTTCCTTCTCCTTTAGAGCAAGTATTTATATATTTTGCAAAGAAGGCTAGGCTTATTTCTTCCTTCAATACATGGGGTGGGCAGGAGAATGGAACTGGCTGTTGTTCAGCTTCTGCCTTGCCAATCTTATTACTCTGATTACTCTGCTTGAGAGAGCTAACATTTCTCAACATAGATGCAGGACTGGGGAGACATCCACAGGCCAGATAGGAAATTGTCATAAGCCAGAGAGGGAACAGTGTGATCCTTCAGAATGTATTGATTTCAATTGCCATCAGCCCTTCACAAGCAGAGTCAGTGGTGATGAATGCTGGGAGATGCAGTCTAACAAGACCTGGAAGGCTGCATGATTCACATCCCTTATATAGATCAGATCCTGGAAGATCACAGGGGGGAGTCTTGCAGAATCTAGAGTTTATTGCCTTTCTAGACCACAGTGCTGCTTATGTGGTAGAATATGATTTTACTAATAGGATGAGAAAAGTGCTGGTTAGAGGGCAGTTCTGCCTGTTTTCCTGATTTATTGATACTTTGTCAGAAAACCATGATGGAATCAAGGACTTCTTTATTTTTAAAAAACAGATAGATTATGATCCTTCTCTCACAAAGACTGTTTAAAACAAATTAGAACTTACAGAAAGAGTCTCACTGCTGTATACCAGTGAAAAAACATCATAGGAATGAAGCAGAATATGTCTAACAAAAGTTACCAGAGATTAGAAGAAATCATCAAGTGTCATTGGGTGATGTATGGAATACAGGAGGCCTGCATAGAGTTCCTAGCCCTCTTAGCTCAGTTTTTAGATGGCAAATAGGGTTGAGGGAAGAGAGTTTTCATTGAAATTGAGGTGGGAGTGGGGACTCATGCATTGGAGCAGGTGAATTTTATTAACCTCTCTCTACTTTTCTCTCCATACCTTAAGGACAGCTACATATACTGAATTTCCCTTAGTAAATGGTTTTGCTACCACAGCTAAAAAAGACCTTCCCCAAACCTCTTACCACGGTTAAGAATCAGATACACAGCACAGACTCCTCAGCTGATGTGAAAGGAGAGTTACAAATGGAAGAAAATACTCCCTTTGTTACCGCAGTTTCTAGCCTGAGCTTGTGGGATATTAGATATCATTTGATATCAACAATTTGGCCTTCTTTACCCATTCCTCTCCACGTGCTTGCGAGGCCCCCGGACAAGCAGGCACACAGGCATGGCCGAAAATAGCCGAACCATTCAAACCCCAATCCAGGCAGGCCAGTCATTGCCGAATGCAGCTTCAGGAGACCTCAAGGCAAGTACCACATTATGTATGCACGCTACTTACAAAAGATCCCCTGCCCCAAGCAGGCAGCTTGATGAGCAGACTATACAACTCTCAAGCACTCCACGTTTGCATACTGGCCACTCTATTGACAACTCTGTCATAACTCAATCATGCAAAGTATTGACCTTTTAGAGGCTTTGTCTCCAGCCCAAAACTCATTGTTATCCCCAAGAACGGACTAGCCTGCGGCCACAATTTTCCCTATAAGAACCCCTGACTTTGAGCATCTCGGTGGATCGCTCGTGACTTGCCTCCCGACTTGCCATCTCTCCATTTAACGAGCCTCCCCTCAGCCCCACGTGCTGAGAATCCATGACCCCCAGCTTCTTTGCTATTCAGGACAGGTATAGTATTTTCCATACCAAACCTCCTCTCAAAATCCCTCTATCCAACTCCTACCTTTTATTTCTATAGTTCTTCATGTGAGTGTGTTGGATACACGTGTTTGACTGTATTTTAATAAAACAATTATTAATTTCAACATCTGCCCCATCCTTGACTCGGCCTGATCCCATAGACATAGGGTTCAAGATCTCGCTATGTTACCCTGCCTCGCGCATTGCAAACTGGTGCTCTTTGCTAATTCCCTCCCCATTGTTGTGAGCACAATTAGGTGTCCCTCCCGGGACCCCCAGAAATCAGGGTAACACCTTAGCATGTTTAGAATCTAGTCAGCATGGGATGGGCAAGTTTGAGAAGTCTGGGGACCATTTTCTAACCCCTGGCATCTCTAGGGAACCATATCAGGCCCTCCATATGAACCCAGAAGTGACAGGAAGGCCACTTCTGGTTTTAATTTTTTTTTTTTTTTTAGGTTTTCTGCTAGAACAAGATGGAAGCACACCTTGTTGAGAACTTCTGCTTCTGCATGCTTCCAAAATCTTGCTCTTGAGGAAAAAGGTATATAGTATAATTGGTTCAGGTAAGGCCTGAGGAGGAGGCAAAAAAAGACCACTCCCACCACAGAAGTTTAAGATCTCCATAGTAACACCAGTGTTGAGTTCAAACAGCTGACTTACTTTGAAGGTTTTTTTCCAAATTGGCTGGATTCAAAGAAGGGATGATGACACTGAGCCAGCATGGTGTAGTGCTTTGAGTGTCAAACTAGGACACTGAGAGACCAGAGTTCAAATCCCCACTCAGCCATGAGAAGTCACACTCTCTCAGCCTCAGAGGAAGGCAACCCCCGTGACTAAAGAAAACCCCATGATAAGTTTACCTTAGGATTGTCATGAGCTGGAAATGACTTGAAAGCATACAAGAACTATGCCACTGGAATATATATAGTATACATATACATACAACAAGATCTGCTATTGGGAAGAACGAAGCACACCCTCTGCTGCCATTTCCCTATGTTGAAGGACACAGTTGGATGTGTATGACACACATAGACACAATCGCAAGCACTAAGCTAGCCTCTTGGTCTCAGGCATAGGGGAAGATGCTGTTTCATCCTCACTCTTGAAAAAAACATTGAACATTCAGTCCAATCAACTCCTGTGTGTGATATGAGGGACACCATCTTGTTCATTCCCTCAGGCAGCAAGGTGGACTGGGCCTCCATAGTGTACCTTACTCACAAATCCACACTCCAAAGGAAAGCTACATTTCTTTCCCCCACCCTCACCCTACTTTAACCAATATCACAGGGAATCTTAAATCATCTGTCATTGCTGACTGGCAAGATAATGGTTCCATGTTCGTAAAGAGAATGACACAAATGATGTGTTGTGAAGTAATAACCTGAAATTGTTTAACGGTTAGTTGAAAAATGGCACTAATGCCTCATGTAACAAACCCAATATGACAGAAAAGTAAATGTTAGCACACTGGTGCTTTGCAAGCTATTTAAGGAGTCCCCCTCACCCTTGGTAGCCTGTAGGATTTCATCAGATAATTTCTGTTTCTAATCAATAGACAACCCTCTGTTGTATCTCAGATGAGTATCATTTTGCTTGGTAAATACAGTTTTATCTGCAGAGGCAAAACAAAATCTGTCAGTTAAATTAGCATTAAGTGGCATTCAGGTTTATCTGAGCACATGGAGAATTTTGATTGAACTTCATCACCCCTAGCCCCAAATTCCCTGCACAAAGTCTGTGAATGCAGACACTTTAACAGCAATTCTGAGAAATGTCCATCTTCCAGGAGGATGGACCATACAGGTTGGACCTCATACAAATAGGCCATATGCAAATGCAAGTCTTGTATATGTGGAGGTTAGGATGAAGGATGAAGATCTCCAAGAGAGGCTAATGGACCATTCTGGCATAGTTATGTATTTATTCATTAAAATACTAGAAAATGACAGACAAGTTTAAGTTTCCTGTTACAACTAACTAACCAATACATAACTTGGAGGGTAGCCATCTCTGCAACAGAGCTTTTGCAGCATCCATCCATCCATCCATCCATCCATCCATCCATCCATCCGCAATAGAACCTGTGCAACATCGATCCATCCATCCATCCATCCATCCACCCATCCAATTTATGTGTATATCTGAATGTTATACACACAGAAATATGATTAGTTGATTGGTCAACACAAACAGATTTTTAAAAAGAAGCAAAAGGACTTGCACCTTTAGCATATGTGGAATATGGAGGTCCAATTATTCTTAAAGAACAGTTATGCAGTGTGTAGCATGAGTATATTCATGGGAGATATAGGTGGTCTTGAAGAGCAAGCACCTAAGATTCTGAAAAGGTGAGGGAAGAGACTGAACCATCCTTGAGTTCTAAGAATGGTATCCTTTGAGAACAGAGGTACCAGGCTACATCCCTATTTATAGTTTTAGGATCAAAATATCCACAAATGAAGCCGAGCTTATCCTACCTTGTGTTTTATTTCACTCAACAAACCCATGAACTGTAGTGCCAGCAGAGGCAATAATTGTAGACTGTGCAAATGTTATGCAAAGTGAAGCAACTGCCTCAGAAGTTCCGGCTGTTTTTCTTCAGTGCTCCCATTTTGTTGGCGGCTATTGTTTTGAAAACCTCAAAGCTGCTTCTGTCTGATTTAGTGAAGGATCCATTTCAACTGCCAGCGTTGAACAAAATTCAACTGTCAGTGAAGTAAGATGGTCTACATGTAATGGCACAGAAATGCTATCTTATCCTATGCCATAGGCAGAGTTTAATTAAAAAAAAAACACTACCCTTCCTAGTTACAGGGTTCTCGAAGCTAAAGTCCCCCCCAAATTACCTTCCTCAAGCTCTGTCTCTAGGCAGCAACAATTCTTGTGACAACCCTGCAACCAGGCTAAAGATCTGGCAGTAGCCATTTATTTCAACACCTCTAGACTAGGAGCTGATGCTCTCCAATGTGGCAAGTCCTAGCTAGGCCTGTATAAAGAATGGAAGAATGGTTATAAAGTATTACAAGTGTTCAAAGATTCAGTAGTATCCAAAGGAGGACCTGCTTATGTAGAATCCTGACTATCAAGTCTGTCTGGGGCTTAATGAAATTTGCTAACCAGAGAAGCTAGATCCCACTGTAACTGAGTAATTCTTCCACTTTCTGATATTCTCTTCTGAGGCAAGGTAATGGAGTATATGATGGAATCCCAGCTCCAGGGCTTACTGGATGGCACAGATGATCTAGAACAAGGTAGACAAAGTGTTTTTGTTTTGTTTTGTTGGTCCTCTGTCCCTTCAGATTTCATGAACTGCTCATGTGCTGGAAGGAAGGAAGGAAGGAAGGAAGGAAGGAAGGAAGGAAGGAAGGAAGGAAGGAAGGAAGGAAGGAAGGAAGGAAGGGAATGAGCTTAGGACGAAAGACCCAACTTTCTATTAGCTTAATGCCACCCCTTGTATTATTTAACATTTAAAATACTATTTTTATTTTCAAAATTAAAATCAGACTTCTAGATACTCCCATGTTTTGTTTTGTTTTTGGCAGACCTGGAGGGTAGAAGGGACAGACAATTGGCCTTTGGACTCACTGCAGTTTGGATTCACCTTTGATTTAGATCCATTTCAGTCAGGCTTCAAACCCGGTTACAGGTCAGAGGAAGATTTAGGCACCTTTCTATACCACCTACATTGGGATCCGGACATGGGGAAATGTGTTTCCGTTGATTCTTCTGGGCCTGCCAGTGGCTTACAAGACCATCAGCCGTGGGAGCCTTCTGGGCTGCCTCTCTGAATTGGAACTTGGAGGGGTTGTTTTAGGACAGCTCTGATTCTTCTTGAAGTGCAAGCTCAGAAGGTGGTACTGGGGGATTCCTATTCAGTGCCATGGCCATTGACCTATGGGTTCTTCAGGGCTCAGTTTTGATCTCTGTGCTGCTTAACATAAAGGTGAAATTGTTTAGAGAGGCTGTTCAGAATCTGGGAACAACATTGATGACACGGAACTCTAATTTTCTTTTCCATCTAATTCCAGGAAAATTGTTTTAGTTCTAAACTGTCTGGCATCAGTAATGGAATGAATGATGGCAAACAGATTGAAACCTATCTGGACAAGACAGGGGTGCTCCAAGGTCAATAAAAAGGCAGATCGGGGAAAAGGGATTTAGCCTGTGCTGGATTGGATTACACTGCCCCTGAAGCCCCAGGTTTTGTATTTTGGACGTACTCCTGGATTCACCCCTGAGCCTGGATGTTTGACATCTATGGTGGCTGGGAATGTATTTGTGCCGTTATAGGTAGTGTGACAACTGTAATGATTCCTGGGGATGTCTGATCTGGCCATGGAGATGCGTGCCTCAGTTACAATCTCTTTGGATTACTGTAACACATTCTACCTGGGGCTACCATTGTAAAGTGTTCAGAAATATCAGCTGGCCCAAAAACCTCCAGCGAGACTATTTTCTGCTGCTCCAGAGACCAGAACAAGGAGCAATGGATTCAAGCTGTGGGAAAGGAGATTCCACCTGAACCTCAGGAAGAACTTCCTGACGGTCAGGGCTGTCCGGCAGTGGAATATGCTGCCTCGGAGTGTGGTGGAATCTCCTTCTTTGGAGGTTTTTAAGCAGAGGCTGGATGGCCATCTGTCGGGAGTGCTTTGAGGGTGTTCCTGCATGGCAGGGGGTTGGACTGGATGGCCCGTGTGGTCTCTTCCAACTCTACATTTCTGTGATTCTGTGATTCTGTGATAAGAAAACAAGTCTGTTGTAACAACAGCTCTACTGTGAGTCTGTATCCAGGGCAGGCATGCAGGTTGTTGTTGTTCTGATAATGATGATGATGATGATGATGATGATGATGATGATGATGATGGAGGAGGAGGAGGAGGTAGTTATCCACCTCTCGCCAAGGCTCAAGGTGAGGTACAACACAGATACAATTAGAAACAAATTATACCCAAATACATTAAAATACAAAACCATTTAAATATCTTATAATTAAAATATATCATAATTAAAAATACAGTTAGAATTAATACAATTAAAAATACTATGAAAAGTATAATTAAAAATAGACTGGGTAGGCCTACCAGAAGAAGTTTATGATCCACACTGCTTGGGTTCAGGTTATTCAAGGACCATAATCTCCCACACATTTCTGGTTGGGCCCACAGGTCTTTGGAAGAGACCCTTCTCTTAACTCCATTGGCCTGATTCATGGTCCTAGGTCATATTGGCATGGGAAGTTTAACCATTTTCCATACATTATACACATGTAACTTCCAAGGCATCCAAACCCTAAACAAGCTAGGGTTAGGTTACATATGGTCAACTAAAATTCCATTGGTTTCATTTCAATTGATTCCAGGTCAAGATCCTATGGGATTGTTCAACTGAGGAATTAGTGGAACACGAGGGACTGATTCCCCCATCCTCCCTACAGTCACATGTCTGCCCTCAAAATCAGCTCTAGAGGACTAGGAAGACCTCCAGAGAAAGTTTCAGGTGATACTAGGATTGCTAAAGGCAAGAGAGATGAATTAAGACTTATTTTTGCTAGCTTAAGGCTTCTAACATGAAGTTGGATTTGAGCTTCACTGCAGACTGAAGTCATGTCACAAGTTCTAAATCACTCGACTTATCAAGAGAAGAAGAAAAGAAGTATAGCACCTGCTACACATCTGTCATCCACAGCTGGCTCCAGCTAGAGTGATACCAAAATCAATGGAGCTTTCACAACAGGCTTGGCCAGACCATTAGTTTCTTGCTGTAGGATGTGATTACAGTCACAAACAGATGAATGAGCTTAACAAGGATTGCCTTTTAACTGAGCAAACTCCCTGTACTTTACAGCTAATGGAACAGGTTTTTATCTTGCAGGCATGGGCATTAATCAGCAATCTGTCTGCTGACATCACTGGCATTTCACTGACTAAACTGGTGCAAATGAGATTAGACTCCATTTTCATATCTGTGGGCCATTTGGCTGCCATTTTGTAGTTTATTCTGCATCTTCTGCCCAACAAAATGTCTTTCGGGGACTGTACTATGCTGGAAATAAGCAGCATTTGTTTTATAGTATGAGGGACAAAGTTTCTTATTTTTTGAAAACTAAAGGAATACACCAAAGATATTTTGCCTTATTCTGAAAATAGACACCAGTAGTTTGGGAAGCACCAGGCAGCAGAGGCTAGTGAATAACCTATCTAGCCACCTAAGCTGTTTCTATGGATTAAGTCATTACAAAGTTTATTACTAGAGGGCATTGGACTTAGCATATTCGCTTGGCACCGGAAGTTTCTTGTGTCTTTTTTGTTCATTTGTAAGGCCATTTCCGCACTACTCTGTTATAGCGGTCTTATTCCACTTTCAACATCCTATGGAATCTCGGGGTTTGCATTTAGGGAGAGGCCTTTAGAATTCTCAGCCAGAGAGCTCTTTGGCCTCAGTAAACTACAAACCCCAGAATTCCACAGGATGTTGAAAGTGGAATAGTAGTACTATAAATGTGTAGTGCAGAAAGGCCTTAAGACAATAAAGTTCTTCCTGGCTGTCAAGGCAATGTCTAACAAAGTAAAACTTGGGGGTGGGGGGTGGGGAATCCCTATCTCACTCCTTGCTTTGCTAGCAATATGTTCAAAAGCAAAATTCAAAAGAACACTGTTCTTTTTCTTTACTAATCAGCTGGCAATTTTATACAGAACTTGCAAAAGCTGCTTTTTAAAATAGTTAACAGAATCCCACCAACCACTGATGGCATCATTCTGGGAGCAGCAGTCTAAACTATACTTTTTCCAAACTCTGTTGGGAAGTTAAAAGTATACATATACTCTTAAAAACCCAGTGCCAAGATTCTTTTCATTTCCAGTAGTTTTGCTTTCTGTTTCAAATCTCTTTTCTTTCTATTGCTCTGAACAGAGTGACTGAATATTTTAGCATACCATTCTGTGCAATCTGTTTTCTGTCTCTATCGAACCCACATGCACAATATTTGCCTTCGCCACTTGCAGCTCCATTTTGTAGCGCCAAGTAATATTGTATATTTGACTGAATTCTATCTTCCCCATTATTTTCCTGAGAAATACAATTTAGCATGCATTTCATCCCTCCCCAAATCTTCCATTTCAAAAGGCAGGGGTTAAATATAAGCTTCTTTTCCCATGTCAATGAAATATTCAAATTGGTACCATCTTTACCACTGGAGCAGCACTCTTGCTGTGATTACTGAATCACTGTGGGCTGAGCTGATGGCTAATTCCAGCTTAAGCATCATCTCTAAACCGAAAAGCCAGATGAAAGATATAAAGCCTCAAGATAGTCTGGACTCTTTTCGGTGTTTACACTTTCCAGGCACCTTTTGCTCCAGATAGGACATTGTTTCAACTGTTTCCCTTCTCCATTTCCTGAAGATAAGTGGATTATATTTTTTTTCCCCTCTTCTATTCCCCTCCAACACAAACAAGCATTTCAAACTACAGATTCTTTGCCAGTCTGCTCAAAAGTAAGCTTTTCTTAAGCAACATTGGACTTCCATTTAGGTAAATGGATTGTGTCCTTAAACTTCCCTGCCTAATTCATAATATCTAAATAGCAATAAAATATGTTTCCTCATAACAGAGAAAACTGTAAGCAGGTGACCCATGTGCCAAGTGGCAGCGGTAGGTGGTGGCTCCCATGTGAATGGGGGTTGAATCCACTCTGTGTTTTAGTCCAAACTTTAAGGGAGCTACTGAACTTTGCGATAGAGCCTGGAAGTGTTGTTACCCTGCTTGCTGGGGGTCCCTTAGGGAATTCCCAATGCCTATCAAAATTATCACTTGTGGGGAAAATTAGCTCTGAACACTGCTGTAGCAGTGCAAAAAGGGTAATTAAGGATCTTGAGCCCGGCTTTATGGAGTTGGATCACAGAGAATCAGGCTAACTGTTGAAACTTATGGTTTTTATTAAATGAAAATGTTCACACGCACCAGCACACTCACACACGCACACAAGGCCTAATGTGAAAGAAAAGAGGTGAAAAATGGATAGAGGATACAGCAAGGAATTGTAGAGGGGTGATACTGCACCTATCCTGAAGTCCTTCATCCGGGAAACAGCAAGCAAAATGGAACTCAGCAAAGAAACAGCTGAGGGGATTACTCAACTAACAGAGTTATGGTCTGCTAGCATGGCAGGGAGTTCTCCAGAGAAATTCTCAAAAATTAGGACTACTTGTAAGGGCAAAATGTACCTCGAGGGCAAATCCTCTCCTTGGGAGGACAATAGTCATAGCAAAAGGAAAGATTGTTCATCAAAGGCAACTTAGTTTGCATGATAGATTTATGATGTGTTGCCAATGTTTCAGGATCTTCGGTTGCAATGATTGTAGTGTAAATTTATGTAGATAGGCCTCACCTCATAGGATTTTTCCGGAGTCACAGGCGCTCAACCTGGGGAAAACATGCTAATTCCCTCAAGTTGGCTCCTCTTTGGCTGAGGACCCTTTGTTTTTCTGAGTTTGCACAGCTTGAGGTCTCCTTGGGCTACGTGACTGGGGATTTTTCTGGTCTGAACCTAGTTCTCGGTTGTTTGACTGTTTTTGCCCATGTACCCATCTGGGCAACTTCCCTGGCGTGGTGAGCATATTTGATATCACAATTGTAATCCCTGGGATAGGGTGTGCCAGTGAGGTAGCAGTGTGGCTAGCAGAGTAGCCCTAGTAACAGAGGATGATGTAATCAGATCGGCTCTCTGACTGAGAAGAACCCAGCCTTAGCCAGAGAGAATGGCTGTGTGGGGAGACAACTGATAGCATATATATACTGGTAGTGGAGGTTAGAATCTGTCAATCCTTTGGTGAGTTACATAGAGAAACATCAGAGAGTCCAGTAAACCAAAAAAGAGTTTTCTGGGAGAGGGTTAGCTTCTCCGAGACCTCGTGTGGGGCAGAGAAGTAACCAAGCCACCTCTGAAAGGGTGAGAGAGTAGAACCCTGAGTGGGGAAACAGGCCTTTGTGCCAGCAGAGCCACAGGGGGGTGTGTGAAAGCTCTACTGAGGAAACACCGAGTTGTTTTGAAGACAATAGTTAAATATATGTTAGAAAGTGTTATTTTATTTGAATCTTTCTGAATGCTCGATACCTTTTCGTTTGTGCATTCCTTTAATAAGGATTGCATTCTATTTTTCCATAACTACAGCCTCAATAGAGTGTTTTCTCCAGTTTTATTTTAATAACATGCTAACACAGGTTATCCATTCTTTTTTGGAGTAACTATTAATAAGCTTTGCCCTTTTCCACAAAGGTTGTGGATTTTAGGGAAAGCAGGGTTGTTATTAAGTTTGGGGAGGTAGCCAGGATGTGATAATAATATTAAAAGGGGCACTGCTACCCCAGTGAGGGGGAAAGAAAGCAGGCCTGGTTTGTCTGTGCCCTGGGATAGTCCAAGCAAGCTTTGCCAAGCAAACCTTCCTTTCCTGTTGTACCCTCTCCCTATACAACACAACACACACCACCCATCCTTCCATGATAAATCTATTTTGTGGTACAGTTCAGCTCTTTGGATAGCTCCTTTAAAGTTCAGACTTAAATTCAGATAGGATTCAGCAGTCCACTGGCATTGAAGCCACTGGTTACCACTGTTGGTAACTGTTGGCTTTGGTTTTAAATGCTGATGGCTCTTTCAAAGCCCCTCCTGCTCTCCTTTCTATGGCATATTTGTACCAGGCAGCCTTTTCAGCAGAGAATGCATTCAAATCAAGGAGTGCTCTCTGACAACCTTTTATACAGACAATTGTCCTCTTCAAAGTAGAACAGATGGGCATCCTATTATGGGTGGAGCTGGGCATCGCTGATGGAGAATGCTTTGAACCACAACCAACCACAGTTGGTAAGATCTTTGGTAGCATTTTCGCAGGTAGGCTGCAATCCTGTTGGTGACATACATATTATTTCACTGTATGTTGCTTTTCTAGCCATTGAGGAAAGAAGTGTCCTGTACCTCCCTGTGCAAAATTCCCCCTACCCAGGACAAATGCAGTTTGACCACCAGTCAGTGATCATGATATGGCCTCCCAGGCACCGTCCAGCTGCAGACACAAAGAAAGGGAAGAGAACAGCTGTCAACCTCTTGGACCTCCAGAGTGCTTGCTGAAGATTCTCACCTGTTCCTTTTTTACCATCTGTGCGACAGTAGCCAGATGGTGCGAGGGAGCCTCCTTCCCTTTCCCCACCACTGATCTTCCATGAAAATGTATCTCATCACCAACAAGCTGCATGGCACAGCTAGAAGCCTATCAGCACAGCAGAACCCCCAGCAAAACGGTAGAGATGTATGCTCTGCCAGTACCCAGAAAGGACCTTGGCCTGAAAGCGTTTGAAACTAATCTAAGTGAACAGCAGAGAGGCAATGTTCAAGCTGTCAGAGAAGGAAAGAGGTTTCTATACTTACTTTATAATGACTACGCAGGCATGGTGGAGTGGCTGGAACCTCAGTATGTGACAACAATTTACCATGAAGAGGGGGAAAAAAGAACAGAATAGTGTAACAGTTTCATGCTACCAAGATTTCCTCATTTTGATTTTGCATAATGGATTCAGATAACAAGGGCCATGACAGCCAGCATGGTGCGGACGTTTGAGCATTTGGCTACAATCTGGAGACCAGGGTTCAATTTCCCTCTCAGCCATGGAAATCCACTGGATGTTTGTGGGCATGTCACACACTCTGAGCCCCAGAAAACCCTGTAATAGATTTATCTTGGTGTTGCCATAATTTGATTTGAAGGTGCACAACAACAGCAATAACAACAACAGGGCCATAGTTTCTGGCAATAATCAAGCGAGTGAATGAATTATTGACAGTGGATTCTGTTTAGATCCAGAGAAGGTATCTAACATAATTTTCAAATTATGTTGGCTTGCTATGTGTATCAGCTGTAATTCATGAGGAAGAGGGGGTAAGTTGCAGTCTGTCAACACCTGCAGTCCAACAACATCTGGAAGACCCTCTGTTCCCTTTCTCTAGGTTTGAGATTGTGGGATCTCACTGGTGAACAGGGATGTTAATCTTCATTTATTTCACTCTTACATGCAAAAACAAAATATTTCAAGTGTTTTCTTTTTATCCAGCAGGAAGAAAACACTTGAAATATTTTGTTCTTGCATGTAAGAGTTGAGTTTTTCTGTACCCATTTTAGTGACTTTTTTTTTCACACATTGTGACTTTTTGACAAGAATTTCACAACTTTTAGCATAAAATATATTTTTACTCCAAAAGATTGTTCTCTGCAGAAAGAAAATGGCTGGCATCATGTATTGCAAGTATGGACTCATTACCTAGAGTTACAGTTCCATAAATGTTTGCATATTCACTAATATTACAGTTTCACAATTGTGGCACTACCACCACAGTTGTCAATGCCAATCCCCAAACCTACCTTAACAACCAAAAGGTACACTGAGTGATAGAGGTGTGTTCTGCTGGTAATTGGGGTAAAACAGGATGGTCTTACCTGGTCCTCTTGCCAGAAAGTGGGGCTGTGATGAGGAATTGCAACAAGGGTCATTCTTCTGATTGTGGCAGCTTCACTCATTGGCAGGAGAGGGCTGGAAACATCATCCCGTTGTGCCTTGATTTCCAGTAGAACAGACCTCCATCACTCAGTGTGGTTTCTGGTTATTAAGGTAGGTTTGGGGGCAGGACAGGTCAGGAGATATTATTTGGTTACATATTTATAACTTGTAGGCAATGTAGAATAGGAGACAAAGTTTTTTTGTGTGAAATGAACTCAAAATGAAACAGAGATTCCCCCCAACAAAAAAACACTAATCTTTTCACTCTCATTCCAGAATGAAAAATCTTGGAGTGGTTGATAAACTTTTCAATGCAGTTGACACTACTTTTCATTGAAGACAAGAACATTTGTCAGTACTCTTTACATCCCTCTTAAGAAGTGAGAAGACTGACTAGTGTGGGAAAGAGAGGGGATCCAGTTTTGTTGCCCCTCAGGAAATGGGTTAACAGTATGGATGAGATGGTTTGGAGGGGAGAGAATGCCTTAGTGTCTCTTATCTGACAAATGAGTTCAGCATTGCCAGTTTCAATGGAGTCATGTACTTATTCCTGTTGAAGGCCTCTTCACTTAAATTTCCTTATTATCTTCAGGGTTACCTTGTATTATTTCATCCAAAGAAGGTTTTCCGTGACAAATGACTTCTATCACTCACTACCCACGCGGAGGCCCATTTTCAGCAAACAGAATGAAAGTGATGCAAGGCCTCATTTCTTCATAAAATGGCCCCTTTTTATTTCCCTGTTTTTAATTACATGGAGTACAGAGCAAACGAAAGGAGGCAGAGATGGAGAAAGGGAGGATAGAAAGGCCTGCTAAATTTTCCTGTCTCAGCCGAAGTTTTCTTAATGCTTTGGAGTTTCCTGAGTGGTGGTGAGAGAAATCTTTCGGAAATTCAGAAATGAAGATTCTGCCTGTGTTCACTAAGGTGCAGAGCAAAGTGGGAGATGCTTTTGTGTGTGATTATATCGTGTGTGAAAGGGGCTTTTGGAACAGCTCCTCGCACTAAGGCCTGTAAATTATTGATGTGCCTTATGTCACTGTATATTATGGAAATAAACCTAGCTCAGCCTGCATTTTCATTAAAACTGTAAATAGTTAAAAATGGGGGTAAAAATGTAGAGCTGGTTTAGAGGAAAAAGCGAAAGAGAGAGAGTTTGCTTTTTTTTAAAAAAAACAGATAAATAAGTTTGGTAGGCATCGTAGCAGCTTGCAGTTCAACCACTTCATTGGTAGTGATTTAAAAGATCTGAATGCTGCATGGAGTGATGAATTATGCATGCTTCATTTATTAGCTTGGGTGACCCTATGTACAGCTATGCTTGACAAAAAAATGAAGGTAATTTTTGGTTCCTTTTCTTTTTCCCCTCTGGGTACAAACAGCAGTTGGGTTGTATGTGTGCTCATAAGCCTACACCCACCCATATTTATGCTAAGGTCAATTTCATCTAATATCAGTTTTCATGCACAGCAGTGGGACTACTTCCTTGAGCGCTTGGAGGTTGCAGGGGCAGTCTTTGACAGAGTCAGTTTCCTGTAAGGAGTCTGCACCAAAGGCAGTTGTTGTTGTAGTAGTAGTAGTAGTAGTAGTTTTTTTGGGGGGGGGCAAGTTAACGTATGCTCAGCTAAAAATATACTTATTAAATGTGCTAGTAAACAAAGAAGCACCAAGATGCACAGTTCTGGCCTCAACAGTATCTGACATACCCCCCAAATTTTGAAAAAAACCCCCACATTTATTTGTGGAATTCGTGCCCTTTATTATTTAGCTTCATAGGCACCTCAGTGTAGCTTACAATATGGATACAGGGTATATAACAGGAGCTCTGAAATACAATTCTCAGAGGCTGGATTTCCCCCTGCAGTTTTCTGTTGGTTAGATGACACTCGGGGCATGGCCATGGCATCTGACGTCATCAAGGCCTAGAAAATCTCCATTTGGAGATTCTCCACTGGGCAAGGTACCCAGGTATCCTTCCCCTCCCCTTCATCACAGGGAGGGGAGGAGAGAATCACTCTCAGTAACAGCTAAGAATCTGGAAGGGAATTCTTTCTCTCTCCCATCACTGATTGGAGGTAAGGAGGGGCATGGCTATCTTGGGAAACTCCAAAGAATCTGATCGGGATCTCAGAGGTTCAGCCCCAGAGGCTGAGATTTTCTACCCTTGATCAAAGTGTTAGGGCCCATTAAAGAATTGTATCCATTAACTAACCAAGGAACTTAAAAAAGTATCTTTTACATGTCTACCTTTGTCTGCATTTTCTTCCCTCCCCTCTTCATTTTCCCCAGGTCCAACTTCAAATTGTAAGGTTCTTGCGGCAGGGACCTATCATCTTATTCTCTGTAAAGTACCATACATTTTTTCCAACTAACTAGCATCTATGCTTCACTATCATGCATTCAAATGAGAGTGAAACACAACTGATTGCATGACTTTCATTTATGAAAACGTCAAGAAATTGCTCTCTGTCAACACAAGTAGTTTGGCTATGGAGAAAGGCAGATACTACATGCAGATGAATGCATGTATATATGTAGCATTCAAAAAGGTGCACAGCACATTTCTGTGTACTTTGGATATATATTGTTAATAGCTTGCAGTTTTGACACTGGGGTGGCTTTCAAGAGCCAATTAGTGACAGGAGAAATCTGTTTTATTTGGGGAGGGTGATTAATTCAGAGATCCTAATTTAGGTATACTGAATGAAAAATAGTACAGTCCATACACACTAAGGAATCACAGAAAGCCTCGTCTTCCATTTCACATGCTGTAGCTGGGGAAGTTCCCTTTGAATGCCAGGAAACAGCTTTATTTCTACCTGTTCAGTCACTGAGATATCTGATGCTACTCATCAGAAGATTGTATTCATCAGGTTAAGGAGGTGCCAGGAGCCCAGGGCCTCAAAAGGGCCCATTTTGACCCTAGAACTGTCCCCCCCCCATCACTCAATTTTTCACCTTTCCCTTGATCTACTTCCCTCAGCACCATCAGAATCTCAAAGATGGCAAATAAATAATTTCAGTTATCAACATCCACTCATCATCTTCCCCTCAGTTACTTCGGGGTGGTGAATCCACAGTGGGTATTATGGGAGATACTCAGAATGTCAGAGGAACTGTCCAAGGTGCTGAATCCTGGTCTCCAAATGGGTTCCCCAGCTTAGGTAGCTGTCACAAAACTTGGAGCAGTTCCTATAGACTCCAGCATGAATTCATTCCCAAAAGCAATGGAGCCACTAGCTAACTGTAGCATTATTGTTGTCCCCTCTCTCTTGTTGGTAGCCCCAACCACTGTGTTAATTATGGGTGAAGAGATGCTGCATAGCTCAATGATAGGTGGGTGGCCCCCATGGTACATTCTTCTGATACAATGCCCAACAGATACTATGATGATAGGAGAAGGCCAATGTGGAAGAAGTGCCAGAGTAAGAAAGCTGGTACCAGGCTTGTTTCTATCAGCGGAATTATACCAAGGACCTACTAAAATTTGGTCCCTGATGTTACTGAATGTGTTTTGAATAACAACTTTTATATAAAACGAGGCAGCCCATATTAGTTGTGACAGTAAAAGTTTCAAATTCAGCTCTTCTTGCCTGGAGGAAACTGTTATTCTGAGTGTATTAGTACACCCAGTTTTGAACTGTACAAGCAACAGGTATTTAAAAGACACCAGAAATTTGTAACGTGACAAAAGAGCTCATTCTGACTAGGGTCAGAATAGAATTGTGACTACTTTAAGAGCATGGTATTCAGGGCCAAACGTACTATGAGAGTGTGATCATTGTCACAGGTGACAAATGAGGGGTGGGCAATGAACTTATGGACTCCACAGCTGTTTTCCTCTGCCACAGAATTTGGTCTTGGGCTCCCTAAATTCATCTGATGCCACAGTGTATGCTGATATTGTCTCCCATAACCAATGTTGTAGTAAAATTGAACTGCTAGTCCAGTTGGCTTCTATATATGAAATGAGGAGTGGGCGTCATGTTGTCCTTCATATCAGGCAGCATAATGTCTTTGGCTAGCCCTGGTAAACCTATCTTCTCCAAAGTAAGTCCTATTGATTTAATCATGGCTTACTCTGAGGTGTTTGAGCACAGGATTATAGTCTAGGCTTCTAATGATTCTCTGAGTCTGAATCCTCATCATTTTCTCAGTGATTCTTTCTGCTCTTGATACAATTGTATATATAACAGGGGTGTTGCAGGTACACAAGTGTACCCAATCTCTATAATTTTGGAGGGTATGACATTCCACCACTGTTCTAAGGCAGGCACCGTACAATCTTTATTTGGCAAGAATGTCATCACTTGAACGAGGGAGTTTGAAAGGTAGGGAAAAGCAGCTGTCAATATATTAGTCACTGCTTCTTCTTGGGGCCCTTCCTTAGGCAGTGCAGCTTAGGCCTGAAAAACAGAGTCTGAATTAAAGTGCATTCAGCCCAATCCCTCTGCATATGAGTTTAGAAAATGCTATAACCTGGCAATGCTATTTGGTCCCAGAATGGCTATATAGTCCAAGGAATAAGTAAGCATGAGCTTCAGTCACGCAATCCGTCGTGCGCTGCCACTTTGCTGAACGCATCCTGATGAAGCTCAGATCCCTGTTGGCTGAGGATAAGTTGATGATGGTGTTAAGGCCATCTAGACATGAGGCAGAAAATCTGTGAAAAGCATCTCCAGCTTTCATTTATTAAAAAGGAAGATTTAATAGCAAGTGTGCATGTGTGCATCTGTGAGTGTGTGTGCGCATGTATGTGTGTGTGTGTGTGTGTAGATTCGGAATAGAACTGAAATTGTGCTAGAAAAGGGGGGAGTGTGCTAATCCTTTCCTCCACTAGGCTGCTAGCCTGTTTCTTCTTTCATCTTATTATTCCTTATTTAACACCAACATATAACAGTCCTTCTCAAATTGATTTTATACATAATAAGGATGCAACATATGTGCCTTCTCAAAATACAGTCCTTATTTTTGAAAATATTCTGGTGGCAATTCTAATATGTAAGTGTACATATTTTCTGGCACAGTTTTTCTGAGTGACTTCACACAAGCTGCTTTTTTGTCCAGTGCAATATATATATATATATATATATATATATATATATATTAAAAAGACACACAGTTGAGAGTAGGATCTTGAACTGGGCCATGGGAAAAATAATACATCTGGTCCAATGCAGAGTTTCAAAGCGACTTAAATATATAAAACGTACAAATTAAAATTTCAAGTGATGTGATCAGAGACCTTGCATGTCATTTTGGCCCTAAGAACATTGACAGATACTGCAGCTTTGGAAAAGTTACCTGTTGTGAGCTATAAGTCCCATGACCGCTGGCCATGCTGTCTGCAGGATTCAATCTCTGCAAGAAATCTGGGGAATGGGAACAAACATGAGGATCTCTAAGGCATTTAAAATATGATTTATTAGACCCATTCCAGCAACATTTTGAAAACACATTCCCAACATCACTCCAAATGCGGAAATAATATGTTCAGTCATTTAGAGATGAATAGCAGAAAAACGGACAACTGGAGCATATGGATTCTGATACTAACGTGGGCAGGGAATAGGCTGCAATCTTAGCCATTTCTCAGAAGAGACCTGGTGTTAGGAGAAGCTATTGCTGTCAATAACCAACTTAATTCTCATTTCTTTCCCCCCTCTCTCTCTTTCTCTCTATTCTTCTTTACTTCAGTTTTCCTTTCTCCCTTCTTTACATCTGACATGCTCAATATCAAATCAACAAAACATTCAAAGGAAATATTTTTCAGCTGTCACAGCATTAAACAAGCATTTTTTTTCCTTCTGAAAGCATCAGAAATGCAATCGAGAGAGCTAGTGCTTCCAAAAGTAGTAACTGCCTTTTCAGCTGAAAGAGAATCTCCTTCTGTCAGCAGTAATGCCACCTCAGATATCCTTCCCAAAGCATCCAGTTTGCTGTGACATCTATAATTTATTCACCCCATGATGCACACACCATCTACATCTATTTTAGTTGTGTCTTTGATACACCATTAACTTTAAAATGTATATATAATGTAACCAGTCCCCAGGTGAGAAGTTTAAAAGTTAAATAGGGTTGCTTTTCCAAGAGTGAAGCAGATGGAGAAAAGTTTTTGACAGATAAAGAGCCACAAACAGAGGGCATGTCCACCTGCATTTTGACACTTGGATAATTAGGGTGATTTTCACTTCAGCTACCCAGGTAAGACAATCTCTTTCCCAGACAACAGTTTTCTCTAGATATTGTCAGATGCCAGCTCTCAGTAGTCCTCAACACTGCTTATACTGGCTAGGGCTGCTAGGAGTTGCAGTCCAACAACATATGAAGGGATGCACTTTTTTCCAACACTTTTTTCCGATTAGGAAGTGGGGAACTCCTTGGAAAGGAATTCAAACTGGTCAATTGGAGGCCTAGGGCAACCTGACATCCAGGTGATTTCTGTAAGGCTAAGTTATGGATGGATTTTGTTAGTCTTTGCAGATATGGGCATCTCATCTGTTAAGAAGCATTTCCAAAAAAGGGGCAAGGGTTGGAACTAGCACAACAGTATCTTTACCAAACACACACACACACACACACACACACACACACACACAGTGGCAGCTTTTAAATTAACCCGTTCATGCTATAGAAGATTGAACATAGGGCAATATGACGCAAGCAGAAGAGAAATTCCAGTAATGTGTCCTGGTCTGTGCAGAGTAGAGTTCAAACTTTATATATTTGTGGAACATGGGTACACATACAGCTAATGCATAGCGAATATGATTAGCAAATCTCTTAATTTTGCTTTTTTTCCACAATCAAGCTTGGTGAATTTTAGGAAATTCTGAACAAAAGCTAACTGGAGTGAAAATCTGCCCTCCGCCTAAGGGGTGATCATATCTGTCACTTTGCTTCCTTCTTCATGTTTTGTGAATGTCGGTAAATCCTAACCAAAAATTAATTAAGCCAAAATTATCACCCCTCCCACATAACAGTGGCATTCATATAGTTTTCAAACATTCAAAGCACACCACACACATTACCTCAGCAATCCTTACAGGGGTTGCTTAAAAACAGAAGGGCCTGCCTTACATTAGGTCAGAACATTTGGCCCTACTTGTTCAGTCTTGTCTTTTGTTCAGTCTTGTTTATGGTAGAGATACTATAAAGTGAACATGACATTTTCATATGCAAAGCATGCACACTATCCCTGTATTACTGTGCCTCTTCTCCCTGTTTTAAGGTAGGACAATATTATTGTCTCCATTCTGCCTGGGTTGGTGGGGTGAGGAGGGAAGAAACTAAAAAGAGCTTTCTTAAGGCCACCCTGGGAGCTCATGACTGAAGTTGGCAACATCTGAGCAGAGGAATTTCTGTTTCATGGGTCAAACTACCTAGCTCTAACTAAAGGAAGTTAGCTCCTTTCTTTTGATGACCTTGAAGGCTTTGTAACTTTCCCTTTGGGAGCTTTCAGTTTGCATTGACACCCCAGCTCCCCGAGCAGCTGTCAAACACGGTCCTTCATCCATTTTTTTAAAATGGTGCTGTTGGCAGCATTTCAGTACCAAACAGGCTTGCAAACCACATGAGCTGACCCCAACCAATACATGGATTGTCTGATGCAGCCAGTTCCAAAGACTAATTTTAAAATCTGCATCTCTAAATTAATGTAAAGCTTGATCGAGAGGAACACTTTCCATAACTTCCCAATCCTATGGGGACAATGAGAAGAAGTAGTTTCCTTTTGCACCTTTTTTCCTCCACAAATATCTGCACAACTCCTAGGTATATTTATTCTTAACTAGGAGTCCCCCTTGGTGGATTTGCAACACTTCTTTCTCTTTGGTTTGGGCCTTTTTGTGGATTTTAATTCAAGAACAAATGGGTTGGCTTTTTTTAAAAAAATTGCTGTGCTCCCCACCCCTCCCTTCCCCAGCCCCGACAGTTATTGTGCTTTATATATATAGCGCTCGGGGACCTTGTGTGAAGGGCGCCATATAAGTATACGGGTAGGATTGGCTGAATAATTCTTTTTGACTTCATCAGTCTGTTAATCCTGCATGCCTGTGGTGATAAACCCAGAAAATCCCTGATAATCCTATATAGTATTCAGACAGGGCTGGCAACAGCTATAAATACATATCAAACTGTCAAATACCATTATCATTTAGACAACTCGGCAGCCCTTTCCAAATTACATTAGAATATCCAGGCTTGACTTAACGTTCCCACTCTCTTCCCTCCCTCCTTCCCCTTATTTCTCTCTCTCCTCTCTTAATAATAGGGAAATGCAAACTGCTTAGGTTGTGAACATAATAATGTGTGTTTACAGTACGCCCAACCGTTCTGCTACAGAATCTTGTTTATTCCAGCTCTGCTTCCATATGACTTACAGGCAGAGAGAGCAGTTGAAATTCTGCAGATAAGCAAATAATTCTTGGCAGTTTTCAAAACTAAAGGATTCCACTGCCAAAAGGCTTCTGTTTACCACACAAAACAAATGTTGTTCCAAATGCAATTTCCCAAAAAAGAATTAAAAAAAGCATCTTAAATATATCCTTTCAGGAAAATGTTCATGCAGCTTTAAATCTCTAATTAGATGTATAACAAAAATAACAAAAAAGACTCCTCATCCCCTCCCCCCTTTACAATTTTAGCTTGGCTAATAACCAGTGATAATAAATAATAGTTTAGTCCCTGCTGTGTTCTGAGGCAACACTGCATTGCATGGAATTATAATTACTGCTAAATGGAAAATCCATGGAAAATGTTGTAAAGCCCAGCCCCCATTGTGTTTTTTTTCCTTTTAATTCTCCCCTTATGGGGGGGCCAGAGGGGATAAAGAGGAGAAATACTTGCTATGTATAAACGTCCTTGGGCCCGATTTTCTTCATAATTAATCCAGAGTGGTTCTAAAATAATTCCACTGAGATCAGTGGAATTACACCAACAGAAGACTGGTACAAGCAACACTGAAAAATACACTCTGCCCATATTTAAAAGGATTAGATTCATTTGGGGTACTAATGGGAGGTCATTTTTATTGTGTTTTGTCTTTATATGCTTAGGCTCGACAAGCCAGAGCTCGGCAACATTAGCGCACAGAATTATTTTGCTTCTCTACAACTCAAGTACACGCATGAGTGACTTCCCAGGTGCCTGAGGACAATCCATTCATATATTTATCAGGTACCATTTGTATACTTGCAGGGCTTGTCACCAGATTACCAGGCTCACGCTCCGAACTGGTATATTAAAATTTTAGTGAAGCAGCTCACACACAAGCTATGCACATAGAGACACAGCCGCACTCAAAC
Source organism: Cyclura pinguis (assembly GCA_030412105.1). NCBI lineage: Eukaryota > Metazoa > Chordata > Lepidosauria > Squamata > Iguanidae > Cyclura > Cyclura pinguis. The sequence continues at coordinate 249,896,665 of CM059600.1, read as the reverse complement.
CAGGGCCTGGAAAATTATTTCTAAAAAGTAATTAGTTACAGTTAACAAGCTCCCCAAATTAGTTAATTGCCATAAAGTTTTGAACCTCCCCCTTTTTTTTTGCTTCCCCACTTCTTGGAAACAAATGGTTACTTTTTTGATACATTGAAAAATCCTAATGTTATGAGCCACTGGCTTAAGGCACCTAATAGATTCTCCTGTCTACTTCATTGTCTCATCCCCCGCTCCAGAATAGAAGTCACCATATGTACCATCTAAGATTCTTGAACCATTTCATGAGACCTCAGCCTCGTAAACAAAATGCAACTCAAGCAACAGACACAGACTAAAATTATCTCCTGTTACGATCATAATGTAATATAGATATATCTATATTATATATATTGAGAAAGGGATTAATTACAAGTTAGTACTTTTTGGAGGCCTGAATACCCTAAAGGCACCAGATCCTGTCTGATCTTGGAAGCTAAGCCAGGTCAGCCCTGGTTAGTACTTGGTTGGGAGACCACTAACAAATACCAGGTGCCATAGGCTACATTTCAGAGGAAGGAACTAGCAAAACCACCTCTGAATATTCCTTGACTAAGAAGACTCTATTAAATTCATTAAGTTGCTGTAAGTTGACAGGGGGCATATACTCTTATTTGTATGGTAACTGGTCACTTTCAGACTCTCCAGATTTATTTTCTTTCCTTGGCATTCTAAGAAATTCCCTTTTCAGTTCAAGGAAGGCAAGACTCCAAGAATGATACGGTGACTTTTACAAGGCGATTTTCCTCTTGATTCTGGGAAACAGTTCACTAAATAGTCACATGGGAGAGCCCATCAATATAGTTATTTCTCACAATTATTGTCACCATGAGTTATTCGAATGGAATGGCTTAGTAATGAATCTTAGTGAACTAAGACTGCATGCACAAAAAAGATCCCAGGTTGGGATCTCCAATCCGGTAGTAGGTCATCTAAAAGACCTCTTCCGGAGACCCCAGAATGCTGCCACCAGCCAGTGCAGATAATACTAAGCTAGATGGCTGGATGGCCATCTGTTGAGAATGCTTTGATGTGTGTTCCTGCATAGCAGGGGGTTGGACCGGATGGCCCCTGTGGTCTCTTCCAATTTTATGATTTTATGATTCTATGAGAAGGATCAGTGGTCTGCCCTGGTATAAGATATTTTCCTGTGTATTTTGACACATAGGAAACTATCTTGGCTGGGGAATTCTTGAAGCTGTAGTCCAGATAGTAACTCTTCCAAGCTTTAGTCCTATCACAATAAAAAGCAAGCTTTTTTTCCCTCACTGTCAATGAACAAATATGCTTTAATGGATGTGGTTAATGCTATTTTATCACATCTTTTTAATTTCATCGCCCTCCCCAAAAACTGATCTTGCTATGTTCTTTTTTTTAAGACTCAAAGTAAGTACCCATAATAATATCACCAATGAATACAGCCTAATTGAATATTATATAGAGAGAATAAATGTAATAGGCTTATATTTATTATCTGGTTTTATTTGGAAGCTTCTCTTGTACGTGAGAAAACCAAGCAGTGCCTTGCTATGTCTCACAGCCATAAAGCTAAAATAAAGCTTCACAGCTGAACCCGCTTCTCACAGTGTGTTGTTTATCTGTGGCATTTATTTTAGTTATAGCTTTTGTTTTATTTGCAACAAACATACTGTCAGAGCTCTAACAACATTTGACATTTTTATTCCTTCGGCAGCAAGAACATTTAAATCAGTTATGCATGAAAAGGTGATACTATTGCAATAGCTTAGAAACCATCATCCAACAGCGAAGCTCCTGTTACATATATTTTATGTGCACCTGCTAGCGTGGTTTTCTGTGTGTATGCATGTGTGAGGAGGGAGGAAAGCAAATAGCTAATAAGTTCTGCTAAATTTTGCTGAAGAATTTAACATCGTGAACATATGCTCTATCATATTTATTCAAAATCAAATATGGGGTATACCTTTAGTCGGTCAACAATGCAGTCAAGGGATCTCCTGAATCTACTTAGGACATATGATTCAACAATGTTGACCCAATGCCATTTTGTCCACTTCATGGTGGACATCCCTGTGAGTAGAGAGCTGCAACCACTCAAAATGTCAGTGGCTCCCCAGACAATCTGAGGGAGCTTGGAGCAATCAGATTGGGGAAGAAAGAAAGACTTCAGCCAAGGATATATCCCAGGAGAACAGCCTCTTCCTTTCAACCCAAGTTAGTGAATGGGCCAGTTCAGACACATTTCTGCTTCAGCAGCATGATGGTGCAAGGCCCTAGATTGCTCTTACGTTGCTTCTCCTACAGTGCAGAACAACTAAACGTATTAGATGCAGACTGGGAACTTTGGCTTCTCTTTCCACAGAAAAGCCATGGCTGCACACTACCATGTTCTTTGAGCACGAGAAGCCAGTGTTGACATATTTTCCTTTTCTTGTGTCTCAGTAGCTTAATGAATTCTGCTGTTGAACAAGTAGGAGGAATTACATTGAAAAGTCTTGAGACTTGGGCACACATTGTCTGTGCTTGCTCTCTGCTGACCCAGAAGGCAAAAGTTCTGGATACTGTTGTTACTGGAGAGAAAATTTCAGTTGCAGCAGGAGACACTTGCTAGTGAAAGAAGTTCCTCAATAGTGGAAGTGGGGGGTTATGTGGTCTTTATAGATGGAAAGAATATTCAATTTTTTTTTGAAAAATTGTAAAAAAATAAAAAAATGTTAGTCAAGTATCAAGAAACCCTGATGAAAAGAATCTTCACAGTACATTACTTTGGGAGGGGGGGTATAGAGAATAATAGATCTGCACAGAAAAAAAAATTGTTAAGAAGATACTACGCAGTAGCCCCTCCACATTTGCAAGTGTTTGGGGCATAGAATTTTCATGAGATGGAAAAACTGTGAATAATACCCCCTCCACGATTCCCCTCCAGAGCTCCCCCCTTCCATTCCTTTGTTTCTGACCCTGGCATCCCAAGGGTAAGAAAAAAGACAATGTAAAGGACTTACCCTTTCTCCTCAGATGGAGAAGAGCAGAGTTCTGGTGTTCCAGCTATTTCCACCAGCCATCTTGAGAAAGGAGGGATAGGAGCAAAGAGAGCACATGACCAATCAGCAGTCATTACACAGCAGAATGTGCAGCCACATGTTAGAGAGGACACACCTCCAGCAGTGGCAGGGGGGTTTACTCATGCAAAAGGGGAAAAAAGTCCATTTTAAACACAAGTCTAGCAAGCCTGGGGTGAGGAACACAGGGGAATGGAAAGAGAAAAATGGAGAGATAAGCATATGACTCACGAATAATTAAATTTATCATGATCAAACCCACAAATGCGGAAGGACGACTGTAGCTGGGATCTTGTTATGCACAAAATGTGCTTGTTTCTGTATAAAACAACCACATGCGAATTTTGTACAGAATAAATCTCAAATTATGAATAGTCGTCAAAAACTGAACATTTTTTGAAGACTACCTCAGAGTGGGAAGAAAACTGCTAAAATGACCTGTTGCTTTCTCTGTTTAGCCAAGAATTCCATTCCTGTCTGCTGTTGCTGAACTGCAGCTCTCAACATTCCTCACTGTTGGCTACGCTGTCCTGGCTGGCTGTAGCTATGATGAGGGTAAAATGAAAGCATTGCCCTCACTAATATGCTGCCCTCCCATGAAATTTTCCTTCAGTCCCCAAATTTCTAGCATTGCTGAGAGTGAGACATTGAATATGTGACACCTTGAACTCTTTATACTTGCTCTGCCTGCATTCCCTTGGTTAACCTTTTCTGTTTGTGCCTTTTCTCTGGATGCCGAAGCTGCATTTCTAAATGCTCAGCTGAAGTTACTACAATGCTAGAAATTTGGGGAATAAAGGAAAATTTCATGGGGGGATCAGAATTCTTAATTGGGGAAGAATATTCTCACCCGCTCCCCCAGTAGCTGTATCTCTCTGGCCAGAACTTATGGAAGTCGTAGAAAGTTGCAGCCCCTGGCATAGAGGGACAATTCTCAAAGGATATCTTCAAAAACAGATATTTGATAGCCATCATTGGGGAGAAGCTCTACATCTGAAATTCTCATGCCAAACAGGAGACTGTACTAGATGGCAATGAAGATCCCTTGTACGATTCTAACTCTACTGTTCTTTTCTCCATCCCCAGTTTGAGAAAGATCTCAAGCGGCTGTTGCAAAAACTTGGAAATGTTATCTTTGGGACTACAGTTCACAATATACCTCAGCGTATATGCCCAGTTGTAATGCTGACTGGGGCATTCTGGGAGTTGTTGTCTGCAAAATCCAATTGTCCATTTTGTGCATGAGGAAAGGGCATAATAAATTCCTACATTCAAAAAAAAAATCCTACATTCCCCTACCCTGCTCTTTGCTTGTTTTATATGATGTGCAATACTGCTTCAGAAATGTTGCAAGGCTCCAGAACACTCCTCTTTCTACTAAAAGGAAAGTTGGCTTGCTAGGAAGAATCTCATCTTGCAAATGCTGGTTTCCCCCTCAAGTTGTGACATCTTCAAAGGAGCCAGCATTAAGAATGACAGCCACTTCAATTTGAACAGAAAGCCCAATGAGATTTATGGCTGTCTTTGGGCACTGCAGGCGGGCCCCACAGCCAAGAAAGCTTCACAGTCATTGTCATTATTATTTTTCAAAAGGCCTCGAGTAACTGGCAGTGTGACAGAAGCAGGAGGGAAATCTGTGTTTTTTTCTTTCATTTTCACCTCTTTGCATTTCAAAACTGATAACTATTTCTTAAATGCTTTGCCAAAGGCATTAAAGCAGTGTCTGTTCATTGTTGGTTTATCACAGCAAAGATGTAGTAAAGAAATACTATCAGAAAAGTTGCTGAGTTCTGTGTGGCCATGTTAAATGCTGAGTCTACAAAGAATTACACTGAAAATCTAGGCCAAGATCCTGCATGGAACACAGAGATACTATGTTAAAGCTATGCTCCATCTCCCAACCTGACACCCTGAAAAACTTTTAAGCCTTACTGATTGAAGAGGAAGTTTGTTTGCTTGTTTGTTTGTTTTTTGATGCTGACAAATGGGGTGTTCGGAGATTATATGTCCAGCCCCCTCTCTCAGTGAGCCATGGTGCCATGAACAGAAGCAGAGACCCGGTTGTGTCCTGTTGCAATTCCTTGTTGCACCATAGCTTGCTGGCATGAGGTAGCTGGCACATTATCCTTCAGCAACCCACTTGTGAGTGCGACAGAATTCCTTTACTCAGTCTGGTTGCCTGGTGGGTTTTAGGGGCATCTGTAGTTGTGGCAATGGTTCCATGATCATAAATGTGGGCATGAAACAACTGCAAGGCCTTCCATTGTAGTAGTTTTCAAAGAAGTAGCAATGTTTAGTCTCTTGAGCTTTCGTGGATATAAACCCACTGTTTCAGATGCAGTGCATCCAAAGAAGTGAGTTTACATTCATGAAAGCTCAAAATTAAAAACCAATTCGTCTTAAAGGTGCTGCTACATTCCCTTTTTTCCCTCCCCCCTCTTTTTCTCCTTTTTAAATTGCAGGGTGGAAAGTCTAGTTTACAATGTTGTAATTGACTAACAGAATGCCAGCTCTACTACCAAACATCTGGAAAAATTCTTAGAAAGCCACAAGCAAGACTGCTTAAGCTTTTATGAGAACAGGGCTTGAATCCAGTTATTAGTTCCAACCAGAGTAGATCCAATGAATCAGTGGGATTTACTTACGTATCGTCACACTGTTCAACTATTGGTTCAGTACTGTAGTTGGGACTAACCAACAGCATTCAGGCCAATGTGTTTGTGTGGTTGAGAAGAGGATAGGGAGAAAAGAGCATAATAGAACCAGAATGTTTTCTTTAAACAATTGAAATTCAGCACATATTCTCCTTCAATACTGAGTATTCATCATGGAGCTTCTGTCATATTTTCTCTCTAGAACACTGTGACACATTCTGAAACTGCCCTTAAAGAGCATTCAGACTGGCATTAGTACCTACAGTTAACCAGTAAGATTGCAGGGGATTGAAACTCTTCGTGTGCATTATCACATTAATCCACACAGACTACAACCCTGCAAAATAGTCAAATGCTATCTTCATGTAGCCTACTGGGGACAGAATTTAAGAGAATGTTGCTCGTATAATGCCACCAAGTGACCCAAGAGCTGGGAGAGCTGTGTTAAATCATTTTTACTCCACATTTCAGATCTTACAGGCTCATCCCTCTGAAGGGAACTGCAACCATAAACACTCTCCAAATAAGAACAGGGGAGAATTTTTGAAAACAGAGCCATAAAAACGCAAATCAAGCAGCAGAGAGAATCTCAATATGACCAAATGTCCAGCACTCAGATATCCAGCTCATCTTAAAAAATAAGAGAGAGGTTACTTGCCAGATACTTTTAGGCCAGAGAGTTCCACAGGCTGGGCATTGCAATTGAAAAGCCTCTGGCCCTTTCCACACCATACCTGAATCCCGTGAGGTCCCAGCATCATCCTGGCAGTGCCATTGCCAGGAGTCCCAAACACACCCTGCCGGCTGCTGGTGGACGGTAGCATTCAGGTCTCCTTCCTTCTGCTATGCAGCCAGCCTCTTCCAGTGCTGCACTGATGAAAGAAGCATTTTGATAGTGCTCCCACCCTTCCCACACAGCGCCAGCCAATGTGATCATCATGCAAAAGGGGCCTATTATTAGTTTTTTTTTTTCTGGTAATAGTATAATGCATGGTCGCGATGGTTGGGAATGCAACAGGAGCAGGACTGCAATGACATCATGCAATAGCATGTATTGCAGATTGGCTTCAATGGATCCCCATGCTGGGATGAGGCCGTAGTATGGAAGTGGCCTTTGTCTTCTATCCAGGAGAGCCATGCATGTCACCTATTTGAAAGTGTGCTCTGTTTAAAGGATTGTCCAGTCCAAGTCTAGTAAAGAGATAAAAAGGGAAAGCAGAGATCTCAAACTTGCCCATCAACAATTGCCACCTATACAGCAGATTTTACAGCTACATGTCACTGGTCACAGTCTTCACCATTATGGTAAGATGTATTATAGTTCTTTTTAAATTATGGATATTTGTAAATCCACACACATATATATGACTGTGATAACCAATATTCTCTTTTGGTGATGTATTTCCTTTTGTGGTTGACAAACATATATCTATATGCTTTACTTCTGAAGGCAACAGAATGTTGCCTTGGTGGGAGAAAGGTTGGGTATAAAATTAATGAATCTACTATATAAAAGTCAAAGTTTGTGAGTTTGTCTGTCTGCATCAGGCAGGCAAAGACCTCATATGATTGGCTGTATGAGGGAAGAAGACCTCATATGATTGGCTGGCTGTGAAGATTCTATGGAATCCTGGGGTTGGCAGGTCAGAGATGGGCCTTTAGAATACTCACCTGGAGACCTCTTGGGCCTCAAGCCAGTTACTATGGAGACGAGGTGCAGCAGCAAGAAGAAGGGTAGTGTATTCCCTCAGAAACCAAACCTCTGTTATGTTAACAGCTCTGAGTACATATTGGATTGGGGAATATGGGGATAAATTTCACATACTGGAATAGGTCATTTGCTATGGAGATGAGGCCTAACAGCAAGAAGGACAGTGTATTCCCTCAGGAACCTGACCTCTGTATGTTAACAACTCTGAATACAGATTGCATTGGGGAATATGGGGAAAAGTTACAGGTACTGGAATAGGCCAGTTACTATGGAGATGAGGCCTAGCAGCAAGGAGGAGGACACAGTATTCCCTCAGGAACCAAACCTCTGTATGTTACCAATTCTGAATACAGATTGGATTGAGGAATATGGGGAAAAGTTACAGGCACTTGACCACACAGTTTGGGGAATTAGAGACACAGGATCTCAAATCTGTATTTCAACTGCATCTAATTCCTAAGGTAAGGTAAGGTAACTCCTAAGGTATTTCTAACAAGGATTACCTATGAGAAAATAAAATCCTGGGCAACGCTGGGTAAATACACTAGTAAGTAAAAAAAAAATAAAAAGAATCATCAGATGATGACAGATTGGATGAGCAGTTCATGTGGCAGAAGGGATATTCCAATCTTAGTGATTTTGCCAAACTAAAACTATTTCCGCACTGCACTGTTATAGTGCTATTATTCCACTTTCAACATCCTGTGGAATTCTGGGGTTTGTAGTTTTATGAGGCCGAAGTGTTCTCTGGCTGAGAATTCTAAATGCCTCTACCTACCTCAAACCTCAGGGTTCCATAGGACGTTGAAAGTGGAATAAAGCACCATAACAGTAGATGTATCTCCAAGATGCCTTTCACAACCTTCAGCTTTTTTGTCTCTATCATGCCATCACGAGGTGGTATGAAGAGACAGAGGAAGAAGCAGGTGCAAAATGGTACTGGTGAAAGGTTGGTCATCTTTGTAGGTTTCTTCTCAAATATCAGTGTATGCTGGAGGAGGAGGAGGAGGAGGCAGTCACAAAGTATTTCAGCCAAATATTACATGCCTGAAGTAAAGCTTTACTGAGAGTCAACTATACTGAACCTCTATGTTTGGGGAAAAAAGATGCTCCCACACAGACAGGAAGAAATATTTGGTGTAGTTTAGTTTCAGGGACAAGATGAACAACAAAGATTTGCACAATTTAAAGGCCCTGAATTTGTCCAGTGGGAAGACTGCTTGAAAGACAATATTGGGCAATAATCCAACTGAAAAATAAAATAAAAATAAGTACGATTCATCACTTTTTGCAGCCGTCAGCTCTGCTGCCTTCAGCTTTGCTGTCCCTCAGTAAAAATGGCCAACAGTTTTACAGTGATATGAATTTCTTGTCAAGGACAAATGTTTGGCAAGAGATGGGCACATCTTCAAGGTGAGTCCTGGGCTGCAGTTAATGTCTCAACGTCTGCCAGGTGATAGCCAGCAATGCAATGTACCTTATAAAATTTGCAAGTACCAATACTTAGCATTTACAAATAAAATATGTAGCCCTTATAGTCACTATTGTTGTTCCTAGTACAGCACGGAGTGAATGTGAGGCTGAGAGACAGAAAAGTTGTTTTTGTTGTTGCTGTTGCCGTTGCTGCTGTTTACTCCAGCTTCCTGAACTCCCTCAGCCACCTCAGCCATTGGTCATGCTAGTAGTGGGGTTTGGGGAGTTGTAGTAGAAAGGAAATTAAGCTCTGGGCTGAAGTGACATTTGAAACCAGAGCTTTGTAGCTTATTGTTCACATTTATTGACCACCACAAGACATTAAGCTAATCTGAATGTATCACCAGCCAGTTCATGAACAGCTCTGTAACACACTAGGGCATGTCAGTACTGCAATATACAAGTGGAGTCTTCACGGATATGTTGCAGTGTATCATCTATCTCTGCACCCTACAAAAGTACTTTGTTCATGACGCAGCCAGATCAGGACTATACCTGGCCCCGAGAGTACAGACCCACAAAATTTAATACCTAAGAATGACCATGTGTGATATCCTTGGGGACGGACCCTGGCAATTTACGAGGGTGATACAAGGTGCCGATACAAAGAGTAATGCCATTAAGCATAATACGGGGCTGTTTCTGGGTGGGTGGACATTTGAAGCAGTATTCTAAAGCCCCACAAATGGTTTTCTTAGCATTTATGTGTGATTTTTGGCTGAAAATTTTACAAGTGGTGCCAAGGCCTTTGGGGTCAGTGGAGGTTTCAAGGGATATACTGGACACCACTTTCCAAGGCTGCATGTGCCTGAGTCCCAGCCATACACAAATAGCCCTCTTGAATTATTGCCAATCTGGCTGCTTTGCCGTGATTGTCCAAATTCTACAAAATGTATCTGTTGTTGTTGTTAACGACCATCAAGTTGACTTTGACTTATGGTTACCCTGTGTAGAAGAGACTTCCAGTTTACTCTGTCATCAAACACCCTCCTCAGGTCTTGCAGACTCAGGGGTGTGTTTTCCTTGATTGAATATCTCCATCTGTAATGCGGTCTTTGTCTTTTCCTACTGCCTTCCACCTTATCAAGTGTTATTATCTTTTTAGTAAGTCACGTCTTCTATATTGCATTAATGCAATATAGGGTAGGAATTAATAGGGTAGGAATGCCTCAACAGATGAGGACTCACCAATATCTTGAGCATCAGAACAAAGAAGATCAAACTAAGCTGCATAACACAGACAGTATTATAAAGCTTAGGTAGACAATTGCCATCACTGCTGGAGTCTAGTGGTAGATACTACAACTGAAAGAACAGTTGATTGTGGAATAAAGGAGCACCAGGATGTCTGCAATCAGATTCAATGCCCTGAGAACCAGTGGTAGAATGTTGTTCTGTAGGTGTGGGATGAAAGTCACAAGGCTGACAAGGTGATGCTAAATGGAATTCTCACAGACAAACACTTGTGATGTCTAAAAGAAAATTTTACACAAGTGTGATGTCTACAAGACATGTAGACATTGTGATATCTACAAGAAAACTTTTTTTTTTGAGGGGAAGAAGGTTAAGATAACTTCAGTAGATCGGGCATCTGAATTTCAAGAGAGATATCTCAAAACTGAACTCCAACCAACACAGCCTGATACCAAAAAAAGACCAGATAAAACTTCAGAATCTAAATCAAAAGGACCAGAAGTGATTGAAGAGACTAGCCCAATGTCAGAAGAAGAATCACAATTGGCAGAATCAGGAGAAAAGAAAGAAAAGGGAAAAGAAAAAGTAAAAGAAGAAATAAATATGAAGATAATTTCCTGGAACGTACATGGAATTCACAGGCAAAGAGGAGACAAGTATTTCATCATTTGGAAAGACTTAGACCACAAATCACAGTATTACAAGAAACCCATATCAAGTTGCACCAAGAAAAATATTTGTACAACTTGAAATTAGGAAAATGTTTTACATCCTCGTACTTAAAGAAGAAAAGGGGAATTGTAATATATATTGATAAAGATGAGGAAGGAAGATTGTTAGGGGTGAAATCTTTAAAAATGGGAAGAAACTAATAATAGTTGGAGTCTATGCACCAAACGAAAATAAAGCAGAATTTTATAAAGGATTAAGGGAAAGACTCTCTAAATATGAGTATGAGGACTGGATTCTTTTGGGAGACTGGAATGGAGTCCAGGATGTAAAATTAGATAAATCAATTTCTTAAATAAAAGGACAATTACTGAAAGGGAAATTGCCAACAAGTTTTTTTGATGTGTGTGAAGAATTGACAGTAATGGACATATGAAGACATATTCATTTTGATGTTAAAGACTTCATTTTCTCCTCAGAAGTTCATCAAACATGGTCCCGAATTGACATGATTTTAATATCCAAACATTTATTAACAGAAGTCCAAAAGGCGGAAATATAACCAAAAGTAATCTCAGATCATCACCCAGTACTGCTACAAATGAAGGATAAAGTTAAAGGAGTGTTACCCTGTGAACTGGGGGTCCCGGGAGGGACACCAAAATGTGCTCCACTAAAGTTGGGAAAAATTAGCTCAGAGCACTGCTTAGCATTATGAGAGGCAGGGTAACTTAGCGAGATCCTGAACCTACGGGGTTGGGTCGAGTCAAGGAGAACACAGAAGTTGAAATAATAAATGATGTTTATTAAACACAAGCAAAACAGTGTATGCGACACACTCATACAAGATAACTAAAGAAAATATAGGTTGGAGTGGTATAGAGGGATTTTTAGAGGGATTGCTGGTTTAGGTGATACTTCACCTGTCCTGAAGCCCAGGAAAAATAGAGAGTGACGCTGGGGTGCAATGTAGCTCAGCACGTGGAGCTGAGGGGAGGCTCGCCAAGCAAAGTGGCAGCAAGGCGGGATGAAACTCGGGAGCGTTCCGAGGAAGGTCTCGGAATCAAGGATTTTTATAAGGAGAATTGTGACTGCAGGCTATGCCGTACTTGGGGGAAAACAATAGATTTGGAGTTGGAGACAAAGCCTCCAAAAGGTCAGAATCTGAATGATTGAGTTATCGTAGCAGTTCTCAATAGAGTAGCCAGTATACAAATGCAGACTACTTGGGGGTATTGCATAGTTTACCCATCAAGCTGCCATCGCAGGGCAGAGGCTCTTTTGTAAGTGGCGTGCATACCTAATTAGAGTACTTGCCTGGAGGTCTCCTAAAGCAATGAGTCAGCTATTTCTGGCCTGCCTGTATTGTAGTTTGAATATTACGGCTATTAATGGCCGAGCTTGTTTACGTGCTTGTCCGGTGGCCTCGCAAGCACATGGAGAGGAATAGAGAAGTGCAGCCAAATTGTGATATGAAGGGATATCTTTTAATATCCCCAAAGCTCGGACTAGCCAGGGCAGTAACAGGAGTTTATTGGAGATTGAATGATGGACTGTTAAATGATGAAGAAATTGTTGAAAAGGTGAAAGAAGCTTTAAATTTCTATTTTAAAGAAAATATAAATCAAGAAATAAAGATGAAAACTGTCTGGGATGCTTTTAAGGCGGCAGAAGTTTCTTTATTCAACGACGACTGACTTAAAACAAAAAAAGAGAGAAAACCAACAGATTTTGTTGTTTAGACTACAAGAAAAAAAAAAACTCAAGAAAAATCCTTTGCAAAATTTATTACATCAGGAGGCTAAGAAGATACAGAAAGAAATGGCTATACTTGCAACAGAAGAGATTGAGTAAAAACTATCTCCACTATTTTTTATTGCGGCTTTGGAAATTTTGCTAAATAAGATAAATGAAGACTCAGAGATACAAGGTGTGAAAGTTAAGAAAAGAGAACTGAAATTAAGAGCCTTTGCCAATGATGTGGTCATCTTTCTAGAAGATCCAAAGGATTCAATCTCGAAATTGTTGGAAATCTTACAGGGATTTGGTCAGATGGCAGGATACAGAATCAATAAAGAAAAAACAGTAATAATGACAATTAACATGATGAAAAAGTAGCAAATGGAATTGGAAAAAATATCAGAATGCCAATTAACTAACAAAATTAAATACTTGGGAATAACTATTACAAAGAAAAATCAAGAATTATTTGGAAATAATTATCAATGAATATGGAAGGATATTAGAAGGGACTTGCAAAAATGGACTAAATTAAACTCATTGTTTTTAGGAAAAATTAATGCTTTTAAAATGTCTCTACTACCTAAACTTATGTTTCTTTTCCAAAATCTACCAATAATTGGAAATGGGAGAGTGTTTAAAGAATGGGAAAATGAGCTTCAAAAATTTATTTGATTAGGTAAAAAACCAAGAATAAGATTTAAAGTATTACAGGATGCAAAAGACCGAGGAGGGTTGGAAGTGCCGTCCTTGAAGATGTATTATTATGCAAAGTGTTTAGATTGGATTAAAGATTGGATTACATTAGAGAAATCTACCTTAAAAGATCTGGAAGAAACTGATAACAGATTTGGGTGGTATGGTTACTTACGCTATAATAAAATAGTGGTGAACAAAGATTTTAATTATCATTGCATCCAGAAAACTTTATTAAAGATCTGGCTCCAAATAAAACAGAAATATTATATAAAACTCCCAATTTGGACATCCCCTTAAGAAGCTTATAAGATTGCACTGACGAAGCAAGGAAATCTTTTGACTTATCAAGATATGATACAATGGGAAAGAGACAATCCAAAAATGAAGTCGATAGAAGAGTTAAAAGCTGAAGGTCATGAGCTAGACTGATTCCCTTGGCACCAGTTGAAAGAAAGGTACAAAATGGACCAAAAATTATATGGTTTTGAAAGACAAGAAAATGAACTTGATCAACTGTTGAAAGAACATCAAAAGAAGAGAATCTGGAAGCTTTACAAATTATTATTAAAAAGGGATGTTGAATCTGAGTCATTAAAAGAGTCAATGATTAAGTGGGCCCAAAATATAGGTCATCCAATCGAGTGAGAGGCATGGGAAAAAGTATGGAAAACAGACATAAAATTCACTCCAAATTTAAATTTAAGAGAAAATTATTATAAAATGTTACATAGGTGGTAACCAAAAACAGAGATGCAAAGTACTGGAAATGTGGGGAAAAGGTGGGGACTTTTTTTCATATGTGGTGGACTGGTTCTAAGGCTAAGAAATTTTGGAAGGGAATTCATGATGAAATTCAAAAAATTTCCAAAGTTAATTTTGAAATGGTACCAGAATTTTATTTATTGAATATGTTAGGCTAGAACTGGGAGATTAGAAAACTACAGAAGATATTATTGTATTTGATCACAGCAGCATGGCTGACATATGCACAACGTTGGAAAGATAAAATAGATATTCAATTAGATGAATGGAAAATAAAAATGTTAGATATGATAGAGACTGAAAAAGTAGCTAACTCCCTTAAGAACAAAATGGTTCAAAATTTTGAAAGAGAATGGAAAAGGGTAATGCTTTGGCTAAATCTGTAAATGTCTGTGGATTGAGTATATTGGTATTTGGTAAGATATGCATAAAGGGAAGATAGATTCAACTGGAAACTTTTGATATAGAGAAGCGGTGGGAGGAATAGGAGAATTATAATAATGATATACGTTACATTACATATACAAAGTACATATGCTCTTATGTACTTTGAAAATAATAAAAATTATAAAAAAAAAAGAAAAGTTTTGCATGAAGTGCATAAGAAACAACAGTCTTTTGGATGTCTTTGTTTAGAGTGGTCACAAAATTTTGAATGCCTGTGGGAGAAGAATGCAGACAAGTTGATGTGCTTGTATTTGAGAAGTCATGTTGTTTTAATTTGCTTTCAAGGTGATTCTGTTTTATGGTGATCCTATTCTAGGATATTCTTGGAAAAATGTTTTTGGAGATTTGTCATTGTCATCCTCTAAGGCTGTGGGAGTATGACTTGTCCAGATTTACCCAGCGAGTTTCCCTAGCTGAGCAGGGATTTGAATCCAGGCTTTCCAAAGTTTTAGTCCAACTCTCAGGCCATTACATGACACTGGATCCCATAAAATCAGGATAATTCAGCACTGATTGTGCTATGTAAGACAACTGATTCTGTTTATATAGAGAAGGCAATGTTATTTTTCCCAAAAACATTTAATGACATTTCCATTTCATAATACAAATTTGGAATAATAAATCTGCAGAGTCCTCAAATTTGGGATTTTTTTTTTTAACAAAACACACTGATGTTTAATAAAGGCCTAATGCCAGTGTGGTGTAGCAATTTGAGCATTGGGCTACAACCCTAGAGATCAGGGTTTGATTTCCCATTCAGTCATGGAAACCCACTAGGTGACCTTAGGCACAGCACACACTCTCAGCCCCAGAAAACCCCATAATAGACTTGCCTTAGGGTTGTGATAAGGTCACAAATGACTTGAAGGCACACAACCACCACCACCACCACCACAACATATATTTCATTTTTTCATGAAACTGTGCAATATTTCCCTTTCAAAATCCCCCAAGTTTAAGAAAAGTATATTAAATGACAGAATG
The DNA here is from genome assembly GCA_030412105.1 of Cyclura pinguis. Lineage (NCBI taxonomy): Eukaryota > Metazoa > Chordata > Lepidosauria > Squamata > Iguanidae > Cyclura > Cyclura pinguis. Next base: position 249,881,264 of record CM059600.1, on the reverse strand, counting down.
AAAAAAGGCATTGCGTCTCAGGCCATTTCCACACAGAGTAATAAAAACAGTGCACTGCGTCCTCCACGGAGGACGTCTGCACCTTGGAGTGGACTGGGTCCGGACTACTTACTGTCGATCCGCACCTCAGTCCACTCCGGAATGACCTCAAGTGGTCCTTCAGCATGCTTTTGAAAGACCTGATTTTTCTGGTCTTTCAAAAGCACGGAGCACGCCACTGCGAGCCTGCCCCTTGTGCAGATTTGCAGGCTCGCACCAATGCGAGCCTGCGATCTGCTAAGGGTGGGCTTTAGGCTGGCGAGCTTCAGCGGTTGGTTGAGACCCACGACCAACCAGAAGCTGCCATTTTGGACGCCGGGGCAGAGTGGATCGACGACCACGCACTGCTCCGGAGCAGCCTGGACTGGACTGGGGAGCCAGAAGATCCAGTAAGTAGAAGCACGGGGCGATTCCCTCGCCCTGTGCGGAAATGGCCTCAGTCAATAATTACAAAACTTTCAAAAATAATGCTGAAATAATGCTGTTGAATTTTCAGTCATGTTTCTTGAGGTAGAATTTACATATCAAATCACATCAGACTTCTTTCCCCACAGGGGAAAGTCACAACAAGGGCCTAAAGGTTCTAATTCTAATTCCCCCACATCTCCCTGCACCAAATTGCATGTGGAACATTTTAAACATTTTGTGGAGATGTAAACATATAAAGAAATTCTGCAAAAATATCCATGATTCAATTACAATAGTATTACAAATAAAATATCCAAAGCAGCCACAATTTTATTTACTAAATATGATTGAGGACATACCACAAATTAAGAAATCTGATAAACACGTGAAAAAAATTATACTGTATATGATAACAGCACCTCGAATAACTGTAGCTCAATACTGGAAATCTACCAGTATGCCAAATATAGTGGATTGGTTGTTGAAACTATATGACATGGCTGAATTGGATAGACTGACAATGTTGCTAAATGAAAAAGACAAATAATATTGGGATGTATGGAAGATAGTGGCCCCCCTGTGGGAGAAACAATGGGGAAAAGTAGCTACAGTGGGAGTATTAAATTGTTAAATATATTAGATATGTTGAAGGGATTAATTTCTACTTTGGTCTTTATTGCAAATTAATAATATAAGAAATTCTTGATCAACACTTAGGTATTTCTGATGTGTTAAAATTTTATCTAAAAGTGTAAGAATTATTAGGTAATATGTATCAATATGATTATCTTTAGAGTAAAAATATGGGAATCACCAAGAGTGAAAGTAGAGAAATAAGTTATATGTGATCTAATTATAACACAGAAGCTGAATAAGAATTAAGAAAGCACCAGGTACTTCTGAAGATAGGAGTTGGTAGATGACCAAGTTAGGGACTTAGGAATTATATTGTGTATTACTTTTATTGTATTCATTGTATTGGACTGAAACTGTACTGTGACATGTTAAAATTTTGATTATAGTTTATTCTTTCTTTTTGGATTTTAATTTCTATGATTAAATAAAAAAAATCAGAAACTAAACATTTTTGCTAGTAGTTACAGTTTAGAAACAGTATTGAACACAATAGTGAAGTACAACTTTATATGTTAATAAGACCATGGCCATTTCCACTCGAGGTAATAAAAACGGTGCAGTACGTCCTCCACGGAGGACATCTGCACGGAGCGGACTGGGTCTGGACTCCTTACTGTAGATCTGCACCTCAGTCCGCTCCGGAATGACCCCAAGTGGTCCTCCAGTGTGCTTTTGAAAGACCTGATTTTTCCTGTCTTTCAAAAGCACGGAGCGCACCACTGTGAGCCTGCCCCTTGTGCAGATTCGCAGGCTCGCACTAATACGAACCTGTGATTTGCCGAGGGCGGGCTTAAGTTGGCAAGTTTCAGTGGTTGGTCGAGACCAACGACCAACCGGAAGCCGCCATTTTGAATGCCGGAGCAGAGCGGATCGACAACCACGCACTGCTCCGGAGCAGCCTGGACCGGACTGGGGAGCCAGAAGATCTGGTAAGTAGCAGCGTGGGGCAATTCCCTCGCCTCGTGCGGAAATGGCCCATATCAATCATCACATATTCTTTAGAAACATATTGAATATTGAATGATGAATAAAATGCTCCATGGAGGAACAACCCACTTACTCCATTAAAGTGTCTGGATCTTTTCTCCTACAGAAATGTATCTACCCTATCACTGCAGCCTACCAGTATGAGTAGTAATGGAAACAATAATATGGGGCAGCCACTTTGAAGTTAGCAATAGTTAAAAAGCACCTCAAAACAGAGCTTACCAAGGAAAACCACAGAATGGTGTCCATCACAAAAGGAATTCTACCTCCCCGCTGAGATGCAGTTCACACAAAACAGACAAACTCAAGATGGAAGAAACTGCTGAGAATTAGTCCTTGTCAGTTTGATACAGCCCGTTTCAAATACTGTCTCTCGTAAATAGGATTTGTTTTTGTTTTTGTTGATGTGCAAACAGATGAAGACTCACTCACAAATTGACATCTCCAGAGAGATATTTCTGGAGCTTACCATGAGACCTTTCTATAAGGCATGCCTTCTGTAGCTTAGACATGCTCTATATTATCCAAGTCTATTGAAACAAAAGGTCTACAGTTTCCAATATTCTTCTGATATGCATCAAGATTTCTGAAAGTCATCTCTTCCACCAATAGAAGTCATGCTTCAGAGTCCAGGTACATAAATGTTGACATTTCATCATCTTCTGAGGTATAAATCAATCACAGTGTTTTGCTACACTTGGTATCTGCATGTGCTGCTTAATGAAGTACTATAGAGTGCACTTTTTGAAATGGGGGAGAACTGCTTTATTATCATCATAATAGCATTAATCTAATCAGCTTTTAAATAAGCCAATTATGCCTTATACAGATTAGTCCTAAATATTAATTAAATTATGTAGCTTAAACATGACATATTTTCCCAGGAAAAAGAGTATATTGAATTTTAATGTGTTCACACACACACACACACACACACACACACACACACAGAGTATTTCACCCATTTTCTAATGTTTTTGCTTATGTGATACATAGGGCTTTCTTTCCACCATCATTCCTTTTTCTCTGATGAATCCTGTCCACATTTTTGTATTAGAATGTCTATTTGTGCTGTTACCAGATTTTGCCTTCTGCTATGCCTCTTCCAATGCCTCCCTTCTCTCATTATGGAATTTTGTTCTGTGATAGAAACAACATATTATATATCATACTACTTATATATTTTTATTACCTATATCTAGATCTCATTCTCATTATACTCATTATAATAATTTCATTCTTAACTCTATACTTTTCAATTACATTTAATCTATTACTATTACTAAATATGATCTTATTACTGACCATATCAAACTATTCCTAAAAGTGAACCCACCCCTCAGAGCCAATTATGTTTCAACTTACTCCACCTTCCAGAATTGTAATTCTTCTTGTGGAGCTATGGCACCTTCCTCTTTTATTAAAACCTTTTCCACAAATATCTTCCATATTGCTTCGAAATCATTCCCCTTCATTATTTCTTTTTTGGCTTATGTGTGGTAGAGTTTTTGCCAAATCATACAGGCCTCATTCGTCTGATGTAAAAGCTGGGATATGGGAGTCACATCCACTTGTCCCAGCCTTGATGTTTCCTGGCCTATACCCACAATGTTCATAATTTTGCAGGGATCATCATCATCATCATCATCATCATGTGGACATTTATACGTATAAGGTCTTCTTTGCATATTCTCCAACATTTCACAGTCAAAAACTAAGATGTGTGGCCAAGCAACATCAGAATGTGGTCAAGATGGCAACATTTATGAATGAGGAAGAATGAACAGACAAGGAGAGATTGTGGCAGCTTGCTTTGCCTGAGTGTGCAGAAAAGGCTAATATTCTTCCCGTTCTTCTGCTCTCCTTCCTGCTGATTGGGTGCAAACTACTTCTTGCACTCTGGACTCAATTTGCAGCCTTTTAATTAAGCTGAGGGCAAAGAGGAAAAGTGGGGGGAAGAGAGAGAAACTGGGACATTTTAAAAGCAGCTGAAAAGTGGACAACAGAGGATTATTTGGGACTGTCCATTCCAAATTGTGACAGTTGGAGGGCAGATCTTTACAGATTTTGTGCTAAATTTAAAGAAGTCAGCAGTGTAGTACAGTGGCTTCCTCTACAATCTCCTGGAGGTATTAGAGTGCATATTGAATTTTAATGTGTTCACACATACACACATACAGTATTTCACCCATTTTCTAATGTTTTGCTTACTCTTTCCTCTACAAATCCTTCCTCTACAATCTCCTCCTTCCTCTACAATCTCCTGGAGGTATCAGAGTATGCCTGGAAGAAAAATCTCAAGGTTGAGGTAACCAGCACTTCAAGTTTGTACTACAGTATTGGTTCTCTCCTCTAAAACCAGAAACCAGCCTTACTTCCAGTCTAGTTTCCGTCTGGTATAGAACTATGCAGAGGCAGATCTAGGGTGGGGCTACTGGGCCCAAGGTGCCAATGTTGGGGGACACAAAAAAGAGGAACCCCATGCCTGGACCCCTGCCACCGCTCACTTCACCTCTGTCCACCACTTGCCCCTCCCCACCCATTGTTTGCCCACCGCTCCCCCTCCCCCACCCACCTGCCACTTGCCCCTCCCCCACCCAACACTGCTTGCCTTGCCCTGCCTGCCCACTGCTCACCTCCCCACCCACCACTGCTCACTTGCCCTCTCCCACTGCTCACCCCCACCCCCTGCCACTGCTCATCCCGCCGCTTCTCACTGTTACTCCGATGAAGAAACCCTATCCCAGGGTCTACAATTTTTGATATTAAAACATGATTCCATGTGCCTGAAAGGTCACCTGAATGAGCACGTAGGCAGGCATGGTCAAAAGACCGAAAACCAGGTCAGGCCAGTAAAATCCCTAGTCACGTAGCCCCAGGAGACCTCAAGGGTCCTCAGCCCCAAGATGCCAACTTGAGGGGATTAGCGTGTCTGTGCCAAGTTGAGCAAATATCCTATCAAGCGAGGACCATTTACATGAAGTCACACCACAAACAAACACAGCTGAAGATCCTCATACTTTGGCAACACCTTGCAATCCCATCACACAAAGGAAATTACCACTGAGGAGCTTCGTTGTCACTCCAAAACCCATTGTTCTCCCCAGGAAAGGATTAATCCTCCAGGTACTTTTTCCCCTACAAATAGACCCGGTTTTTAGCGTTTCTTCGGATCGCTCCCGGTCTTCCCAGCAGACCATCGCTCCTTCCGTTGAGTAATCCCCTCAGCCCTCCTTGTGCTGAGTCTCATCTCTCTGCTGTCTTCCTGGACCACTGACTTCAGGACTAGGTGCAGTATCACCCCAACTACGCCTCTTCAATACTCCCCTGTCTAATTTCCTCTCTTTTGTTTCTTAATAGCTCTTGGATGCGTGTGTGCGTGACTGCGTTGGTGTGTAAGGCGGGTATTCAATAAAATCATTTACTGGAACATTTTCATTTGGTTTTTAACTTGGCCTGACCCTGTAAAAACTGGGTAAAAAGATCCCGCTAGATTATCCTGCCTCTTGCATTGCTATTGCTTGTGCTCTGGCTAGTTTCCATTCCCCATCATGTGGAGCACATCGAGGTGTCCCCCAAGGGCCCCTGAAATTAGGGTAACATCACCCCACCACCACTCACCCCGCCACCGCTCACCCTGCCCCTTGCCCTGGGTTCTGTTAAGCCTTGGTGTGCCACTGGAACTATACCACATCATTATTTAAAAATCTCTTTCACAGCCATTTTCTTGGTCATTTCACACACTGTATTACTCATCCTTCAGCTCTTTCATTGGACTTCCTTCTCTCTATCTGTTTTTATATCACCTGGAACTGGGAGTTATTACCTGTGGGTTCATCCTCTTCTGACAATTCAATAAACATACCTATTTGCCTTCTGTTGATTTTTCCTGCAGTACACCATCTAAAATTATTAGCAGCTTTATTAACATAAAATCTGTTTAGTTTCTGTCTCCTTGCATTTTTCATCTACCAAGGAACCTGTGCGTTTTGCCTAAGGATCAAGGTAGTTCCAACTAACAACGAGGGTTTAAAAAAAATTAAAAACATTATGGTTGGTTGGTTGGTTGGTTGGTTGGTTCATTCCAGTAGTTCTTGGAGTAGTCCTAGATGAAGCGCAAAACTTTGCAATACCTAAGATCCTAATTTTAATGTCTGCATATTCCTCCACACTCATTTTTAAGATTGATAAAATACAGGCTATCTGATTCATAAGTCACTATTTTCTCTGTTCCATTTTGCTTCCTTCCATTTTGCTGTCTTGATCATCTGTTTGATGAAAAGTTTGAGAACTCAGCAGCCTGCACATTTGTTTTGTGACCTTTGCATTGACCTAATAAAGGTATCAACCTAATACTGATTTGGGGAGGAAAAAAATGACAAAACTATATTTGTTTTTTGGTGGCTTTAAGTGTCAATCCAGGTTAGTTGCAAGCCATTTTCTTTTTCTCTTTTAAAACAAAATAAGGAAACAGGAGTCTAGAACTGTGCAAGTACCTCATGTTTCATTTAAATGAAAATGGCCCAACAGTTTTACTTGCATCAGGCTTTAAAGAATCTTTCTATTTGGGGCTGTTACATTTTATGCTTTTTAAATATCTCATTTCATTGCCTCCTTATCTTTATGAAAGGAGCATCTTCCATGGGCCAGCAACTAAAGTTTGGCAGGGTTTTTTTGCCTTATTTTTAGCTTTTTTTTTCTTTTTTTTTTTCATTTGTAGATTTTATTCTTCAGTTCGGTATTTATTGATTTCTCCCCATCAGCCTTCTCCTTCAAAGTCTTTTGAAACCTTTCCCCACCACCACCACCTGAAGACAGTAAAAAGAGTTTGAGAGAGTTGCGGAAATTGGAATCGTTTGATCCTGGGTAATTCATTTTTTGGATATTTCTCTTATTGCTTTGCTTGCAAAAATGCACACATCCACCCTCTCCCACACACACACATGGATGCATACACACACCATCTGGCCTTTCTGAATAATCTGTAAAGAGCAAAGACTTCAGATATACAGAAGAAAAGATAATGCAATTTATTTTCTACTAAGGAGTCACTCATTATCTCTAAGATATCACCATGGAAAAGTAACAAATCCACATTGCAAGTCCATGTATTAGACAGAGGTTCTTCCAGGTGAAAACAGCCCCATTATTTGCCAGTGCTTGTAAACTGTTTACTATGCCTGTATTCTCAGACTTAAACAAACACATAACATGCACAGTGTTTCATGCAGAATGCATACAAAATCTTAATACTGAGATTGCATATATATAAAAGCATGGAGAAGAAGCAATGGTTGCCAGCAAACCAGGGACCAATGGCTTAGCCATTGCTTCACCATCAAATCAAAGGAAAATATTGTGGTTGCATCCTATCCACTTTTTTTAACTGCCCATTTCGGTTGAACTAGTCTCCATCTTTAAATCTAACCACGTCATGGGACTTGTCAGAAATAGGGATGGAGAAAAACTTCATTAGATTTCACAGTCTCAGCAAAGGGAGATTTTTGCATGCTTATCTTGAGTTCTGTTGGGAAACAAATGCACTTCCCTCTTAAAAATCTGCACATTTGTGAGGCTTGCAACACATTTTGGAGAAAGCTGGCACAAAACAATGCACACATCTTCAAATACAAGCTGGCAGAAGATGTGCATAGTTGGGAAAAAATTTCCATGCAGGAAGAAAATTCAAAATCTCACAACCTGACAAGTAAAGGAAGGAAATGCATGTGAGATTTGGAGAAAAGCAACAAAACTGAGGAAGAGATATTCCTATTGCTAGTCGGAAACTATTGGGGTCCCTGCTTTGGAATCTGTCAGAGGACCATTCTGGATTATAACTTGATCCAAATAGCACTGCACTTGGTGCCTGCGCATACAGCACAATTTTCTATTTCAAGAGTTAAAAAGTCTAGGATAGTCTCTAATCAGTTCAAATACATCACCCCCACCACATCATCTGTCAGGGTGCATGGCTGCTGTTAAAGATATGCTGGCTATGCAATAGTATACGTTATAGAGCAGGCTTAATAGATGAAAGGGAGGACAATGTATCAATTGCCAATTGCTGCATGCAAACATGTATCTAGTTGAAGGCTTGAAAGTGTGAAAAGGTGCCAAAATGGTTGATTGCTGCAGTGTTTGATGTCACTTTGTATTTGGCAAGAAGAGGAAAGATCAGAAGGGGGAATGTAACATTAGTGAGGTGTTATGGGATTGGCCATGGCAAAGATAAGGAGACACGACCTCATCCTCGCTTCCAGATTGAAAGATACATAAACGACAGAAAGGATCTGGGGAAAACTGGTACTTGTAGGGTGATGTGACATTTATGACTTTCACAAATTATTGCAATGCACATCTAAATTTGTATGACAAGATATAAAATAACATATGGTAGTCTCAGCAACTTTTAAGGAAAGTTACTGTGTTGCTTGTTTGCTCCAAATAAACACTTCTGTTCTAAATGCTGTTTGTGAGCACAAGTTATCCAGGACATGACATCATTACTACTAAAATAACAGTGGCCATTTCCGCATGGGGCGAGGGAATCGCCCCGCACCGCTACTTACCAGATCTTCTGGCTCCCCAGTCCAGTCCAGGCTGCTCTGGAGCAATGCATGGTCGTCGATCCACTCTGCTCTGGTGTCCAAAATGGCAGCTTCTGGTTGGTCGTGGGTCTCGACCAACTGCTGAAGCTCTCCAACCTAAAGCCTGCCCTCGGCAGATCGCAGACTTGCATTGGTGCGAGCCTGCAAATCTGCACAAGGGAGCAGGCTCGCAGTGGCGCGCTCCGTGCTTTTGAAAGTCAGGAAAAATCAGGGAGAAAAAAGCACACTGGAGGACCACTTGGGGTCCTTCTGGAGTGGACTGAGGTGCAGATCTACAGTAAGTAGTCCGGACCCAGTCCGCTCCAAGGTGCAGACGTCCTCCGTGGAGGACGCACTGCACCATTTTTATTACCCCGTGTGGAAATGGCCAGTATCTCCAACAATAAACAGATGGAAACCAGGACACACATGACCAAGCAGAGTGTTTGCAAAATGGCAAAAGTTATTCATAAGAAAGAACAAGGAAGCTAGAAAAGGCTGTAGAACTTTGCTTTTACCTGAACCTAATGGGAAGGATAAGTTTCTGCTTTCTCCTGCTGAATTCATTGTGTGCAACTACTTTTTGCATTTTGAACTCAGTTTGCAAAAATTGAAGGACAAAAGAGAAAAAAGAGGGAAGAGGAGAGAGGAGAGAGATTTTCCCTGCCAAATCAGGACAGGTGAGGGGTATGTTATTATTATTCAGATCCAGGTTATTTGAAGAACTGTACTCGTTTATACACACCTGCCCCCCCTTTTTTGGAGATTTTTGTGAGGCCTTTGTCTCTCTCCCACCATTTTCACAGGTACATTTGGTGGGAACACAGGACAGAGCCTTCTCAGTGGCTATTCCTGTCCCCTGGACCTCCCTTTCCAGAGAGGTTAGACTAGTGCTGCATCTGCTGTCTTTCAAAACGCCAGGTGAAGATTTTGTTTGTTTTGTTTTATTCTGTTCTGTTTTGCCAGGCCCTGGAAGACTGAATGGCCAAAGTCAAAGGGCCTTGCCTAACATGCTAGATTTTCTATTTCATGTTTTCCTTTTAATGGTTTCTGTGTCTAAAAGATTTTTGTCCTTGATAGTTTCATTATATTTTCAGCTTTCTGTGTGTTGTCGATTTTTAGCTATGTTTAACTGTTGCAATCAGCCTTGAGACCTGAACCAGGCAAAAGGTGGGATATTAATATTAATAACAGAGGTGATGGTGCTATATAAATAAATTATAATAACACAGTGGCAGTAGTAGTGGTAGTAATAGTAGTAGTAGAAAATCATGTTTTAGCATTATGGGATCAAGTCCCCATGAATTTCAGCTTTTATTCATCTCTCTTCCCTTTCATTATCCTTCAGATTCCAGGGCAAGTAGACCATAGGCACATTCCTTTCAGTGGGCCACCATTCTTGATGCTCCAGACACAAGAAACTGTACTGGGTTGACTTAATGAACAATTTTTTAAATATATCAGGATAGTTGCCCTATGCAGAGCTAACTGCATACAGTCTGATACTGAAGGTTTTCAATCTCCTGCTTGAGTTTGTGAAGGGATGAGTGGAGACCAGGGAACTTTCAGGGTGCATATGTAGTCCCTAAATTATGGCCATTTCCATGCTACACTGTTATAGTGCTATTATTCCACTTTCAACACCTTATGGAATTCTGGGGTTTGTAGTTTACTGAGGCCCAAGAGCTCTCTGGCTGAGAATTCTAAATGCCCCTCCCTAAACTGCAAACCTCAGGGTTCCATAGAATGTTGATAGTGGAATAACAGCACTATAACAGTGTAGTGTGGAATCAAAGAATCATAGAATCATAGAAATGTAGAGTTGGAAGAGACCACACGGGCCATCCAGTCCAACCCCCTGCCATGCAGGAACAGCATCAAAGCACTCCTGACAGATGGCCATCCAGCCTCTGCTTAAAAACCTCCAAAGAAGGAGACTCCACCACACTCCGAGGCAGCATATTCCACTGCCGGACAGCCCTGACCGTCAGGAAGTTCTTCCTGAGGTTCAGGTGGAATCTCCTTTCCTGCAGCTTGAATCCATTGCTCCTTGTCCTGGTCTCCGGAGTGGCAGAAAACAAGCCCTCTCCCTCCTCTACATGGCATCCCTTCAAATATTTAAACAAAGTTATCATGTCCCCTCTCAACCTTCTCTTCTGCAGACTGAACATACCCAGCTCTCTAAGTCTATCCCCATAGGGCTTGGCTTCCAGGCCCTTCACCATTTTGGTCACCCTCCTGGAAATGGCCTATGTTGGATATGTAGGTATCATGAATACAAACAATCATGAGTGTATAATTCTAGGTTATATAGTTGTAACTGTCCAAGGGGATTCTCACCACAATTATCTATTTTTTTTTTCAAACTTTTGTAAAATAAGATTTAAAGTTAAATCTCTTAAATCTTTTAAATCAGTGTGAGCTGCCTTGGATCCCATCCTGGAAGAAAGATAGGGTATAAATTTAGGAAAGAAAGAAAGAAAGATCATGGTTGATCATTGTATCCAAACAAGACCCGATTTTTGAGTCTTGCCTAGGCCATTAGTAGCCTCAATTCTGCTGTCTCTGTTCCTGCTTTCCTGTGCTGACTGTCTGAGGATAAACCTTACCTGTTCTTTTGATAAACTTGAGAGTGACACAAATTTTCATTGGCACTCCCTTTATGCATTCCCATCCTCGCTGGCTTTTTCCTGACACTGGGTAAATTTCATTTTAAAAAGCTATTACTAGTCCTATCAGTAAAAGGGAAAGATATGAAGGAGGTTAGACTTCTGTCAGTCAGAGTGCCTGGACGGGCTATTACAAATAGACTCTGAGGCAACTGAGCATTTCCCTACACAAAGCTATTTATCCATGATTACTTTCTCTGTTAGGATGTTATTACTGATGTATGCTTAACAACCACAGCTAAAGTTTGAACACTGAGTACCAAACATCCACCTGATTTGGAATACATTCAAAATAGGTTTTCATTGGCATTTTTATATACATACATACATACATACATACATACATACATACATATATAAATAAATAAAACAATCCAAAGCAGATGTTTCAAGCATTCCAGTTTAAAAATAACAATTAAAGAAAAAAGGCAGAATGAAAAGTAACATGGGTACAAGCCTCTCTGTTGACTACTTTAGAATAAAGAATAGATGCCATCACTGGTGCTTCACAGTTGTAGGAGCTGCAGATTAGGAATAGCTTTTTAAAATGTAATTTAGCCATGAACAGAATATAGCCAATGGAAAAGTTCTGCCCTCAGCCATCAGTCCCTTAAGCTCATGATGGCTGAGTTTGGGGTAAATTTTGAAGTGCATGTATTTACAACCCCATAAGAATCACTTCCCTGAAGAGAATCCCAAAAATGCAAACACCTGAATCCACATTAACAGATCAGATTGAACAGAGTTCATCTCCATTACCATCACTTCTTTTGTAAAGCTGCTGAGTCTTACATGTTCAAGGGAAATATACAAGGCTGGCAGACGGTGCCACTGTCCTTGCTAATCAGAAAATCCTGGGACTGTAACCCTTCACATCCTGGGTCCACTATAATATCATACAAAGCAGATCCAAACAACTGAGGACAGGGATGGGCAACTGTGGAAGGCTGCATTAGCCCCACCCAAGAAACCTTGAAGTTCTACCCCTACCCCCATACACACACACACACACTTAATCCCCTGCACACACACTGAATCTCCTGCAAAAATTAAAATTGCCTTCAGATTCCCTCCACACAGGAGTGCAGGGGACATTTTTGCTATATTTTTAAGTCTCTCTGAGTCATTTTAGGCCCAGAAGAGGTCCTTTTAACAACAGGAAATGAATGGCCATCACAACTGATCCACATCCTGTTTCAAAAAAGGACTCTCTTGGGCCTAAATTGACCTTGTTGCTGATGTGTAACTTCATGTTGTTTCTGACTTATGGCAGCCCCAAGGCAAACCCATACCACGTGGTTTTCCTGGCAAGATTTGTTCAGAGGTGGTTTGTCTTTGCCTTCCTCTGAAGCTGAGAGAATGTGACTTGCCCAAGGTCATCCAGTGGATTTCCATGGCTGAGCCTAGTCTCCAGAATCATAGGAGTCAGAAACATGGTGAAAAGGCTCCCAAATTCCCTAGAAGGTATTTGAAGGTCAAAAATGAATGTTATTTACTCTTGCAGGGCCCAGGAGAGAGGTCACACAAGGCCTGCAGAGTGCTCTTTGCTCACTTCTAATTTAGGGTTAAATGTCATAACCAACTCTAGAAGTTGTGCTCATAAACCTATAGCTAACCAGATGTGTTTGGAAAAATATCTTTGCTTATCTCATCCTTTTATATACAGTATGACAATATCTTTATAACAGGGTGGTTTCATTGCAGTCTGTGGATCACACATGGCCTGCCAGAGTAGTCCTTAAGTCCTCTAGGACTTTAACATACTCCCCTAAAATTCAGTGTAATTATTTTCACACAGAAAAGGTGCTGGAAGGACAAAAAATAGAAAACTGCACAAAGGCTCTTATAGTCTTACCCAGATTATTCATCCTTGCACATGCGAATGAACTGAGCAAATATCTGCATTCCTATCTCCAGATGTAGATTGTTCCAAATTATAAGGAGAACTTCCATGGAAAGGAAATGCTCTCAATTTCAGACAGTGACCCACTACTGAGTGATGACAGAGGAAGAAACAGCTAGCATGCTCATCTCCTATCATGTTCACATATTTATTTACTTTAACTTGATTCAGAATGGCTGCATAGGGCTCTTGATAAGCTACAAAAAGGAAAACACAAAGGTCAATCCTCCATTAAAAAAAATAAAATAAAATCAAGCACTTCCCCAGCTCTGTCTCCAGCCGATTCCTAGTGGTGATGAACAGCAGTAAAGAGAACTGTGTCCATATTTATACCAGCAAAGCTGAAGATTGTTGTCACCATTTATTTGAAAGAGTCAACAGAAGTTAAATGGGGCAGCATTGCTGAGTGAGCAGTTGGTGGCTGGTGGCCTGTATCTCATTGCAATGGCGAATCTGCTCTAGGTTTTAGTCCAGATTTTAATGGAGCTGCCCAAGATGCTGAATCTTCTCCCCATGTTTCAACACCAAGGAAATATCCTTTAAAGTCAAGACTAAAGCCCAGAATAGATTCACTATCGCACTGGCATGGAAGTCACCAGCTGCTACTGGTCACTAAGAATACCAGCTGTTCCAGTTTAACCTATGCATGAGTGGAATCCTAAAACTGAGAGAAAAGGATTTTATACCACACAAAGATGGTGCTTTATTCTTTGGATGTAACCTACAACCAGCTTAGTGACCAGTAGCAGCTGGTGATTTCCATGTCAGTGAGACAGTGAATCTATTCTGGGCTTTAGTCTTGACTTTAAAGGATATTTCCTTGGTGTTGAAACATGGGGAGAAGATCCAGCATCTTGGGCAGCTCCATTAAAATCTGGACTAAAACCTAGAGCAGATTCGCCATCCCAATGACATAGAGGCCACCAGCCACCAACTGCTCACTCGGCAATGCTGCCCCATTTAAGTCATAGAGTGCATGATCATTTATTTAGTTAATTTATATGTAGTCTTTCTCTTTTTGAGTGGGGTTTTCTGATTCTAATTAAAAAAATAACTTGCCTTGGCTATAGTTACTTCCATGGAGGCGGGGTAAGGATTTCCTACCTTTCCTTAGACATCAAAATAGCATAGTCCAGTCCTGTGAACTAAAGTTCTTTAGCTTTATTTTTAGCTGTTTTTTTTAATATGCAGGAGCATTCCAAAATATCATCCTACTATCATTCAAATAGTAAAGTTTATTGTTCCACCGTGCATCCTACCAGCTCATTCTGTTCCTAGCGCTGTATGTTGGCTGATACTTAATAGAGAGGCTTCAAGGAGTGACAAAAGCCAAGTGTCTAGCCGTATGTCTGAACAAGAATGCCATCTTCAAAATGAGGAATAATGCAGATGACAAGGAGGGATACTGGAAGACTCCAGAAAACACTTTTAACAATGTTTCCTAAGTCTTGGTAGCTGAAGGTGTACATAATCAACTTGTCTCTAAATCCCATATTTATGCTAATCCTTAGAAATCTGGGAAATTACTTTTTAAACCCACAATTGCAGAGGTTCACAATTTACTCAAACTATACAGAAAAGCACATCTATGTAGCCTAAAGCTTTAAAGAAAACGCACTCAAAGCAGATATACAGTACAACGAATGTGCAAATACTGGGTTACCCTTCCAACAGGAGCACGGCAAAGTGTTTCCCTTAAAGGACTCCTCAACCTGAAGCCCTCTAGGGAGTCACCTGATCATAGATAAGGAAGATAAGGAGATGACAAAGGGGCTAAATGACATCCATATGTCTGCCTCTACTGCACAAAACATAGGGCTAAAGCCAGTGTGGTGCCAATAACTGGCATCCACTTACCCTTCACTTCCCCATGCTCCTTGAAAATTGGAGTTAGAGGATTTCCCTCCAGTGTTAATTGTGGGGGATCACAAAGGGTATGCTAGGTGTGTGTGTAGGGGGGCGTAATTGACTTCTGGTGGATTCCACTATGAGAATATTTGGTACTTAGAGTGCTGCAGGGTTTGTTCAATACGAACTGTGGTAGAAACAGTAGAAATCACTCAAGATGTCCTTGTGAGATAAAAATAACAGCTAATCTTTATTGTCCCAGGAAATACATTTTGCATTAAGAAAGGAGATAGACAAAAGAAGCCGACCTGTACTGTATTACAAGAGCCTCTAAAGGCTGGCTCTCCTGAATGAAGATAAGCTAGCAACGTTTATCGAGGCTGGGGTGTCAGAGTTGCTCCCTTCCTAAATAAAGGGAGCAAAGAAACTAACTAGCATCCTGAAGCAGAATGAAGATAACTACTTCTCAGGGTGTGACCTAGCATCCCAGTTTATGGCTCTGCTTCTTCAGTCCCTGGACCAAAAAGAAGGTATCTTGGGGTGAGAGCACTGCTTTGAAATGTATGTTTGTGTGCCTCTGTAGCTCATTAGTTACGCAGTATTTTTTTTAAAAAAATTAATGGCATGCTTCATACAACTGTTGATGCTTAATGTGTCACGTTAATGGCGTCAGCAGGGGCTGCCCCTGTTGAAACATCATTAGGGCCTGCCTCCTGTGATATCAGAAGGGCTCACAATTTGGCCCTGAAATCCCTGGGTCTGTGATAGTTCTGACCTGACAATCCTAAGGAGAAGTGACTTCAACCAGCCTCTGAATGCCACTTGATTAGAGCACTTTGCTGATCAGCTACGGAATAATGTGATCAGACACAGATTTGGGTTGAAAAAGGCCACTGAGTTGAACCTAGAAAGGTATGGAGTGGGAAGCAGCCTGGTACAGAATCAGCTGAGGCCAGGTGTCAAACCATGACTTCCTCCTCAGTCTTCCCTTGGAAGAACCAACTGAGCCCCGAGGGCAACCTAATAGTTGGGTTTCTCCCTTTCCGGCCATCTACTGGAAGACAGCCCGAGAAACTCAACCCTGCAAGTCACAGGACTTAAATGAGGACAGAGGCCCTCAGGCCAGCCCCAAGGGTAATCTCCTTCTCCACCCCTGGATCCTCGTGGAACATAAAGAGACAGTTCCAGAGCCCTTCCCTTCACCAAAAGGGTTCCACGGTGTTCACTGTAACTCTAACCTCTCCCCCACTACTTGCCAAGTGACCACCCATTTAAAGACATCACCCTAAACCAATTGTCACAGTCCCCAGATACAGCATGGTGTAGGGGGAAAAAAAACCTCCCATGTAAAAGGCGCAAAAATTCCTAACTTGCTCCGAAGCAACCAGCAATGCTCAGACTGCACTGAAGGCAGGTGGGTGGGCCAAAGTGTCATCCAAAGGGAAGCGACGAGGGATGGATGGAGCTAATAAACACCCTAGCTCCACCCCTAAATGCATGATGTCATCAGTGCTGGCCTCTCCTCAAAAGGAGGCCAGCAAAAGCTGGTCCTCCACCAAAAGTGCCTCAAGCTGCATGGGTCTGAATCCATATAAAACAGAATATGCTGTTCCTTGCATTATGCTTGTTGGCTTCATGTTCAATATATACCGTGTTTCCCCGAAAATAAGACACTGTCTTATATTTATTTTTCCTCAAAAAGACACAGTATGGCTTATTTTCAGGGGATGTCTTATTTTTATTAAGTATGGTACAACAATCTACATTTATTCAAATATAGTTAAGTCGTCTTCTCTGGAACATCGTCATAACTCTCCAAACCCGGAATTCCATCCTGAATTTCTTGCGACTCCATTTCCTTTAGAACCATTGGCCCCAATCTTTCATGTCGAGCAATAGAGCTCTCATTAAATGAGCAGCTCTTATCCATGTAACCTGCTCAGAGTGCCTTGGCAACAACACTGTCAGTGATTTTATCCCATGAATTCTTCACCCAAATCACGACCTCTTGCAGGCTAAGTTTCACAAAGTTTCCACGCTGATTTCTTGTCATTCTATTTTCAATGTAGTCGTTAATTTCCATACGCAAATGGTCTTTGAATGGCTTGTTTATTGCAATATCAAGAGTCTGCAGATAGGCAGTCATGCCTGCAGGAATCATTATTTGATCTATTCTTCTCTCTGCAAGGAAGTTCTTCATGTCTTTAGCACGGTGAGTGCTGGCTGAATCCCAGACTAGCAGACCTCTTTGGCCACCTCGCAAAACAAGTGGCAGCATTAAATCAAGCCACTTCCTTATAACTGCTTGTGTGCACCAGGCTTTTTCGGTTTCAAGAACATAAATGCCGGAAACACGTTCAATCTTATCTTTCTTGACCTTAGTGATGATAAGAGGTGTGGCTTTCTTTCCATCCAGACGAATTGCCAAAATACAGGTAACACGTGAACTTTTGTGACCAGTGGAGGGAACGTAGATTGAGGAGGCACCCCTCTGTTCAATTGTCGTTTGGGCTTCTTGACCCATAAACACTGCAGTTTCATCCATAGCAATCATGTTGCAAAGTTGGTATTTAGAAAAGTCGATGCCATCAACAAAGGACTTGAATGCAAGTGCTCGCTTAATAACTTCAGCATCTTCCAACTTAAACAGTGTTGTTGATTTTCTGAGAGACAGTTCATATCACTGAAGGAAGCCATCCAGCCAGTGTTGTGATGCTTTGAATTCTGGGGATATTTCGAATTGTGGTGCCATTGCAAGGGCAAACGCTTGAACATCAGCTCTGTGCACAACCAAAGCCCGTGCTCTCCTGTCAGCAATCCATTCACTGATCATGTCTTCCAGCTCAGGAAATAAAGGTTGTCGACCTGAACCACACTTGGGGTTCTTAGCATTTCCTCTGTCCACCTGTAGACTGAGGTTATCATATTCTGCCCGCCATTTTTGGACCATTTGGATATCCAACTCCTTCTCTTTGCAGAAAGCCATAAGATTCTTGCCCTGGGAGTCCTCCACAATTCCTTTTTTGTACTCAACAGAATAACTCTTTCTTTTTGCACTTATCTTGTCTGGGGGTACAGATACTCAGGAAAAGCAGAGATAGGCCAGCTAAGCTGATGTGTAAGGGCTGGCTTATTTATCAGGGATCCAGTGAGAACTGGGTCCAATCTGCACAGTGGAGCTGGGATGATCTCTCTGGGCTCAGTAGCAGACTGCTTGCTGAAGCTTTTCGCCTATCCCCTGCTGTTTGTGTGGGGTGAGAGAGACCCACAGACTGTTGCTGGTTGGTGCTGGGGGAGAGAGACCCACAGTGCTGAGTAGAACAGCAGCCACAGCTTTACTTCTTCCCCCTGAGGACACACAATACCTAAAGTAGAGCGTCCTGCTCCTCACTTCACTGAGGAGACTTTTACTTTCACTTTCTATGCCTCAGCTTGCAGCACGCATAGAACGACTGGGTAAGTGGGAAAGGCGGCGCGTCCCCTTGATAACCTCCGCTTTCCCTCCCCAAACCTCCTTACTCTCGGCTTCAGCGTGGTGGTGTAATCCCTCCCTCGCCCCCCCACAATTGTTGGGAGGATCGGGCGGGCTGGCGTGATGTTTTGGGTCTCCTTTCCTGGATCTGTTTTGGGGCTTTCCCCTCCCCTTCCTTAACCTTTGCTAGATTCAAGAGCACAAAGGGGGGAACGCTGGGGGGGGGGGGAATTGTCTTACAAAGTTGTGTAAAGGGGAGGGAAGTGGGAGGGGAGAAGTGGGGTCCGGAGTGTACAGTGGAAAGAGGGGGGGAGTGACTAAAGGAAAGCATCCAAAGGAATTCTATATCCAGGATAGATTCTGCGAGGGGGGGTTGGAGGGAGGAGAAAAAGAAAGTTTGCAAAACTTGGGAACCTTTGGTTTTTCGCTCCCCCTTCTTCCTCCTGCGCTTCTACCCTGTCTCCCTCTATGCCTCAGCTTGCAGCATGCACAGAACGATCGGGACCTGACAGGGGGAGCCGTCCTTGTTGATAGGGCTGCCCGCACCTCTTCGGTCACCTCCGAGATAGCAACTGTCACGATGGGGTGGATGAGAAGGGTTGCCCGTCTTCTTTACCGCTCTGCACCGGTACGCTGCATAGCCACGCCTATCACTATGTCTTATTTTCGGGGTATGGCTTATATTGCGCAAATGCTTAGAAATCCTGCTATGGCTTATTTTATCGGTATGTCTTATTTTCGGGGAAACAGGGTACTAGGCCACTATATGCACTGAAAGCTGGGTTAGATGGCCCTTTGGTTTGATCCTGCACAGCTATTATTGTGTCCCTTTCCCACTTGAATGAGATGTCCTGCAGATCTATCTAATTGTGGCAATTATTTGTAAATATGCATCTATGCATATAAATTGGCATATCTGCATTTTAGGCAGATCTGCATTACATTCTGTCTTTTCTTTTTGACATACTTCCTCAGTTTTTTTTTTCTTTTTTCCAAGCATAAATGGCAACTGTACTGAGAAAGCAGGCAGAACCTGCAAATTTGACATGTAAATGCTATATAGAGGTGAATAGAGGATGGGTCAAGAAGCAAGTCAGATAGAAATCAAGAAGAAGTATAACCCTATCAAGTTATTGTTACTTTGGAATATCAGTATTTAAACCTTTACTTGTGTTCAGTTAACAGAACACAAATATTTAGAAAATTAAATTTCTATATTTTAAATTTTACCTTACTGAAAAAAAAAGGGGGGGTATCTAGACCCTGTTGAATGACAGTTTAGTGTTTGGTGTTTGCTTGGTTAAGTTTCTAAACTTGCAGTTGCCTATTCACTTTGAGGAACAGTAGGTAAGCACATTGATTAATAATGCTTTGAGAAGAAATTTATACCATATCATCTATGGAATCATATTTTCTTCTCAAGCTGGAATTCCATACCTAGAAAACACCGTGGATAAGATGTTTTCATCAGGAATGGGGCAAGCAAAGAGGAAAGGCCACTGCAGCAGGGATGCCAAATTGGTAATGGAAGAGGAGTAAGACGACAGTTTTAATTTGACATATTAAGGTGAAGCTATTATGGATCAGGTCTCTGAGTGAAAACCTCTATGAATGCAGAGGTCTGTAATATGGCCTACATGGAAAGCTACATCCCGGCTGATTGGCACACTAATACTCATAAACAAATAATTTTCTGCATTTCAGAATTAGACAAAGCTGTACATTCACAGCTATTTAAAGCTCACATAATTATCACAGAAGGAAAAAAAATGTACATTATCGTTCCAATCCTCATTATAAATGCTAAGCTCTCCCCAGCAGAACTGGAGTGTGGCAATGTTTATGATTATTGTTTTATTCCCTTCATTAATAATTAGAATCATTGTTGTTCACATACCTTGCGACAGCTGTCCTGACAACATATTTGTATTCTGTTTGTTTCCAAGGCAAATTAAATTAACCTGAAGCTTAAGAAATTCTGTTTTTTTTTCCAAAAAGAAATCACATGAATACCAGCCGCATAACAATAGGAATCTGCAAATGCCAAGAAGTTAATTATCTAAATATTTTTCAGATTTTTTAATAAGATGTCAGAAAAATAATAGAAATTATTGAAGTGAAACGAAAACTCTAAAATGGAAATGAAACCAAACAGCTCTACTAATGTTTGCAATG
The DNA here is from genome assembly GCA_030412105.1 of Cyclura pinguis. Taxonomy (NCBI): domain Eukaryota; kingdom Metazoa; phylum Chordata; class Lepidosauria; order Squamata; family Iguanidae; genus Cyclura; species Cyclura pinguis. The sequence goes on along the minus strand of CM059600.1, from coordinate 249,860,540 downwards.
TGACAACAGCAAGGGAGGGAAAGGGGATCTGTGATATGCCACCAAATACAACAGCATTTTGTTTAGGCTTCCTAGTAAGAATGCTGCTCTTCACCTACATTTTTTTTAAAAAAAATAGTGAGTTTTAATTACACTTAGTGAAGAATGAGAGTAACATAAATGTCACATCAATAGTAAGTAAAGCCAGCTACCTAGAAGTTGGAGACATAAACTAAATACACAAACCAGCCAAAACCAAGCCCTTCTACACCATGTGATATGTCTACTCAGACATAAGTCCCACTGAGTATGTTTTACTCCCAGACAAGTGAGCATAGGATTGCAGACTTATAGGCCCTTTCTGCACAGCATCTGCCATGCAAAAGGGCACCTGAAGCGTCGCACGATTTTGAGGAGCGATCTGCATGATGCACTCACAATCGCGCGATGCTCCAGAAGCAGGCAGGCGCCGATTGCGCACCTTTTCATTTTCGGCTGGAAGCCAAAAATGGTACACGATCGCACATTGTTCCTGGGCCCCACATGCACTTATCTGGCGTGCGGAGCCTCCAGAGCCGCACCGGTCACACTTCCTGCCCCAGCGCAGCCTCGGAAACTCCCAGGCTGCGCTGCAGAAGGAAGAGCCGGGGCTCTCGCGCGAGCAGGCAGCTCGTGGGGAGCTGAAGCAGCAGGGACATGACAGCCTCTCATCGGAGGCTACTTGCGCAATCTCCACACCCCAGCGCCGGAAAAAAGGTAAGGTGCGGAAGGGGCCTCAGTGTTATCCTATACATGTCTACTTAGAAATAGGTCTTATTCAATTCACTGGTTTTTATTCCCAGGTTAGTAAGTATAAGGAGAGCCAGCATCGTATAGTGATTTGTGTGTTGGACTACAGCCATGGAGAACAGGGTTCAGTTCCCCATTCAGACACGGAATATATCTTTTCATTCAGCTCAGTAAAATGTCTTCAAGGGGCCCTAAACCTGAGTGCATGTTTGAGTGCATGTATTGTTGTTGTTATTGTTGCTGCTGCTGCTATTAATTTATATCCCACTTTTTCCCAAAAATTGGGACACAAGGCAGATCACAGTTTAAAAGAACAATACAGCTTAAAACACACAGGAAGTGAATATCAAAACAGAATCAAAATATTTACAGTATTAAAACAATTGCCCCTCGGCAAAAGAATAAAATGCAATTTAAAAAGACTTAAATGGGGAACAGCAGCCGGTATACTCTAGGCTTGAAGGTACAAAGACATTTTGAACATTTTTTTCCTTGAAAATTTCAAGGATGAAGAATAGTAACAGGAAGTTCTTCACACCTTCAAAGTTCTGTAAATGATTACAATCACACTGTACTTGCAAGCTTGAGCTAATAGTAATAAATCCATAACACAGCTATAAGGAGAAGTAAATCCAAGAGGAGTCAAAGTAGAGCTTTCTACAAAAAGGTAAAGTTATCACACTTCACTTCAAAGGATTCATATCCCATTCAAAATGGGGGGGGGGGGTATTACCAGCATATATCTCAGGTTCTTTGAACTAATGGCCTCTCTGGTCTACTTAGCATTTCATTAAAATAATTGATCCTCCAAAACAGAGGAGATGAACAGAAAGAAGCAACATTAAGAAGGGAGTTATAATATTTCAGTGCCACACAGGTACAAAATTTCTCTTTGAAAGCTTAGTTTTGTAGATGGAAATTATGAAGGAAGAGAAAGAAAGCAAAAGCAAGGATATGAGAATTGAAATGGTTGTGATAAGGAGAAAGTGATAACCTTGCAGTATTAGAATTACTCCAACATTCAATTAAACCAGCCTGCATTTTTCACTAGGTGTCTGGCACGTACGGTACTGAAGTACGACCTCGACTCTCTAGGGCTAGGTTGCTAGGGCTACAAAATGAATATCAACATGCAGCCTTGTTCCTTTCTTGATAAGAGTGCTCAAACAAGTTTTTTTAAAAAAATTCGCTGAAATAGATTTTTTTTAATTTAATTTTTACTTTATTTTATACTAATCCAACAAACAACAGCAACAATGAACTACAACATTACAAAAAAGAAGCAAACAACAAAGAACACAACGAAACAGCAGAAATATTGTGATGTTACTGTATATATTTATGTATGAGTCTTGAAATTTTAGCCAAAAAATGGAACCAAAAAACCCAGGTTGACTTATCCATAGGTACGTTTAACTACTGTACCTTAACTCTTACCAAAAGGGGAACCATCCCTTTCTCTGAACAGAGTGGAGAAAGGCGAGATCTTAGTCTATCCTGGAAGAACCTAAAAAGAAAGATTCACTCCCACCCCCTTCCACTGTACTGCTTCTGGCCGTTTTGAATGCCTGGGTGGGAAAATGGAAGCAGCAGTGATTCTCATCCCTCAGAGGAGTGCTGAGAGAATAGAGGCAGTTGGTGCTTCTTTTAGGTTCTCCTGGGATGGACCAAGCTCTCGATTTTCACCACTCTACTTGGAGCAGGGGATAGTTCCTTTTTTTGATAGGAGCTAATACTGTGTCCTTAACTTTTATATTAAAAAAAAAAATCCCTGTCTCTGAGTAAGTGGTGAATGGCCTTTTTGAATGCCGGTGGGCAAATGACAGCAGCAGAGGCCAGGGGTGGCTAGCCTCAAGGCAGTACTAGCTATTTCCCCTTCCTGGGGAATGATTCTCAACATATCCATGGGTGATATCAAAATTTATAATTTTGGCCTCAGATCTGCCCTCAACTTATACATGAGGTGGGCAAGTGTATTCATGAGTATATACGATCCTTCTCTGTAACCAATATGCAGTTCATTATAGCTTAACAATCCTTTCCTTTTTCAAACCTTATTATTTGTATAAATCTCATTCTCATTACAAATAAATCTGTTTCAAACGATATCTCAGCAAAGATGAGTAACTTAACCTAGTAGTCCTGTTATTCCAGCTCATGCACTTACATACTGAATAAACAGAAAACATATTGCCCAAAATTTGTCATCTGTCCTGTTTTCTCTTATTGATTTAACAGTGAGCTTTAACTTTTCCATTAAAGCAACATGCCAAACCCTACATAACCATTTGTTCATAGAAAAATCTTTTGCAGTTTTCCAACATGTAATATCTTGTCTTGCTGCTTTATGAGCTCTTTAGTTATCTTCAAAATTCATTATCATTTGTAAAGACTGAGAATAATAACTTTTCACAAAAACTCACTATATGTTCTATTATTTGTGTAATGAAGTTAATCACGCCCACCCAAAACTTCTTAACTTTTTTGCACATATGATATAGCATACTTAATATCTCAGAATCCCAATGTTATTCATTCTTAATGGGGTGTGGTGCCACCTATGTATAATTTTCAATAGGGATTCTCTTATTGTTGCTCACATCAATTTCAACAATATATACCTCTTTTTCTCTGATTTTTTTAAATATCAGATTCCCAGGTTAGTCTAGCCCCTAATTGGATTTGAACCTTTTTTTCAAATAACCAGCTATGAACATGGTTAAAACTCTGCCAAGAATATCAGATCTAAAAAAATTTCTCACTTGCCTTGCAGACAATTTCATAGTACAGAAGGTAGAAAAGGGAACAAGGGGAACAGTTGTTTTAGATCTGATCCTAACCAACAATGATGATCTCCTTAATGGGGTGGAGGTGGCAGTGGAAGTGACCACGTTTTCCTGGACTTTAATATACAGAGGAAATGGGAAACCAAGCATAGACACACATCCTCACTATAAGAAAGCTGATTTCATTAATCATAGAGAAATACTGGATGTGATCACATGGGCCCTTTTCGCACAGCATTTTTGAAGTGAAAGGGCCCCTTGAGCATCGCGTAAATGTGAGGACTGGTCTGCATGACGCACTCACATTTACGCGACGCTCAAGGGCGTGACATGGACTGCTCACGCACCTTTTCGTTTTTGGCTCAAAGCCGAAAATGCTGTGCGGTCGCGCATCGCTCCAGGGCCTCGCGTGCACTTACCTGCCATGCGAAGCCTCCTGAGCCGTGCCGGTCGCACTTCCTGCCCCAGCGCAGCCTCTAACTCCCAGGCTGCACTGTGGAACGAAGGGGTGGGGCGCTCGCGTGAGGAGGAAGGAGCTGCAGAGCCAAAGCAGCAGGGACTTCTCATGCGAGAACCCCAACCCAGCAGCACGAAAAGGTAAGATGCGAAAAGGGCCATGATCAGGAATATTGAGAGCGAGACATGGAAGGCACAATTTCAAACAACTCCAATGAGGAGGGAAAAAAAGAGTGTCTAAAATCACCAAAGAGGAATTCAAATAAATAGCCAGCATATGAAGGAGAAAACCAAAAAGCTAAAGTGCAGAATGAACTCAGGCTTGCAAAAGAGGTTAAAAACAATAAGAAGGGCTTTTTTGGTTATGTCTGGCAAAAGGAAGAACAAGGAAATGGTAATATCACTGCATGGCGAAGATAGAGAAATGCTAACAAGGGAAAGAGAAAAGGCAGAATTACTCAACATCTCCTTTGCCTTGGTCTTCTCCTGAAGGAAAACAGTGCTCAACCTGAGGAAAATGGAGCAGATGATACAGTATAGAAAATGCAGCACAGAATAGATAAAGAGGTAGTACTGGAATATCTGGCTATTCTAAACAAATTCAAGTCTCCAGGGCCAGATGAACTACATCCAAGAGTATTAAAAGAAGTGGCAGAAGTAGTCTCAGTACTACTGACAATAATCTTTGAGAATTCCTGAAGAATGAAAGAAGCCTCAGCACACTGGATTAGGGCAAATGTTGTCACCATCTCCAAAAAGTGGGGGGAAAAGAGGACCCAAATAATTACTACCCAGTTAGCCTGACATCAATACCAGAAAAGATTCTAAAGCAGAATATTAAACAGTCTGTAAGAACTTAGAAAGGAACGCTGTAATCACTAAAGATCAACATGGGTTTCTCAAAATACCAGGAGCTTAGGGAGTTGGGTATGTTTAGCCTGGAGAAAAGAAAGTTAAGAGGTAATATGATAGCCATGTTTAAATATTTGAAAGTATTCTTATGGAGGATGGAGTCTAGGACACAGAGTAATGGCTTCAAGCTACAGGAAAAGAGATTCCATCTAAGCATTAGGAAGAACTTCCTGACAGTAAGAGCCACTTGATAGTGGAATATGCTTCTTGGGAATGTGGGAGAATCTCCTTCCTTGGAAGTTTTTAATGAGAAGCAGGATGGTCATCTGTCAGGAGTTCTTGATGGTGTATTCCTGCAGGGAAGGGGGTTGGACTTGTTCGCCCTTGTGGTCTTTTTCAACTCTATGGCCCTTTTCACATAGCATTTTCCACGCAAAAGGGCACCTCAAGCATCACGCAAATGTGAAGAGCAGTCCACACGACACATTCACATTTGCGCGATGCTCCAGGGACTGGCAGGCACCGCTCACACACTTTTTCATTTTTGGCTTTAAGCCGAAAATGGTGTGTGGTCGCGCATTGTTCCAGGGCCCCGCATGCACTTGCAGTGCGTGCAGAGCCTCAGGAGCTCGCCGGTCACGCTTCCTGTCTCAGTGCAGCCTGGGAAGGAAGAGGCAGGGTTCTCACGCGAGCAGGCAGCTCATGTAGAGCCGAAGGACCCTGGACATGACAGCCTCTCTCCGGAGGCTGCTCACACGAGCACCGCACTCCAGCGCCAAGAAAAGGTGAGTTGCGGAAAGGGCCTTTCTATGTTTCTTTGCCAAGCCAATGCTACAATAAAATTAGTGGCCTTATTATCTCTAATCCGGTGTTTGTGTGTGTGCATGTGTGTTTATATGGCTCCCTCCTCCTTGGCTGGCCTCTCAACCCGTGGGCTGCAAAACATCCCCTCTTATTCCACATATAAAAGTGGGCCAGCCGGGCAGTTGAATCATACTTCAGGTCTGCTGGTGTGTCATCGTCTTCCATCAGACTGAGGGAAGAAGGAAAGAGAGGCAAACTGTTGCTCTTTGCCTCCTGGTGTCTGCTGCTCAGATTGCCTAGTGCACTTACTTTGCACAGAGCACATGCCAGACACAACCTACTACTAGGAATTTCTGTTGAATAATAAACAATTCTGCATCCAAAGATTAACTCTTAGACTACCACAGTTTTTCAGTGAGCAGGGAAACATAATGAGTAGCTGGATTACTCTATATGGATCAGCAACTGAATGTTTGTTAGGCATTCTTTAAACCTGTGCTGGTCAAAGTAGTGGTCCATCAGCTGCCAGTTCCTGGTGAGTTTCCAGGAAAGAAAGAAACAATTGTAGCCAATGGGCACCAATATGATACGGCTCTCTGGCCCACTAAGAGACAAAAAAAAATGCATGTCCCTTGCATTTGATATCTTGAGAAGCCTGGTTTAAGCTGTATAATGCACTGCTAAATGTCTTTCTAGCTTCATCTAGCAGAGGAAGTGCAGCTTCTTGTGCAATTGGCTATTTTGACAGAAGAAAAAGACTGAAGAGACTTTCAAAATGTAGCACAAACCAGCTGTTGTGTGTGCATGCAAATTTATGAAGCTCCATACCACCCTTCTGTGTCATGACATATTGGAAAAACTGACTTGCCAGCTTGCTTGTCAGAAACATTTGAGGCAGGCAATTCTATTCATTTGGGATATAATTATTCAGAAACATCACTGCATTTTCCTTCATTTTGTGCAATCACATAGAAACATCTGCTAGTATGGGCTGTTTACGGTCACCCTGACATTATGAATCTTAGGAAGTAAGGGAAAAAAAGTAAGCCAGTAGCTCCTACAAACATGCATTGCCTTATTTATGGGACTGGGTTTCTGCCACCATGCCTCCACACAACACTTGTCAACAGGTCACATCGACAAAAAGCACAGATGAAGAGATTGAACTGTCATATTGGAAGAAAACAATGATCATAGGTTTTCAAGTATACAGATTGAGGTTCAACAGTGCCTTTTAAAGTTCTATATTTCTGTTTTAAGATGCTACTCCTCTGATGACAGGAAAAACAGGCTATGAATCATATCAATAAAGTGAAGATGAACGCAAGCATCCCAACTCTGCATGAAGGATGGGAATTGTATGCTACATGCTTTGTGGTCTCTAGCATGGCCCTAGTTTAGTGACTATGGATGCCTCCTCCAGTGCCTGCCGCATACCTGGGCTATCCATGGCCTTCACAGCCATCTTTATTTGCCAGGACCCAATCTAAAAATGCAGCTTAGTCTTATTTGTAATGCTTGTGCAGCACATGATTGTTCCCAGAGCAGTCCTAATCTTTTCATTGCCTACCAGTTATAATTTAGGATAAAGTAATAGAGACTTAGGCCAAGACCCTACTTTGGGAGACTTAGCTACAATGATGTAGCTACATCTTCATAGTTACATCTCCCAATAGTCCGCTGCAAACCTACCTTTTTTGTCATGCTATCTCCACAACAGAGAAATTTCCAAGGTATAGAGAATGAAGTGGAGAGTGGTGACATGTCCATCCATCTCCCAATAGGGGTGCATTGCCACAGGTAGCAGTAGGAACCTGTGTGGGGTCCTATCACGGATGCCTTTCTCAACAGGACCCACTACTGGGAGACAACTAGTTCATCAGTCAGCACCCCGCTTTCCAGCTCCTTGAAAATTCCTCTGTTGAGGAGGCAATGCATGGCTTAACAAGTTGGTCTTGGAGGGCATTTTCAGTTGTTGAATGGTACAATGACCATTAAAGTGTATTCATGTAATTACAATGCTTATGACATCAGAATCACTGAACAGGATGCAGCCTTAATCTGAGCATTTAAAATAGTCCAATAGTATTTATTTACTTGTCTTTCAGTCTTCTTTCTCAAGATCCACATTTGGATTGTGTGCATGGGAGTTGATGTAAGAATTATAGAATCATAGAGTTGGAAGAGACCACAATGGCCATTGAGTCCAACCCCCTGCCATGCAGGAACACACACTCAAAGCATCCCCAGCAAATGTTCATCCAGACTCTATTTAAAAACCTCCAAAGAAGGTGATTCCACCACGTTCCGAGTCAGCATATTCTACTGTTGAATGGCTTTTACTGTTGGCATCATTTTTTCCCTTTTCTACGCTATTGCCTGTGAATGGTCACATCTTTTCATAGTTCTCTCTCTATTCCTACACATTTAAGGAGCTGTGCACATACACTGCCTCGTAATGCTTAGAAAATGGGAAAATAACAGTCAGTGTTTCTTTTAGCAGAGGGGAGGTTGTAGCCTGGAGAAATAATGAATTTGAGAATCTCTTGCCTATTTGGGGGTGAGCAGAAAGTCCAACCACAGCTGCAGGCAAGCCACTGAAATTAGATTGTTATGAGGAGGTTGCTTAGGAAATTATTTTGAAGGGGCTAGTTGCCTATGGAGAAATGCTGCACTGATGCAAAATCTGAGAGACAGAATAATAGACTTATTGGGTTGGAAGGGATCACAAGGTCCATCTAGTCTAATCCCCTGCCATCTAGGAGTATACTACTAAAAAAAACTTCTGAAAGAAGGCTATCCAACCTCTGTTTGAAGACCTCCAAAGAAGGAGAATCTACCATTCTCTGAGTCAGTGTATTCCACAGCTCTTAGCGTCAAGATGTTCTTTCCTAATTAATACCATTCCCTATATTGCTGGAAATTTGGGCTGGCTTCACGACAGCATTTCCACTGTTGTCTTATGCCTACAGGCAGCAAGTCTCCAAAGAAACAAATTCTCCTAAGGGAAGTCAGACACGGGTGACATAAGGAGATGAAGGGAAGCACAGGGCCAAGGTCTCAATCAGTTGCTATACAAAGCCAGTAGTCCAGATATTCAGAGCCAGAAATGGATGAGATGTAGCCAGTGTAGGGGCCAAGAATTCCAGGAAACATGGGAATGCCAACAGCATGGCCAGTTACAACGGTTGAACAATTGCGAAAAACAAGGATTCTCCACAGCCACTGGGAGATGTATAGGTGGCTGCCCCTGAATAATAGGTGCTTGATTGAGTCAACATCTTCTATTTAACTAACAGTTCCTATGAAGTTTCTCCTCTTCTCTTTGCCAGACTTCAAAGGGGAGCTATCTCTTCAGCATCTGTTAAGTCTTGCTGAGGAGGAAGCCCCTCAGCTACTTCAGTTACCAGCTTCTCAGATTCAGAAGGGAGTTGCCTGGAGCCAGAAACTCTTCACAATCCAACTCATTTACCTCAGATTCCTCAAATTCCAGAGGGTGAGTTATGACTATACTTGTCAGCTTCTGTGTAGCACTTCGTATCTATGCAAGGCTAAAGGACAAGTTCTGAATTCAGCATGTTGTAAGAACTATGTGTGTCTGAAATGATGGTATAGCAGTACAAATGGACATGTCTTGCCATATGTTCATTAGAGTTTCCTCATATTCTCCTGCTTAGCCCAGCTTACACTAAGTGTGGGGTCAGAGCTCCATGGTCTCCATCATGGCAGTGAGCATAGACACCTTTCAGATCATGAAAGTAGCAAGGAAAGCATGATGCTACTTAATTGTGAAGGAAGAGGTACCATTCAACTAGGCATATGATACACATATTCATGAAGACATGAGGACAGAGAGAATGAGGGAGAGAAGTTTGGATAGACTCTGCCTCTGAATAAGGACTCACATGGCTTTAGATCCCTGTATTGATATAAAATAAAACAAGTTCATCTACACTGAGAGAGAAAAGCCTGGTTGAAATATAACCCAAGATAGCCTGCAGGAGGAACTTGAGTACAGACTGAACCCAGAATATTAATGAAAGAAATGCCTATGAGTAATTTGGGGAGGAGGTTACCAAACCTAGAATAACTGAGTCAATTTCACAACTTTTGTGGGGGAATAAATAACTGTTTCTCTGCAGTCTTTTGTGGAACTCCTCAGCTCAGGATGGTTGATAGATTTATCATTAAAAGGAAACTCACAGTTCAGCACAGAGGACAAGTACTGATAATAGTACTTATTGACATTTCTCAAACTCATTCCACTTTTGGGGGAAAAAATAAACCCTGGTCACATTATAGAATACCACTGTCAACCCTGACAATGAAGGTGGCTGAACACTCATTTCTAAATCACAGTAGCCTACAGATTACTCAGCAGCACATCTCTCTTGTTTGTTCCACCTCCATGCTAAAGATGCAACATGAGAAGCACAAAGTGAAAGCAGTGATGTGACTTTCTTATGAGAGCGGCAGGGTTTAAAAGGTTTCCAAACAATGGCCCTTTCTGCACCTTACCTTGTTCTGGCACTGGGGTGCGGGGATCGTGTGAGCAGCCTCTGCCGAAAGGCTCTCCCTTCCCTGCTGCTTCAGCTCTATGTGAGCTGCCTGCTCACACGAGAGCCCCACCTCTTCCTTCCGCAGTGCAGCTTGGGACCTTCCCAGGCTGCACTGGGACAGGAAGTGTGACTGGCCCAGCTCCAGAGGCTCTGCATGCCAGGTAAGTGCGCGTAGGGCCCAGAAGCAATGTGCGATCATGCACCATTTTCAGCTTCAAGCCAAAAATGAAAGGGTGCGCGATCGGCCCCTGCCAGCCCCTGGAGTGTCGCGCGAATGTGAGTGCGTCGTGCAGATCGCTCCTCGCAATTGCACGATGCTCCAGGCCCTCTTTCGCATGGCAAATGCTGTGCAAAAAGGGCCAATGTCTTTACATTCATCCTTCAAAGGTATGTGGTGGATTACACAAGGCAAAGACAACTGTTTTCAACAATCCTTTAGCAAATGAGCTTAACAGTGTAAAGGCTCTGAAAAGAAAAGTCCGTTAATACTTAAAGAACAAGGTTAAATTAGGAGGTCCAAATGGCACCAATGTTCATTCTTTCCCATGTCAAATCAAAATTTGGCTTTTAATTAAAGCCTTTTGGCAACAAATTTATTTCAAAATGTACATGTACATGGTTTTAAATTGTTGTAGTTTTTAAACTTGTTTTAACCATTGTCTTGTTTAGTATGATTTGCCTTGTTTAAATTATTTATCATTTTAATCTGAGAATGTTTAAAATTGTTTAGATTGCATGCAGTTCTAGGATTCCATGATAAAGGGAAATACAAACATTGTGATTGAGAAAGAAATAATTAGTTGATTGCTTGATTGATTCCATGGGCTACAAAAAACTGTCATTGAGCGTGTATTGAAATTCGTATTCTTCTTTCTTTGGTTTTAGCTTAATCTCCTGTGTTTATAAACTTGCTCAAAGCTTTGTTGATACAGCATCTAAAAGAATCCATGCATTATGACCAAGTTAGAAATCTAACATTAAGCCCCAAGCACCTTTTGCTGTATCTATCCTCGTCCTCTGGTATTTACTTGTAGGAAACATTCGCAATCTGCTCAGACTACAGTATGTGGTTTCAAAAGTCTTTTTTTTTTAAATAATTTTATTAAATTTCACAAATATAAAAAAAGGATTATTTGACTTGTACTTGTTACATGAATTTTCTTCCGTTCTTCCACACTGTTCTGGTCAACATTTCCCGCAGCTTAGTCCACTTGTTACATTAGTGCATCACAATAAATTGATTATCTCATCTGTTCGAGCACACATTTCCTTCTCCTAACAATCATAATATAGTCGTTCTGGCTAGACAGTTCCCAACCATCACTCTCTTCTGCTTGACTCAAATAGTCCTGTTCCAAAATATTTCCATATCACTCTCTTAAAGCTTCTGTTTTCTCCTTATATATATATATATATATATATATATATATATATATATATATATCTTTTTTCCCCCCTTTAACTCTCCATTACCTACATCCCAAAATCTTAAAATTTTTAATTATTTCTGTCATTGTGTATCTGGCAGTCTGAGCAATTATTACTGCAACAGTCCCCCATCTTCTTACCCTAAATTCCATTGTACTAAAATGTCTTGTTTCTCCTTAAGTACTTTTTAAACCCCTTCTCCCATTCAGCAATATCACAATGTTCATATTCATGAAGTGTATCGATATATCATCAATTACAAGCTTAATTAACAATGTCAAAATAAAAATCCATTTGTGTAATTCGGAAGCCCGTGCAATCGTCATCTTCCCGTTCCCCTCTCTCATCTGGTGCCCTGCAGCCCGGATATTTATTTCCAAATTCTCTGTACTCTTAAAGTCGCTTATATTCCAAGCTGCACCGCGCCTAAGAGAGAGGGTATTTTACTCCACTTATCAAATCAGAATTGTGTGACTATATCCACTCCTTTTCCCCCCTCCCTTCCTGGACTTTGCGGTCCGGAGTCTATTTCTGAATTTTTACTGTATTCTCCTAGTCGCTTAAGTTCCGAGCCGCTCCGTCCAGGAGAGTGAGGGTCTTTACTTGACTAACTTCCATCACAATCTCCCCGTTCCCCCCTCCCATCTTGGACTTCGCCACCCAAAATTCATTTCTGAAGATTATCTGTAGTTTCTTTGTCGCTTAAATTCCAAGCAGCTCAGTCCATGGGAGGAAGGATCTTCCAATCAAGTCTCTTCCATCACAGGTTTCACAGTCTTAACCTTTGACATCACATTGTTTATATTATTGATAGTATACCACTTATAGTAAACTTGTTTGACATTGCTGAAATACATTGCCCCTTCTCAAATCCAGCACCCTGTGCCTTTTTCCGCTTTATATTCCCTCCTCCCCTCTTGAAGCTGCCTGGAATTCATTTCAGAAGATTCATTGCATTTTCATTGTCGCTTAAGTTCCAGGCTGCTCCATCCATGGGAATGAGGATGTTTTGAGTTAGATAACCTTCAGCACAGTCTCATAGTCTCAACAGTCCAAGAGAATCAAGAAACAAGAATCACTCCACAGGAATAAAAAAAAAAGGGAGACGTGCAGCTCAATAGCTTTCAATCCCGAAATATTCCTCCAAAATCCAAAATCCAAACCCCTAATCCATGAATCAAATTCCAGATCTTCTCAGTCCAGCCAAAATATCGAAGTATTATACTATAAAAAATTTAGTGTCCAAATGAAGATTATAACTCATTTGTAATCCATCAGTCCAAATGATCAATTATACGCCATCTTATACTTTAAGTCCCAATTATGATTCTTAAGTCTTTCTATTTTCTTTAAAAAATATTAACTTCAATCCTCGTGAGTAAGCAGCACACCCAGCTAGCCTCTTCTTAAAATTCCAGCCGCCCCTTTAAGAAAAACTCCCAGCCATAACGAACTCACTCAGGCTCAGGGTCCCCTAAATTCTTTCGCTTCTGCCCACTGTTGCATGCCAGAACTGCTGCGATATTAACAGAAACGTGACCAGAACAGGTTAAATGACTCTTATTAAATTCTTACATGTTGTTTGAAGTCTTCTTTTAAAAGTTGACGGCGGCGCTTGTGCCGCTTAGGCGGCGATCCCGCTGGCTCCGTCTTGGTCCTTCGACCCCCCTGGCGCTTTCCGTTCTCCCAGCCGGGCAGAGCAAACGCCGGTTTTGGGGTCCCCGTCGGACCCATTCTGCACCCCTCATACCGGAGGGGTGTTCTGCTGCCTCTATGATGGCAAAAGAGGCGGCTGGAGTCCAGGGGGTGGCTGCTCGGAGCCGCGCCATTGCGCAGCTTCAATCCGAGCTGCCACTCGCTCCGGCCATGCAACCGGAAGGCTGTGGTTTCAAAAGTCTTGAATGCCCTGGATAGTTTACATTGACCACTTGGTTTTTAGAATTGTTCAAGAATTTGCAAAAGCCTTTTTTAAGCCAGTAAAAGGCTTAAAAGTCTTATCTTAATTTCGAGCACTGGACCAGCAATGGAAGCTGTCTACCAAGCAGCACGTATGTGATTCGTAGCTAGAGCTCTCCTGACCTGTAAATGAATTTCCAAGGATCAGATGTGGCAGCAACACTAAAAGTTAAATGCAGAGCATTGAAAAGTTACTATTTTGGACTATAACTCCATAAATTTGGTCATGTTGGCTGGAGAATGAAGTGAGCTATAGTTGAAAAGACTGACTTTTCCAGGTTCTTGATGGGTAGAATCCTGTTTGTAAGTCCCAGACAGAGTAGACTTTTTGAGTCAATAGTTGGATAAAGATAAAGTTGGACACATAGGTAAATCCAGTTCATTCAATGGCTCCTCTCTAGTTGGGACTAAAAATAGAATTAGGCTGATAACTGTGAATTTTATGTCACCAATTATTCTAGCAGCTCCACTCTCTGGCCAAGTTGCGGGAAACAGGTATGATTTGCAATCCAACAACATCTGGAGAGCCTCAGGTTCCTCCGCTGTGGGTTAAAGTCACTGATAAGGATTACAATAATGTATTTTTAAAACATAGGTAAAGTAACTCCTTAGGCTTCACCCTAAGAATTAGTTATGGTTAATTAAAGATTTGCTTTTTAGTCTTTGAAAGTATCAGTTAACCTTTGTAATAAATAGTGTGTGTGAGTTTGTTTTTTTAAAAAAAAGCCTAATTGTGTACTTACAGAAGTTACTATGATTAATTACTATGATAGATTTGTATATTTATCTATCTCAATGGCCTCTGATTTGGTATAGCTGAACAGCTGCACAATCTACAAGCTCGGAGAACAGGCTGCATAGGTAATTTCAATATTTTCTTTTTTTTTTTAATAGCAGAAAATTAAGATCTGAAATTCCTGAAACAGGAATCCAGGTTTTGATACAGTGGAGAGTAAAATGAAATGCATTCTCCTAAACCCATATGAAAAGTCATAACTGTGCTTGCTAAAAAAAAAAAAGAAAGAGGAATTAAAATATGAAGAACTGTTGAGAAACAACAAAGCAATTCAAAGACACAGCAGCTTTCAAGCAGAACCAAGAGTGATGGCTCTTGATACAAGGCTGTCATTGAAAACAACAATTTTGTGTTTGTTAAGTAAAAACAACAAAGTAAAACATATCATGGCATCATCAACTTGTAAGACAAATCATGTAGAGAGAATATTAAGGGGGAAAAAGTTTGCACACCTTTAGAAGCAAGCGGTAATGATGCCATGTTTGTGAATAGTTCTTCCACCCACCTGTAATGTTTGTGCAGATTTACCTGTGCCATTACACTGTCTCCCACAAGCAGCTAGGCGGGAATCTTCTCTATTCTCCATCTTTCAGAAAGACCTATTTCTTCAGACGGGCTTTTGGCCATTAGCCTGCTGGATTTTAACAAAGCATCTTGTACTCCTTCCTCTTTCTTGTTCTGTTTTCAAATGCTCTGAAATTGTTTTTATTCAGCACTTGCTTTTAATGTGACAACTTATTTAATTTATTTTAATTGCTTTTCAGTACTAGATCATCATTCCTGTCAATCAAGAAGGTCGGGTGCTTTGGCACTGTGAGCAATGGCTCCTCTATAACCAGGGCCTAAGTAGTTCACAATTTTTCTTCTGGGGGAAGCAATGAGTAATTTCAGTGATTTTCCTCCCACTCTGAGAAAGTTTTAGAAAGCCACAGTTTTCAAAGCCTGTTCACGATGCAAGAATTGTTGTTGTTGTTGTGTGCCTTCAGGTCATTTCTGACTTACAGTGACCCTAATGTTGAGCCTATTGTGAGGTTTACCAGGGGATGAAAATGTGTGACCCACCCAAAGTTACCCAGTAGGTATACACAGCCAAGCAGAGAACTGAACCCTGATCTCCAGAGTCATAGTCTGTTGGAAATAACTTGGGGAAAAAAACTCACAAAGGAATTAGGCACAGGATCAAGTGAATCACATTTATTCTAAGTATTCATTCTGCAGAAGAGGGTGCCCATAAAGATGACACCCTAATATTGAATACCTCACATTGTATCCCCTATCCTCGCCGCAGGTTTCCCCTCCCCTGGAATCCCATTGGATAGGACCCCAAAGGTTACAGCCTATCAGGATCACCTAAGAAGTTACATTTCCCCTTCCCCATATTTACAGTACAAGTGGTCACGCACTGATCATGTATTTCCCTCTTGTATCCTTAATTCTCATTAGCAGTTTTAAAATACCCCTTGGTGTAATCACCCTAACAGTTTCTAACCACTCCTATCCTAAACAATGCCAACCTTCTTTCTTGTATTCCTTATCAGCCAGTTTACTCCTTACAGACAGCGTTGTTGTCACTCAGACTGTCTTATCAGTCTGGTTCTTCACTCTGGAGATCCAAGGCCAACAGGCCTTCTTCTGTTCTGTGGCCAATTTTAGAAAGCTGTTTTCTTAGATTTAGTGTACTACAGAAGCTAAAAAATAAAATATACTGAAATATATGGCCCTTTTCACACGTGTGGGGGGGGAACGGGCGAAAACGCCCAAAAATGGAGCTTACCTGAAATCGGGTAAGTCCGTCGCCACGTGGAGCAGTGCGAGCTCGCTGCTCCACAGTCCTCCAGCGTCCCAAATGGTGGCTTCCAGTTGGTGGAGGCTCTCCACCAACCGGAGAAGCTCGCCAGCTGGAAGCCCGCCCCTGGCAGATCTGCAGCACGCACTTAAGCGCACCTGCAAATCCACTTCGGAGCTGGGCGACGGAGCGGCGCGGGCTGCGCACTCGTTGCTTTTTAAAAACCTCGAAAAAGAGGTTTTTTAAAAACACGCAGCGCGGCTAGTTCCGGCCGCTCCTGAGTGGATTCTGGTGTGGAACTACAAAAAGTAGTCCACGCCAGTCCACTCTAGGGTGTAGAAGACCTCCGTGAGAGGTCGCTCTGCACCATTTCAGAAGCCCGGTATGGAAATGGCCTATGTTAGGCCTATGGTCTATACAACTAGAATATGTGTTATACATATAAGCTAATATATATGCTTCTAATACATGTTATTAGTACTGCATACCCAGTGCAGAAGAGAAAATAGATTTCATTTCTCTCATAGTCCATTGCTCAGACCACTACACCATGCTGTCTCTCAATGAAAGAGTTACTTTGTACAAAATTTGCATGCAGTTATTTGCCTAGAAAACAGCATTTTCTGAGCAGGAAACAGTTAATGTTTCTGTGCAGAAATTGTATTTTTGGGACAGAAAATGCTGTTTTCTGTGCAAAAATGCTGCTTTCTATACAAAACAGATACATCCAAATTTTGTGGATAACAAGTCCCAAACTGCAAAGGTTCTAATCATGCCCAAGATTCTTCTTCTCAGGGTCTCTCAACACCCGAAAAAACATTTTTCTTATCATTTTTAAAAAATATTTTCAAATATGTTTTACATGCCTAACTACCACACTGATATGATTGATACAATATATGCTATCAAAGAGAAAGAGAGGGAGATGGGGAGAAGACAGAGAAGAGAGAGCAACAATTGTTATTTCAGAATGAAGCTGAGCAGTACTTTTTTTTTGCAACTCACTGTATGAGTACATATGCCAAAGTCTCAAGTGTTTTTCCTGTTCAAGTTGTTTTGTTGCAATCTGTCCACGTTTCTAACATTCAGGGTTAAAGAAAGCAAGCAAAATCACTGTGCACCAATATTTTTTTGTGCCTCAAAGACAGAGTTTATCCTACTAATTTTCTGGTTATACTTCATTTGCTTATTGTAATTACTTTGTGAATCACAGGATCCTAGTCATTCATTATTTAGATTGCCTTAAGGTGATCAACACAACAACTTCATTTTGAGTGGAATTCAGAGGATTAGGCTTCTGGAAATGAAAATCAGAAAGAAGAAGGTGAGTTCAAAAGTGTGCTGGAGTCTAAAAGTGTGTTTATACACAATATGTAATAGAATAACTATAATGTATTTGTTTCCTTTAAACATGAAAGAGGGAAACTTAAGATTCTTGTACAGCAGAAAGAATAGTGCAGCATAAAAGACTGCCTTAAAAAATTCAGGCAGGCAAAAAATCCATCAGAGCCCAGACTGGCAATGATGCTGCTATGTGCAGATGCTAAACATCCAGTATTTTATCTGCCTGCTTAGCATTTTAGCCACAGCTTTATTCATTAAGCCTTTGCAAATCAGGGCCTTGTCACACTACACTGTTATAGCTCTATTATTCCACTCTAACTGCCATGCCAATATCACATGGGACCATGGGATATGCAGTTTAGAATTCATTTAGAGGCATTTAGAATTCTCAGCCAGAGAGCTCCAGGGCTTCACTAAACTACAAACCCCAGAATTCCAAAGGGTGCCGCCATGGCATTTAGAGTGGAATAATAGTGTTACAACAGTGTAGTGTGATAGGAACCTCAGCACAGCAACAGAATGTTGCAGTGCATCCTTTTTCTCCTAGTCACAGCTTGGAAGATTTTGGAAGGGAGAATATAGTTCCTGAATCTCCCTGGCAGCATGGCCACTGAGATGGGTTTTATTTGTTTGATTTGCTCCCTTACTCTTTCAGTTTGTACATCTGCTGACCTCAGAATCCCCCTTAGCATTTTAGTACTTCTTTTGTTTTTTCTGATCTTAGGCCCTTTTCACATGTCGGGGGGGAAACGGGCGAAAACGCCCAAAAACGGAGCTTACCTCCAGCCGGGTAGGTCCGTCGCCGCGTGGAGCAGCGCGAGCTCGCTGCTCCACACTCCTCCGGCGTCGCAGATGGCAGCTTCCGGTTGGTGGAGGCTCTCCACCAACCGGAGAAGCTCACCAGCCGGAAGCCCGCCCCCGGCAGATCTGCAGGCACGCACTTGCGCGCGCCTGCAGATCTACTTTGGAGCCGGGTGACGGAGCGACATGGGGCTGCGCGCTCCGTGCTTTTTAAAAACCTCTAAAAAGAGGTTTTTAAAAAACATGCAGCCCGGCTAGTTCCGGCCGCTCCTGAGTGGATTCTGGTGTGAAGCTACTAAAAGTAGTCCACGCCAGTCCACTCTACGGTGTAGACGACCGCCCTGAGAGGTCGCTCTACACTGTTCCTCCCCCCCACATGTGAAAAGGGTCTTAGATACAGCTAAAGCACATATATGAACCCACACAAACCACAGAAAGATTATAAATATAAATAATTCTTTCAGTAGGATTGAAAACAGTTAAAAGAACCAACCATGACCATTCAAAAGAACCAAAAAATAATAAGCACTATAGCACATTATGAAAGGCCCTTTACCCCTGAGCCATCAGCCCTCAATGGCCTGTTGAAGCGAAAAAGCTTTCCCCTGCCTATGGAAGAATAGCAAGCAAGATACTAGCCTAACCTTTCTAGGAAGCTAGTTTTAAAGCCTGGAAGCAGCCACTGAGAAGGCCCTCTCCCGTGGTCTCACCCAAATATACCTGTGATGGTAGATGGAGGGACCTCCCTGGAAGATTTCAAAACCCAGACAGGTTTGTGCTGGAGAACACAATCCTGCAGTTAACCTGGAAGAGCTTCACTACAGGGCTGTAGTGCACAGTCTTGCTGACACTCACACACCCAACCATAAATGACCTGTGTGCTAGGGATCTGTGATAATGAACTAAGTCACCGGATCCTCACTATGGAAGACCTGGATCTGTATTAAGAGGTAGTGCTTTGCAGGAGTCTGGAGTATCACAGACCCTGAAATTTCAGGGCCAAAGCTTGAGACTGAGAGTTAGACCCCGCTAGTGTTATAAAGCCTGATACATTAAGCGTCACCCACAGAGGGATCCGGCCTTGAAATATGGGAACCACATTTGCAACCCATTGTTCACCCAGGTGAGGATTTGGCAGTTGATGCTGGAGGAAAGGCAAGAGATTAATAATGCCCCATAGAGATCACTTCTCACACCTCCAGCGCAGCCCATGCTGGATGAAAAAGAGAATGCCCCATTGTCAGCCATTCAAACAAGCCACAAAGATGAGGTAGGACGCAGAACTGTTCCACGAGTGCCCTCCTTCAGCTAAAATCACCAGCAACCAGTTGAGGTGGCTGTGACAGAAGGCAATAAGAAGTAGGGCTGTTCTACCAACCTGGCTGAAGAACTATTTGCTTCTACCCCTCTTTGCTTCCTCGCCTTTCTCATTTTGTGTTATGTCTCTGCAAGCAAGGACTATCCTTTATTGATTTATGTAAGTTATGATAGGATCCATTTTAGCTGAGGACTAGGATAAAAAAAATGCTTTGAATGAATGAATAATTCTCTGGCCATTTCCGCCCTATACTGTTACACTGCTATTATTCCACTTTCAACATCCTGTGGACTTCTGGGGTTTGTAGTTTACTGATGCCAAAGAGCTCTATGGCTGAGAACTCTAACTGCCCCTCCCTAAATTGCAAACCCCAAGTTTCCACAGGATGGTGAAAGTGGAAAAATAGCACTATAACAGCGTAGTGCAGAAATGGCCTCTATTTGTCTGTCACCATCATTAACAATAGTCACCGTCCTCACCTCATATTGGTTCCCCAACAATAATGAACTTCACAGCAAGCCGAGTTTCTGATCTCCTGTCTTTATGAAACAAGTAGAAGAGGCTGATGCACTCTGTCCCAGAAAAACATGTATATTTAGGACAACGTCAGGGAGAGTGGAGATCTCAGGACAGGTAGGAGCTCACTCCATGACCTGGGCTGACTTGGCCATTTCTTTGCTTTCTAGGTCATCTTGATGTGAGATGCAGAGACAGCTCTGAAATCTGCCAAAGAACCACCCAACCAGAGCCAGTCAAAACTGAGATGCCAACAACAGCCTTGTGTGTTTGATAGCAGAGAAGGAGGGAGGGAGGGAGGGTAAGAAGGAAAGTGGAAATATAGAAAGGGCTTTAGTCTTCCATTTGAAAATGATTACAGCTGGTGAAAAGCCCAGCAGAGCAAGGGAGGGAAATAAGAGGGAGATGTGTCTTTCACTTTATCTAACAGGCCTTGGTTGCCTTAGGGATGCTGTATGTTGCAGTTCCTTTTTTTTCTCTCTCTTCAGTACAATCTCATCCTCACTCCCCCATGAGTGGTAACTGAAATCTTTGTGAAATCTGCCATTTCTTTTTACCAAAGGTCATTAGCTGGCACTTGAAGATGTCAAAAATGCCAGGCACCAATTTCTTCTGTTGCCACCCTTTGACTGTTTCTTCAGCACATTAAATCTGGGTAAGGACTGCTTACTCACTGTGAGGAGCTGGATTCCAAGAATTAAGTAACACAAGGTATTCTGGGAGGGGAGTGGGGACAGAGAGTGAGAAGCCGTGCTTCTGATCTGGCAACTGGAGAGTAATTCGACCATAGGAAAACACTGGCATCCTAATTTGAGGGCAATTGAGAGCTTTCAAGGATCATTACTGGTTCTATTTCTAATTTATTAGTTGCATTTCTCAACTGTTCACAAGTCAAACAGACAAAGACAGAAACGTAAAATCAGCAATTATAATATTGTGGATGCCAGAACTACTCCGCCCACTGGTGATTTCTGTGTGGGCTCATGAAAAACTATTTTATATACCTCTAAATTTGGGGAAATTGAGTATTCTGAGTTTAATTACAAGTCAAATCAAATTCCTGTACACTTTATACACAAAATTCTTGGGGTGCAGGGAAGTCCAATCTCTTTTCCAACTTCTTTCCTCCAACTGCAGCAATTACCCCGTCTTCTTCACTTTGTGAGATTTCATTGTCCCTAGATTATGAATATGAAACTAACTTTGCCATGATTTCTAATAGGAAATGAGAGAGACCAGTTGCTCTCCCTCTCCCTGACAGAGCAACAGCAGCTTTGTATGCAGAGGCAAGGAGGAAATGTGAAAGCTAGAGGGTGAATGAAAAGAAGGGACATTTAGACTTGGATTCACCTCTGAGCCACAGAAGAACCCAGAGATCCTAATGCCCATCCTCATATGAAAGCCAGGCATTATAAGTTTCAGGGGTTCACAGTCTAGGCCTAGAAATTCTGAATTTGGGTGATACATCTCTATCTTTCTATCATTTGTGATTGTGTATACAGTCATTCCCCCACATTCGCTAGAGTTAGGGGCACAGGACCCCCATGAAAGTGGAAAAAACGTGAATAACTCTAGGGCTTCCCAATCCATATTGAACACACAAAAAAGTATGATCACTATATTCTACCCATCATGGGTTCCTTTGAGGCATCAGGGTTCCTTCACAAGTCAGAAGTGGGTGGCTAGTGCGGCTTACTGCCACCTCCACTGCTGCCCCACATCATTTTTAATAGGTACTTACAAGCCTTGTTCACAGTTTCTCAGTCTCATGAGGCTTGCAGTCCCTATTAAAAATGGCATAGGGAGGCAGCAGAGATGGTAGTAAGCAATCCATGAATAATCAAATCTGCAAAAGTGAAACCCGCAAATGTGGAGGGCTGACTGTATTTTTGTGGGTGTGTTACTATTATATTATGGTAATATAATGTGTAGAGAGGCATTGTAGTGGATTGGTTTAAGTGTTGGACTAGGATCCCCGAAGACCAGGGTTCAAGTCTCCACTTATCCATGGAAAGTCAGTGGGTGGCCTTGGACAGGTCACATTCTCTCTGTCTTAGAGAAAGGCAATGGCAAACCTTCTCTGAATAAAGCTGCCAAGAAAACTTTATGATAAGTCAGAGTTAACTTGAAGGCACATAACTACAACAAATTTAATTTATATAATAAAGCCAATGCCGTTGGCAACATAAAACTAAATTTCCACAGTTATTTGAAAATAGGAACTACAAAAGTCTTTGCTATCCTTCTCAAAATGAAAGGGAACGGAGATAGCTTAGCTTCCTTCTTCAGAGAACAGAGAATACCATACAGAACAGAGAATGTCATCACAGAGAAGACCTGTGAATAGATAATAATCTGCTGTGGTGGAAGGATTCTCACTAGTGACAACAGATTCTAAGATCTGGGAATAAACTTCAGTTTACTGGACGTGAGGCAAATAATGACCAATCTAAGATGCCCATTCAGCCATCACTTCACTGGGAGTCAAAGAAAAGGAAAGATACAACAACCAAGTGTCACCAACATACTGATCATGTTAAGCTCCACATTATTGGTCTCTTCCAGGGACTACAAGTAGATCCAATGTGGCCCATGAGAACTTTCATGCTGCAGGAAAGTTTCTCTGTCTGCCAAACAAATGAGTCTGGGGGCAGGGGGGGAGTCCAACTGTGCTGAGAAGGACAAGAGAGTTATCTCCCATCTTCTCTGTGAAAAATCACTCCCCCTTCTCCTGAATCCATTGAAGCAGACTTGGAGGAATAAGATGGCCATGGGACTGATACTGTGAGGAAGTCCTGTTTCTAGGTAGGCCATTCCCAGTTGCAGAGCCTTTAGAGTCCACCAACAATCATGCCATAGGCATAGATAGCACGTAGACATATCAGGCAAGGGGAATCTGAAAGGAGAGTCACATAAGAGAACAATAGCAAAAAGAAAACAGACCTGCCAATGGGATAAGAAATCAGATGAAGGAGTTCTGAAACCAAATCAGGCAGCACTTTAGGGTCTTACTAGTGAAGTTCAGAAGATCGACGAGGCAGAAAGATGACAAAAAGTTGAAGTGAAATAGTCCAGGGTGAAGCACCGCCAAATCACAAAAAGAGATGAGGAACGCTGGATGAGCTGGCAACATTTAAGTTCACAACTATTTCCCTCCCCACCTTTTTTTTCTCTTGGCAACTTGGGGTTTTATAGCTGGCTTGCCAATCCACAAGCACCAGATCAACTGCTAACATTCCTGCATTGAGCCTTACTTGAAGGGACCTCTTACTCCAAAAGAGACCACTTGTTCCTGAGGAGACTTGGCTCAGAGCCAAGCAATGTCCTGTATAGTTGTCCTCTGTGTGTGTGAATGGCAGGAGAAATAGAATACAGATTATGCAGGGGGTGGGGAGGCTTTGAGAATGAAGTATGTTTTTGTGGAAGGAAGATATGAGAAGACAAAACTGGCTCCGGCCACGCCCATTCCCAGCAGAAGACCTGACTGCTTCTGGCTGCAAACACACTCACATGGTCAACCTACAACTACACAACCCTCTGAGGCAAAAATGTTATCCATCCCTTTTGTGGATGTAAAACAGGACTGATGAGAATGAGGTGAAGCCCTGTGGCACCTCATTGCTTAACTAGTGTATCTGGAGTTTGTTGTTGCAGTGTGCCTTCAAGTTGTTCCAACTTATGGCAACCCTAAGGCAAACCGATCACAGGGTTTTCTTGGAAAAATTTGTTCAGAGAGGTTTGCCTTTGCTTCCCTCTGAGACCGGGAGAGTGTGACTTGCCCAAGGACACCCTGTGGGTTTCTATGGCCAAAAAGGGGATTGAAACACTTGACTCCTGAATGTCCTAGTCCAATACTCAGACTACTGTATCATGCTGGCGTCCACATCTGGGATTAGAGCTTGTCAACTTATAGGCCCTTTTCACATGTGGGGAGGGGGGAAACAGGCGAAAACGCCCAAAAACGGAGCTTACCTGAAACCGGGTAAGTCCATCGCCACATGGAGCAGCGCGAGCTCGCTGCTCCACAGTCCTCCGGCGTCCCAAATGGCAGCTTCCGGTTGGTGGAGGCTCTCCACCAACCGGAGAAGCTCGCCAGCTGGAAGCCCGCCCCCGGCAGATCTGCAGGCACGCACTTGCGCGCACCTGCAAATCCACTTCGGAGCCGGGCGACGGAGCGGCGCGGGGCTGCGCACTCCGTGCTTTTTAAAAACCTCGAAAAAGAGGTTTTTAAAAAACACGCAGCACGGCTAGTTCCGGCCGTTCCTGAGTGGATTCTGATGTGGAACTACAAAAAGTAGTCCACGCCAGTCCACTCTAGGGTGTAGAAGACCTCCGTGAGAGGTTGCTCTGCACCATTACAGAAGCCCGGTGTGGAAATGGCCATAGTGGATCTAGAGAACCAAGACCAATGGAAAACTGCCTGTTCCCTTAGGATATACTACTTCTCTTGTTCTCAGAAATTTCCTTCAGGGAAGCAAGGTAGTAACCACATTCTATCAAATACCCTAATGTAAAGAAGAGCAGAAGAGAAGATTGTGTATGCAGGTATAGCACTGGTCACACATATATTTAATTGATTATATTTTGTTTATTAATCAGAAATTAACTATGGATGAAGCACTAGAAAATACTTGTTTTATATTATATCTGGGGTGCATTAAAGTTACTAACTGGAGTTGGTCTTAGCCAGACTAGTGATACTTAGTAGCTTCCATGTCAGTGGAGCATTGAATCAGTTCTCGGTTTTAGTCTCTTGATAGTACAGCTGCTGGGATTGTTCATTTAAAGTTTGGACTTAAACCTGGAGCAAAGTCGTTGCCCCACTGACATAGGAGCGACTCACTGCTCCTGCCTGTGAACCTGTGGCAGAAAATTCTCACTGCCTGAAAAAAAAATAAGAAAGACAAACCAAAGAACAAACATCAGCATCAAGGAATCCAACAAAGAACATGAAGACCAAGAAGACAGCAAAAGATAAATGCCAATGAACTCTGGGCAGATTATTGAAAACACAACAAACACTGTTTCTTTGCAATTGTTCCATTGGAAACAAAAAGAAATGAGGCTCATTCTTGTCAACTTTTTTAATACTGAAAATGAAGAGGAATGCCAATCAATTAAAAGAAAAAGAAATAGAAAAAAAATGATGGAAAGTTGTAGATTGTTTCTGATTGCTTTCCATTGGAAATATTATTTTGCATAGGTTGGAACTGCTTGTAATTTCACAGAATGGTCCCAGAGGCAGGCAGAGGAAAAAGAGAGATGATGCTGAAATGGATAGGTATAAGAACTTGATCAAAAACAGGGAAGTTATGAGCAGGTGATGAGCAGACAGGTTTCCTCTTGAAATCAGGGGATGTCATAATAAATCCTCTGCTGTTTACTTAACTGCTTCTTTGCCCAATCTGGGTCCCATTCATGCCACACAAATAGCTTACTTTATCATTGTAAGTGCCATGGCAACATTCCACGGAAGCATGGGATTGGAGGTTTAGGAAAGATGCTTTCAACTCTCAGCCAGAGAGCTCCTCTAGTGATTCTGATCAATCTGTAAGTCCTAGGAATCCATAGGGTATTGTTACGCCAGTCAAAGTAGATATACAGTCCTCCCTTCACATTCACAGGTTTGACCTTCACAAATTTTATTATTTGTGAAGCACATGCTTGGCTCCCCCCTGCCCCCAATTTTACTCCTCCCATGCCCTTGCATTCCTCACCCCAGGCTTGTAAGGCTTGTGTTGAAAATGGATTTTTTTTCCTTTTGGGTAAGCAAAGCCCCCCTCCTACTTCTGGAGGCAAGTCCTCTCTGCCATGTGGCTGCACATCCTGATATGTATTGACTGCTGATTGCTCAGGTGCTTTCTTTGCTCCTACCCCTCCTTTCTCAAGATGGCAATCCATAGTAGCTAGAACCTCAGAACTCTGCTCTTCTTTGAGGGGAAAAGTACCAGTAACTCTTTTAGCTTGGCTTTTTTCTTCCCCCTGTGAATGCTGGGGCCAGAGGCAAAGGAATGGGAGGAGGATCACAGGGGAGGAGTTGTTCATAGTTTTTCCACTTTCACAAGGGTTCTGCGCCACGAACCCTCACAAATCTAGAGGAGCCACTGTAATGCTGTATTTGTGTAGTGTGTCTTTTACCAATTTCAACACAGAGAAATATTTGATTACCACAGTTCTTTTTGCTCAGTCTTTAAAAGTGGTGACAAGGATTTTTCCCCAACGGAACCCTCATAAGGTAATGGCTGCTTGGAGGACTTCCTCAGTGTTTTCTGTGTTCTGTTTCTCTGATGTTTCTCCAGGCACCTGTTACCCTGCATTCTGGGGGTCCTGGGAGGGACACCAAAATGTGCTCAACAATAGGTGGGGAAGATTAGCTCTGAGCACTGCTTTAGTGTTACGAGAGGCAGGGTAACTTAGCAGGATCTGTAGCCCAGTGTTTACGGGGTCAGGCCAAGTCAAGAAGCAGACCAGTTTGAAAATAATGAATGATCTTTATTAAATACAGGCACACAATGTAAGCAACACACGCACACAGATAACTAAGGAAAATAAAGGTGTGAGTAAGATAGCGGGATTTTCAGAGGGATAGTTGATTCGGGTGATACGAAACCTGTCCTGAAGTCCAGAAGAAGAAGAAGATGGAGAGCGAGGCTGGAGTTCGATGTATCTCAGCACGTGGAGCTGAGGGGAAGCTCGCCAAGCGATGCAGCAGCAAGGCGGTCTGGAACTTGGGAGTGATCCAAGGAAGTGCTCAAAATCAGGGGTTTTTATAAGGAGAATTGTGACTGCAGGCTAGGTTGGACTTTGGGAAAACAATAGGTTTGGAGCTGGAGACAAAGCCTCTGAAAGGTCAGAATTTGAATGATTGAGTTACAGCCAAATTGTCAATAGTATAGCCGGTATGCAAACGCAGAGTACTTGAGCATTGTATAGTCAGATCATCAAGCTGCCAGCGCTAGGCAGAGGATCTTTTGAAGGTTGCTTGCATACCTAATGGAGGTACTTGCCTTGAGGTCTCCTAAAGTGGTGAGTCAGCTGTTTCTGGCCTGCCTGTATTGTTTCAGAATATTACGGCGATTATCAGCCAAGCCTGTATGCCTGCTTGTCCAGGGGCCTCGCAAGCACGTGGAAGGGATATGTGAAGCCAAATTATTGATATCGAAGATATCTTTTTATATCCCCAAAGCTTGGGCTAGCCAGGGCAGTAACAATCCCCCCCCCAAAAAAATGGGCGATGTTGGGGACAATATCGGACATTTTCCAATTAAAATCAAAAATCATTTTAGAGCTGAATAGGGGCTTGCAGGTAGGTTAGCCATATCACTCCACAGGAAAGGGAATTTTGGGGAAAAGCAAAGGTTTCTGGCTTATAACAACATTCCTAACTAAAACCTAAACCTAAACACATACACACAAATATCAATTAAACAACAATTAACAATTAAACAATAAGCAATGTCAAACTGTCCCGTCAATAGGGAACTGTCAAAGAATGAGCAATGGTAGCAAAATAGCAAATGCAATCAATCAATGTAATAATCAATGGAATACTGTAAATCCAATGCAGGGTCTGGCAATGAAGGCAATCCAAGGAGCAATCAGTTCAATGTGGATGATGGAATGAGAATTTGTAGTCCGGGGGAGGTGAGGTGCGAGCAAAAGTCTTGGCACGCCCCCCTTGCAACAGAAAAGTCTTGTAGCTGGAAGGAGTGAGAAAAACATAAGTCCATCCAGACAATGGAGCAGGAGCAGCAACAAAATGTCCACGTGGGTGCAGCTTAGCTGGCTTGCTGCACATTCAGGAACGGTGCGGCTTTGCAGAGTTGGAGCCTGGAACAGTCCACTGGGCTTTCTCGGTAATGGTAGCAGGAACAGCAAAAGTTCGTTGTTGCAATCAGAAGGCTGTGTGGTCACCTTCCCTCATGGTTTCAGGCGTCGTCGAGGAACCAGGAATCTCCAAGCACCAGCCATCAGATGGAGCAGCAACTTTCTTCGTCACCCCCCCACACACGGTACTCAGGGGCGATGGTACAACCTCAGGATCTTCCCAGTCCTCTGGATCAATTATCCTATTAGAGTTTCAACAGAAGAACTGACATGATTATTATCCAATGTATACCATAAATGCAAATGTCTGGGTCAAAGCCTACTGGGATTTCGAGCTGAAATTGGAAATTTTGTTCTAGAAGGGTTGGTGGGAGCGAGCTGGTTACAGCCTAAGGTGCCAGGGGCAGAAGTTCTATCATAGGAGGGTGCAGGGGTGACTGCAACAGACCGTGGTTGCCCTGAGGTGTTGGTTGGTCTAACCAGACGCCAGAAGACGTCAGCCCTCCAATCGCGTTATACCACTGGGTTAGACTGGGCCTGCAAAGTTCAGGGATCAGATGGACTACACGAGCGGGGCGCTTTGTTTCAAACAGTCACACATAAGTTGCTCCTGCTGAAGCCCTGTTTGCAATGGCCGCGGTACTCCCTTGCTCAGGTTGAACTAGATTAGGCTCTGGTCTTTTTTTTTTTTTTTTGCTCTCTGTCTGGTGGCGGGGGCTCCCAAACTGGTGAAAAAACAGAATGAACGAAATCAGAGACAAGCGAGTGTACGCTTGCTCATGGCCAGAGCGGATGCTGACTCTCTCGGTGATTGGTCAGGATGGTTATGCAAATGTGCTAATGGCATATGCAAATTAGACACAATGCACTGGGGCCAAGCGTCGAGCCAATTGTGAGGGTCTCCAGCCCTTATGGGGCATCGGAGAGTAGTTCTACATTTGTGAATTCAAAACTGAATTGAGTAACAAGCGAGGTAGTCGCACAGATTGTTCTCACTCTAACAATCCGGGCTCGTTGATGGAACAAGGAGAGAGGTCTCTGAAAGGTGGGGGTCATTCTGGGCAGTAGACCGGGATTCTAGAGTCAGACCTGGTTCCGCTGAGAGGGTCGTGAGACCCCCTTGTCTTGCCCTATCGTCCTAGAACGCCATTGCACAAGGCAATCCCTCAGAGTGAGAGAATGCTGGCATTCCGGTCTGACTCGTGTCCCTTCCTCAGGGTACCCAGGCTGACTCTGGAGGCCCGATCTACCTCAGAAGATTGGAGGACCTCAGGACAGCCATCCCGTGGGTCTTCCCCAAAACTGTACAAGGAAAGAACTAACTACCAAAACTAACAAAACTATTTACATGGTGGAACTATTTACAGTAACTGGGAGTGCAGAGGGGTCGCCACTCCGCCTCTATTCCTTTCAGACATGGGCCGTTCACCCATTGTCGAATGCCTCGTAAATTGAGACAAACGTCTCTGACAAGTCAACCTCCGGTAAGTTAGTGTAATTTAAAGATACTTGAGGAGCAATTACATGCATGGGACCCTTCCCGCCAGTCTCCTCAAGCAGGTCAGGGTCAGCAATGCCCTTCGGGTCAACTGGCTGGCCCTTCCACTCTTTCAGCTGAGAGACGTGGAAGAATTTCAGCCAGTCTCCCTTCCTTCTAGGAATCCTCACCTGGTACACAGCAGGGGAAATCTGCTTCAAAATGGGGACGGGGCCAACCCACTTGGCAGCGAGGGAGTGCTTCTCCTTATAGAAATTTCTATACAGGACCAATTGCCCTTCCTCCCACTGGTAAGGGTGATGCACCCACCCCAGTCTCCTATCCATCTTTTGCAAGTTCTTCCCCAACTGGGTGCCCACTTGGCGGTGAACTTGCCCTACATGCTGAATAAGTCTCCTCACCCACTCGTTATTTAGAACCACCAGTTCCAAATCGGAGGGGAGGCTGGTGTCTATCCAAAATGCCTCGGGCAGCATCATCTTCCACCCAGTCATCTCCATATGCGGTGTGAAGCCGTGGGACGTCACCGTGCCTCTGAAGGCCATCAAAATGATCGGCAGCTTGGTATCCCAGTCTTTGCCAGAGGAAAGCACCACCTTCCAAAGGGCTTCCTTCAAAGAGCGGTTCGTCCTCTCGATCTGCCCTGAACTCTGAGGATGGTGGGTGATGTGAAAATGTTGGCGAATGCCCCCAGTGCCTTGCACAACTCCTGGGTAACTTCACCAGTGAAGTGTACCCCTAAGTCTGAGTCAAGGTCACGTGACACTACCCACCATGCCCAGACATTGTTAAAGAGCAAGCGCGCTGCCGTGCTTGCCGTGTTGTCTCTACAAGGAAAAGCCTCAATCCATTTGCTGAATGGATCGATGACTGTTAGACAATATTTGTTCCCACGCGGGGCTGTAGGCAGGGGACCTATGAAATCTATCTGGATGCAAGACCAGGGACCCTCGATGTGTTGGTGCTGGATGGGCGCCTTGGGGCCGGAGGTGTCAGCATTGACCATGGCGCAAGCCAAGCAGTTGTCGACCCACTGGTCTACATCCTGTCTGATTTGTGGCCACCACCCGATTTCCCAAACCCTGTCCAGAGTCACACTTCGCCTTCGGTGTCCCTGCTCGTGCACGAACTGAATGATGTCACTGCGGAGGTCCTTGGGTACGATCCAGTGGCACTGGCCACTAGCGTCGATAGCCCAATACACTCCTTCTAGTTGGGAGATCTTGAATTGGCCAGACTCATCCGAGCCTTTCCTGGCCAATTCCAGGATCTCGGAGTCACCTTTCTGCAACACTCCCAGGTCGAACGTGGGAGGGACTAACTGTTTCTTCGGGTTAACATTAATAGTGGCGATGGGGGCCCCATCGTCCAGCAAAGCAGCATCCCAGGCTATGGCATCTGCCCTGGTGTTCCAAATACAGGTAGCCGTATTCTTTTTCTGGTGTCCTAGGACGTGGGCAACCCATGTAGGGGCTGTCCACTCTTCAATCTGGGCTGCGATTCGGACCCATTTCTCTAGATGGGCTATGGGCTTCCCATCAGATGTTTTTAGGTCATTTTGGAGCCAGATCGGTAACCAGACGCTTGCAGCCTTAGCAGTCCAGTCAGAATCTGTGTAGATGGCCAGGGGGCAGTCAAGCGGTTCGTGCTCCAAAATAGCCTTTAGAGCTTCTACTTCTGCCGCTTGGCTGGAGTGTGGTCGGGCCTTCCCCTGTAAGGTGAAGGAGTCTGTGACTTGGATCGCTCCATAGCCTGTCCGTGGGCTACCGTCCACGTGCATGGATGATCTGCCACAGAACCAACAAACAAAGCCCTGTAACTGAGCTTCCTCAAGGGAGGCTCCCCATTCCACTGGCCATTGACTAATATTCAAAGGTGGTAAAGGGCACTCATGCGTGGCTCCGGTCACAACTAGACCATAGGGAGCTGGTGCGTCCTGAGGTTGCTTCTGAAAATTAGGAGCGATCCAAGGAAGTGCTCAAAATCAGGGGTTTTTATAAGGAGAATTGTGACCGCAGGCTAGGTTGGACTTTGGGAAAACAATAGATTTGGAGCTGGAGACAAAGCCACTGAAACATCAGAATTTGAATGATTGAGTTACAGCCAAATTGTCAATAGTATAGCCGGTATGCAAACGCGGAGTACTTGAGCGTTGTATAGTCAGATCATCAAGCTGCGCTAGGCAGAGGATCTTTTGAAAGTTGCTTTCATACCTAATGGAGGTACTTGCCTTGAGGTCTCCTAAAGCGGCGAGTCAGCTGTTTCTGGCCTGCCTGTATTGTTTCGGAATATTACGGCGATTATCGGCCGAGCCTGTATGCGTGCTTGTCCGGGGGCCTCACAAGCACATGGAAGGAATATGTGAAGCTGAATTATTGATATCAAAGATATCTTTTTATATCCCCAAAGCTCGGGCTAGCCAGGGCAGTAACACACCCATGCCAGCAATCTTGTCCCTTCTCAAGCACCTGTGGACTCTCTTTTCCAAGAGGGTACTTGCCCCACTATTTACAATTTTAATAGTGAGTTCTTGACATTATGGGGTGACTGTCCCTCCTGCAATTGTGCAGGGAGACCACTGTGCTCCTCGTTGCAACCACCGGAAGTTCCCCTAGAATCCCCCCCCCAAAAAAAAAGTTAGACAAAAAGTTAAGTTTGGTATTCCTGGATGCTGAGAAAGCATTCTACAATGTCAGTTGGAAGTTTATGAAGGAAGCATTAAAGAAAATAAATATTGGAGAGAAATTTATGAATTGGATTAACTTAATATATAAAAATCAGTCAGCAACTGTATTAATAAATGGAGAAAGGACAGGGAAAATTGATAATAAAAAAGGGTCAGGACTGACATGTCCACTCTCTCCCTTAATATTCTTGATAATTATAGAAATATTGAATATTCAAATAAGGAAAGAACCTCTAATAAAAGAAAAGCAAGTTAAAAATCAGAGCTTTAAGGTTAGAGCATTTGCAGATGATCTTGTTATCTTACTTGATGATCCAATTCAAAGTATAAACAAATTAAAACATTGGACATGAATTTAGCAGTGTATTGGGCTTTAGAATAAATACGGAAAAAACAATAATGAAAACCAAAAACTTGACAAGACAGGAAGAAATAGAAATTGAGAAAGAATCTCAATTTAAGATATACAAAAAAAGCATAATATTTAGGAATATATATAACTAAAAACAATACAGATTTATATGATAACTACAAAAATGTTTGGCAAAATATAAAGACAGATCTAAAGAAATGAGCTAAATTAGATTTATCAATAATGGAAAGAATAGCAACAATAAAAATGAATATTCTACCTAGAATGATCTTTCTATTTCAGAAACTTCCTATAATTATAAAGGATTTACCATTCAATTAGTGGAATAAGGATCTTGCTAAATTTATATGGAAAGGCAAAAAGCCACAAATAAAATAGAAAATTATGAAAGATTCACTAGAAAGAGGTGGAATGGGCTTGCCTGACTTGAAATTATACCACCATGCTTTGCTGCCTTAGCTGGTTGATATATTGGGTTAAATTAGAAAAAGAGACATTACTAGCCTTAGAAGGGGCAGATCTGCCCTTTGGATGGCACTCAGATTTATGTTATGAAAGAGCAAACATGAGTAGAGAATTTAATAATCATTTTGTCAGAAAATCGCTTTTGAGAGTTTGGTCTGTATATAAAAAAAAATTGTACTCAAAAATACCACTGCGGGTGTCCGTACATGGGACCTTCTACAGAAGAGAGAAACCTCAATTGGATAAATGGATAACATATAAAGATCTTGTTAAAATCCAAGGGGACAAAATCATATCAAAAATAAGGAGGAATTAATAAAATATGCATATACATCTCATTGGCTTCTACAGAGACAGCTTGCAGAGAAGTTTAAAATGGACATTAAGACAGTCAGAATAGAGCATAAAGAAGGAGAGTTTGATAAACTTTTAAAATCTGATGTAGACCACCTGATTGGGAGGATATATAAAATGTTACTCAGTTTGGAATTAGAGCAAGAAGTTAGAAAAGAGAATATGCTAGAGTGGGTGCAGAATACAGGACACCCAATTTCACTTAAAAGCTGGGAAAGCTCATGGAAAGAAACTCAAAAATTACTTAAAAGTATAAGAGAGACCTATTATAAGATCCTTCACAGATTGTACTACACATCAGTACAGACTGCAAAAATAACTAAAAATACTAAAAATACATGTTGGAAGTGTGATCAGAAGGGAACTTTATAGCACCTTTGGTGGATGTGTATTGAGGCAAAAAATTCTGGAAGCAAGTCCATGGAAATATTGTTAAAATTCTGCAAATAAATTTCTCGATGTCACCTAAGATATATCTGCTAAATATAACATGAAATGCAACAACTTAAGAAAAGGACACAATGAAAACTGCTGCTTTTTATGGTCACAGTGGCTAGAATGATTTATGCCAAGAAATGGAAACAAAGAGAAACACCTAATATAGAGGAATGGTTGATAAAAATGTATGATCTGATGGAAATGGATAGATTGACAACTATACTATCCAACAATTTGATAAACCAGTTCAAAGAAGTCTGAA
This sequence comes from Cyclura pinguis, assembly GCA_030412105.1. Taxonomy (NCBI): domain Eukaryota; kingdom Metazoa; phylum Chordata; class Lepidosauria; order Squamata; family Iguanidae; genus Cyclura; species Cyclura pinguis. The sequence goes on along the minus strand of CM059600.1, from coordinate 249,826,467 downwards.
GTCCAATCTTACCAATCTTAGATGATAAACAGGGAAAATCAGCTATAATGGGGATAAGGGATAAACTTTCCCTGGTATGAAATAGTAATAAAAATTGCAAATCCCCAGAGTGAGAGAGATAGAGGTAGAAATACAGAGGTACAGAAATATATACAGGTATATAGAGATGTAAAAAAAAATCTAGAAATTTACAGAAATATAGAAATAGAGATATACAGCTACAGTTCTCATTCATTCATAATACTTTATATACAGAGAAGATTAAAGAGATGAGGACAAAGCTTCTATAGAAATGATAGAAGAATAGAATAGCTTCATTTGGACATGGACCACTCATAAGACAAAAAGATAAAGAAGAAATGAGGCATAAAATCTTGAGTTAGAAACAGATTTCACAGTTTAAGCAATTGGAAAGACAAATAAAGGCGGAGTTTTTTTTTTTCCTTAGAAATATATTTCCTCTGATGATTTATCGCTGGTAAACACTAGTTAGAGAATCACTGATGAAAACGAGAAAAGAAAATAAGGGAAGATATGACTTGTTTATCTCTTGAAAGCTTGTTTTATATGGTCGATTTGGATATTTGAGAAGTTTTGTAGTGAATGTTTTCTGGTACGTATATAGTCAACATGGAAAACCTGTTAGTCATAAATATGTGATATGATATATGAGATGCGATAGTGTTGGGATGTATGATTACTTTTTTGTTTGTGTAATTTGATAATGCTTCCTTTTTTATGCTATTATTGACGAATAAAAAGAATACAACACATATGTTTGTGTAGTGTGAATGGGCCTCTGGCCTATCTGATGCAAAATAATTTTGATGCAGTTATGGTGGCTCTCTGATAGAAGTACAGCAAAGAAATATGCAGAAGAAAATGTTCAGAGACATCAATGGGAAAACGGATGAAAATAAAAAGGGAAAAAAGAACTTATTTATAACACAGGATCAGGAAACATTCAGATGTTATTGGACTGCTGCTCACACAACTGTCTGTGCTGGCTAGAGGCAGTGGGAGCTACAGTCTGACAACATCCTGAGAAATGCTTTTCATCCCTGTTATAATGGAAAAGCAAATGAAACAAATGCAAGTTAGATAAGTGGAAAACATAATAAAACTATTAAAGAGAGAAAGAATAGTGAAATGAAATACTCTGTTATCCACCTTCTACTGCCCTTTCCAAAAAGCGGAGGACAGTTCAGACTGAGGCCATTCCCACACTACACTATTATAGTGCTATTATTCCACTTTCAACCTCCTATGGAATTCTGGAGTTTGCAGTTTACTGAGGCCAAAGAGCTCTCTGGCTGAGAATTTTCAATGCCCCTCCTTAAACTGCAAACCCCAGGATTCCATAGGAGGTTGAAAGTGAAATAATAGCTAACAGTGTAATGCGGAAATGGCCTGAGATATAATCTAGCCAGAAAATCACTATTAGATAAATCTAACAACAAAGAGAAACACCTTCCCAAATTGTGTGTGTGTGTGTGCGCGCGCGCACATGCATGCATAAACACACACACACACACACACAGAGTCCTAATGAGTAGAATCAGTCAATTCCAGATGTAGCACTTTACTTGTTTTTTTAAATTAAAAAAACCTGAAACTGAGCCTGTTTGCTATGTGTCTGTTCTTTTAAGAACAGAATAGGGATATCAGAATAATATCTTTGAAACCAAATGATTCAACCCTTAACTCACTGGCTATACATGAAAACAAAAGCATTACCATGCTGATAGTCTCAGAATACTTGAAAATTCTCATCAGTGATAGTCATCAGGTAAATCTCCAATTTACAGTAGGCCTCCAGTTAATCTTTTTTTTTTTTAAAAAAAAGAGCCTAAAAAGTAAAATGTTCATTTCATCCTCTGCTCATCAACCTAGCCCTATGAGCTGTGAAGCTTTTCACAAGTGACAATATAATTAACACTCCATATGACATTGGCTCATTGCATCTCTGATCAGAATATATATTTCGGCTGTTATCTTATGAGCAGCATCCTAGAATCACCCAAGTGGAAGTTAGCCACTCTGCTGGAGAAATTAATTATTCAGTAATACAATCCCGGGAACTTTTATGTAAATCAGCCATCAGAGTGAGCCAATCAGGTCTATGAATCAAGTGGAAAACATAAATACAGAAGTTAATTCATCATTTCACTTGCAAATGTGTAAGATGCATCTGGGAGAAACACATCTCTTGCACTGCCAAGCATACCTGGCAGGTTCCTGTGGAAGAAATTAAAATACCATTTAACATATTTTTTAAAAAAAGAACTGGTAATGGATCTAGGAACAAGCAGAGAGCATTTATAGGGTTAAAACATTTTACTAAAGGTTATTGAATATGGACCCCAGCCATCTCCCTGCGTGTTCATTCATGTTGGTCTCTGAAAATAAAAATGAGACCTCATTTGCAAAATCCTCTCAGATTTTATCCCAGAGAAACAGAATATGTGTTCCAATGTAATCCATGTAGATTACAGCCACATAGAGTAAATGAGAAAATTACTTGAAAATATCATGAATCCAAAAGCATAGGTCACAGCTCTGAAACATGTTGTGAACAGCTCTAATTATTCAAGCAAGGATGGTCAAAATGTGGCGTTCCAAAAACTGCTGGATTGCAGGTCCCAGCATTCCTCATTGTAGGTTATCCTTGCCAGGAATAATGGGATCAGCATTTTTGCAACATTTAGGAAACTGCATTTTGCCTGCCCTTGTAATAAAGTGAAGTTTAAGACTGGGTGGGAATCATGTGGGACTGCAGTTCCTATCAACCCCAGGAGACTTATGGATCCAGATGGATTCCTAATAGCTCTTGGGGAGTTCTCTGCTGCCTTGCCATGCAATTCTGGCCAATCTCTGGAATAGAAAAATGGCCAGAGCAAGGGACATGATTGCTCCTGGGCATCCACTCTCAGGAACACAGGTTAAAACTTATCTGAGAGTCTACTCTTTGGCAATACAGGCAGCAAAGGCAAATTTCTTCTCTGCCTCTGTTGCATCTGCAATGAGCTGGCCATTGGAGCTCTTTTACATACAAGCCTAAGAGAGGACAATCCAGAGTACTCAATAGCCCATTCCAAACAACTTGCCTTGCACTGCAAATAAAATCACTCAGATCTGCTCTGACACGGATGCTATAATTGATACAGATCCAGTGGCTGTAACTTTGCTTGTTCAGTGACAATGGATATTTTTCAATTTGCTCAACTCAAGGATATGGACAAGATTCTTGCCCTTCCTGGCATATTAAGAAAGTCAGAGGGGGACTTGCTGAGTGGATAGAGGGAGTGCTCAATGCCTCTCTAAAACAAGGCATAGTTCCAGCTTGCCTGAAGGAGACTGCTCTAAAAGTATTACTACCAAAAAAAAAAAAAAGGCTCTCTGGATCCCACTGTTATGGATAATTATTGGATAGTCTCTAGCATTCCATTTTTGGGTAAGGTTCTGGAGCAAGCGGTGGCCGCCCAGCTCCAGAGGTTTCTAGATGAGAAGACTAGATTCATTTCAGTCTGGCTTCATGACTGGTTGTGAACAGAGATAGCTTTGGTTGCCTTGGTGGAAGACCTGCACAGGGAACTAGATGAAGAAGTGTGTCCAAGTTGGTTCTGCTGGAGCTCTCAGCAGTTTTCAGTACTGTCAACCATGGTGCCTTCCTAGGCCACCTTGCCAGATTGGGACTTGGGGACACTGTCTTACAGTGGCTTTGTTCTGTCCTTGAGGGGCAAATAGAGAATCTGGCACTAGGGGACTCCTGTTTGACACTTTGGCTATTGTCCTGTGGGATCCTTTAAGACTCAATTCTATCCCCCATCTATTTAAAATACACAGGAAAGGTCTAGGAGAAGCTGTCTGGAGTTCTAGGGTTTGATTGCCATCAGTATGCAGATCATACCCAACTCTACTAATCCTTTTCACCACAATCCAAGGAACCTACTTGGTCCTATACTGGTATCTGCCATCACTAATGGACTGGATGCGGGTAAACAAATTGAAATTTAATCCAGACAATATGAAGATACTCCTGGTCTGTCAAAAGGCAGATCAGGGAATAGGCAATTAGACTATACTGCATGGCATTTTACTCTCCCTGAAAATACAGGTTTGCAGCTTGAATACACTTCTAGATTCAGTCCTGAGGCTGAAAGCTCAGGTTTTGGTAGCAGCTAGGACTGCATGCTCACATTGAAGGCTTGGGCACCAGCTGCACCCAGTCCTTGAAATGTCAGATCTGGCCACTACATCCCAGTGTGATTATTGTAATGTTCTCTACCTTGGGCTGCCTTTGAAGAGGGTTCAGAAACTTCAGAAGGTCCAAAGAGCTGCAACCAGATTGCTAACCGGGGCTGGCTATAGTGAACACACAACTCCTTGTTGAACAGCTCCAATAGCTGCAAGTCCATTTATGAGCACAATTCAAAGTGTTGGTTTTACCTATAAAGCCCTATACAGCTTGGAGCCAGGTCTTTTGAAGGATTACTCACCCTTATGACCTTGCTCACATTTTGAGATCTACTGGGGAGGTCCTTTTCTCTATCCCACCACCCTCACAGGTATACTTGGTGGAAACATGGGAAAGGGCCATCTCAGTGGCTGCCCTCAAGCTCTGGAACTCCCTTCCCAAAGAGTTTAGACCAGCACCCTCTCGAACCTCTTTCTGTAAACAGTGGAAGCCTTGTTTTCCTTTCAACAGGCTTCAAGGACTGATTCTTTAGGTGGGACAGGCCCTGTAAAATGTTGCTGATTTTTTTTATTTATTATTCTTGTTGTGCTGTTATGCTTTTAATGGCTTATGTTTTTAACTGATTTTAATTTTTTGTTTGTTTGATAGTTTAATTAAGTGAATTTTATCACTTTTTTTTTTAAAAAAGCTATTGTTAGTCCTCTTGAGTCTCAATCTGGGAAAAAGGTGTGATCATCTTCACCATCATCATCATTATGATCATCATGTCAACATTTCTAAATGTGATTTCAGTGTAAGTCCTTCTCCAATCAGGAAGGCTAACTCTTAGATAAGATGCCACTGATATTTCCCTAAGACAGGCTATCATGTCTGAGATTTTGGTTCTTAGTTTGAATGGGCTTTGAAAGAAATCTTTGGGTATCAAGGGAAGCTTTTTTCACAGTGCTAATACCAGCAGTTTTCCTAGGGCCATGGCAGGGAGTGTGGGCGAGTGAGAAAGGATCAAACCACTGTGAGTCATAATCCCAATCCTGCTCTTCTTCCATCCTGCATCACAACTGTTATTTTGAAAGTATTTTTAAAAAATGTGAGATGGATTTGTGCATCCACCATAAAGTTGGCCTCAGTTCTTTTCATGATCACTGTAAATTAAAGTGTGTTATCCGCAATTGTGAGAAACGGAAGACATTTTCTATTCCTACTTCCTAAATACCCTTAAGGGACCAAATACCATCTCATTTTGAAAACTAAGCAGGGTCAACACTGGTTAGTATTTGGATGGAATATCATTGATGACTACCAGGTGCTGTAGGCTTTGTTTCAGAGGAAGGAACTGGAAAAACCACAACTCTGCCCAAGAAAACCCTAAGAAATTCATAGGGTCTCCATAAATTGACAGACAACTTGCAGGCAACGTGGACAAATACCCACCCACCAAAACAAGCTGACATCCAACAAGGAGGAGAAACAACCCACAGAAGCAACCAAGGTCAATGCCATTCTTTGGGGTGGAATCTTCTCCCCTCAACTCCATTTGTGCATTCATCTCAGGATTAATAGATAATAACAGTGACAAATGGCTTGAATGCAAGAGAGCTACTTTAATTAAATCATAAAAGGATTATGTACTTGCATTTTTCAAATCTCTCCTATAGAGCAAAAGAAGGGAGGCTTTTAGAAGCTGTGTTCAGAGTGCACTAAAAGCCATGATACTATCTAACATCTTATCTGGTAAAGTACTGGCAGTTAACATGACAAAACCGTACACCAGTTGGAAACCCTTTAGCTCAGCACCATTAAATAAACCCGTAGAACATTTAATTCTGCCACTCACAAAGTCATGAAATGTATATATATTTTTCTGAAATGTATATGCATTCATTCTGGGTCCTGTTACCCATGTTAAGAAAACTGAATTCCAGCACCTATACTGAAAGACGTAGTAGAAATGCAACCCGATAACTCTTAGGGATGCTTCTCCACCTCTTCTCTTTCCACCAGTTGTGTCTCAGCTTTCCCGCAGAATAAAGCTAGATTAGATTAGCACTCTGAGTAACTCTCCTAGCTCAAAAAAGGAGCTTATATAATAAAGTCTTCAGTTTGTTTCTCCAAGTCATTGGTGTTTTTTGGTCCTCACTCAGGATCTCTAAGTGCCCTATCACTCTACATTGTTATACTGCTATTATTTCACTTTCAACATCTTGTGGAATCCTGGAGTTTGCAAGTTAGGGAGGGGCCTTTAGAATTCTCAGCTAGAGAGCTCTTGAGCCTCAGTAAACTAGAAACCCCAGAATTCCACAGGATCTTGAAAGCAGAATAATGGCACTATAACAGTGTGGTGTGATAGAGCCCTAACTGTTGCACACATTCCCAGAGGTGGAAAAAAATGGGTTTTTGCTTCCACTGTGGAAATCTGTCTTTGTCATCTCCCCAAAAAACTAACAGAATGTCGCATAAGTTTCTGTGGACAAACAGAGCAAAAGAATACACGTGGGGAAAAAAATGAGCATGACTAAAAATGTACACAATGGTATGTGCATTATGAAAAAAATGTGCAAAAGATATGCACAAACTTTTTAGACTGGAACTTTAAAAACAGTCTAGCGACCAACCCAATATATAACTTGAATAGAATTGAATGCTGGTAAGAATTCTAAGAAATGAAACAAGACTGGCAGATTTTCACATATCTACTGGACTCACACTTATTGAACTGTTACCAAAGAATGGTTCTCAAAGGAAGAATGCTGCCATTTTTTGGCCTCCTAACAAGTAATGGTGGTGCTGTGTGAGAGACAATTGTGACTTAAGGTATTCAGTTTCATGCAAAGCTTGGAATGTTATTCTTCTACAGTCATTTGTTACGTCAAGCAGTCATGGAGGCCACCTTGCTGGGTTCCTTCTTTCATTGTCAGTAAATGAATTTCACTGCATCATTGCTATCCTGCATACTACGTTGCCACAATTATGCTGGGGAGGTTGGAATTTTTCCTCTTACTAAGAGGCTTGCTTTCTTACATCAAGTATGCAAGCTGGCAGTGGGGATGTTCTTTCAATCTATTCTTTACTTGTCAAGAAAGATCCTGTGCTGCTCATATCAACAGAGGACCTGGTTTTTCTATCCTTGCTTTCATTGCTTTCATTTAGTGCATTGCAAATATGGCAACCACATGTCCCAAAGGATTAGCCTTTGCACATTCCTTAGCCCGTCCTCCAGGAAACGTGGCAGCCGCACCTTCAACTGCATCATTTCATTCCACCATACTGCAGCGTTTTGAACCACAGAATGCCAAAACGGACAGGGGCCTGCACTAATCACAGTAGCATGGGGCCTTTCTTTAAATGTACAAGGTAGATTTCAAAACGTATACCACACCTAACTCCAACAACAGATAAAAGGAGAGGATGCACTGCTCGGGGCCCTCCAAAAAACTCTTAACATTTTGGCGGAAATGACATTTGTTTCTTAAAGAATGGCACTGTGGTCTTCTTCATGGCAGAACCTTACATTGTTGGCAGAGCATTACTTTCTGACTTTGGTTTCATAGCTGCCTACCTGCCATGTTTTCTGAGATTACTGAAACTCTACACATACTTTATAGCTGTTCCAAACTGGAAAGCAATATCATACCTCCAAATGTAGTTCTTAAATTTGCATGTATTCTGTCTTCAGTAAATTCAGCATGCCTTCCATAGGTTTATCTTTTCTTCTTCATGTGTTTATTTTATATTTTTCTTCTTTTTTCCTTTCTTCCTACTATTAATGTTTATACCTGTGATGGTTGAAGCTCCTGGCAAAGCTGCTGATGAAGAGCAACAGCTGTTGGTTCCTGTTGCTCAGGCTGGAGATGAGTCCTGCAGCTCAAGAGCTCCCCCTTCTGCCGTGGACCAAGCAGGCTCGGATGTTCCTCTGCCTGCTCCTTTAAAGGAACAGGGTTCTGACAGTGATCCCGAAGATACTTTTGAGCCTGCTCCAACCAGCCCACAATCAAGGCGGAGGCTTAAGAGAGCTGTGCAAAGGGAAGCTTCCTTGATTAAGTTTAAGATGTGGTGACTGGCCACACTTGTGCCTTGGCTATATTACCTGCCTGCTTGGAAGCTTTCCTTTGCTTGTGGTAAACCTTCTACAAACTCTCTCCTTGCCCATTCCTTGCTTCCAGCACCCGGCTCCTGACCCCTGGATTTTGGACTCTGGCTTCAGCTTTGTTTGTCATACTGGCTTTGGTAAATGGACTTTCTATGGTTAATTCCCTGCTTGACACGTTCCGGCTTGACTCTGTTATCTCTCTCACTCTCCTCTCTGGGCTGGCTCTCTGCCCGGGTCCCATACCTTGACAATACCTCTCTCTCTCTTGATTAGACCTTCATATTAGATTTTCATAAAGATATTTAGGATAAGAATAAGAAATAATGCTTATAAAGATTAGGATTTTGTTCAGGTAAAATAAGTATTTTGTTTTTTGGATCATAGTAGTTCCAGATAAGGATAGATTTATTTATTAATTTATACTCTTCGCCTTTTTGAATACAGTTAAATATTGAACAATATTATAGTTTCAGACTTACATTATTGATCTATATTATATTATTGACTTGCACTGTGATATATATAATCTATTGTGCTTTATGGTTGTACTGATTATAATGATGGATGAACTTAATTTTTTTAAAAAAAAGATTTATCCCATTTGTTCTTTCACAGTGACTCTTGGGTCATCCAGAAGGGAGAAAAGTCTTTGGAAGAGTTTCCAGTTCTTCATGTTTTGATTTTACCTGCACATTCCCAGGTTTACATCCAAACTAACATTTCTTGAAACATCTCCGGCTTCTCTCACTCCCCCCACTTTGTGTTCTTCCTCCTCTCCCTCCTACTGATCATATGTTACATCTAGACTCATGCAACATTTCAGAAATTGATTTTCATCCATTTCCACTAATCTTTCTTTATTATTATTCAGGACAATTATTTAACTACTGTAATATTGCTAAAGCACTTTAGCCCTCTGACTAGATAAGTGCTTTAGCAATATTACAGTAGTTAAATAATTGGGATTGTTTTGTTTTGGTGCAAACATTCCTCTTCCCCTTATATGATCTCTATGCTCTAGCAAGAAAAGGTGTATTTCTTAGTTGGTTCTAGGCTAATACAAACAGACAGCTAAGCAGAGATACATTTCATTTTGGAAAATATTGAGTTCATTTAAATAGACTAGGGAACTAAGAATGAAAAGTCCTCGGTAATGCCGTAAATTCCCAGGAAATACTGTGGGAAGAGGAAAATGTCATGTAGATCTCCAAAATAAAACTGGTTTTTACAGAAACAAAACCTGGGACTTTCTGAAACCCATCTTTTTCTGGTCAAGAGAGCCTCTCTGTGTTGCAATTCAAATGTTACTCATTAATTCACCTCTTCTGAATGGAGAGAGAGAGGAATGGGACCATACAAACTATACCTAAAGCCCAATATATCTAAAGCTTCAGAGCTTGGCATATGAGGCAGAAATTTTGGGGGGGGGTGGACTCTTCTTGTTTCTGGCAGAAACCATATAAAATTATCTGAAAGATCAGAGTCCCAGACTGAAGGCATTTGGAATCCTCAGCCAGAGAGCTCCTTCAGGGTCTTGGACCAAACTCTGGATTTTGTAGATTAAAATCATGGCAGCTAAAATGAAATAGTACCTATATAATTCTCTGGTGTAAACAGGCCAAGGGACCCAGGCCTTAACTTGCAGCAGGATGAAGTGATCTGTACAGTGTGAATGGGACACCCATGAATTAAAGGAGTTCAAGGAACTTGGATAAATGGTTAATTGACAAGTTCACACTGTTTCAACAGGTATACTTTAACTAGGACCAATATCAGGTTGTAGGCAGTAGTATTTAAAACTTCAAACACAGTTTAAGTATTCGTGCTTATTGCCTTTCCTGAATCCTAGGCCCTTTTTGCAGGACATTGTCATCCTGCAATGGGAATGGGAGAAATATGGGACTGCAGCAACAGTTACGCATGACATCATCACGGTCCTGTCTTTCTCCCATCCCTAGGCAGCACGATCACAGAGTAAATCATTGATGTATCTTCCCCATCAATGACTTGTGATCGCACTGCCATCTCACACTCACCTGGTGCGCGGAAGGTCCAGAAGCACAATGGCTGTATTTCCTCCCCCCCGCACAGCCCAGGAAAGTACCCGGCTCTGCTGTGGAAGGAAGAGGCAGGGCCATTGTGCTTCCTGGGTCACAGAGCAGCCGCTGCAGGGGGTAGCACTCCCGTCTCACTCCCCTTCCAGCAGAGCCCTGCTGGGATCTCCACAGGACACCACCAGGATAACATGGGGTGCAGAAAGGGCCCTGGGTTCGTAACTGCTATTTTAAATGCATTGATGCAACATTCCCTCAGTTATGGGAATGCACAAATGATAACCTTACATGCATGTGACACATCCATTGCAGATCCCAGTCCATGGCATTTTTATATGACTCCAAACACAATGCTCAGCAGGTAGTTGGTGAAATCCGTCAGCAGAATTAATCACACCATTTACAAACACCTTGAGTCAAGAATTCAGGAGTGTGTGTGGCAACATGCGTGCAAGTGAATTCATGCATACCATACCCTCCAAGATTGTACTGATGAAAAATGGGACCCATGGCCAAGTAACATCGAAGTGTGGTTAAGATGGCAAGAGTTGATTGTTACTCCACTGGAAAAACCCTATCCTGGTGTCTACAATTTTGATATTAAATATGATTCCGTGTGCCTGAGAGGTCGCCCGGATGAACACGTAGGCACCCACAGTTGAACGATCGAAAACCAGGTCAGGCCAGTAAAATCCCCAGTCACGTAGCCCCAGGAGACCTCAAGCTGTGCAAACCCACAATAAACAAAGGTCCTCAGCCCCTGAGAAGCCGACTTGAGGGGATTAGTGTGTTTGCCCCAAGTTGAGCAAATATCCTAGCAGGCAAGGACCATTTACATGAAGTAACACCACAACCAAATGCAGCCGAAGATCCTGAGACTTTGGCAACAGCTTGTAATCTCATCACGCAAAAGAAGTTACCATTGTGGAGCTTCTTTCTCATTACAACACCCATTGTTCTCCCTGGGGAAGGATTCGGCCTCCAGGTACTTTTTCCCCTACAAATAGTCCCAGTTTTTGTGCAGTTCTTTGGATCACTCCCAGTCATCCCAGCAGACCGTTGCTTCGTCCGTTGAGTAATCCCCTCAGCCCGCTCCGTGCTGAGCCCCACTTCTCCGCTGTTTTTCCCGGACCAAGGGCTTCACAAAAAGGTTTAGTATTACCCCTGCTACATGCCCGTCAATATTCCTCTATCCAGTTTCCTCTCTTTTGCTTCTTAATAGGTCTTGAGTGAGTGTGTGAGTGATTGCGTTGGTGCGTGAGAGTTTCATTCAATACTATCATTTATTGGACACTTTTGTTTGGTTTTTGGCTTGGCCTGACCCCATAAAAACTGGGTAAAAAGACCCCTCTAGGTTACCCTTCCTCTTGCATTGCTATTGCTCGTGCTCTGGCTAGTTTCCATTCCCCATCATGTGGAGCACATTGAGGTGTCCCCCAAGGGACCTCGGAAATCAGAGTAGCATGTTAATTAGGAAGAAGAGACATGCTAGGAGGGGCTGCTGCAGTTTGCTTTTACCTGAACAAAATTCTGCCCCTTTATCTTCTCTCTTCACTTACTGAGTTAATGGAGTGCAAACTACTTTTGCACTTTGAACTCAGCAACTGAAGTAAGCTAAGAACAAAGGGGAAAGTGAAAGGGGGGAGAGAGAAATGGAGACATTTTAAAAGTGACTGAAAAAGTGGGATGACAGAGGATTAATCAGGACTATCCTTCCAAATCAGGACAGTTGGAAACAATACCACATACAAACACACAAAACCCCTCGTATTGCTACATTCTCAGCACTATCTCTGACATGGTTATTTTGAAATGTTCACACTGATTGCTTTCCTCATGAAAATGAGATGAGTAAAAATCCCTGTATAAACCTCACGTTCTCTTAAATAACCTGCTGACTGGTTTTAAGTAAAAGTTGAAAGGTTTCCTGATGGCTTTGTTTGTGACACATCAGGAAACAGTCTATACCAGAAAGTGAAGCAAACTCTTAAGAAACGACTGAATTATACAAATAGGAGGGAAAATCCAGTTGAAAGTTCAAGTACTCCATTTTCCCCAGTTCCATTCAGTGTCTCCTCCTCTGAGTCAGTTGAAGATCCAACTCTTACTACTTCCTGGACAACACAAACAGTTGAGCATACAAACAATCCCAATAATTTTCTTAGAATTTGACACAAGCTGGCCTTGAGGGATAATTTGAGAGCCATGGCCATGAGCAAAGAGCCATTCATTTTTACTGCTAACTTAAATCTTTTCTTTTCATTGCCTGCTTTGGATTATTCAGTAAAATTCAAATCAATTGGGCTCAAAATCAATTGCCTATTTCTTATATAGTGAATATACATAAAGGCTTCAGTTCTTTCAAAATCTTGGGGGAAAAATCTGTGTATTTTATTGAATCATGACAAATAATAGCAGAGGAAAGATAAAAAAAAACTGTGAGCTATTCTGTTTCTTTAATTATTTTATTTAGGTCAAACTATTTCTGTGCAACATTCAGAAATGTTCTGCTGAACCCAAACCTGTTTACTGTCAGTCTGAATACTATTAACCAAATTGATTTTCTTTTTGTTTGTGCACCGAGTCAAAGCTACTTGGAAACACATATGTGTATGAATGATGGACATACCAAAGCAATAGTGTACTTCTAGGGCATGCAGAGTTATTCCCTAACAAACTCTAACCCACCACACACATGCCTTTTTTCATAGATGTTCATAGTAATTTTGTCGCTTCTCTCTAGTGTTTCCTTGGTGCCATATTTTTTGTTTCTCCTCACTTAGTGGTCCCAAACAATCAGGGATCCTGTAGTAAATGGGAGATGACATGGCAAGGCTCCAGAACCATATATGGCTGTGAAGCATTATCATTAAGGGAGACAAAACTACATTGGCTTTGTTGGGGGCGGGAAGGAGTTCATGTCTATGTTGCCAAGGCAACTAGATTTCCCATGCTGCATGATAATTCTATTGCTCTTTGCAGTGCAAAATGGGAAAACAGAAAAAGTGGACTGGTTGCCTCATGAACACTTCAGAGACACAAAAAGGTCAGAGTGAGGCATATCATTTTCTCGACATAGATTTTCTTGGTCTTCATCGGACAGCCCATTTTTAAATTTGACCCATCACAAAAGTGAGACCTGATCATAGAAATGAATAAAGAAATCCGTTTTTCATGTACTGTGTGAGCATCAGTATGCTTATCCTGAAAAAAAGTTTACTGCAAAACCAGACTTTTCTGCTCTTTGTAATCCAAGTTTTACTTAGTGGGAATCATTCATTCATTCACTAGTTTTTATGAATTTAAAAAATTACTCATTCCAATGTTAATACAATCTTTTATCTTTAATAACAATCTTTTGTTACAAGTTAGGTGTTTGAAATTAAGTGATTCACAACAAACGAAAATACATTGGTCATGTATTTGGATTTCCAATTCCCTCTTCCCTGAAAGAAACCCTGTGAGATATTTCTTATGGAATACAAAAGGTTAGGCAACCTCAGTTAATCTCCACAAACTGTCTTCCATCACAAATCCAGTGCTCAGTTGCATGTAGATGCCTTGGTTTGCAAGCAGACATGTCGGCATACTTAAATATTTGAAAACTGAATTAATTGCATTTCTTGCATGATATTTAAAAGACTCAAGTGAAAAGGTTTGTTTCTTGCTTCCACACTCTTGTCCAACCCAAGGTTTATCAAGATGGAGGACATTTTTGGTAGGGAGATTTTTCCCCCTACACTTCTGTGGCTGGGGAATGGTACAATGGTGCTTTGCAGGCAGAATATTCCAAGAATGAATTTTTATATTTTTGGGAGACCTAAGAAAGACCCTTACCTGGAACCTTGGAGAGCTGGTACCAGTCAATTATGAATTAGGTGCATCTAATCATTTGATATACTATAAAGCAGCTTTCTTGTACAATACAACCACCCACAACACTGAACTGAATAGCAACGGCCTTACAGGTGCAGGTGCTGCCATGCACACAAACAGCTGGTATTCTCTGATCTGTCACCTTTAGAGAAAGGATGGTCAACTTGTAAGCCTCCAGATGTCCCTGGACTATAGCTGCCATCAGCCATAACTCCTTACCAGAAGACTTGACAGGCCAAGAGTCTTCCCAATTTTTTGAACTTAAGTGCCCGTCAGCACCAGCTAGCATAGCTAATAATATGAAATGTGGCTTCTGAATAGAAGCCACATTTATCTCTATAGTTCAGTGTCAGAAACTAAGATTTAAATTGTTTTAAATGGGTCAGGTTGACTTTATAGTATGCCGCCCTGAGATCTTTTGATAGAGTGTGTGTGAGTGTGTGTGTGAGTGTGTGTGTGAGTGTGTGTGTGTGTGTGTGTGTGTGTGTGTGTGAGAGAGAGAGAGAGAGAGAGAGAGAGAGAGAGAGATTCCAACTGTTGTGATCCATTTTCTAATCAGAGCTTAGAAAAGTTTTTTTTTAATTGAAGCTACTAGAATGCTGCAGACAGTATAGGGGGGTTCTAGAAAATATACTCCAAAATAGTTAAAGAAGAATTGAGACCTGCAATTACCGTGGGTTTAGATGAATTTGCATTTCCATGGAAAAAAATAATCCAGCCTAAACAGTCAGATCTCCACTACAATTAAGAATGAAGAATGTTCAAATGCAAAATCAATTTATTACATTCTCAAGCATGATTCATGCAAAGCTCAGTTTCAAAGGTGTCATTTCAGACATGGCAATAGAAGGAAGACTAATGACATTCATGCTTAATGCTGGATTCTCACATGGAGAATCTTCTGCTGTTGCAGGCTGGAATTTTTACCATGGTCAAAAATTGATTTCAGTAAGAACACAGTCAAGAAAAGACTGAAATGGGATACTGCATTCAGCACTCTTATAGCAGTCCTTGTATTTCTGGCCAGAGGTCACCATGTGGATGGCAGGTAAAGTTTAAGACTCCCAGTCTTGACTGGTAGGTTGATATTGGTTACCTCAGCATTGTTATCACTGCCTTTCTAGGCTGATCTCATTCTAAACCATATAATTAAAAATGAGGAAGAACTAAGATAATATCACCACAGTCCTCCCTCCATGTTTGTGGGTTTGACAATCATGAATTTGATTATTCATGAGGTGCACACATGCCTTCATCCTCCCATTCTTCTCCTGCCATTCCATTGTGTTTTGCCAGCCATGGAGAAGGAAGGCAAGTGCCTGAACAAAAGGCAAGGGAATGGAGAGCCTTCCTTCTCTCTTCCAGAGCTTTCCTCTCCCATTCCTTGCCTCTGGCCTTAGCATGCCAAAGTCAAGGGAGTGGGATGGGGATCGTGGAGGAAGGAATAGTGATTTGCGATTATTCCACTTTTGCAAGGGTTCTGCATCCCAAACCCTCATGAATGTGGAGGGGCCACTGTACTTGTTTCCAAAGATTCTAACAGAGCTAAGGACACTGTAGCACCAGCAGAAGCAATGAAAAGAAGAAACTAAACTTCCTACCTATTGGCCATTTAATTTATATCTTGAGTCACAGGTATCCCTTCAGCAGGGCAAGAGGACAGTTTCTCTCCCACATATTAATAAGCAGTGGGATTTTTTTTCCATCTTAGTGTTTCATATACAGTGTACTTCTGCTCTGCAATTGTAGAGATGACAATGGAAGAACTGGAAGGAATAAAGCCAGTTTATACTGTTCTGTCCACAGGTGCATGAGACCTTGTGCAAATTCTGTGCACATTTAGCACACTGTATGTGGGAAGTAGCCATTATAACTATGAAAGGCATTGTCTAGATGAGACACAGAACTTTTTTGATCCCACTTCCCATTCATTTTTTTCTCCATGTTTTTGTGTGCTGACACAGTGTGTACAATTACAGGGATAATTTTTGTTTACAAATCAGTTGAGACAGACAGTTTACATCCCTGTCAATTGTATCATGATCCTAGAAGACTTCAACACACTCTGTACTTTGATTACCAAACAGAAGGACAGTTACTTATCTGCCACTGGTATGCTGGGATGGCCGACCAAAGAAAGTTCCATCCTTAGTATCTGGCCTAGAAATGAGAATAGTAGTGGTGGGTGATAGATTATGTAGTGGTGGATGAGAAAGAAGTAACTCTTCAAAGAGCTCGGTTACAGTTAAATGACAAAGCTGTCTTGTGCCAGTAACATCATCAGCTGGACAGGTGGACTGCCTTTTCTACTGCAGTCATGGTAGATCATTGTAATTTTTAACATTATCTGTCTCATACACATCAGGCCTTACAACAGGCCTGAGTGGATCCACGGTCTAAGACATTTCAGGTTCCCCCTGGAAATCAAAATTTATTATCTCACAATCTAGGCACTGGCCTTAGCAGAGTGGCAGCAGCCAGTCACACTTTCCTATCTGACTAGTTTACCCAGCTACATGGAGAGTCTGGAATCTGACAGCAAACACTGGGCATTAGATTGTGGGACATAAAGCATGATATCTGCTCAAAATTGCCAAGAGCAGACTGGGCAGTCAGCTTCCGACAGTGACAGCAGTCGGGTAAGCCCATCCATCCAGAGACTAGCAGCAATGCCTTGAAGGGTCTTGAGGGGAAAACAAAGTAGATGTCAGTCCCAGTGGCACCTGGTGAAAATGGATGGGCCCCAGCAACTGCATGAGAGTCCTGGTGCATCCACCCATACTAAATAAATGCTGTACCTCTGTTCATATTTTTATTGTACAGCTTAAAATTTTACAACTATTGGGAAGCAAGGTCTGCTGCTGAGATCAATTAGTATTATCAAGCAGGGTCAGACTTTGGAGCATATAAGCAAAGGGTGAGGCTACTACATTAGAAATGACAGTGGCCAGAGAAATAACAAATTATTGCCCATATTCTTGCCATTGTTGTTGTTGTTGTGTGCCTTCAAGCTGTTTCTGACTTATGGCGACCCTAAGGCAAAGGTATCACAGGGTTTTCTGGGGCTGAGCGTGTGACTTGCCCAAGGTCACCCAGTGAGTTTCCATGGCTGAGCAGGGAATTGAACTCTCATCTCCAGGCTCCATAGTCCAATGCTCAAACCACTACACCACGCTGGCCATTGCCATTGTACACTGCCACGGCTGTCAATACAGGACTGGACAGTTACGAATGATATGAAACAAAATTTCACATGAGTGCTTGTGGTACTTTCACCTGAAAATATACAGATCTATATGAAGCAAAGATACTGTAGGCCTTCTGCAGTTCAAATTCTGACGTGTTTTATGTGTTTGTGTTTATATATGTATTTTGGTGCTGCTTGATGCACCCTTTAATTTTGCTGACTTAAATTCTGGTGCTGCTTATCGATTGAACCTTTTTTATATTAGAAGCAAGTTGTAGTTTCTGTGTAATTGGTCCTTGTTCAATATACAATGGATTGTCTTCAAGTCAGTGACTGAGGGGAAAAATTTGCCTTCCAGTTTTTTTGGCAAGGATATTAAGTGGGTCAAGCCTAATGGATTTCCCCAGCCATGGTCATACAGACAATTATTCATAAATATCTGCTGGCCCTAGATGCAAATGTTTACCCTTGTTCAGCTTCAATACAATCTCATCCAGGGCAATATGGAAAATCAATACTCATCCATAGGTACCCCACAATGGCAGTGCATACCTGTCTCATGGAAAATGCCTAGAGCAGCTAATACCCAAGCTGGCTAGGGCAAATGGGAGTTGTAGAGTGGTGGAAGAGGTTTCTATAAAGAAATCTGTTAAACACATACCCGTATCCCACTGTCTTTAGTAGTGCCCTACTACTGCAATTTTACTAGCTGAAGCAGAGTTCGATCTTGAACTCATGTTCTTGAGAAGTTATTCTTTTGTATCTATTTCCATGGCCCTTTCCAAAAAAATATTCTCAGCTTTGATCAGATAAGCAATCTTAGAAACAGTAGGGAACAGTTCTGAAAGACACACAAAATAATTATCCTTTCTATTCATCCTCGTGAATTCTGTATCATATCAAAGGCTTGAAGACTCTGTTGGTGGAAGTTATGCTCCAGTAAAACTTGTCATCTTTGTTTTTTAGTAGAAATACATTTCTGTCTGAAGTTTCTTCCAGAGATCTCACAGTAGCTCCATGGAGGATTATTCCATTATATTCTCAACTGCCTTTGGAAGTAAAGCAGGGTGAGATTAGAAACTGACCCATGGTCTTTTGATGACTAAAATTTAGGTCCAGGTCTCCATGCTGCAGGTTCTGTACTTCATTAACTACACAACACAAGCTCTTGATTTGGGTCCCTTTGCACCCAAGCCAGTCTCACAGCTGTTTCCTCAGAAACCCCTTGACTTCCAGGGCACTTGCATTTGCAAAGTATGCTCCAGACTCTAAGACAGAAGTAGGCAACATTCAGTCCTCCAGATGCAATACTTACAGACAGGACTGCAGGAAAGGAAGAGGGAAGTTGTGACTGAGGATACAGAGATGCTGTTTTAGTTTCCTTGAGCTGCTCTTTCAATGCAGCAACCTTTCCTCTAGGTCATTAGGCTCCAAAAGTCAGGAAAGGGTCATTGCTGGTAGATAATGTGCTAAAGGTCAAGAGTTCCATTCATTCAGAGGAGACACACTATCCTTAGCCAATGCTTTTATTGAGAAGTATATTTGGGGAATCATCAGTATGCTGATAGCACTACACCCCATGCCTCTGGATAATGTCTTCCAGAAGTTTCATATAGAGATTAAACAGCATTGGGGATTGAATGGCACCTTGTAGTATTCTGTATAACAGCTTTGTTTTTGAGGAGCAACTATCCTTAAGCAACAGCATCTGGAATCTACCTGAGAGATAGGACTGTGCCACCAAAGCACAGTGCCTTTGATTCTCAGATCCTTCAGGTGTCCCAGAAGGATATCATGGTATTAAATGCTGCTGAGAAGTCCAAAAGGACCACCAAGGACACACTCCCCTTGTTAATAGTTATGCAAAGATTGTCCACTAAGGCAACCATAATTGTCTCAACTTCTTATCTAGCACCGAAGCTGGTTTGAAATAGGTGCAGGAAATGTGTATCATCCAAGACCACTGGAAAGCAACTATCCTCTGAGAACACTCCTGACAATGCAGGCTGACAGCTGCAGTGAAGGCGAGAAGGGTGGTACTCTACCATGACCAATGATCTCCACCCCAAGAAACTGTTAGAGAATTTCTTTTCTTCCTGAACAACTTTGGTGAAACGGTTCTATTATCATTACTGGAGCTACACTGGCTGTTACACCTACCTATTGATGCATATTTTAGCTGTACCTCTAAACTTCAATAAACTCTATTTTACTAGACAACAGGTTGTAAAATACAGGATACAACCTATTGTTTAGTAAAATAGAGTTTATTGAAGAGGACATTTTGAAGTCCGTACAGCACTATCCTGATCTGAATGTCAGTTAGCCAACTTTGTTGTTGTTGTGCACTTCCAAGTTGTTCCCAACTTATGGCTACCCTAAGGTGAACCTATCACAGGGTGTTCTTGGTAAGATTTGTTCAGAGGGTGGTTGCTTGTGCCTTCTCCTGATCCTGAGAGAATTCATCTCACCCAAGATCACCCAGTGGGTTTCTATGGCTGAGCGGTGATTCAAACCCTGGTCTCCAGAGCCAAAGTCCAACGGTGAAACCACTACACCGGCTCTCATTCTAGCCACAGAATCATAAAACTGGAAGAGGTTTCAAGGATCATCTAGTCCAACCCTCTCTCTTTAGAGGAATGTGCCACCAAAGATTCCCTGAGAGACAATAATCCAGCCTCAGTTTAAACGTTTCAGTGAAGGAAAATCCACCACCTACCCAATGGTGAACAATTTTTTCTTGCTGATGTTTTATCAAAATCTTCTTCATAATTTAAATCCATTTGTTTGGGTGCTGTTCTTGGAAACAGCAGAAAACAAGCTCACACTGTCTTCTACATGACAGCCCCTCAGATATTTAAAGACAGCTGTCACAACACTTCTTAATCTTCTCATCTCCCAGCTAAACATACCCAGCTCCCTCAACCATTCCTCACAGGGCTTGATTTCCAGATCCTCTACCATCACTCTTCTTTTACACACCAAAGCAGAATATAGTGGTACTAATACTTGCTTTGATCTGGACACTACACTTGTACATACAGCCCAGGTAGGTAGGTAGGTAGGTAGGTAGGTAAATAAACAGACAGACAGACAGACAGATAGACATTGCTGTTGATGCTGCATCACACAGTTGACCCATGTTCAGCTCTTGTTCAATGAAGATCCAGTTTCATACAAACTCGTTCAAACCAGCATCACTGATCCTCTATCTCTGTATTGATCTTTTTTTTTCTTGCTTACCTATACCGCTTACATTTATCCCTGTTGAAATTCATTTAGATATTATTGGCCCATTTCTCCAATCTCTTATGGCTGTCTCAAATTCTGACTCTCACTTCTGAAATACTAGCTACCCTTCTTAGATTTCTGCTATCCACAAATCTGATGACCAGGCCCTTCATTCATTCATTCAGGTTGTTGATAAAGATATCAAGAAACACTGAATCCAGGGCAGAATCCTGAGGGTAGTTGTCACTTCTCTCCAAAATGATGAGGAGCTATTAGATTCTTTGGGTTTGATCTGATGTCAAATTAGAAATCAACATTACAATGGCTTAATCTAACCCATGCTTTGCCAGGTTGTCTGGAAGACCTTACTGAAAGCCATACTGAAATTAAAACATACTACACCCAAAGCACTACTCCATCTATCAGGTTCGTAACCATAAAGAAAGTAAGATTAGTCTGACATGACTTAGTTTTGGGGAAATCATATTGACTCTCAGCAATCATAGCATAGCTCTCTAGTGGTTCACAACTCACTGTTCAAAGATCTGTTCTAGAAGATATTAAATCTGAATTCAAATGCTTTTTTGGAACCACAGCAATAGGCTTTAAGCTGGGCCAGGTCAATGAACCCCGAACCCCCTGCTATCATTAACCTAGAGACCAGGAAGGGCAGAAATAGATTTATTAGGCTTCTTACTAGCAGCTGCACAGTTGAGCACATTCAGTTTTCAATGTTTATGTGGGGAAAGTACCATGAAATTTATTAGTTTTATAGAAGAGGTGTTCTTACACTATACCATTTTCGTAAAACAAAAGGGTATGCAGCAGACAATATCTTGGTCCACTTGAAAAACTAGAACTGTACAACCGATTTAGCCAAATCTCTAAAAATGAGATAAATAGGCCTGATTTGGACCTATTTTTACCAGTTCTGGGAAGTGTGTTGGATTGATCCCAATTCAACTCTAGAAAGGAACAATATAGTCTGTATACTTCAGACTGATCTGGTGATCTGGATGTCAAAAATAAGTAGAGATATGCTAGACAGTGTCTTCAACATTTCAACAGACTAAGTATCTCCTCTGTGGTTCATATGATTACCTGCATATCTCTGCTTGTATGTATAACCTGTGTCCTATATTTGTCCCTTTAACTGTTTGACCGTCATTTAGACTGAATTTCTCACCTCATCACAATCCACATATTTTGCATTTCTAGCAGAATTTTTAGTCCCCTCCTCATTTGTATGTATATCTTTCCTCAGAGGGTTCACTCCATGCATCTGATGATGGAGATTAGAGTCCATGAAAATATATGCTAGAAATCTATTTCTCTTCATTAGTCTCAAAGATGCTACAGGATTCCTTAATATCCTTTTCATGCTGAAACAGACTAATGTTATGGTCTTACTCTAGTTGGGACTAACTGTTGGGTTCAGCCCATAATATGTTCACCCTTTTAGGCATTTCTCAAAAAGAATCATCCCTACAGTGGTTTATAGCCCAACGAAGGTTCATTGACACTCTATTTTATTTAATTAAATAACATTCCAATTAGCTGATTTGTTTGCAGACATCCTTAATTTAGTAAATGCCAAGGAGAAGGCTAAAAATACCAGGATGTTTCTGACAAGAGGCCCCACTAAAAGTTGTATAATTGATAGCTTTGCTGTTTCCTCTGATGGCTTGAGAAAGCTTTTAAAAGCTAAATTCCATAATCACATTCATCTTTGGAAATTAGTTTTGCAAAACCACACATTTAGTTCTTGCTGAGAAATCCCATTTTAGTCATTTTAAACATAATTTATAATGCATAAACTAAATTAGCTTTTGTCGCTAAGCTAGCACATTTTTTTCCCCTTTAATTTTTATCTCTTAATATATTTTTGACCTTGAAAACGGTAATGTCTGCTGGATATTGAAGCCTCAGAAGAAAGGAAATCATTTCCATTCCATCACTATGGTTACACTTTCTTCTGTCTCCGGCGCTGAGCCACTCAGAAAGTGTTGAATCTAAATTCCTCAGGAGGGCAAAGGAAACTTCATGTAATATCATTTAGTTCTGATTAAATAGAAACAAACACACACAATGGAACTCAGAATGTAGCAAATTACCGCATTTGGTTTACACCATATAGGAGAGGCGATTGACAGCAAAGACCAATATCCAGGAAATTGCCTTCCCTTTTGAGTTGTATTTTTCCAGCCACTGGTTGTGGGCATGGGGCTTGCCTCAAACAGTGCTACTCAGCTGCAAAGCGCTCCAAGTATTGTTTAATTCTGCAGGCATCCCTCTTTCATGGTGAAAACGGAGTCTGATAAAAATTGAGAAACATGGCTTCTCTCCGAGAACCAGGAGGTTTGTTTACACAGAACAATGTGAGAGGCACCTACAAATACTAAAATGGCTGTATTTTTCCCGATAAAAGGAGATAAGGATCCCAGCCATTCTAACAGACATGAAAAGCACACACTGTTTTCCTGATGAAAGGCATATCTTTTTTATATCTATAAAATGCTACAATGTTGATTCAAGTTCTTTTTTGCCGCTCGTCTTCTGTTGTGCCCCAGAATACAAAGTGCCACATTTCTACCTATCAGTTACATCAGGGCAACTCCTCCAAGCCTCTGCCTTGTACCCAGCCTAGCTAAGAGGAAAATGTGAAATGATTACATTTCGGTTCTCAGATAGATTCCTCACACTTTTCTCCCTCGCCCTAAAGAAATCATATCCTGTTGTTTAAAAGATATCAAATATTTATAAAAGCTCATATGGAGGAAATGTTTTGCATCTTCTTTTCTCTCCTGTTTTTTTTTTTAAAGAAAGGTCATTATTTTCAAGGACTAGGAATCATTCAGAAGACTTGATGTGAAGGTGGAGTTGAAAAAGGAGACTACAGACTTCCTCCACTTATCTGGTAGGTTTGGGACCAGAGCACTGTCAGGAAACAGAATTGGTTGAAAAGTAGAATCCATGTACTATACTGTAGGGAGCATGAAGGATTTACGGCTGACTTGGGACAGACAGCATGCACTCTGTTTGCAAATTGTCTCAGTCAGCTTCCCACCCTTTTCCCCCTTTCAGCTCACTTTGCAAGCTGTGCGTGTGCATGCGCAAGTGGTCCCAAGCAAGCTTCCATAGGCACGAAAACAACTGATGAAAGAGCAGAACCCCCGTCAAATTAATGGAAGTTGTCCTTAATATGGAAGTGTCAGATAAGAGAGTCATCAGAAGGTGGGGGCTTCCTATACAGGATCAAAAGACTTCAACAAACCCAGAACAAAAGTAGATTTAAGGCACCCTATGAACAAAAGGGGAGAAGACCATCATATCTCAGCTCACAAGCTTATAAAGGCATCCTGGATTACTGCTATTTAGGAAACCTAAACAGAGCTTGATCTGATATTTTTGGATCAGCTCATGGTCTCTAGAATGATAGCTTTACTCTGAAGTAACAATGCCAGGTACATGAGGGTGCTTTCACTGGGCAGAACAACATCTCTATAATTTCCCATGTACCATCCAATTATAATGTCTTAATTGAAGTAGGACTAACAACAATTCATTCAGCATCATTGCTGGCCTAAAGAGCTAATTCCCCACCACACCACTTCAGTAGCAAATGTTATCAGAAAGTCCTGATAATTAATAATACAAATCTATCTCACTAACAATCTATCTGACTAACAATACACCCTGGGGGGTATCCCATTTAACAGTAGGCCATCACACGGGCCAACTGTAACACATGCAAATTGCTCCCTCCCACTCGGGACTACACAAGTATATATACTCTGTCTCACTTCCATGCCACCAGATCCTCTGAAGATGTCAGCCACAGATGCAGGTGAAACATCAGGAGAAAATACTAATAGAACACGGCCTCAAAGCCTGGAAAACCCACAACAACCTATCTCATAGATACCTTGTATCCTTGTGGGGTCAATTCACACTTTTACATTATAAGCTCAGGTCTAAAAAGAACTTAGTTTGTAAATGGCCTGTGTGTAACATCATCAGCTGAGATTGCTGAATATACATATTAAATGGTCAGGTTTCCAAGCCAAAAATAAATTTAAAAAATCACAGAACAGAAATGTTTCTCAGCTGTTTCAATGTTTATGGTGAGCAAAACCAACCATTTAAAATGTACATGCACCAGTAACAGTCAACACTGATTCACTGTTTGTGAAGTAAACTGTGCGATTACACAATACACACACACACACACACACACACACACACACAGAGAGAGAGAGGACACTGGATCATTGAAACCTCAGTCATACACATTCCAGCAGCTTTAGAAAAGACAAAAGTTGACTAATTAAGTCTATGGGGAGGCGGTAGTGCTCGGATGAAGCGTCCATTCACTCTGCCATTATAATACAATGATTCCACTTTAACTGCTATGGAAGAACAAGGAAATGGTAGGGCCTCTGTATGGAGAAGATGGTGAAATGCTAACAGGAGACAGAGAAAAGGCATAACTACTCAACATCTTCTTTGCCTTGGTCTTTTCCCAAAAGGAAAACAGTGCTGTATCTGGGGAAAATAGAATAGATTATGCAGTAGAGGGAATGCAGCACAACATAGGTAAAGAGATAGTACAGGAATACCTGGCTATGCTAAATGAATTCATTTAGGGCCAGATGAATTACATCCAAGGGTATTGAAGAAAACAAAAAAACAAGCAGAAATAGTCTCAGAACTACTAGCAATAATTTTTGATAATTCCTGGAGAACAGGAGAAATCCCATCAGACTGGAGGAGGGCAAATGTTGTCTCCATTTTCAAAAAAGTGAAAAAATAATTAATTATAATTAAACAAAAAGTTTGTAATTACTTAGAAAGCAGTGCTGTGATTGCTAAAAGTCAACATGAGTTTCTCAAAAACAAGTCATGTCAGACTAATCTTATCTCTTTTTATGATAAAGTTGCAAGCTTGATAGATGAAGGGAATGCTGTGGATGTAGCATATCTTGGTTTCAGTAAGGACTTTAACAAGGTCTCCCATGGTATTCTTGAAAACAACCTAGTAAAATGTGGGTTAGACAATGCTATTCACATGGATTTGTAATTGGTTGACTGACTAAACCCAAAGGATGCTCACCAATGGCTCCTCTTCATCCTATAGGGAAGTGACTAGTGAGGTGCTACAGGGTTCTGTTCTGGGTATTCAATATCTGTATCAATGATAAAGTTTGATAAGGGAACAGAGGACATTCTTATCAAATTTGCAATGATGCCAAATTAGGAGGGCTACCTAGCACCCAAGAGCACAGGATCAGAATTCAAAATGGCTTTAACAGATTAGAGCGCTGAGCCAAAACTAACATGAATTTCAAAAGGGATAAGTGTAAGGTACCACATTTTGGCAGGAAAAAAAAAAAAAAGAAAGGTACGGATATAGAATGGGTGACACCTGGTTTGACCACAGCACATGTGAAAGGGATCTAGAAATCTCAACAGACCACAAGCTTAACATGAGTCAGTAGTGTGATGCAGCAGCTAACAAAGCCAATGCAACTGTGTACTGCATCATTAGGAGTATTGTATCTATGTCAAGGGAAGTGATAGTAGCACTCTATTCTGCTTTGGTCAGACTCCACCTGGAACACTGTTCAGGGAGGATATTGACAAGCTGGAATGTGTCCAGAAGATGGTGATCAAAATGGAAAAGGGTCTAGAAAGTATCCCATATGAGGAGCACCTTAGGGAGCTAGATATGTTTAGCTTGGAGAAGAGAAGGTTAAACATTTAAAGGGATTTCATATGGACGATAGAGCAAGCCTGTTTTCTGCTGCTCCAAAGACTAGAACACGGATCAATGACTTCAAACTTCAAGAAAAGAGATTCCATCTAAACATTAGGAAGAACTTCCTGATGCAGTGCAACAATGGATTATGCTGCCTTGGAGTGTGGTGGATTCTTCTTTTTTGGAGGCTTCTGAACAGAGACTTAATGGCCATCTGTTAGGAGTGCTTTGACGTGGTATTCCTACATGACAGAGGGTTGGACTCGGTGGCCATTGTGGTCACTTGTAGGTCTATGATTCTTTGGTTCCATCCTGTGGGATCCCAGGACTTGCAGTTTAGAGAGAGAGATTTAGATTTCTTCACTGGAGAGTTCTACTGCTTCCCCAAATTACAAATTCCAGGATTCCATAAGAGGTAGCCATTGCTGTTAAAGTGGAATAATAGTGTTATAACTGTATGATGTGAAAGGGTACAAGGGACAGGCCTTCCATACCCTCCAACTGTTCTGGTTGGGCACAGACAGCCCGAATTGGTCTCTGTCTGCCACCTTTTAAACTTCCCTCAAAATGTTCCAGTTTTCTCTCTTACTACTTACTCTCCCCCTTCGTCCTCAGCTTATGTCAACTGCTGAAAACTGAGTCTGATCTTCCGTAAGGTACAAACTGCTGCAGCCTCTCCAACCTTCTCCTCTATTCTTCCTTATTGTTAACATTTGCTGTCTGATGTTGCTTAGCCACACATTTCCCAGTTTTCATTTGTGAAATGTTGGCAGGTAGACAAGTGCAGCCCTCTGGATATTGATGGACTGCAAGCCTCAGCATTTCTTGCTCTTTGTTATATTTTCTAGACCTGCTGAGAGTTGTTTTCCAAAATCCTTGCCCACACCAGAGTGTAGCAAGGCTAAATCAAAACTCAAGGTTTTAAGCTCTCCATCTTTGAGGATAGATTATTATGAGAAACAGCCTCCTGATCTATCTCTGTGTTGCTCAACATCTGTCTTAATTGAAGTAGGACTAACAACAATTCATTCAGCATCATTGCTGGCCTAAAGAGCTAATTCCCCACCACCACCACTTCAGTAGTAAATGTTATCAGAAAGTCCTGATAATTAATAATACAAATCTATCTCACTAACAATCTATCTGACTAACAATACACCCTAGGGGGGTATCCCATTTAACAGTAGGCCATCACACAGGCCAACTGTAACACATGCAAATTGCTCCCTCCCACTCGGGACTACACAAGTATATATACTCTGCCTCACTTCCATGCCACCAGATCCTCTGAAGATGCCAGCCACAGATGCAGGTGAGGGCAGAGAAGAAGAGGGGATGAAAACTTGCCCTTCTCAGTAAGGTACAAACTCAGTACATCTGTGTTGCTCAACTCATGAGTTTCCCAAAGGCATATGGATAGTTTTTGCTGGACACAGAAGGATAGGCTAAGCCCATTTCCACACAAGAGGGGAGAACTGGTTCACCGCGTGTCAAGAGCGGTGTTTTTATACTCTGATTCAGAAACTGTGCTGTCTGCACCCCTTCATTTACATCATACTACCATGGAGAACAGCGGTTACTGCATCCAAAACAGCAAGTCCCCGATCACGCCCATTACCCTCCCTCATCGCTGATTGGTCTGTTTAAATAAAAACACACACACATTTTAAACACATTTCTGTGTTGCTATGTTTGTGCATACGTATGTATGCTTGTTGATATGTGAAAAAAAACACATCTTAATAGTTCATTACCAGATCCACTCTCTTCCCACTATCCTGAAGACAATAATGACTGCAGCCTGTCCTTTGATGGATGGAAGAGAGAGAGGGACAGAAATGATGGAAGGGACAGCCTGGGACTCCCCATAGCCAGCCACTTCTGTGCTGTGAATCAATATTAGACTCCTGTATGTAGGTGAGAAACGAAGCAGAACCGGTTTGAGAGATTTACATCAGAGTTTTTCTGGTTTTCAGATACAGTGGTTTCTCATCGCAGTAAACTGTGCTAGGAGCTGAAAATGTGCAGAACCAAGAGGAAATCTAAGATGCTAAAACACTACAACGTGCAAACTGGAGGGTAAGAATTCAACGCTACTACGATGTATCAACTTCGTGCAGAAATATAATTAATGGTCTTTTGATCTGTTCAAGAATACCATCTTTATGCTTATTATGTTGGAGGATTGAGAAAGTGACATCACTGGACATTTTAAATAAATAATGGAGCATTAAGGTGTGAATTGTCAGTATGGGAGAATAGGATGAGAAAAACAAAAAGAACATCCCTGAGCTGAAGTCACAATCTGATTAAGTTTCTCTCTTAATTTCAGTGTGGGAGATAAAAATTCAAATATTTCACACTTAAATGAAAACAACACACACATTTCATAGCATCTCTTCATGCTTGTCCCATGAGATAACAGATGGCAAGTCACCTGTGAGATAGGTTGAGTATTTCCTTTCAGGGGTATATTATTTGGTTGCAAATTCCTTGTGAACACTGGGGGGAAAGCTGTGTTCTTCATCCAAAGTTATTGCAAGTTGGGCTCCTGAGAAATTAACAAGTAAATAATATGCCATTTGCAAAATGAACTATAACAAAATAAAATAGAAAAGCTGCCCAAGTTTATATTATAAAATATCTCCTTCCTCAACCCACCAGCTATCACCCCAAAGGTAAAAGAATACAAGACACAAGGTAAAGCAAACACAAAGATAAGTTTAAAACACACTGTAACATAACTATTCAAATATTTATAGATGTGTAAAAATATGACAAATGACAAGCCCCATTAATTTAAGAAGAAAACATGTTTTCTAGAAGAGGTTCTTTGTAGATGGGCTTATGATTTAACTGTCTAAGGTCCTTTCTGCATGGCATCACTGAAACATAGTAGCTACTGGTTATATTTGTTTCAGGGGCCACGGTTCCACACGACGTTGTAGCCATCCAGTAGCTGTCCCATCTAAAAGCATAGCTAGGATGCATTATTTGAACTTAAGAGAAAATCCATCTGTTGTCACCTCATTTGCATATATCTCGTTTGCTGCCTCAATGCAGAAACATTACATGAACTTTACTGCACATTAAGAAAATGGTGGAGCTGGCAGGAGGCCAATCAGAGGTGGCGGGGTGGGGCAAAGCTGGGCAAGGGGAGTGGACTAGGCACTGCAATGTGGAAGAGACAATCTGCTTCAATTCACATTAGTGCTGAGAGGTGTGGAACATGGTGTCACTAGTGCATTTCAAGAAAATCCACCTTAACTACAGTACACTACGATACTATGGCATCTTGTGCGGAAGAGGCACTAAATCTAAAATCCTAACTGCAGCTGGAAGCTGACTGAGGGCCATTACAAAGTGGCACGTGTTTAAGTCCACTGATTGGCCCCTACCAAATGAGATCAGTGGAATGGCTACAAGAGAAACAGAGGGCCTCCTTCATTGTGGCACCACCTTTAAAGAGGGCCAAGAACCTGGAAATTGACAACAAATCACTAGTTACTTTGATGAAAGGAAAAGACTTTTTTAAACAGGCTTTGCATAATTAACTGGTTGTGGAGAAAGGTTTTTTTAATGGGATGTATGTACTATATGTTTATGATTGTCATCTTTTATACTGTTTTAATTTAGTGTTCTTTTATGAGGATAGTTTAGTTGCATTTAAATTCTTTATTATAATAATGGGGGGTTAGCTGTACTTTTTAAAATCTATGCTTTCAGCACCTTGGATAGTATGTTGGGAGAAAGCTGGAGAAGGAAGGAAGGAAAGAAGGAAGGAAGGACACAGTGAAAGTATAACTATGTTAATTTAGACTGTAAATTTAGAAGAGATAACTTCAATCCTTTTTCAGTGTGACTGTAACTTTTATTTTACTTTTGTAATTATACATTTTGGCCTCACTAAATGGTGGTGGAGGAATATCAAATGGTTAAAGTGCTGGCTCAGGCTGTACCTGTCATGCTGAATGAGAAACATTTAGGTGCTGTTTTCTAAAAGGAAAAGTACCTATTTTAGTTAATTTTGAGGTATGGGAAAGTAATGTATTACTTCCCATAGTGCCCATAATGGTAATTCCTTGGACAGGAAGCTTTGGGCTATAATTGTAACCAATAGCATTTTAAGGGTATATTTGCAAACTCTGGGGATTCCCACTCCAAGGAAGCTGATCTGTCTTCATTATGGTGACAGGCAAACACATTTCTCTTCTCCTTATCATTTCAGAATTTAATTTTTGCTTTACATTGCTCAAGGTTTCTTAAACTGCATTTTCCATCTTATCATGTTGCTTTTAACCTCTTTTAATGTGTGATCCGCCTTTGTTCTTAGAACTCCATATAAACATCAAAAATGAGATAAAACACAGAATTTGGAGAGTGTGGGAAGAAAGACTATAGCTTGTTTATGGCCATTTATGGGTAAATCTCAATCAGATTTCCAATCAGTAGATCAGGGGCTCCTAGATGTGCATCCCATATATTGCTTGGGGTTCAGTTTCCCAAAGCCCAGACTACATGGCTCATGGTTAGGGATTCTGGAAGCTAGAGTCCAACAACATCTAGGGGACCAAGTTTGGGAACCACTGATGCAGACAGTTTTCAACTATAAAGCCACATCGTTTCTCTAAAAAGACCTGCAACTTGCAACTAATGAAGCAACAAGGGGCATTGGGAAAACATGTCTCCACACCCAATTATATCTT
Organism: Cyclura pinguis; assembly: GCA_030412105.1. Lineage (NCBI taxonomy): Eukaryota > Metazoa > Chordata > Lepidosauria > Squamata > Iguanidae > Cyclura > Cyclura pinguis. Next base: position 249,795,370 of record CM059600.1, on the reverse strand, counting down.
TGAATCCAAAAGCATTTCAGAAATCAAGGCGCAGTCACAAGATCACTGATATAGTGAAAGAGACCCAAGATGTGGATTTCTTGCCATAGGAGGGCTTGGACTAGTTGGACTACATGACCCTTACAATTATGCAATTCTGTTTGTTCTTGTGTGCCATCAACTTAGCTTCAACTTATGGCAATCCTACCAATGAAAAATCTCCAAGAGATCCCATTATTAACCGCCCTGCCCAGGTCTTGCAGACTTATGGCCATGGCTTCCTTTGTTGAGTCATTTCATCTGTACTGTAATCTTCCTCTTTTCCTTCTGCCTTCCATCTTATCAGGCATTTTTATCTTATGTCATCTCATTATATGTCTAAAGTATGCTAGCCTCCACTTAGTCATTGTGGCTTCCAAGAAGCATTCAGGTTTAATTTGCTCTTGGATGCAGTTATCTTTTTAGCAGTCTGTGGTATCCATACAGCTGTCCTCCAATGCTACATTTCAAGAGTTGATTTTTTTTTCTCCCATAAGCTATCTTCATTGTCCAGTTTTCACCTCCATAGGTAGAAATCAATAAATACACTTCTATACTTTTTCATTGTAAAAGCTGAACTTCCAAAATGCTGGTCTTCAGTTTAGCAGTACCTAGCTAATTTGAGTAATTTTTCTTCCACAAAAATCAAAACAAATTTGGAGAGACTCCTTTAGGAGGTCTGTTTCCACGTACAAGGTTTTCTTCAGTTCTTGAATGGAAAAAGGCATAAGCAATTTTTGTAGTGCTGTTCCAAATGGTTGACAATATACAGCATACACAGTAAAAATGAAGTGGGCTAGAAAGTATTTTCTATCCAGAACTCAAAGAGGAAGATTATTTTCTTTCTGTCCTCTATCCTGACACATTGCATAATGGCCGAAACCTATAAGCACCCTGACATAAAAGAACAGTGGTGCTTGGCCCTTGGAGTCTTTCAAACAACTACTTCCAAAACAGATTATTTTGATCCAAACCAGGCAATGAATTTGTGGTGGTAGTGGTGAAAAAGTTTACTTCTCCTTTGGAACAGCCTTTTTAACAACCCAAAGAATTTATTTCTGAATCAGTACTGGATTGGTTTTGGCAGTATCACTACCCAGAGGAAGGAACTGGCAAACTACCTCTGCATATTCCTTGCCTATGAAAGCCCTATGGAATTCATGGTGTCTCCAAAAGTCAACAAACTATTTGAAGATACATACACATGCACTACTCAAGTGAGTTTAAGGAATCTATCATTTAACATCTAGTGATGTTGTTTATAAAGGAATTGATGCACTTCTCTGTCTAATCCTTCCTTGGCCACTTGGGGGTGGGGCAAAAAGCTCCAAACAATTGTTTGTTTCTGTGTTCAGTATTGTGTGTGCAGTCTTGTGTCTTCTAACACATCTTCTCATCTTTTGCTTTTAAGGTAATATAACATGAGGGTGGACATGTTAGGAGATGTTACTTAATATGGTCTTACATATTTTCCCCCCTTGCTTCACATTGTACTTATTCATTTTATGAATAAAATGAATTTATAATAAAATGAATTCATTTAAAAATAGTTATGTTTCTATATTTCACTCATTATTTTGCCCTTGTTTTCACAGTAGTCTGTTTGTTAGCTGATTCAGTTGGTTGTTGTTATTTCAATACAATGTATTCTGTGTTTTCATTGTTTTGTAAAAAATGTACCTGCAAATATGAAAAACAAATAATGGTCTGCCTGCCAATGTTGAACACCAACTTAGATATAGTTCCAAGATAAAAGGAAAAAAAAGATAAAAGAATTGTAGGATTTATTTATTTATTTAAAATCTATGGTGATATAAATTTCAATGGCCATTGGCTTGGTGAAAGTAAGATTTGATTTGACGTAAGTTTTTTTTAAAAAAAAATTCCTTTCCTTATATGAAATTTTCCTTTTTGTGCAGCATCTCCACTCTGGGTTCATCCTTTTGTTCAGAGATAGAAAAGTTAGTGGCAAAAGGTAAACATGTTAATTGCTAAAGCCGGGTTGGGGGAGGGATCTAAGTGCATTATATTTCTGTTAAAAAGGGAAATTTCAAAACAATTATGTTAAATGTAAATTGATGCTTCAATTTATATAACGTTACTACACTAAAACCCAAAACAGAATAAAAGCAAGAAAAATTCCCATTCAGTACTCTCTTCGCCCCACTTCATAGTTTAAACTTTGGAGGGAAGGAAACAATTGTATGAATTTTTGAAAAAACCCATTTCATTCCCACCAAGAAGCCTTTTCTTGCCTTTTCTCTCCCATTCTATATAATCTCGTCCCCTTTTCTTCACATTTGTTTTAGCTTCCCATGGGGATTTCAGCAAAGGTCTCAGGGTTAAGAGCTCCAAAATTCAGTTTCCCAGGACACATGAGTGCTTTTATAAGGAGTACCATCTGGATACAAAGAAGGTTGCCACCCTTTTACTACATGTATACTTACCAATGGGGAACTAAATGCTGTAATTCCTCATCCCTAGGGGACCAAAAAAAGTGAGAAGTAGCTTTGCAAACATCCAAGAAAACTATGGTTTGGGTAAAGAAACAACTGGGTAATGTAAATTTTGTTGACCGTTTTAGCACCATATATTGGTTAGCAAAATAACTACCAGCTATTACTTAATATAACTTACTTCTGGAGAAATATTAATGCTGAAATTCAATGAATCACTTTAGTTTTAAAAAATTAAATAACTCGGCCTTTTTTAAAAAAAAATGGGGAAATTTCCAATTGATTCATGACTTAATTGATTGCAATTCATTAGGTATTATCACAGCTTTTGTCAAGTAACCAATGGTCTCTTTCTTCTTCCATCACCAGCTTAGCTCTCATCAGGATATACGTGAAGCTAGGAGTGTTTTTATTTTGTCCCCAATTTGAATTACTTTACACTTGTTTATGCTGTACTGTATTTGCCCCTTTAATGCCCATTTACCCTACTAGGAGAGATCCTTTGGGAATTCTTCATTAGTGCTTTGTTGTATCTTCTTTAAATAACCTGATGTCACAGCAAATATGACAATCTCATGCTGAACTCCAGACTGTATATGAACAACTTGAAAAGCACCACAGTGAATTCCAGATGATGTTTATATCTCTATGTTTTGAAAACTGGGTATTTTTCAGATTCTTGTTTGTTTTAAATCAAAGCACTGATCTACAAGAGGACCTCCTTGACAAACTTATTTGTCGTGGGATAAAAATAATCCCATGACTGGTAAATTTGTAAACTAGCTATTTCATAACGGACTTTGTCGAAAACATTTTGCAAGTCCAAGTAAATATTTTTTTTATTGACTCTAGACATGTTTTATTGACAGTATAATGGAACTCAAGAAGGTTTGTGCAAGAGAACTTAGCTTTGTAGAAGCCATATTGCTTTTTCTATCAAAGTCTTGCCCTTCTGGATGTTTGATAACTGCAGTCTTAATAATGCTTTCCAAGTTTACCCAGAAAACATCTTATGCTAACCCACCTATAATTCCTTATTTCACATTCGGATCGATTCTATAAAATGAAATAACACATTTCTCAGTTCTCTGGTAGAAGTCTTGTGGGCATACTACATATTTTAGTAGAAAATCAACCATTTTACATATGGGTTTGTTGTGAACTCTCTAATGAATGCCTTCTCTTACTATTATTTAGTTTGTCAATAAAGTCTAGAACTTCATTTCATTTCTACTATTTCTCAAAGTTTTTCTGTCTGTCTTCCTGAAAATATCAGTTCGAGTATGTGTATTTTGCCCTATATCTTCAGCAGAGGAGACAAATGTAAAGAATTCATCCACTTCCTCTGCAGTCTTCTTATCAACCTTTAGTACTCCTTCAGTTCTCTAGTCTGCCAGTGGTCCATACTTCTTGTTTCTAGTGCATTAAAACCACATTTTATTCTTACTTTTAATATTCTGATATGGTTCTCAAACATCCTTTTTTAAAAAAATTCCTTTTGTCTCCTTGTATTTTCTTTGTACAAGTTTGCGTGTTGGGTGGGTGGTGGTTTTTCCCTCTCTGTTCTCTCTGTGCAAGGCTTCTATTTTCTGAAGTTTTATTTTCTCTGACAGTGCTTACTAACCATGCTGGTGAAATCTTGGGCCATTTCCACACTACACTGTTTATGTTGCTATTATTCCACTTTCAACTTCCTGTAGAATTCTGGGGTTTGTAATTTACTGAGGCCAAAAAGCTCTCTGGTTAAGAATTCTAAATGCCTCTCCCTAAACTGCAAACCCCAGGATTCCACAGGATGTTGAAAGTGGAATAATAGCACTAGAACAATGTAGTGAGGAAATGGCCTTGGACTTCAGAGTACCTTTCTTAACTGGCAGTTTGCATTCCAGCTCCACCTACACATTTTGGAGAGATTTTACCCTCTTGACTTTTTTTCCAATTTTCTTATCACCATTCACTCATTTTCCAGACATTTCCAATTATATTTAATTAAATTTCATAGGATTGTGGTCACTGTTTCCAACAGTTTCAGCAAAATTCAGATCACTTAGGACTGAGTACATCTCTCCTTTGGTCAATAGTATGTCACAGTAATCAAATTGTTAGATTTTGTCCCCTTTTTCACAACTAGAGTGTACTTACGCAGTCTATGTTTTGGGTACCTCCCTAGTATCATTTTCTGTCTTGATATCACAATGCTACAGCCTAAACCACAAGACTATAGTATTAAATTACTTTGGGAGCTTGGTAATCTCACCCACAGTGATTCTGCTGATGAGTCTGTGTTAGGGTTACCCCTGAATCTCCTAAGTCACCAGGTTGTACAGGAGCAAAACCTGGGATGTCAGAGATGTTATTGTTATCTGGAGTGGGGGATCTCTCATTTGCCCACCAATACTAGATAGCTTCTATCCAATGATGCCCATCTCCCCTGGTTCTTCTCAATTCCATCAGTCCCACTATACTTATATTCTCCTTTTAAAAAATCAAGCATTCCACATCTCCCATCTTTTCCTGGAGGCTTATAGATTAGCATAGAAAGCATAGCATATGTGGTGTTCTGCCAAGATGTCTCTGGGATGTGTCTTTTCTGTGGTGGTTCTTTGGTCTCTTTGACTGTCTATCATGTTTTGCTGTATCTCCACAACTGATTTTTCGTCATCTCCATGTGGGCATTGGGAAACATGTTTATCTTTCTCTCCTGAGGTTGATTCAGCCCAAACCAGAAGCTCTCCAGTGTCTGTTGTCTTTCTCTCTAAAGTGCCAGAATGCAACATTCTTTTCCCTCCTATTTGGGCTCTTTCCATTCAGAAACTGTAACACTCAGAACACATTTCTGTTCCTCTCTTCTCTTCTCCACCCCTACCCCCAGCACAGTTTTATGCTTTCAATTTCTACCTATTATAGCTTAATTTGAAAATCATCAGACTTCCTACGTGGGCTGAGAGTGAGAACAATCTTGGGAGAAACAGTAAAAGCAATTAACAGAAAGGAAGGATCTTGTTAAAATGTCAGGTTCTTCCCAAAGAAATGGGGTAATAGTATTTTCTGTCAACATGATTCATCTCTTCATACAAAAGGATCTAAGGCCAATTCTCAGGGCAAAATCACTGTGTGCTGGCTTCACCTAGGGGAGGACAGGTCAGTCTATTTCTGGTCTGTGTCAAGACTCTTCCATCCTGTTTCCACATCAGTCTGTGGACTGCTATTATTAGTATTTTTAACTGCACTAAAATTTAAACTGAAAGTCATTCCTATAAAATACACATTTCTGTACTCACATTTCTGAGGCTGAGATCAAAAGGCAGGATTAGGTATTTCACACCTGCAGAACTGGATCTTTCTTGTCCTTCTTCTGATTCCTGCCTAAAAATTGTGGCCCTCAATGACACCTATTGTCTTCTGTGACACCTAAATTCTGCTCCAAAGAATTTCCTGGGATTACAGAGCATGGGAGCTGCAGTAGATTTGAGAAGAAGCACTGAAATACCATGGAAGTAGATCATCAGATCCTGGTCAATATTTTGCATGTCTTCAGTTATGTTTGGCTTATAATTTGGGTGCCAGAAAGGACATTTAATGGGGTTGTGGTTTTATTCCCTCCTCCCCGTCTATGGTCAGCATTCTATATTAGCTCCTTAGATATGTATACGTAACCGAGTAACCTCTCCTGGCCCACTCAGCCCAACCTGGTGGAAACATCATCCTCACATGCTCTGATTCTTGACAGAATGGACCTCCTTCTCCTCTTGCAGCTGATGCCCAGTAAAGTAGTGACTAAATAGTGATCATCAATATGGAACAGTCATCTGGAGTTAGTCACCCATAACTGTTCCATATTCACAATCACTACATAGTCACATTCATGATACTGTTGTCACACGATCGTAACTCCCACCGCCAATCTATTTTACTAAGCATTGAATGCATGGGAAGAAGAAGGTCCATTCTGTCAGTGATCAGAGCATGGGGGAATGTTATTTCTGTCAGGTATTGGGAAAATCAGGCCCAGAAAAGTTAATTAAGTATACAACAAGTATATTTACTTAAGTAGCTGATGTAGAATACTGGCCAATGTTTTAATTGTGTTTTATATTGTTTTGGGTTCCATGTGCAGATCAGTACTCACATGGCCTGCATGTGTAGATCTTGCAACATCAGTGTGAAAGATTCATATTCAGGCCAGCATCTCATAAAAGTAAGATAATGTCAAAGGAGGCATACAGTGTACTTTGGTGTCCTCCAACTGTTGGAAGACAATACTCCCTAAACTAAGTTGCACAGGACTGCTGATTAAAGAAATGACAGGGCAGATTAATGGCAACCTCTCACAATCATATTTATGGCTATTATGATGAGCTTCCTCCACCAGCAATACTGTTTTTCCCCTAGAGTTCTAAACTGGGTTCTTATAGCATATGCATGATCTAGCAAGGCCTCTTAAGAAACATAGCACAAGTGAGCAGCAGTGACATTGTCTTGCTCCTGTTTAGTGTGTTCAGTCCTAATCACTCGGTTCATGGAATGCGGAGGCAATGGAGTAAGCAGCTCAAGATGATTGCCACTCTAGACAACTTATTCCAGCAGCATGCTTCCTTCATCCAAATGTAGTCCTCACCTTCACGTGGAATAAGATCATAGAATGAGTACTTTTCTTGACTCAGCTCCCAGAATCTCTTAATCAACTCTGGAGTTCTACTCTGAAAAGTAACTTTTCCAAGCTCTGTATGGATGTTAGGCCTGATACAAGTAAGTCACAGTATGGATTCTGAAAAAGAGCAGGAGCTGTGGGCTGAAGCTGGGAATGAGTGGACCTTTGAAGCCACAGAGAAAGAGAGGGAAGGGGGAGAGATCACACTGGCACAATGGAGATGAGATCATAAGCAGTTATCAGGAGGGAAGGGAACCAGATCAATCAGTTATCTAATCTGGTGTCTGTGCTGATGGCTGTGTAAGTGCAGAAGTGGATATCACCTCAGAAATCAAAACTCAGTAATGAGAGATGAGATATACACTTCAGAGAGAAGGTACCCAACTCATAATGGAAATGATGTAGCACTGGGAAAAATTCAAACTACAAGTCCATGATTTACAAACTTTAGCAGGGACTCAAAATGTGTCGGCTGACATTCAGAAGGCACATCAGTTTTTTGATCCCCTCTCCAAATGTCTATCATCTTAGCTTTCATTAAGTTATGTTTGCTTTTCAAAACCTGGTGGGGTGAGATCCTTTATGAAGCTGACGAGTTGAATATTCTTCAAACAGTACTAAATGTTCTGCTATCATAATCAGTATTTAAAAAGGAAATAAATAGCTAGTGGATCTTGATATATTTTAACACTAGGTCAACTGTAAAAAGAGCCTGCCATTTTCAATATTTCAAGGCCTCAAAGATCTGAGATTATATATTTCTGAGGCAACTTCAAACCAAACCAATCATATTGCCCATATTTTCTGTGTATTGCAAATGCAAGGGGAAACGTCCCACTAACCAGAAAACAAAACTATTTGTATTATATTGACCATGTTTGATAAGTATATATTCACTGCATTTCATAGCCATCTTGCTTGGGTTCACTTTTTCATTGAGAGAGAGGGTTTTTTTTTCTTTTCCCCCAGATTTGTGTAGCAACATTTATTAATGCCTTCAGTATGCAATGTTTTGAAACACTTACTTATAGTATCAACATGTCCATTCTTAAGTGGATGATTACTGGAATTTCAGGGAGCTCTAGAGATATGTCTAAAGGCTCTGTAAGGACCAGGTCACAATGAAAGAGAGAACATGGAAGGTAAAGATGGGAGAATTAGGCTGCTTCATTTTCAAAACGTTTGAAGTATATATTGCCTTTATTATATTTCTACATCTGTTTATTGCATCTGCTCTCTGCACCTGTGATTTTTTATTTCAAAATTTTTGCATAAAAATTCACATGCAATTTGCGTATATTTCCCTTAATGGGCAAATATTTCTCCCTTAACAGAGAGATGCATACAAACAATGCATACAATTTTTATATTCCTTTCTTCTAATTCATGCATTTTTGTGACTCTGGGTCACAACATTTGAAAAAGCTTGAACATTGAAGAATTGTTCAAGTTGCCATAGTTAAGAGGTGGGAATTAGGTTCTTCCTCTTAAAATGCACATCAAATGTAATCGCCTTCCCCTTTGCTGGGTTACAAATTGATCAGAAATATAGAATGCAAAATGACACCTGGCTTGAAAGCAATACATATAAAAAGATCTAGGGATCTTAATACATTGCAAGCGAAATATGAGTCAACCGTGTTATACAGCAGCCAAAAAAGCTAATGCAATTCCAGGCTGCATCAATAGGAGCATATTTTCAAGATCAAGGGAAGTAGTAGTAACTACCTATTCTGCTTTCGTCAGACTTCACTTGGAATACTGTGTCCAGTTCTGGACACCGCAGTTCAAGGAGGGTATTGCCAAGCTGGAACACGTCTTGAGAAGAGAGACCAATATGATAAAAAGTGTGGAAACCAAGTGTTATGAGGAACAGCTTGGGAAGTTGGGTATGTTTCATTTGGAGAAAAGATTAAGAGGTGAGATGATTCTTGTTATTGTTAACTGCTGTCAGGATGACTTCAACTTTAGGCAGCCCTAAGAAAGAGAGACCTCTAAAATCACTCTATCATGAACAAGTCTGCTCAGCTCACACAGACCCAAGGATATGAATTCCTTGATTGAGTCTATCCACTTGTAATGTAGTATCCTACCACCTTCTGCCTTGTCAAGCATTATGGTCTTTTCAAGTCAGTCATGTCTTATCACACTTTGTTTAAAATATAACAGCCTCACTTTAATCATCTTGATCTCTAGGAAGAGTTCATGCTTGATTTTCTCTAGAACCCATTTACTTTCTTTTTAGCCATTCCTGGTATCCATAGAACCCTTCTTCAGCACCACATTTTAAATGAGTAGATTTTCTTCCTATTAGCTTTCTTCACTGTTCAGTTTTTACAATCATATATAGAAATTGGAAATACAGTTGCATAGACAATTCTAGTTTTAGTATTAAATGATACATCTTTACACTTCGTGATCTTGTCTAGTTCCTTCGTGGCTGCCCTTCCAAATCCTAGTCTTTTTCTGAGTTCTTGATTGTAATCTCCATTCTGATTAATGACTGAGATAAGGTATGGAAAATCTTGAACTATTTCAATGTGTTCACTGTCTAAAGTTATGTAAATCATCTTTGATCATTATTTTTGTTTTGTTAATATTTAACTATAAACCTGCCTTTGCTATTTCTTCCTTCAGTAATTGCTCTAAGTCTTTGCTATTTTCTCCTAGTAGTATGGTATCATCTGCATTTCTTAAATTGTTGTTGTTCCTCTCTCCAATTTTCATACCCCCTTCCTCCAAGTCTAATCCTGCTTTATATATGATATATTCAGCATACAAGTTAAAGAGATAGGGTGATAACATTCAGCCTTGCCTGACTCTCTTCCCAATTAGAAACAATTCTCTCTCTCCATATTCTGTCCTGATGGTAGTCTCTTGTCTTGAATACAGATTCCACATTAGGACAATCAAGTGTTGTGGCAAACCCTTTTCTTTGAGAGCAATACAAGGTTTTTCATGATCTATACAATCAAAAGGTTTGCTGTAATTTATAAAGAGCAGCTGATTTTCTTCTGAATTTTTTTTTTGGTGCACTCATCTATGCGATGTATGGTTGCAATATGATCCCTAGTGTCTCTTCCTTTCCTAATCCCAGCTTGGACACCTGGCATTTCTTGCTCCATATATGGTAAAAGTCTTTTTTATATAATTTTAAGCATCACTTTGCTTGCATGGGAGGTCCTGTGGTTGCTGCATTTCTTATTTTACAATATCTAGCTTAAATATCTAGCTTCCCTTGATTCATGCTTCTCACGTTCCATATTCTTGTAATATGTGATGTGTGGCTTCAGACTTTTCTCTCACCAGCTGAATGTCCTTTCAGAATGAATGCAGTTACATCATTAGCCACAGCACTATTCAATGTTGCCCTCTACTGGACCCCAGTAGCTCATCTCCTGACATGCCCTCTTGTTTCATTTTGGATTGTCTCATCTTAGGGTTTTCATGGTAAAAGACATCAAAAAGGGGGCTACCGTGCCTCTTTTTGCACAGTTTAACAAATGTAGCTATGGTGCTGCTACCATTGTCTCTGAGAGATCCATCACCAGTGTCACGCCCAACTCCTCAGCAAAAGACTGGCATGGGAGACTCTACTAACAGTATTGCTACCATCAGCATAGCCACTTGACTCACAGGAGCATATAATCCCACCACTATGTAAACATAGTGCCATTGTGACAGTCATCTTTAAATATCTGAATGGAGTTTGTTTGTTTGGAACTTGTTTTCTGCTGCTCAAGGGACTTGAACATGAATCAACTGATTCAAATTACAAAAAAAAAAAAAAAAAACAAATGCCACCAAAACAGTTTTTAAAAGCGTTTACTGTAAGAAATCTTTGACAGTGGAATAGGTTGGGGCGGGGGCAGGGGAGGGAGATTTGTTTGGTTGTTTTTAAAACAGAAGTTGTGTGGGCATCTTTCAGAAGTGTTTTGGTTGTGTTTTCCTGCATGGCAGAGGGCTGGACTCAATGGTCCTTGTGGCCTTTTCCAGATCTAAGATTCTATGGTTCTGTAAAAATGATTCTAGTTCCTGGGGTCAAAATCATAGTGAGCATACCAACAACCAGATCAAGGTAATCCTGATAAGATTTCAGACATTAATAAAAGATTAAGAGAGGATGACTCAATATAACCGAAATAGAGTTTGCATGGTGATAGAAGCTTATTAAAGTTAAGGGAAAGGTTAAGAAAACTATGGAGTCAGCTCCTTCTGAATGTTTTCTAGTATTTCCACTTTCTATTGCTTCATTGTAAACATTCCCTTTAGCTCAATAGTATAGATGGAGAATGATCAAATTATTCACCCATTATCCGAGAGGTTTTTTGAGTAATATTTAGCAAACATAGCATACCAAAACAGGAATTCTGTTGTTGTTATATGATAGTTGCACTTCTCACCGCACTTCCAAACAAATAACTCAAAGAAATGAAGGGAGTGGTGGTGGAATGAAACAAAGATACTGCTGAAAAACTGAGCTACAAACCACAAGATTTCATCAAATAGTTCCAACCAACAGAACATTTACAAACTGACAATAACCTGTTTATTCCAGTCCTGCTTGATTCCCACAAGCACATTAACCTAATTTCACAGCAGAAACAAGCATTAAATAAAAAATGATTACTGCAAATTCATTACCTTTCATCCCATGACTTTGGACTGGAGCACAGCTGTTATCAGTTGCTTTTTATTGTGGAAGTAAAAATGGAAAACTTCACAGATTCAACCCTCCTCCCCTAAATTAATGAACTGTCATAACACATCCATATTTATTTATTGACATGCATAGTCTGCCAATTGAAGTAGCTAAACAGATTTGAAAATGTGCTTAAATTTGCAGAATTTCATTATGCCGGGGTGAGCTGAATTTAACCCCTTTTTAAATTCATCAGAATTTTCTCAGTTCACAGTCCATAGTAACATTGTCAGTGTGTATGAAATTTCACCCTTTTTGTACAAAATCAAGGTATCTAATTAGCACTAGCCAGCATGTGGTTAAGATTCTGGGCTCTTAAAATATGCCTTGGGAGTATCATGTAATTTACATCCTGAATATCTTCTGAACTTCTTACTGAAATGTACAATTAATTTTTAACATAGTTACAAAATAGCCTTGCTTTATATATCCTCATCTATAACATTGCTCATTAAATCGCTGCACACACTACATTCCAAAAAGACTGGAGCTCTGTTCAAGAGTTTGGCTTCAGCATGATACTACAGAATGAATAAGAGGCACTCTGTGATCACTTCCAACACATCTGTTACCATACCATACACTCCCATTCTGTGGAACGTGCTATTTTCATAACTGGACATATTTCATGGCTGGAACACATGTTTGAAAGTGTACTGGCTGTATGCATATGCCAAGTCAGGATGACCTCAGACATGACCAGGTCATAAATTTAGAGAGCATTAGGCAGGAAAGCCCAATACTGGTGGACTTGTGATAATCCTTTCAAAAACAGTAAGTTGCGAGCACTCCCTGAAACAATAGCAGGTGAAACTGCCCAGGTGAAGCAATCAGGGACCTTACTGTAACTATATCCTATGGGGATTCCATATTCACATTACCTGACCAAAACATTGAGAGATTGTCATAACTCCCATCAATGTTTTGTTACCTAGAGATAAAACAATTAGGCCATTCTGGACTTCTTTGTCAATTTAATGGGAAAGCCACTACCAATTTGTCCATGCACCTTCCTTCAGGGCAGAAAATAGGATATTTAAACCCCAGCTCCAGCCCCAATAAATTGTAGTACTTGGATGTAATATGTGATGTCCAGACCTCTGTTCATTCTTGCTACCCTCAGGCATGCTGTCTGAACCACTCCACTTCGACTTTCTGCTTCAGGATTGGTAACTATCACCCTTTCCACCCAGTTTCTCTCTATCCAACCTTTCTTACCTCATTTTCCAATAGCCTTGTATGGTTCATAAGAGTGTCTGATTTCTTGTGTGTTTGTTAATTTCCAATAAAATACACTGTTTAACACTTAACTGGAGCCCTCTCTATACTTAGTACTGTTATATACAGGTGAAAAGATCCTGCCATTGCCCTCCTCTCGCAGGGCATCTTTGAGCTATAATTCCCTCTATTTCTAAGGAGACGCTGGCATTGCAGATGGACCCCAAGGTCTCCCACCTTTTAGGGTAACCCATACTTATCAATGCTGAGCCCTACTCCTCAGTTCATTATCTCCATAGTAAAGTCTAAAGAGGCCACCTAATCAAAGTTTACTTAAATCTGAGTGGAACTTCCTAAGGACTCTGACAAAATAAGTCCAACTTATGCCAATGCTTTACTTGTGTTCCAGATCAGGCTATACAAACCATATTTCCAATGGTGGTCGGATATCCAGAAGAGTTTCCTTTGCTGATCTCTGTGGACTAATGGGGCTGTGCGGAAAGAAAGAGTCTTTAGGGTCTCTTGGTCTTGAGCTATTTAGGGCTTTAAAAAGTAGGAATAATTTTCAATGTGTGGTCATAATCTCATGTTGAAAAGCTGTCATTCTTGAATGCAATCAAATTTAAATGCAACTGCATTTGCATCCATTGCTGCCCTTTTCATTCTTTTTTCCTCATACCCAGCATTGAGGGTGTCAGAAGGAATGGTGGACGATGGGAGCTACACAAAAACCTCGGTAGGACCTCCCTCCAGCACTGAGCTCTGGCAAAACAGCTTACCAGAGTCAAGTGTTTGAAAAGTCACGATGTAGCAGAGTTTACTCACACAGCTTAGAAGCATCCCAGCAGAGTAGCAGCAAAGCCCTGAAGCCAGGAAGAAAAAATACTCCCACCCAATGTTATCTTCCAACAGAAGGCTTTTACTTTCCAGTTATGATACATACCTATATACAGTACTCCAACGGAGTTTCAGCATAGCGTGCGAAGATATACATCCAACATAGCCTCTGGCCACTCTATCTGATATCGAGAGGGCTCTGTTGGCTAGAACACACCCCCTTATATACATACATTTCTGACTGCAACTCTAGCCAACCTTGCTAGATCCCATGTATGATGCAACCTTCTTCCCTGATTACACAACCCAATGACTCATGCAGATATTACATGGGATTGCATCATTCACTGTCTTCCCCAGGTGCAAATCTTAATGTACATCATATATATTTTATTTGGACTTAGGTTCTGTCCAACCTTTCCTCACAGTTCCCTCCAAAATATATCACGATGTTCACTGCAGTACTTAATCCATACCACCAAACTTTTCCAGCCCCAATTCCCACACCATCTGCTTGTGCTTGGCCACTGGTAATGGTTTTGTGAGGATGTCTGCAGTGTTTTGTGCTGACTCACAATACTGCAGCCTAATTAGCCCCTCCTAATTGCCTCACATTCTGGTATCTCACTGCAAGGTATTTGCTCCTGTTTCAGAGATTCTCCATCTCTGCCAAGGCGATGCATGCCTGACAATCCTCATTGACAGTTATTGGGGTTTTGCAGGCTTCCCCAACATCCTGCAGCAGTTATAGCCACTGTAGCTCTCCAGCTACCTCAGACAACGCAGCAAATTCAGCCTCTGTGGTGCTGAGAGCTACACATGTTTGCTTCCTAGCTCTCCAAGCAATGAGGCTATCAGCATACTTGATGACTAGACCAGTTACAGACTTCCTGTCTGTCTCTGAAGCAAAAGAGCTGTCCATGTGACACTCCATCCCTGCTTCACTGCCTGCCACCTTCAGGCACAAATCCCTGGTCCCCTTCAAGTACCTTACAACTCTTTTGAGTGATGTACAGTCTACCACTCTAGGCTTTGCAACTCTCCTGCTCAGCAAACTTCCCTTGTTACCAATCTAGCCTAGTGCTTCTTCCTGCCATCTGGCAAAGACATCCTTTTATACACCCAGTGGCAACCAACCACCTTTTGGTCCCTGGGCCTCTCCACCAGCTCAAAAACTTGTTTCTCAATCATGGATCCAAACTCAGCATCCATGGCCTCATTCCAGAGTTCTTGCTCCTCTGAGCATCTAAGCATGGCCTCTCCAACTACCATGCACACTCTGGCCTCCTGAATCACAAACCTCTCAGGAGTTTTCCTCACTCTCCTGGTCTTTCTAGGAATGATGGTCTCAGGCCTAGAGAGATCATCATCACTAGAATCTCCAGCTGCCCCCTCCACCTCTGGCTCCAATTTTACCTGAATCTTTGGTGAGGTAATGTCATGAGTCCTGAAAGCATCAGGGGAACTACCTGGCGAAGTTTTGGGTGTATATGAAGTAGTATCAGGTGGTCTCGCCCCTCCATTCCTGGGGCTTTCACCTGGCTCCATCCCCAGTGGTTGCACAAACACCTCTTTATTACAATGCAAATCCTCCCAACCACTGTGTGTCTCAAAGTTGGCACTCCTCGAGAACAGTAATTTGCCATGACCCAGATGAAATTTGTATTTATTCCCCAGATAGCCAACGAACTGCAGCCTCTTCTACTTTGGCTGCCCTTTGTGCCTCAGCTGGCTGGGAATAAGCACATTGGCAAATTGTCCAAAAACTCCCAGATGTTTCAAAACAGGTGGACGCCCATACAACATATAAAACGGTGTCTGCCAAACACTGGCACACCACATCCTGTTGAGCACATGGTTAGCAGCAAGAATTGCTTCTGCCCATAAACCAGGTGGCAATTTCGAGTCCAGCAGCATACAATCCTTCATCTGCTGTAGAAGTCCAATTCGCCACTCCGCCAGCCCATTCTCCACTGGCGTGTAAGGATTGGTAGTTCTATGTTGTATGCCCCCCCTTCTCAGCCAGTTTTGGAACTTCGTGCTACAGAATTCAACACCTCGGTCTGTGTTGAGGCAAGCTACTTTGTGGGGAAATTCTCTCTCCACCATGTTGACCCAGTTCTTGAATTTATCAAATGCCTCATCTTTTGATTTTAACAAGAACACATACCCATACCTAGTATGTCAGTCAACAAGCACAAATATATATCTGGACCGTCCTTCACTCTCAGGGAAAGGACCTGCCAAGTCCGCATGTACCACTTGGAAAGGCCTCTGGGTGGCAATCTTGCTTTCTTTCAGAACAGGGAAAGATTTTACCTTGACCCTTTTACCGTCCCTGAACAGTCAAGACCCTGAACAGTCAAGAAATCTGGCGCATTTGTTGACTTTCAGATCTGGGCAGACCTTTGCCAATTGTTTCAACCCACCAAAATTTGCATGATCCATCACCCTATGCAAAAAATGGCTACAACTGTCATGTAGGGGCACATTTGTCATCACATTGGACACATGAGAACCTTTTGTATTGGGTAACACATGATACAGTCTGTCTTTCTTTATACCCCTGGCCCAGACTTTCCCACCAATGCTTAACATGCAATTATTACCCCTGAATACTATTTCATACCCTTCACCAGTTAGGTATGAGACACTTAGTATGCAGTGTTCGAGATTCTCTGCACATAACACATCCTCAAAACTTTTCCCTAGACAGGGAACAAATGTAGATCCCATGAGGTTGACTGTGCAGTGCGCCCCATCTGCCATGCTCACACAACACACAGGAGCACTTTTAGCATTCCACAATAGGCGCTGACTGTTGACAATATGATGTGTCACTCCACTATCCAGGAGCCAGTTGTGGCAAACAGTTCCCTCTGCAGACGCAATGACAACACAACTCGCGGGCTTCTTCCTCCAGACTCTTTGCTTCCTGTCATCCTTATCTCCAGACACTGTGGCTTTACAGTCCTTCCTGAGATGACCAGGCTTGCCACACTTATAACAGCGCTTTACAAAGGCAGTCTCTGCAGTCTCCTTCCCCTCATGTGGAGGCTTCCCCCGGCGCTTATCAGCCTTGTCTCCAGAAGCACGCTGTAAATCACAGCTGGCTTCAAAGGCTCGTCTGTCACATTCCTCAAGCACACGTGACATGACCATGTCCAGAGTTAACTCTCTCTCTCTCTCAAGTTCTGGAAACCATAGGGTAGAAAATCCCAATCTTTGCTCAAACTGCCCAGGAGGATATAACATTTCTGGGGCTCATCAAAAATCATACCTCTGTTTTCTAGCTCCAGAAACAGAGACTTCATGACATCCAGATGAGCTTTCACATCTCCCCCCTCCTGCAGCTTGGTGTTGTAGAGCCTCTTAGTCCACAACATCTTTGAGAGACAGGAATCGCACTGGTAAATTCCTCTGAGTGCATCCCACACCTCAGCCGCGGTGGGCTTATCACAAACATGGACAAGCTGGCTGGGCACCAGACTCAGGATGATGTTGTAGATGCTCTGGTCTGACGCTCTCCTAGCTGCACCTTCCGGTGGGTGCTCCACAGCAGTCCACAAATTCTCCCTGACCCAATACGCTTTGGCACATGAGACTCCATGTTTGATAATTGCTGTTATTTAGCTTATCAAACCCGAGGGCTGTTGTTATTGTAGCGGCTGCCATTCTTGCTCAATCAAAACAAAAGCAAAAACAAACTCCTGTACCTCTGTCTGAATTCAAAACTCGGGCAACCTTGTGTCTAATAACAAAACACTGGCCAGGCAAAACAGTTGCTTCACTCTGCTTAGGAAAAATCCTCCCACGTGGCTTTAACTCCCAAAGCACTGGAGCTTTTCCAGCCAGAGACCTGGACCATCTCTCAGGCTGTATGCCACAAAGCCAATAGGGTTAACTGGTCCAAACTGGTTAAAGCTGGCCAGAACTGGTCAAAGCTGGGCCCATAACCCCTGTCAGAAGGGAGGGTGGATGATGGGAGCTACAGAAAAACCTCGGTAGCACCTCCCTCCAGCACTGAGCTCTGGCAAAACAGCTTATCAGAGTCAAGGACCATGTAGCAGTGTTTACTCACATAGCTTAGAAGCGTCCCAGCAGAGTAGCAGCAAAGCCCTGAAGCCAGGAAGAAAAAATACTCCCACCCAATGTTATCTTCCAACAGAAGGCTTTTACTTTCCAGTTACGATACATGCATATATACAGTCCTCCAACAGAGTTTCAGCATAGCATGCGAAGATATGCATCCAACATAGCCTCTGGCCACTCTATCAGACATCGAGAGGGCTCAGTAACACACCCCTTTATATACATACATTTCTGATGCAACTCTAGCCAACCTTGCTAGATCCCATGTATGATGCAACCTTCTTCCCTGATTACACAACCCAATGACTCATGCAGGTATTACATGGGATTGCATCATCCACTGTCTTCCCCAGGTGCAAATCTTAATGTACATCATATATATTTTATTTGGACTTAGGTTCTGTCCAATCTTTCCTCACAGAGGGACTGTCTGTAACTGTTTGGCAGCAAATGCCTGCAATAGGAGGGAAAGGGCAGCTAATGGGGTACATGGCTCTTTTTTCTTCTTCTGGGCTCCTTCTTCCATCAAGGAAATGGCAAAAAAGAGATTCTTTGGGTACTTGAATTGTTAATTTTAGAATAGGGATAGGAAACTGCATAGGGAACTGTGGCCGATTTTCACATCTTCTGATGGCCTCTGCCAGCTCTGCAGATGGTGCCACCAGGAATAGTTTGGCTTCTTGGACCATGGTGTGCAGTTTCATGAAGATGGACTTCTGGCAAGAGATGGGTTGCATCTTACAGCAGTTGGCAGGAACATTTTTGCTAAAAGTCTCACAAGCTTGATCAGGAGGGCTTTTAATTGAGTTATGGTGGGGTAGGAAGAGAGTATTCTTGAGGGCAGGAGTTCATCAAATGCTGTAAATAATAGCCCAAGGGTTATAAGGAGAATTGGACAAATAGTACAACAATCCAAGCAGGAGGGGGAAAAAAACCCTTTAAAAAGCAGTGGGATGAATGACCCATGCTCTTAGATGTCTCTACATCAATGCATACAGCATGGGAAATAAATAAGATGAAATCAAACTCGTAACACAGCAAAGCAAATGATATGAAAGGTATCATTGAAACTCGGTGGGATAAGTCTCGTGATTAGAATGTAGCAATAGAGGGGTAAAGCCTATTTCAGAGAAATAGACCAAACAGGAAAAGAGGAGGAATAGCATTATATGTCAAGGATGTTTATACCTGTGAAGAGATCCATGACTTAAATCCTAGAAGCCAGGCTGAGAGCATCTTGGCAAAAAGTGAGTGGGAGAGAAACAACAGAAATGGCATTGTTGGGCTCTACTACAGGCCTCCAAGCCAGATTGAGGACTTGGATGATGCCTTCCTGAAACAGATGGCCAAACATTCAGAAAAGAGAGATGTAGTAGTAAAAGGAGATTGAAGGTATCTTGGTGTTTGTTGGAAGCCAAATTCCTGCCTTGCAGATAATTTAATTGTACAGAAGGTTGAAGAGGTAACAAGGGGATCAGCTATTTTAGCTCTGATCTCAACTAACAATGGTGACCTGGTTAATTAAGTTAACCAGTTAAATTAAGTTAATTAAGCGGCTGGATCCTTAGGTGGAAGTGACCACGTTCTCCTGGACTTTGTCCTACAGTGGAAAGAGAAAGTCAAACGTAATCAGACACACATTCTAAATTTTAAGAAAGGTGACTTCAGTAAACTTAGGGAAATACTGAGTGTGATCCATGTTCATGAATGCTAAAAGGGAAGGGAGATCATGCTGGATGGCAGTTTCTTAAAAATGAGATATTGAAGGCACAATTTCAAACAGATCCAATGAGAAGGGAAAATGGGAGGCAATGAAAGAACTGCGATGGATGTCTAAAGAATTTTCTAGTGAACTAAGATTTAAAAGAGACATATACCAGAAATGGAAAAGTGGGGGAATCACCAAAGAGGAATTCAAATGAAAAGCCAGCACGTGTAGGAAGAAAGTCAGAAAAGCTAAAGGGCAGAATGAGCTCTGGCTTGTAGAGAGGATAAAACCCATAAAAAGGGCTGTTTTTAAAAAAAATCCAAAACAAAAGAAAGAACAAGGAAATGGCACAGCCATTGTGTGGAGGTGATGCTGAAATGCTAACAGGTCATAGAGAAAAGGCAGAAGTACTCAACACCTTCTTTGCCTTGGTCTTCTCCCAAAAGGAAAGCAATTCTCTAGCTGGGGAAAATGGAGCAGATGATGCAGTAGGGAAAATGCCGCACAAAATAGGTAAGGAGGTAGTACAGGAATGCTTGGCTATTCTAAATGAATTGAAGTCTCCAGGGTCAGATGAATTACATCCAAAGATATTAAACGAGCTAGCAAAAGTAATCTCAGAATAACTGGCTATAATCTTGGAGAATTCCTGGAGAACAGAAGTCCTAGCAGACTTCAGAAGAGCAAATGTTGTCCCCCATCTTCAAAAACGGAAAAAAGAGGAACCAAACAATTACCACCCAATCAGCCTGACATCAATACCAGCAAAGATTCTAGAGCAGAATATTAAACAGACAGTCTGTAAGCACTTGGAAAGGAATGCTATGATCACTAAAATCAACACAAGTTTCTCAAAAACAAGTCATGACAAACTAATCTCATCTCTCTCTTTTTTGATAGAGGTACAAACTTGGTAAATGAAAGGAATGCTGTGGATATAGCTTGACAAAGTCCCCCATATTCTTGCAAAAAAGCTAATAAAATGTGGGCCAGACAATGCTACTGTTAGTTAGATTTATAATTGGTTGATTGACCAAACCCAACAGGTGCTCACTAATGGCTCTTCTTCATCTTGGAGAGAAGTAACTACTAGCATACCACAAGGTTCTGTCCTGGGCCCAGTGCTACTCCACATCCTTATAAATCACTTGGATGGTGGAATAAAAGGTATTCTTGTCAAATTTGCAGATGACACCAAATTAGGAGAGGTAGCTAATAGCGCAGAAGACAGGATCAGAATTCAAAATGACTTTAACAACAACAACAACAAAAAGAATTTCAACAGAAAGAAGTGTAAGGTACTATATTTGGGCAGAAAAATGAAAGGCACAGATACAGGATGGGTGACACCTGGCTTGAGCACAGTACATGTAAAAGGGATTAGGAAGCCTTATAGGCCACAAATTGAACATAAATCAACAGTGTGATGAAGCAACTAAAAAAGCCAATGTGATTCTAGGCTGCATCAATAGGAATACACTGTCTAGGACAAGGGAAGTAACAGTACAATTCTATTCTGCATTGTTCAGACCTCACCTGGAATCCTGTATCCAGTTCTGGGCACCACAATTCAAGAAGGTTATTGATAAGCTGGAACATGTCCAGAGGAGGATGACCAAAATGTTAGAAGGTCTGGAAACCATGCCCTATAAGAAGCAGCTTAGGGAGTTAGGCACATTTAGATTAGAGAAGAGAAGGTTAAACCTGACTTGATAGCTGTGTTTAAATATTTGAAAAGATATCATAGGGAAGATGGAGCAAGCTTATTTTCTGCTGCTTCAGAGACATGGAGCAATGGCAGCAAGCTACAGGAAAAGAGATTCTACCTAAACATTAGGGAGAACTTCCATGTTGTAAGAGCAGTTTGACAGTGGAATAAGCTGCTTGTGAGAGTTGTGGACTCTCCTTCTTTGGAGGTTTTTAAACAGAGTGTGGATGGCCATCTGTTGAGAGTGCTTTGATGTTGTATTCCTGCATGGAAGGGGTTTGGATTGGATGGCCCTTGTGGTCTCTTCCAACTCTGTCATTCTATGATTCTATGTTGTTGAATTGGAGGTCCCAACAGCCCTATTCAGAACAGCTAGTGCTAAGAAATACTGGGAGCTGCAGTCTAACGATATCTGGAGGCCCACATGCTTCACACCCTTGTTGTAAAAGGCTGAGAAAGCCAGGGTTTATACAGGGAATAACTATGTTCAAGTGGTCATTTGCTGGCCTTGTTTTGCTGGCCTCTTAAGTTGGCAATGCTGGTGAGCGTGCTCACATTCTCCTTTCAAATGCCCTACACTTGCTGAGATGGACTCCCAACAGGGCTGCCTCAGAGGTATGGATTTGTTTTTATTTGTTTGTTTTTTGTTATTTTATTTGTTTGTTTTCCTGGGAGGCTGGATTTGCTTGGTCATCCTTTTCCTTCCTTTTCTTCCTACTGTGCTGTGTCTTATCAGTCTTACACAGTCTGCCAGCGTGGCAGGGATCAGAGGTGGTTGATGCATTCATTGCTACTCACTTTAAAGAGCTATCCAAGGTGCTAAATGTTAGGTTCAGTACCTTGGAGAGCTCCTTTGCAGTGCAATGTAAAACTTGGTGTGGACTGAGAACCCCAGTGATATGGGAAACATTAGATTCTCCTGGCAGGGACTTTTCTCTTCTGCCAGCTATACGCTTGCCAGAATATTAATTATATAATGCTACAAACAATATAAAAGTTCGGAGTAACAAATGAAAAGCAAGAGCTCACCTCATGAAAATTGTGCAGAATTTCTTTCCCTCTGTTTTTCTAGAAATACACACCCTGTTCTCAGAGGATAAAACAGGGTCTTTCCTGCTGTCTGATGTCCTTCTCTGCTCTACAAGCTTTTTTTAGAAGTGCTGACACTCCAGATTCTATCCAAAGGACAAAGAGGAACTCTCAAAGATTTAATTGCTATGTTCCATTCATTACACATCCTGAAAGACTGCCTTCACTTCTCTCTCCCTCCTCGATGTGCCGGGGCTGAAAATGACAACAAACTGTCATTTATGTAAAATCCAGTCCTTGGATTCTCTCTCAATCACAGCCTAAGGTGACCAAAGCTATATTCAGCCATTAATTTGTTTATGCAAGTAGAAGGAGGAAAGGATATCCACTTCAGCCTGTGCTGTACACTTCTGCTTTCCCCATTTGGATGAAAAGGGCCTGTAAAGGAGCTGTAACAACACTGAAATGAATGGGGTAGCAGAGCTCCACATCTTCAGAAGTCCTACTTTTTCAGGATTTCTAGTAATGTGGAGTGCTATGATGACAGTCAGCCAAATGTAATTATAGCATCTTTTCAGATCTTCCCTGCCAACAACTGAAATTCAGGAGTGGTTTGGGTGGGGCTTGAACATGCTCCTTACTTCTCTTTACTTGGGTGGGGAAATGAACCCTGAATAGGGCTAAAGAAGCAGAATGTGGGGTATGATGAAGCAGACAGGGATAGGTTTAGTCACTGATGGATCCAGCATCCACTGAGGCATAGGACATAAGACTATAAATGACTGCTACTGAGATATAATGTAACCCAGTGTGTTGCAGTAGTTTGAGCGCTGGTTTAGACTCCAGGAGAACAGGATCTGAATCCCTGCTCAGCCTCTAAATGACCTTGGACAAGTCACATTCTTTCATAGGGATATAATTCTTCACTAAGTTTCTTCTCAAAGATAATAATGAGTAATTTCAGCAATTTTCTTTCATCTTTCAGAAAGTCTTTGAAAATCATACAGTTTTTGAAGGCTATTCGCAACTCAGGACTTATGCTGTGAACAAATCCCACGTAGCTGTTTTTCACATAAGTTAGCATTTTCTGTGCAAGAAACAGTCTTGCAGTCTTTTCTGCTTGGAAAATAATCTTTGAATGCAAAAATATTATTTTCCACACCTAAATGGCTGTTTTCTGCACAGAAAATACTATAAATTGGGATTTATTCACGAAAATTCGCACATGGTTGGTTGGCATAGAATCATAGAATCATAGAAATGTAGAGTTGGAAGAGACCACACGGGCCATCCAGTCCAACCCCCTGCCACGCAGGAACACCCTCAAAGCACTCCCGACAGATGGACATCCAGCCTCTGCTTAAAAACCTCCAAAGAAGGAGACTCCACCACACTCCGAGGCAGCATATTCCACTGCCGGACAGCCCTGACTGTCAGGAAGTTCTTCCTGAGGTTCAGGTGGAATCTCCTTTCCTGAAGCTTGAATCCATTGCTCCTTGTTCTGGTCTCTGGAGCAGCAGAAAACAAGCCCTCTCCTTCCTTTACATAGAAAACAGTGTTTTCTGTAGAGGAATTAATATTTCTTAATTGAAATATTACTTACAGTACACAAAGGCTGTTTCCTGCCCAGAAAATGCTGAACTTGATGCAAAACAACCACATGTGAATCTTGTGTAGAATAAGTCCTGAACTGTGAAGATTCTTATCAGTACAGGATTCTTCTTGTCACAGTTTTTCAAAACATATTTTTCAATGTTTATTAGAATATTTTCAGATATTCTTTCCATCCTTGCACTTTCAGCCTTAGGGGAAGACAACAGCAAATCTACTCTAAATAAATCTTGCTAAGAAAATCTTACCATAGGTCAGAGTAGATTTGAAAGCAAATAACAACCAACTAGTGTATAGTACCTCCTGTGTCATGCAGCCAATATACCTCTGACTATCAAATGCTGGAGAACATGTATGGGAAGATGCTATTGCACTCATGTCCTTGCTGTAGACTTCTCATAGGCATTGATATGGCTCCTATTGGGACAGAATTCTAGACTACATAGGTCTTTGGTCTTATCCAGCAAGGTTCCACTCATATTGTTAAAGGAGGGCTGTGGACCCTTTGTTCTTTCTTCACCCCTCAACCAGTGTAGCCAGTGGTAATGAATTACTGGAGCTGTAGTTTAAAACAGTTGAGGGGGAAAGGTTCTACTGCCCTACCTTAAACTAAGGTGATGGCCATCTGGAGCCCATTAGTGGGAGGAGAAAGGGGACTGCTTCACACTCTGGGATCTGAATGCCACACAGGGAGATGCATTGGACAATTATCATGCAAGTTATCAGCAGAGAGTGAGCTATCTAAAGACAGAAGCACGGGGGGTAGGTTTTATCACAATCTCCACAGTATGTTCAAGAGCACTCTTTCTAAGTTGTAATACATTGTTGATCTTAATGCCTGAGGAGGGTCGTAAAGCACTGAAACTCAACGTTGCCAATACGGTGGGTGTTTTTCCTCTGCCCCCCAATGCCAACAGACATTTTGCAACTATATTACAAGAAACCATTCCTATTCTCCTGCCAGATTCTTGATGGCTTTATAACTCCACATGGCATTTCCATGTAGAGTTCATGAGCTCCATGAGGAGCTCAGGAGTTCAAGTTCAGGAGTTCACTCCACAATCAACAGTGAAATATAAGTTTTCTACCCAATGCTCTAAGCCTTTGGGGGATTTTAGTTCATGAACATTTAAAGTGCTTCTTGCTCTGGCTTTTAGTATGAATGCAAAATCTACATTCAGCTAAATGTCCTTTTGTATCACAAGGCTGCTCCTCCACTACATTCTCAACAAATCTCTCCTTCAGATAATTAATATGAAAAAACCTGAAAGTCCATTTAAGCCTTACATGCATTTTCTGACTACTGCAGAATAGCTCTAGGTGTGAGTTCAAGAAAACCTTTACACTGAAACTATGTCGTTCATGTAACATTTCAGGTAACTTACTTAGCTTCCAGAGGCCATGAATGTTGACTCAAAAGGACATTTTCAAAAGTAGCTCAGTAGAAGAGTTTATGCTTTGGATGCAAAAGCACCTGGGTTCAATTCATGTCCTGGAAAAGCAGTCAGAGCTGGCATCTCCTGTGTTAGTGAAGCAGTGAATGGGCTCCATGTTTCAGTCTGAACTTTAAAAGAATTGTCCAAGGGACTGAGGTTATTGGGAGACAGTGGGGTTCAGCACTTTGGGGAGTTCTCTGAATGCATGGATGAAAAGCAAGAGTAGATTCACTACCCTGCTGACATGGGAGACACCACTCCGTTAATGAGATTGGGTAAAAACAGGTGGGAAAGACCACTCCAAAACCTAGAGAGCTACTACCTGCCCACAAAGACCATACTGTGAAAGGCAGACAAATAACTTGAGCTAGTAGAACTGCATATCCTATATTCCCCACCAGGGCTGTCCAAAGACATATTGCTTCCTCATGTAGAGCAGTGCATAGCATCAAATCAAGGCACATAGTTCCAACTCATTTTTGCAACAGGAAGCAGAAAGTTCCGAAAGCGCTTCTGCTCACCCATGTCTGTGAAAACCACAACAATATCAAATTTAAAAAGTAACTATTTGCTGCCCTTTTATGACACCCAAAACCTCCCGCCTGAGATGGCCACCTCACCTCACCTAACCATCATGCTGACCCCATTCTCCATGTAACTTAGTACAAAGGAAGTGTACATAAGAATCAGTAGCTTTCATCTTCCCTCAAAGAAGACAGGGTTTTTTTTTTTTGGTTTCCCACATTCTCAATCTGTCTCTGCTTCTTTCTCTTCCACACTGCTTTCAGAGAGCTGCAATTTAGCCCTTAATCTGAAATGGCAGACTAAGGATAATTAAGGAGGCTTCTTCTATTTTTATTCAATCATCAGGTAATTCAGAAGGGAATCACCAGCCCTTTCCCCATTACCAGTTAAGCTGAATCCCTTTGTCTCAAAGATCAGTTTCCTTTCAGTAAATGACGAGGAGGAGTGCTTAGTCCAAAACAATACCTTTCCCTTCTGAGCCACAGGCAATTATCTTTGCCTTCTTACATGGAATTTAGATGATTCTCATTTCCACGTGAGATCTACAGTACAGAGCAAGAAAGCAGACTGTTAGCAGAACCTGTTTTATTGTAGCCTCCCATCCATCACAAAGCAGAGTCACCCCTGCTGTTCAGCATCTCAGTAATTTTTTCATACCTCAGATGAAAACACCCTTATAGAAATGTGTCGCTTATACACATATTTAGCACTTAATATTTGTACAGATTCTGGGACAGGTAGTGTGGGGTGGGGAACAATTCCAAGGCATGCCACTAAAGGAAGTGACAATGATGGTGATAAAAATACAATGGAAATCCTCTTCCTTCAATGTCTCCTATTGTGGCTTAATTACCATAACTACTATCAGAATAGTAGGATTTGTCAGCCATTATCATGCAATACTAGCACCACAATTTGTATCTGGATTGAAAAGACACAATCTTAACTTAATCGCTTTTCTAAGATTCACAAGAGGCTGGTTTCATCAATGGCTTCTCCTACATACCATCATTTCTAGATTATTTGATGATCACTATAATCTAAGTTTCATCAAACATAGCTCTGTTTTCCTAAATATACACTCCTTTCAAGAGCTATTTAAAAAGAAAAAGAGAATAAGAATTATTGATGGTGTATGAGGATACCACTAACTTCTTGGAAACTTCCTAGACATTGTTTAGCTGAATAAAACTTTTTTTTCCCCTTTCTATATTTATGAGCATATTCTATTTATGATCCTCACAGGCAGTAAATCAGACAATTTCTTGTTTTGTAAGATAGCATCATGCTGTCCCATATTATCTACACACCATGCCAGTTATCTACTCTAAATGCAAGCATGGAAACAGATTTCTCTTTCCATTCCAAAAGGACTTGATCAGACATCTCTCAACCTAGAAACATTCTTTTCTGAAGGCAGATACTGCATAACTTTTAACCAGTCATATAACTACCAATGGTAACCTGTTAGGAACTTTGACACACCTTCCATATGATCTGCCTGTTTGGAGGTTTGAAGGTAGGAGGGTTATAAAGCATACTATGAAGTCTGACTTGAAGACTGTATCTGCTTAGGGCCAAAAGTTGTACAGGCCCATTGCCAATGATTTTTTTGTCACGTAACTGTTACATATACCTATATGATTCAACTTCCAGATTCAGTCTATCCCATCTTACTTTGGCTTTACAATAGTCAAACTTTTAGGACTGAAAAAAAATACCTTTGAAACTATGCAAGAAATGGATTCCATGCACATTGTCTGCATTCCGAAGGGCTCATTTTCAGGCCACAGAGGGTGTCACATCCATTGTCTTCAGCTTAAGAAATTCTGTAGTTGGCCTGTTTTTGACCCCTAAGCTATACCATTCACCAGCCATATGTTGCAGCCTGTTAAATGTGTGAGATTTTCTGCTCCAGAAATTCAAAAGCAAACTATATGGTAGACATTTGTACAGCTTAACACGATGTACAATTTTGCATTTAAGTGACAGAGTTGCTCGTTCTCTAGGTAAGAAGACAAGCAGGCAATACGATGCCATGCTATCTTTTTATATACTACAGGGATGGGCAACCCCATGCAGATTGATGATGCACCAGAAATCAAGAAACATCAGTTTTGGTTTCTGGTTCAGTTGGTTTGCTGCTGATTTTCAAAATTGAGGGGATTGGTGGGAGGGATGAAAACTGTTGTGTCTGTGGACACTTTTGATGTGTTTCAGGTATCTGAAAATTCCCTGCAAAACTAAGTAGGGGACTGTCTTGAATCTCATATCAGGAGAAAGACAAGATATAAATTCAACAAACAAACATTGAGGGAGTACTAGCAGGCTTCAGGGGCCACAAATTTGAGACAATTTCCCCACTTCTGCTATACAGCCTTTCAGATGCATTAATAAAATGGGATTACAGAGGATAAAATATGGAATATAGTCATACTGGTGTGAATATATTGCGCAAACATCTTCGTAGACTTTGAAGTGCCAGTAAATTTTCCCCTATAAAAGTAGTTATTTTTTCCAGTATTTTTACTAATTTCTTTACCTACACCATGATAAACTTAAAAGTGTTTTAATCAGCATTTTCAGTCTCTGCAGAATTCCTGGGAATCACTGTTCTGAAAATGGTTGTAGAGTTTTGTACCCAACAATTGTCAGAACTTTTCTAGGTCTCCTTAAAGGAAGCCAGGATGTTTAAAACAGAAGTAAATAGATATACAGTTACAGGGCATTTTATAGCATAGCTGTGCCCCAAAAGAGAAGAACGGGGCCACATTTGCCAACGTTCTTTTTAGGATCAATAGAAAAAAAACATGAGGCAGGTCCTTTTTCTGGAGCAAAGTGTGTAGTTACAAAATGATATGCACAGTACGAATGGAGGAAAAAGTCATCTCCCTTTGTATTGTTCAGCTTCTTCAAATTGTCAGACTGCTGTCGAGGAAACAAAAGCTTGGGTCTCGACAAGAGAATCAATTATTTAATAATGAATTGAAACATAAGTTAGAGCCATTGATTCAATGGGTTTGCTTTCACTGGGACACTGACAGATTTGAGGCACAATTGTGTGCTTTCAGACTGTTCCTTCCTTGGGCCTTTCTGCACTATATTGTCATAGTGTTATTATTCCACTTTCAACATCCTGTGGAATGCTGGAGTTTGTAGTTTACTGAGGCCAAAGAGCAATCTGGCTGAGAATTCTAAACGCCCCTCTCTAAACTGCAAACCCCAGGATTCCACAGGATGTTGAAGGTGGAATGATACCACTATAACACTGTAGTGAGGAAAGGCCTCTTCCTTGTGGAGAGGCGGGATAGAAATAAATAATAATAATAATAATAATAATAATAATAATAATTATTATTATTATTATTATTATTATTATTATTATTATTATTATTTCATTGTGGATAAGGAGAATCCTCTCTGCATGCCCACGGTTAAGAACACAGCCCAAGAATGTGCAAATAACCTTGTAAATAAAAACTTCACAAAAAGTGAACTCAACAGTCCAGGTTCAACTGAATCCTGAAACAGATGAATGTAATTTGAATGCTAAGATCATATATAAATTATTAGGAGTAATGCTGAGCTTACGCAACGAAATCAAATCATCTTGAATGGTTCTGATGTTGTTTGTATAAGGGCGGGTTAGGCCACTCCAGTGTTCTCAAGTGCTAACAAAATGTAAATACACAGCTACATCATATGATTAGCATGGTTGTTGGGGGTTTTTTGGAATGCACATCTCATGTTTTCCGGCAAGTCTTCCTCTTTCTGGTTGTATTATTCATGCCAAGAGGAGAACTAGCAATTTAATTCCAGGCCTCTCTGTCCTCTGCAAAGTAAAGGACAATTACTCATCACAGCATACTTTGCTTTAGCAATTCTTTCATCTGTTCCTTAACTGTGTTGGGGTCTTTGATGTCTATCAAGATTAGAATAAAATTGGCTTTTGCTGATAGAAGAGCTTGTCTTCACTTCTGCGTATACTTTGACCTGGAGCCAATCTGTGGAATTTCTGCCCCACTTCGCCATCAGATAATCCAATGTATGATACCTACATTCTTCTTGGAAGAACGGTGTGGCAGAAGTGATCCAAGGAGTTACGTTGAGGGTTGGCTTGGGGGAACATTGCATAGAGCCAGATAACAGCAAGAAGGTGGGGGATCACATTAGGGTTGCATTTCAATAAGAATTGCCAAATTTGAGCTTCCTGAATCAATACGTAAAACAGGATGCAGGTATTGTTGTTATTGTTGTTATTTACTTTTTAACCGCTTTTTCCCAAAGTTGGGACTCAAGCTGGCTTACAATTGAAAATACATATCATACAGTTAAAAAACATACTAAAGCCAACATTAAAATAGGAAAAGCTAACCACAATATTGAAACAATTTAAATCTGCAACTAAGAAGGAATTTAAAAAATGTAAAACATTCAATAAAAACAACTCAGCACACTCTGAAGCCCCTCTCCTTTTAAAAAAAAGATTTAAGTTCTAAAAGCCTGTTGGAATAAAAAAGTCCTTGCCTGATAGCAGAAGAACAGCAAGAGGGGTTCCATTCTGGTCTCCTTGGGAAGGGAGTTCCAGTTATGTTCTCTCCAGTCCTGCCAGTAAGACTGAGAGAAGGGGGCTGTCCTAAGAAGCTTAGGACCTAGGGAAAGTTTATATTGGGAAAGCCTGGACCAAAGTTAGATAGTTACCCTTTGATATTTGTGTTTTTTGAAATCTTTTGGTGCAGTTCTGCAAACAAACAAATAGTATATATCAGATGTTTTGTATATTAGAAAAAGGTATATGCAAACATACAGATCTTTTCCACACAACGCACCCAATCTGCCATGGGATGGGAGAAGGGTGGGGCCGGGACGATGCTTATGCACGATGTCATCCTGGTCCCATCCTTCTCCTGTCACCAAGCAGCGTGACTGTACCACAAATCATTGACAGGTTTTCTCCATCAATGACCAGCAAACCCCACACTTACCTTGCTTGCAGAGGTCCTGGAAGCACAATGGCTGCACTTCCTGCCCCAGCACAGCCTGGGACAGTACCCAGCTGCATTGAGGCAGGAAGAGGCATGGCCATTGCTCTTCCTGGTTCCTGCAGGCAACCGGCACAGACGGGAGTGCTCCACTGCACTCCCTTCCCAGGAGAGCCACTGCTGCCATCACCACCAGATGCCACAGGACAGAGGTAAGCTGCAGAAAGGGCCACACACAAACATTAGTGCAGAAAGCATACCAGTAGAGGAAGGGGAAGAGGAGGAATGATATAAGGAAGGATGCTTGCAAAAATGTGCTCTTTACGTACAAAAAAAAAGTATACATTAGAAAAATGTGCAAAAAAAAATACATCTATTTTTAAAAGTTGCAAACTGCTGAGGAAATGGGACAGGATGAACAAAAGGGTAAGAAAAGTGAGAAAGAAAGAAAAGACAAAACTGAGGTTTGTCTATCCTTAGCTGGTGTATATCTTCAAGGGTATGCCCTTGGTTGAATTGGCTTCAATTTAGCTTGAACACAGAATAGGTGAAGTTACTCAAATTAGTAATTTAATTATAATAAAACAGTGAACAATCTTTATATAGTATCCATTCCCTTTGTCTTTTTAAATGAAGCATAAAATACTGAAAATGCAATTTGACTTTACTAATTTTTACAACGATGAAGTAAAAAAGAAAATCTTGGCAACTATACAGCACTTTAGAGTTCCCAGCATGCTTCACATACATTAGCTTAGTAATTCTTAATATTACTTAAAGGGAGGTCATTATTATTTATCCCCACTATTTCAGGCAAAGGGCTGAAACAGAGAGATAGTGGCTTTCCTAATTCCACCTACTGAATTCATGACAGCAGCAAGTTCTGAACTTGGGACAGCTTGCTTCACAAATGACTTTCAGCAAATGCATTCCAGTAAAGTGTATTTGCTGTAATTGCAAAAGAAAACTGATCCTGTACGGGGGGAAAAAAAAACCCTGAAAGCTCACCTAATGTAGAGGAAATTTGGAACTCAGGCTTTGAAGAAGCACAGAGGAAGAATCAACTTTGCTAATATTTCCATTTGCTGCATTGTTGTTGCTTTTTATTCAGGGAGCACTCCTGGCTTTCATCTCATAATTCTTAAAACAAGTAGTAGAAGATCATGACCACCCTGGCAACACTTTTCTGTAGTGATGGGGCTGCATGCTCCTCTGAAGCAAGAGGTTATGCTAATGGTAGCTGTGCTGATGTTAGAACCTCCCATGTCAGACAGGCCTTTGCCGTGGAGCCAAAATATGCCAGATGGCTACTGGCCAGCAATGGTAGTGTGGGGTGACACTGGTGGAAGATCTCTCAGAGATAATGGCAATGACACTATAGCTAATGCTTGTTAGTATTGCACAGAAGAAGCCTTCTACCTTGAAAACCTCATGATGAGACAATCCAACATAAGTAAGACATAGTGCTGGAAGATGAATCTCCCCAGGTCAGAAGGCAACCAACAAGCTACCAAAGCAGAGCAGAGGACAAATGCAAATAGTGCTGTAGCTAATGATGCAACCGGCCTCTGCTCAGTTGCATATCTCTTTAGATCCAACCATAACCACTTCAGAGTAACATTTTCATCAAGACCACAGACAGCAAGGAGGAGGTCGAGTTCTTTCTCCTTACACACTAAGATCCCATTCTGCAGACTGAAAATGTACATCGTAAGGATGGAGTTAATGTCATATTTAGTTTGGCCCTTATGTGGGTGACACGGAAGTTGGATGGGGAGGAAGCAACTTGGCTCATCTTGTGAGTGTGGCCTGGTGGCTGGCTGTCCTAGCTGATGCTTGGCGATGCTGTCTTAGTTGATGGCTTGGGCTGTATCACAGAAGCCAGCCAACTGTTCCAGATGGCTTCAAGGGGCAGGAACTTAGGAGTGGACCAGACAGGCACTGGCCATAATTCAAACAAATGTCCTTCAGAACTGATATGCTGGCTAGGTCTGATGAAAGCTGCAGTCCAACAGCATCTGGAGGGTAATACTCCTGCCATATCCAGTGTTGGTAGTGGTGTAATCAAGCCAATGAGAAAGGAAAAAGTGACCTTCCTTAACTTGTCTCATGCCAGAGCTTGGAAATTTACTTTTGGGGACAAGAAGTCCCAGAAAGCCCCATTTTCTGAGAGTTGTTGGAAATGTAATTTTTCCAAACTCTGCCTTGTCCTATTGCTCCCTCTCTCTGACACACACACACACACACACACACACACACACACCTCATCCTGCTGGCACAATTTTGTTTGAAAAAAGCATGTTTTTAAGGTAGCATCTCTATTACATGTTTGAAAAATCCAAAAGTACCCCATTCGGAAAACTTTGGTGTTAAACACACATGTGGATGAAGGCAGGCACAATTTTTTTTCATCCCAGAGATCATTACATCTGCATAGTTTGAAGATGCACTTTGCTGTGAGAAGCAGGAGAGGATGTATCAGAGCGACAGCATGCCTGGTGTGGATAGAGGTGACAGCCGTTCTCCTCTTACAATGTTTCCCTCCAGGATATCATCTCTCATCTTTTTGGAATGCATTTAAATGCAGAGCTGAAACTGTGACATGGTGTAACCAGCTTGTTGTCTCTCTCCTGCCTCTTTCCTCCATTACTGTATTTTACAAATAGATCAGCCTCCAGTTCCACAGCCTTGGCAAGCTTATCAAGTCCCACACTGCACAGGAAATAAACCTCTGCTTGGCACTGTGCTTTGCAGGTTCTAAAAAAAACTGAACAAAATTGTCACTCATATTCACCAGCCAAATTCAAGAACTAGAGCTATTGTCAGCAATGGAGGACCCCGTGTTGAACATGTATCTGCTAAAGACAAGGAGTCAACTGGGAAAAAAGAAATGGAAACCACAACCATCAACATGGCCTTTATACAGGTGACAAAAATGGGGGAAAGTGGGCACTAAATTCCTTCTGTGTTTTAACCTATCCAGATGCAAATCACAGTTGGAAACAGAATGCTAGGCAGAGCTTGTAAAAGTAACTTTTTGAACTACTGTTCCCAGAACTCCCAGCTATAATGTTGAGATCTGTAGTAAAATGTAGGGGGAGGAGATGGATTGACCTTTCAAGGTGATCTACCTCAGCTGCTCTCTAAAATTTCCAACTATTTTTCTCCTTGTCACTTGAATTCTGTAGGACAGAATTCACTCTGTTGCAAAGAATCAATGCCCCAGTCTCATCCATGGAAGAACTAGAATAAACAGAGAGAGTATATAGTTTAGATTTTAGGAACATTTATATATCTTTTGGTAGAAACTGAAGATAGTATATATTTTTTAAAGAAAATCATGTGGGAAGCATGGCAGTTCAAGAAGTATTTTACCTCACCAAGCCAGAGACATCAGCCTTTAGGTGAAATAGTTTAAAGTCAAGACAAGATCATCAAGGACTAAGACACAGTGACATTTGGCAGCTCTCTTATGGTTTTATGAAGGGATCTGGCATACTTCTTAAAAGAAAGCGAAGTCTCAAAAAAACATATTTTCCTTCCTTAGTAGAGCCTTCATGCTAGCCAAATATGAGAAAAAAGTGAAACTGGCAGATTTGTCCATCCAGGCAGAAGGTGCTCAGATCATTAGTCTTTGTCTGAAACCCTATAATTCAAGGGCACTGAACTGGGGCTACCACCCATATTTTTCTGAGAAACTTCTCATCTTTAATAGCTGTTTAGAAGGCAGTTACAACTTGCTTGTCTCCATGCTATGAAAATGAATTTGACCAGCATAGAATGGGTGGGAATATTCTTGTTGCTGATTGTTGTTTTTAGAACTTACCAAGGTTTGTAAATTCTTTCAGAACTGAGGCCCTTTCCACAAGTGGGGAAGGAAATGCATAGAAAGGCTACTCACCGGCTTTTTCGTGGGTCCAATTGGGTCCGTCGGGACGAGGAGCAGTGCGAGCTCATCACTCCACACTGCTCCGGCGTCCAAAATGGCGGCTTCTGGTTGGTGGAGGCTCTCCACAAACCGGAGAAGCTTGCCAGCCTAAAGCCCGCCCCTGGCAGATCTGCAGGCACGCACTAGTGCGCGCCTGCAAATCTGCACCGGAGCACGGCGACGGAGCGACACGGAGTCGCGCAGTCTGTGCTTTTGAAAAACCTCTTAAAAGAGGTTTTTAAAAAGCCCGCTGCACGACCACTTCCGGTCGCTTTGGAGCAGACTGAGGTGCGGAACTACGAAAAGTAGTCCGACCCAGTCCACTCTACAGTGCAGACGACCTCCATCGGAGGTCGCTCTGTGCCGTTTTAATTGCCTCGTGTGGAAAGGGCCCCAGTTGGAAAGGCCATAAGCCTTTTTCTTAAGTCAATGGTATGAGAGAGGAAAAACTGACAGACTCATCAAATCCTGCCCATAGGAATGAACAAAAGATAATTGAACTGATGTTCAAAATAGGGCAATTGACTTTTTGCAATAGCACCATACCTGGCCTGCACACTGCTGAGACTTGCTATTTAAAAACAAGCATTATGTATATATTGGGGAAGAGGATGAGGAAGAAATGCCCTGAGGCACACAATATGTTAATCAGAGATACCTTTCTATGGAGGAACTAATACGGTCTAACGATTCAAAGCAATTATGGAAATTATTTTGCAAGCTGCTGCTGATCTGTGCAATCCAAGGGTCCACATCATTCTGGTCAGGTTGTGCACCTAACAGCTGTCTTGCCAGAGTTTGGAAAAGTTAGCTTCTTTAAGTACAGTTGGCAATGCTGACTGGGAAAACTTGCGAAAGAGCTGCAAAAACCAATTTTTTTTTCAATTCTCGCCCCTTTGTGTTCCTAGAGACCAGCCTGAGAACCAGGTACGAGGCAATATACAACATGTAGGCATCTTCTCACAAAGTCAGCCCTCTTTCTTGCAACGTTTAGGTGTCATGTACCACCATCAGTAGGTAGTTTTCATCAGTTACAGAGCAAAAGGTCTATAAACAGCACCAAACAACTCATGTCCCCTTCTGCCATCCACAACGTCTTTGTCTGAGGATGTGCTGGAAGTGCCACATATCAGTTGTAAGTGGGTTCGTTCTTCACTCTCTGCTCGAGGGCTCTTCAGTGCCACACTTGGGCTCCGGCAGGCATCCTTCCCATATGCATTTCAAGTGCATTCATAAAAGCAAACACACATCACAAGTCACGGAGAAAAAGTCACTCTTTTCATGGAGTGTTCTTGCCTGACCTAAATCAGTCTTTGCCTTTGAATCAGTTTATGTTGCTAGTTATTTAGTAGATTGATTGCTGCTATGGCAACTGCACATCCTGCTTGGCAGACATAGGCATTAGTCCTTGATGCATTCCTGGTGAATGATTCCCTCTCCAAGTGCATTTTTGCATTCGCTCAAAATTAGAAAATATTTGGGGAATTAATTTGCTTTGACGTGGCTGATATCAAGCTCATATTGTTTTGCAAAGATAAAAATGAGCCTTGAGGTGTTAAGAAGAAGAGAGAAAAAAAAGAGAAAAGGGGAAAAAGAAAGGGGGGGGGACACCATTTTTCTTTCCAAACAGCAGCAAGCTATCTGGCTGGAATTGAAAACAAGCACTTCCACATCAATTCTCCTTATCTTAGGTTTGCAAAAATTCCAGCCAACTGCCAAACTGGGAGTACATTTCAGAGAGGCTGAATGAGAAAGTAGCAGTTCTAAAATATTATAAGCAAATACTTCTCTCTCTCTCTTTGTCTCTCTCCACACTGGAGAAACCCAATCCAGTTCTCTTCTCCTCTGCACAGGTCTCGCTAATAACTTAGGGGCTATCTCCAGTCAAAGGGAATAGGCTGAAAAAGGCTATTGGCAGGGACCTTGGAGAGCTGTTGCCAATCAGAACAAGCAGTACTGGTCTAGTCCAGAGCATGGAAAGCTTAATTTTTGGACTACAATTGCCCATCGCTGTACAGTCTGGGAAATTCCTGGAGTTGTCGCCCAAAAGAGTAATTTTCCCAATCTCTGTCCTACATGGACCAAATGTCAAAATCAGAGTAAGATGCTGTCCTACATTCTTGTGCAAGAGGTGTTGACAAGCAGAACAAGGTCCTTCCGAATTGCACAAAAATTCAAAGTCACGCCAGAAGGTCAAATGAGAGCTTAGTGAGCTTTTCTCTTTCTAAGAAGGGACACACTCAAAGTAGCAGAAGCTACTGAGAATAACGTGAAACATAGCCCCATGAAACTTTGGCTAAATATAGGCATTCCCTGATGATTTCACTGCTGAGAGATATCCTTTCCAGGTAGAGAATGCACATGGATGTTGCAAGGAGACTGAAAGGCAATATTCCAGTCTGCTTTCCTCTGGGCAGGCTTTGAACCTCCTAGGCACTTGGGGAAGACTGACCTGTATTGATATTTGTGCTGTAAGTACCAGACATTGAGTACCACACGCACATGCACCTTCAAGTCACCTGTTGATTTATGGCAATTCCATGAATTTCATCAGATTTTCTTAGGCAAGGAATACTGATTTTGCCAGTCTCTTCATGTGAAATATCACTTACAGCACCTAGTATTCAGTGGTGGTCTCTCATCCAAGTTTTTATCAGGGCTGACCCTGCTTAGCTTCTAAGATCAGATGGGATCTGGTGCCATTAGGGCAGGGTTTTCCAAACAGTGTGCAGAGACATGTTAGTTTGTCACCTGAAGTGTGTCAGTGTGTCACCTACAATCTTGGAAATGTATGTTATTATTTATAAATCACATATTTTTAAAAATATATGAAAGGTTTTAATGAGATATGTTGTGTCCCCATGTATTTTGTTATTACATTTTATGTATGTGTCTGCATCTCTTATAAGAGATTAGTTTACCTCTGGTTTGCTAGTGAAACTGAATTACTGTGTCACAAAATGATGCATGTCTAAAAAGTGTGCCATCAACATGAAAAGTTTGGAAAG
The DNA here is from genome assembly GCA_030412105.1 of Cyclura pinguis. Lineage (NCBI taxonomy): Eukaryota > Metazoa > Chordata > Lepidosauria > Squamata > Iguanidae > Cyclura > Cyclura pinguis. The sequence continues at coordinate 249,757,461 of CM059600.1, read as the reverse complement.
CTCTGCATTAGAGTATTTAAGCAAGAGATATTTGATAGCAGAGGTTACATCAAGCTGTGCAGGACCATGGACAGCTCCCAGTGTGACTCCCTAGAAAGACAGTGTGGCTGCAGATAGGTGAGCTCATTCCTGAGCTGCCATCGCATCAGCAGGTTCTATAAGAAAAACCGTAGTGCCAACAGGACTATGAATGAGCGAAGTATATTATGTTTCTGTCAGTAGGAATGGGGGAAAATTTATTTGGCTTGATTTTTCATTTCAACCACCCAAAGTTACATTTTCCAAACCAGATGCAAATGGAAATGTAATTATGCTTCAGTTTCTGCACTCTTCTGAGATTCAGTTCTCTGATTCATTGGGCCTTTCTGCACTACACAGTTATAGGGCTATTATTCCACTTTAAACATCCTGTCGAATTTTGGAGTTCATAGTTTATTGAGGCCAAAGAGCTCTCTGGCTGAGAATTCTAAAGGCCCCTCCCTAAAATGGAAACCCCAGGGTTCCCAGGATGTTGACAGTGGAATAATAGCACTATAGCAGTATAATGTGGAAAGGCCCCTTTTCCTTCCAAAAAGAAACTTCTTTTTTACATTAGGGAAACTTCTGTACCAAAAGGAATATATAATTACGAGAACGTGCTTGCCAAAAATGTGTTTATTGAGGAAACTACATATAAAAATGTATGGCCTTTCCTCTACACAGATACATACATAGAAATGCACACAGATTTTCATGCAGACTTTAAAAAAATCATTTTCAGACAGAAACACAGGTAGGATGGAATGAACTTGCATTTGTAAAAAATAGAATATTACAGAAACTGAAACTACCCTTGTCTACTCTGACTCATCTCAACTACCACCAGAGAGAAATTAACGGCTTTCTCATGTCACTGTAACTTTGTGTAAGACACTTTGAAGATCACAACTGAGAAGCAGAGCATAAAGCCTCTACATTTAGCTATTCAACACATTATTTGAATCGCAGAAGACCCTGGCACCTTCAGGGAGGGACGGGAAAGACTCCTTTCTGAAAGCTTGAAGAGTTGCTGCTCAACAGTATTGACCTACCTGGACCACTAGCTCCATCTCATAGTTGAAAACTGGTTTAAAAGAACAGAACTCTGACCTTGGAGAATTGCATCCCAGACTCACATTTGCTCACTTCACTGTTAGCAGCCATACACCTCCATGCTTTGATATGGTTTAATTGGCAGATAAATTTACTTGGCACAAAATATAAATTATACATACTTAAGGCTGGAAAGGCCATGTAAAAGAAAAGGATACTGGTTGGGAGTAGGTCAGAAGTGACCTCAGAAAGCCTGACTTAATAGCTCTGAGCGAATCCTATCAACTGCCCAACCTCTGAAAACTATAAGGTGCCCAGGTGCAGCAAGCAAGCACCCCTGCTGTGTGCATTTCCTACCAAAGCCTGGCCCAGAAACCCCACTCAACCAAGACATTGAAACAATCAGTCCATTCCAGACCCTTTTTGTTTACTCTGCAAGAAAGCAATTAACTCATATCCCTGGGGTGCGGGGTGATAGACTATAAGAGTCTCCAGTTCTGAGCAACTAGCTTTGCATTTCACCAGTTGCTGAAGGTCTCTCTGCCAGTTTGCTTGCTGGCTGTGTACTGCCCTTAGTCACACAAGTCTAAGCCACATTGCAGCTTCTTCACTACACTTCTGGGCCAGTAAATATAACCCCAAACCCTCAGCCTCTTTATCCATAAGTTTTCTTCCCTTTATCTTTCAGTTAGCTCTTGTGGGAACGTTTGACTGTTTGTATCTTGTGTGCATGGATGAGTGAATTCCCCTCAATAAAATACATTTTTAGTTTACTTTTGAATCTCTGGCTGGTTCTTTTCCTGTGTGAGCCCATAAACATTGGTACAAAGGTCTCATTAAGTTGCCCCCCTCTCAGCCTCCTGATTTTGAGCTAATTAATTCTGCACTTTTGCATGGAGGTACTGGCATCACGGGGTGGCCCTTGGGACACTTATGTTTTGGGGTAACACCACCCTCTGATGAGCATATGAGAGGTCTCAGGGGCCTTATGCAGATAATGGAACTGTGCCTTCCGACTCTGTTCGGAACCATTAGACTCAGTAGCAGAGTCAAACCTGCAGTCCTCTTCCTTTAAGATGGCCTCCTTGGAGCTGCATGAGCTTGCGCTTTGATTAAATAAGCCAATGTAGCTGTGGAACAGCACACACTATACCAGTTTATGGACAGAATGGCACACTAGTGCTGCACCACCAACATTTATTTCCCCTTCATCTTTCAAGGTACATTATTGTGACAGGAAAGTGGATGAAAGAGAGGCTGTGAAAGGTATGGATAAGGCACAAAGAATACTATAGTGTGAGATTTGACATTTCATGCATGGCTGTCAGGGTTTTCATTGCAGAATGCAATTTGTTTAGCTCAGAGAACTACTTTTAATTAAACTAATTCCATACACACCTAAAGAGAGCCACATGTGAATAGTGTTCTTTATTATTTCTTTCCTATACATATAAAAATGGCAGCTTCCATACAAACGGGCCTTCTCCCACTGCATCAAGAGATATTTCCGGTGATTATATTTTAAGTGAGAAGTCCTTTCATTTAGTGTTTTGCTGTAAGAAAAAGTATCAGTGCTTATTATAGCCTCCAAGGCAGTGTATGAGGAGGAGGGAAGCATCAATTCCCCAAAGAAAGCTGCCTTCTGCCTTTTATTTTGATCAAATACACTACATTACACTCACACGCACGCACACACACATGCACACACACACAGAGACAATGGCAAAAACAATCGTTTGGAGAAATGTAATCTCCAAATAACTTGCCTTGCTCTGTGACTTGTTTTAAGACGAAAAAGAAAGCAAGCCGAGCACGCAGCTGCCACATTATAAATAAGCTATGTGGATAATTTCCTAAATAAGGAACAGGATGTTTCTGTGATCTGTTGTTCCTCTATGCAGTTACAGAGGACTGGATAAAACACACTCTATGCAAAAATAGCTACGGGCAGCAGGAGCCTCCTCCGACTCTAAACTCATTCTGGATATGGACTGAAAGATCTTACGAGGAGTTTAGGAGCTTACTTCACCCCAGCACCAGGCACTGACCCTGCTGGCCTTCTGTCCAGACCCACCTCCCAGAAGGATCCCACTATGAACTCCAAGAGAACCTCTCTGGTCATGCTGCTTCTCCTGTTCACCTGTCTTGCCTGAGTGAAATGAGTAGGGACAAGAGTGACAAACAGAAACACCCTCTGCTTGCCAAGCCTTCATCTTTCAGGTGTCTGGACAGACTGGGCCCAGAAAAAAAGCAAGCAAACAAGCATCGCAGAGGAGGTGCACCCACCCTGAGAAGAAAGGTAGACTAAGGGAATTTCACCCAAGTCCACAGAAAATAACTATTGTGTTTGCATTCCCTTGGTAATTTTGCCTGCTCCTTTTCTTCGGTGACCTAAACTGTATTTCTAAATGCTCAGCTGAAGTTTTAAGTTACTGCAGCACTAGACATTTGGGGTATGAAGGAACATTTCAGCAGTAGGATTCTTATTTGTAATCCACACTGGGTGGGGCAATGTCTTCAGCTATACTCCTGCCTGGAGTTGACATGGGATAGGCACCACAGGGATTCAGACCTTGTCTGTCAGCCAAGTCAACTCTCATCTCAGACAAAAACTCAGAAGTTAGCCCATCAACTGATTTTGCAGAGTGGCTTAGAGTGTGAGTAGGGAAGTATATGGTTCAACCCTTACTTCGACTACAAAACTGCATGCAAGCTACTCTTTCAGCCTCCAGTCAAGTTCATTGCCATGTATATTGCCCCCAAGAAGATTACATCACAGCTGAGCAAATGTTACCAGCTATGTTAGTTAGGGGTTTCTGGGAAATGCAGACCAAAAGAAAGGAACATTTCCATCATTTATGGATTATATTACCAGACTGGATGCCCATACCTGAATCCAGATAAAAATGCAGAAGGTCTCCAGAGCAGACTCTTCAGATTGAGTTGATGGAATGAACTAATGGAAGGCAACCCTTGGGTAGAAGGGCAGACTGCCAAGCATTTACATAAAGCACTAAGGCAAACCTACTGGAAAGTGACTGTAAAGCCATCTTGTGCAGTGTTAGATGTGAAGCTAGTAGCAACAGAACAAGAGATAGCCAGATCTGACCCATACGGCTGAACCCAATGAGACTCAGTAAGGTGGTGTTCTGGTATATTGTGGCTCACATTTTTACTGGAAAGGGAAACGTCATGTCACCATGATTTTCTATATCAGGTGCCCAAAATGAAGAGCCTTCATCAAAAATGGGCAACCCAGAGGCTTCATACTACCTGCTAATCACAAGTGGAAAATGTTAAGAACCTTCTGCACTCTGAAGCCCACCTAGTCAGTCCTAGGTATTGGCCAGGCTAGCACTTCACATCAGGAGCACCAGATTCCTGGCTGGAACCCCTGCCACTGTGTACATCCAGCCAACTTTCATTGTTATAACTCTCACTGTGCACATGACACTACCACCCATGCCATTTTTACAACCTACATAGGTACACAAGGGCTTCCGGTGCAGGACATTTACAACTGTTGGATTTACAACTTCACAACAAGGACTGCCTTTCTCCTTAATCACATTAAATTTTGACATACGCACCTTTAAAAATATACCTGTGACAAAATGAAAGAAGAGGACCAAAAGACAAGATCTATTCAAATCCTCTGGTGGGAGCCAGGAGAATCCATCCTTCAAGGAAAAACCATCCCTTTGCTTCTTACAGAGGAAGCCATATAGTTGCTTTGCCAGCAGAGCGTGCAAGTGTGCTATGGAATGTGGCTGCAGAGGAAATAGCTTTAGGAGGACTCAGACAAGCAGAGATGTGAACATTTGTAATACATCAGCTGTCAAATGAGAATGTGACAGACACAAGCCACTGAAACCCCCTCAGTTTTATTCACTAGTCCTAGCATTATGGGGAGTTGTGTCTCTGTCCATTTTCTCCTTCTTTCCCTTACCTCCATCTTAAAGATTAATACTGTGCAGAGGCAGGTGGTCCCAAGGTACTACAGCTGGCAGGTATGGTGACTATAATCTCCCCATGTGGTTGAAATTGGGTTACACACTGGAAACCTGAAGTTCTAGTTCTCCCAAAGCCTGTTTTTCTTTCACCAAAAGAATGTGTGTCAGGATCAGACTCGTACACAGGATCAATAAACTTACATAGCAGATTTATTGATAAGATGCAGAGCAGTGAACACAAACGTCAAAAGACAGAAGTGGCCAATATTCCCAAAGTCTCTAAGGTTAAACAGTTCAGTTTCACACGAGAGATAAGTGAGTGCATATTTTCTCTACTGCAGGTCAGGATGACCGCCAGGTCACCATAGCTACTATCTTTTCCTCTAGCCAATGTTTTGAGAACTGCTACTGAGGAATGTACACCTGCTCTATCTGTACTACAAGGCCATTAGGAAAATCACTAACAGTAATACAATCTACACCCTAAACCATAATCCCCTCATATGGAGGGCAATCCCGACAATGTGGATACATTGTTTACTGGGGAATTGTGTACCTAGAAGCCTCCAGGAAGAGCAATATTCCTCTGGAACATGGTTTCCTTGAGGGCTTTTAATGTGTCAGTAGAGGGAGCTACTGTCACATCACTGCGTTGTTGAAATTCAACAGATAGTCACAAACTTTGCCCGGAAAGGCTACTCCCCCCCCCCCAAAAAAAAGGCATGTTGAGAAAAGGATGAACATAAGAAGAATCCTGCTAGATCAGACTAGACGGCCATGGAGTCCGGTGTCCAGTTCCCCCAGAAAAACTAGCTAGTTTCCTACAAGAGATACCCACATGCAGGACATGGTTGCAATATCACCATCCCTTATTGGTTTCCCAGCAACTGCAGTTGTGTGGGGATGGGGGGGCATGCCCCACACACTGCAGCCATACCCCCACGCACAGAGGCCCACCCCCCATGCCAGAGCCCTGCCCCCTCTCACCCCCCCTCCACACACTCCAAGTTCCACCACTGAGCAACTGGTATACAAAGACACACTGCTATTGCTCTTACTGGAGGAAACAACAATAGCCATAAGTGCTCAGTACCACATCCAAGCCTGTGCCCTGATATGAAAAGATAGGACTGAGCTTTCAATCAACAGCTTCTTGCACATGTTTATTTCTACATACACACAGACAGCTCCAAAACCCTTAACTTCATCTGGATCTCCTGAGCTTTCATCTGCATTATAGCCATAGCTGCATGAACAAAGCACTATTTTGAGTAATGGGCTACCATCCCATTCTTGTTTGAAGGCTCTCATCCTCACTGCTTTAAGCAGCTCTGCTGAACTATTTGATGGCCAAAAGAAAACAAAAACTCTTTAAGGACAATGTGACAAACTGGTATGTCTGTACTTCCAATCCTTCCAGTCCTTTGAGGTAAGAATCACAGTGGCAAGAATCACTGCATCTGCTCCTCAAAGGAAGGGCCACTACTACCTGGGTTATTAATAACTTGCATACACTGAGAACCAGCATGGTGTAGTGTGACTTTGGGCACATCACGCACTCTCAGCCCCAGAAAACCTTGTGTTAGGTTGCCATGAGTCGAAAATGACTTGAAGACACACATCAACAACAAAATACACTGATAGGAACTGATTAAAGTCTGTTACTTTATCAATTAAGTTAAATATTTTCTAACAGAAGGGGCAACTAAGTTAAATGTATTTTCAAACTTAATTGACAAGTTGGACTTCTCAGCAATAAATTAATTGGAAAATTCAGTTATTAATTAAGTTGCTAATTAATTAAATGAGGGACCAAGAAATTTTACATTTCCCAGCTGGTTCTTTAATACTCATAAATGGCCGTAGGAATCTTCCATTTTTTTTTTGTTCAAGACTGGAATATGACGGTTTAGTTAATGCCAAGGTTAAAATACTTTAAACAAACAAAGAAGAAGGGCAATTTGGAAGGGGGTGGTCTTCTTTGCACCCCAGTGGTCCTTCTGTGGTCTACACCTGACATCCCATAGAGGTGGCATCTCAGGAAACTGGACTTTCAAGCTCTTAACCCCAGATCTTTTGTTGGAATCCACCAGGGACTCATTGTACCAAAAACTGAGGAAGATGAGACTGTAACGAACAGTATGTAATGGGAAAGCAAAGAAAGAGTCTTTGGTGGGGTGGGTGGGACATACCATTTTTTAAAAAAACATCAGTTGCTCCCCGCCCCACAACTAAAAACGGAAAGGCAAAGAGGGGGATGGGACAAATCACAGATGCAATTTTTCAGCTTCATACTGCTAAAGTTTTTAATGCAAAGATCAAGCCTAAATAAAAAATCAGAATTAATTTAGTACTTCTAGCATAAAGGTAATTGCATTAGAACTTTTTTTTTATTTTAGTTTTTTAATTAAACATATTGATCTCTTCCTACTGATTGTCCTGTCTCTGCCTGTGTAACCCTGATAGATGAAAATCAAGGGTTATACACTTCTGGAGAAGGATAGATTCTTTTTCAGAACTTTCTTTAAATGTCTTATGAATGTGCTTATTGTACATAGCCTATGGGCAAGAAGGTAAGAAGTCAGATCAACTCTCAATTTCATTTTAATGTTTATTAGCAGGAAGTAGGTAAGTAATAAGTAAGTAAGTAAGTAAGTTGCTTTAAAATAAATCAAGTAAAACAAAACAAAACAAAAAAGCAAGCAAGCAAGCAAGCAAGCAAGCAAGCAGAAAAGAAAGACACCCTATCAGCTACCTAAAATTATCAGGAGCCTAGAAATAACTCATCATAGCAGCTTTATATTTAAATAAGTAAGTGTGCAACTTCTATCCTGCCTTTCTCCCAACATAGGATCCAAAAACAGCTTTTGATGGAAAAATAGGCCCAGGCTTTTCAGATGTAACATTCAGGCCAGGCTTGCCACTTTGGTATCTATGTGAACACAAAGAAATCTTTTTACAATCAATGATACTCTCTTGGGGGCTAGATAGTTCTCTTTGGTACCAGTTCCTTTTGATTTTTCTGAAGGTGTATTCAGGTTGGGACCACATCCCATTCCATTTCACTCAAAAGGCCTGCAGAGATCATAGATTTCTATTTGAAATGCAAGCCTGAGCAATTCTCCCCTTATTTGCCTGCTCCCAAACATGTCCCTAGCTCATGACTACAGCAAATACAAAAAAAACAAAACACAAAACATTAGCGAATACACTGAAAAGGCTTCTAGAGGCTGGAAGTAATGTAAATGTGGGCAAGTTTGGGACATGCCTGCTGAATGCCATCAAACTCATCATTTGATTAAACATAATAAAATTAAGGATGCAAGATGTTAAAATGTTAATGAAGTGCCCTTGCTTTATCAGTCAGTGCCATCTAATAAAGTTGGCTTGGTCTGTTTGCAAAATAAAGTCAGATTACTTGGGACTCAAGGGTAGTCTTTTGGCTGCAGGAGGTAATCGTATTCTAATTTAATAGCAAAATAGCATGCACAGCTAAAATATCTATTATACCAGCTCTCCAGCTTCCAGAAAATTGCATATTGCAAAGGGATGGAAGCATGTCAGAGCTTGTTAAACTGTTGGAATTAACGTTTTTAAACTTCATTTACAGTATATGCAATTTGGTTCATTCTTTGAGAGCCCATTAACAGAAACAGCTTTTAATGAATACCTTAAATATGTTTCTGGAGAGGAAGCAGATCTCCTTACTTCCCCTGATGCATATGAAAAATAGAAAGCTCTGTAAGTGGATAAGTGATCAGAAGAAATGTATCAACACTGAAGCAATGTTTCTTGAAATTTCCAGAATTAAAAATGAAGCCAATGCTTCTTTAGCCACTCTAAAGGTAAGCTAGCTTTGCACCTCCAACTACTCCATCTTCTCCTCCTCAACAGATGTTTTGTGTGAGAATAAACAGCAAGAAAACACAGGAGAGTGACAATGGAAGCTATGATGTCCCCTTCAATTCAGTGAAGAAGGAAAGTGATTGATAATACAAGGCTGGTCTCAGGCAACTTATACATGCTTACTTGCAGAGTAACTTCAGAGGGACTTAGCCAGTGACTATCCAGGCTAAGCTGAAAGTGATATTTTATTTCCTTTCAGAACATGCTTGGAAAATGCTCCGAAACACAGCAGTTGCATTTGGATGTAATGCATAGACCTTGGCATAGCGTCATGAGAATAAACCCAATTTCTCCCTTGAATTGACATAACCTCTCTTGCCTGTCCTTCTTTGGCACAGCAACAGAGGGGAGATTAGAGTGATTTCCACTTCTGTTACCAGTTTAGGGTATCATTTGAACTCTAATCTACATTTTTTATATTCTGAATGGGATACAATAAAATCAATTTAAAGCGTAAAACAGTAAAAAAAAAAATTCATAGTGAACTAAGAAATTAAAATAAGTTAACATAGTTAAAAGCATGTGCATGTACAAACTGCATAAAATCATTAGATCCCAAAGGTTTTACTACAAATCTATGTTTTAACTTGGTGCCACAATGAAACCAATTTCAATCTCAATTGGGCTTTTAAAGGGGAGAATAATTCAGAACTGGAGCTCCACAACACAGAAGGCCCTTCCCTCATGTTTTCACACAATGCATTCCAGCAGACCTCAGTCCTAGGCAGGTATACATAGAAAAAACTCCCTCAGGTATCAAAGTCCAAAGATATTGTCACCAGCTTTTTGAATCTGAAGGTTTTGGGCAGCCAGTACAAGTCCTTTAAGACTGGTATTATATGGTTTCTAGATTATATTCCAGTCATCGCTTTAACTCCTGCATTTTCTGTAGTGTCTGAGCTATCTTCAAGAGCAGCCCCATGTAGAGCGTGTTTCAGTAGTCTAGTCAGTAAGTTACCATTGCATGGACTACTGTGGCTGAACAACTGTTCAAGAAAGCATATAGCTGTCAGACCAGCCGGCCTCAAGAATTCTGAGGCATAGAGTCTATTGGCTCAGAGTGACAAAAGGAGAGTTCCAAAGCTATGGACCTGTACCCTCAGGGGAGTGTAATCTCATCCATAGCAGGTTATTTAGCAAGGTTCTAGACCCAAGTGCCACCAATCCAAAAAGCCTCCATCTTGTAGGAATTCACCTTCAGTTTATCAGCTCTCATCCAGTCCATTACAGCTGGGTGTACTGCTCTAGCACAAGTACAGCCTCAGTTTGTTCCTACGAAAAGGAGAAGTAGAACTGAGCATCACCAGCACATTGATTGTAGCCATCCCTCAAATTCCTAATGACATAATCCAGAAGCTTTCTATAAACAGTATGGGAGACAAAATGGAACACCATCATACCCCACCATCGTTTCCCAATGACCATGAAGCTGAACAGGAATCTTCCAGTGCCTCTGTCTGGAACTGGGCTCGCAGACAGGAGTGGAGCCAGTTTAACACAGCATATCCCAATCCCATCTGAAAAAGCCACTCCACTAAGATGCCATAATCAATGGTGTTGGAAGCCAATGAGAGAGCCAGGAAGATTGCTCAGTGCAACCAAAGCTATTTTGGTACTGTAGCTTGTCCCAAAAGCAAACCAAAATGAGTCCAGATCATCTGTTTTCTCCAAGAATGCCTGAAGCTGTTCAGATACCACAAGTTTAAGAGGATAGCAAAAGGGTGGTATTTCTCACATACCTCTGGCTACGGAGAGGTTCTGCTTAGGAGAAGACACACTATAGCCTTCTTTGAAGACAGCATATATCTCTCCACTGATATAGTGAGGCATTTACCCACTTAAGCAATCCATTTCTGTTAGATCTTACGCAGTTTCAAACCTATATGTGGTAAGACAAACAGATTCAAGTATCTTTTTCGCAACATTAGGCTGCACCAACTGAAATGGATCAAAAGAAACCTGACCAGATATAGCACTGGACACCTGCTGGGATCTTCAGTAACTGTGGTATCAAGTTCTAAACTGTACTTAACTTTAAGTATATGAAGGAGAAACGAAGGGGGAGACAAAAAGGAACGTGCCTCCCTTCTTCCTCCTTTTTTATGCTGCAAGAGACTAACATAGCTACGTTGTTTTTTTAAAGCACTATATAAGTGAAAACTAGGTTTGTGCCCATTGTGCCCCAGTTTTGTTCAGAGACCAATTGGATAATTTGGATCTACAGTTGGCCCTCAACTTTTGGGGGTTTGACATTCATGGATTTGATTACTTGCGAGTTTGTCAACCTCTGCCTCTTTACTTCAGGTGCTTTTTTTGAGGCGGGGGAAACCTCCCTCTCAAAAGTTCTGATCAGGCCGCACAGTTCCTTAAAAATCTGCCTCTGATCCTCCTCCATCAGCCACTGCCTGGCCAGCTAAGAAAAGTTCATAGCCCGATTTCTCAGCACCACAAGCTCTCTCCTAAAATCCCACACACACACCCAAGGAAGGAAATGGGCAAGAGAGAGGAAGTATAAGTCCACCATGCTAACTCTCTCCTTTTCCTGACTGCCTCAGCCCCCTTCCCATACAGGCAAACACATTTTGATATTTGTGATTTTTCACTTTTTTGAGGGTCCTGTGCCCCTAAATGTGGAAGGTCAACTGGAGAGAGAGAGAGAGAGAGTAAACAATACAAACATTAAATACATAAAAATAATCTCATTGTATAATTCTTCATAATACGATAAAGATATAACATTACTCAAGATATCAATCTAGAAGAACACTGCAGACATATACAATTTTCTCATCTAATTATGCAGCTTGCTTTATCACAATGGGATGATGGCCACCAACATAAGATGGCTTTAAAAGGGAATGAGATAAATTCATGGAGCAAAAGGCTACCAGTGGCTAGTAGTCCAGGACTCAAGGCAGTCTGCTACCAGATAGGCAGCAATGAGAGCAGGTAATTGTGCTCAAGAATAAGATTGAGTGGTGTATTGTGCTTTCATAACAGCAAAACACTGTAAAATACTCAGTTTTTCAACAAGGTGACTACCTGCCTTCCATCTCTTGCTTTAAAGACTAGGCTGCACTGCTATATCCCTTCAACAGGGCTTCAGAGAAGAGAATCCTCATTATATATGCAATACCTTTAAAAGCCAACCTGCAGCAAGAGGATGATTTAATTTTTACTGTGTTTAAAAAGGAAAAAGACAGCCATCCTTGTCAACGTTAATAAATTAACTGTCATTTCTATGTCATTAAGAAACGCAGCAAATCTTATAAAACAAAATAATATGACTAATGCACTCAGTGGTAAGACATAATCTGTCATGTACTTAATTTGATCACAAATTTATTTCCCAACATTTCTAACCTCAGGGCATGTCCAACAAACACGGAATAATTTTGCTTGAGGAAGGCCAGATCTCTAAAAGCAATAATTGACACCTGCATAAATTAGATTTAACCTAAGTGGAGCCAAATGCCATCTACACAGAACCGTATACTAATATGCTGTAAAATGAATGTGTAAGATTAAATGAGTAACACGTTGCAAAAACCACCTCCGAGTTCCATCAGGTATTCCCTTCCCAAATTCCATTTGATATTTCTCTCCCTACAACAGAAAATATATTTAAGGCATGTGGGAACCTCTCATTTCTGAAAAGTATTTGACCTATCCTGTGTGAATCAGTCCTTCAGATGATCCAACATTGCTTTATAACAACATCTCTTTTTATACATGGAAATGAGAAGACTGCCTGCTCTATTTAATTTATATAAATGCTATCTCCTACTCTCTGAAATGTTTCCCATCCATTAAAATGCAGCTAATTCCCTTCTGAATAATGAGGAAGGTGTCTGTAATGGAATGTTCAGAAACAAACTCAGAATTCAAGACAACATATCCATTTTCAATGCTGAAATTGCACCCAGCCATGGGAATTTCAGTGGATCCATTTAGTTTCATTTTCCTCAGACATTTTGTACATTTGTTATGATTCAGTGGCACTAAATGCTCTCCAGTTTGGACTACTGAAATCCCAAGATAGTGACTGAAGCTTCTCTACAAGGAATTGAACTGGCTTCAACTGCAAAGTTTTAAGCAGCTTTCTACATATTAAAACCTTCCCACTCAGATTTGATAAAGTTTATCTTGGACCCTGAGAGACAGGAGATTTTTTTTTCCCTTAAAGAGCATTGACAGCTGATGGCTTCTAAGCTAAACTATAAGTTACCTAGCGAAAAATAAATAAATAGTGTTTCAGGATGGCTTGGGACTGACAAATATATGTCACTTTCTATGATATTTCTCATTTTTTTCAAGCAAAATTTAATTCTGACCTGTTTTCACATCTGTTTGACATTTTTTTAAAGCATATATAGAAAGATAGATACTTTTCTGCATGCATTTTGCACTTATGCTCCTTTAAAATCATGTTTGTGCATCATTTTGAGTTTTGAAATGAAAAGCCACTTGTAAATGCTGAAAATAAATAAAATATAATTTGGAAAAATTCAGAGAAGTATGACAGCCCTCCAACCTTAGTTGGCTTAAAACTAGGGCATTTTTATTCTTCAGAGCATCAAAGGCTAGACCACACCTGAAATGGAAATTAAGGTAGAAAAAAGGTCCATCAGAGCTGTAGCCATCATTTCACTCCTGCCTTGCAAGTTGCTGCACTGGAGTCTCAAGTGCTCTGGTTACATCCTTTAGTGCTCTGAGGCTGCACTTATCCATTCTGCAGCTTTTGTTTGCAAATACATTGGAGGTTGGTTTAGTATAGAAGCAGTAGCAGCATCAAAAATAAAAAAAAATGGGGGGACATAGAAAAATCAAAGTACATGGGAGAGGGGAGTGAGCTGGACTCATTTTAAGCAGCAGGGAGCTTTTCACCTTCAACATATCACTTTCTTTTTCATCATCATCTTTAAATTAACAGTGCAATCCTATACATCTGTACTTAGAAGGAAGTGCTACAGAACTCAGTGGGGCTTACTCCTAGATAGATATAGAGTGAATTGCAGCCTGAAAGCTTTTCTCTCTGACATAACTTGCATACCCCCTGTGCAAACCTTAGATGACAAAACCCAAATAAGAAAAGTGTCCACGCTATGCAAATATTCTAGCCTCTATAGTTGAGGGCTGTCACTTTAACCTTTTAATATCAATGTCATTTAGAGTGGTTATAGACAAAGAGCACACAAATGTGTACTGCAGAGATTAGTGTTACTCCACAACATGAAATCTCTAAGGCCCAGGAATGTGACTTGAGTTACAACTGTGGCTTCCTTCGTAGACAAATCAGACTGCAAATCATACTGAAAAGCAGTAATAATAGCATTAATAATAACATTTATTTGTAACCTGTTCCACCAACAGGATAAATATACAATTAGAGACCATTTCTGCCCTACACTGTTATAGTGCTTTTCTTCCACTTGCAACATCCTATAGAATCCTGGGGTTTGCAGTTTAGTGAGGGGCATTTAGAATTCTCAGCCAGAGAGCTCTTGGGCCTCAGTAAACTACAAGTCCCAGAATTTCACAGGATGTTGAAAGTGGAATAATAGCACTATAACAGTGTAGGGCAGAAATGAGCAAAGACAAAGACAGTAAAATATCAATGCTACAATATATTTCTTGGAAAACATTTGGTCAGAGTTGTAACTGCATATCTTGCTTCATATTGCAGCTTCTATGAACACTGGAGACATGAGGTTATCTTCTGTATGCTTTCATCAGTTTCATACAACTTTGATTTTCATTCCTCCATTGCTGAGGTACTTCAAGCTGTGTGCTACAGAGCTCTGGTCTGCTTCTCTGAACTACAACATCCAAAATACTTTGAGTGCTTGTCTACATTACAGAATTAAATTATCAATGCCTCTCTTCTCAGGATAATAGCCATAACTAATGGATGGCTTGAATCACCATATAATACAATCCCCATTTGGAAAAAGTATTTTGAAAAGGGTGGAAGAGATGAAAGGCTAAATTCAGCTTCCCCCTCTCTCTGCAACATTTCATATTTACCTTGCAGAATCAACACAAAATGTGTTCAGCTACTTCCCCCCACAAACATACCACTTCTTCAATAATGCTTGCATTGCAATTATTTCAGACCAATTAAAATGCATCATTGAGCTGGCAGTAGCATGAATTATTGGTCAAGCAGCTAGCATATCGTTAAATTTTATAGTTAAATTCAGGATTACAGTCTGTCATAAATATTCATGATTAAACTATGCTAGTTAATTTTCATGCATAGTCAGGCTTGGAAACAAGGCTAAAATTTGTGAATCTTTAAGGAAGACAAATGTTACATGACCATGTTGATATTCTTTGCATCATCTAACTGAACAGTATGCCATTCAAGAGAATACATTCATACCTCTGGGGGGGTGGGTGGAAGAGATGAAACCAGAATTTAACACAAAGAACAGAGATTCGTCTGTCAATAAGGATAGAAAGGGATGTTGCAAAACATCTTGCTACCTGAAGCAAAGGATTTGATGGCACCTTCACCATCCCATGTGAAAAAACTGACCAGGCTATTGATTTGATCTTTATTTCAGCACTGGACAGCATCTTCCACTGAGAGAGCTGGCTCAACATACGGCTCAACATCTTCCAGTATTCTGTGTCCCTCAACATCTACTGCCTGAAGTTAATATTTTACTCAGCCTCACAGGAGAGCCAGATCTAGAGATGTGCTAGAAGTGAGGGCGAATCAGAAACACAAACAAACAGCCAGAGACTAAGACAGAATCACTGAATCCCTGTATGTTGTATACTGTACTTTATTATGATTTGGATGATGTGGTAGTAGTTTGTGTTGTTTGGAGTCTATGTTACTATGTTGTTATATGTGGGGGAAAAAAAGAACCACGGAAGCTTATTAAGGAGCTCATGTGAAGTTTTCACATGGAGTTTCCCTGTCTTCTTATTGTTGCTTTGTTCCTTCGAATAATTTCAGATCTACAACAACCCTACAGTGAACTATCATGGAAGTTTCTCAGTAAGATTTATCCAAAGAGGGTTTGCCTTTGCTTTTGAGAGTGAGAGTGTGTGAGTTGCCCACGGTCACCCAGTGTTTTTTTCATGGTTGAGTGGGGATCCAAACATTGGTCTCCAGAACTGCAGTCCAATGCTCACAGTCTTTATCTGGTGGAAAAGCTTAAGCCACACCAGTAAAATAAAATAAAATAAAGTAAAATAAAATAAAAAGCCTACGTGCACAAAGGGAAAAGTAAGAACATCCTCAGTGGTACAGTTGGGGAGACTGAACCTAATGGCCTTGTGGAGACAACCCTCTTTAGATGATAACGTGTATTACTTCATTTCAAAAAGTAGAATCCCTGACCCTCAGCCTCTGGATCTTCTTCCACTCATTCTCCTGAATGGGGGCCCTGGACATTTTCGCTAAAACCCTGCCTTGGTGATATTACTTGGTTGTAAGAAATCTCACATCCACTTGATACTCGATAGACTTAAAAGAAAATCTGCTGCTCTAGAGTGTGCTGCAGCCTGAAGTGTTAACATAAACTGGCATCCCCTTGGAAGTATGGGAGAGAGGGAGATTTGGTGAAGGCCTCTTTGGAAGATCATTATGCTCTTGTTTATCCCACTGTCTTCCTCCACCCAGATGCTGGGTATGGTGTCATTCCCATTGGTAGAGTTCCCAAAATGGAAGCCATCATGAGCTACTTTATCCACTGCTAGCACAGATTCATCCCTGCTTTGAGTGGGTAGAGGGAGGAAGCAGTCCATTTAGAGACAGAGAGAGAACTCCTGAGGTTTGTTTCTAAAACTCACATTCTAACCAAATCTAAAGGCATTTATTTAGCATTAATGTGCTAAGATGCCTTTACGTATATTGCACAAAGCTTCAGTAAACTCTGTTTATATAGCAATACTTCCAGCAGCAATATTTGTGGCCTTTAGAAATAATAATATCTGACAAGTGTAGCAGAAATATATGTTCTCTAGTATAACGCTGCCAATAGCCGTCTGCAAAGCACGCTTGACCTGAAAAGTTAAATGTAAGCTTTTTGGAAACAAAATGCAAGCCTAGAGCCTATGCTTTTGCTCTGTTCAGTAAGGCCTCTTGTACTTTATAGGAAAAGCTCGCACACTGTTATTGTGTGAACAATGGAAAGATGGCACATTGATGGTACATCAGATTGGAAATTTGATGGTGATACAGGCTACCCAAAAGATCTGCTAACCTCACTGTCTATCCATTGGAGCTAACAAGACCTTCCCACAAGGCCGTCTCTACCATTAGGCAAAGTGAGGTGGTGCCCCAGACAGGAGATGTGGGTGTCATGACAGGGAGCATATATTTGTTATTGAAATTGTCATGACTGTGAGGTTATTCCTTTCCTTTCCTTTCCTTTCTCCTTGCTGCCACAAATGGGGAAAAGCATTGGTGGGATTTACTGCCTGAGATGCCAAAATAATGTGGCTGGCTTGGGGCCCACCACACAAAGAGTTGTGTGGGAAGTGTAAAATATTTGCTGGTGTAGGTCAGGCAGCAAAATATTCAGGGTGAAGCATGCACTGGCTGTGCAAACCCATATAGCCATATTGGTTTTAAAATGTTACAAGAGATTTCACAGAAGTAGATGATATTTAAGTCAGCTCTGGGAAGAAGCAAAGGATTTCTATGAGGAAGGTTCCAGGTCCAAGCTCTACTGTCTTCAAGCAGAGCTGGGAAGAGTTGGAAACCAGAGTTTGGAAAAATTATGTTTATAGGTCCCAGAAATCCCTTAAGAATCATTGTTGGCTGTTGCTTGTGGTACTCTGGGAATTGTAGCCCAAAAGAGTAACTTTTGCTAGCTGTTGGAAATCCTAGACAACCTCTACTAGTCAGTAAAGAGTGTAGGTACAGGTGGAGATGTGAGCCATCAATATGCAGATGACAGCCAACTCTACTACTCCTTCCACCCCAATCCAAGGAGATTGTTCTAGTCCTAAACCAGTGTCTGTCATCAGTAGTAATGGACTGGACGAAGGCAAACATATTGAAATTTAAGCCAGACAAGACAGAGGTACTCCTGGTCAGTCAAAAGACAAGTCAGGGAATAAAGATTCATCCTATGCTAGATGGGGTTACACTCCCCTGTGAAGACACAGGTTTGCAGTTTGGGTGTACTCCTGGATTCAGCTTTGAACCTGGAGGCCTAGGTTGCTGTGTTGGCCAGGAGTGCTTTTGCACATTTAAAGCTTGTGTGCCAGCTGTGCCTGTTCCTTGAGACATTAGATCTGGCCATGGTGGTATATGCCCTAGTTACAACCTGTTTGGACTACTGTAATGTAATCTACTTGGGGTTGCCTTTGAAGAGTATTCAGAAACTTCATCTGGTTCAAAGAGCTGCAGCCAGACTGTTAACTGGGGCTGGTTATACAGAGCATGCCACGTCCTTGTTGAAACAACTCCACTGGCTGCAGTTTGTCCCAGGCACAATTCAAAGTGCTTGTTATTACCTATAAAGCCCTATATAGCTCAGGTCCAGGCTACCTGACAGACCATATCACTCTGTATGAATGGACCCAGTCTCTAAGATCATGAGGAGAGGCCTTTCCAGTAAGGTGAGAATGGTCTCTTCCTTGTTGTCCTTTGGGTGACAGGCAAAGACCTTTTTATTCCAGCAGGCATTTTAATACAGAAGGTTTTAAAGAACAGGCTAGGGGGTGCTATACTGTTTTAATTTTAATTTTAATTTGTTCTTTTAATCACTTTTTAACTGTTTTAATTCGTTTATAATTTAATTATAATTGTCAATGTATTTTTAAATTGTATTGTTTTAATAAGTAAGACACTTTGAGGCCCGATTTGAGGCAAAGAGCAGAATACAAAGATAACAACAACAACAACTATTTTCCTGCTGCCAAAAATGAAATTTTCCTTCAGGGCTCCAATTTCTAGCATTGCGGAGAGTGAGACAAGTAAAAAGCACTCAGGCCTAGAACTTGTGTTTTTGCTGTGTTTGCATTCCCTTGGTAATTTCGCATGCCGCCTTTCTTTGGATGCTTAACTGTAGTTCCAAATGCTCACCTAAAATTCTAAGTTACTGCAGTGCTAGAAATTTGGAGACTGCAGGAAAATTTCAGGGGGAAGGGATTTTAAGGGTTGATGCTCTAATTTTGCCCTCCCCCAGCTACATATAAAGGCATCTAAGCCATAGGCGGAATTCCTGTATTTCAGTGTAGACACAGAATGAACTTTTGGATGCAACCATGCAAAAGTAACATAGATCAGAAATAAATCTGCCCATCACTCTCAGTAGATGATGTTGGACTACAAGTCCAAACAGCCACAACCAACATAGCCAACTGTTGAGAAATGCTGGGAGACACAGTTCACATTTGGAGGACACATGATTCCCATGCCTGGGATGAGGACACACATGTTTCTTTGTGATGGATCCATTTTGTTGTCTTCCTTAACTCTCTTTCAGACATGGAGCCATAGTATATTATTGATACAGAAAACAAGATCAATAGCAGTAAGTTAATTTTACCAACTCACTTAAGCCAACTTTACCAACTCACTTAAGCCATTATCATTCCAAAACAGAGGAAGGTAACAAAGAACAGGCCTGAAAGGCCTCCCAAAACAGGAAATTCTTTAACTGTGGAAAAAAACAGAAGGGGTGTTGTCCCATGACAGTATGGGGCAGTGTGAAGATCAAGGCTTTACTCTACATTCAGTTACTAGAGAAGTGTATCACCCAGGTTCAGATCACTGCTTCCTCTTATGTTCAAACCTGTACAGAACCAGCATTGTTTCTGTAACAGCTTTATGAATCCAAATAAGATATATGTAAGTATATCTTATATAGATACAGGTAAATATATCTATATCTAAATAAGATAGAGGTAATAAGATAGAAAGCTGAATCCAACATACCTCTGAGGATTGTACTGGGAATTTTTCCCCTCCCTGCATCAGACTTCCACAGCACTGAAGACCTGCTCCAGGAAACATAACTGCAGTTTGATACAACTTAGTTGCCATGGATCTCCATGGAACCTTGGGATATGTGGTGAGCTACTTATAATTCTCTGCTTGAGAGCTCTAATTTGGTTCCCCTTGAACTACAAGTAAAACTACTAAGAAAAGAATTCCAGACTACGAATCCCAGCATTCCATAGAACAGAGCCATGGCATTCAAAGTCATATTAAACTGCCCAAACTGCATAGTTCAGATACTCTCCCAGATATGTGGAACAGGTTTTTAGGGTACACAAGGGTATGCTCCCCTGAAGAAGAAGCAGGGGAATTGCTTTCCTCCTGATTTTACTGATGGAAACGGCTTCTGTCAGGGATGTTTGGATACAGAGCATAAAGGGATAATTATAGCCCCCTGAAGCTCTCCAAGGGCCCAGAAGCCACTGGCATCATACTCCCCCTCTGGATTAACATAAAGACATTTTTTCTTGTGTATCTCGTTCAGATATAGGGATAAACAATTATTTGTTTCTTGGCTGAGAAAAAGGTTCCCTGATGGTTCAGAAAACCCATTGGAAAGAACAAAGGTAGCCATAAGGCAATTGCAAGATTCTCTGTGATTCAGCATAAACAATGCACATGGTTGTTCAGTGCAGAGAGCATGTTTTTGCAAGGAAGAACAGGAAACTGAATTTTTCAAAGTAAACAGTGGGAAGCTAACATTTTTTTTCTACACAGAAAAATATGTTTTCTATACAGAGAAACCAGGGACACATTCACAGTACAGAGGTATAGCACTGTTATTCCATTTTAAGTGCCATGGTTCCATCCTATGGAATTCTGAGGTCTGTATTTTGTTCAGGCACTGGAGCACCCTGGCTGGAGATTCTAATTGCCCTTCCTAAACTGCCAATCCCAGGATTCCACAGATGGAACCATGACTGATGATATAATTCTGTAGTGTGACCTACTATCTTCTCATCCAGTGAGGAAAGTATTAGAGAAACTCTTCATTTCTGGCTATGACGGTGATAATCACGAAGGTGTATCTGTTCAAATCTCACTTCAGAAACTAAGCCACTTCAGGAAGAGGCAATTCCGACGGGCAGAGGGACAAACACTCCACCCCTCCCCAAAAGAAGCAGCTTGGGCCTCACCACCCTCCTCCATTCTGGACTCCTCACATTGCTTGTATGAAGTACAATTTTCACTACAAGGATTCTCCAGACCCACTTTTGCATCCCTGCCTTTATAAAGATAACACTGTACTTTGCCACTAATGTGGCAATGAAGCCTATGCCAGCTAGAAATAGATTTTGCCCCTTCTATGTCCCCTCTGATTTTTTTTTTCCTGACGCCATCAGTGATTCAAGCCACTCTGTCTCAGCCTTAGCAATCTCGCTGTCCAGCCCCACCACTAGCCAACATGAAGATAATTCTTGCCATGCTTTGAAGACTTCCCCAGCACAGTGCTTTCGGGATGCTTTGAACAACAACTCAGATCAAAACGGCCAATGGTCTTGCTTAATGGAAAATGCAGTCCAGACATCTGGATGCACCAGGTAGGAAAGAGTTCTTGAGATAAAGTGAGACATTTTGTGTCTGCTATAGCAACATAGACATCCTGAGGATATTGTTTTATTCATTTTTAATTTAATTAATGTATTAGTACCAGCAGAAACAAAAAAGCAGGCTATGTGAGAAACAGGATTTGTACAGAATGGAAAGTTACATTTGCCACTGAAAATAAAGACCTGTCTTGAAGTTGTTCTCTCCCTAACTCATCCGAATGAGGAGGAAAAGACAGCACTTTTAAAAGTTTAATCTGAGCATACAGTGTTTAACACACCAATTCAATTATTCATAAAACCTTGTCAGAATTCAATTTTTTTTGCAGTTTTGAATGTTGGAAGAAAGAGAACTCTGTCCAAATACAAGGGCAACTGAGATTTGGGCTCATTTTTTGAAGAAAGAGAGAAGAACGAAATCCCACTAGGATTCAAGACAACAAAATGCTTTCTCCAGTGCTGAGATTTTCCATTAAATACCATCTACAAGTCTTCAAATGGAAAACTATGAGGGCATGCAAATGGCCAAGCAGAATCTCCTCGGTGGTTTTAATGATTTTTAAATTAAATTTGTATTAATGTTTTCCAAGACAAATGCTACAAGTAGTACAAATAGATAGATGAGTATATATAAAAAGAAAAAAAAAAGAAAAATAAGAACATCTAAGCATACAAAAAGACTTATGAATTAACATATGAATTAAAAAGTAGCAGGAAAAAAAGAGAAGAAAAAAAAGAAAAGAAAAGAAAAGAGGGGGGAAAGAAAAGAAAAGAGGGGGGAAAGAAAAAAGAGACCCCTCTCCACAAAAGAATCAACCTCCCCCTTCCTTTGGACGGAAATATAGTCTACCCACTCCCATTCCAAGCCTCCCAAAAAAATAAATAAATAAAAAGGAAATCTTATCTTTTCCTCTTCTTCATACTTTCTAAAAGAGAAAATGTATAAATTTTTTCTGGTTAATGTGCCTAACACCATATCCATATTCCTTCTTTCAGCTTCTATTACATTCCATTACAGCATGGTTGCATAATTAAAAAAAAATATAATCATAAATAACCCTGATACTTCTAAATAATAATGGAACTTATTTTTCTAAGTAGTGCTAACTGACTTAATTACTTAGAGCCTTTCTGCACTACACTGTTATAGTGCTGTTATTCCATTTTCAACATCCTGTGGACTTCTGGGGTTTGTAGTTCACTGAGGCCAAAGAGCTCTCTGGCTGAGAATTCTAAATCTCCCTCCCTAAACTGCAAACCAATTAACTCACACCTCTTCAGGGAGAGAAATAACCCTTGATTTTGAGAATCCAGATGCAGTCAGATGAAATGCTGGACCCCACTATGTCACCCTGAATCCTCATCTAGTCTGCTCTTAGACACAAGTCTAAGCCACATTTCAACTTCTTCACTCCTCTTCTGGACTGGTAATTATAACACCAAACCCTTAACCTCTCTATCCACAAGTTTTCCTTTCTTTTTTGTTCAGTTAGCTCTCCTGTGAACGTATGACTGTATGTATCTTGTGTGCATGCATGAGTGAATTCCTCTCAATGAAACACATAGTTAGCTTATTTTTGTATCTCTGACTGGTTCTTCTCCTGCGTGAGCCCATAAACATTGGTAGAAAGGTCTCACTAAGTTGCCGTCCTCTCGTTAGCCTCTTGATTTTGAGCTAATTAATTCCCCACATTTGCATGGAGGTACTGGCACTGCAGGGTGGCCCTCGCAGCACTTACATTTTGAAGTAACAAAAGTCTCTTTTGTGCCAGAATTTTGCAGTACACTGCCAGCATCATCGCACAGTGCCCTGAGCTTTTGAACATTCATGTATTTGGCATAAGTTAGAACAAAGGGGATGTGATAAATATAAAGAGATAATTGCCCACATTGGCATTAGCTTGGTCTTCTCACAAGAGAAAAGAAAGGGGATATAGTCAAGAGAGTGCAAGCTCAGTGTGGTGTATTGGTTTGAATGCTGGACTAGTAGTCCAGGAGACCAGGATTCAAATCCTCCCTCAGCCAAGGAAACCCACAGGGTGATCTTGGGCATGTCACACTCTCTCAGTCTTAAAGGTAGGCAATTGCAAAGCTCCTCCAGATGAATTTTGCCAAAAAAACCCGCCAAGGATAAGGTCATTATAAGTCAGAATTGGCTTGAAAGCATGTAACAGCAGCACTGACAACAACAACAAAACAAAAACAAAAACAAATGGGGAGCAGAAAGAGAGAATGACTCAAATTGATGTTCGTTGGGTCACTGCATAAGAAAACTTTCTGGTACAGTCTGGCAGAAAAATCATGTTAAAAACAAATGAAGTAACCATACCTTAATAAGAAGAAGCATTCTTGCCAGGGATTCCAGGCAGGGAACCCTGGGAAAATGATCAGCCCACTGCAAAGATGTTGCTTCGTGCCCCAGCTGTGGGTAATTGCAAGGTTGCATAAGAAACTGGGGTCGTGTGCAGATGGTAGAGGGAGGTGTGCAAACCTCTACCTGACTGGTTGTAGATATGTATATAAGAAAGCAATCCCCAGTATGTATTTGTCTGTTGACCAAACCGGTGTCTGGTGCAAGCCTTTGTCCGTCTGTTCCATGTAGTGTACATAACGGAACGTTGCTACAAGATAAAGTGCCTCCTGTATGGAAGAAACTCCTCCGTGTGTGAGTATCCTTACTGGGGAACAAGGCTGCTGCTGTTGGCTTGCTGTCCTCTGGCTTTTCCGCTGCATTTCTGTGTGGCCGAAACTCCTATCATCCCCCAACAATTCTTCCAGTGTTGGTGTTTGGAAAACTAAACAGGACAGATTTCTCAAGTTGGATCTTCAAGAACCCCTATGAATTTTATTTTTAATATGCTGGCCTAGAATTTTAGGGAAAAGAATACTAAAGCAGCAGCATACAAAGAGAAATCTGAAGGAAACTTTCACTTGGCTGGCTCTCTGTTTTGTAAGATCTCCAAAAATGCAGCACACATATTCATGCAGAAAACCACAAGTGTGAATAAGAACTGTGCAAAATGAGTGCTGCTTCTGAGAATTCAAAACATGTGTTCCACCCCATCCTGGTTAGGATCCATCTTGTTCTAACTTTAATGTAGTTAATTTTTTTGACTAAAAGGTAGTTTTTAGTTGTTTCCAAAATGGTAGCTTTGATTTCTCTTTGCAAACAGATTTTGTCTATGCAAAAGCACCTACATCATGGCAAGGAAGTGCTCTGTGGCAGTACTATTAGGAGAAAAGAAAGATATATCACTGAAGAGGTTGCCATGTATGTAAACACTGAAAATGCCATATTGGAGAGAAAAGTATTGTCCCAGAATATTGAAATTCCATTCATGCAAGTATAAATTGTGCTGATGATGTTTCAAAAGTAAATTATAGACACAGAGCTTTTGACAGAGATCTTGCTATGGATAGACGGAAGCCTGTGTGATTTAACTCTTTCTAACTGCAGCTGGTTCCCTTCTCCAAAAGTAGCTTTCCCTAATGCAAATGTCTGACACTGGAAGCCTGATCCAGATTAGGACAGCAGTACCATTAAAATCCCACTTTCTCTCAGGCCATGATCCGAATTCAGACCTGGGGCAGGGGCTGCTTTGAAAAATAGCTTTTTCAAAAGCTATTCTTCCAACTGATAATTGCATAAATAACATTGTGCCATAGTTTGCCCCAAAAACAGAAGAAAGGAACCTTTAGTTCTCCCAGATGCTGAATTAGAAACCCAGTAATGCTTGACCATTGGCTGTGCTGGTTAGTGGGAGAGTCACTACTTCCCCACTCCTATTCTAAAAGAAAGGCAATGCCCACTTACCTGGCCTCCAGCATTCTTTTGCCATCTGCTGGTTAAGTGAAGAAATTATCTGTCTGGAGGTGGTCTCCAGGCAAGCCATAGTGGAAGTAGAGAGTGAATGTCTGTCTGCTGAAAGGTGTATGTGATTATTTTTCTGGAAATATTTCTTTGGAAAACACTTTCTGTGCAGGAAGTGTGTCTCTTTTCTACAAAATCCCTCCATGTATTTCTCCGCAGAATAATTTTCCCAGAACACTTCAGGATATTTGAACACCAGGAAAAATAAAAACTGTGTAAAAAGTCTCATGGTTCTCATTCTTCCCAAACTCATTTTTCCCAACAGTTGTGAAAGGACTAATTGAAAATATTCTTTTCATCCCTACTTGACACAACTGAACAGGCCTAATTACAACCTAAGTACCTTAAAAGCACCAGATCTCATCCGATCTTGGAAGCTATGTGGGGTCGGCCCTGGCTAGGACTTGAAAGAGAGATTGCCAACAAATACCAGGTGCTGTAGGTTATATTTCAGAGGAGGGTACTCGCAAAAACACCTCTCACTATTCCTTGCCTAAGAAAATGGTATGAAATTCATGGGATCACCACCAGTTGACAGGTGGCTTGAAAAAACACACTCTCTCTCCTTCGTATGCCCAGAATTTCAAGTGTCATTTTAAAATTAACAACAACGACTACTTTTTCCTGTTGCTTAAGGGGTCATCCATTGCCATTGTTCTATAGCTTTGATAAAGAAATTCACCAACGGGATACAGAGAGCTTCTTTTCTCATACTGACCTCTCCCATCTTAGCATATCACAGCAACAGGTGAACAATATGCTTTTTTCAATCTGATAGCACTAAGGCTGCTCCAGCTTTACAAATATATCTTAGAATCTGGCCCCCTCTCTTCATCATTAAATGATGCCTACATTCCTCTGACACCTAAAACTGATAAGGATTATACTCGCTGTGCTGGCCACCACCTTATATCCGTATTTAATGCTGATATCAAAATATTTACAGCTGTTTCAGCTAATAGATTATAAAAAGTCATTGCATCTCTGGTAAGTCCTGACCAGGCAGGATTTATCAAAAACAGGCAGGGAGCTGATAATATTTGATTGATTGGGGACTCGATTGCTATAAACACAGACAAAAGTGATAAATCAGCTATTATTCCTTTAGATGCTGAGAAGGCTTTTGATAAAATTTACTGGCCATTCATATTCACAGTACTGGCTAATTTGAGGTTTCCCAAATATTTTTGAAATGGGTAAAAATTTTATGTTCAGCATCAAGGGCTTGGGTTATGATCAATGCTCTTCCCTCATCCTTTTTCTACATTGAAATGGGGCAAAAGGCAGGGTTGTCCATTATCACCTTTAATATTCATTTTGAGTTTGGAATCCTTAGCATTTAGACAAAAATTCCAAGATCAATGGATTTGTCCATGTCAATTTAAATTTTAAAAATGCTATTTTCACAGATGATCTTTTGTTGTTCACTTCAAAGCCCCAGCACTTGATCCCTGTTTTTGATGGAGTTGATTAATAATTTTGGTAAAATATCTAGGTATTCAATTAACTAGTCCGAGTCAGAAATATTGCCAGTGGGAGACAGGGTGGGCTGTAGTGTATTTAAAGCAAGGCAGCTTCAATATTGCCCAAATTCTATTACTTATTTGGGTACAACTATCCCTAGGGACTTGGCTCGGATGATTAATCAGTAAACTGACATTGCCCAAGATTTAGAGAGAGGGGTGGGTTTAAGACGAGTCTGTGGGGACTGTGAGCTCAGTTCCATTCTGGTGCCTTAAAAAGACATCCCTGTGCTCACATTTCTCTAGGATTAAACTGCACACAGTGTTAAATACTTGGTGTGCTGCTGAGTGACATTTTCTTTTATTCCAAAATGAATGCACACAGGTCTGATTCAGCTTGGAACCACCACAGGGAGGCAGGGGAGAGAAATCTTTACCAACCAAATATTCCCCTCCTAAATGTGTCCTCTTCCTAATCTATGGCCTTGAAAAAATCCCACCACCATTGACAGAAATGGAACGTCTCTCCCATTGGTAGGTCCTTTATAAAATGAAAAAAATTAAGAAGGGGAAGTGAGAGGGTGGGGGTATACAATGGCGTCATCCAGACTGGGTTTACTTGGGCATGTTTTAGAGTAAGAATCAATGTATGTCTTCAGTGAAGTTTCACCTACTATGTGAAAGGTAAAGAGTATTGTAAACCTCTTGTTATGTATATCATAGAATCATAGAAATGTAGAGTTGGAAGAGACCACACGGGCCATCCAGTCCAACCTCCTGCCATGCAGGAACACCCTCAAAGCACTCCCGACAGATGGCCATCCAGCCTCTGCTTAAAAACCTCCAAAAGAAGGAGACTCCAGCACAAATAAATAGAAAATAGAAAAGCATGATATTTTCCTGGGTTTTGAATTTTATTACTTCAGCTTTCATTTCAGGTTATAACATTCATAACTCCTGATTGGGACTGTGCATAAAATGTTACACATTTTATGCTCTCTCTGGTACCATGTGCAGGAAGAACTGAGTTCATCATTCAGGCAATGCACGATCTCGGATTTTAGCAGGGCTGCTACATCTGTTAGCAGCACATTTGGTTCCTCTCCCCTTGTCACTGCTCTGAAACTGCACTGACAAAGAAATAAAGATCCTGAGGGCAAAACCCGAAGCCAAGGTGCAAATTAGAATCACACCTCCCCGTCTCATTCTGGTATCACTTCCTGTCTTGATAAACAACACTTGGTTTCACTTTCCGACTTGTGGCAAGTAGCCATAGCTAACACTTGCATTTGGGATCAGTCACAACAAATTACAGTTAAATTTCTACAAGTCAGGCACAGCAAACAAGGAGGCCTCAGCTGGTCTATGGATTTGGATAAACAGTATTTCTTTCAAGACAGCAAATCTGCTCCTACAAGGAACAAGTTGATCTTAAGAGTGATTCTGCAACAAGGAGCAGTATATTATTCTTGACAGCTTTTGGGGGAGGGGGAAATCCTGGGGACAAATGCTATTTATAGAGTTTTGCAAACAAAACAGCAAAAGCAAGAGTCTCAAGTTAGCACCAGTGACAAAAAACAAAGTCTTGTGGCACACCTGAAAGAAATTTACTACTGCAAAAGCTTTTGAGAACTAGAGTAACTATAAAGTTCATGCCACAATAAATTTTTGGCCTTAAAGATGCCAAAGACTTTTCATTGTTTTCAAACATGGATACCCCCTTACTACCATGGAAGGCACACTTGAAACTGAGGTTCAAATATTTAAGGAGACAGCTAAAGCAAATAGTATTGCCAAGGAAAGACTTACCTATTGGCTTTCATATATTCATTAACTCTTTACAGTGTATGTAGATACAAAAAGAGTCCTGAGGGCCTGAACTAGATGTAGAAATGAGAAGTTAATAATTGGATTTAGAACAACTTTGTTTTGCAGTTCACTCATGTCTCACTACCTTTACGCCTGAACAAACCAAAGAAATGTAAGCGGCAGTCTTACGTGCGCTAGGTAAGGATAAGAGAAAAGGTCCTCTTATGGTTCAAAACCAGAACATGTTAAACTGGTTAAAAACAATCTAGGGACTGGTGCTTTTCTCATGTGTTAAGAAATGATTGAAGCTGAGGTGAGCAGTAAGGTCGCCATATTTGCCAAAACCACCAAATCATTTAGGGTGCATAAAAGCAAAGCAGACTGTAAAGTGTTTCAAAACAATCCCTCCAAATTGGAAGAGTGGGCATTAAAATGGCAAATATGGTTTAAATGAGTAAGTGTAAATGATGCACACTGGGACTAAGGCAGGGAGACCCACTTCACATCTAAGCTGGTGGGATCTAAGCTATTAATGACCTCCTAAGGAAATGATATTGGGCCAGTGGTAAACAGTTTGATTAAACTGTTGACCCAGCCTGCAGTAGCTCTAAAAAAGCAAGCTCCCTGTTGGGATTTATTAGGAAAAGAACCAAAAATGAAACTTCCAATATCACAGTACCTTTCTGCAAAACCAGGGATGAGACCACAGTACTGTGTTCTAGTTGCCACACATGAGAAAAACACTGGGTTATTTATGCTTGTCGTCAGCCCATCGGATGAAAAAGGGCATACTGTCAATTTGGTCTTTGCTGAATGATATGATGGGTGACCTAGAAGGAAAAAAATCTGTTGTCATGGTCAGACTATGGCATTACCCCTCCCTCCACTCACATGGTGTAAGGAAATAAAAGTTCAGATAGTCTCTTCAGCAGATTAATGGAATCATAGGATGTACCAAAAGTTCTTTGGGGTTTTCCATTGTAGAATGATTGTGATCCTGTTGAAGTCCTGGTCACACTGCAGAATAATAGGATTTGGTAGGCTACTGATTCAGTGCATGCTCTCCCGTACAGTACATCAGGTTTACCAGGTATTCTGGGGAGATGTGGACAACATATCATAAATGGTGCAAGACTCATAGTAAAAAACAATTCAAAACTTGTTAGAACACACAATTGTTCCTATGCTACGGCAGTTTGGGCAGCACTGAGGACTTACCTTGCATCCCTTCATTGCATTGTCAAGACCAGTATATCTTTGGGATGGTTTGGACGTTAATGGTCTCTCCAGCAAACGGATCACTTGACTTCTTGAGGACCTGCTGTGACCTTTTTGCAAAGTGATTCAAGGATAAAATCAGTTGTCCCCACAAAGAACTTGACACAGTGGCTTTGGCAGATGTTGTAGACATGCCCAACAGCACACTCTCTCCAATGGTTTAGGATCTGTTTCAGCCCACTGATGCAGATAGGGTGCTTGCTGAAAAGGATCTGAACATGTGTCCGCTTAGCTTAGCTAATAAAAAATAGGGAATTGTGGGAGTGGATGTGGGTGTGTGTACTAGAGAGCACGTGCCTGGATGGGTCCAGAGTTTATGCAAAGGGGTGGTCCCTACTTCTCTCCAGGTGGAAATAGTGCAGCCATTCCTGAAGAAACTCACTTTGGATCACACAGTTTTTGAGACTGTTGAGACAATAACACCCCTCTCTGAAGAAAAGACAGCCAAAGAGGGTTATGGCAGGACACTTCAAATGGTTTTGGAAGGTAGTGATTAACTAGACCAGAGATGGGAATCATGGTGTTTGCCACATGTTGTTGGAGCACAACTCCCAGCATTTCTCCTAAGGGTTCTTCTTATGTAGAATTCTGAATTTCCAGGGTTCTACATTACATGGAGAGCCTTCAGAAGTACTTCTATCTGCCTCCCTCAAGTTCAGAGCCCCCCCCCCCAAACAACAGAATGAGTGGATACAGCCCTTGCATGCTCATTCAAGTTCTTCCTCCTTGACTGATAGTTAAAGTTTTAGAACACCTCAGTAACGCATGGCTCTCTCTGTGGCGTTCTCTCTCTCAGATGTTCTGTCTGTAAAGAATATTCACATATTTTTCTCATCCTTGATGACAAAGGATGTTTCAACACACTGGGACACACTCTGTTGAAGACAATGTCAGCTACTGTGAGAATTTTTGCACATGGATCAAGATTTTGTGCAAATGCCATTGTGTTTTGAACAACATCAGTTTTTCTGCAAATAAAACCCTGTGTCTGCACAAAACTTTTTTTTTTTTGCACAATACCCCTTTGCACAATTTACTGAAAATCCCTCCTGAAATATGAACAGCCACCCCCAAAGTACCAAAAACTCTCATCATGTTGCTCACTAGAAAGAAGATGTTTTGTTGTTGTTGTTCGGGTATGCAATATGAAAATAAGAAAAGATTTAAATCTCTGATTTGCGTTGTGTTTCTGCGAGCTGGGACTTCCTTGAAAACCAAAACAAAACCAGCAATATAGAAAACCAGATGTAAACAGAAAATGTTTTTAGCCCAGCTTTTCCTCTGACATCTATCTATGCAGGTCTATCTCAAGTCTGAAGTGATAAGCAAGAATTAAGTCATAATGAAAAGAAGACAAAGCAATGGAGCAGGATAGGCTAAGGTCACTCCTTGTGTTCATAGTGTTTGGAGTTAAGAGTTTGCCAGGGTATTAGCCCTTTGGGAAATTCTATGAAAGCTAAAGCTGTAAGGCATTAGCCTTCCTTTAGCAGAGTTGCAGAAAAAGCACAGTCTAATCTCTGTGTGACTTCCCTGAAAGGAGACTGACTTAGAAAACAAAACAAGGTAGGTAGTTTCAGGTTCCAAACTTAGAAGTTTTACTAAATTTTACCACAAAATATGCATTGGAGAAACTAGATCTTAACAAAGGGATTAGGAAAGATAGTAGCTTCATTCTTAACTCACCAACTTCTTGGTGGAGAGAGCAAGCATAGAAAACAGAGAGTGCTAGAAGCAAGACTGCAAAGGGGCAAAAAAAGAGAGAGAGGTGTGGTCTTTTATCGAAGGCCAATGACAGACTCCAGGGTGTATCCTGGGTCACATGATCTGGATATCATAGCCAATCATTTTAAATAACACGGAACAACAGTTAACCTTATGCTAGCTAAGCTCCATTTGTCCTAGAACAAGAGGGGTGGGGAGAGAATGTCAGAATTTTCTAACACATATTTCAACTGAAATTTGAACTAGGAATTCCACAGCTCATAGCTCATGCTCTTAATTCTTTTGCTATGCCACAAATTCTTGTGCACCCACCAGGATAATAAGAAATGCTCTTTAACACACCCACCTGTTATTTGATTGATGGGCAAAATATAACAGTTTTTTTGGGGGGGAGGATTTACTGAAAAGCTGAGGATCTAGCAATGAGTCATTCAGGGAAAGAGGGAAAAACACTAGCTCTCTGAAAGAATCCATGCAGAGGTTATTTTAGCACAGAGCTGTGCAACATGCCTTCCACTTTAGTAAGCACAAAGGCAGGCTTCAAATGACTACAGCAATGTTAACTGAGCTGATGGACCAAGCTGTGCATTTCTTTTCAGTGCCAGTTGTGTTTTCCTTGTATTACCATGAAGACTTCCTAGCTTAAGAAAACCTCCTTTTCTTGGTCTCTGAGCACACATGTGCATGCATGTTGAAGAAAAGCACATACATGTGAACACACATTCCTTCACAATCGCTGTTGGAGGGTAGACTGTGTAACAGCTGCAGTAGCAACCGTTCCAGCTAATTGCTCTCAGCTACAAAAAGAACAAACAATCGCTACAGGGAGATGCTTTAACAGTGAAATATTAATGCGTCTTTCAGCCATTTCAGTCTTACTATATATAGTTGTTTGCCAACACAACAGAAAGATTCAGGAAAAGGGCAGCTCTTTTTTCCCTAGTATTCACTAAAAAAAAGTAATCACTGTCTGTTTTCTGTCACTTTGTAGTAAAAGATGATGGAGAGAGGTTACCAATGTTCAGATTTCCAATTTCAGTGGACCCTAAAAACAATCCTTATACTTTTGAGAGGTAGCCATGTTGGTCTGCTAGAGGCAGAAAACACAAGGAGACAGTCCTGGGGTACTTTAGATTACAAACTGACTGTGCTGCAAGTTTTCCTAGACTGGAGTCCACCTCCTCAAATGCATGAGGTGTACTCTAGAATCCATGAAATCTCATCCCATGAGATATCTTTTAAATCTTTCAACTGTCACAAAATCCAACAGTGATTGAAAAGAGCACAGGTATTTACATATCACTTCCAGTCATTTAAAGGACTTCCAATATGACTTTTTTAAAAAGTCCACTTTACTCAGAGGTATAGTAATGTTTGCAAATGGCAGCAAAAATAAAGAATCTTGTGGCTTCTTAATGACTGTGATAAGGTTTGCCTGGCTGGATTCCAATTCATCAGATGCTACAGGGGAGTGGAAATTTGCAACAGTGAGATCACTAGGACTAAAATACAAGAAACACAATGATACAGTTTTTACCTTCTGTATATCATTGTTCTTGATGTCACTCTTTATTTTCCCTTGAGCACTATGTGTCTATACCTGAAATATAAAGTAACTCTTAAAAATTGTCAGCCATGCTGGTATTTTCGATTTCTTCACAGCCAGAGAGCTCCTTGGCCTCAGTAAACTACAAACTCCAGAATTCCACAGGATGTTGAAAGTGGAACAATAGCACTATAACAGTGTAGGACAGAAATGGCCTAAGAGTGAAATCCTAAACAAACTACTCAAGAGTAAGACCTCTGGAGGACAGTAGGGCATTTTTCTTAGAAAACATGAAGAGAATTCCTTTGTGACACATTTAAAGGAAGAGTCTTGATTTTGGTTACCTTCAACCTTATGTTTCTCTTTGGTTTTGCCAAAGGAGTGTTTTGGTTTGTTGGAATGCTCTACAGAAAGTTAGATCTCTGTTGGTGCCTCTAAGCATGGGAAGAATGTCATCTCTTCATACAAATGCAAAACTGCACGTTGCTGTTGTTTTAAAATCTTTAGCAATATTCATGAGCTGTTTTATTTACTAATAGCATATGGAAGGTCTCGTGGGATGCTCAGCATCCTCACTTTTTTGTTTTTTTGGTCCAGTCTCTCTCCTCATTGTGCAAACTAATGGCTTTTTGGGTGGAATCTTATATATATAACTTGGAATAAGCTCCATTGAACACATGTGTATTTCTGCACAAATATGCACAGGACCCAGCAATGCACATTAACGTCCTTGGAGGGGGGGAAGGTTTCTGGGGAAAAAAAATTATGTCTAGGGTTAAAATAACCTAGACTGGACTACTGAAATGTTATGAAAACCATGTTCCAAACTGAATAGCAGTAGACAGAGCTATTCAGAAATAGTTGTTTTTGGGTTGTGTGGTGTCACATGGATCATGGAGTTTCCTTGGCAAGGTTTGTTTGGGGATGGTGATGTTACCACTAGCTTTCTCTGAGGCTGAGAGTTTGTTACTTGCCCTAGTGGATTTCCAGTGGATTTCCACGGCCAAATGGGGATTTGAATCCTCATCTCCCAAAGCCCCAGTTCAACTGAGAGGCTGGAAATCATAGCTGCTCTACCCCGTGTAGTTTTGTGTAGCTTTAGTTATATGTCATTTTAGATGTGTGGTGGTTATTTTCCATGTGTCGCTTCTTTGTGTATATCCTTGCATGTTGTTTCATATATCTAAAATATATGTGTTTAATAAAAAAATTTTAAAAAAAATATCATCTTGGGGGTTCCTTGCACAGAAGCAAGATAGAAAATTGGTGGGGAAAAGGGTTTGCAGGCTTAAAGTAGAGGAAACTTCTGGTTCATACACACAGCAATCACACACACCCAGAAAGAAATATAAGGAGGTTGAACAAAGAGAATTAAAAAAAGTTAGAAGATATTGTCCAGTCTCAATTTTTGAAAACAAAGGTATCGTAACTAAGACAATACTCATACATTAAGTATGGAAGTATGGTATATCCATCAGACAAGATGAAAATGTCGTCAGTATAAAAACTTTGCAACAAATAATGGTGAAGAAAAGCTGCCTGACTCAGCACATAGTTCCAATGCCGTGCTTTCAAAAGACAGCTAGGTAGTCCAAATGATAACCATGGTCTTTCACCTATTTGCTTCTGCATCTGAAAAGTACAGTCTGCTGGAAATTTTGTAGGTGACAGATCAAAACTAACCTAAATTGTCTCTATCATGAAAGTGAAATACTTGATTTTCATTGTTCTGGGTTTTGCCAAGGGATGTGAGTCTCCACTTACTTCATTCTCAAAAACAAGGGGGGGAGAGAGAAAATATTCTTTCCCCTGGGTGAGATTATGTGTCTTCTGTGCATTTTGTTTTCAGTATTTCTCTAAATACTCATGACAATTTCTTTAAGGGTTTCTGCACCATAAATAAATAACAAAAAATAAAGAAAATACAGAAAAATAAAAAAAAATGGTGAGTGTACAAAACACAATGTCAAATCCTCATTTCTGAAGGAGGAGAAAACTTTATTTATATTCTTATTTTCGCCACTCACCACCAGATTAAAAATAACGGCCTATATTCTGTTTGACTTAGTGGCTGCCATTTCAAAGATAGAGTTAGAATGAGAGTTACTGAAGATGTGTCAAGTCTTTCTTGTCCTAGTCTGTTTCTCACGATAAACCAGAGACACCATACTTAGCAATATGAAGGCAACCAGTCAAAAACAGATACAAGTCAATCAGGAGAGAATGGTTGCTGATAACTAAGTTTATGAACATTCTATTCTTCATGAGAAGAATGCTTGAGGTGCTTCAACCTGAGATCATATGTTCCTCACATGAGGTAATCTGGATATAAATTTCATTGTCAGCTTGTTAATATTTTATTTTTGTTAAGCTGGATGAACAAGCTGCTTATCTTCAGTTTCAAGTTGATTCAGCATGCCCATTCCATTCTAGACTGGAGTGACAATGACTGGCAGCTCATCTGACATCTGTCAAAGGTGTTCACTGGTGTTCTCAGCTTTGCGGTATGGTGCCTGGACTCACAGCTGTGCAGGGAAATGTCTTTAAAAGCTCTCTTCATGTGCAATTACTCGCTGCTTTAAAGTAAGATGGATCCAGACTCTAACTGAGGAAAATTTACAATATTTAGCCATTCCTTTTCACTTCAAGCACACAGACATAATTTGGACATTACACCAACCCACGGTTTCTGCTAACTGCAGTAAGAACCTGCACAATAGTTTAGGCTTTGAGCCCTCAGGAGGCAAACCATGGTTTAGACCAGTTTGGTTTCTTCACAAATTCACTTGTACCTTCATGCTGCAGCCACATCAAGATTAACGAGCCTTTATCAGTTCAGACGTAACAGTAAACCACAATAAGTATACAGAAGTACCAATAAGATAAGGAAGTATAAATAAATACATATTGCACATGTAGATAAAAGCAGACACAAAAAAATTTCAAGAAAAACTCAGTAGAGTGGGGGGCTCTTCAAAGCTTTTCTGATTGCCAAATTCCCAATGGTTTGCTCCAGAAGTGCAGGACCAGTATTTAAAAGGCCCTGTTCCTTGTACTTATCAACCTGTCAGTCCTTGTTGAGGGTACAAGAAAGGATGGCTCTCTCGACTACCTCAGAGTATACCACAGACAGAGTTTGAATCCCCATTCACCCATGGAGCCTTGGGCAAGTCACACTCTCTCAGCCTCAGAGCAAGGCAAAGGCAAACCTCTCTGAACACATTGTGTCAAGAAAACCCTGTGAAAGGTTTACCTTACAGTTGTCATAAATTGGAAACAACTTGAAGGCCCACCACAACAAGGGCCATTTCCGCACTAGACTGCTATAGTGCTACTATCTCACTTTCAACATCAAATGGAATCCTGGGGTTTGCAGTTTAGGGAGGGGCCTCAACTGCAAACCTCACAATTCCATTCGATGTTGAAAGTGGAATAATAGCACTTTACCAGTCTAGTGCGGAAATGGCCAAGGTGAGACTTGCCACTAAGAGGGTTAAAGAGTGAAAGGCTCTGAATTTCCCCTTTGAAGTACGCTTGAATCTTCTTGTGTTGCCTACAGCTTGACCACTGCAGAATGCTAGAAGGGCCCATGTAGAAGATGAAAAAATAAGTTTCAAGTCTCACAAAAGATTACTCTCAGCAGCATACATACTTCCCTGGTAAGTGAAAGCAGCACGTGTCATTTTTTCCCCCCTGTTACAGCCCAACAGCACTCTGCGAAAGGCACAGATTGTACTAGTTCCAGTTCCGAAGAGACCAGGATTAAGGGACTCTGGTTCAAAAGGTTCCAGATGATGAATTACTCCACCAAAACAAACACAACGAGATGAAACAAAACTCCTTACTACTAACACTGAGATTGAATAGTCACTGCCATTCAAAAAAGGGCAAAGTGACCAGGAAAAAACAACAGATTTTCTTAAAACCGCACAATTAAGGCAGTAAAAAGAAACAGGACAACCCAGCTTTAAGCATGTAAAAGTAGACTCCTTAAGACAAATGCTCAATACTGCTGATTCTATTCCAAGAAAGCTGTATCTAAGTACAGAAATTTCTTCTATGTGTCCAAGATAGAAGATAATTTGGCTTTTTCCCTCCTTTTCTTTTAAAAGCACAAAATACCACCCTGGTACTTTTTTCTTTCCTACCTCACCCACAATATTTTCCCTTGCCAATCTTCAACTTCTCCTTCTGTATGGTGCTTCTTCAGTCATTTCCTCTACTAACTCTCCTTATTTTGCTCTTAACCAGAGTTTCCCTCTCTTTTCCCCCCTGCCCTCTTTCTATTTGAATATTCTGCTGGAAAAAAAACATTACGTGGAAGGGATGATAGGCCCTGTGAAGAAATCAGTCTTTCAGACCTGCCTCCAAGGATCAGTACTTTTACTGCCCCTGATTAGATAACATATGACATCTAGTGGGTGAAGATGATACTGTAGGCTATGACATACTTTTATTACCGTGTTTGCCGGTGTATTAGACGCACCAGCGTATAAGATGCACCCTATTTTCAGACTGTGTTCTTTAGTGGAAAAAAAAACAACTTCCTCTTCCATTCCTGTTGTTTCTGCCTGGGTGAGGGGACCTCACTGCCAGGGAGAAAGAACAGGAAGGGGGGGTGTCAGTGTATGTCTATAAGAGAAACTCCCTTCTCCGTCATTCCTGCTGTCTCTGTCTCGGTGGAGGGAACTCCCCCCCCCCCAGCAAAAAGGAACAGAAAGGTGCCTTTCCTTCCCTTCTCCCCACCTAGACACTTGCTGGAGCACTCCTTTCATCCCACTTGCTTTCTTATGCCCCAGCAGGAGTTACCGTATTTGCCAATGTATAAGACACACCACATTTTCAGATGGCATTTTTTTGCGGAAACAAGTGTGTCTTATACCCCAGCAAATACAGTAAGTAAATGAGTAATACTTTTTAAACATCAAAGAGCTTCAAGACGCACACTCCAAAGTCCCCTTGATATCTGAGACAGGTTTGATGTCTAGATTTCATGATTCTGAAACTAAGGCAGAGACAAACAATATACAATTCTCTTTCACTGTTAACAGATTCAAATAGCGTAAACATTTACTTTAATGTCATGGACAAACACTTTCCCCTATTACCTTCTATTCCTTGTTTCTAGCAAGTTTCTGAATTGTTCATACAGCCCAATGCTGGGCAAGTTTCCTTCCAAGAAAGTTCTACTTTGCTTGGTGGGGCCAGACAATCAAACACTTTAGGTTTGGCTTCCAAAATAAAACTTATTTCTTAATATAATGGATTCAGACTTGGGAGTTTCAGCTTCTAGTCCCAACATCAGAATAAAATTGTACTTTATACATCTTGGATAGTCTGTGAAGCAAAAACCTTTTTCTATTTGTTGACTACTTGGTGGAATAAAAACTGTTTTAAAAAACACTTCCTAAGACAGTTTGCATCTAACCTCACCTGAATGATGACATTCACTGGGAGACTTTGAGCTAGTCGCTATATCTCAGCCTAACCTCTCTCACAGGGTTGTTGTGAGGATATAAAATGGAGAGGGAAGCCATGTATAACCCTTTGAGCTCAATGAAAAGAAGATGGGATATAAATGTAGCCAATAACAAATAGACAAGAAACATTTAGATCAAACCTGTAATCTACAAGTTACGAAGTTGTACTGCCAACTGCCACATCACAGTTTTGGGGATAATGAATTTAGGTTTCATAAAAGCTCCAAACAGAAACATTTCCAATAGTTATTAGAGCACAAAGGTGGGCAGAGTGTTATGCCAACAGCTGCATGTGATCATGCTGGCTGTTTTTGCAACCCTTTAGACTCCCTGACCAACACTTTTTTGGCCAAGAAACAAGAGGGAGTGGGGAGAGAGACAGACAGACAGACACAGAGATCAGAAGCAGGAGCTTTATTTCTTAAGAGGTTCCAGCTCACACCATATATGTATGTATATGTATGTGTATACGTACATCCATATCTATATAGTTGTTGTGTGCCTTCAAGTCATTTCTCACTTATGGCAACCCTAAAGTGAACCTATCACAGATTTTCTGCAGCTAAAAGTCTGACATTCCCAAGCTTACCCAGTGGGTCTTCATGGTTGAGCGGAGAACTGAACCCTGGTCTCCAGGGTTGTAGTCCAATGTTCAAACCACTACACCATGCTGGTTCTCATAGGTCTATACCCATATGTATAGACCCGATTTTTCAACAGCAGTAGTGGAATTCCAGACTTTCCCATTTTGCTTCTTAGCTTTATTTGATAATCCCTGTAGCTCATACTGTCCCATGGACAGCGGATCCCAGACCTCCCACCTCTGACACAATTGCCCACATCTATTATAGCAGGTGCTTAATATGCATAGAAAAGTTCAGGAAATGTCTTGATTTCAAAATGAGCCACTTCACCCAATTGTATATCTACACTACAGAATTACAGCAGTTTGCTACCACTTTAAATGCCATGGTTCCATCCTGCAAAATGCTGGGACTTGCAGTCTCGCTCTCCTAAATTTCCATGCTACTGGTATCTTGCAGAGAATTTTATCTCTCCAACCAACAAATCCTAGGAGTCTGCGGGATAGAATCATGACTGTCAACAGGGAACTGAAATGTTATAATACTATAATGCAAATACTCCCCAAGTCAGCAATTTTAAATCAGACTTTTGCAGGACTGAATTTTCAGATGTGGCTGTAAATTAATCTACCTTGGGTTGGGTTTAGTGTTTATTCATCTGCCAACACCATAATAATGGAAGTTGCAATCTAAGGTGTAAAATGTGTGTGTGTGAGAGAGAGAGAGACAGACGGACAGACAGAGAAGGACTTCAGTTTTCCACTAACAACTGTCCTTTATAAGTGCTTTTCTCCAATGGGAATAAAAAGCAGCTTGCAAATAATCTTTCTGCCATACCAATATTTAGGTCATTAGAAAGCTGTCTAGGCTAATATTTATAAAAGGGAAAAGAAAAAGATGCTTGCACCAAACACTGGTGAGCAGGGGGAAAAAAGAAACAGAGAAAGCAAGACTTTTATGCCTATAAAAAAGCCTCCGTGTATTCTAGCACTTTGAGGTGTCACTTTTTTTTTTTATGCTTGCCCAGTATCATAGTTCCAACAGGCTGTGCCAGTAATTTCCACCAATTATGAATTCTGTGAAAAATATTACCAAAAATTAAGACACAGGAGTTGAGGCAAAGAGTAGTGAAATCTTCCTTCCATTTTCAAACTTCGTTGCTTCTCTCCTTTCAGTGGATGCTTTGTTCCATCTTTGCTGGAGGCATAATTTTTTTTTTGTGGGAGGTGATTGGTGGTCCTGCTTTTACTCACAGAAGAGAACATATGAAGATCATCACAACCAAGAGTTGGACGAGTTGATACGGTGAGTATGTGGGAGTCTCTTTGAAGAAGCAGGACGACTTCCTGTTGAAATAGTAACCATAGTACTGGATCCAAAGATGAATAAAGCTGAGATATTGCAGAGAGATCCTTCACCCGCTACTTGGATGCAGGATTTTTGTTTTACTACTTTGGACCTATTTGTCTTTAATTATGTGATGTGCTGCTGAACAGAATTTTATTTTTTTAAAAGACAACACCAGTAGAAAATGTGACAGCCCTATTTACTTATTTCTCTCATCACAGCTGACTGATTCCTTACTGCAAAACACTGGCTAACTCTTTCTCATGTTGTTGTATGCCTTCAGGTTGTTTCCGACCTACAGCAGTTCTAAGGAGGACCTATTACAAAATTTTCTTGCAAAGATTTTTTCAAAGGTGGTTTGTCTTTGCCTTCCTCTGAGGCTGAGAGAGTTCAATTTGCCCAAAGTTAGCCAAGTGGGTCCACAGCTAAGTGGGGATTTGAACCTTGCACTCCAGACTTCTAGTCCAATGCTCAAACCATTACACCCGCCACCACACACTTACTATATATCAGCAAATTTTCAAGAGTTAGAAAGCATTTGAAATATTTGAAAAACACTGTGAGATTGGTGCTTTATTAGTCTTTATGTTTCATTTATTTTATTTGAATGTTTTATATTAATTTTTAACAGGTTATCATCACCAGGAACTTGAAGCAGGCAGGATGTAGATATAAAGGCACACCGAATTCAACTCTTTCAGTAGAATCAAACAAAAGCTCTTTTTGATGTGTGTTGAAAAATTTGCTAGGGGATGACTGTAACTTTGTGGCAGAGCAGACCAGTTTTAAAAGCTTTGGTCAGCATAATGGACTAACTTGGCTAGATGGAGCACTGGTCCAGTCCTCTGCAAGGAAGCTGTGTATATGTCATCCAAAGCGAAACATATTTTAACTATGAAGGCTATAATTCCTATAACACCAGAAGCCTTTTCACAAAGATCCTTCAAATTATCTATTTCTGTGTTCATGCATACATACAGGGAGAGTTTTTAAACTGAATCCATGCCTTAAGCTAGTAGTACATGTTTCTATAAAGGAGACAGACAGTTGTGAGAAATAGTACATATTCCTTCTTTACAATTTGAATCCACAGTTGAATTTACAGTCTGGAACTCTGAAATACCAGAATTTCTGATCACACAGAGAGACTCCACACATAAATCATGCTGTCTTTTTTCAGACTGTTGGTCTCCAGATGCTAAAACAGCTCCATTGGCTGCCTGTTCGTTTCTTGGCACAATTCAAAGTGCTGGTTATGACCTGTATGTCCTATAAAGCCCTGAACGGCTTAGGTCCAGGCTATCTGAAAGACCGCACCTTCCTGTACAAACCAGCTAGAACCTTAAGATCTGCTGGGGAAGGCTTTCTCTCAGTCCCACCACCACCCCAGGCTTGCCTGGTGAGGGCACAAGAGAGAGCCTTCTCAGTGGCTGCTCCCATCCTGTTGAACGCTCTTCCATAGGAGGCTAGGTGTGCTCCCTCCCTGCTCTCCTTTTGTCGGCAGATGAAAACTTTTCAAACAGGGTTTTACATAAGCTGGGTAGCTTTATTTATTAACTTGTTGTAATTGGAATATCATTGCAAGTTTTTATGATTTTATATCCTTTTAATGTTTTTTAACTGTTTTAAATGTTTTAAATGTTTTTAATGTGTTTTAATGTGTATTAGTGTTGGAAGCCGCTTTGGCTCCCAGTTCCAGGAGAAAGGCAGCCTACAAATCGAATGAATGAATGAATGAATGAATGAATAAGATGATGAAGCAGGCAGGATTAAGCTGTTCTCTTTTCTCACGTTTATTTCTCACGTTCTTTCCTGAACATCTTCCTGGTACCTTATATACGAAAGAAAGAGGATGAGGAACTTACCATTTTGTAAGTAAAAGCTACCACTAACAGTTGGGAAAACCATATTTAACATGTTATGTTCTTTCCTATTCCATGCAACTGTCACATTGTTGTTCGTTGCATGCTTCCAAGTCGCTTCCGATTTATGGTGACCCTGCCACAGGGTTTTCTGGGACTGAGAGCATGTGACATGACCAAGGACACCCAGTAGGTTTCCACGGCTGAGCAGGAAATTGAACCCACGTTTCCAAGGTTGTAGTCCAATGCTCAAACCACTACACTACACTGGCTCTCAACTGTCACATACCAGGAACAAAAACATTTTTAGCTTTCATTCTAATTAAAACCAGTCCCTATTCATTAACTAAAGCTTTAGATATTAACCTACTGATTAAATGCTGCAGTCCTAGTTTCAGTACATTGCTCAAGGGATTATGTTCACCGGCAACAAGTGGTAGAAATGGATCATTTAAACACTGCTCAGATATCAGCAGCAGCTCATACACACCGTCCAAGGAGGACACAAGAAGTGCTTTAATTAAAAGCTGTCTGTAATGCAAGCCCTTTACATTTCAATACGACTAAAAAGGAAGTGTTTATCACAGTCAAAATGTTTACAAGATCAAACACTGCTGTAAGCGGTATGGAAAATGTTACATGTGCAGAAGGTTCAAGTCTCTGGTATCCCTTCATGGAGGATCTCTGGAAGAAATGCCAAAACAGCATTACTGTGAAGTGCCGGCAATCCTGTGCTATATGGATCCATGTTCTGACTTGACATAACACAGAATTCCATGTCAGCAGTATTCAATTTACCTCAGATTCTTAAGTTATTATGGAGAGAGTCATTCCTTAAACAAGTATTTAACAATACTCTCAGACCTAAGAGGCTTCTTGAAGCAGAGCTTTGGATGTTATTTTTAAGAAGTATTTATTGTTATTGTTGTTATAATTTGAATGTGGGCCTCAAAGGAGCTCCTGGGCCTCAAAGTGGCTGTGATGACATGCAGAAGCCGTCCATCACTGAGCAACTACAGCATGATGCTGTGGATTTCACAGCATTACTCTACCACTGCTTAGTGATGAATGACATTTGTATATCATTATGTTCATCCTTCTTAAAAGTATTTACATTTCCAACATGTGAAAGTCATGACAGTGGTCTGAGCATAATGCCTCAAGTTTCTTTATTCCTCCCTAATCTCTATGTATAGACATAAGGAAGCAGAATGATAAGAGGTTTAAGACAGATAAAAGAAAGCACCATTTCATACAGCACCTAGTTAAAACAATGGAACTTGCTACCACAGGATGTACTGGCAGCCATCAACTCAGCTGGCTTTGAAAGAGAGATGCATCTTCTCCAGTACCAGGAGCAGTAATGTTTCTATATACCAGTTGCCTGGAACACAAATGAGAAAGGGCTTTTGCATTCATATTCTGCTTGTAGGATTCTCAAGTGTTTCTGGTTGGTTGCCATGTGAGCAGTATGCTTGATTAGATAGGTCTTTAGTCTGTTTCAGCAGAAGTTTTCTTGTGCTCTTAAGTTGAGAACAGGGTCAGATTCCTTCCATGTGCTTCTTTTAAACACAGAAGCACAAAGAAGTAATAGAAGACATCCACTTATCACCAATGCAGAAGACTATACATCTTTACTTTATCCTGTGAACAAGGATAAAGGAATAGATTCCAAGGAAGCTGTCTCAGTACTGAACCAACGTCTGTTGTCAGTAACGGACTGGCTGAAGGCAAACAAATTGAAGCTTAATTCAGATAAGACAGAGGTACTACTGGTCCACTGAAAGGCAGATCAGGGAATAAGGACTTTGCCTGTGTGGGATGGGGCTTCCCCTGAAATCTCAG
Source organism: Cyclura pinguis (assembly GCA_030412105.1). Taxonomy (NCBI): domain Eukaryota; kingdom Metazoa; phylum Chordata; class Lepidosauria; order Squamata; family Iguanidae; genus Cyclura; species Cyclura pinguis. Next base: position 249,713,205 of record CM059600.1, on the reverse strand, counting down.
GCTCACAGCCTTGTTCTCCTGGAATCAGCTCTGAGTATGGATGTCCAGGTTTCAGCAGTGGCCAGCAGTGTATTTGCACAATGAAAACTTGGGTGTCAACTGAGCCCATTCCTTGAGAAGTCAGATCTGGCTACAGTGACACACACCTTGATTATATCTCGACTGGACTACTGTAATGTGCTCTATGTGGGGCTGCCTTTGGAAAATGTTCGGAAACTTCAGTGGGTTCAAAATGCAGCAGTCAGAATGCTGACCGGGGCCAGTTACAGGTTTGTTAAAATAGCTTCACTGGCAATCTGTTCATCTCTGTGAACAATTCAAAGTGCTTGTTATGATCTATAAAGACCTACATGACTTAGGTCTAGACTATTTGAAAGACTGTATCTCCCTAAATGATTGTACCAGAGCCTTAAGATCTGCAGCGGAAGACTTTGTCTCAGTCCCTCTACCATCCCAGGCTCACCTGGTGAGGATATGGGAGAAAGCCTTCTCAGTAGCTGCTTCCACCCTGTGGAACCCTCTTCAGCTGGAGAGTAGGCTGCCCCTTTCCCTGCTTTCCTTTCGTTGGCAAACAAAGACATTTCTTTTCAAGCAGGCTTTTAAGGACTGAGCAGGGGAGGTTTTATCTATTTATTAAGTTGTTCTTTAAAATAAGTTTTTGTAATTTTGTATGTTTTAATGTTTTTAATTGTTTTTAATGTTATTTTAACATTTTGGAAGCCTCTTTGAGTCCCACTTTGGGAGAAAAGGCAGCATGTAAATACAATGAATTCATGAATGAATGGCCAGTCGACCTTACATTGAAGGGAGACAGAACCACACAGTACAAAATGGCTACCATTCCTTTCCCTCCAGTTAGTCACACGCCAAAGTCTGCAAGTGGCCATTCTGATATTCAGGGCAACTACTGCTGCTCTGCAGAAAATGAATAAATCCCTCTTTTCACCCCAATTATTGTGAACTCAAATCAGCACTGAATAAATCCACATTCAACTTCTATTAACCTCTGTCATCTTGAAGAAACTCCTCCAGCCACTTTAATATCTATTCAATATGTAGTTTTATGTATTAAAGAAAAACATTCAGTGGTCAGCTAGGAAAATTACAAACACAGAAGCATGTAAGGCCATTTCTTTCATTTCCCATAAAAACTGTTCACTTGAAATCAAAAACTTGCAGAAGGTTTCATACAGAAAATATGCCAGTTAAACTTCATATTTGGTACTACGGGTCACTGTTGCTGTTGTTTTTGTTAAAATGAGCAAAATATTGTATGTTACCTCCTGCACTTAATCGATTTGCTCCACAATCTGTATAATCTGGTAGACAGATATCTGCAATTACTGTACTGATAAAAAGGATTTCCATCTTAAGCACAGTTTGAAGTAGTTTTCAAACTATCTTTAAGATAACCCTTGGTTAGTGTTAACTATGGTCAACGGATATTTGGATTAGTACAAAGTCAAGGTCAAAACTTGATGAAGGGGATGAGGTGGATTTGACACAATAAGCTTACAGTCAGGCTTGCTTCTGTTAATATAAATTACTTCATGATGCTTAAACTGCTTTATAAAGAACATTATTAATTCATGACAAAAAGGAAGTGCACTCAAGTTTTCACTTTGATTTTTTTTTTTTGAGTTTTCAATGTGCAGAGAGCCAGCATTACATAAGCACCTGGCCTAAAAGATAACTGTAGAGATTGAAGTCTGCACAGCAGAGTTCCTGGCAAAACCCACCTAAACTCAAGTTCAGAGGCTGATCCAAGGAGAAAAAAAAGTGTCTGGGAAACTAGGCAATGAGTACGGCTTGGCTCTAGGAAACTCACTGGCTCAAGTATGAAACCAGCCATTCATGCAATCTTAGGTAAATAATGAAGTTTTTGAAAAATAGCACTAATCCACGTTACTGTCCATTTTCAAGACTGCACCATGCTGGGGCTACAGAAATTACCAAGTGCAACCCTTTTCGCAGCCTAGGACTTGCCAGTGACATTTTGCCACCACAAGAATTGCCACCACAAGATTCATTCAGCCCAGATTTACTTTCAGCATATCACCATGTACACCTGCAGGTCAGTGGTACAATGGAGCCAGAGCTAACATATTTGAATTGATTGGAATTTCTGATAAACAGAGACAATGCCAATTGCTACTCTGTTTGAGACATTCCCATTCTCTCTGAACTTAGCCTGAATTCTCAAAGAACTGGAGGGAATGGATTTTCCCAACATTACAACAGCTCTCTGTGATGTAGTGTCAAGTGTTTCGAGCTGGCTTGGTCTTGGGGTTTTACAGTGTGTTGTTTGCTGCTCCTAGAAGAGATGAAAACTGCTAATTTAATTTTTATTTTGTTTTATTTAGATAATGTAGTTCTCTTTGATGTTGGAGAAGGAAAGCACGAAGAAAAATAATCTTGGTTTGGTGGTCTTATATGTTCTACCTCTCTTCCTTTTTTTTCCATGACATCTCAGAGCTCCTCAGCCAAAATGCAAAATGCTGAACCAAATGTTAATATGCAGTGCTATGTATGTGTATCATCTATATGCGTGCATAGTGGGCCATCAGTATCCGCTAGGGTTTGGTTCCAAGACTCCTGGTGGATACCAACATTTGTGGATGCTCAGTTCCTATTATGTACAATGGTATAGTAAAATGGCATCCCTTATACAGAATGGCAAAATCAAAGTTTGCTTTTTGGAATATGCGGAATTTTTTTTTCAAATCATTGATTGAATCTGTGGATACAGAATCCATGAAACCAGAGGACCGACTGTGTACACACACACACACACACACACAGTTCAACAAAACTGCCCAAATTTATGAACTCTTATGGGAAGGGCATGGTAATTGGAGATACTTGCAATGAGAGAATGCATTTTAGAATGTGTCACTATGCCAATGTTGAAAGAGGGGAAAAAATGGACACAACTTGAACACAACTCTGAGCATTTTCACTGGCTTGGAGGTTTTGTTTTGTTTTGTTTTGAAGCTGTGGGAATAAAGAACATGAATCCATTTGATCTTACCTTGTTAAATATTATGAAAATGCTTCAAATAAATATACATCAAACAAAGATAAAGTCTAAAAACCATGTCAGACAGAAAAAGTAAAGATTAAAGTTGCACTGATAACCATAAAGAGCTGAATAAACTGGAACACAAAACTTCCCTTCCAAGACTTGCACACATTCCTAAAGGCCACCAGATGACTGGTAATAATTTATCTCTTTATTGTTGCATTTGTTTAAAAAGGGCAGAATCCCAATCCACTATTCTGAACTACACCAACACTACAAAGCATGTTCAAAGCTTAATGCTTCCTGACACTATCAGCCACTATAATACAGTTCTCCACTACATAAAGTAAACTTCTTTGACTTGTCTAATTTGTGTAAATTATGTCAATCTATGTGACTTTTTTAAAATTTTTGTAATTTATCCTGCTTCTGGTAAACATGGAGAGGAGCAAGAGCTGCTATGAGAAGCTTTGACAAAATCACTCGTCAGAGTGATTAAGTTAGTGGCTCCTCCTTCCTCTGACACACAAATGAGATAATAACAAGATTTTCAAGTTTGTGCTAGCTTACTTCAAATTCAAACACAGAGAGGTGGATAAAGCAGAGGCAGTCATTTCAAAGGATATTATTTACACAGTTACCTGTGCTAATTTATTAGTGCAAAATAAATCTTGAGAATGGAAGGTAGGTCCAAGATTTTATTTATTTATTTGGCAATGAACATGCAATCACCAAGAAAGACGGAGGTTCTTTCTTATTCAAATGAGTACTATTTCTGGCAAGATGTTGATGTTATAACACAAATTGTTTGCATATTGTATTAATGCTAGAGCCATCCTAGTTAAAGTTCAGTGGGTAAAGCTCTCTGGGTGGCCAAAAGTCAAATGCGGGGGGCCATACAGCTTTTTCAGTGGTTCCTAAGAATCCAAAAATTGCCCCAAAATGCCCTCTAGGGAGCTTGGGAGCCATTTTGACATGTTTTGCCCCCCCCCCAGGCCATTTTAGGCTGAAAGAATGCCTTTCTTAAAAGTGAAAGGGACTATTAGTCACTTCTTGTTTTTGAAAAGAGGTTTAATTGGGGCTTAAAATGGCCCAGGGATCAAAATACATGATGAGTATGCCCTGATGTCTTCTAGACGGCGTTGGGAGGAAGGGGTATTTGTGGTCACGTTTTTTGTTTGCTTTTTTAGTTTCTGACAGCAAAGGTATGCAGTGGGAGTTCAGCCCTCCCAGATCTTCCAGCAGGGGCTAATGTGCCCCCAGCCTCCCACAGTCAGCCACCGAGTTAAACTTATGTATTTAGAAGACCACTGTCTGCTCCATGATTTCTTTGGCCTGCATTAACCGAACCTAACTTGTACTTCCTAGACTAATAAATTGATGACAGTCTTTGTGCTTCTCAAAATTTTGCAATACAGTTCTTAGTGCAATAAAGTGCCAAAATAAACATTTTAGGATAAAATGTATACCAAAAAAAGATTTAAAATTGTATTGAAAATAATCTGAATTTTTGTGGAGTTAAAAAATAAAACTAGATTGATATATAACAGATTCATGCAAAATTCAAATCGGTCAGAAACAAACTGCTCTGTTCATTCCTATCACTGAGGTTAATGGAGCTTACTCTAGATAAGTATTCACAGGATTGTGATTGAGTCAAGCTTAAGTTGTTCAGTTGCCAGATTAGCCTTTTAGTTTTGTACTACAGAATCTTAAAAATGAAATTAAATTAGCTGTAGTCAAAATCCATATTTATTCTCACTGAAGTTTGCACCAGAAAACAAGGTAAATGTTGTTTAAAAACAGAGTTTATATAAACTAAAAAAAAAAAAAAGAATATAATAATGTCAAAAGCCACAGAATAAACAGGTTAAAAAAAGAAGTTTAAAATGTTCACTAGCCTTCATAAAGCCAACAAAACACACATCAGCTCACAAGTAAATAAGCTAAATAGGTATCCCAGATAAACATATATAGGAATTCTGTTATATCAACTTTTATCTATTTCAAGGTATATAACGTGAAGGCATTATAGCGAAACTGGACATTAACTGTACAAAATAACACCTGATTGCCAAGCCCAGACCTAACTTGTACAAACCCTCTGTAAAGCACTGTGCCCTGTCTGTGGCTTTCTATAACATCTTCAAGCACTGCTCACATACAATTGTACACATTCATAAATTAGATTTTTTTTCTTTTCGAAATGAGCACCAAGATTTCCAGGAAGCAGAATTCTGCATGCATGACACCTTGCATGTTTTGAGATGTCATAGCTTCACACACTGAGTGCAAAGCTTTATACCCCAAATTAGGCCAGTTGAAACTTACCTGGAAGAGGTCAGAAGTGGCTAGGGAGGTGAAGGAATCAACAGACTTCTCTTTTTTCCATGATCTGTCTGTGCTTGGGCCAATCACACCAAGGACTTCAAAATGTTACTCATGAACAACTTATGCAAGATGTAGTTCTGGTAATTTGCGGCTTTAACTAACCTAAATTGCCTAATTGCAAAACAAATACGGAATTCTGTGGGCCACATTTTTCCTTTAGTGCCATCTGTAAGAATTTCTGATCCACAGGGTCAATTAAGACAAAGTCTTCTTATGCCCACTCACCATACAATAAAATCACTTCTGATGTTTTTACAGTAAAGATAAAATAGACATATACTATTGGTTCAACACTGGCTGTCGGAGAAAAATGCACATTTTTGAATTTTTTGTTAATTCTTTATCACATAGAATTGTGTACACATTTAGTAAAACCCAGAAGTTTCCACACATTTTTTTTCAACATATGTTGACTCATTATCTTTCCTTCAGAAAAACGCTGCTAGTATCTTACAAGCTTTGGGGTCAGTACAGCAAACCATGCTATAAACAATGCTTTTCTTTTACTATAAACTGCCCTTCTGTAAATCTATTAAGCTACGAGTGGATGTTAATGAAACAAGCAAGCTAGGAAGACAAATGGATGGGGATCATCGCTCTTTGCCAAGGTAGGGGTTGAGACCTCTGTGTGTCTTCCAGATGTTGGCCTTCCAGATGTTTTGGATTACAACTTCCACAGTCCTTTGCCACCTGGTTTACAATAACCTCCAACCGTCCGGATTTGGCAGGGACAGTCTAACTTTCTATTGTCCTGTTTTTTTCAACTGATTTTAAGAAGCCCCTTTTCTCCTCCTTCCACCTTCCCCCTCTATCCTCAGCTAACTTCAGTTGGTGCAAACTGAGTTTAAAGTACAAAAGAAGAAAGGAGAAGAGAAGAGAGGGATCTTGTCCTTCCGTATAGATTAATACAGCAGCAAATCACTGCAGTCTTTCCAAGCTTATGGGTTCTTTCCCATTAATAACTCTTGCCATGATGGCCACAACCTGCTATTGCTTGACCACAAGTGTCTCAGTTTTCATCCGTGAAATGTTGGAGGGTATGGCTTTCAATTTTCTAAGAAGAACAGCTCAAAAGAGTAGCTCTTATGATACTAAGGTACTGGTCTGCTATTGCTTTCAGCAAGTATGCCCTGCTATGCATATGCTCACTAGTGTAGGTATTCTGTCGCATACCACTTAATTTTTTTAAAAAACCTAACATGGGATCCTTTCACATTAAACCATTACAGGACTATGAATCCACTTTAACTGCCATGGCAACATTCCACGGAATCCTGGGATTTGCAATTGGAGGGGGGGGGATATTGCTCAGCCAGAGAGCTCTGGTGTCTCACCAACCTACAAAGTTCAGAATTTCACAGGATGCAGCCCTGGCAAGTAAAGTGGAATCACAACACTGTAACTACCTAGTGTGAAAGTGTCCCTTATTAAAACCCAACTTTTAATACAGGGATGTGACACTCCAGATGTTGTAGGACAGTATCAACATTATCCAGTACTATCAATGACGAAGGATGTGAGGAGCCACAATCCAGCAATGTCTGGAGGGTTCATAGTTGCTGACCTGTGACTTATGGTTTCTTATTGCCATGCGAGTGCTAAATATTAATCCTACTACACGTAGGTGTGCTTCCAGCCTATTTCACATAGTAAAACCTGCCTGCAAAATTGACATCATGTGATAAAACCAGAATATGGGCTCATAATATACAGACCAAAGAATTTTGTTCTGTGGTGAATCCTGTTCTTGCGGCAGATACAGAGTCGAATCTATAATCTATAGGGGGAAATGCCTCACACCCAGGAAACCGTATTTTTTTTAAAAAAATAAAATAAAATAAACCAAAGTGCTAAAAGATCTCTGCACCACACTGTTCTTTCCCTTCAACTTTTGTTTATTGATGTACTGAACATGAAAAAGTACAAAGGATCCAAACACAAAAGAAAACATGTACAGCCTCTTTTAAATACTCAACAGAATATATTTTTTTCTACTCCAACAGATGTGAATTAAGTCATACTGTACAACTTCAAATAAATACCAGCCTTACATTTTATTAAGTGCTCTGATAAACAGTGTAAAGTGAAGCCCAATAGTCATGCCTTCTCATCAATGCCATTTTTTTGTTTGTCTTGCTACAGTAGCATATAGTAGCAAAGAATGTAGCTACTGTTTCTCCACCACCCACCCGCCCGCCCCACCAGCGCAATGGAACTCTTTTGTTTTCTGATACATAGAAAGTTTGTGTTAACCCAGAACAGTTGCTCAACACACCTAAAGATGAGTGTTTCTCAGTAGGCCAATTGATTTGAGTAGCATTGAATGGGTCTAGCATGAAAAGTCGCTTGACACTTTAGCACACTTTATTCTCCCACAGTATTATGTACTGTACTATACTGAAAATTTATAACTACAGTTTCGTTTAAAAAATAAGAATCAAAAAGCAACTGCAAAGATCATGTACAAGTATGTTATGCATAGCACACTGCTTGTTCTAAGGGGAAGCGTTATGAGCATCTCAGTTTATACAAAAAGCAGGACGTAACTATATAGTTGTCAGTGCATCCTGGTGAAGGCACTGCAGCCTTCAGCTTTTTAAAAATTTATTATAAGCTAGATGCTAATCAGAAAATATTTGTACTTTTTGACTTTAAATTTCTTCCATACATGGTAAAGACTTTATTATTTCCCCAAATAAGTGATTTAAGCATCATACAAAGTTAAATTTCAATAGCATACAGGTATTTATGATTCTGGTATGAAAAATGTAAGGAGTTTGTTCAAAACCTATGGTTATACTCATTTTTTTTTTACCACAAACATATTTATAAACAAAAATGTAGCATCACCATAAACAGCTGAAGCTAGACTATCTACAGACAAAATTTGCAACGTATCTGATACACTGTAAATTCAAGTCCTCAGGACAACAAAAATGAATAAGCAGACCTCAAGTAACAATCTTAATGCCATTTACAAAGGAAAAAAAACATACAAAAACATTCAAAATTTGAACATCACTTGGCATGTTAAGTAAAGGAAACAAAAAACCAGAAGAAAACTCAAAATATTAGCTGAAAAGAGGTTCATAAACTAAAGATCTTATTTACATTACACAAAGCTCAGGTGTTAGCCTTAAACGTAACTTTCAAAATACCTTCAAATATATCCAACGCAAGACTGCTTCTTCCTGGTCTGCCACTGTGCAAACCATGTGCAAACATCTTTGTTTTCTTTAAGACAAAACAATTCTTCAAACAATACTGCAAGTACATCACTAAACACCATGAGCTCTATCTGAAGGGAATTCTATAGGAAGAACAGATTTTTTTCCCCCATCTCAGTTAATTTAAATTTCTTGCCTGCTCTTATATACTTTTATTTTTTTTTCCTTTTGTTTCAAAATCACAAGTTAATGTGAGCCACCTATCACATAGTAACCAGGATGTTCAGAGACTGCACCAACGATTACAAAATCAAAACCAGCAGTGCTTTCCCAGTGATTCCACTTCTTGAGTAACAAAGGTCTCTAAAGAATTTCTACATCATAAATCTCTCTAAAGTGTTTTTCCCCCAACCACTGCAAATTTCCTGGTAAGTTTTAAAAGCTCACTAGGTGTCATATGAAGAGATTTCTCAAAGTATTCAAGTCAAAATATTTGTTCCAGGACCTGTAAAAAGTTTCTCCAAATTTTCTCTTTTTTATAAAAATAGATGCTTTGTTTTTTTAAACCCACATCAAAGAGGCTCTTATCTCTTTGGCAAGGTACTGCTTTACGAAAAGTTCTCCATTAATCTTACAATAAGCTTTTATAATGCACCACCCCCCTTCCCCAACCCAAATTATAATTACAAAATAAATATTTTTAAACTTTATAAATAAAAATGTAAACTTCAAAACACTTTTCTCAAACAGACTAAAGAGCAAGGCATTAAAGTGTAAATCAAACACAACTTAAGACTAATGAACTCAAGGATTGTAACACAAAGCCTCAATATCTACTCACAGGTTCAAGGCAGTCGTGTAAAAGAAATTTCTTCCCTTAGCTCAAACATTTTAAAAGGTCCGCCTTCTTCAAAGAAGGCAATAGAATGCATTGTGACAGGTAAAAACCCTGTACCTTTGTCCATATTCAAACATAAGATATTTAAGAAGTTTTAATTCAAATACTAGCAATAAAAAATCTCACATATTTCTTAGGATGCTAGTCTGTTATTTCCCCCCATCTCAACACTGACTTACAAAGACATTTACTAATGTATAAAGTTTCTTTTAACTTGCCTTTGTCGAATAGTTTTCAAATATAAATTGGGCTGAGGGCAACTCATTAGGCTTTGTGCGTTTTGTTTGTTTTAAACGAGACCTGCAAAACTCTGTCTCCAAGGCGGTATCCATTCAGGCTGGCTATTGCCATGGCTGCCTCATCATAGTTTGTCATAGTCACAAATCCAAAACCTTTGCACTTGTTTGTGTTGAAGTCGCGGATAACCTTCACATTGGTAACTGCTCCGAAGGGTCCGAACATTTGCCACAGGATGCTCTCATCCGCATCAGGAGCTAAATTGTACACAAAAATGCACCATCCGGTTCCCGCATGTCCCGGGATATTGATCCCAGCCAAACTGGTCATTCCATCAATGGTCATTGGAGAAAACCTACTACCCAGTACAGAGGAAGAAAGACAAACAGAAAAAAAGATCTTTAGGAGAAGGCTAGTTCAGAATAAGAATTTTAAAATAAAATCTATTTGCATGAAGCAACAAGATGAACAAGTTAAGCCAAGAGTCTTTCTGCTCTGCTTCTGTCTGCATCTGTGCTAAATGTCTGTTTGGTTTTTCCTTCAAAGCTTGTGCTTTTACCTGGAGTTACCTATTATTCTGATGATACAAACCCCACATTGCAGCAGCCACAGTGCAGTAATTTTGAAACCATGTGCCAAGATTACTGCGATGGCTTGGGGGGAAAAGAACTTAGTAATGCACTGTGAGAATTAATATAATCAAAGCTCACACATTTTATCTCTGTGTTTTTTCTCCTCTTTGACTTTTCTGAGGTTAGGTGAGTCTTCTGAAAGTCCCCCTGAAATTATACAGCTTTCTAGCTGTTGTTACGACTTCCCAGCCAGCCTGCCCACGTGGTTAGGAATGACAGGGATAGCAGACTGACCTATGTTTCCTATCCCCACTGCACCTGAGTAATTCCAACTACACAGGGTTGAAACATAGCAGAACAAACTGCCTGTTGGAAGTCCTCTATTCGTATCACAACACTAGTCACTTTTCTGGATGGGCTGTCTTCTTGTCCTGCTCCCCCAAAAAATTGTGATTCCAATTTTAATTCAGAATTCATGCCTCAGTTATCAGATGTTTGAAAAAATATTGCAGTTACCATGCTGGGGATGAGGTGGGCCCAGCATCACAAATACCTAATTTCTTTTTGTTATATACATAAAATGAAGCTATACCAAGAAGCTGCACTGTTATACCTTTAGCAAAGGAACTGATCTCTCTCTTTCTGCCTCCATCTTTTTCCAAACAGGCAACTGCAGCAAGGCAATGCTGCCCTTCAATTTAGGATCCCCCCCCCAGTTTAGTTCCTTTTTAAAACCTCTGTAAAATATTAATTTTTTAATACTCCCTCTGTCTTACAATGTAGTGACAATCTATCCAGATTCCTCTTTCCATTAACCCAGAAAGCCATTAACATTGGCACATCTAGTGTGATATGTAACTGCTTCAAATACACTAATTTTTAGTTATTCATATCCTGATTTTCTGCAAGAATAAAAATCTCCCTGAGGTATAGATTCAAAATACTGCCTTTATGCAATGGGAGATGGATCTGCAGTCTGTATTCCTTTCTTTTTATTCTATTATATTTTAAAGAACAGGTGGCATTTCTGCCATATTACCTGAATGATGAAAAGTTCCCTACCTCACAAGTAGGAGTGGGCACATGGCCCTTCAGATTTTGCCAATCTCCAAGTCGCCACATATCTCACCATTGGCAATACTAGCTTGGACTGATAACAACTGTATTTCAGCAACCTCTGGAAGGCCACATTCTGTCCACCCTCCCCAGACTGTATTAGTATTCTCGTTGTTGTTGTTGTTGTTGTGTGCCTTCCAAGTCATTTCTGACTTAAAGCTGCCTATCATGGAGTTTTTTGCCAAGATCTGTTCAGAGGGCATTTGCCTTTGCAAATGAGACAGAGTGTGTGTGACTTGCCTAAGAGTTTCCATGGCTGAGCAAGGATTTGAACCTGGTGTCCAGAGTCATAGCCCAAAGCTCAAGCCTCTACACCATGCTGGCTCTTTTATCAGTATTAGGCTATCTTTATCCCTGCATCAACTTTGTATTCCCTCACCATCTTCTTCCATACACGTAATGCTATTGGCACTAGAAAGGGACTTCCTGTGGTGTCTCAAAGGCTAAAATGAGGCTTAAGCACACTAGAATAAAAAGGCCCTAAATTATTCCAAAATACTTAATTCTGACACTAAAGGCAATGACACAGAACACTAAAAGCCAGACACAACTGCACAAGAACAGTGGTAAGCTGTACAGAAGAGCAATGTTAAAATGCTGGAGACTGATTAAGTCATAAAGGTGATGACAAGACAGGAAGTGGTAAACAGATGCACTGAAACAAAATGATTTCAATTTCTTAACATGCAAATTACTCAATGTAATTTCATTTATAGAATTTTAAAAGGTATCAATACTCCAAAATGCATTCAACCCAAGCACTATTTTACTATTAGGAAAGTTAATTATTGTGAACCTAACACAATTCCTCATTACCTCTTTACTCCATAAGCCATATTGAGCAGATTGTCCAACCTGAAAAACACATTTAGTAAAAGGTTCAGTCTTTGAATCTTTACCTTCAAGGGAAAGTCACTACTTTTGTCTTGGAACGTTTCTCACTGAAAAGATTTATAAGTGCTGCTGATGGACTAATATATATTACCTGTGTTCACCCTGCCCCCCACTTTGCTATAGAGAGACTGTGTAAGTATTCCCACAAAGCCAGCCTTGATTAAATTTCCATTAGGTATTTATGTAAAAGAGCAGCTCAGCCTCAGGAGGACATAAAACAAGACTTTCAATTCAACACTATCAAGACAATTAGGCATTTTTAAAGCAAAAGAACATCCATATTAGAACAGTTCAGAGAATCAATTTCATACAGAGATGCTTGCAGAAATTGTTACATAGGAAAGAATTCATTTTGTCTACACTCTCACTTTATTACCAGAAAGCCTGTTAGGTTGAAATAGAACTTCAGTTACTTTGTGCATTTTCTGTTACTCGGTGGGGATTCCATTCTCCTCCATTTCTGATAGAGTAGATTGGCATGAACACAGATTTTATCATATTTTGAGCAGACCCACTGAAATCACTGAAATGTCTTAGTCATGATTAACTTAAATAAATTCAATGGTCTCTCAAAAGTGTGACTAGAACTGGATCCACCTTATAACCATGAACCCCAACTATTTATTTGTGCTCCCGGTATCCTCCAACATTGTAAACATTTTATATTTTCAAAGAAGCAGTTGTGTTAGTCTGTAGCAGTACAGTCAGCCTCCGTATGCACAGATTCAACCAATTCAACCAACCACAGTTTGAATACACACACACACATATATATGTATTTAAAAAACAAACAAACTTTGATTTTGCCATTTTATACAAGGAACACCATTTTAATACACCATTGTACCTAATGGGACTTAAGCATCCACAAATTTTGGTACCCACAGGGGTTCCTGGAACCAAAACCTAGTGGATACCAAGGGCACACTGTATATATATTATGTACTACATCTATTCTTGGTTAAATTTCACCACTGGGGGACAAATTGTAAACACTTATCAATAAAATCTTCCACATCAGCATATCCCAAAAAACAAATCCAAACTTTAAGTTACTGCAAGATAAGAACTTACACAAAGCAAGTCATGTTATACTTCAACAGGGTGATATAGATATTGCTCAGGTTTTTGCTGGGGTCTCTACTAGCTATTGTTGAGGAATCATAATCCAGATTTGGGAACATACACTCCCACTTCTACCAGACACCACATCTTAAAGAAGTAATACATCTATCAACATTAACTTTGGCAAATGCTACTTCACACAGAAATGTGATTACCACTTTGACCTGTTCTCAAGTTGGGGTAGGTTTGGCAGATACAGCACACACTTCTGAGTCAGGCCCCATACTTTTAAGCCAAATTAAGAAGGAAACAGCCCTGCTAGCATCCTTTCTTATAATTCAAATGAGAGTCAACAGAGCCTAGACACAGCAACATGCACACACATGGAATAAATATAGCCTCTTCCCCTGAAAAGCAATAGAATTTGAACTATTATCTCATAGTTTCCAGTTATACACCTTAGCCATTCATTAGTCTCTCAAGGAGACCCAGCAAGGACAATGAAAAAAAAAAATCACCACTTCAGAATAACAATTTGACCAAGAACACCTGATGGGGCATTACGAATTTAAAACACATTTTATGAATCTTTTCTTCCTTTTGAATTTTGACCTCAAGTTCTTCTGAACAAGGTACCTATGGTGGCTAACTCACCATATGTACCTTGTTAAATCACCTTGGGTCCCACTTTGGAAAGAAGGTGGCATACAAATGCAGTAAATAAGTCAGTCAGTCTGAAGAGGCCCAGGCTTAGAAGCACGTAGCAGCCTGCTAGTGTACCGTAAAGAACCTGAGAATCAAAAAAAGTTTACTCTGCCTTACCGCCTACAAAAATGACCATGATGTGCTTTGCTGTTTGAAGAGTTTTTACTTTGCCTTTGATTTTCTATTGACATTTAAAGGGTAGGCTACATATTTCTATAAGATTGTCTTAAAGCTGTATTACTGCTATGAAGACCCTTTACACCAGAAAGAATATATATACATATTTTATAGGATCTCCTATAGTGACAGAATGTACCAAATGCAATACAAAAGGTAGGGCAAAACAGATGGTAACATCGCTTTTGACTTCAAAAATTCTTACTTTGATTTTTTTGCTTCTTACTGTCAGGTGGTAAGTGAGATTTCTCAACTCAAACATTCTAGAAGACCTGAGGGGAATTTAATTCCTATGCAATTTCTATACATTAGAATCCCTGGACAGCAAATAGTTAAGACTGTTTAAGTCCCATTACTGAAAAGAGAAGCACCTCCTCATTCCCAAGATATACCATGATTTTTCCAGGTTATTTACCAATCTATTGCATTAAGAAGTCAGAGAACAAAGCAGCCTCCATATATGTGTGTTTCTGCCCATCGTTTCTTTAATCACAATTTTACTTTACAATGAATACAGAATGAAGCAGTCCATGCTTCCTTTTTTTACATTTCTTCACCCACAGCCCTTAATAAGAAAAGCTCCATTTTAGACACAGCTCCCATAATTGTCAGATATCTGTGAGTAATTATGCATGATCTAATTTGCACAATTATAGAAGCAAATGGAAGACTATGTTAAGCATTTGATGTTATCAGCCTATGGAATAAATTTTTTAATTACAAAAATTGTTCAAGTGAAAAGAAGCTGTCACTAGGAGGGGAAAAAAACCCTAATTCCTTAACTTCATCTATGTCCTGGACATTAAGAGGTAGACCTGATATTATTACCTCTAACTTAGTAGTTGCATACTATAGAACTATGGAAAGAAAAACTCTGGAGGGACTGAAAGAG
Source organism: Cyclura pinguis (assembly GCA_030412105.1). NCBI lineage: Eukaryota > Metazoa > Chordata > Lepidosauria > Squamata > Iguanidae > Cyclura > Cyclura pinguis. The sequence goes on along the minus strand of CM059600.1, from coordinate 249,698,069 downwards.
AATGCTCTCTAACAGAACTGAAAATGGTGTAAGAGAAGCATTGCTTCCCACAGTCTCACTGCTGCTATGTTTTGTACATCTCTGATCACACTAAACAGTCTGAGATCTTCTCATGTTGCTGTTGTCACTGGTAAACACTTTTTGGGGGTATTCTTTAAAAAAAACAGAGGCAACTATGGAATAACTATGTACATCATGGGCAGCAATACATCTTTCAAATAATCTGCTGTAACTCTCAAAGATTTATTTTCATCACTCTTGTCTGTATGGATGTATTTCAAGGCAATACATATTGTGATAGCTAATGCCCACAAGTGGATAAATTATCACCAGAAGAATTCCTTGAATGTCCAGAATTAGTTAAGTATTTAATTACTTTAGTATTTCACGACTTGTGTAGGCACAGATACTGATAAGGCAACCACCAATATTTTGTGGTGTGAATTTGGGTTTAGACATCCACATAATTCACCTGGGATTGTCAACATGTGTATGCCAGCAAGCTCCAGTCTTGGACAATTCTTGGACAAACATGCCAAGACTTACCAGGAGAAAAGGAAAGAATACGCATGAGACTGAATATTGATCCTAAACGCTTACCCTCTCCCAACCACCTTGAGATTTTTTCATGTAAGTGTTTTAAGTCTTACTGCCACCATTTTCAGAGAGTCAATACAGATTTTTTTTTATGCTGCATCACACATCTACAGTCCCTCTTTTCTTCTGCTTTAATCCAAAGCATGCAGTTTGTAACAGAACTACTGCTGCTGTCCAATGCCAAAGAAGGATATGGAAGACGATAAATTCACAAACAGGCAACTACCATCTCTGTTTTTTGTGGAGAACAGCTGCCACTACTCTCAATCCTAGGATTTCTATGAACAAGATTCTCAGATTTGTCATGTTATCACTTGTTTATTTATTATAAAAGGAACAAATAATTGAACAGAAAACTATCACTGGTGCACCATTACTATCAATGTTTTTGATGTATATAAAGTGCTAGTACTATTAATAAACCAGGAGAAAAATTGCAGACTTAAAGACAGCTCCACTTTGGTTTTTGTCACATTCCATTATATCAAAACAGGGTACAAGAGAGGGATAACTATTGTCTTATTTAATATTCAATTTGTGCTTGGAACCCTTAGCATGTGCTATTACATAAAATTCCAGGACCAATGGATTTGTGCATATCAGTTTAGAATTTAAAAACTTGCTTTTCTGCAGATGAACTTTTATTGTTTATTTTAAAGCCTTGGCAATCAATCCCTGTTTTGATGCAGTTGATTAATAATTTTGATAAACTATCTGGGTATTCAATTAATTGGTTCAAGTCACAAATACTGCCAGTGGGACACAAGGCAGACTCTAGCATATTTAAAGCATGGCAATTTTGATATTACCCAAATTGTATTACTTATTTGGGTATAATTATCCTTAGGAACTTATCTTAGATGATTAATCTTAATATAAGGAATCTGATAAAAGATACTGCCCAAGATTTAGAGATGAATAGACTTAAAGATGAGTCTGTGGGGTAAGGTGAACACAATTAAAATGAATGTTATACCTAGAATTGTTTATGTTATTCACGAAAATTCCTCAACTTATACCTTGCAAGTATTTTCAGAAATTAAATGCATTGTTGAAGAGATATTTTGTGGGTTCATCTCTTTCCAGAATTTCAAGGAAGAGGATACAAATTCCAATGAAAGAGGGAGGGTTTCACATTCACACTCAGGCATATCTTACCATGTATCAATTTTTGGACATATCCATTTAAGGTTAATAATTCACCACGGTTAGCCTTGGAGTTTTCATTTTTGGCACCTCTATTCAAATGGACAGCACTTGATTCTCCTTTTATAAAACAAAGGCCAGCATTCCACCCATAATCTCAGCAATTGCAATTTGACCCACACAATCATGCCAAATTGATTTTATGGAGGAATCTACATTTGAAATTGGGTAAGGAACCATTTTTATGTAAGCTGAGGGCCAATATTGAGGCTGTTACCTTAAATCAGATACCTGGTGTTAATGTTGAATGCTTTCTTTATTAACCTTTTTCAATTTTGCAAGAGCAGTTCAAAGCACTTCTATCAGCTAAATGGCAATATCTACTACTGAAACATTTGTTACAATCCAGATCTGGCTCTGCAGTGTTAAGTGCACCTCATGTTTCCTTAACATTAGAGACATTCACTGAAGCCAATCAAGTATATACAAATATATATTCATTTCTGTTATCCATAAAGAAACATGATATGCACAGTTTACAGCTAGAGTGGAATAGAGAATTGGGGTATCCATTTCTGACTAATCAATGGCCATTGGTTTTAACTACTGTGGTTATAAATCTCAGACTATGTCTTGCACAGCAGAAATTGCTCTTTTGGGTATATTGGTCTATTCAAGAAAAGGCTTCCTAAATCAGCAAACTGCTGAAGATGTCAGACTGCTAATGCTTCCTTAATGCTATATGTTTTGGAGTTGTTCCATAGTGACTACACTTTTGGAGGAAGTAATCACATGAGTGAATTTGGTTTTGGAAAGTTCTTTGACATGCAGGAGTATGCATGTTCTTTTGAGTTATTTACCTGTTTCTAGGAATTTAATAAATGGCTAACAGAAGTGGATTTTTTGTATCCTTTTGACTCCTTTAAGATTAATATTTCTCCACTGGAATGCTACATTTTTCTCCAGTTGTCCTTCAATGCACAGAAGATCTAACAATGCTTTCAACATCTGAAATAATCATGTATAGACAAAATTTAGGAATGGACCTGTATTAGGATATTTGATCAGATTTCACAGAAAGTTACAATTAATATGGTTATTTTTCCCCTTTCGCATTTTCATTTTCCTATTGTTATACTTGAACCTTACTGCATGTAATTCAGATTTCTTTTGAATGTAAATAAATTTATTTCTTAAAAAAATTAAAGACAGTTACAATTTTTTTTTGTTTAATTGTTTAAGTTCTAAGTGAGGTAAGTGAGCGAAAGGGCTCTCATCAACTTCTGTGATTATCTACCTATGCCTGCACAATGGAGCAACAGTGTTCATTACTGGGGAACAGTCTTAAGGAAGGAGGAAAATGGCAAAGAACACACAGGAGTTGAAGGCAAAGGAGGGGGATTGAAGCAACTGCTCTACAGAAGACCATGACTGCACCTCCTCATTTCCAGTCAGTAAGTGCCTGCTGCAGCCGTGCTCCCTCTTTTCATTTGGCCCCAATCCTCCCTGCTATCCTTTTTCAGAATTGGCTGCCAAGCTGCACTGAAAATCCCACAAGGGGTGGAGCCAAATAAGAAGAGTGGGTGCTGCTGTAGTAGGTACTACCCCCAGAAAGACGATGGAAGTAGGAATGAGGGATCACCGTGGGTAAGATAAGCTGCCACTTGATTGAGACGAAAGTTTGTGCACTTACAAATGGAAATAAGGAAGGTGTGCTCAGGATCTTTAACCCCTTCTACTTGTTTCCTTTCCTTCCTCCTTTGTCCATTTTGGTCTCCTCCCCTCTTGGTGAAATGGGCAAAAAGGGGGGCAGTGTTTGAGCATTTCTGATAGACTGGATGGTTAGAAAAAAGGAGAGGGAGGGAGAAGAGCAAATGCAGGCTGGCTGGTTGAACCTGCATGTTGCTTTTCAACCCACTGCAGCCTTAAACTGATAGAAAGAAGCAGGAGAAAAGTCTTCCCTATCCCTCTTGCAGCTATCAGGAAAGTGTGCATTTAATTATTCCTCCCTTATCTCCTCTCCTTGAAGAGCAGTTTAAATTTTGACAAAAGCTATTTAAAGGTGGTCCCTGGCAAAGAAAAACTGAAGAACCACTGTGCCAGATCATAAGTTCCAGGGACCCATAAATGGTGTAACTGCAGCTGCAAATTTAATTCCTTGGGAGAAACAAATTTCCTCACACACTTCTGTTGCCCCTGCCACCTTCTTGGGCCTTCCCAAGACTTCTTTTGGTGCCCAACAATGTTACACATTACTGCTATTAGATAATCTTTACTTGTGGTAAACAGTGCAGCAGGTAGTATACAGCTGAGAACCATTCCAGCCCTTTTGCTGATGGCATCCAGGATCCCCTCATAGTCTATGGTAGAACTGGTCCCCTACATAAATAATTCACACAGACTAACCCCAACTGGCAATTCAATTTTTCATGGCTAGTTATGGGACCTCTGGGTTGGAGTGCACCCTCCCAGGGCAAAGCCAATGGAAGATGGACTCCCAAGGGTTACACAGTGCAGAAGCAAACAAAGAAAATCAAAGTGTTTAAGTGCAACCCATCTCTCCTGAGCACAGCTAAGGGCCTTTCCACACTACACTGTTATAGTGCTTTTATTCCACTTTCAACATCCTGTGGAATTCTGGGGTTTGTAGTTTACTGAGGCCAAAGAGCTCTCTGGCTGAGAATTCTAAATGCACCTCCCTAAACTGCAAACCCTAGGATTCCATAGGAAAGTGGAACAATAGCACTATAATAGTGTAGTGCAGAAAGGCACTTAGAGAACCATACGAACAGATTAGTAAGACAGGAAAATTCACTGTTTCAGTCCATTCTCAGCTTACCTCAGCTTTTTCCCAGCCTCCAACTGCCAAAGTAATGCAAGAAGTATTTGCTGAGATCACTAATACAAATTATCCCTTCCTATACAATTGGACAGGTCTTAACAGTTGGCCATGCTGCTAACAAGGACTCCAAAAATCATCTTCCTAGTGGCAGAAGCCCAACTCACTACATCTGAAAGAAGAGTGTGATCTTTTCAAACTTTGAACTCATCTAAGAGGAGCTTGGAAAATTTCATGATGAAACAATGTCAAACAGAAGAATAAGTTTGGCATATTTACAGAAGAGGGCTCCCTGAAGTGCAATACCTGCTCTGCTAGTGTACATGACTACCCTTGCCTAAATAGTTTACATCTGCCATGTTCCATTTTGTGAGTGGTCACTGGATGGAAAACATAAGCTTAATCTGTAAGCCTGATTTTCAAAGGACACATTTCTGAGGAAACTTTGCAGGAAGGAAAACAGTTTTATTACAGGGAATATGCCCGCCACCTCATGTCTAGGTTGATCCTGAAAAAAAGTACGAAAGAACTCAATCATCTCTACATGGAATTTATTACACATACCTCCTTATTTCATTTAACATACAGCTAAACTGGATCACATTTAGCGGAAAAATTGAGATTCACGAGGCTGATACTGAAAATGTTATAGGGCAATAAAGGTCAGAGTCCTGTCTAAAAAAGTAAGAGAGACAGAAAGGCAGCCAGACAGAGAAAGATGGAAAAGAACAAAATAAATCTGTTTTGTTTACACTAGTAAGAAAAGCGGGGCAAGAAAGAATGGAAACACTTTCTATGCCAATTATAGCCCATACACTGTATTTTCCTTCCCCTTCAGTTTCATCTACCTTCATTCCCTAAACAGTGCATATCACGTAATCTGCAAGCTTGTAGGTGATATAGGGGAGAGCTGAACCACTGTATCTTGGATAAAGACTGCTCAGGGATTTCAAAAGGCCACAACACATTGCGTGCCCCAACCCTGGCACAAGCCATTTCTCCAAAAGTTTATTTACCTCTTTTCATGCCAGTGCAGCAATTCCCCAATGACCTTACTTCAGGCACAATGTATTCTGGAATTCCTCTTCAGAGCAGTGCTACCTCTGCTCCGGCACTCAGTACTGGAGCAGGCAGTCTGCCTATGGAGAAAGGGCAAGTCTACTTTTATTCAATATTCAGCGGTTTTACAGAGATACCTTTTGAAAGCAAAAAACCTAATAACCAAAAATTCTCTAGAACGACTAGAAAATCCACTGAATACTGAATAAAACACTTGCTTCTTTCTGGTCCTGGAAACTGGCTCACTAGAAGAAATGCTTTTGTGGGAAAACTAATTAACTACATAAAAATGCAAACAAGTTGCTTCAGTTAAGTTGCTCAGTTAAACCTGCTCGCTTGCCACATCCTTAAAATGGAAACTGTAGAGTAGCTTTAGTTTTTCAAAAATAAAATAAAATACCTGGGGCTTTTATCTGAACATTTTGTGGCCTAAAAAGTAAAACCAGTCTTATAAAATCAGTTATTACTCTTCTTTGCACAATGATACTCAATTGTTTCCTTCAGGTTTTTTTTTAAATTTTAAGTTTTTTAAAAATGAATAATATGGGCACTAAATAAAAACAGCATTAAGTTTAGAACAAGTACATATGCACAAACAAGCAAAAATATGAACACACATGTGAACACGTACAATCTTTCACAAAACAACACTAGATTCATACGAAGCTCCAAGCAGTTAACAAATGCAAATCAACACAGTATTTGTTTCAATTCACACCATCTGTCCTTTTCAGTACACTAAAATATCACAGAGAAAAGCATATGGCTGCAAGCTCTGTGTCACAGGAACAAAGACCCACACACAGAAACAGCAAACCTCTCTCTCTCTTTCTCTCTCTCTCTCTCTGTGTGTGTGTGTGTGTGTGTGTGTGTGTGTGAATGATCCAGAATAGTAACTCCAAGGTAGAAGAGAACTGGCTTCTTTCAGTGCAAAGTTTTGGAAATATACTCTCGTGCAGTTATAAAAGTTGTCTGATCTGAAACTGCATACCCTCCCAGATAAAAATAAGCCCCAAATCATAATGTAAATGGCGAAAAAGAATGTTTCCCATTGTTAAAGTGTAACTAATTAGCTGCTTAAATTCTCTCATCTGTTTATAACTGCCAACAGATGGCAGTGCTTTTAAATAAGTATTTACTGCTATGTCTTTCAGACACAAAGAAGTTTAGAAACCCCACAACTCTCATATGAGGAAAAAACAGTCCTCCTATTAGCGAAGGATAAACTGGTCCAAAGGAAATTCCAGATTGAAGGGCTCCTCGTGAGGCATTATACCATTCTGACTTACCTAAAACGTTGAGCCTGCTGAGCTAGAGGTCCTGGATACCTTCTGTTTGGAGACTGGTACAGTTGAGAAAGAATGGCCTGATTTGTTTTTTGGCTTGGATTGTTGGCAAACTTTACAGTGATTGGCTCTGTGGCACCCGGAGGTTTCTGCCCATTCAAGCCTTTGATCGCTTCTTCTGCCTCAATCCGCTTGTCGAATCGGATGAAGCCCACACCCCTTGATACTCCTGTACAAAAGAAGAAGGCACAAGGCTAATTCACTGTTCGCTTCTAAGGCTTCTATGCCAGTTCCATCACTGTCCCTCAAAAGATTCAATTTCCACAACTGTATGCAAGGAAACAAGTTCCTAACAAAGCAACGGTTCAGCAGCTAAGTATAACAAGAAAGGAAGCCAGAGCTGGATCCGACAACTGAATACCAAAACGCTTGTGGATCTTGCAGTTCAGCCAATGCTTTGGTGGTCAGAATGAAGAGCAATACAACAGAAGGTATGAAAAGACTGAAGTGACAGAGTGGAAGCCAGGTCACATTCAGGATAGCACTCTTCCTCCAGGTCAAGCCAGGAGTGAGGAATTTTGAGAATTCAAATGACTAAACTTTTATAATCCGTTACCACTGCCACAACAGCAGAAGCTTCCGGGAAATAAAAGGTTCCCCACTCCTAGATGAAAGATCAGGAAAGGCCACAGTTCAAGTATGTACATACTTTAAATACAGAGAATCCCAAACTTAGTTTGTGGTCTTTCTTAGTAAAGCAAGAAAGACTTTATGCTTGAAGCGTTAGAGCAGTGGTGAACACCGAAGGCAACCAGGTTGGGGAATGCTAATATAGGACAAGATTAACATGTTGGAAAGGAGACAAAGCAGCCTATGTACAGTACTCCTGAAATCCTAATCAAGAGCCTCTGATCAAGAAACCCTAATCTCCATCTCTCTTAACCAAAAGAAACACACACCTGAATTCCTTCTTACCCTTATCCACCAGTGGCCAACATACATCTATGACAAAGGAAGAATACAATGCATCTTTGGATGGTGGCATGAGGAAGTCAGTGGCAACAATGGATAATGTTTAATGCAGGGCTTCTTATATGTCCTGGGAAGAGACCAGAAGGAAAATCCTTCTTTCTGGGTCTGCTACTGGAACCAATAACCATTTATGATTGGCTTCAGCCTATTCATCAACTTGATGTGCATCTGCTTGTGGCACTACAAGAAAAAAAAGGCAGAACTATTGTTGTTCACCCTCTCCTTCTTCTGCCGCACCATACATGGTATGCAAACAGGCTGGCTTATGAAAAAGGGTTAGGGTGGGAAGGGTGGGTTTTTTTGGTTAATGAAAAGAAGAAGAAACTCACAAATCCATTATGTTATTTTTCTGAAATTTTGTTGAACTCATGGTTGGCTCACGGGTTTATGATGTCTAAAAATTAAGTAAAAGTAAAAACAAAAACAAAAAGTTACTGGGAATGAGGTTTTAAAATGGGTAAACTCTTGTTATTACAAGGAAGGAAGCTCCATGATCCACCCTCTCTAATAGATTTATTTACTTGATTCAGATTATATTACACCACAGAGGAAGAGATAAGAGCAACGTGTTTGCTAAGCTGGCAGTGCTTGGAAAGCTAGGAATGATTTTAATAATAATAAAAATGGAACTATTCAATATTTACGTATCATATCAATATGCCTTTTGCACTTCTTTTTCATTTTTTTTAAAACGGGGGATTTGTTTTCCTCTGGATTTCACAGTTCATATTCTACAGCAGTAGGATAATGTAACTTTTCAAAGTTTAGTTAACAATTTCCAATTTGAGTTTCATGCAGTCTTAGCCTAAGAGAACTGCTGTCCACTTCAATGATAGACTTTTCTTTTCTTAGAAAAAAAACCTGTTTATTAGCATTTTTTAAGGAATACAGGGACTATTTTCACTCCGTAGCTTGGAAATGAAGATTACAGCAGCTGTAAATTTATTACAAGGCATGAAACAGGCTTCAAACCTGCACCTTCAAGGTGGAAATGACTCAGGCTGGCTGACTACATTCCACAATCTATTTCTGTCCATGCATATTTATGAACAATTCCAGCAGAAAATTGTATTTTCTGGCCCCCATATACCTTTGATATGTTCTAGAGGCAAAACTGCTGTATTGGAAGGTAGTGTATTTCACAACCTAATAGGCTGAGAAAGTGAAAGACTATGCAGAGCAGCTTTCTACTTACCAGTGACTTGGTCAACTAGAATACGAGAAGTTATAATACGTCCATACTGGGAGAATAGCTGCTCCAGTTCTTTCTGGGTCATAGTTTTTGGGAGACCACTGACATACAGATTTGCATCTCTAATGGAAGCTGAGCTTGGTCGCGCATAGGAAACCTGCAGAACAAGAGAATAAAACATTTTCAGTTCTTCATGCAGATAGCTCTACTAAAGGGAACAGGCCAGGTCATTCCAAGTACAGACTGTTGCCTGCCTGCCTTCCTCCCTGCCTTCCTGCCTTCCTTCCTTCCTTTCTTTTAAAATGAAGACTGGCAACCAGAAGTAAGGATTTTCTTTTAACAGAACTTCTTATTTGCACCACCAAAAAAAATAAAAAGGTTAATTTCACTATTATTGGAACACATAAAGCTCCAAATATCCTAGCCCAGTTTTAAGCAGAAAGCAACAAAAGGAAAATACACTTATGGAGAGCTTTTTTTCCCCCCCTTTCTCTTGTACCTCAAAAGGTCTCTAAACACAACCGTCCATATGGTAGTCACAGGAAAATCCTACAAGCAGCTTCCAAAAACTCCTGCAAACAGTTTCCCTGTTCAGGGCTCCTCAGACAATCATGTGCGGCACAATCACACACACAGTATGCACAACCAGCTGGCCACTGTGTAAGAGAGAGATTTTTGAGTGCCTTTTGTAATTACTTTCCTATATGTGAACAGCTGTGTGAAGCCATTTTCCTGCTTGTTTTTCAACAACAAAATCCCTTGTATGATAAGTGTACAGTGTGTGTGTGTGTATACATATATACATATACACGCACATAATCAACTAACCAGAGAGTAGTGTTACAGGAAGAGCACCATATATTTCTGTATATATGTTTAAATTAAGAGAAAAGTAGTGCTTCATCAATAAATAGTTGCCTTTAACACCTTTTTAAAAATCCTTCAGGGTTTTTATTAACCAACATTAGATCAAATTCTCCTTCAACTTTTTTTAACTAATGCCAGGCAAGTTCTCACTTGTACTGTTTAATGTATTTCCACTCAAATGTGTAAGATTAATACAGGAACAGGGCTTGGAATTGCTTGGGTCTCTCTGAAAAAAAGTTCTTACCTCATCAAAATTTCATTTACACAGTTACACAACACACTTATACAATACACCAAGGACATGCCGTCTTTAGAACACAACTTTGCTTCCACTGTAAGGATCTCTTTTTTTAAACTGTTCAACACTTCAATCAATATCAAACTTCAGATTTAAAATTTCTAATTGTGCAACATACATTGATATTTTCCTTGTAAAATCAGAGCCCCCTAAAAACTAGCTGCAAGGAGACCATGTGAAACACTTCACTGAACAAAAAAAAAGCATTCTAGTCATTCAGATGGATTGCTGGATCTAAAGAAGAAAATAATTGGGGAGTTCGTGCAAAAAAAGAAAGATGGCAAAAAATATACCACACAGTTTGCAACAAGTCCAATAATTAATATATCAACCAGCCAGTTCACTACTCTTCTATAGTCTTCTTGTACCATTATTAAAATATGAATATAGAAAAAGCTAATGTAACTGTACATATCTAAACCATGGAATCTTTAGCGTAAGCTTCTGTGGACAACAAAAACAACATGTTTATTTATAATCCCACCTTTTTACCAGTTTAGGACTCAAAGAAGTTAACAGTAGTTAAATACACTTAAATAAACTCAATGTGGTTTGCAACAGATAAACAGGCTGATTGGGGGACAGCCTCAATTCACAAAAATCTATACCAAATAAAATGAATTAATTCTTTAGGTGTCACAAAATAGTGGTGTTTTTCCTTTAACAGACTAAAACAGTACTCTGCCTCAAAACTCTGAAATATCCAATTAAGTATGCCATCCAAACATCTGTATTTCTAAAGTACTGAATTAAAAGTGAGATTGCATAACTGTGTAGTACTGGAAGCCTTCAGGATGTATCAGTATTAACTGAATGTTATGAAATAATGCCCTAATGAATAATGTATTGCTTGGTTAACTGTGGAGACTTTCAAAATCGCATTCAATAAAGCTTGTTGGTGGCTTTGGGAGAGGAAAAAAAACTGGGATAAAATAGGGATGTTCCCCTCATATTTTTTTAAAAATTTTTCCTTTGGTGGCAGACGGTAATTCTGGGCTTTTTCTAGGATTTCACATCTCTAAGAGAGTCACAATCTCTTCGTTTAACCTAAAACACAGGGCTGTCATGAAAATAAGATAAGATAACTCATGAACACGTTCCTAAACTCGTATGGGAAAAATCAGGAATAGAAACAGCCTGTCCTTACAAGTGTCAGCACATGACAAACCACTGATTTCCGGATGGGCAGAGGAGAGACTTTCACAGCTCAAGTAGAAGGCTGCACAGTAACTGAAAAGGGTCAGTGCTGGCAGACAAGCAGACATTTTTATATCTGCGCCTCTTCTGTCCTCCTTCCTTCAACCATTCCATTTCCAGTCCTGGTAGGTTCTTGAGTTTCTCCTCTCTCCATCAGTCAGCGTTCCATAGTTAAGTGACATATTTGATCTTCATAGGCTGCTTTGGAAGTCTTTCCATCTGTACTACAGGCTCCTTCAGCCACTGTTCATTCTGTAAATCTGAACTATGAAAATATCTCCTATACACTTGCATGGTTGTTGCAATTTCAGCTATGGAAGAAGTGGCCCTTGAAGAACTGAGTCAAAACATAGGAAAAAAATACATTAAACACTCGAATAACCCTGTAATGAAGTGTTTCCCAGTTTTTGGTCCCCAAATGTTGGATTACAACTCCAGAAGTCCCCAAGGATTCTGGAAGTTATAATTCAACAGCCTCTGCACAGCCAAGACTATGAAATACTGCATCACAGTGTCTCATCTATCTTTAAAGGTGCAGATTCTCCTTGTTTTCCTGATTCAGCTACATTCACACCACCTCTCAAGCAAATATATATATATGTAGATCCAAGGCCTTTTAAAAAAAAATTATTGTAAGCTGCTTTGAGTCCTAACCAGGAAAAAAAAGCAGGGTATAAATAATTTCTCAGCTAGAGAGGGAGTAAACCGGGACTTTCTTAGCCTTATTGTTCTATCACATGGACTTCCAATATGATCAAGTTTCTGGGATTTCAAATTCAGAGGCCCAATATTCACCACAAGATAACTCATTTTGATGGAGGAACCAGCAAGAATTCTGTAAGCAACTGTTTCATGCTTGTTCAATCTAGATCCATACTCACTGTAATTAAACAACCACGTAAAGTGGTAGTTTATATGATTCAAGTTTTTTCTTTTAGTCTTCCAAATGTAATTTTTTATTTTGATGGCAGGTGGAATGAGTGGAATCACTGTTGCTAGACTGATTAAAATTACCATTTCTGAAAGGTTCAAGATGCAAAAGGTACTTTCAAATATATCACATTTGCAAGTCTTACAAATCCCAACGTTACGAGCTGTATGATTTTTGCCATTGTTTTAAATCTTCAAAAATCCATAAATCAGGACTCAAGGTTAATGCCAACTATGGAAAGCAAGTTTTGAAGGACGGTGAAAAATGGAATGCCACAGAAAACCAGAATTTATGAGGCTAGAGACACAAGATTTCTATCTATTAAAGACTACAGTAACTTAACAGTTAAGGTTGATGCCATATGCCCCCACATGGTGGAAGCAAGAGTCACAGATGTTCTCTGCTGAGTCATGCAAGGGCAGAATGAAAAACGAAAAATAGAAGTGGGTTGGAAAGAAATAATGTTAAGATGAATTATTCCTGGAGGGTTTATACTATTGCTACATTATGGCTCTTTTGAAATCATTCTACATGTGGAAAGTATGCATCTACTTGAACCTCCAAACTTTCAAGATGAATTCTGCAGTTTCATAAGCCACTTACAAAGCATCTATATTGAGATTATTGATGAACATTAAGATTTCTGTTTCCTAACACTGAAATCTAGATTGATACATTAAGTGTTACAAGTGACATACAGTGGATTCCTCGACTGTATCTGCAGCACAGTAACTTCATAGTATTTTTATATGAGCTACAGAAAATGTCCACAGAATCCACAAAGTTATTTAAAAAAAAATATGTATGTTGTTACCACAAACATACTGGATTAACTTTATATTTACATATTTTCAGTAGGTTTTTTTGGAGGGGGGTAACTGATGAATACTTGCTAGCAAAGAAAAAGTATTTCATCACATCATGCTTACACATCATAAATACAATCAAATTAAGGGTAGGCTGAAAAGTTTATAATTGAAATATATTGAAGTTTATATATTCTGAACACCACCACCACCATTTCAGAATTGCCAGTTTAATTGCTTTCATATTTTTTCAGTGAACAGTACAAGTCAAAATACATTTTTAAGCCTTTATTAAAATTCCTGCAAAATTATTTTCAGTTTGAAAACACATGTACATTTGACAGAGACAATGACAGCACATTTAGCTAGAAAACATGAGTACATTTTGTGAAAGACAACTGCCTTTATATGTGGTAGACATTACGCCATGATAGATGCATACCATAGAATGTTGCTCCTCACTGCCCCGCCCCGCAATTCCCATGTTGTCCCTCACCCCCAATTCCCATATTTTGCAGCTAAGTTATATTAAACTATAATAATACTTTTATGGTGTGAAACATGAAGATATTATAGTTCAGGCAAAGGACAAAACACTATTGATGAAAAGCTGTGAATCTAGGCAAGCTGCTAAAGAGTCATTTGTCTGGTGCTTCTGTAGTGTCACAACCTTTTGGTACCTATTTTTTGCTGTCTGTTTTTTTCACTATATAACTCTGCCAGAAGCTCAAGTGCCAAGTATGTTTTTTCTTTAACTATTCAGATCCTAATCAACCCCCAACCTACTTTAAAAATAGAAAAAAAAATAGATCAAGAATTGGTTTTTCATCTAAATACTATACACAAGTATGAAGGTATAAGCCTGTTATTAAATTGCCACAATATCAACCTACAAAACCTACAAGACCAAAGAAAAAAATTGGATTTTCTAGATTTTTATGTATTTACGTAATTTAAGTTAACTCATGCAAACTCTGGATTTAAATAACGCTTTTTCAAATATAATCTGGAAAATCATTTTTTGGAACAGCATATGGTGAATTATACTCATGCCAACCGACTGTGGTATTCAGGATCACTAAATAATACTTTGCAGTAAGAGGGGTGAGGGGAAGGAGAAGATGATTAGCATTGTTGTTAACTGCCATCAAGATGACTTTGACTTGTGTCAATCCTATGAACGAGAGACATTCAAGTTACTCTACCACCAATGGCCCTGCTTAGGATTTACACACTCAGAGTCATGATTTCCTTGATTGAGTCCATCCATTGCTAATGAGGTTTTCCTCTTTTCCTACTGCCTTCTGCCATTATTGTCTTTTCCAATGATTCACATCTTCTCACAATATGTCCAAAGTACAACAGTCACAGTTTAGACATGTTGGCTTCTAGAGAAACAGCTGCTCTAGGATCCATTTATCTGTCTTTTTAGTAGCCCACAGTATCCGCAGACCTCTTCTCCAACAAGACATTTCAAATGAGTTGATTTTTCTCCTATCAGCTTTCTTCACTGACCAGCATTCACAATCATGCAGAGAAAATGGAAATATAACAGTACGGACAAGTCTAATCTTAGTTTTGAATGATGTGTCTTTACACTTCAAGGTCTTGTCAAGTTCCTTCACAGCTGCCCTTCAAAGCCCTAGTCTTCTTCTGATTTCTTGACTGCAATCTCCATTCTGATTAATGACTGAGCCAAGATACGTAATAATCTTGAACTATTTTAACATCTTCATTGTATCCTTTACAGTTACACACATCATCTCTGGTTATTATGTTCAACTGTAAAGCTGCCTATGCACATTCTTCAGTAATCATTCTGAGTCCTCCCTATTTTCTGCTACTCTTACGATGTCCCTGCATATCTTAAATTGTTAATGTTCCCTTCCTCCAATTATCACACCTCTTTCCTCTGAATCGAATCCTGCTTTACACAGGATATGTTCTGTGTACAAGTAAAATAGACAGGGGGATAAAATACAGCCTTGCTTTATCCCCTTGTCAATTGGAAACCATTACATTTCCCCTTATTCTGTCCTGACATTAGCTTCTTGTCCTGAGTAAGGGTTACACATTAGGACAATGAAGTATTGTGGCACATCCATTTTTTTAAGAGAATGATTGACATATTGCATTATATTCGTAAGGTGGGGGGAAATATCAATGAAAAAAAATAAGTATTTAAAATTTTTGAAACAAATGAGAAGCAATGTTGGATTTATTCTGGTATCAATTGGTTTGGGTGTTAAAACTAAAACATTATGCAACCAAAGGAGTTGTGCCATGTGATTCTAATCACTGATGCAGAGTAGATAAAAACAAGCAATTAAAATTAGCAGTAGCATGCACACTTGCCTCCCATATCCTTCTCTCCTATCTTCACTTATACACAGGAACTGAAGAGAGTTTGAGAAGATGTTAAGCTGGAAATCTATAGTTAAACCACTATTACAGTGTAACATCATATAAAATGGGCCCTCTTCTTGCACAACCTCCACCTCCACAAATGTGAGGTGAACTGCCACAGGCAGGTCTACACTGCTTCCACTGACTACAATGAGACACATTGCTTCATGTTTTTCATTTAGGGGTTCCTAGAACACAACCCCAACATAAATGGTGGGTGCACTGTAAATGAAACAAATAAAGAGATATAGATATTTTAAAAACTAGTCTTCTAGCTGATTTAATTGTGTGCTGTCCTGAGACCTTTTGGTATTGGGCAAGACAAAAATATTGTAATAAAATAAATATTATATTAAATATTTGGCAAATGCACATTTATTTCATCGTAGTAAAGAAATGAAGGAACAACACTTAGCCACGTTGAAAGGAAAGCAAATCACAAGTTAAATCCTATTCCACATGAAATTATCTGTGCAGAACAGCATTTGCTGTTCACTGACATAAGAATACATGCCCTATTGCATATAGGTTATTTCTGTATTAGTTTTTATCCCCAGTGAGTTTCTGTGATAGTGGAACTTCAGATTTTGCGCATCAATTTAACATTTCCAGTAATTACCAGCTACTCTCAGCCTGAACATAAGCAGAGCATTTTTTTCGTGCAACAAAGGAACAGCACTGCATGTTAGACAGGCTTTCCAATCTCCTAAGTATCATGCTTGCCTTACCAAATAAATTTCTTAGACTGCCATGAGATGGTACAGCAAACATGCCCTCACATTTGTGTTGGCCAGCACAGCACAATATTTGCGATTCAACAAGAAAGGTTTCCTTTTAAACAAATCAACTTTGGGAAAGGTGGGAAAAAAGCCATATTCTTCAACATTCTTCATTTTTCATTTAAAGACTAAATTAATGAAACTGTACTAAATTAATGAAACTATACTAATGAAGCTAAGTTTGAATCAGGTCCTTTGCTTTTAAGTTAGCAAAAGAGTGGAGAATTGCCACTGTAGGTATGAGAGTCAAAAGCAGAACTACGATTATATGATAACTTTCAGGAGAATACCATTTTACGACACACTGTAAAGTGCTCACACAGTGAGCCAGATCCATGACCTGCACTTCAAATTTGTGCCATTTACATGAAACATGTTGTGCTGAGTCCCTGTTTCATAAGCCCCCAGCATTATGTAAGTAATCAGTTCCAAACAATGCAAACCAAATATTATTGAGCGGCTCTAAGCACTTTGTGCACTTTTGAGATTTCCAGCTATTTTAAAAATTGCAAATTAAAAGAAAACTAAATGTTTAATTTTTTTAACAACAACAAAAAAAAAGAATAAGACCTTTTTCTTTTCATGGCTGAATAGGCAGCTTCTGTTGATTGTACTGCCTGTACTCAGGGATCTTCTTCAAAACTAGAAGGCTGAAACTGCAGTTCCAGCCTTTCAGACTAGCTCCCTGGCATAATGCTATCTTTATGGAGTTAAAGTAAAACTAAAAAGGAGCTGACATTGGTACAAATGCAAGATGAGGGCTGAAAGTGTCAAGAGACATACAACACAGATACATTTCTCTTATACATGAAGATTTTTTTTGGGGGGGGGGAGAAAGCAGTGTGGGGGTTGGTAATTCTTTTCTTGATCCACAGCACACAAAAGATACACACCCCAACTTAATGAAAAGCCCTTGAAGCCAATTCACATGATCAATGTGTGCTTCACACCGAGGAGACAGGACTGGAGAAGCATCTATCCCCCCATAGCCAGTTGTACAATGGGTCTGGAACTTTCCGAAATCCAACTGCGCATGCGCGATCCCACTGTGTGAGGCATGGAGACCACAAAGAAAAAGCATCTATCTCCCCATAGCCAGTTGTACAATGATGACATCAGTGCTGAAATCTGCAAAGGTCCTTCGTGGCTCTCAGCACCTCTGTAATCATTTTGTGTCTGGCTATGGGAAAGTAGTCAGAGGCTTCTCTACCTACCACAAAGCATAGAATGACCATGTGGGCCAGCTTCATGGGCTTTAAAGTAAGTTGGGCTATATGACTCAGCAGAACACAGATCTACAACGGATATTTATGCTACACTGAGGGGACGTTGAATTGTGGCTCAGATATGGAATACTATGAGATTTTCCTAAGAATGCATCTCTGTTCCAGCTTATTTTATTGTACATACTTATTAAATGTATTTCCAACCCACCTCTCAACATGAATTGGATGCACAAAGTGACTCATAACATTTCAAATACAATTATAAAGAAGAGAATTTACACTAACGTAATACTTTTAGTGGAAATCTCAGACGCACAAAATAGCACAAAAGAAAAACTAGTTCCCTAAAAGACCAAAATAACCAAGTTTCTCATTTCCTTCTCAAAGGGCAAAAGAAGCCCCACATGCAAGAGTGAAATCACATATCATCTGTGCCATTAAGAAACACGAAACATTTAATTTACTTAACTAGTTTCCAGCTTTCCAATTCACACAGCTCCTCAGCAGGCATGAACAGGCTGCCAACCTACAACTTTTATTTTTCAAGTGGTCATTCTGTCCCTTTATGGTACTTTCCAGAGTTAAGCACTACCATTTGGGCTCTTTCAAACATATATGTTCTTATACAAATTTCTACTTTCCCCATCTTAGAGTTCACTGTCACTGCTATTTTGCTGCCGAGTCGGCTTTGACTTATGGCAATTCTATGAATGAGGAACCTCAAGGAGACACTGTTTATTAACAGTGCTGCTCAAGTTTTTCAAACTCAGGACCCTGGCTTCCTTGACTGAGTCAATCCAATTGTAATGTGGTCTTACAATTTTCCTCCTGGCTTCAACATTACCAAACATATTTTCCAGTGAGTCTTGCTGACTCATCATATGTCCAACGTATGACAGCCCAATTTAGTCATTCTGGCTTCTGACATGATTCGCTCTACAATCCATTTATTTGTCTTTTTAGCAGTAGGAAATGGACAGCAGTAGGTACCCTCAGTAGGAAATGGACAAATGTCACATGGAAATTCAGGATGTCATAGACAAGGTGACAGCCCTGCCAAATGAAGTATCCTTGACACTTTGAAGGTCCCATTGACAATGTACAAATGTAGAGGGTTGTGACAAAGAGTGTTTTTGCAGTACAGATATACAGTGCTATATTCAATTATAACCGACACTGCTCCTTCCTATGGAATCATCAGAATTTGGACTTTAGAGTGATATTTACAGTTCTCAGCCAGAGAACTCTAGCGCCTCCTCAAACTGCAAACCCTATGATTCTATAAGACGTTGCCACAGATTTAAAGTGAAATCACAGTGCTATGGTATAGCATGGAAGGGCCCCAGACAGCTGCATGGCAAATATCCGGAAGCAGAATGCCTCAATGCTGCTGATGGGAAAATTGGTAACTTTGCCAGCTGGTAACCAGCCTATGATAAATGGAACGTATGTGGTAGGCTGCTGGGTAGTTACTGGTTCACCCTTCTATGATCCTCAAGTAGAGTGACAGAATCATCTAGTCACTAAAAATGTGAAGGTTCTGTACACACATAAGGACTGCAAGATAACATCAACCTCAGAAATCAGGATTTTGCATATATGTCAGAAAAACAACGCCCTGAGCCACAAACTACACCTGGAGTAACAGTCATATCTGGAGGAAGGAAACATTATTAGCATGGAATCAGAGGTAAGGGCCATCACAACATAGTTAACAGAATTCACTGGCCTGTCTTGCTGATGTGATCACTATGAGAAAAGCAACATCCATGGAGAGTAGGTAAACGGTACATGAAGTCAGGGCACAAAGTCTCAAAAGGTTTCCTCACAAGCTGAGACAGAACAAGAAAAAGGCATAGAGTCATGCAGCCATGGATAAGATTATGAAATGTCTTGAGAAACAGTTTATTTTCAGATTGAACAAACCTGGAGGAGCCAGAGAAGGGGTTGAAAAAGAAGCCATGTCAGAATTTCAGATACAACTGACAAATCTGACCACCTAAGCTGTACAGCAGCTATGGGTATTTTTCTCTAACATCCTTCAGGGACCACATGGATTGCTAGAAGCAGAGGGACAAAAGTGGCCAGAGACCTGGTTTTAAAGAATGATTATAATATGAAGTAATATAAGGGAGCACTGAGAATTGACATTATTCAAAAGATGAATCATTACTGCTGGAGGCTTCAGGAAGAGACAATGTACCCCTACTGGTCAGAAGAAAGGACAGTTCAAGTAGTCAAGAGTGGGCCCAACAGCCACTAAACAGCCTTCAGGGTTGCACTTCATGTATCCTCTCTCAGAGAAAGGACAAAATGGTAGAAAAAAACAAAGGAGTGCCAGGAAAGAACAGGTTGCTTACCTGTAACTGTGGTTCTTCGAGTGGTCATCTGTGCCCTCACACAATGGCAATCTTTGCGCATGCGCAGTAGCTTTTCAGAAAATTCCAGAGCTGAGCAGCTTGGCGGGAACCCCTCCCCCATCAGGTACTGAGCATGCTCAGTCCTGCCAAGCTAACAGTCTCTCCTCAGTTTCGAAGTCCGCCGAGGCAATGACCTGAAAGAGGGGAGGCTGGGCGGGTGTGTGTGAGGGCACAGATGACCACTCGAAGAACCACAGTTACAGGTAAGCAACCTGTTCTTCTTCAGGGTCTCTGTGCCTCACACAATGGGAGACTGAGTAGCTTACCGTTGGACAGCGGGTGAGGTCCTACAGGATCAAAGACAGCACTGCATGGCCAAGCGAGCATCACAATGGGCCCGGCAGTCAAGGCGGTAAGTGGCAAAGGACGAGGGCTGTGACCAGTAGCCACATGACAAAGCTCCTGCAGATCAACCTCACAGAGGAGAGCTGCTGACGAAGCCATGGCCCTTGTAGAGTGGGCACGGAGTGGAGGAGCTGGCGGAGGTTGTCCCGCAAGTTCATAGGCTAGGTGAACTGTCTGGACAATCCACGTGGAAAACCGTTGGTTGGACACTTTATGACCCTTCCTGCAACCACCATAACAGACGAACAGGTGTAGAGTCTGCCGGAAGGTCGAGGTCCTCTGTAGGTAGAATGCTAAAGCCCAGCGTATGTTGAGCGAATGGAGTGAGCACTCGAGAGGCAAAGCCAGGTCGGGATAGAAGGTAGGTAAGATGACATTTTGATTCAGATGGAAGTTCGAGACGACCTTAGGAAGGAAGGACAAATCTGGACGCAAGACCACTTTGTCACGGTGGAACACCAGGATGGGTTCAACTCCCCTGCCCACCTGGCCGAAGTGACAGCGACCAGGAAGGCCGTCTTTAAGGCAAGAAGATGGTCATCAGACGTTGCCATCAGTTTGAAGGGGTGGCGCATAAGCTGAGAGAGAACAAGCGACAACGACCAAGGCGGGAGTGGTGGGGAGGCAGGAGGATACAGGTGTTGAAGGCCTTTGAGAAATTGCTTGACTGTAGCGTTCCGAGAAAGGGCCGCGGAAGGAGTGCCACGCGGCTGGTAGGCTATAATGGCCAACAGGTAGACCTTCAGAGAAGACAACGCGAGGCCCTGTTCGCGGAGTTGCAAGAGGAAATGCAGCACTGCCAATAATGAAGCTGGAGATGATGTCTCATTCCGGGTGTCTGCAAACGCCACAAATTTTTGCCACTTGTACTCATACGATCTACGAGTGGACTCCTTCCTGGCAGCCGTGAGGACAGTTTGGATGGCAGGGGAGCCTAGAAGGTTATCCTCCAAGCACGGAGACACAGGAGGGGAAGGTCCGGATGAAGGACATAACCATCCAAATGAGAGAGGAGGTCTGGCGTGCAATGAAGTCGCATCTTGCAGTCACAAGTGGCAATGAGAAGGGGGCCAAACCAGTGCTGCCTCGGCCATTACGGGGCCACGAGGACTGCGTTTGCCTTGTCCGTCATAAGCTTGGCCACCACTTGGCCCGGGAGTGGGAACGGAGGAAAGATGTAAAGAAATTCGTTGTTCCAAGGGAATTGCAATGCGTCACCGAGAGAGCTGGGACCCAGGCCAGCTGTCAAGCAGTAATAGGGACACTTCTTGTTCCAATCGCTCGCAAGGAGATCGATGGACGATGTGCCCCAATGGGACATTATCTGTTTGAAGGCGGCATCGGAGAGGGACCATTCGTGGTGACACGCCATGTCCCTGCTCAGCGTGTCCGCTGTGACATTGTCCCGTCCCGCTGGGTGAACTGCTACAGGGTGCACACGCAGCAGGACACACCAGTCCCAGAGACGTAGAGCCAGGTAGAGCAGAGTGGAGGAGTGAGTGCCTCCTTGTCCGTTCATGTAACAGACAGCTGTCGTATTGTCCAACAAGATCTGGACTGTCTGTCCGATGATCAGGTTCCAGAAGGTCCACAGGGCTTTCAGGATGGCTAGGAGTTCCAACACGTTGATATGAAGACGCGTCTCCAAGCCGGCCCAATATCCCTGTACGGCAAAACATCCGCAGTGGGCTCCCCAGCCAAGGACGGAGGCATCTGTTGTGACAGTGAGTGTCGGGTCGGGTTTGACAAATGGTATTCCCAATAGTAGGTAGCAAGGTGAAAGCCACCAGCAGAGGGATTCCCTCACTGGGCAGGGGACCCGCAGAAGCCGACGTTAATTGTCTAGAAAGTCCGGAGGAACCAATGCTGTAGAGGGCGGGCATGGAGACGGGATAGATAGGTTACTGCTGTCGTGGCTGCCATGTATCCCAAGAGCTGTTGGATTCTGTGGGCTGAAACTGCCAGGGTGCGTAGGACAGCGACGATGGCTTGACGCAGTGTGCGGGCCCGCTTCACCAGGAGAAAGGCTTTGGTGGAAGCGGAGTCCAGGGTGGCACCACTGAAGTCCAGGGTGAGCGAAAGCTTCAAGTGTGACTTCTTGGGGTTCACCCTGAGGCCGAGATCTGAGCGAAGAGAAAGGACAAGGTGAATGTCCTCGTACAACTTTTGCTTGCAGGGTGCCACCAGTAACCAGTTGTCCAGGTAAGGATACACCATAACGCAGATCGTGCGGAGGTACGATACCACAGGAGCTAGGCATTTGGTGAAGACCCTGGGGGCAGCAGACAGGCCGAAAGGCAGGACCTTGTATTGGTAGCAGACGCTGTCGACTGCCAATCGGAGGCACCTCCTGTGTTGGGGCCAAACGGCGATATGGAAGTAGGCATCTTGTAGGTCGATTGAGGCGAACCAGTCCCAATGCCTCAGGAAAGGCAGGATGGAAGAGAGAGTGACCATCTTGAATGTAAGAATTCACCACCCTGAGGTCCAGGATAGGTCAGAGAGTGCTGTCTGATTTGGGTACTGTGAAGTATCGGGAGAAGAAGCCGGTGGAACTGGTCGAGGGTGGCGCCTGCTCTATGGCCTCTTTGAGGAGGTTGGACTCGACCTCAAGGAGGGCCAGACTGGCGGGGGTGGAGTAGAAGATGCCTAGAGGTGGAATACTTTGAAACTCGATGGCGTAACCAAGACGGATGACGGAAAGAACCCAGGAGTCCGAAGTGATCTCTTGCCAGATGTTGAAGTGGCGAGCCAGACCAGGGGTTCTGGAAAGGTGGACGGGGAGATGAAACAGCGGTAGAGGTGGTGACCTGCAAAGGAAGTCAAAAACGGTAGAGGAGGACTTCTTGGAGGATGATTGGCGCCATCTGAAGGAGCGTTGTGAGGAAGCTGGAAGAGAGGCCTGAGTGGACGCACGGCGAAGTGAGCATGGCCTATAAGAATAGGCAGAACGCTGCCATGAGGAGCGTTCGAGGATGGTCTCTTGGACTGAGGAGTGGGATGTAGGCCCATCTTTTCAGCCTTAAGGCGAGCCTTCATTAGGTGGTCCATGGCCTCACCCGTGGTCGCATGGAAGAGCCCTTGACCATCAAAGAGCAGGTTCTCAATCTTCTTCCTACTGTCCTCTGCAAGCCCAGTGGAGCGAAGTTATGCAAAGCGACGAAGGGTGACGGCCCCAACCACCACCCATGCTGCACCCTCAACAGCGTGGCAAGAAGACAAGATCTGCTGGTTAGAGAGGGTCACAGGCTCATTATAGAACTGGATGGCACTAGTTCTGGCGGCAGCCCTCACGGTCTGGAGGTGTCTTGTGAGCTCTCTTGCCCCCTTAGTCTGAGAGGATTTGACACCTATCAAGTTTGGTGTAGGACGGTTAAAAAGGAAGTCAACATCCTTTTTCTGGGTCCAGTAAAGATGCTCCAAGCGGTGAGGGATTGGCTGGAGCAAGGCCGGCTGGGCCCAGGGGTGTTTTAACACTTCCTGCAAGACAGGGAGGAACGGAATCTGAGCCGTGTAAGGAGGCTGCATGTCGACATAATGGGTCTTGCACTGTCAGAGCGGGTCCAGAAATGTCCAGGCCAAGAGTGTTGGCCATCCTGCCCAGGATGTCAGAAAATTGCTTGACATTCTCTGGAGCTGAATCTGGGGTCGGATCTCCAAAGGTCAACGGTCGAGAGGTATGGGAGTCAGGCGTGGAGTCCGCAGAATCACTGTTGGAATCATAAGAGGCCGAGGACTGAGATGGGGACTGATGTCACTAGGGCGGATCCGGTAGCAGAACAGAGGGAAAAGCCGGTGGAGGACTAGCGGAGACCGGAAAAGGCACTGGGGCCAGTATCATAGCCAGTACTGGGGCGATATCGATGCCGAGGACACCAGAATAACTGCCGGGATCAAGGCAATGACAGACTGCGTCAGTACCGAAGCCGTTAGAGATGTCGGTAACATAGATGCAAGGCGGGTATCCAGCGGAGGCTGACAGACTGTTGCCGTCACCCGAGGAGGCGGTGATATCGGCCTTCAACGAGGCGACCAGTCGTGGGACCGGTGGTGGGCTGGAGAGCGCTGGAAATACGGGAACGGGACCAAGAACGGGTCCTCGGACATCGGTATCCAGAGAGGTGTTGGTAGTGAGACGCAGAAGAGCATGATGGAGAGCGGAAACGTCACGGGTGATAGGGAGACCAACGATGAACGTCCAGATGGTATCGATCATGATAGGCTGGTGAATAAGAATAATATGAGCCAGATTGTTCTCTCCACAGATGCTCGTGGCCGTATCAAGCAATGTAAGAGGCTGAAGAGAAAGGTGAATCAAGTCTCGCCTGAAAAGGTCACATTCTGTACGGTAATCCTGACGACGTGGGGATCTACCTCTATCGCCATGTCCCGGAGAGCACGCCATGCTAGATGGAGGGCAATCACAGGAAGGAGCCCAAGCAGCGTCCGAATGGGATGGACAGTCCAACTTGGGGCCAGCAGGAGTGAGAAATGGAGGAAGCAGGGTTTGTATAGCCGCTACTCCTGTCTGGGCTGACGTGAGCGGTGGAGACACCAGCAGCGAAAGTCAACGTTTGGAATCCGAAGTTAAGTCTACAGGTAGCGGGACCGAGAGCACTGGGAGCTGGACATCGTCACACTCCGGTAAAGGGTCAGGAGCATCCTCTTCCTCCATGGTAGCCATCGAAGGCTGCGGACGGGGCGTCGGCAAGGGGGCCAACTGGCGGCCTCGAGAAGGAGAGCAGCGTCTCTCCTTCTTCCTTCTTATTTTTCTCCTTAACGGAGGAGTCAGCAAGGTGGGAGGAAGCTCACTTACGCTGAGCAACCGTAGGAACCTTGCGAGGCAGAGTAGAAGCCAGTTGAGAGCTAGAAGAAGCTTCCCCGGAGGAGGAGGTGATAATCAGCGTCCTGGAGAGCTTCGGAATTCTCGGTAAAGAGGAAACTGGAGGCAAAGCCGGTGAAGACGATACCGGTATCGGCACCAATGCAATCAGTACTGATGAGGTCGATGCCAGAGGCAAGGTCGAAGAGGGCGTTGACGAAGGTCTCGAGGTCGAGAGGGCCCGAGGAGAAGGGTGAGCCATGGAGGAGGTGAAAAGGGCAGTATTCGAAGCTGTCTGCTCCCTTATCCGAAATCTCAACAATATTGTTTATCCCAACAATAAGACTTCAACCAGGAGGCTCTGTTTTTCAGGGTTTGAGAGGTGAAGTCTTTACACATAGAACGCACCCGGACGTTATGGGCTTCTCCGAGGCAGAACAGGCACTTGGAGTGGCTGTCGGACAAGGAGACCTTGCGACCGCAAGACACACACAATTTAAACGACGACAACATAGAAAAGGGGAAGAGTTCTTACAGACCTTTTTGTTGGAAACAGCAGAAAGAACAGTAGAAGAATGAAGAACAGTGAAGCGACGCTAAGTGCTCAGTGAGGAAGGCTTTCCGAGCTGCTAACAGGTTGGCGGACGAAAAGAAACTGAGCAGAGACCGTTAGCTTGGCAGGACTGAGCATGCTCAGTACCGGATGGGGAAGGGGTTCCTGCCAAGCTACTCAGCTCTGGAACTTTCTGAAAAGCTACTGCGAGATTGCCATTGTGTGAGGCACAGAGACCACGAAGAAGAACACATGGACTTAAAAGCAAATAAAACATTCCTACTTAGGCTGGTACAAACTACAGATGGAATCATTCCCGGCTACCACAATCACCTTATATAGTCCTGGTAGAAATGACAGATGGATTTGATCCTCCAATCTATGCTATTCAACATTTTTAAATCTCAGTGTCTCATTCTGCCTCCCAAATGAGTAAATCAATTTGGAACCTATGGTAACCTGTGAAAAAGTGTTCCTAGCTGTACCAAGAAAACCTTTTTTTTTAAAAAAACATGTATGAAAGGGGGTAGGACGTAGAAAAGTGGTCTAGATAACACATAGAGAAACACATTCCTGAGACTGCAATTCCTACTTGTATCCCTGAAGGATCGGGGGCAACATATATTATCTTTAGATGCTAAAAGGCCTGTGACATGACCTTATTCAGAATATTTCATGCCACCGTCCATCCATGCATGTCCATCAACTGAGAACATCCACAAGGGAGTATGTATCCCTGGTGATGCAGCCAGTGATGTACAAATTCCAGAAGCCTAGCACAAGAGACAGGAGAATGCACCTCCATATTTGTTCACACATAAGACAATAGTAGGATTGTCTGCAGCTATCTGGACACTCCTTCCTACTGGAGAGAATTCAGATAAAAGTCCGGGATGTTGAGTTGAAGGCCCATCTGTTCTGACACTGGTTTGCCATGAGCTATGATGTCACTGAGATAAGTATCCCATCCCATTTGAGAGGCATCCTTGGTAACATCTCTGGAAGCTCTTCGGAACTGAAAAGATAATATAAAATAAGAGTCTGTCAAGTAATCTTCACAACACAAGCAACTATTTGACAGACTCAGCCAGATTTAGGGTCAACTGTGGTTCACCATTCTGGGTCTAATGCTCCCAGAAACCAATGCTGCAGTAGATGTATGCAGAGTAGGGGATGTACCCAGAACAGCCTCAAGAACCTCAGTTTTGTGGCCTTCAGTTGCAGAATAATTTGTATCCATCCAGTATGTAATAATTGTTAAAAATGTGTCTGCCATGTTTATTCTGAAAGCTTTGCCAGTCTTTATCAAGTGGGAGAAACTCCCTGCCTTTGATGGAGTATATACACACTCTGATTAATCTGATATATTACATCAGATAGGGCTGCAATTTGTTGGCATTTACCCATATTCAATAGTAGGATGAGTATGGTGTGAAGTACAACAGAGACAACTCTAGTTGGGTTTGATGAGAAGCCATTAATTAATAGAAGGATAAATTACAATCTCAATTGTACAAAAATAGTCTGCCACAATAATTAAGACACTGTGTGCAAGCAGAGTGTTGTTGCAAGGGCATATGGTAAAAACTCAAATGTGGTAATAATGCCCCAGAATAAACTTGGCAAATCTGCAATAATCCAGCCAGCTGTTGTATGGAATAAGGTATTAGGTGGAAAACCAATTGCTCCTGCAAATTAAGGGGAACATATTTGTTAAGAGGAACAAATGAAGTGTGACCATGAGAAATATTTGAGGACAAATGAAACCACTTATGTTCCTATGGTCTGATATGGGCTAGCACCTGCCATGTTTTTTTGTGACAACGAAGCTACTCTGATAAACCTCAACATACTTATGAAGAAGAGTATGGAATACTTCTCTAAGCTTCTGCAAGAGAAACATGGCATAAAATGCCCCTGAGGAGGCCAGGTGTGGAACTTGATGGCATAACCTCTATGCATTTTAGTAAGTCCTGAATAAAATGCAGTTCTTCAAAACAAGGTGTAGCTTGTTTGTGAAGAAGATGGGTCTGAATGGACAAGCTGGACTAGCAAAATCAGCTTTGAAGTAGGTAAAATAAGTATGTGTGTTTCAAGACTGCCTGACCATATGGGGAAGTGAAGAGAGCAGAGGAATGGGCACTGGAGTTTTTGTCAACCATTTAACTTTCATAACAACAGGGTCTGTTATCTCTAATTTGCGTAAGTGTGCGTACAGCATGAGGCAGTAACACAGGATTTTCATCTTCAACTTGCACACCTGCTGTGGACAACAACAGCTGTGCAGAAGATGATGACACAGATTCAGAAACATAATTACCTTGCTCAGTAATCCTCACTGTCATGTTCAGAGTACTTATGAGAAGACTTGCCAGTAAATGACAGAAGTTCAGTCATAGCCATTGGTACTAAGGACATGTCATATGAACCAATACTGAAATTGCAAAGCAAGTAGCCTGGAACATCTGGGAAGATATAGCAATTGAAGATAGTCACTGGGGATAGGATGGCTTAGTATGAAAAAAGAACTGAGCATAGCTCCTACTGAAAAAGTGGTCTTCAGCTTCTACTGAAAACAAAGGAACAGGCCATACAAACGAAAGGGTTTGCACCACAGGTAAAATAGACTGCAACACATAAACCATAGAATTCTTGGCAAGACCATGGAGCAGTTGACCCTACAGAGATACTGGCATGGGGTGTGATATCCTGGCTGTGGCAGATACAGGACGGAAAGAGTACCTAGCCCTCAAGAAGGGTGCCTGCTATGTTACTGACAGGAATACCAGTCCCAACCTCCATGATACCAAGGTATTCCAGGGAACAATAGGAGGCCTCCCATCTAGGAAGAGAGTACCTGTCTCATGGGTAAATAGAAGAATATGACCAACAATCATCATGAGGTCGATGATTTGTTTGTGGAGGTTGGCAGTCTTTCTGGAAATGATAATCTTGTATTGTAGCTGGGACCCATTTCTCGCAATATAAATAGGGCAATCTAGATATACTGAAAGGTGCTGTCTTTCCCTCAAAACTTACTGATCCCATTGGAATCTCAATGTAGAACAATATTCTGGAGAGTGGGAACATTCCAAACAGGAGATAAATCTCCTTTTCACCTGTGAAAAAGAGCCAACACATCAAACATCTTTGTTGAGTGCCTGATGAATCTCATGAAAAATAAATCTATTCCAGGATAGAAAAGGCACAGGAGAAAATGTGTTATGGAGACGGTGAAGCCAATATGTTGGAATAAGATAAGAAACTAACTGGAAGCAAATTTAAACCAGTGGAAGAACTATGTGATGTACAACCATGGCAGCAACATAAACATGTAGAAGAAGTACTGAGAATGATACACCACAGGTCAGGTCGGGACTTAAGGGCACTGATAGTGCTGTGGGATGAGCAGGAGGTTCAAATGAAGGAAGTCTTGGAAGACTTGGAAGAAGACGATGACTCAAGACTTCATCTTTTAGGTCAAAATGTTTCCTCATCGTAAAGAAAACAGACTCGTTTGGCAGACAGCTTTTTAAGACACAAATCCTAAGAACAACCCAGGGTGACAAAGACATATCTTCTGTTAGAATGCAACGTGTCCTTTTGTATGGCAGAGGATAGGCACGGTATCAAGATTAGTGCAGTACAGAAGACACAACACCATGTAACACCAAGATTAGTACTGAGACAGCCTTGGGTACACAGAATAACGAGAGATAAGCCGACTGCGAAGCTGAGAGTTGGCCCAGTCAGAAGAGACTTTGACTTTTTGTCATTATACCAGAGTCCAGGATTGTACCTTCACAATGATCAGCATGCAAACTGAAAGCTCACTTTATCCAAGCCTGAACATGAAATTCTGACAGCGTTTGTGTTGTTTTCCAAATAGTAAGAGTGACCATTATAAAGGGTTATCCTTGCCCTGCACTGAGCGTACCTCTTATAAAGCAGCTTTGAGGCCTTAGACTAGAAACTCTGTGGAAACAACAGAGATTCCCTTGGTTTCGGCCATGTGACTCAAGGAATTTGAGGAGTTCAGAAAAGAAAGTCCATGAAATAAAAGAACACTCCAGTTAGGAGAATCTCAGCTGAGTACTAACAAATGCATAATCTATGTTTAGAGAAGCAATCATGAAATTAAAGGCTCATTAAGGCTGGGTATACTTACTGTCATAAAAGCCCTAAGAGACATTTTCCAGGTATTCCCAAAGCTCCACTATTACTACTCCCAAGCTTGTGCACGCTAGTGAAGGAAGTTTCTGCAATGCTATAAGTAATGAGAAGCAGTGAATATGATTTTTCGATGTTCACATTTCTTTTAGAATGTGAGCAAGATGTAAAATAGTCTTTCCACCAAAAAAAAAAAAATGAACCAAACTTAACAAATACAAGTGAAAACTGTCACAACTGTTAAACAGCTGATTTTTTGGAAAGCCATTAGGTGTTTTCACTACTAATGAAAAAACACATATGGGCAAGTTACTGCCTGATTATTTTTTACAGGTGCTACAGGTTGTCAAAATCTGTCCCAGACTCAGAAAACTGCAGGGTGAACACTATGTCCCTATGTAATGTTCCTTTAATACCTTGAAGATACGAAATATCGCTGCTGCAAGTAGCTCCTCTACCAACGCAGATCACAACTATTCCAAACCATTGTTGTGTTTGTAGTTACAGCCAATTTATCAGCTGGTTACCAAGATTCAGGTAATGAACATTTACTTAGCTAGGCTGGTCCTCTGATTGTTGGTACACCATCTATATAGTAGTTTGGAAAAACCTGCCAGTGGTTGTTCTCTGCTACAGCAGCCTTTGAGAGTCTGGGTCAGCTCCATGTCATGATAAGAGAGAGAAGTAAGACTTCCCCGTTACATTTAAAATATTATTTTATGAATGGCAGGTCTGTCAGATGTTTATTTTATTATCCTAGGTACCCAAGTAAAAATAAAAAGGGTTATATTTTACATATCAACAGATAACGCATTCTCCAACTGGGAATGATGCAACTCTCCAGACATTGCTGGATTGCAGCTCCCAGCATCCCTCGCTACTGGGCTATGCTGGTTAGGACTGCTGTAAGTTGCACTCCAACAATGTCTGGAAGGCCACGATTCCCATTCCTGTCTTTAAAAAGTCAAAACTGCACCTTTCTCTCTGTCTCTGTCTCTCTCTCACACACACACACATAGTCACAGGGAGGAATTATTAGCTGAGTTCAAAACCGCAGTACGTAGGAGTGTAAAGAACAAGCTTAAACAGAAGTTTACAAAGAAGTAGCTATGTTAGTCTCTTGCAAGATGAGAAGGCAAACAGGAAGGGGAGAAAAATGTTAATGTGAGTGCACATTTAAGACTAACTGGTTTTTACTGTAGCATAAGCTTTCATGGATATAAGCCCAGTTCTTCAGATACACTACAGAGCCTTTAATATCACTCTGTACTACACCTGAAGAAGCGGGTTTATATCCATGAAAGCTCATGTTAAAATAAAAACCAGTTAGTCTTAAAGGTGCTGCCACATTCCATTTTTCCTCCCTCTCCCTTGCTATTTAAACAGCAGGGAGCATCCAAATACTGTTGAACAAGAGTACATGAGAGCTATCTACAAAAGCACTTGCCAAGAATAACCACTGTATGAACGAGCAACATCATGGGGTTTAGGCTGGCTTTGAAGTAAGCGAATGCTGCTAATTATCCAAATTCTAAAGGTGTTGGAAACACAGGAAGCTGGCAAGGACAGAGAAAGAGAAGCTGGGAGTAAGAAGGGTGGGTGAGAACAATTATCTCCCCTTGGTAATCAGGGTTAACAAGAATTCCAGGCTGCAAACAAAACGGAGGAAGAAGGGCTCCTCATTATCTTCAAGACCTTGAAGATCCAGTGGAAGAAAGCACTCCCAATTCTAATGTTTCAAACTGGTAGCCCGAACAGTGAGAAGCTATGTATTAAAAAAAAGAAAGAAAAAAAGAAACAAAATAATATCATAAGACCAAATAAAGAAAAAGACCATGTAAGGCGGGGCTGTCTAATTCCCCTTCCACATAATTTACATGTTAAAAACATTGAATGTAAAGAAGTTAAAGATTGTGAAATGGTTAACAGGTTTTTCTGAGTTCTTTTAGTGTGTCACCACAAAAGACCAAGGTCGTATCACAGCCTACAGGATAGGCTGTTAGGAAAACGTTTAAGGTGGTTTTACAACGTGCTCCAATGCATACTTATCCAGAAGTAAGTCCTCCTACATTCAATGGCTCTTACTGTGTGAGCACATCAGACAGCAGTCTTAAAAGAATGCAATGTCTGTATTTGGTTAAATCAAATTAGAACTTTTGTGGACATTCTGAAACCTCCACACAAATGTACTTTAATACAAAAAGTCTAGGTTCATCACAGGTTCTGAATGTTTTTACTCACTAGAATACTACTTTAACAAATCCTTTGCATAGAATTGAAATGATTTAAGATAGAAAAGCTTAAACTTTTGGTTATTAGCAAGTAATGGTCTCATAAAGCTGATACTCATTTAAAAACTATTTCTATTCTGCTGCAGAGCCATGATGGAAGTGGGCTGCACAACTGCATAGGAGAATATACTCCTTGGCTACCTAGTGCTACCCGAAACTCGTAGACCTCCTGCTCGCACCAGTTGTTCCTCATGTTCTAATCAAGCAGCTTCAATACTGCACACCTTGTCAGACAGAGATTATCACACAGTTGCTTTCTAGGGTTGTAGGGCTGTTTTCACAATGACCAAAACCCTCAAAAACAAGAGTCTCAAATATTGCAAATGCACTGATAAAGGGTGGACTGAAATCTTATCTTAAAAACAGTTTAATTACCTTCTAAAATATACATTTAAAACACCTGAGAAGCCAGGTTATCCACTCATCTCCATGTTGCCTCATAGAAGGGAAAATACTAGAGAAAAGTTTCTGTAACTCAAGCTGGGGCTACATGCTGCTCCAAAAACTGTATGTCTACTTTCTGTTTTGCAACAGCTAACCTACACCAGGGCAAAGTGTACTCACGCTGCTGTCGAACAAGAAAGTAAAACAGAAAAGGATGAATCTTGAGACTTTGGCTGGTGTCTTGAGACCTACCAACCCTACTTCTCCCCATTCTTACCTGTATATTTTAATCCAGATTTCCCTCTCTTTAGAGAGGTAGCATGTAATATAGAGAGGGCTTTAAGCTACCACTAAGCAATGGCGAGTTATTTTAATAATGACAATTACTTTTGAAAAAGAAGACAGGTAACACAATAGGCTCCCGATATCTGCAAGGGATACATTCCAAGACTTAATACAGATGATGAAAAACATGGGCGATAACAAATGCTGTATTCTGAACCCTTGGCTAAGTGAGGTGGTGAGAGAGGGAGGCAGCTCCACTGCCCAGCTTCTCCTTCCTTCCTGGCAGGGCTTAGCGAGCAGCCTTCTCCCCTGGAGACAAATCCAGTGAGAGGCCTGGCTGCTCATAGCCATCTGCCTCTCTTGGCCAAGGAAGGGTCATCCTTCCTAGGGCAAGGCAAGAGTGGTGTGGGAGGAGCCATGCTAAGCTTCCCCTTTGCCTCTGTTGACTGAGGAAGGTACATCTGTCTCATTCCTCCGCCAAGAGAGGTGCAAGGGAAACCATGCTGGGTTTCCCCCTTGCTTCTCTCAGCTGAGGAAGGAGAGTCTGCCCTTCCTCAGTCAAGAGAGGTGCAGTAAGCCCAGCCATGCCTTGCCATGTGCCTCTCTTGGCCCAGCTGCGTAGAGCAAGCACCTTGGCGGGCAACAACAACCACAACCCTTGAGCAGTTTGAGGGTTAGCGAAACCATGAATACCAGTCATGTGGATATGGGAGACCTATTGTACACATTTGTCTCACTCTTAGAAAGGGTACTGCAAAATAAACATATGCTGTACTCTGAAACCCTAATACTAAGTGAAAGGTAGGGCTTTTTTTTTTTTTCAGATATGCTTTACTTTGTTCAAAAGACTAGCTAGTGTATCTCCTTTTTCAAAAAGAGCAGAGTATGGATGAATTTAACTTGAACTATAACATATGGGGAAGAGAAGAAAACATACTACCTCAAACATTTTTCTACAGTAGGAAAGTCTGACCAAAAAAGATTTATTCTGAACTCCTTCTACCCTGCTGTTCAAACAAAGCTTCACAGTGGTTTAATAAAGTTAACATACTACC
The DNA here is from genome assembly GCA_030412105.1 of Cyclura pinguis. Lineage (NCBI taxonomy): Eukaryota > Metazoa > Chordata > Lepidosauria > Squamata > Iguanidae > Cyclura > Cyclura pinguis. The sequence continues at coordinate 249,664,083 of CM059600.1, read as the reverse complement.
CACAAGTCAACTAATAAAATGACAAATAACCAGTTCCTTTTTTAAAGGGCCCTCTATAGACCATTTTAAAAGGGAAAACACCTTTTTTTGTCCCAACACAAATTGTTATTCTGCCTCACATCTGCAGAACCACTTCACTTTATCTTGAGAGTACAGTCTTGTGGTATTTAATTACCCTGTCAAGAGCACTAAATGGTTTGGCACCAAGCCCTTTCCCTCAATCTCTGCTGATTGATAGCATCAATAAAATCCACTCACTTTAATTAAACCTCCAAATAGGATCTCCTTTTGCCACTCACTAGGATCAATGTTCTTTAATATGGAAAGAACAGAACACAGAGGTTGTGATGGGTGCTTTTCGTCACCTTCACACTTCATTTCCTTCAGATGTTCTAAAAGAAATTTATACAATGCATACATATTTCACAGTTCTCTTCACACATTACTTAATGGAAAAGATCACCATTAGGAACTGTCATCTACAAAAGAATACTTCTCACTGATATGTGTTTTTTTGTTTGTTTGGTAGTTTTCTGTTTTTCTTCTTTTTGCAAATATATACACTGAGAAGAGAGTATTTTTTATTTTTATTTTTATTTGCAAAGCAGTTTGTAGAGATTTCGGATAGTTGTAGTGAAACCATTTATCCCATTTTTGAAAACATATTCACATAGTCTGAAGGTTTCAATAAATATAAATGCTTTTGAGCAAGTTATTACAGCAGCATATTTGTTTTGAACTAACTGCTGCTCCAAGGCTAGAAATGCTACAAAACTGACTTACTGACTTTAACACAATATGTTCTATTTTAAGACATAGAATGTCTAAGTATGTGTGTTCTTTCTGTCTTTTTACTGCCCTTATTTTTAACTTAACTTCAAAATAAAATTCTATGTTGAGTAAAGTAGGTCATACTGCCACAGAAACAAGTCACTTTTTCAGCATAATAGTGGCTTGCCTCTTCAACTGTGAGGACTGCTGCATTTTTTAAAAAAGCATAAAAAAGCTTCTCTGAATTTAATTCCTTAAATTAGGATGCTGGGTTAAGAAAAAATCTATATTGTTTTCTAACAAGGCATAGCAATTATAACTTTTTCATAATTAGACAGTCCAGCAAATAGGAATTACAAGCTCTTCTGAGTGGAAGAACTACAGAAAACTTTTTGAACTCCTGCTGCTAATTCCTTCATAATGATGAAGCATCTGCAACTTTTGAATATTACAGAGTAAGAAGCAAATCTACAGGCTTAATTTGAAGCTTTTTTTAAAAAAATCTATACTCCCCTGACAGGTGTTAATTATACGTTAACACATTAATAATCAATGCGTAAATGTCACACGAAGGAATTGTCTATACAAGAAAAAAGGCATATTTGGCTACTCTTTGCTCTGGAGGAAAGAAAGTAACTTGCACCACAAACTGAAAAATGTGAAATTTGTGTTAGCGCACATGCACATGCACATAAACACACACAGAGTTGTAGAAATATCCCTTCTTTAAAGGGGAACTTCTAGCCGTTCAGTCGTTATTGAACTCCAGCTCTCATCAACCACAGTCAGGATAGCAAATTTGCAGGGGCAACAGCTAGGGAGGAAAGGTTCCACAACCTTGAGCTAAGGGCATTACATATGTTTATGGAAAGTCCTAACCTGGTTTTCATATTAATAGGATGCTTTGCCACCCCTTCTGTTCTATTTAGAAACGATCACAATTGAATGGGCTAGTAAGCACAGCAACTTTAACCAGAAGGACAGAAGAATATAGGAGGGGCTTACATGCATTCTGTACATATGCATTATGTTCCACTATATATCTGTCTCTGTATTAATAAGATTTTATCCACCTTCCCCTACCCTCAGTTTACACTATGACTAAGCACATAATCAACTTCCAGGGCTATAACCCCAGTGAGGCAGGATAATTGCCATTCACTTTTTTATCTCCTGGCCTGTGCACTGAAGAAAACCGCACAACCATTGGATTTATTAACCTGGCAGAAAAGCACTTCAGAAGCAGCCTTTATCCTGTTTTATTGTAAAATCTATAGCATAACTCAGGTGACTATTAATGCAGGAAATGAATGCTCAGAATGGCCAAACTAAGCAATGAAATTCCAGAATCCAAATTAGCAAGATTATATTCATTTGTGAAGGCAAGAGGACAGACAAAGCAAGTAGAGTACAACAAAAAGATAAACTAGGTTAACTTACATATAAACTTTACTAATGAACTATGAAGTCAGGTTCAAAAATTACATGCTATTTCAGGGACAGGCAATTTTGTGCTCTCCAAATAGCCTGGACTACAGCTCTGAATTAAGCCCTGATCACTGGCCACGCACCTTTGGGATTATGGGAGCTGAAGTTCAAAACACTGTCTTTTCTTGTGCTGAGGGTCTCCTCAGAATTTCAATTAGACAAAAAGGGGGCAAAATTCCCTACCTTTATCTTACATATGAAGAGGTGTAAGAGAGTGACAGGCGAGGGTATTTCACCAACCAGTATCTGACAAGGACTGTGTGGGATATAGCTTCACAGAATGATCACAAATGTAGCTATCATTGAGGTAAGATCTGACAAGGGCTATGTGGTATATATCCAAATAGTCACAATTCTGGCTATCACCAAGACAGGAAACTGGGACAGAATAGTGGAAAGTGAGAGAATATCTTCCCTCTGCACTACTAGATAGATGTAGTAAGATTTATCCCATGGATCTGAGAAAAGTAGGGAGTACTTGTTTGGAAAATGGCGGGAAAATGGAGCAGACGATTTGTATGGTATCTAGGGATCCCTGAGGGGATTAACTCATGGTGCCCGTTGTCATGTACAGGACAGCACAGCAGACAGTGACCTGCCCAATGCATTCAAAGCCATGTGTGTTACGATCAGCAGATGGAAAAGGAGTGTTCAGCGAATCAGGCAAAGAAAAAGTCAAATCTAATCTCCTGCCTCACATACAAGGGCATATGCTGGTGAATTGCTGCAGAGCAACAGAAATCTGTAAGCAGAGAACACCTTCAAGTGTCTTACAAGGTCCTTTCTGAGGATAACTAGTAAAGTCCTCACGTGCACTCAGGAATGGCAATAGTGCTAAAAGTATCACTGGTGTTGGCCAGTCAAGCCTACACAGCAGAAAAGTTGTTCTAAGAAATATTTGAGTGCTATAAGCCCATGAAGGTTGAAAATGGTTTCAGAACAGGGGTAGGGAGAACAACATCCATAGACACATCTACTATATAAAAGTCAAAGTTTGTCTGCGTCAGGCAGGCAAAGACCTCACACGACTGGCTGTGTGAGGCAAGAAGACCTCATATAATTGGTTGGCTGTGAAGATTCTACAGAATCCTGGGGTTGGCAGTTTGGGGGTGGGGCTTTAAAATTCTCAGGCAGAGAACTCTTGGGCCTCTGGCTGGTTGCTATGGAGATGAGGCCTAGCAGTAAGAAGAAAGGCAGTGTATTCCCTCAGAAACCAAACCTCTGTTATGTTGACAACTCTGAATATAGATTGGATTGGGGAATATGGGGAAAAGTTACAGGTACTGGAATAGGCTGGCTGCTATGGAGACGAGGCCTAGCAGCAAGAAGGAGGAAGGCAGTGTATTCCCTCAGTAACCCAAACTGTGTAGGTAAATAACTCTGAATACAGATAAAGAAAGAACTAGAAGCATGGTCAAGACAACATCTATCCTTGGGTAGGTTAGCATCAATCAAAATGACTATACTACCCAAACTCAACTTCCTATTTATAAGCCTACCCACCATAACGAACCAAAAACCATTTGTTCAATGGCAAAAAGATCTATCCAAATTTATCTGGGAAGGTAGAAAACCACAGATCAAATGGAAAACCCTCACTGACTTAAGAACTAGAGGAGGAGGTGGTATTCCTGAGTTATATACATACTATAAAGCAGCATCTATGACTTGGATCACAGAGTAGATTACACTACAAAATGATCAACTATTAATACTACAAGGGGCCAATTTAAGGATGGGATGGCATGCCTATATTTGGTATGATAAAGCAAAAGTAGATAAGGATTTCTCGTACCATTATATTCGAAAAGCACTACTGAAAATTTGGAATGAACATAAGACAGCGACATTTAGGCAGATTCCAATGTAGCTTTCACCTCAGGAAGCCTTTTTCAGAAGATGGAAAGACATGACTAAATGGTTAAGATATGAAGACCTAATTAACACCTCTTCTATCAATACGCCAATGATAAAGAGTAGACAGAAATTAGAAGAGGAAAGTAAAGCATTAAATTGGTTCCCTTACTGTCAATTGACAGAAAGATTTCAAATAGATTCAAGATTACAATGCTTTGAAACTACAGCAGGGACCAACACGGTGATCAAACTGACGTTTCAAAACCCACCACATTTGATGGCTAGAATATATAAGATTCTACTGCTTAACAAAAGAGAAGAAGACACGATTAAGAACGTTATGAAAAAATGGGCCTGAAATGTCAGACATCCCATTCAGCTAGACCATTGGGAATCAAGCTGGAAGATGACTCAGAAATTTACTGTAGCACAAAATCTCAAAGAGAACTATTTCAAAATATTCCAGAGACGGTATATGACACCCAGCAAACTAAAAACAATCTACAAGTTGGGTACAGGAGAATGCTGGAACTGTCATACTGAGATGAGTACTTTTTACCATCCATGGTGGACTTGTCAGAAAGCAAAAGATTATTGGTCTAGAGTACATAAACTAATTTTAGAAATTTTTCAAATCTATTTTTCAAAGTCCCCAGAATTTTCTTGTTGAATATTCTACAAGAGATTGACGTTAGTGTTTCAAAGAAATTTTGGAGGATTCTTTTGTACATGGTAATATCTGCCCAAACTGAATATGCTAAAATGTGGAAAAATGAAAGGACACCCAAGACAGCAACGACTAGATAATTTATTAAAAACAAAAATGGCAGATATCTTGATGCAAAGATTAAAAGGGTGGACAGATGATAAAGTTAACCGTAAATGGAAGTCCCTCCACAACTATCTTAAAAAACATAACATCAATATTAATGACTAGTGGTTATAGCAATCTATGAGGTAGAAAACTTGAATTTAAAAAAAGAGGGTAACACTTAAATAAAACTGGTAAAAATACATAAGCAATACTAAGCAATTATTTAGACAAAGCAAGATATAAAAATATATATTTGTGTGAGCAAATCAGGAGCAAAAAAATGTAAACAGAACATACTTTCATTCTAGAAGTAAAGTTATGTTATACTTGTAAATAATAAATTGTCCTAGGCAAGGATAGAGGGAGATTAAAAAGATACACTAGATTGTACAACTGCTCTTATGAACAATACTATGTCTTATTGATATGCATTTTATTTGATCTAATTTTAATAAAAAAAAACCTCTGAATACAGATTGCATTAGGAATTATGGGGAAAAGCTACAGACATGGGAGAAGACGGTTTGGTGAGTTCTTAAGAGGAAAATAAAATCCCAGGCAACGTCCAAGTAAATACGCTAGTTGGACAATAAAAAGGACCTTATCCATTTCAATTTCAGCAACCAGTGATACAAGCAGTGATCATAATATGAGAATTCATTTGTTCAGTATAGTGCTAATTTCAAAATAGATGGAATACTAACAATAGAAAACTCTACATGTTGGCTTTCTCCGATAACGTAGTATTTTAGCTGCAACCGGATTATCAAATTAGTAAAAAACTGATTTAAGAGCACAAGCCCACAGTCAGCACTTTAAATGAGAGAACAACTCAGCCCTTCTGTGAAATACAGAGGGACAACACTTTTGCCTTGGAGGCAATCAGAAATAAGCAATTTTCAGTGTCAGTTGTCTCCAAAGCTAGAATTTAACAATCCTTTCTCAATTTCAAACTGAAGGTAAGGAGGTAGCCCCATATATAAAGAGCTGTATCTAAGATGACCAGAATGTTTCCAAAGTTAAAATGAAGCCATAGCCTGCCATCCCATTCAGATTAGGAAAAGCTGCTCCTGTGGGTAAATTGCTGTTCTTTGGCTTCATTACGATGACCTTCTGTTTACTTTTTAGCCTAAACTGTATGACATTTTTCATTATACTCTTCAATATAGCCCTCATATTCTCTAGAATGAAGGGTGACAGTTAAGTGAGAAGAAGGAAGAGGAGGGAGGAGGAAATGTGAGGGGAAACTACAAATAAGGAAAAGAGTTACTTTCCTACTCCACTCCTCTCTACCAAACTTCATTTTTTCCTCAGAATGGGCTGTCATGCTAGTATCATGCACACCTGAATACACAATATGTGATCTGTCTCTAACAACATAGCAAGTTTGACTCCTAAATTAACTTAGCTAAAAAAAACTACGTTTCCAGTATTTATCTTGTTTGGTCTACTTTGTATAAAGCTCTGGAAAACTGAGTTCCTACAGAACTCTCTCAGTCAGCGGACATTCTTCAGACAACATACAACAATGTGAGCTCAGACAATGGACAAGTACACAGGCTAAAACACATTTGACTCTGCAGAGTTATAGGCGAACATTTTCCAGGAAACATTTAAAAAATAACGACACACATTTATGAAGCAGGACTCTTAGAAAAACACCATGTAAAATGACAAAATATAAGGATTTCATTTTAGTATGTTTGCAAATGCCTGTCTGCCATGGAAATAAGTTCTTCTTCTAAAGACTTTCATATACAAACTAGTAGTATAATTGCAAGCAATTAAAAACCACAACTTCTCAATAAGTCACAGCAATTCCAAAGCTGGGCCTAAAAACTTTAAAGGCACCAGACCCCATCTGACCTTGGAACTTAACCAAAGTCAGTCCTGGTTAGTACCTGGATGGGAGAGGGCCAACAAATACCAGTACAGTAGGCTATATTTCAGAGGAAGGAAGGGGAAAAAACCACCTCCGAATATTCCCTGAATAAGATAACCTAATGGAAATTCATGGGATTGCTTTACATCAACAGGCAACTTGAAGGCATATAAACATCCAGTTCCAAAGTCTGATAATCTCTGGAAATATATAATAACCAACATTTATATGCATCGACTTATACTATATGGCTGTATTTTACTTCTTTTTGAATTTCTACATACTTTTATAGTTTTGGTTTGGAGTCTCAATCCATTCAGTGTATTAATTGCCTTTTCAGCATCCTTAGGGTCAATGTAGTTCACAAATCCATATCCCAAGCTCTGCCCTGATTAAAATAAGAGAAAAGAGAAAATATTAATACAGTGAAGAAAGCAACAATACTTTTGTCTTGACCTTTTATTAACGGAAGAGAATTAAATTACTTTGCACTGAAGAAAAAGAGACATAGTCACTAGTATAACATTCAGTCACTGCATCTTTCAGACTATTAGATGCATTCAGAAAACAGTAAGAATGCTATAATTTTATTTTTGTAAGTGAATATTTTATAATTCAGTGACCAAATTGATAAGGCAGTAGGCAGTACTTACAATCTCTGAAGCACAAATTTCCAACATTCAACAACTGTACTGATTTAGAGAAAGAATGTAGACTGCAGGGCCAAGCTAGCTATTCCATTTAGGGAGCTTCCTAAGACAACCAGCTCTAGTGCTTAAATCTTTTATAATAAACTTTGCTATAAAAGAAGCTGTTTCTAAGTTACTGCTCACATGAAGCTGCTGCTGCATCTTCATCCAAATTTGATTCCTAACTTCCTCTAACTGACAGAAACCAGATGGATAACTTTAATCTATTTTCCTTTCTGTCTGAAAATCTGCCCCAAAATGTAGGCCCCTCCCAAGCTGCAAAGGAGACTGAAAGGAGGAAATGTATCCCCTCATTATCCTCATTAGAAGACTCTGCTGGACCAGAATGTGTTCCAAGAATGGAAGAGTTACTCAGCATCCAACCAAGGATGTGCATTTGCAAATACAGTAGGTGACAAATGACAGTACATGAGAAAGGAAATGTTACATCAAATTCAGTACATACTATGTTTGAATAATGCAAAGCTGAACATATAAAACAGTTCACATAAAGACTAAGCATTTGCAAAGAGATAAATAAACAAACAAAACTTTGTTTAGCAGTACTGCCATTATAACTTACACTGTGAAGCTTGTTCTAATAATTGCTGAGGTAACCAAAATATTAAGCAAGTGCTAGTGGTGCAAAGAGGTGAGAAAGGCACAGGTGTATAGCAGTGGAGTGACACTGCATTCCACCCATGCTCATAGCTGAACAAGAGACATCAATATAACATTGTGGAGTTCTCGAAGAGATACAAAGCACTTTCATCCTTGCCTTCTGTCCTGTCCTCCAACCAGTAATCAATCTGAACAAACTGAAGTACTTCAAGCCTTGCTAAATGGTTGCACATAGTAGCTAAACCACAAAATACCTGGTACTATCCTTAGTTGCATTCATGACACAAGCACACAAAAGACAAGGCACAGAAGAGAACAAAACAAAACAAAATGACCTTTGAAAATTCCAGTAGGCGAAGTTTGAAACACGATGCAAGTTAAACACTTCTTCAAAGAGAACAGGAATAAAACAGGTAATCTTCCCTTATACGATTAAAGAATTTTAACCATTGAGAGGATTGTGATTAAATTTAATCACTGCTATGTGAAGTCTGAATTTAGAGTCTTTAATCCTACTCAGGAATCAATCCTGTTCAAGGAATTACAGACAAGAATGAGTAGGAATCGTGTAAAGAGAAGTAGTTTGAAAGCTCTACACAGATGATCTTTGCAAATTTGCTGAACATTTGCTTCAATAGCTGGGGTATTCTAGACTGAATTCATGAAAAGATGGCTCCAAATAGTTCTGCTGTATTTCTAGCTCTTGGCCTTCTTTCATATCAAAGTTCAGCTCTCAAATCATATGACTTCCTACCCTTCCCCAAATCAAGACAGCAACCAGTGGCTGTGTGGTTGTTTTTAAACGCATGAGCACAATGAAGGAGGGAAAAAACCAAATGCACTGGCATTTTGATAAGGAATCTCAGAAGAACCAATGCAGCAGTACAACTGAAGAGTGTACTTCATTCTGAAATATGCCTAGCACAATTTGCATGTCATAAAGCTTTGTTATTGGTGGAACTCGCAAGAAATAATAACTTTTCTAAGAAATTATGTCTTTCCATAATAATTAAAAAAACTATTTTAATGTAATCAGATACAATAAAAAGTTGAAAAATAGTAGGTAAAATTAATCAACGGAAAAACAACCAGGTAAAACCAATTACATAATATTTGCCAGACAGCCTAGGGGGCCAGAAGCCAGTCAAAACAAAAATGACTTTACTTGTCAATAGAAGGTCATCATGAACAGACATATTCTCCCATGGCATGAGATTCAGCCTCCGCCAATACACTCTCCCCCACGAACATGATTCAGTTAAATATAATTCTAAATTTAGTGAACAGAAAGTAGGGCCTCTGTTGGGGATCTTTAAATCTAAGTAGACTTGTACAGGACTGAGAGAACTCAGTGTTTCAAATAATCTGGCTCCAAATCATGAAAGACTTTGCAGGTCATAACTAGCACTTTGAGGTGTGCACGGAAAACAGACCAGTAGCCAGTGAAGCTATAATCAGCCCCAGTTAACCATCTGACTTTAGCATTCTGAACCAAAGGAAGGTTCTCAGCACTCTTGAAAAGGAGCCTCACATAGAGCATGTTACAGCAGTCCAGACAAGATGTAATCAAAGGGTAGATCAACACGGTCAGGTCCAACATTCCCACAGACAGTATGAGCTAGTCACTAACTGTTAGTGCACTAGCTTTAGCTGAATAAAAGTGCTCTTGTTATTGCCAAAACCCATCTTCTAGGTAGAACTTTAAATGATGGGGCATACCCAAACTGTTAAGCTTGGTCTTCAAGAAAAGGACAAACCAAGATAGGTTAAGCCGCTACTCCCCGACTGCCTTATGACCAAAGACATCTGCTACACTTCAGTTAAATCCATGCTTATCTTCCCCTCCTCAGTCTATTACCAACACCAGAAATGGATTCACTTCACAGTGAAGATTTAAACATAATGGCTAGACTACAACAGACATGTCATGTATATGAGTTAAATTCACATGGAAAACAGAGCTGCTTTTTGAATTAGATAGCAAACAGATTGTTCTATGTGCAAAAAAATATATGGACAAAAATCAGACATATAGTGTCTAGAAACCAATGGGATAGCATTACGATGCCAAAGGACAAATGCATCCAAGGCTTACATTTTCAGAAATGGGGAATAAGCCATTTTTCTTTGTCTCAAAATCTCAGATGTAACTGAAAAATTAAACTAGTACCTTGTACCTATTTCATCCCGTCTGTAATTGCCACTTGATACTGGATTTAAAGTGCAGACTGCATAGCAAGATATGACCTATTTTCGGGGCTTCTCTTTTCAACACATCTTGCTTTCTTTAGCACATATCCTGACAAATTTCTGGCCAATTTTAAACCTTATTCACTCTTCTGACATATTGATATTGCCCAATTAATAAAAGTATAACCTAAATATGGATACTGACCTTTTCCTGCTCTTAGACCAACACACCCATGTTTGTTATTCAAGAGAACGACCTCAAAATTGAAGTCACCAACAAATCTGCATCTATCTAGAATACCTGGGACAATGGTTTTCACCAAATCCAGGGTTAACATAGCAAAACAACTGCAGTATCACTTATTGCTCTTATGAATGAATGGTCAATGAGCTTAATTTGTATATATTTGTAATTTGTATATATTTAATCTTTTCTTAGAACTGTCAAGATAATTTTCTGGCCATTTGGGTCCACTATTTACAACCCTTACACAAACCAACTGAGCTCAGTAGCTCATACAGCTAATAAAATGGGTGGCAGCCCACAAACACTAAAACCATAATGAACCTTTAATGTGCCAGAGTCCTTAAAGTGACAGAAGAACTTCTGTTGCTTTCTTGCAACAGGTTGATATGGCTACTACTCTGGAAGTAAATAACGGAATACTAACTGGAGAGAGAAGTTAGTGAACTAAAATGTCTGGAATATATAAAGACAGGGAGGAATGGTGTACCATGTAAAAAAGTGGGGGTAATGAGACACAAAACTATAAAAACTGAGGCAAGGATTATAGTTCTATAAAAACATAAAACCAGCATTTATATGGTCATAAGGGGAAAGGCAGAGCCTTAATACCAGTGACAATATTAGCTATTGTAAACAAAATTATTTTCTGACAGAGGAAGGCTACCTGTAGCATCTAGAGAACAATGCAGTTTGAGGCAAGGTATCATTATAAATTCAAGGAGGTTAACTAAAACCACAACTGTTCTGCTTTGCACTCATGAGCTACAAATGACTTTGGATTTTTTTGGAGAGGGAAAAAACCTAAACCTTGAGCCTTTAGACTCATGGAATCCATTACTCTCGTAATTCAACCTATACAAGAATCACATGGAAAACATATTTTAAAGGTGAATTTACAATTGTATAAGCTAGGAACTTTAGCATGTCACTGAATATATTTGAAAACTAGACTATATGGAAACAAAAACGGGCAAGGGATCTTAAGCAGGTTCTTCAGCAACCTTCTAAAGACTGAGTCCAAATTAGCTTTGCACATTGGTAGAACTTTGCTTGAAGCTGAAGGGTTTCATATCCAACACAAACTATAGCATATAAAGCAGTGACTTCAGCTATTTATCAACACACTTTAACTTGTTCATAGCAAGAAAAAAAAGAAGAAGAGGGGGTTCCCGTCTTCTTTGATACAACTGATACAAAATTAGAAAAGACTTCTTTAAACCACAGAGGCCAAGGTGCCTTACAAAATCGGTAGGACAGGTTTATATAATAGCACACCAATAAAAGCAAAGTGTAATTAAAGATAAAGAGCAACACTGAACTGATCCACAGCAGCAAATGGAACATTAAATAAATCCAAATGCATAACAAAATAAAAATGTGCTGCTTGTCTAAAGTCTGAAAAGGACAAATATAAACAAATCCCTGAACAAGATTAGTCCACAATATTAGTACCACTAATAGGTAGGTGTTACCTTGTGCCCCCAACCAACATGTGGCTGAAAGTGAATGGACAAGGAAAGGAGCCTCAGCTGATAATTTCAAAAGGTGAACAGGCTCCTATATGAAAACATACTGCTTCAAATAATCCAGCTCCAAATTATCCGGGACGTCAAAAGGAAGTACAAACTCATTTTAATCAATCACTGTTTCAAAGCCTTCAAACCTTCTCAACCCAATCAGTTCTACACAAAGAACTGAAGAACAGACATAGCCATGAAGAGCCAACATCATCTGTCTCATTTCATACAAGCAAGGTTTACATCCTGAGTTCATAAGAACAGAATTCTGCTCACAGAATGCTCTTCGTGGAAGAGGAGACAATTTTAACTAATCCCTCTCTTATTTAACTGTTTCCCTAAAAAGTTACTAGAAGGTGTTGGTAACCCTTCAGAACAGAGTACGAAACAGTAACTCAGAAGGCTGGAGAGGAATTAGTGTAGGGGAACCGGTGAAAATCATTGCCTCACTTGATCTGGAGGAGCTTTGGTGGATATCACTTTCTTTTACAAACAGAATGATCTGGCTCCAACTTCAAGAGAATCTTAATTGTATAACATCTTCCTTTCAAGTAAAATCATTGCATTAGTACCAACACTGTATTTAATATTTTGGAAATGCACTACAGCAAGTTAGCCCACCCATTTAAGTTTCTCTGGCTTCCATTTTTATACACGAGAAATTTTGTCCTCAGAGGGATGTAATCAAAAATCCAGTGTGGACCAAAAATGGTTCCCTGGACAGTGGACTTTCAATTCCAAAGTTTGACACAAAGTAATCTGCAAGAGTTATTTCCAAGACTGCATAATTAATAATGCATTGCTAGCATACAAAAAGGGATGAAAATCATATATGGTTTGAAATTGAATTTTTTCATCTTTCAAGTTAAAATTTTAAATAATTAAAATCTTAACTTTTGTAGTTCTGATTCTACCACAGATGTTCAAAATGAGAAGACAAAACATTATGTGGCAAAGAAGTGTTTGATCTGTTGCTGACTGATATTTTCTACATAAATCATGTCATGTCAGCAAATTTCACCCTCACTTTCATCTGCAGAAATCACAGTAAGTTTTCCTCCCTTCAAATATGGTTAAGCAGTTTAAAAACAGATAATGAACTAGAGAATAACCTTGCTTTTCTAATATTTCATTTTCAAAAAAAATATCCTACCTACTCACATGCAATAAAATCTCATTTGTAGTACACACACTCAATACTTAAGATGATCCTTCTCCTTCCAGCCTGGTAGAAACAGATATTTTGTCAACTGCCTTTTTTGCCCTCCCTTTGCCCTGTAAGCTATGTATCACCAAACATTTTTGGTAGAAGAAATTATGCTAGGAGACTTGCTTGGATCTTAAGTTGAAACTTATCTAGCTCCAGTTCCTAAAAATAAGTTGGAACACTTTATAGGTTAAATGTGGGTAAACACACAATCAGTAGTGTTGTATAGTAGTCTGAGCATTGGAGTAGGAGTCCAAGAGACCAGGTTAGTCATGGAAACTCACCGGGTAATTTGAGCAAGTCATATTTTTCTCAACCTAACAGGAAGGCAATGGCAAACATCCTTGGAATAAATCTTGCCAAGAAAACCCTAGGATAAGAATCACCATAAACTGGAGCCAACTTTAAGTCACATAACAAGTCAGAATGCCAGTGTGGTGTAATGGGTTTGAGTGTTGGGTTAGGATTCGGGAGGATAGGTTTCAAATCCTCTCTGAGGCATGGAAACCCACTGGGCTATCTTGGGTAAGTCACACTCTCTTAGCCTAAGGGGAAGGCAACAGAAAACCTCTTCTGAAAATAACTTGCTAAGAAAACCTTAAAATAGTATCTCCATTAAGTTACAGTCACATAACAACAAAAAAACATATACAAACAAAAATGATGGAAATCCAATTATGAGTCCAAACTACAAACCACACCAAATCTAGGGGAATTTGTGTTAACTGCTTATGTAATTCCATTGACTAAAAGGGGCTGTACTCAATGGAACTGACTAACGAATCCAGTTCTGGTTAAATGATCACCTACATTTCCAATTCTTTTGCAAAGGAAACCCAGAAGATTTTTTAAAAATATACCACAATTAAACAAAGCTTTATAAGTGATAATAATGAGGACTAAAATAGGAGATGGTATACAAAAGGGAGACTAAGGCTGTAATTCTATTCCTTGGAAGTAAAAGGTACTGAACCCAATGAGGCATACATTTAAATATGTATAGGACTATAAGATTACATCAATCTGTAACAAAGAATTAATGCTAGAAAGCAAGTTAGATGCCTTTATATTTGGGAGCTAGAAATGATGGGCTGTCACTGCTAGAACATTTCAGGGAATTTAGAGCCTTGATTTCAAAGTGCAAATTCCAAATACCAATTTTGAGCAATTTTGTAAAGCTGATATAGGTCAGTGTTTTTCTCTGACACAGCTCAAGCCATTCCAATGCTTTGAAAAATAAAACAGAACTGTTCATGGCTGCCTACGCATCAATGAAAAGCCCCCCCCCCCATTAAATCAAGGGTGTGAATCATCTGACTTCCAGATGCTGCTGGACTGAAATTCCCAGCAGCCTTTGTCAGCATAACCGAGGGTGAAGAATGCTGGAAGTTGTAATTCAACAACATATGGAGAACCACAAAAATTCCTACTTCTGCTATAAAAGAAATGGGCTTAAGTATACTACCATACCACCACTACTTTGAGCATATGCAGAACATCTTTCTGCACAACCGAATCCTTTCTGACTCCCCACTCCCTATCCAAAAGTGTGATCTGTAAAGATCAGTGGTAGAGTACACATTTTGCTTGCAGGAGTCAGGGACTTCAAATTCAATCTCTAGCATCTCTAGGTTAAATGTCTGTGCATCTAATAACCCCATTACTCTCTGTACTCATCTTACCTTAATACGTATTTGTTTAAATCTCTTAACCTCATACTGTGAAGCCAATGAAATAAAGCAGTATTTCTTCTAATTCATTTTGAATGAATGTATACTGACTGTGAAAACAGGACCGTCTGAAGTACTCAAAGGACAGCCTATTCCTTGGAGATCTAAGAATTTCTCATTTAGGTCATCTGGGGAAAATGGACTTATTAGAAGTGGGTGGAGAAATCCTAGCCAACTTACTTGGGAGTAATTTCATTTAACTGAAGACTTATTAAGAAGATGTACTCCTGAGTAGAATTTTTACAAAAAACATACAAAGAGATCATACTCTTTTAAAAAATAAAAGCAAAAAAGGGGGCTTTTGCTGTAAGCTCCAACCTTACCAAACCCTGTAAAAGTCAGTCACTGAAAAAGGTTGGTAGTTAAAAAGAAGAAAGGGAAAGAATGTTGGGACAGAGAGAAAGTGGTGGGGACAGAAGCCAAGAGAAAGTGATGGAGGAGTTTGAAGGGGAAAAGAAAAGGGATTATTCAGGAGTCTAGCACTGTATGAATAACACATAAAAGAATTACAAAGGAGTTCATCGCAGCTCAGCCCAAGTATAATATAATAAAAGTGTGCTATACAATAATATACACTGAAACCAGTTTATAAAATAAACAGTAGAGGAATTACAGAAGAAAGTCACAAGCGAGGGGCTGTCTTTCAAACCTATACAGCCTGAGATTCTGGAAGTGTCCTGGCTGCTCAAGAGCTCTGGTCTCCTATTAAGCATCCACCAATGTACTCCATCAGCATTTTATTCACTTTCCCCTTCCTTTTCCTTCCTTTTTCTTCTTCCTCAAACCCAGATATTTTTCTTCTCTATAAACGCAGAGATTCTGCTCCAGAAAATTCTCTCTCACCCCCCAAATCAGACAAATTTAGCCCACCTAACAACAGAGCCATGGGGTACATAACTTCTAATTCAAGTATTTATTATCCTGGAACAGCAGGTTTCCTGTCTTCTTCAATGTGAAAGAAGAACAGATATCCACCTGAGTCAGAGTTGGAAGCAATTTTGGGTGGAGTAAGTGTCAGTACAAATGTACTGACTCCAACTCCAGCTTCAAAATAAAAAAGTATAATATCAAATACCGACTTTGTGACATATTTACTTTCACAGCAATGTAGAAAGTTTGCTTGTCAGAAATTTTAATCAAATAAATTTTATGTTCTATCAACCTAAGTAAACTGATGATTCATGTAGCAGAAATGAAATGCACTGTGCTACAATTTTACTATAGTAAATTCAATACTACTAGTTACTACACATTTGTCATTTATGAAGGAGTCAGCCAGTGAAAAACAGAAGTCAGAGTCGAGTTTGTTGTACTGACTCCACAGCCCTGCTAACCAGTTTCAACATATTCAAATGACCTGATTCTGTAAATAATATCTTCAACTTTGGTATTAACTGAGGAATTGAGAAACGCAGATAAAACCACCAGAAACATCAAGCATATTAATAAATTAACGGGTTAACCAGCAATTTAATTCTGAACTCTGGGTCAGAATAATTAGTAAGGAGTAATAGGGAGGATGATAATGGAAAATGTTATTATAACCTTAATGGGTTAACACAGCAAAAGAAGAGTTGGGTTATCAAATTTACAAGATAGCACAATATTAAGACTACAGTCTTCCCTTCGCATTCGTGGGTTTGACATTCACAAATTTGATTATTCGCAAACATGTGTGCTCCCCCCTGCAAATTCTTCTCCTCCCATTCCTATGCGTTTTGCCATGGGTGAGTTCTCTGAGGCAAAAGGGAAGGAAATGGGTGGGGGAGAAGGCTCCTGTGAGCCTTTCTTTCTTTCTTTCCTTCTTTCTTCCTCCCCTTCCTATGCATTTTGCCCCAGCACGGAGAACTCCTGATGAAGCAAAACAGAAAGGAATGGGGTTGGGGGGGGAGGCTCCCAGGAGCCTTGCTTTCCTCTTCTGGAGTTTCTGCCTCCCCGTCCCATCCATTTTGTCCATGCTGGGCCAAAATGCATGTGAAGGGGAAGAGGGGTACTCTGTAGAAGGAAAAGAAGGCGCTTGAGAGCTTCCTTCCCCCATTCCCTTCCATTTTGCATGGGAAGGGGAAAGGAGAAGCCCCAGAAAGGAATGGAAGGGGGAGCAAATGGGCGAGTTGCGATTTTTCCACTTTTGTGAGGGTTCTATGCCCTGAATGGTGGACCAAAAGCTACTCTTGTAGCTGTCTTGCTGCAGAAGGGGATGCTCTACACAGCTAAACCGAGTTTGGAGTGGTAAAAAGTTCCTCCTGGATCAAAGGGGATGATTCATGAGGGTCTTCAAAGCCCCCACTCCTTGCAATTTAACCATCACCTTGGTGGGGAGAGATCACAGGTGGAGTGGGGGAGACCAATGCTAAGAATTTGCCCTGCCACGTAAGATGGACACAAGGTCCCGTGTACCCAACTATCTTAATTAAGAAGAACAAAAACATGGGAGTGTGCTTAAGAGAGGCTTTCTGAATCTGATCGTGGGGATCAACACTTCCAGCAAATTTACTTCCTTCAGGCAGTCACAAGCAAGTAGTGTTTGGCTTCGGATTTACAAAGATTTTTTTATTAAGAGCAAAAGCTAGGAATTGGGGGACTTTGGCAGGGAAACTGAAGAATGATCTTAATAATAAATAAACAACAAGAATACACAGAACAATAAGGCTATGGAGTATCAAAATGTGGCCCTTTACCTTTGAGGAATGTGAGAGTTCTCATGTAGCTGGCATAACAAAACAGCAGATAAGCAGGTAACTCGCTTTGCTACCATATTGACTGTAATATAAGTGAAAATAATTTCTGAAGAAAAGGGTTTATTGGACAGCAATGATGAGAAGGCTTAATGAATAGAAGAGCTGTCTGGGAGAAGATTTTGAGAACTCAAAGGGGCAAGCAATCTGGGAAGAAAAAAAATAAACAGCTGATATTGCTGAAGGAGATGGTGATGAATAAAAGCCGGACGGAAACTTCTGGAGAAGTTGAGGATGGACAAGTTCAAGAAAAGGCAAAAACTGCTTCATCCTCTTAGAAAAAGACTAAGAACTATTTGAACTGGAGGAATTGGACAAGACCAAGAAATTTAATAGTGCAGGAAGAAGGTGGTTCTGAAAATCCTACTGAGAATAAAGGCATCCAGGCTGGGGAAGAGATGGGGATTGGTGAAGATAAAAGAGAGAAGAGATGAAGTGAGAAGGGGGGCATTCTACAGAGAACGCTGAAGCAGATGGAGAAGTAAATAAAGAGTCAAAGATCAACATGAACTATGTGTATGAGATAATGTATTTATTTTCAGGGTTTTCCTGTCTGGATGGGTTATGCCCAATTTTCACAAGGGCTGAGACTGAGAAGGAAATCTTGGGTCAGATACAAATATCTGTAATTGGATTAGAGATAACATGCAACTCAACTGGTCAACTACCAAGGATATTTTGCTTCATAAAAATGAAAAAAAAATGGTATAAGGATGCTTCTAGGCTATATTAAAACTCAAATGTTATAAGTTACAAAGACCTAACTAATAAGATGTGAGTTTTACTATAGCCCAGAAGCATCCAAACAACAGATAGATTAAATATAAGGCAATTACCACTGCAATGGCAAAGGAAAAGAAGTGATTGTTGAAATTGCCTGGTTTGGGAGATAGAGATAATTTCTACACGTCAAACAGAAGGAAAATCATTAGCGATATTTTTTAAGGATCAAGAATCTCTGAAGGTCTTCTGGTGAAAAATGAGATTAATGTGTTAGCTGTACTTTTTTTATAGTTATAGAATTTTTTTTTCAGAAATACAAGGATAATATTTTAACTGGGGTGTAAATTATTAGAAGGTTGAACTAAGCTGAATAAGTACATGATATTTATTTAAACTGGAGAAATTTTATATACAAACACCATTAGGAAAGTCGATAATTAATGTAAACCTTCTCTCTTTCTGTTTTTCTACTACTTCTTTCTTCACTTCAGGTCTTTTCTCTTTCTGCTTATTTGTATATTTCTCTTTTTTTAATGTACTGGAAACCTTTTAATCTTTTTTTTAAAAAAGACATGAAAGTATTATTTTTCAAAAAATCTGGGGAAAGTTTCAGGCACGAAGCTCAAAATGAGGACAACGAGCAGAGAATTTACACAATGGACAAGCACATCTTAGAAGGCTCGTCTTTAATTTTGAGGCAGCAAGATGGACCAAAGTTTTATTAAGTCATTTAACAAATGGATGGCAAATACCTACAGGAGGTGAAGAAAACTAAATTATATCTAAACTGACCAAGGCAAATTGAAAGTTTTAGTATATTTCCCCCCTTTCACACCTCAAAGAGGGATTACAAGTCAGACTTTATTCATAGGTTTGCCTCTTTGAGTTAGTACTTCCCCATTCTGGAGCACTCAGTTTTACTGGATATTTACTGGTGGTATCCACTTATTATTTGCCATTTATGAAGCTCTGCCAAAGTAATAACTGTTTTCTAATAAAATCACGACTTAAATATTAATTCTTTTGTTCAGCACAATATTCCTTAAGGTAACTTTGTACAGATTTGGGTTACTGTTTCCAATCTCTCTAAGATGCACTATTGCCAAGGCTGAAAGATCCCTTGCACACATGTACACATTAAACACGTATGAGTTCATACATGTGCTCTGAGGTGATACCTACTAACAATGTGCAGGCAACAAACACATTCATGATATTATCTCACATATTTGGGCATTAGGAAAATGCCAGCTTTTGACAACTTAAAAAACAGAGACATAATTCAGAATGTCAACTATGATGAGCCAAAGACAATGATTTGAACAGGAAATACAGTAGGCCCTCCACATTCTTGGGGGCTAGGGACAGAGAATCCCTGCAAAAATCAAAATCAAAAATCAAAAACATGCGAATAACTCCCCCCACTGAGCACTCCCTTGGCCCTGCACTCTCCTGCCCCCCACTGCTGGTACACCCATGTAGGCAGTGGGTAGGAGAGTACAGGGGGAAGATCTTTTCCCCTCTGCCTGGGAGAGCGCAAGGAAAAAGATCTTCCCTTCCCTGCACTCCTTTACCCACCACTAGTGCAGGCGTGCCGGCAGCAGCAGGCAGGAGAGCATGGGGAATAAGATCTTCCCCCCTTCACTCTCTCACATGCCACCCCCACAATCATGCCAGCAACGGTGGGCAGGAGAGAGCAAGGAACAAGATCTTCCCTCCCCTTCACTCTCTTGCTCGCCGCTCGCATGATCGCCCCACAGCAGCAGGTGGGAAGATCTTCCCTTCGTTTCACTCTCTCACTCACCACCTGTGCAATTACACCATAGTGGCGGGTGGGAGAACATGGGGGGAACATCTTTCCTTCACTCTCACAATCGTGTGGGCAGCGGTAGGTGGGAGAGTGCGGGGAAAAAGATCTCCCTGCACTCTGCTGCCTGCCGCTGCCAGCTTGCCCTCATGGTGACGAGCATGAGAGTTAAGGGGGAAAGTCTTGTGGGCCCATGAACCTTTCCCCCTCCCAACAAAGGCCAAGAAGTGGGAGGAGGAGAATGGGAGGGAGGCAAGCAGGCACCATGAATAATCAAACCCACAAGAGTCAAACCTGCAAATGTGGGGGGAGGATTGCAGATGTTCATAAACAGTTGAAACTCACTCAAACCAAACCAGAGAGTTTTCAAAATTCATCTGTGAATTTTGTTTACAAACTGATGACTTAATAGTTTTATTCTAAGGGTAAACAAAGCCTACATAAACAAGAGAAGTGGAGAAAGTCACAGCCAAAGACTAATGTGTCAAATGGTGCTAAGAAGCATGCACAAAGCTATTATTCTGATCAAACTGCCTCCCCCATGACTGTGAGGTGTTCCTTCTCTGAACAGGAAGATTCCCTCAAAGGAAACCACTTCAACAGACACTCAAGCAGAACTTTGTTAACACTATTTTTAAAGTTAACGTATTAGGCTTAGCACTGAGAAAAAGTAATTTCTCTTACATTACTTTCCATTTTCTTCGAGGAAGAGGCTTTTTAAAAGCAACTCATCATATCCCTTTTTAGTCAAACATCGCTTTTAACTTAAATGTGTGCCTATAAAATTTTTAAAAATGACAAAAACACCTGCAAAGTATCTTGCACAAAAAAACAACTAATATTTCTCCAAGTATTAATACCATGAGCCTTCTTCTGACATGACCTCAATACACATGAATGTAAGGTCACACAAAGTGCCACTCCCATTATAGTCAATGTATATGGCGAGTGCACACTCACACAGTCACAGGTACATTACAACTGACTGCAATGGGACACAGCATTCACATTTTGTTTTACACAGGGGCTCCTGGAATGTAACCCCCATGTATATAGAGGGTACTCTGTATTGTTGTCATGCTTAAACTAAGAAAGTTGGCATACATTTTTCCTTTAAAAAGATGGCTGAGTGTCATTTCCAAACTCCACACATGAGAAAGAGATGGGGGAGTTAATGTTTAAAGATAAGAAGACATAGTTATCATTCCCTTTTCCCCACGAAGCTAATACCAAATTTTTATTTTAATCTACCTCTGATTAATGACTGTAATGCAATGGCAAAAATATACTTTAATCTATTTACTATATAAAAGTCAAAGTTCATAAGTTTGTCGAAGACCTCATATGACTGGCTGGGTCAGGTGAACACCTCATATTGTTGGCTGCCTGAGAAGACTGTATGGAATCCTGGGGTTTGCAGTTTAGGGAGGGACCTTTAGAATTCTCAGCCAGAGAGCTCCTGGGCCTCAGTCAACTGTGTCTCTCTTGAATAGGCTGGCTACTATGGAGATGAGACCTAGCAGCAAGGAGGAGGGCAGTGTATTCCTTCAGGAACCCAATCTCTGTATGTTAATAACTCTGTATTCAGACTGGGGAATATGGGGAAAAGTTACAAGTACTGGACAAGACAGTTTGGGGAATTAGAGACACAGGATCTCAAATCTTTCTCACAAGTATTACCTATGAGAAAATAAAATCCCAGCCTACGCTGGGTATATATGCTAGTGTGTCATAAAATCTAAAGCAACGATTCTCTCCATTTCAAATAGAAAAACAGAAAAGACAAAAGCAAGCATTTAAACTTCTGCCTTTAGCATACTGAGTAAAGGAAGAAACTAAAAAGAAACAGTCACAAGCCAGGAAATTTAATTAACAGTCTAGCCAATGATAAAAAGTTTTCAGGTCACTAATATCTTTAAGGTATTATTCCTTAAAATTAGGAAAGGCCTACTTCCCATATTTCTTATCTTCATGCTAGCAACTGGGAGGAAGACTTTTAAACACTAAAAATTAAGCATTTTGTTTAAATTTTGAATTCAAATAAAGTTTTGTACATTCCAAACCCATAACAAATTGGTATTGCTTCCACTAACAGCTACAGGGACAGAAATATGTGCACACTTAATCAATATAATTTTGTTATCACTTGTTAAAATCTCCAGAAAAAAAATCAATGCAAATACTATAAATAGAGCTCAGCTGCAAAAGTCACCTCAAGCTTCAGATACAGATACAAATCAAGACAAATAACTGAGACTGATGAGGAAGAGCACAGTTACTTCATCACTAAATATTAAATTCTGGTTGTTGTTGTTCGTTGTTGTGCACCTTCAAGATTTCCAACTTATGGTGACCCTAGGGCAAACCTATCAGAGTTTTCTGGAGCTGAGGTGATGTCCCCAAGGTCAACAAGTGGGTTTCCATGGTCAAGCAGGGAAGCAAACCTAGTCTTCAGGGTTGTAGTCTAATGCTCAGAACACTACATCATGCTGACTCTTAACTCTGTACAATGGTTTAAGTACTGAATATCTGAACTCACCTTGTTTGGGATGCTAGCAAAAGACAAGGCCTTCTTCAGCATAGGTTTTAGGCATTCAAATATTAGGGTTTTATTGTGCAATCCTCCTCTTGGGGCAAGGGGTGTTCAGACAACAGCATTATTCACTTTTAACTCTCTCATGTTTTTCCACTGATTCTTCTTTCTCCCCTTCCCAAAAAGATCAAAACCAAAAGCAAAACGAAAGCAAAACAGCCATACAAGACGCTTTTGACTGTCAACGCTAAGAGCTCTCTCTCACAATCTTTTTTTTTTTTTGTCCTATACACCATGTGTCAAACACAAGGCCCATGGACTAAATCCGGCCCGCCAGGCCATTTCATGTGGTCCTTGCATCTCTCCCATAGCTGCAGCACTCTCTCTGTCTGGCAAGCCTGATCCCCACATTGCAGGCCCCCCACTGCTGACATTCTGAAGAGGGAGCAATCTGGGGAGCAGAAAGTGGCACAGAGAGGGTCTGAGGAGCAGAAAGTGGCATACTCTGGATATACTGACCAATTCTATGTCACTTTACAGAGGTATAGCGACCATAAACTATGGTCATATGGTCATATAACCCCAAAATGTCCAAGGAAAGAAAAGTTGATGCAAAGGGAAGGGAATTTAAAAACCATTAATTATCGAATGCAGAGTCAATTAATATGATAAAAGAATAGGTACGTTTATATAGTCTTACAGATACAACTGGCCCTTTGAGGGCAACCATAATGCTGATGCGGCCAAAGATCAAATTGACTTTGATAACCCTGCTATACACCATCGACCAAAGAGCCAGGGTGGCATAGTGGTATGGGTGTTGGACTAGGATTCTAAAGTTGTTATTGTTATTGTGTGCTTTCATGTTGTTTCCAACTTACTGTAACCCTAAGGCAATCCTAGCAAGGGTTTTCTGGGGCTGAGAATGTGTGACGTGCCCAAGGTCACTCAATGAGTTTCCATGGCCAAGCAGGGAATCAAACCCTGATCTTCGGAGTCACAGTTTAACACTCAAACCACTGTACCATGCTGGTTCTCTAGAACTCCAGAGACCAGGGCTCAAATCCCTGCTTGGCCATGGAAACCCACCAGGTAACATTGGGCAAATCACTCTCTCTGCCTCAGTGAAAGTAATGGTCAATCTCCTCTGAAAAACTCTTGCCAAGAAAACCCTGTGACAGTTTCGCTTAAGGGTCACCACAAGTCAGAAATGACTTGAAGGCATGCAACAATAACTACCACCACCACTAACCACTTAAAGCTTTAAAAGTTTTAAAACTTTAGAGTGTGAGGAGAGAGGGAGAGAGAAAGAGAGAGACTTTGATACTAGCATTGCCAAACCTCTAAAAACAGGAAAAACTAGAGATGGGTAGCAGCCACAGAAGTCTTTAAACAATCTTTGCCGACATAAAAACGTTTCTTGAAATTTTGATATAAAAAAACAAACCTTTGGAAAAGCCAAAATTATTGCGGGGGGCATGGGAATACTGACCTGTAAAACATAACACTATTACTTTAAGAGCATGAAATATATTTATCAATTCTATATGTAACAGTAAGAAAGTTGCAGCCTGTTAAACTCTAGCTTGTTGTTGTGACTAAAACATACGGTTAGTTAGCCAGATGTGAAACACTGTTTAAAGCCCAGGCTTCTGATAGTTATACATTTTGAATTGTTTAAACCACAATTTATCATTATGTGCAAACGTCCCAGAGAACTTCCCCTACACGTACAGCTGAATAGAAACTCTAAAACTCCTCACTGCTGATTCTGAAAAAAAGCAGCAGATGCTTTCTGATATCTTAAAGATCAGAAAGGTATGGCACAAAATTTCTGTTTTCTCCTGCAACTCCTAGAAAGGTTTCCTCAATCTTGGGACAGAAAAGAGGACTAATATCTAGAGAAGTGATATCTAAGGCATACATTCCAGACTGATTAGCAAATTATGTTATTCTATTAGACCTTTCTGCAGAAATCTTACACCAAAGGTTGAATCTAAAGTAGAGAGCTAGTGTTTGGTCTGCTGAATCATGACACTCAGTGGGTGACCTAGACTCAGTCTCTCTCTTGCTCCCACACTCTGACTTGACTCAAAAAACTGTTGTGCAGAACAAAA
Source organism: Cyclura pinguis (assembly GCA_030412105.1). NCBI lineage: Eukaryota > Metazoa > Chordata > Lepidosauria > Squamata > Iguanidae > Cyclura > Cyclura pinguis. Next base: position 249,639,155 of record CM059600.1, on the reverse strand, counting down.
TAGAAAAGAACAGAATCATGCTTGCTGCCTTAAACGCATTAGAAGGATGTAAAGGACACCAAAAAATATAAAAATATAGTATATATTTATCTTACAAGGATTAGTGAATATGAACTCAGACCCAAATCACTGTATTTCACCTGCCTTCAATGAAGAAATCCCCTTACAGAGTGAGCTGCTTCATTATATTCTGACAAAGAAGGCTCTGCATTTCTTCAACCATGTAGACACAATGCCTCCCCAGGACTCTCTCTGAAGAGATAAAAGGAAAAACTCAAGTTTCTACAGTTAGACACTGGAGACAAATAGAATTAAGACCCCAGTGCATATGTACTTAGTGTCAGCTCTGCTTCTGAGAATGGACTGCCTTTGGGCAGAATGTTGGAAAAATTCTCATGTATCTGGTTAAAGACTGGAATAATCTTGGGAGAAAAACAAAGCATTAAGCCTAAGCACCGTCTTATAATTATGAAACATGTGCAGCAGCCTTTCTCAACTTTTTCACCCTGGGGGAACCCTTGAAATATTTTCTGTATCTCAGGGAACCCCTGCAAAAAAATTATATCTACAGCTTAAAAAACTATTTTTTTCAATCATGATCTACCGCAGAACACCTAGCAAACTCTCATAGAACCCTAGGGCTTCAGGGAACAATGGCTGAGAAACTCTGACATACAGCATTAAAATGGAGATGATCATTCCTGTGTTAGAGAATCCTGCAGTGTGTGGAGCCCACGTTTATCTCACACATGTTCTATTGGTGCTTTGGGGAATGAGGAGCAATCATCCCAGCCTTGAGGCAGAGCTGTGTACTCCAGACATCAATTAAACCCTTTCCCTCAATCACGATCAGTAACGCAAATCAAGATAGAGCAAAGTTGTTGGATTTCACCCCTTATCGGCCCCAAAAGCTTCATCAATGGTGAAGGAAAATGAGAACAGTCGTCCAGTAACCAGAGTTTCCCCATCCTAGGAAACATTAACACTAGATGTGCTGTTAATGCAATCAGAACATTCATAAATAGTGTGGAGGACAACATTAATCTGTACAACTGGTGGCTAGACTAAAAATGGAAGTCATAGCAAAATCAAAACACATCTCCTGTGCTAATTAGATGTGTAGATACAACTTGGATAAACTGATGGGGAATGGGACAACAAAGAGGCCAGGAAGACTCCTTATGGAAGTTGCAGTGGACTTATAATCCTGTAGTTTGCTTCTGAAGTACAAAGCCCAAGATGACCCCACTGTCTAAAAATTGAACGGAACCTCAGAGCAAATACAGGAATGTTGGTACAGCTATAAAGGCTTGACATTTACAAAGATACTGAATCACTCTGATCAAGGTCTGTTTTCTACTGCTTGTGAAGATAGAACAAACTTGTTTTGAAAATGGTTGAAGGTGAGGTCAGGTGAATTCTAACAAATATCATCTAGATTAATGATGAAAAAAATTAAGGAAACACTGAAGCCATAGAGAATTTTTTTCTTTTCTTTTTTTAAGGAAAAACATTTTCAGAAGAATTGAAAAATGTGGCAGTAGTTATCTTTTAAAAAATGGAAATAACTTTCTTACCTTAGGAACATAAAATGTACTATATGTATAATATGAAAGAACTATACAATTTTGTTTGGCATAAGATAATTAGGTCTGGTATATTAAAAGAACAGTTCAGGAAGCCAATAGTTAAAAAATGAAGTTCCTTTTATTGTCTGTTACAAATGGAGCTACAAAGACTTGAACAGTAGGATACCTCTTTGGTTTTAATTTTACTGACTGCAGGAAGAAACAATATAAACAGAAAAAACCATCAACATTAGTAAAACAAGAGAAAATTATTTTGTTTCTATTTTGCTTCTCGTCTTCTATACTGTCGAGCAGGCATAAAGTATTCATTTCCAATAAAAGAAATGAGAAAATGAAACCAAGACCAGGATCTTCAATGATCTGATATCGTACACGGTCTTACAAAGTCTTCCTGTCATAAAGTGATACTTTATGCCTGGATGGGCCATCAAGTCCAACCTGCTGCTCAATGCAGTATCTCCAAATAAAGCATCCCCAGTAGGTAGCTGTCCAGACCCTTTTTAAAGACACCCAGAGAATGAGACACTATCACTTCTCTAGCAACTGCTTCAGTGGCCAAACTGCCATTACTGTCAAGAAGTTCCCTCTACTATTCAAGCGGAATCTACTCTCCTGTAACTTCAGACCATTAGACCTGGCCCTACTCTCTGGGGCAGCGGAGTACAGGCCTGCTCCCTTCTCTGAGACAGCCCTTGAGGGATTTGAAGAGAGTAATCATGGCACCCCTCAGTCTTCTCTTCACTAAGGTATTATACAGGGTTTTAGAAAACATTTGGAGGGAATAAACACATGAACCAACTAAACATTTTATTCATCATTACAATAAGAAACATTATAAAACCCATTCTTACTTTTCTTTTCAATTTTGATTTTTTTTCACAAAAAAGGGAGGAACCGGGGAAGCAATTTACTGGTTTCTTTGTTAATGCCTTCGCAACTGTAATCTAGAAAGTTTCTGTTAGATCCATTTATTGTTTTCATCTAAATATGGGGAAAACACTGGTGACCAATCAATGGGTTGTTCTAATGTTAAAGCAAAGAAATTCTTTGTTTTACTGGGGAACACCAAACTGAAAATTAGGACAACAACTGTAAGAATAAGTTGCTTATCTGTCACCATGATTCTTCGAGTGGTCATCTGTGAATTTACACAAATGGGTTATCTGCATCTTTGCCCAGTCACACGTACCACTGGAAGAGGGGCTATTGCCAAAACACTTCCATAATAGCTCTAGTAGTTTTGGTGCACTGTGCAGGCTCAGATATCCCATTTGTGTGAGTCACAGAGACCCAAAAAAGAAGTATGTGCTATGAAGGCAATAGACTCATTTTGGTTTGGATTCTCCAGACGTGCAAAGTATAGAATGGAAAAGACTGCTCTAGTTTCAACTTTGACTCATACATTTTGGCTGTTGATAGCTTGTCTTCTTCTTCTTTTTTTTTAGTTTCAAAAAGACTGCTTTCAGTAGTTCACTAAAATATTCAGGTGCTACAAAAGGGGAACTAAACTTGTTTAACTTAGCACAAAGAATATCAAACACAAAAACGGGAGTTAAACCATCTTCATGCCTTTGAAGAAAGCATGAAGACAGAGTAGTAACAGAATATTGATCGTTTTGTTACATTACTTCATATATCCTGTGAAATAAACAGTTTCGCACCAAAAGGTCCTTTTGTATGGCAAAGGCACCTAGTACCTGTATAACAGAAGGATTATGCTATGTTCCCTTCACTGCTCAGTCTCTGAACAACAACAACAAAACCATCCAAGGCTCGGCTTCCAGATACATCCCATTCCCTATGCAAGACCCAACACAATTTACACCTAAGAGTCAATCTCTGTTTCAGAGCTGGCAAACTGAATGCCAGATGTTTTCCTATCTTTCCTTTCACACGTTCACAGAATCAATACTGGGACACTCATTAGTTAGACTGCGGTGTTTTACTACCAGCATTTGCTTTTCTAAGTGGTTCTTTTCCCATGTACCTTGTGCAATTCTTATTATGCAGCTGCCCACGTGCTCAAGCAGTGGTGAACTTCACTATTCTAACCCATGGAAATGCATGATGTTGTAGTGACACAGTGCAAAGCTCACAGGCTCTTGCTGACAAAGGCTCATCCACTCGCCAGTTTCATATCTGTGTCAGAGGAATTCCTCTGTCCTGAACTTCCATGCAAATGTGTTACAAAATCAATACAGTACTGGAATATCAAAAGTTTTCCACTGGAATACATTTTTCCTTCTACAAACATCAGCATCCAAGTTACCTGAGCCTGCGTGCCAAAGTCTTCTGTGACATAAGAACTCTTTTTTTATTTGTCTTTATATACACACATGTAAATATTTTCCATTCTTTTAATGTTATTGGTAGTTTAATGTTACTAATATTAAATTAATTTTTAGGACAGTATTTTGTATTTTTTTAAAAAAAAAATCTGTATTGTATCTGGTTTCCTTTTAAAAACCTCCTTGAATCCTGGTTCTAAGGGGGAAAGGAAGGATATAAGTAAAGGAAGGATATAAGTAAAAAGTCAACAAGAATAACAACAACAACTCTGCTGAAGGCATTCTATTTGCTTGTGAAAACTGTATCGCATTAAGACAATCACAGAATGACTTTCCACTGGGAAAATCAACAGCGTTTGGAAATAAACGCCTTTCAACATGCAATCAGCTACAGTTTGGTGGTGCGGGTAGGGGACTGTAACAGCAACAAACACAACTAGATGATGGGAGGCAAGCTGAAGCCATGGGTGGCTTCTTCTAAACCAGAAGAACCAGTCACACTTATAGCATCTTTGGAGAACAGCATTACAAGCAATCAAAAAGTTCAAATGTTTAGCTACCAAACTAAGAAAATACTTCCATTGTGTCTGCACACCTAAGTCAACCTTTGAAATAAATATGAAATCCAGCCCTCTAAAATCCAACATAAAAATCCTTCCTCTCCAGTACACAATTATTGTGTTATTGGAATACCAATCCTTTCATATAGTCTTGCCAATGTCAGAATGGACTTCATGAATGATGGAACAGTAGCTGGTGGGCCACAGGTTCCCAAATAAAGATACAAAGTTATTCATGGCTGAAAAGGCAGGTAGGGACAGAAGAATTAGCTATTATTAAGAATTTCTATCCCTGGTTGCCATGATTTTTACCAATCTTCGCCATCACCAACTAATTAACTACAAGTCTGCTCTGACCTACTGAGCTGGACCATAAGTTTAGTGTTCAGATTATGTACACACCGGCAGGATTAGACAACTTGAACAGTGACCTAGCTAATTTTGCAAAGGTTCTGGATATGTAGCTTTGAAACACATGGCCTTGCTCAAAGCTAGTGTACAAGCTGTACACTTTGCAAGAATGACATGTGAGTAAGACGAGAAGGAGAGGCTGGTTTTCAACAACAGAGGCTCAATCATACTCCTGTGTACAACTCAGTTTTGAGCAAACAACCAAGGTCACAAGAAAGTACATCAGTCCTATCTGTAGGTATACTGGGTAGTAAATTAGCTCCCTCTAGTGGCGTACATAAGAAACCCATTCAAAACAGAAATTTCTAATAGTCTCTATCACAGAGACTATTATAGTTAGATGTAGTTCACAGACTCAAATAACTAGAAGGGACAATAAGAACCACTGAGTCCAACCTCCCTGCTATGCAGGAATATGTAGCTAAAGCGTTCTTGAGAGAGATGACCATCCAATTTCTGATTAAAGACCTTTTATGAAGGAGAAGCCACAATTTTTTCAGGCAATCCATTTCTGAAATAAAATATAGATTCATTAACTTCCGGGAGAGCACAAACCCTCTCTACGAATAGCTGAATATTTTGAAACTGTATCACATACCTTCCCCAAAAAAGGCCCTGTGATTCACATTTTAGGTACTAACAGTCTCTGGGTCTTTGAAGAGGTTGGGAAAACTTTAAGAACACAAAACCAGCAACATGCAAGTGTCAGGATTAGATACCAGATTATGTGGGACTCATGCTGCATGATAACCAAACAGACATGCATATTCATTTAAATGTAACCAGAGAAGTCTTTTTTTTTTTCAAATTCAAAATTCTAGCCTCAATTCTGAATGTGATTTTTATAGCATCCCAAGGCTGTGACTTGCTCAAGGTCATCCACTAGGTTTCCATAACCAAGAGATGATTTGAACCCTGGTTTCCTGGAGTCACAGTTCAATACTCAAATCAATACATCATGCTGGCTCTTTTATGTTCTACATATCACCTCCTTCATATACTTTTGCTTGTACAAATGAGACAATGAAACAGTGACTAAGTGTACTAGCTTGGCATACCGGTACATCAGCTTGGGCTTTACATTAAAGTGGCAACATTTAGGTTCAGCTATGGCCAGTAAAACTATCTGGAACTACAGCAACCTAGTTTTCATACAGGTTACACTGAAGTTTCTGAAAAGCTGCCTTTTTCTTTTTCCCTTTGTAATGGCCACTGCTGTATTTTCCCCCCAATAGTGATGCTGCTCTTAAGCTATCTGCTGGTGACCACAGAGAATGGCTACCGACTGTGCAAACAGCCTGGTGGGCATAAACTTTACAAAATGCTGCACTGCCAGCCAGAACACATTGCAGAAATTGCCATTAAACAAGTGGAAGAGAAAGGGTTTACGTCTATAAAACTTTATATTCTCTATTCTCCAAAATTACAGAGAAAAACCACACAGAATTCTTCTAGAAAACAAGTTCATGAAATTAATTATTTAAAGCAGTTCTACCCTGATCTTTAAGATGCCTGAACAGCTTAAAAATATCAGTAATAATAAGGCAGCCCCTGCGCTCTGGAAACACAATCTAAAAAGAAATGACAAACAAGGAAGGAAGGATGGGGAAAGGAGAACAAAGGCTGGAAAGTAAGGTTGGACAACTGTTCTTAAAGTTACTGTTTCTGTAACATCCTGTTAGGACATTAATAGCACAGGTAACGTTATGGAATATTACTGCTGGATGGCAGCATGTCATCTAACAGTAGTCATCTAACAGTACTCTTCTATAAGGTTACTTGTAACATTTCTGTCCCAACAGGATGTTACAAGAACGCTGACTCCTGCTTTGCCCCTTTATTTCTCCTTCCGCTTATGCTCAACAGGGCAACATTAGCTAATATGAATACTTCCATAAGCATATACTTAGGATTCTTTCCCACTCCTGCAGACCAGGAAAGAAAATACAATATGGGAGTACATGTGTATCCCTGAATGCATTGTCTCACTTTCTGCCATACAAATGAATGTTTCTTAATAGACAAGACATTTGTCTCCATTTAACTTGGGAGACAGCATTCATTTTATTTAAAAGGGGGTTATACAGCAATATTCATAAACATTTCATAATGCTGTACAGATTTTTTTTAAAAAAAAACAACAACCTGATAGTGATTTAAGAACAAATGTATTCCTAAAAAACAGCAGTAAAGTATGGGAGATATTTCTCAGAGTAGATAAGAACCCAATCTGTGCAAGGCTTCAGAAATATTCAAAACTAGCAGTCCAAGTAGTTTCTGAAACAAACTTCTAATGCAGCAATATCACAACGCGAGTTAACTAACCAATGGTGACCAGTTGCATTTTGCATAACTGAAGTTTCCAACTGCTTTCCAAAGCTTGCCTCACATGGAGCCCATCAAATTAGTCCAGTCTGGAAGCCACAAAAGCATGAACAGCAGTGTCTTGGCCTCTCCATCATTCATGCTTTAGAGACTGCCAAAGTACCGCATGGGCCACACCAAGTTCTAACTGCTAAGGAACGTCAGTATGATCACATGTATCTTTGTGGTACACAACCCTCCCCCTCTGTGCCCACCTGAAAAGTCATCACAACAAGCATTCTGCTAGAACGTATAAATAAATAAAAGCAGCAGCAACACAGAGAATGAACAGTCTGCAAACACATTTGCTAGGTTCACATAGCTTTGTAGGATTCAACTTTAAAGTTATCTGTATAGCCACCCTGGAAACTAGAGTAGAGGATGCACTGTAATAGTGGTAAGAATTTTGCTTGGTAAATGTAACTGAGGACCAAGGAAGCCAACAGATGACTGGCTCTCTCTCTCTCCAATCTTCTTCGACGTTTGCAGGCAACTTGTTAAGAGTACACTACTGGAAGCATCATTAGAGGAGCAGCCACTGCTCAGATCCACAGCTGAATGAATTCAGGTAGGAAGACTGGAAAAGACCTATATATCGGCCTCCCCCCCCCCCCACACACACACTAGCCATTAAAGGAGAATGGGTACCAATTATATTAAGATACATTCAACAGAGTTGGGGTATGATTAAGGTTAAGACAGGTTGAGTTTTCCTATAACAGGGGAAACGTCAGAAAACCAGAAAAGCCCGTGTATGTTTTGGTTGCTGTGCTTCTTTTGTTAAAAAATACTATCTCCTATATAAAAGTCAAAGTTTGTGAGTGATCTTGTCTGTCTGCATCAGGCAGGTGAAGACCTCATCTGATTGGCTGTGTGGGGCGAGAAGACCTCATGATTGGCTGGTTGCGAAGGTTCTATGGAATCCTGGAGTTGACAGTTCAGGGACGGGGCCCTTAGAATTCTCAGCCAGAGAGCTCTGAATAGGCCAGTTGCTATGGAGATGAGGCCTAGCAGCTCTGAATACAGACTGGATTGGGGAATATCGGGAAAAAGTTACATGTGGTAGATAACACAGGAACTGAAATCTGTGTATTTCAACTGCATCTAATTCCTAAGGTAAAGTAAGGTAATTCCTAAGGTATTTCTAACAAGTATTACCTATGAGAAAATAAAATCCCAGGCAATGCTGGGTAAATACGCTAATCTTCTATAAACTGCAAACTGTCACACAAAGAGGAGTCTTCTACAGAAGATACCTTGTGCAGTAATAAATCTAGATTTATATACTTATTTGTATTCAATAATCACACACACAACCCTGCCCACTTCCCTTTCCTGCAGTCCAATGCCAAAGACCATTTCTTTCAATATGAGACATCAGCCTGGCTTTGGAAAAGGAGGAGGGAAGAGTGTTGTGCCTCAGGAATATTCTCAGTCTATGTACTACTTTTACATTTTAAATCTGTACATGTAATTTGGGTGGACTAGTATTTAGAAACTTCAAAATAGTATTTGAGAACTGAGTCTGTGTAACCACGTGTGCTTTTTAGGCTAACATGTAAGAGACAAACAAAACTGACAGGTTAGAAACATATCAAATACAACGCTTCTTAAAATTAACATGTGCATTGTGTTTGACTAAGTTGAAAACCATAAATGAACTGAGTTTTTAATAAAAAGCTTGCTGAAATGGAACGCTGTGGAAACGCTATAAGGAAGCAAGCTGAACAAAATACCCAAGATATTTGCTACATTATTTTAATTAAAAGATAACAGATTAAGTACAAAAAATTATGTCAGCATTTAATTCCGGGTCGCACATAATAATATTTTGGAGAACCAAAATACAACTAAATATGCTTATTTTGTTAGGAAAAACAAAAAAGTTCCAAGCCAATTAGAAAAACTTTTTCACTTTTCCTCTAGTTAATACTGTTGTGTTTTAAAAATAAGCCAATTATTCCTTGAAGAGCTGTCAACATTTTCTTGATTGAAGGTGGATATTTTGATGCCCTATTAATATTAATGTGATTTGCCATCAATCATGTACTGTGTTTAGGATGAGAAAGTTTTTTAAATGAATTAAGAAACTTGGACCCAGTGGAGATGTTCAACTTCTTTAGAAAAATCATCTTGTCTCCCACAAGACTGGTTACCGAAACCAAGTAGTCTAAGTAAAAAAGACACGCAACAAAACGATTAAAGTCTGTGTCTGGACCATTAAACACAGTGCTATCAAACATATATGAAAATGTAGAACACACATGTAAATACAGAATCACCAGGAAAGTCTAACTCAGAAGCAATTTTTCTACTTCAAAACAGGAAATTTCTTCAAAAAAGAGAATTAAAATTGTGTCAAAATTAAGTCAAAGGTACTTGAAAAAAGGCAAATTGTGGGTTGATCAAAACCACCACAACAGATGTTCATCAGGAATGTATACTGCAAATCAGAAAAGGTACCAGGAATTCCAAGAGGATGCCAGTTGGTTAATGAGTGCAGTAAAGAAAGTTAATTATTAATCAGAAAGAAAAGCATTCTATAGAAATAAACATCTTGTCCACATGAGAACAAAAAATAAGAACACAAACTGGCAAAGACGTGGAAATAGGCAAGAATTTTCTTTAAAAAGGAATCTGAGAACTATGTTATTAAAAAACATTTAGATCAGAAATAAAAAAATTCTTCAAATACACTAGCATAAAACTAGCTACAGAGGCAGCTGGATAAGACAATTAATAAATGAGCTAACAGAGCCAAGTATGCTATAGTGGTTTGAGAGCTGGGCCATGACTCTGAAGACCAGGGGCTGAACTCCTGGCCACGGAAATCCACTGGGTGACCTTGGGCAAGCCCCACACTCTCAGCCTCAGAAGAAGGGAAAGGCAAAGCCCCTCTGAATAAATCTTGCCAAGAAAACTCTGTGACAAGGTTGCTTTAGGGTTGCCATAAGTTGGAAATACAACAACAATGGCACCATAACCACCAGCAACAGCACAGGATAGGAAGATGGCTCAAAAGACGAATCAATCTTCTGTATCGTTAAAGATGTAATGCAGGTATCTGTGCCTGAACTTACATTTCAGGAATGAAGCCTGAGGAACTGAGGCAAATAGTGGTGGGAAGAGATAAAGTTCTAGGTCTTAACTGAGAAGTCAAACAATAACCTAATGCTGGATGTCATCTTCCCAGGTGATCTTTAGGAACTCAAATGTGAAATTCTTGATCTTCTAACAGAGCCATGTAACCTGCCCCTAAGGTAACTCTGTACATCTGAAAAACGAAATGTAGCAAATGTAACTTCAATTTCTAAAAGTGACCCAAAAAATTAAAAGAAAAGTTAACCTTTCTTGTGAGTAATCTGGTAGAAAACCAATATACAGAATATAAAGGACACTGGTAACAAGTCTTGTTGGAAAAGAGTAAATATGACTTCAGTAAATGTAAGCCATGGTTGCCTAACCTTTTCACTACGAATGATATGCAGTTGGTGAACAGTGACATGGCAAAATTTGAGGATGAAAGCTAATTCACCGTGGTTGGTAGAAAACGAAAATGAGGAGGGGTTTCAAACAGATCTCTCCAAACCGGAGTAACAGATAGCAAAATGACAAGTATGATTCAATTTAAGTAGACATATATATATATACTGAAACTAAAACAATATAACATCACATAAACACTGATGGGGGTTTGAGCAGGTAGTGACTGACCAGAAGTCTTGAGATTGATCATTCAGTAAAAACAGATAACCTAGTGCTAAGGATGTAAAGAAATTACCCTTTATACAACAATCTTGGCCAAAGTAGTATTTTCACAAATCCTGAGATGTTGCAAGATACTGATTCAACTTGAGCATTCATACATTTGCAGGGATGACAGAGTAATTCGAAGAAATAAGTGTTCACAGATAATGCAAATATTTTAAAAGTACAACAGCTACAATGTATATCATAAGGGAAAAAAACCTTAAAAAATACAATTCATCTAATGAAGAACAGTTGCACAAATTAAGGAAGCTGTGCAAACGTATGTACAAACGAATAAAAATGCATGAAAATCTTTCATCAATTCCAGTATGGCAAGAAAACAGAAGTTTCCCAAACTGATATCCTCCAGTTACATCGCAATTCTCACTCCTACAGTTACGGTCTTAAACAGTGCCCCAAGGTTGCATTGTTTGGGGGCTCTTAGTTCAGAAAAAAAGACATCTATAAAATTTTAAAAATAGAAAAATACAGAAAAATGCTCAGTGCAGAAGAAGTAGGTAGTATTCCCTCAATAAGAGATTCCAGTCAATCTGAATAGTAGAAGATTCAGGAGTGACAATATTATATTTGGTCATATAGGCACATAGTTAAATTACATTCCCTGCTAAAAGTTGTGATGTTGGCCATCAATGCAGCACGCTTAAAAAGGGTATTACACAAATTTATGCAAGAGAAGGCTTAGTAAATATAGAAGAAATCAAAGAAACGATGTATGACAGCCAACTGTATCTAAAGCAAACTAAACAACTTGAGCAGTCAGTATTTGAAAGAGTATCCCTGCCCCCTATACGTCTGCCTGAGGCGTAAAGTGTTATAACAATGCACTGTGGGGGCATGTGGGAGAAACAGGGTCTTCCCCTGCTAGACGACACTGGTTTCATTCAAACATGGATTTTTACTGATACTTTCAGGGCCAAATTTCATCCAAATCTGCACGTGCACATGCTTTTAAACTGTTTTAACCAGTTTTAAATACTCTTTATCTTTTCTTATTCAAATTGTTTAATATGCCTTTAGTGTATATGAAACATTTAGCGTACGCCTTTCGCGCATTTGAAATTGGTTACACTGATTTTATTGTACGCTGTCCCACAACATACAAATTTAAGGAAACTTAATAATTCAATAAAAATTTGAGGCTATGGTGCTTCTGTGCAAGAAGTATGTCTTATGACGGAAGATCTAAAGTTCAGGTTACCAGACATTTGTTGTATGATCTTGGGCAAATCACAGTAAGTCAAGGGTTCTAAGCTAGGAGATGGGGGGAGAGAGAAGAGAGAGAGAGAGAGACAGACAGAGACTAGGTTTGTGGGTGAGCTTCAGGCTATCTCCAAACTGGGTACAACAAATGATTTTATTCTCTTTTATTTCTTTCCCATTACTCTGATTTTTTTTCCCAATCACAGCGAGTTTCAAGGTAAAAATTTATTACATTTAGTATTTTCAATTATTCACTGTAATTTCTTTTCCATCTTAGGTTAGCTTGCATGTTGTTGTTGTTGATGATGATGATGATTATGATGACACTGTTATTGTGTGCTTTCAAGTCATTTCCAACTTACAGCCACTCTTAAGGCAGAATTATCATGGAGTTTCCTTGCACCATGACTTTACTTCACTTATTTGTTTTAAATATCCCCTTTTCAAGTGGGGACAGAGGCTACTTCACTTCAACTACACTCTTATAGCTAACCGAACCATCACTCTTCTGCTGCACCAGTGCACACAGATCCTTGTATTTTTCAGCAAACAACATAAAAATGTCCATTCCTTACTGCACTCTGCTTCTGTTCTTACTAGATTACCCTTATTAAGCCTTCACCCATACAAAGAAAATACAGTTGATCCTCCATATTAGCGAGGCTTAGAGGCACAGAACCCCCCTGCAGAAGTGGAAAAATCACCAATATTAAAATGTGTATGTGTCTGTAGGAAGAGGGACGAGGCATGGTGGGGAAAGCAGGAACCCAGGGTTCAACCACATCAGGGAAAGGGGGTATTGTCAGCATGGACCCTATACTTCCTCTTTCTTGCTCATCTCCTTCCTTGAGTGTGTGGGTGGGGGCACTGGGAAAAGGTCTGTAGTCTGAGAAATCAGGCTGTGAGCCATCCTTAGCTGGCCAGTCAGCGGCTGGTGGAGGAGGAGGAGTGGATATGGCTTTTTAAAAGGCTAAGCGGCCTGATCAGAACTGCTGAGAAGGTAGGTTCCCCCATAAAAGAAGCACCTCAGGTGGGGGGGGGGGTCAGAGATTGAAGAAACTCACAAATAATCAAATCCATGAAAGTCAAACCCATGGATGTGGAGGGCCCACTGTATGTATTATTTGGAAGGTTGGACTGAAGTCAACAGTCAAGTGAAAATTCCCACACTCAACAAACTGTAAACAATGAAGATAGTACACAACGCAGACTAAGAAAACAAGCAGAAATAAAATTGTACAAGAAATCAGATTATACTATTTGAACCGTTAAGATTGAGAGATGGTGCCTGGAGGAGTGGCAGACAAAAAGATCAGTTTTGGAAGAAAAAAAGGAGATAGAGGCTACACACACTGATGGTTTTACTCCAAGAAAAGGAGCCCCACAGATACTGTACCTTGTAACCTAATCCAGTATACAACTCTAATACATATTTGGTGGTTCAACAACCTAGATAAGTCATGAAGGCTATGTACTTTGAATACACAAGTACCACAAAGGTTACCTACTTGGTTCGCTACTTTCATCCTGAGGAATAGGTGTCAAGTAACAATGCAAAACCACCTGAGACTCTGAAGTTGCAGGAATTTGTTTCAAAGGGGTGTAGTGGTAAAAAGCAGTGAGACCAGAGAGCCACAGGAGGAGGAATGATAACGACGCTTGAGTGGTAAATGGTGAGTTATCTGCTCAGGTTAAAAAAAAGCCAAGAAGAAAACGTGAACTCAGTTTTAGCACTAACCTCCTAAACTGATCCTTTAGAGCAGGGATAGGGAAAGTGTGGCATATAGACTATACGCAGTCCCATCCAAAGTTGCTTTTGTGGCTACCACACCATTTTACAGGCTCCAAAATGCCAATTGCTCCCAAAATGCCCCAAAAGAGGACTGGGGGCAAAACACTTTTTCCGAAGGGGGGGGGTTGTATGCTGGTAGAAGACTGGAGGCCAATGCAGCTCGCTAATTCTAGACAGCCCATTCCTACACTAAAGCAAATTGTAAATCGAAATACTGATATGCAGTTTAATACTCCGTGCCAACATAAATTTGATATTTTTTTACTCTCTTCATTTTCATGCATTAGAGTTAGACATTACATCTTCTTTCAGAATCCATGCAGAATGAGACCTATAACGCAGGCATTCCACTATACTGCCACCTGCATCCTTTGACACATACAGTCTACTCCTCCATACACATACACTAAAGAACAAAATATGGTTGGAACTGATTTTTGCCATGTCAGTATATATTAGCATCAGCCAGTGTAATGTCCTAGGACAAAAACCTCACAGAAAATGTGCAAAGCAGGCGTAATTTGCTCTGGATATCAATATGATGTTCTCATTCAATGTAAATAAATCTACTGGAAATATACTGGAGTTCACACAGATCAAGAGGTACCTCACATTACACCAAAGTGTATGTTTGATTTTATTTACTTCTTTTTGACCTTGTGTTTCTTGGATATGACTGCCTCGGTAGAATATACTTGATTCTGTACATGTAAACACATCTTAGGCCATGTCACCAGAAATATATTAGAATGTATTCCAGGTCAGAAGATGTCAGGTTGTTGTTACTCTCTCTACCACATTTTTAGGTAACTGCTTTGTTTTGATGCTTTTTGGGCTTTAGTGTGCTATGAGAGGATAACAGGATTGGCTGGTGAGTGGTGTGCTGGGAACATGGGGATGTTACTGTAACAAACTGTGATAAGAGGACAAATGCAGACACTTGGCTACAAGGTTGAACTGTTGGCAAGTTGAATGAGAAAATGGAAGAGGGGGCAGAACAGCCTGGGAAAGGCGTTGTTATGGGTGACTATCAAATGGGATGTTACTGTGCACTAATTTGAAATGTTACAGTTTATTAGGTACTACAAATCCATTGTTTCTTTAGTCTTAGCAATGCCAAGATGTACTATTGTTTTTTCGATGTTCCTGAATAAAGCTTCTGAAAATCTCTTAAGTTCAATTCCTTGAACTCAGAACTATCCTGTACATCAGAGAAGATAACAGAGTCATAAAATACACACTTTTTAACATTACTGCATGGGGGTTAAGAGTGTTTTGTAAAGTATTCAGTCACTGTCCATGCCCATCTTACCACCCATACTCACCAACACACCCAAATCCAGATCAGCAATGCATATTGAAACATTAAGCCAGTAAGGAGTTTAGGATTATCTGTGGACCACAATGTGCCTTTGGGGCCATTTCTGAAACCCTAAAGAACCTCCTTGGCCTTTCCGAACAAAGAATTTTTTTAATACGCCATTCTATTCCCCAGACTGGTTTGGAGTCAGGGAAAGCCTTTTAAAAAGAAAATACAGTGGAAAACAAGCAGTTTACTTCTTGGTTGTAAAAATCATTCTCCTGTTCCTGAAACACCAGGAGAAGCAAAAATACACATTTCTGGTATTTTTAATTTAAATATGAGTAAAATTTGAAAATTAAAAATAGGAAGGATGTGACATAGCATAGAGACTGTGCCCCTGTGAGGCCACACAAAGAGGGGGCAATGTATCCTCCAAGCTCTGGCAGTTGGTATTCCTTGCAGTTAGCAAACAATGCAGAAATTCATATTGTCAGTTTTACAAACAACTTATCTTCTAGTTTCAAATCCACTAAATTTTAGCTTGTTTTTAAAAGGAGAAAAACGAGAAGAAGAAGCTACAGCTATATCAGCTTTTAGTCCAGGTCAAGTGTCCATGGAAAATTCTGTCTGAAAATAACTTGAAGATATCCACACTCTCCCTCTTCATGTCACTCAACCTTTCTAGGAATCACACAGCATTGTATAGGTCTGCCAATCTAAAATGGGTGATTCCTAAAAAATTAATGACTTTAAGCTAGGCAAAATGTGGACAACTGTACACAAAGCCAGGTAAATCTCAGAAGAATAAAGTCAGGGAAAATATACCACTCCCAGCTGTGGACTTAACAATATTTTTAAAGCAATCTGAAGCACTAATAATAAAAAACCTACGTGCCTAAAAAGCTAACAAAAATTGAGTTGTAGTGGCTTCACTTATAAAGACTGGGCATTCCATGATTTGCAACTGCATGCCAGATCTGAATATAGCTACATATAAACAAGCAACTAATTTGCATTAATTCCTACCCGATAAGGTTTCAACATGCCAAGAAAAGTTCTTCTCAGGTCAGATCTTGAAAGAGATTAAAACAAAACAAAACAAAACAAAACAAAACATCAACTATCAATAATGCCCCATGTTCTGTAATAGTATCTGGCTACCATTTACCATCTGCATCTGTGCAAACTTGAGATTTTGCATAAACACATCTGCTGTAATCGAAGTTCAAGTCAAAAGTAGAATATGAGCAATACGGGTGCATCATAGCCACAATTAATATAAACAGGTTGTACCAGGATGTCACAGATCACAATGCAAAAAGTAAACTGCGTTTTGCTAACCTAAAACCAGGTTTTGGAATAGCACTGCATCAAACATAAGCTTCTTATAGGACATGGAAGCTTTCAAACTCCTAGCAAAATACTGCCTTAAATGTGTTACTCTTCATAGATAGAAGCTGACATAAAAACAGCAGCTGTTCACTGTCATGCTGCGAGTTATTTGAGAAAGCAGTTATTAGACTGCTAGAAGTGGTATGAGTCTGCTATGCCCCAAGCCCACTTCAGCATATTATTATATGGAAGGACTCATCCTCCTTCTATTACACTCTGAAGCTTTATTACACACAAAACAGTTCTGCACAACCCAGGCCAATGTTTTTTTCCACTGCAGCAAGGAAGTGATCAGAGATCCCTCTGCCCACTAATAAACAAACTTATAATCCTATTAAGTGCAGGCAGAAAGGATTCAACTCCAGGAGAGGACACGTAGGGAGGATAGAAACAGAAAAGGCATTGACTTGTCAAACCAGAACTACTGCAGACTGTTGCATCACTCAAGAACCACTTTGGTACAAAAGTGGTTCTTAGCTCTCCTTATGTAAGTCCAACAGATATACAGTTGCTCTAGTGTTGAATCCCTACAAGATTCTGACTCAAGCGTTCCAAAGGAGAAGGAGAACAAAGGCTTCATCACTATTTTGCTCAGAATAAGCAAAAAAAGAATCCATTTGTTTTCTCTAGAGAAAGAAGAAATAGATGCCAGAAGTGCATTTTGTCAAAGTAGAGCCAATGCCACATAATCACATAGCCATAAAGAGAGAGAATGGGGAAAAGCCGATGCTTAACTGAAGAACTAAAAACACATCAGGATGAAAACTAGAATTTTTCTTCAGATAGCTAGGAGAAAATACAGTCCTCTATTCACAGACAGTGTAACAAATGTTGACTTAACAGCCAACTTTCTCCTGCACAAAGGGTCTTGAAAAGAAAAGAAAAGAAAAGAAAGGAAAAGAAAAGAAAAGAAAAGAAAAGAAAAGATCAGCCTTCACCATTAATTAGATTAACACTGATGTTCACTAGTAAGTATTTGGATGCAACTGGAGAGGAAATACATCCCATTATGAAATAACCAGCAATACTACTTGGTCATACTAAAAAAATGTGCACCTGTGATTCTCAGATTGCATTCTCATGTGTCTTCATAAAAGTATTAGATGTTGTTGTTGGTAACAAGTTTTTCCTGCATTTCTGACACAGGAACCTGAGACTCAGTAAATAGTGGCTTCTTTTAAGGAAGCCGTGAACAAAAGGAAGATAAACTTAGTAGTAAACCTTTGAGTAAGGTTTAGTAAATTTAAAGTTAGTTCTGGTACATGTAACAAGCCTCTGGGCTCAGTAGTCTTCCAATCATACATAATACAGATTTTTTGTAGCTGACTCTAGTCAGTGGATCTTATGGTTCTAGATCTCACAAGCCTGAAGTCTGCCTACTCTAGGAGCTTCCCAGATGTATCAGAACTTTTTCACCATGTGAAGAAACTTGTAATCAAAGGGCAGATGCACCTGGATAATCTACCATCTTACTGCAGCATTCCATGTGGATAAGAAGACAATTAATGCAACAATTTCTACTGCAGTGGTCAGCAAGTCTGAAGATTCTGGAGCACTAAAACACAATGAAGAGATCTTTTGAAATGGACATTTTTCTAAGGACATTAGGGAGCTGTTAGAAGACCGTCTCTGACTTATTATAGACATGCTGGCACGGTATACCACAATTCTTAACCATAAAGAGCATTAAGCCAAGCCATGCCTGAAAAACACTTCAGTAGAGAAAGGCAGTAATATTTTATAAACTGCTAATTATCCAAGCTGACTTTCAACCATGAGTGTAAGTCATGTGAAGTATTGGGTTTTTACAATATTTTAAGATTCTTCACTGCCTTTTAGGCCTGAAAGTTTTGGAAAGTTGCCAATATCCAAATGTCAGTATGGTAACAAGGTTTTGAAAAGGGTGATGAATGGGAACAAAAGAGAGGGCAAGATGAAATGCAATACTGGGAAGCTGCCAAGTGAATAATGCAAATGCAAAAACTTGAAACCAAATCAGAAGGGACTGGCTCCCTTTGGATAGCTTAATGCAGGGTCTGCAAAACTCTAGAAGTACACAAACTTACAGGCTTAACTGCAGATGTGCAACAATGTATGGTCCCCAAAGTTGGTCAGGCCCCACCTACTCTGTTCTTTAACATCCAAGATCACTGGGAAAAAGCCAATCTCAGTGGAGCTCACTAGAGAATAAAGCAGGCTTTTCCCTTTACCCTTACTCACCCGACTCCCTAGATATCAGCAGGCAAGCAGGCATAAGACTTTGCATTCTTCAGCACTGAAATGTGTTATATGCGGGTCTGCTTATTTGTGGCCTCAAGTTTTCCACCTGACACCAGCTCTTGGGCCACAAAAAGGTGAATCATCACTGCTTGATAGGAAAAGGTGGTCCACAACCAACTGACAACACCCAGGCCAGATTTAATGTCTTGAAAGATATTAAATTTGTTGTCCTTCAGAACTGTACGTTTCTGACTTCATGTTACGCTTTTTACATAAATAATCTACCTTTGTCACAGTAAGACAGCTAGTAAAACAACTAATCTTTGCTCTTAATATATTCATACATACTCATTTGGCACATACATATGAAAACAGACTGAACAACATGTTCCCACATTCTATAGTCATCATCATTCTTGTAGCTGTTTTAAAGAAAATTATTCCAACTTCTACAGTGTTAGCTTTGCGATCTAAAAGATGAAGAGATATAATAAGGCCTATCTTCAGTCCTATGAATACTTAGCTAGAAGCAAGACTCAATGAACACAATGCTACAGGGCTGCATTGTAAGTATACTTGTTTGAACTTTTTGTTCACCAAAACAGAGGACAGTCTCACATGTGTGTGCACGCACGCACATGCGTGCACACACATACACGCACACACATGCGTGCACACACACACATATATATAAAAAATAAATACATTCATTCTCCCTGTGCTCAAGCTTAAAATGAAAATGAACTTACAACAGGCAGTTCTTGAATCTTTGTTATATTCCTTTATGAAAATTAAAAATTCTTAAGTGGCAGAAGACTGAGAACACTGCCTTTGCAATTAATATTTTTCTCCAAAAGCATCTAAAACCCCCATGAGCTATTTCCTGAAGACATTATTAAGCATTTTACTTCTCACATTCCAGGTTGAGAGAAAGGCTGCTCTACCTTCCAAACCAACATCACAACATTCTTCTGTCATTTGCAAGTAGTAGTATTCAAACTGTTTAAAACAGTGACATTCATGTGCTATGTGCACAAAGAAAACCCTGGAGCTTACATACCTGTTATTTTGTCTCTTACAAGCTTGCAGGATTCTATCTCACCAATGCTCCCAAAAAGACTTTTGAGCTCTTCTTGTGTCATATTCTGAGGAAGATAGTTGACTATTAAATTGGTTTTGCTGTCCTCCGTGTTCCCAGAATCAACTGGTGATGAGCAATTGTTGCTTATGGTAGTAGGACCATTGGCTGTGTTATTGCAAGTTGGCCCATTAGACAGTTGTGTTTCCATGGCAGCAATTACCTGCTAAAAACAGAGAAAATGGGAACTGTCAGAATTCATATTTCAGAATCTATTAGTGAATCTAGCCAAGAATTTAAAGCTTTGTCACTATGCAAGAATGCCCAATTTTCAGGGCTACAATAATGGTTCTGCAACAAAAACAAAACAGTTTAATTCTCATGCAACAGAAACCATTTAGAAGTTTTAAAGTAGCAAAGGTTTCAGTAAGAGATTTTCTAAGTCAGGTCTGGGAGAAAAATCCCAGGAGACACTACTGATAGCAAGAATTTAAAATATTTTTTCTAACCCAGTGCTAAGATTTCCAGTAAGACCTAAGATTTAATTGGATATATACTAAATTCATAGGAAGTTTGAGATTTGTTCAACTGAAGAAACTATATTTAGGAAATTTTGACAGTAACTGCAAAGGGTGACTTGACAATGGCAATCAGTAATAGATTTCATGAAATGCATTATTAAAAACAATGTACTGTTTTGGTTACTTTTCTGTATTGAAGAGGGTTGGCCATGTTGGTCATATTGCTAGGAAAATGCAAATTTTGTTTTCCAAAAACCTTGCAGTTGATGAGAATTAAGGAGCATGAATGTGCTGGTATGAGCATGGGAGCCCTTCTTTGTGGTGATTCTAAGGCAGGGAAAGCTTTACCATCAACTACTATGCAACTACTTTTATATCTACTGCTTTCCTCAGTGCCTACAAAGCAGAGCATCCAGGACTGCACATACAAACTCCCTGTTAACCTAAATTGATCTAAAGCATTATCTATCAGAGGAACTGAGGCTGCTTATCCAAAACACCTATTGAAAGACATGGCATATTCTGAACAAATGTCTATTCTAAATGCAGAAATTCATTCCACCTTCAGACGTGCTACTATATGGCACATACTAACTACTGCTGAATATAGGGTCGATTAACTTCTTGCGATAGTATCCTGATTAAAAACTGGAGAATCTGAATCTAAATCAAATTTGCTGAAACAAAGCACAACCCAGATCTCATCAACTACACTTTATTGCACTAATAAGGCTGCTGTCTAACCTAAGGGGAGACACCTCAGCATCAAGTCAGCAACTGACCTTTTAGTTAAGATATGCATCCATTCTTTGGAAGTTTAAAAAAAAACTATCTTACTATCTTGATGAAAATGGGAGTAAGTCGGTACTGGCATTTCCAAGATTATGATTACTCCTCTCCAAGAAGATGAAGAGTATTAAGTATGGATTACCCAGATGACTGGGTTCCCCCACACCCAAGAACAACAAAGTCCCTTCAATGTATGTTTTAAAAGTTCCATGTATCTGTTGCTGATCAAACCTTCCACTTCATCCAACTTAAGATTATACATTAACGTCCTCTTAGGACCTCAAAACAAGGCTAGGTGTCCATGCAAAATGGAAGCAAATCACTATTCAATTTTTCCCTACAGAATATGGCAAAACTGTTGGGCTACAACACCACATCCAGATTGAAACTCCCTAGAAACATGTTTTTAAAAGCTCATTTTAAGAATTCATGAATGAATTTTTAAAAGGGTAACTAACCCATCTTCACATAGCTACTTATATTTCTTCATGCTGAGATGGCAAGAACGAAATCTTAACTAACATTCAAATGAACAGCTGCAGAAATCTGTATATTCTGAAAGTACAGCGTTTCAGCTACAGGACCATCTGCTACTCTGAATAAGGCAACACTAATAATCCTATATTTTAAACAAACAGTTCCTATCCCGCTGATCACAATTTTAATAAGTAAAGTTAGTTGTTCACCTGATGACAATCAGGTTTCCTAGCATCTTCTAGATTTTACTTTTTTTTTTGGCCAAATAATTCATGACTTGAATGGAATTCTGTGATTTCTTTAGTAACCAAAAAAATACATAATACAAATTTTTTCCAAAGTTATTCAGCATTTAGACCATACCAAAACAGCTTTAATACAAGCATTTTTTTTTTACAAAAATAAAGATTGTACTAAAGTAGACAGATAACTGTGTTTCTGTGAAGAAAGTCATGTAGTATTCAGAAGTTTAGAGGCTGCCTTGAACCCTGCCCCAACCCAGTAACACATTCTGATTCCTACACCAAAACAATATTAAGAGAGTATACAAATTATGCCAAATATAATTTAGAAGTGTTTGGTATGGCCTCAGCACTACTTTAACAAATTAAAAACAGCCTACAGAATTTAAGAAAAATCCCACAGACCCCAGTCCAAGGCTCTGCTGCCCACGAACCACTTCTAAGCAGAGAAGCCACATCACACAGTCTGACTGCCATGTTAGTTTGGAGTTGCCGTCTGCAATATGGACACAAAAAGTACCGTATGTTAGATTAGCAAGATAATGCAATAAATCAGTTTGTACAAATTTACAGTAATTGTATTTATATTCCCAGCACGTCCATGCAGTGTGGCTTAATAGAATTTCAGGCAATTCCAATCTAATCTTTCCAAATTCATTTAACATGACTTTTTTTTCTTGCATGAATTAAGACAGTTTTTTAGAAGACTGATTTACAAGGTACTATAAGCTAGTCACTCTGCATCCAACCTTAAACCTGTCTTGAATACATACATGGCAATACATGTATGAAAGAACTGTACCACAGGAAAACAAAATTGGACACAGACACAATTGGGGTGGGGTGAAGATGGATGGAAAAGAAATGCATATGAATCATTCAAAATTAAGAAGATGTGTCCATGGACTACCACACCTATATTCCCTTTACAATGTTTTATAAATTGCCTATCATCTGTGCTCTACCTCACTTAGACTATAAAGCATTCATTATCTTTAGCAGGATCCCAGTTGCTGTGTTCAACTGGATGTTGCAACAGCATTCAGAAGATATTTGTAAGGAAACATTCTGGAGTCAAGCAGCTTTACTACTTTACTGAGATGGAATAACCAGCATTCCATCTCAATATACAGAAAATGATTTCAATGATGCATTACCCCTAGGTACACAGAACATTTAAAGCCACTTATAAATTGTAAGCCTAGCAGTATTTGAATTTAGCAAAGCTAGACAGTGGCAAATATAGCTTATGTGCCATTTACAACTAATTACAGCTTGCCCAGATTTTAAAAATAAATAGTCAAACTATCAGCATGATAAATTGGAGCAGGACAGGAATAGCTACTGTCACAAACACACTAGGCTAGCCTGGTCATTGCTTCTTGCTATATTCTTTGTCAGTCTATACACATCTATATTAAACCACACACGGATCCATGCATGTGCATACATGCACACATACGCACACTGATTCAGAAGCATCATATACGTTCAGTGAAAATATATTCTTAACAATTGTTGTCCTCGATCATAGACATAGTTCAATTTAAAGACTTTAGCACAAGACTTGCAAACAGGAATAGCTAATAGTCACAGTAGTTTTATTACTATTTTCAAGGTCAGAGAGCACAGCTCTCTGATTACCAGTCAACCAGCAACCACAGTGGGATGAGGCAGTTAAGCTGCTATCCCACTAGTATGCTTCCTAGAGAGATGTAGCTGGCCACTGTGAGAAACTGGATGCTGGTCTAGACAGGCCAGCAGGGCTTTTCTCATGTTGTTATGAACCCACAAAACTCAGTAATCTACAAAGAAAAAAAATACCAGCCCACTCATTAGGCTAATACGTTTGTAACATCGTAATAGCTTGAAATACAAAGTTTATATTCAATTTTTTTAAAAAAATTAGTGGTGCACCTGCTGGCTATTCTGAAGTGATAAAACCAGAAGGTCATTTACAATGATGGCTTGAACTTCTTTATTAAACACTTTCTTTGATCAAAGTTCCAAACTGCAGGATCAAAATCTGACTTTTGTGAAGTTAAATATATCGTACTAATAGTCAACTACACCAGTGGCAAAAAAAAAAAAGAACAAAAGAACCCTGCTAGCAGTGCAACAGTACTACATATAGACTCAAATTAAGTGGTTAAACCTCCAGGTGTAGAACTGTCTCTTCCCCTGGCAAATGCACACACTCTACTGTAAAACAGTGAATCTCCAAGGATAGAATTATCAAGTTACAAGTCGAATATGAATGAGATCAGCTGGGGAAAAATTCAACATGAGATGGAACACATACTGAATAGGACTGACATTTATTAGCTGTTCATGTAATACCTTGACAAATCTGATAAAAGCAGTAGTACAGGATACATTTAGTGTCACATCATTGTACACATTCACTAGCTGACATATTGTACTTCACTGTATCATCGAAACCCTATATTCTTCCAGAGGAATAAAAGATACCAGTAGCTTCACTGGCATTATGAGCCTTGCTGCCATGAGAAACAAGGAAGAATAATTAAGCTTTTCCTTAACTTTGACATGAGACATACTTGCTTAGACTAATCCATAACGGGAAGAGAACCACAAAGAGCCTATTCTTATAAGGTGGTAAGTGAAAATTATTTGGGGGTTCGCAGCGCTGAGGCCAATCGTGACCACTTCTCCCTTCCCACATGCTTGCTTCTGTGCCCTGTGATGCTTCCCAAGCTATATAAGTATAGTATTAGTAAAACAACACAGGTCTCTGGCATACTACACTTCACAGTAAATAAATCCAACTAAACATACCAAGATTTTTTCACTGCTACAAAAGGGATGGATGTGAGTCTGCAACAACCTAATCCGACAGATAACAGACTTGTTATTCATCAGCAAAAGACTCAGTGAAGGATTCCAAGAATATGTGGCTTGTTTTGTATTAAAAAATCTCCCACACTAGCACTTAAATCCCCCCCCAAACTGACTTAGGAAATCACATACTAGGATGTCTGAGATGTGGTTTGAAATAATTAGGTATGAAAGCAACTTGTATTAACTGGAGGAGGACAGCAGGTCTTGTGAGTATTTTATTTCACTCGGAATATAAGTTCAGAGATCTTGTGGTGAATAAGCTTTCTTATTGATATCAGCATTACTAATATTTCTCTCCACAACCAAAGAAAGTGTATCTCCAAAAATTACCCCACCCCTTGAAATTTGATAATCATTTAAGAAATGGTGAGTAGCTTATTAGTGACAAGGAATGAGCAGGAAATAACAGTTTACAGTTGAAGAGGTTTTTCTTTGTCTTCACAGGCAAGAAAAATTAATTCCTGCAGTATTCTTCTCGCTGAATGAGAACACAGAGATTTTCTGAACAGATCCATATCACCATCTGTGCTTTGAAAAGTATTTACCTGTGCTGAAATATGTTGTATTTCCAGTGCAGAAACACATTTTTCATGCAGAAAACATGTCTTTTGTGCAGAAATACACTTGTTTTTTCTACGCAGAAAATAATTTCTATGCAGAAAACCACATGTATTTTTGCACCGATAACTACTTCTCGAAATGCAGAATCTTCTGCCTGTATTCTTTCTAAAATTTATTTCACAGCCAAAAAATAATATTGTGTGTGTGTGTGTGTGTGTGTGTGCGCGCGCGCGCGTATTCTTCCCTCTCCTGCTTGTGGTGGCCTTGGTAATCCCATGTAAACCATTGTAAACCTCCTCCCCCTCCATTTATCTAAAGAGGTTCCAATGCCCTATTGACTGATTGCCACTGGCAGAAACAGGGAAAGGAAAAATGAGAAATCTGTTCGAGTCCAGTATTGTGTATTTTTCCACCCTAAGTACAAGATTCAAAAACACCAACAAAGACTCAGCATAATCAAGAGTCAGCAACATATTAAATATATATTTAAATATGTGGAGAAGAGCAACAATACAATAGACAGTCGTGCACTATCCCAAGCAGAAAGAAATACCCAAATTACAGCAACCCAAATTGTTCCAATCATGACAGTCAGCAGTTTTCACTTACATCTGAAACTACCTTTAACTAATAGATACAAGTATTTTAAGTATCTCTGTATCTTTTTATGAAATCTGGACAAAAATTCAAGTTTGTATCAGTGGTAGCCTTTTCCAAGTCCACCTTGGAAAAAATACGCACAAAGAACTAGGACATGATTGGAAGTCACTTCCATTTTATTAAAAAAAAAGTTGTTTAAGAGAATATTTTCTGGTGAGTGAGGACCACGCTGTGCCTACCTCTGCTGCTCTAAATCTCATCAAAAAGCTGACTGCTGCTGCAGAAGGAGATTCTGAACATTCATCAAGACATCTCCATCAAAGAGCATATTAAGAGCTGCCTTGAAATTAGTAAGCTATGAGTGACAGTACAAAATCTGACACCATAATGTCTTATATACCACCACCATTACCCCGAAAAAAGGAAAAAAAGCCTTCCTGGTCAACAGTGTGCCCTGATGAAGAAAGTGCATGATTATTACCCAAGACCATGCACAGATTATGGGTCGGTTAAATATAAAGTTTATTGTACACCAGCCACAAACTTTCCTAAGGATCTCAAATATATACCTTAGCTGGTTATTCCACAATGACATAAAAAGATAACCTTGAGAGCACTACTCAAAATAAATGCTTGGTGGCATTATGCAACTCCAATTAGGTAATTCCAGTCTCCCCCTTTCCTTCCCCAGCTGCAGCACAAAGACAGTGAAGACTTATTGCAAAGAATTACTGTCAACGCATTCAGAGCAGTTTGAATATCCAAAAAGGGCAATACACATGCCAGATACTGTGACTATTTATTCAGAGTACTTATATCCCACCCTATAGCCAAAAAGGTTACCAGCGGTGCTGAGAAATGGCTCCTACCATACCTCCAACAATGCGTTTTGAAGACAACAAACAGCAGCAAGAGGGATCCCCATCGCTTATGAGTGTTCTAAAGCCTAGCATGATTCAGCTCTGAAGATCTACGTTCGTGCCAGAGAACATAGGGGAAGGGATATATGATCAGTGGTGTCTCCAAGTAACTGGTTACCACAGCTATCCAGGGTTTGTGATCCACTGACAATGAAAAGGAGCCACTCTACATGTTGCAGCAGTTAAGTTTTCTCAAGAAACAGATATGCAAGGAAAGGACACGTATCTCACTTTTTTCTATAATATCTCATTGTCCACGCTCCTCTGGAAGAGAAAAGAATTAGAAAAATCAAACTTATTCCTTAGATGAGCAGTCAAATTCCATCTATGCTAGGTCTAATCCTATCAGACATTAACTGTCAGAATCGTGTGTTCATTTTTTTTCTTATTAACAGTTGTAGCTGCTGTAGAGCAACATGCAATTTTTGCCAAATAACTGGATAAGGTTTCTGAAGAATATTTGGCAAAAACAAAAAGGAAACAAAAAGTGATAAAAGGAGACTAACAAGCAAGATTTCAGATCACACCAGAAAACAACACTAGTGTTATGTCAGATAAAATGAAGGGTAGCAATGTAGGACTCTAAGGTCACAAAGCTACCTTCTCCCTGGATCTCAGCTCCCAGGAGGGTCCTTCTGCTGACCTGAAAAGGTCATTACCTCTTCCAGGAACTGCAATTAATCTTCTAAACATATAGCAGGGCTCTCTGCACAATTTGACATTTTAAAAAATGTTTTTCTAAAGCAGATGTGGACTTCTAACTACTGTGGAGTTTTGGTTTGGTTTGCTTTTAGGGTCGTTTGTTCTGGTCATTTTGTGGGGAGGACTTTTGGCAGTCTGTACAGCGACTGGAGAATCCCACCAGACCTACCACAGTTGCCCTCCCTTGGTTTCAATGAACACCAAGCATGAGGTAGAAGAATGAAAGAAATCTTCAAGAAAGAGGTAGATAAGACACAAGTATTCCTTATATGAAAGGTGACATGAAACAGATACATACACAGAGGTTCTGCCCTCTACTCTTCTGATGTAAAAAGCACTGATTATTCACACTGTGTTCTGCACATAACACATTATTACTACATTTCCTTTAAGTCTCAAGACCTTTTGTTTGTTTGTTTTTGGGTTTGTTTTTTTGTGTTGTTTTTTTTACATACAAGGTACTTTTAACTAACATACCCTTCTCAAATATTTATATGACCCTAAGGAAATCCCAGTGCATTTCAGAAAATAAAAGTGTTCAACGGCCATAGGAGGCAACATAAGCAGACTACAGGGCCAATTTCCTGGTCCTCCTCTGGGGGCTCCTCATCTGCCAAAAATGTGAGGTGGGAGAACCAAAAACAAAACTGGAAGATTCTGCTTTAGAAAATGCTGTTGTTGTTGTTTTAATGTTAACTAGTAGTAAGAAGGGGGATGTATCTATTTGGAAGGGGAATGTACCTATTTGAAAGGTGAACAGCAGCTTCTGAAAGCTTCCAAGAGAAGCAATTCATCCTAATTTTCTTCAGCTACAAAAAGGGTGTCCCTGTAGAAGTTGAGAGCCCCCAAAACCGTCTTGGGAGCCACATGCAGAGCCAGGCTGATACTTTTGCCAACCCCTAATATATGATGACAGTTACTCCACAATACACGAACATCAGTAGTCAGAAAACACATGTTCACATGAAGTGGAATATTACATTCAAAAGGTGACAGATACTCTCTTCCGACAAAAAAACAACAGCCAACAAAGACTTCTCTTTCCTAAGAACATCAGTGTTATTTCCAGCTGTGAACAAGAACAACAACAACAACAAAAAACCTCGGGAAAGATGCACAGGCATAAACCCTAGAGAAAAACAGTTGCATCATCATGAGATAATTTTCTACCCCATTTAGCAAAATAGCCCTTGCAGAGGAAGATATTCATCAATGAAGGAGCATTTTTTGTGCCAGCCACTTTTTGGACAACTGGATGTTGTGGTAATCCCTGCAAACAAGTTCCCCATTAGTTTTTCTCCTTGTTATGGGCCTTCAACTCATTTCTTACTTATGACAACCCTAAAGTGAACCTACAATGTGGTTTTCTGGAGCTGAGAACCTGTGAAGCATCAAAGGTCACACAGTAGATTTCCATACAGGAAACCAAACCTTGGTCTCCAGGGTTGGTGTCTAACACTCAAATTACTACACCATGCTGGCTCACACTAGTTTTCCTACTAGTGCCCTACTGCAGAAGCAATGAATGAAGGTATGGGTCAGTCTGCTTAATGGTGTCAAAGTACATTACATTTTTTTCTCCAGCTTTAAATTTCTTCCAATGCAGAAATAAGGGTCAACTAGTATTGTCATCACATAGAATCGTAGAATCATAGAAATGTAGAGTTGGAAGAGACCACAGGGGCCATCCAGTCCAACCCCCTGCCATGCAGGAACAGCCTCAAAGCACTCCCGACAGATGGCCATCCAGCCTCTGCTTAAAAACCTCCAAAGAAGGAGACTCCACCACACTCCGAGGCAGCATATTCCACTGCCAGACAGCCCTGACTGTCAGGAAGTTCTTCCTGAGGTTCAGGTGGAATCTCCTTTCCTGCAGCTTGAATCCATTGCTCCTTGTCCTGGTCTCTGGAGCAGCAGAAAACAAGCCCGCTCCCTCCTCTACATGGCATCCCTTCAAACATTTAAACATGGCTATCATGTTCCCTCTTAACCTTCTCTTTTGCAAACTAAACATACCCAGCTCTCTAAGTCTATCCTCATAGGGCTTGGCTTCCAGGCCCTTCACCATTTTGGTCGCCCTCCTCTGGACCTGCTCCAGCTTGACCATGTCCTTCTTGAATTGGGGTGCCCAGAACTGGACACAGGATTCAAGATGAGGTCTAACCAAAGCAGAGTAGAGTGGTACCAGTACCTCCGTCGATCTAGACACCGTACTCCTATTGATGCAGCCAAGAATTGCATTGGCTTTCTTGGCTGCCACATCACACTGCTGACTCATCTTCAGCTTGTGGTCTATTAAGACTCCTAGATCCCTTTCACACGTACTGCTATCCAGCCACGTGTCCCCCATCCTATACTTCTGTATTCCATTTTTTCTACCTAAGTGTAGGATCTTACACTTCTCTCTGTTGAATTTCATTTTGTTAGCCTTGGTCCAGCTCTCCAATCTGTCCAGGTCATTTTGAATTTTGATCCTGTCCTCTGGCGTATTAGCAACCTCTCCCAATTTGGTGTCATCTGCAAATTTGATGAGCATGCCCTCTATTCCTTCATCCAAGTCGTTGATGAAGATATTGAACAGCACTGGGCCCAGGACAGAACCCTGTGGCACCCCGCTAGTCACTTCTCTCCAGGATGAAAAGCAGCCATTGGTGAGCACCCTTTGGGAACGGTCAGTCAACCAGTTACAGATCCACCTGACAGTAGTCCTGTCCTGCCCACATTTTACTAGCTTCCTTGCAAGAATGTCATGGGGAACTTTGTCAAGGGCCTTACTGAAATCGAGATATGCTACATCCACAGCATTCCCTTCATCTATCAAGCTAGTAACTCTATCATAAAAAGAGATAAGATTAGTCTGGCATGACTTATTTTTGAGAAATCCATGTTGACTTCTCATGATTACGGCGTTGCTTTCTAAGTGATTAGAAACTGACTGCTTAATGATCTGCTCCGGGATCTTTCCGGGTACTGACGTCAGGCTGACTGGGCGATAATTATTTGGGTCCTCTTTTTTTCCCTTCTTGAAGATGGGGACAACATTTGCCCTCTTCCAGTCTGCTGGAACTTCCCCTGTCCTCCAAGATTTCTCAAAGATTATAGCAAGCGGTTCCAAAATGACCTCTGCCAGTTCTTTTAATATCCTAGGATGCAATTCATCTGGCCCTGGAGACTTGAATTCATCCAGTGTGGCCAGGTATTCCTGTACCACCTCTCTACCTATTATGTGCCGCATTTCCCCTGCTTCCTTCCCTGCTCCCCAACCGCCAGGTTGAGTGCTTGTATCCTTCTGGGAAAAAACTGAGGCAAAGAAGGTGTTAAGTAGTTCTGCCTTTTCTCTTCCCCCTGTTAGTAATTCGCCATCTTCTCTGTGCAGCGACCCTATCGTCTCCTCCTTTTTCCTTTTGCTGCGGACATATTTTAAAAAGCCCTTTTTATTGTTTTTAATGTCTCTGGCCAGCCTAAGTTCGTTCTGTGCTTTAGCCTTTCTGACCTTCTCCCTACATCTCCTGGCTACTTGCTTAAATTCTTCTTTGGTGTTTTCCCCCTTTTTCCATTTCCTGTACATGTTTCTCTTAACACTTAGCTCAGCTGAGAGTTCTTTAGTCAACCATTCAGGTTTCTTCAGATGCCTTCCATTTTTCCTCCTTATTGGCACAGTTTTAGACTGTGCCTTCAGTATCTCCCTTTTAAAGAACTCCCATGCCTCCTTAACTCCTTTCCCTTTCACTATTCTTGACCACGGAATTTCAGCCAGCAGCTCCTTAAGTTTACAGAAGTCCGCTTTTTTAAAATCTAAGATGAGTGTCTGGCCACTTATCTTCTCCTTCCAAACTCCTTCCAAACTGGGTTTTCCTGTGGTGTACCAGGCTGCCTGGCCACAGAAACATTACACTGTGGAGAATGCAATACACTGTACTGCCAAAGATCCAACGAGACCATGTGTGGGGCACGCCAGAAATAAATGGGCCTCTGCCCACCCCATTACATGGTGCAGTTTGGCGCCGCCCATGCCATCCGCCCATTGGTGGCCCCTTTCCAGGTAGGGCATCAAGCTCCTCCCCTCCAGGCAGTGAGGGCTGCGCATGGTCGGGGGGGCCTTCCTGGTACACATGGTAGATACTGCTAGAACAGGTATTTCCCTCTGAACTCAACCGGCAGTTCATCCATGGTTGTACCCATTGTTAGTGTGAATCATATTAAGTGCACAAAATGCTTTCAGGCTTATCATTGCTACAAAGTGGCAGCATCCTGACAAGGGATGACCTCCAAGCTTCTCCAAGTTTTCATGGTGTCCACAATACACCTCCACCTGTACCAGTAAGCCAACATATGCCTTCATCACAGTGATATCATAGGGCTGTCACACTTCGGCGTTGGCAGGGTTCCTCTGTTTCCAAGTCCTGGTTATACAGCTTTCTGTGAGGAGCAATTCAAAGGCTTCTACCACTGCTGCTTTGCTGCTGGATGTTCCCAAATGACAACTCTAGCTGCTCAGCAGATGTCGTACCAGGTCCTTCTTGGACATGATTCCTGCTCTTTCACCTTGACCAGGAAGATGGGTTGTTTCTCATCCAAGCAGCCTCTCTACATCCACTGGCTACTGAAAACATGCATGTGCCCACATGCTTTTAGAAAGTGAATGGGACTGGCTTTTAGTGATGTGCTGTTCTGTTTCATGGTCTGCATAGTCTTTTAATTAATTTTAATGTTTTTAATAAATTGTTTAATTACTTTTTAAATAACCTTTATATTTATGATTCCATCAAAATTTTGCACAATTTTTAATACTCAGGGTTTTTAAATGCGTTGTCAGCCACCTTGAATTTGATTATTGGGAGAAAGGCAGAATAACAACAACGACAACAACACTATGACATCAGGTTTCAACTACAAAATGGCATGGCAAAATGACGTCTTTCATCCCAAAATATTTTACTGCATGGGACAAAAAAATATTTGCAACTTTTATCCTATTATTTTTTCCATAAGAAAGCATGTACATGGCAGGTGGCTAAAATTTGAAGGCGCCACTTCAGATGACGGTATTATAAAATGCCTGCATTGCAGTTTTAATTCTATGTGAATTTTAAAACAAAACAAAATGAACACTTTCCGTCTGATAACATGGAAGTTAATAATCTTCGTTGCTAGATGTCACTGGACTGCAAATCCCATCAACTCTAGTCAGCATAGCCAGTGGTGAAGAATGCTGGGAAATGAAACTCAACAGCATCTGGAGGGCTGCATCAGCTCACCCCTGTTTTAAATGAACCAGATAGCAACCATTTCATAAATGAATGCTAAGATGCAGGTTGGAAACCCAACTGTGGAGCAGGAAAATTCTTTAAAGTACATTTTCCAAGTGTTCTTTATGTTGTCTTCTCAGCCTAAGGGCCATCTACCATCTGTAGTTCAGCACAGTTTGATGAATTTCAGTTTCTCAAGTCTGTCTTTCCATCCTTTGACTGATTCATTAAAAGCCATCCCAGTCCTTCATAACACTTTAACTACAGTCCATCAAAATAAACAAAGATGCCATTATGCTGATGCAGGTTAAAATGCATAGAAGTCTTTTTTTCCAGAATTTATACGGAATCCAACCAGCAACAAGACTCTGCTATTTAGACTTTCAAAAAGCCTTCTGATTGCCGCATAAAATTCTATTTGTACAAGAGCAGGTTTAAAGCATTTGGCTGCTATATAAGAAATAAAAGATACAAGAAATCTGCATTTTAGACAAGCGCCTGACAGTGTGCTGGTAACAGCCAAATTTGAAATGGTGCAAGCATCTGAATAAGAGGACATGCTGCCAAGTCGAAACAACAGGAACAGCATATTACCCTGAAACGTAACTCTGGTAATGATGGTACCTCTATTTGTATTCTTGACAGGGAATTACAGCTTTGCTGCAGGACCAGAAGTACTTACCACAGTCTTGCCCTTCCCCAGTGGTATGCTTCAGAGAGCTGGACAGGGGAAAGCAGCAGCAAGTACTTCGGCAAACCTATTTTCAAGCCTTCAAAATAAGTGCTTTCAAGAGCTCAACCTCTTTTAACCGCATGATGCTCATGCATCTCTAAACCAGTCAACTGAACAGCAAATCAGTGAAAAGCACCAGAACACAACTGAGTTTTTCCCCCAATAGGAAGAACCAACCAATGTCATCTAAAGTTTCTTCTCTCTAGAGCACATTAGCTACAATCTTCCTTTCGTTCCTTCCCTTCCAGCATTCTGCCATTCAGATAAACAGATTACTTGTGTAAGCAGTTAAATAAATGAGACCACTAGCTGTGGTAATTACATGCCAACTGGCTGAAATTCAAGGGGGAGATAGAAGAGCAAGACCTGCTTGTTGGGAGGCAGAAAAAGGGAAAACATAAAGGAATGTTTGGTGTGTTATAACCTACGGTATTCACCAAGATACAGTGTGTCCTCCAAGTCTGTGGGGATTCAGTTCCAAAAACCTCTTCAGATACCAAAAAAACTCGAATAATCATGTCCCATATTATTAAATGGCAATGACATGCATGCAGAGAATTCAATACATCCATGTTCATGTTGCCATCATTTTAAGTATTGGATGTGACAATCCACGGTGGAAATCGCAGATCTAGAATCCACATGAAGAAGAGGAGTTTCCAATAAACATTGCTCAGGACATCTGTCCTCCAGCAAGACGCTGCAAGAACTTTTGTTAAATCCTAGGATGACCGCAACATTTTCAGCATTGTAATTACAAGAATTAGCCAAGCAGTCTTGTGCAGAGGGGTCTTCTTCCACATTTAACAAGGGCAAGTCATCACCCTCAGCAAATAGCTGCCCAATGCATCAAGAATCAATTTGAAAATAGCACTGGGAACATCTCCGGAATAGTATGGCTCGCAGTGCCATTCTAAAGGGATTACTAATCTGATGGCCCTCCAGTTTTACAGGGCAAGGGTTTATGCATGTTCAGTATTTTAAAACACATGAGGGAGAGTGATGATCACCTGATCACCTCAAGTTGCATCATCCTGAACTTCTCCCATTAACTCATACATTTCAAGTATTTACCTACATTCCTCAATTTTCTTGTAAATTTTAATTCTCCCTGGGATCCACCCAAGGTTCAACAAACCATGTAGGCACGAAAATTCGTATCAACGCTATTTCCAATGACCTCACCACACGTTAGGTGTAGGCAACCTGTGCATAACCAGAAACTGGACACTAATTCTCATCAGTTCAAGCCACTGTCATCTGTAACTAATCATGGGAGATGAAATTTAACAACTGAAGGACCACAAATTACCCTAGCTGTACAAAAGCAGTATCTTTGTTCCATGCCATAAATATCTTTAGTGTTCACTTTCATTCAAAATCCCAATGCATTCTCTAATCAGATTTTTGAATTTTTTTTAAAAAAAATATGGGTTCCAAGAAAGAATTCTACAAAATTCTACAGCCCAACTTCTACAAAGATGTACAACAGTCTCCCACCACCACCTTCAGGGGATCTCCTGTCCAAATAAAACTGAATCACTGTAGATCAGTACCTCTGTTCCCATCCCACTGGGCATACCCAAGTTTGTCATTATGTGACATAGGAAGATCAGAAGCAGAGAAAGAGAACTATCAAAAATGGCTGGCACTTTTCCATTTAAGAAAGTAAGAATCTACTTCTACAAGCCAACCTACTAACAGCTTTAAAAGTGTTTAACTTTTTATCTTAGAAGTTCCAACTTTACAAGTAAGGAATCAATAGTTAGTGGAAAACATTCTACAAAAATGTCAAACACACTCATCAGTAGCTTCCTGGTTCAAATACTATGAGACCTATTAGATGGATTATAGGCAGCTTGGTCTCCTCCAAATGTTTTAAACGGCAACCATCACAACCTTTATAATGCTGGCTTGGCCTTTTGGGAGTTGCATAACAAAACATCTAAAGGACAATAATCTGTTTATCCCCACCAAGAGATGTATGCAACACCAAGTGCAAAAGACCTATCACCTTTTATTAACAAAGGAATTTGTTGATCAAAATTTTATACCAAAGCAAGAAATGTTGTAACTACCTGGTATAATTGAAAGGAGAAGAGGAGAACATCAACATTCATCTAAATCTTCCAACCACGAAAATTATTCAGCATACTTTCAATGTATTTCTTGAAACTCTCTCTGTCAGGGCCAGCATGGTGTAGTGGCTAAGTGCTAGACCATAAACTCTAGAAACCAAGGTTTGAATCGCCACTCAACCATGGAAATCCACTGAGTGGCCTTGGGCAAGTCACACTCTCTCAGCCTCAGATGAAGGCAAAGGCAAACCACCTCTGAGCAAATCTTGCCAAGAAAACCCCATGATAGAGTTCCGTCAGGACTGCCAGAAGTCAGAAATGACTTACATGCAACAATACTCTCTCCTTGAGAGTTTTGGTACTAAAGCTAGGTTTTAAAAATAGAGAGAGGGCAACTCCTCTTTTGAGTTAGTTCTTCAACCTGACCAGAATAGTTCCTCCACTTTCTAGATTTTATTTTAAAAAGCTCTTGCTTGTTTCAGCATTTGAAGAGTCAACATACAAAGAGTCTGAATTAAATATAGAAGTTATAAAAGCAGGAGAGCAATCCGATGATAAAATCCCAATCATCTAACTCATTTAATTAGGTACAGATTCTTCTGACTTCAATAGACTCTAATTCCATACAAACACAAGAGAGCTTGGTTTTGGGAATAAATCTGAGCCAGTACTGGAAGCTTGTTTGGATTTTTTTAAGGGATTTGTATCCCAGCTTTTCTTTCTCCCAAAAATGGCCCTGAAGGTGTCTTTTTCAAAAATACAGGGGATCTAAATAAAAATATAATTAAGCCACAAAACAAGTTCAAATTATAAAAGCAGTGTTACATTTTAAAGACAGTTTTAACAAAGAAAGCACAGCACTCAGGAAAAAAAGTACATCACAACCAACAAGGCATCTGTTGAAAGCCTTCTGGTGAAAAGGCAACAAACTAGGTGTCCAGCCTAGCATCTATTAGCAGTGTGTCCCAGACCCTGGGATATGCTAGCAAGAGAAAAGTACTGTTGAACCAAAGCCCAACAAGTGTTTAACTCCAAAACCTCCTTATAGAAAGAGAGATGGGATTCAACACTCCCTATTCACATTTTCCATGTAATTTTACAGTTAATAACTTCTTTGAGTCTTTACCTGTACAGATCAGACATACAACAGCCACTTCTCAGCTCACCTGGATCAAGTACATGATCCCAAGTTAGTGGATGCTGACTCCGAACCTTTAATTCGCAATAGATTTCCACTGCACGTCTACTTCTCTAAAAAGGCAATATGTAATCAAGTTGACTTTCAGTGTTCGTGGACAGATTACCTACCTACACTACCTTCCAACAATAAACACTCCACTTTATGTGCACGCAATATGTTTTTTGTCTTCCTACCCCACTGCAGTGACAGAAGTCCACTAGAATGCTGCTAATGAGGGGGAAAAAATCACAACTACCAGCTTGCCTTGAAGACTGGTCGTGCATAAACATCATTTCAATGTTAATTTAATAAATGCAAATGTGTGCTCATAACAAACAGGATGGGTGCAGAGAAAGAACACCGGACAGTGATTCCAAATGTTCATTCTGAAAGTACTGCAAGATTTGGAGAGTGACCATGACTACTCAGCACATACTCATGTCAACTGAAGTAAGTGTTGCCACCAGAAACAGGTGACAAGGCTGGGCATGGCAAAATATGATTCAAATAATGCAACGAAAAGCACAGCATGAAGGCAGAATACATCTTAAATGTAAACACTATTCCATCAATATCTCCTTTAGTAGAGAAAGTTGATACTTTATCAGTTTGGTCAAAAATGTGTGGAGAGTAAAATTTTGCCTGACCACTTTGACCTTTTAAAATTATAGCAGCAATCAAAAACTCCTGTTCCAATTCAACCATACTGTCTTTGCTTCTGTGTGTCTGATATTACAGGAGCTTTTTGAAATCTAGTACCCAACCCTTGTTTGTGATTGCTGAGCAGAAATTTATATTCAGACATCTACTAAACAATAACTTTCCATCAGAAGTGGAAGGCATGTTCTCCTCACTGAGGTTATACATTCGAAGAAGTTAAATATAAGAGCCAACCTTCCTCCTCAAGATCACTACCACTCTACTCTCCAGGCAGAGAGAAAACCTGGAGTGGTAATGATTTTCACTTAAGATTACCCTCATAATCTCTCACTCAATTATACACACATTCACTCAATGATTTAAGCTATACCGATTTCGATGTAGTCTCAACACCACCGAACACATCTGGTAAGGACAACAGAAAGGTCCTTATAGTGGACCTCTGCTATCAGGTTATGGAAGTCCCTATATTTAGTTTGTTCTTAATGCTGTTTTTAACTTGCTTTTCAGGAATTGAAATTTAGTTTAATTGTGATTAAAACAGGGTTTTTTTTAACTATTGTACACTGCCTTGGATTCTGTATTGGAAGAAAGGTGAGCTATAAATTAAATTAAAAGACAGACAGACAGACAGACAGACAGACAGACAGAGAAAGGCACTTAAATGGTTATTTATGCATACATAAATTAGGAATAGCTACCTCCCCTTCCAAAATAGGGGAAAAAAAACAACCTCAAATTTTAGAAGTGCCCTTTTTGCCACTATCTCTTATGTTACAATATGAAATAGTAAGATTTTTCAGCAATGAATGAGTTTTTTCCCAACTTGCATACTGAGCTTAAGGTCTAAAACAAAAAGCCTTTAGCATGATTTGGTAAAATATTTTGAATCCATCAGTAATTGCAAACAATAGGCTAGCAAAGATAGGCTGCAATATCAAGCACTGGAGAAAGAGCAAAATCTAAAGCTAAGAAAGGGAACAACGATCTCTCTTCTCACTATAGCCCTCCTGTCCCTCACAGAGCTGCTCCACAGCAGGCTGAGAAAATCACAAAGCTGATTTCTGAGGGACCCCAAAGACAATGAGAAGAAGGTAAGGAACGTTTTGTTGCACTGGTGTTGCAATATTAATTCAATATTAGATTTAGGCTGGACAGTAATGCAGTCCTTTAACAGAATCAGCTAAGTAACAGCACAGGAATTAAATGTGAGATTAAATACAGTGAGGCTCATACAGTTGTAGCACAATTTGAAGGAAGACATGTTGTCATACATTGAAAAACACTGGAATCATGCATTCTACAGAGAGATTGTCTACTTTTCCTACTCCTCCTGAGACAGGCAGATGAACACATATTATAAATGAGCACCAGAAGCTGATCCGTATCTGTGTTAAGATTATCAAAAGTCAATGAGAAACTAGATACATTCCTCATACACAGCAACCTGTAACTGTCATGAAGGAATATATGGATGGGTAAGGTAGCTGATTTACAGTACGAGAAAGGGGAGAAATGGAGCGAGGTGAAAACTGAAGGACTGAAGTGCCAGAAGAAAGTTCATTTAGGGAAAATAATATTTCAACTACTTAGATATTATTACAGTTTTGAAACGCTGGTTCATTTAAAAAAACTTCATTATGTGTCCTCAGCTATAATTTTAAAGTAGCTTTTACTACTTCCACAACATGTCCCCTGCATGGTGCTACTTCATGTTTTGTGTTAGTCCAGATGCATTTAGCTTTGAGGAGGGTATGTGACCATTAACACCAATAGATTTCATCCTTCCTCAAGCTATGTGCCTTTAAAATCCGCTTTGGGTGGGGGTAATTACTAGAACTTATTTTGGAATTCGGGAAGAGGAGACCAACGTGTCATTGTGTCAGCTGAAGTTTGTTCATCTGTTCTTAATTCTTTAGTGAAACATCACCTTTGTACCTGAAGAAGTGGGGGTTTTTTGAAGAAGAAGAACAGGAGGAGAGAAACAAGAGAAAGCCTCGGACATAACGGCTAGTTTTCAAATGAAGCTTCCTGATCTACCGAAATTTTTCTCCCACATGTGTGCTGCCTTTCTGCCCACCTCCCTGCAAGTCCTCTGACTTCCACAGAAAAGTTAACTGCGGAACTTTCACCTTTACTTTCTACATCTGCGTTAAAAGGAGCAGCACAATTTGTTCTGTAAAAGGATAATGTACCACAACCACATGCCAATTTTCAAAAGTATTTGAATTCTCTAGCAACATCAGTTCTGTCTTTTTTAAATGTAAATTGGGTATTTCTGCACTCAACGTGCCCCGCTGCAAACTCCAACCACTTTGCAAGGCAGAGCTCCTCAATGTTTAGAACAGAGGTGGGCAACTTGTGGTATTTCAGGTACTACAGGACTGTAACTACTATCATCCCTTACCATTGGACATGTTGGTTAGGGGAGATCAGATCTGTGGCCCCAGAACATCTCGAGGACCACAAATTGTCCATCTCTGACTTATAAAAAGAAACTGGGCACCCTTATATACTGATGATAACACCTCGGCCTCTCCTCTTCCACTTGTTTTGGAGACATTCACAAAGGCAGCAGTGCTTTTATTTACTAACCTCCATTCAGTAGTTTCTACTGAAACAGTTGTTAAAATCTACAAATAAAAGCATTTATAAAAATGGTGAAAGGTCTTCTGAGTTCCAGTGTGTTTAGAATTTGTCGTTGACTAAGAATAGTCCTCTTATTTCTTCCATCATGGAAACTCCATTCTATGCATTTTATTATGTGTTCTGTAAACTTTATAATAGAATAAGGAGCCTTAAAATGCCAAAGGAAGTTGGTTGCCTTTCAGAACTGTGCTGTACTATCAGTGTTTTATTTGTTGTTTTTAATAATTATGTTTTAACTGGTTTTAATTTACAGTTTAATGATATTTTTAACTTTTGCCTTCAGTATATTTTTAACTCTGTTTCTTTCAAACGTTGTAAGCTGCCTGGAGTCTCAGACTGAGGAAAGGGCATGGTATAAATAATAATAATAGTAATAGTAATGGTAGCAGTAGTAATAATAATAAATACATTAATGAAATAATAATACAAATAATGCATTATTTGTTGTTTTTTTGTGCAGCAGACTTATCCAGCTACTGTTCTCAAACACAGACATATATTTAAAGCTACATATTGTTACCTTAAGCAGACTCCATGCTCAAATAAAAAGTCAGCCAAGCAAAGATCTCTTATATATTAATACACTGAATGGCCTCACCACATACTTATTCAGGGGACTCAGGAGCAACTACAGCTGGTCCTCCACATTTGCAGGTTTGACTTTCACGGATTTGATTATTTGTGAGCTTCTCCAGCACCCGCTCCCCCACCTCAGGTGCTTCTTTTCTGGGGGAACTTTCCCTCTCAATGGCTACAAATCAGCCCGTTAATGTCCTTTAAAAACCCACTACTGATACTCCTCCTCCTTCACCAGCCACTGCCTGGCCAGCTAAGGATGGCTCACAGTCCAATTTCTCAGCCCCACAAACCCTCTCTCAGTAACCCCCAAACACACCCAAGGAAGGAGATGGGTGAGAGAGAGAGGAAGTACAGGGCCATCATGCCAACCTCTCCTTCCCTCTTCTTTCCCTAATCTGGTTTGGACCCTGGGTGCCTGCTCTCCACTCCTTGCCTTGGCTCCCTTGCCACAGGCGCATTTTGACATTTGTGATTTTTCCACTTTTGCAAAGGTCCTGTGCCCCTAACTCTAGCAAATGTGGAGGATTGACCGTAGTTATAAATAACAATTGCTGATAACTAATGCATCTTTTGCACTACATTACTTTGCAACTGTAATCAGAATAACCTCACTTCTGCTTGTTTTTAACTGTAACTATTTAGTTACTTTTTTAGTTGCGGGAATGAGGGCTCATTAAATGACAGAATAGGAATATCACACTGCTCAATTTGTATTCTACCTCACTATCATAGAGGTCAAGGCAACAATGAAGTGGACAGAACAAGACTGTTTTGGTTACTTTATTTGTCCAACAAATACTGGCATGTGTTACAACTATTTTAGCTACTTCTGTGAAATAGGGGAATCTTTTTAAAACAATAAACTAGTTTTGGGGCTTAGAACTATAACGGTAGTGAAGAGCCAGCACAATGTGGTGATTTGAGTGTTGTGTTGGTTCCAGAGAGCATAACTCAAATCCCTATTCAGCCATGGAATTCTCAGTGAATTTGAGCAAGTCAGGCTTTCCCAACCAAAGAGGCAACAGCAAATCTCCTCTGAATAAATCTCGCCAAGAAAACCCTTTAATAAGGTTACCATAAATCAGAGTTGCTCTAAGTCAGAAATGACTTAAAGGCACACAGAGATAACAAACTGCTTTCAAAAACAACTTTCCAATTTCTGATCAATCATCAATTCCTCACTTCCTTTAATCTATCATACTACTACAAAGTTTCTTAAACAAGAGTTTAGTCAGTATTTTCCCCAAACATGACAGCCTGAAAGAAGTACTAAAATCACATCCAAAAGTAGATCAAGCAATTCCATCCTTGGTTCAGTTTGACTAGCCATTATGTCAAGGGTCATAACAGATTCATTCATGCAAACTTTCTCAAATTTTCATGGAAACAAGGCAACCACTTTACAATATTGCAATTTGAAATTCACAAATAACCACACACAAAAAATTAAAAGATAAAAGCTGCTTTCAGAAAAATCTATTTGAGAATATACTATTCACTGAAAACACACTATTCTACTAGGTACAATAAGCATTATTCTTGAAATACCCACAAAAGCATTTTGCTAAGCCAATTTCCTCTATAATTTTGTTTGGGAAAATATGCTCTTCTCTACTCAGCTTGCATTTACACTCCATTTTGCTTGCCACCCATCAATTCAGAAACTAGAACTTTTATATTACAACCATAATTCTCAGGAGTTATGTATATCAACACTGCTCACCACAAGTATCAAAACAAAAAACTTCTGGGGAAAAACTGTAGGTGTTGTAACACTTAGCAAATTTAAACCATCTACTATTTTAAGCTGTTGGTGTTGAATGCTTTCAAGTCATTTCTGACTTATGTGACCCTACAGTGAACCTATCACAGGGTTTTGAACGCAAGATTTGTTCAGAGGAGATTTGCTTTTGCCTTCCTCTGAGGATGAGAGAGTATGACTTGCCCAAAATCATCCAGAGGATTTCCATGGCCAAGAAGAGATTCAAACCCTGGTCTCCAGAACTGTAGTCACTACACCACACCAAACTACCAAATCAAACCAGTGGCTGTCTACTTTTAAATATACTAACTATACCATGTACACCTTTGCAGTAGAATCCTCATACTACTTTTTGGTATATTTCTGAATACATTATTATTCTTTGGATAAAGAACCTAAAAAC
The DNA here is from genome assembly GCA_030412105.1 of Cyclura pinguis. Lineage (NCBI taxonomy): Eukaryota > Metazoa > Chordata > Lepidosauria > Squamata > Iguanidae > Cyclura > Cyclura pinguis. The sequence goes on along the minus strand of CM059600.1, from coordinate 249,596,220 downwards.
ATCTAGGGTTTTATATATTTAATCCATGTATAGTTTCCATGTATCCTTGTATATTTATTTATGTAGATCATGCAGTGCAGTTCTCTGCTGGTTGTAGAACATCTCTACTCTTGCTTTAAATTTACTTTTGATTTCTGAGCTTGTGTAAAACAAGTCTCTTGTTCTACCTTATTTTTTATTGTCTTCTATTTCTCTGCATTGATTGTTGTAGTTCTCTTTCTCCCGATGCACAAACTGTTCAACAGTTGTATTCAAGGTTCTGACCCTCTTTCTGTTACCTTTTGCTTTTGCTTCTCATCTGTCCTTAACTGTCTAAAGAGTTTCATCTGTTATCTAGTCAGGCTTCTCTTTCTTTTTGACTACAGATAAAGTGTCTTTTTGCATTTCTCCTGGACAGTGTCTTTGGTTCAGTCCAGAGTTCTTCTGGTTCCCAGTCTGTTTTTCAAATTATCTTTCAGTTCTACAGGGATGTTCTTCAGCTTGTATTTTGGCACTATGATTGTGCCAAAAAAGAATATTGACAAGCTGGGAAGTGTCCAAAGGAGGGTGACTAAAATGGTGAAGGGTCTGGAAACCATGCCCTATGAGGAGCAACTTAGGGAGGTGGTATGTTTAGCCTGATGAAAAGAAGGTTGAGAGGTGAAATGATAGCCATGTTTAAATATCTGAAGGGATGCCATGTCGAAGATGGCGCAGGCTTGTTTTCTGCTACTTCAGAGACTAGAACACAGAGCAATGGATTCAAACTACAGAAAAAGAGATTTCACCTAAACATCACGAAGAACTTCCTGACAGTAAGAGTCAAGAGACAGTGGAATATGCTGCCTTAAAGTGTGGTAGAGTCACCTTCTTTGGAGGTTTTTAAACAGAGATTTTATGGCCATTTGCTGGGGGTGCTTTGTGTGTTCCTGCATAGCAGTGCGTTGGACTCGATGGTAACTGTGATCTCTTCCAACTCTATGATTCTATGATTGAACTGTCTTTCTTGTTTAGCTTGACTCTAATTTTCAATATTAGTAGTTCATGGTCTATTCCACAATCTGTTCCTGGTCTTGCTTTTGCAGAGAACATGGACCTTCTCCATCTTCTGCTTTCAATTAGACAGTCTATTTGATTTTTAAATTGGCCATCAAATGAAGTCCATGAACTCAGTTGCCTCTTACGTTGTCTAAAGGTTGTATTTCTCCTAAACAAATTTCTGACTTCACAAAATTCAGTCAGTTGCTTTCCCGCTTTGTTCCTTGATCCTAGGCCAAAATCTCCTACAATCTTTGACTCTGCTGTTTCCTACTTTTGAATTCAAATCACCTATGGTTACCAATATGTTGTGCTTTGGTGTGTGAATAATTTCCTCCTGGGGTCTCACACAGAATCTTTCAATTTCTTCCTCTTCTGCCTCTGTGGTTGGAACATAAACTCAGATTATGATTATGAAGTTTTACTGGAATGATCTGGTCAGACTTTGCACTATATCCTTTAACGCCTTTTGCTACATCTTTCCTCACTATTAATCTTCTCCACACCATCCATTTCTTCTTAGATTTTAATTTCCTGAGTAAAACCCTGTGTAGTTATCTGACTGAAAATATCCCATTTCTGTTCACTTTGGCTTATTCACTCTGAGTACTGCAATGTTTATACAGTCCATTTCTTGTTTTATAATGTCTAGCTTCCATTGATTCATGCTTCTCACATTCCATGTTCCTATAATATATACTGTGCAGCTCTGGACCTTCCTTTCACCATCAAGCACATCAGTATCATTTCAGCTTCAGTCCAGCGGCATCATTAGCCACAGCACTATTCTTCCCCAGTAGCTCACTGAGTGTCTTCTGATCTGGTAGTCTCATCTTCTGGGACTATCTCTTGTTTAAGTTCGGATTGTCTCATCATAGGGTTTTCAAAATAAAAGGTTTTAGGAGTAGTTTACCATGCTTCCTTCTGCATAATGTTATTTTTGCTGTCACTGCTGTTGCCTGTGAGATACCCTCTGACAGTGTCACTCAACACTACTGCTGCTGGTCAGTAACTGTTTGGTACGGCAAAATCTTATCTGACACGAAAGGCCCCACAAGTAGCAAAGGTACAGTGAGTATAGCCTCTTGCCTAACAGAAGCATTCTCACTACCACAGAAAGATAGTGCAATGTTTGGAAATGTCATGCCCTGGTGTTTGTGCGTCTTGGTGGGACAGATAGTACCATAGTGGTAAAGTTACTGACAGTACAAGTCATTACCAAGCTAACAATTTAAAGCATTAAACTTTAACCAACAATGATAACAAATGGAGTTTTGGAAGCCATTCCTTCAGAAAGAAAGAAAACTGGATACTAGAATATTTTCTTTTAGAATAAAGAATAAAATATTTAGGACAAGGTGTTCATACCTCTACCACCTCAAAACTATACCTAAAAGCTACATAGACTTTGAGTAGAACTGCGTACAGTATCTGACAACACTGTAATTCCTGACCTTAGTTTCCTTTCATCATCTTTTTAGGAGAATCCATGTTTTATGTCTAACTGGCACTAGGGAGAAATGGAAAAAGTAGTTTTCTTTGTTTTACTATTTCTGATAGTTTCTTCTGGTTTTGTTGTTTCTCTGCCCCTCATAAACTGGAAAAAGCAAGTTCAGGATTTTGTAGCTCTATTCATAATAAAAAAAAGGGAAATTCGATTTGTAAATATTTTCTGCATAAACTGTACTTTTATATATCAGATATGATACTTACATATCCAGCCAGCTATATATAATACATTTTATGTTCCCAAACTAATAAAGTAACTTTCAATCTGTACAGGGTGCTAATATAAACAAAATCTTGCATTTTTTTCTGAAAAAAAAATAGTTTTTTCCATGGTTTCAACATTTCTGGAAATTTTGGCAACATGAACTCTTCTCTGGTGGAACTTCTGAAATAACTGTCCCCTTTCATTTCCTGCATTTAGATGTGATGCAGGAATGGGTCTTATCCCATTCCAAGGGCTGAAATATTCTAGTATACCAAGAGGATTCCTTCTTAGCTTCTTAAAAGTCGACACTCAGCAGTGTATTAACAACCTTGGATCAATTTTAAAAGTGGATTCGGAACCGTCATAGTATTTACCACCCACTAGAAAAACATCTGCTCCAGTATCCTGGTGACAACCCCCTCTCTCTCTTCTCTCTCTCTCTCTCTCTCACACACACACACACACACACTTTTTGATTGATTACTGGGGCAATTATTCTCTAGAGCCTTCCATTTTCTGTCCTCACCAATCTTTCCTCTCTGTACAGGAACATTTTATACTCATCCAGGCTCAACATGGATCCTTTTCCTTGGCTTACGAAGACGATTCACTATGATGAAGTTAAAGAACCCCTGTGCACTATTCTGATCAAACATTTTTTTCTCCCTTATGTGCAGTTTTTTTCCTCAAGGCTGTTCTCCTGTGACAGTTTCCTTATCAGAAGGAGGCAGGCATGACACAGCATGTCTCTCCTCAAGAATCTGAAACAGATTCATCATTACAGAAAATAGCTAAAGGATTAGGGGGAACAGATGTGGAAAAAAAACACTGCGGCAACAAAATCTGCTTTTGCTAGATTGTGCACATAGGGAGAGAGTGGGAAGAATGCATTACCAAGGTCCACTTACAGATCCTTCACATCATGAGACCCTTAGGTTGCTCGTGAACATTCAAAACTAGGAACAGATTAGGAAAAAAGTAAAGCAGGACTGGGGAAACTAGAACTGAATTAAGGTTTCTGCGAAGTCCTCTACACAGGACACATATCCAAAAAAAAAAGATTAACCGAAAAAAGGCAAGCAGAATGCAAAAAGTGGAATCTCTATAGTATCAATGTGACTATGGAAACGCATTTAGGCAAGTACAGTATTGGCCAAGCTTCCTCCTCCCAAATATTAGCTGGTAGATTAACATAAAACCCACAACTAGCATTTATTTTCTCTGTTGGATAAAGGTATGAAGTTGCCTGTATAACAACAATTTGGGTTAAAAATACCTAACTGAGCATTCTGCTCTTCACCACAAAAATGTCACTAAGAGAGTCTTCAGAGATCCTCAAAACCACCCCTTATTAAGTCCTGATAGGCACCTCAGTCTAAAGTCCTTCTATTCTATTTGCCAGAAGAGATTTAGCCTTAAGAATACCAGGACTTGCTTACCTTTTCAACTAATCTGCCCTTCCACATCAATCATTTATAGTCCCCTCCAAAAAAAAAAAAAATGTACAAAGGAATTCTGACCCATATCTTTGACCTATGCCTTCTGCAAAGCTTTTCTATCTAGATGCCTACAACCAAGTCCTACTTGCCATAAGCAACTAGGCATATGGTTGTTTATAGGCCAGCTGTCCAGATTTCCTTTAAGCATTTTCCTTCTTCCCCTACTTCTCCTTCTTCTTGTAGACTATGATGATTTCCAAGCAACATTCTTGAGTCTGCATGCCCTCTTCCACTTGTACAGCAGCAGACAAGAGTAATGTGGAAATTGTTTGGAGACATTATCTTTCGAAGTGCAAACATAACCAGATGGATAACTAAGGGCACTTTTCCTGGAAAGTGTTAACAGAAGGCAGGAAGAATGTGTCAGCCAACCCAGATATCACCAGCAGAGTGTGTAACACAGTTAAGCTTAGAAGGCCAAAGCTGGTGAGTCACCAATCAGACATTCCACCAGTATTATTGATTATAGATTGACAGTATGGTCTACATAGCAATGGTTTGCAAACTTTCATATCTTAAGTCCCATCAATGACTCTGGCAAAGAACCAGGGTCTTACCACAGTAGAAACAAATAGCCCAGTCTGTCTGAGAAGGACATTTACAAATGTACAGTCACTCTGTTATTAGAGTTATCATTCACGGTAAATTTAAAGAACATAAAAATATAGTATATTGCAACTATTTCTTCTATTAGCTGTGAAAAATTGTATTAATACTGTTAAGCAGAAATTTTACTGTGGTAATTTTATTATGGCATTTGTGTAAAATACAAATATTAATAAAATATTGCAGTAGTTATCATTTACTGCAGTTTTTATTGCTACAGTTTTATTGCTGTGTGTCCCAAACAGACGACACCTACACCTTACTAGTTGTACATTGACCCCAGCTTGATAATCATTAGTTCATAGAGGGCAAACTCATTTTTTTACAGTAAATAACAGCAGTTATTTGTACTATTATGCATAGTTTATGACTATTAGCTATATTTATTGGGGAAGAGCTAGGACATGAATTCAAGGTAGCACACATGATTTTCTTACGCTTCATTTTCTCTCTCCAATAACCCTGTTAAGTACATCAGGCAAAGAGACAAGAAACAGACAGTGAGTGATGACCAGTAAGTTTAATGGTTTCTTTAGACACTAAAACCTGGATTTTCCAACTTCCTGCTAACTCATATTTAGAATACAGTCAGCCTTCCACATTTGCGGGTTTCACTTCTGCAGATTTGATTATTCATGGATTATTTGCCATCATCTCTGCTGCCTCCCTATGCCATTTTTCATAGGGACTGCAAGCCTCGTGAGACTGAGAAATTGCGAACAAGGTTTGTAAGTTCTTATTAAAAATGGTGTGGGCCAGCAGTGGAGGTGGCAGCAGGCCCCACCAGCCACCCGCTTCTGCCTTGTGAAGGAACCCTGATGCCTCAAAGGAATCCAGAGTGGGTTGAATATGGTGATCATACCTTTTTGTGTGTTAAATATCGTTTAAGAGGGTCTAGAGTTATTCATGGTTTTTCAACTTTCATGGGGATCCTGTGCCTCTAACCCTAGAGAATGCAGAGGGATGACTGTATTTCATTCACAGAACAAATACTATCACACAAATAAAAAGTAATCACTTTCAGAAGGTTAGAGAGTCAGCATGGTGTCATGGTGGACTACAGTTAAGAAGACCAGGGTTCAAATCCCCACTCAGTCGTAGAAACCCACTGGTCGACCTTTGGCAAGTCACACTCTCTCAGCCTCAGAGGAGGGGAAAGGGTAAACTGAACAAATCTTGCCAAGCAAGTCCCATGATAAGATTCATCTTAGAGTCACCGTAAGTCAGAAAGGACTTGAAAGCACACACAAGAAGTCACTGAAGGAAAGAGCAGCAGAGATCTCTTTTTAAAAAGCCCTGAATTATGTCAAAAATGATAGAATTTATGCAGGACAGCTTTATCTTCTGTAGTGTTAAGAAACACAAGTAGCAAAAAGCCTGGCAAAAGTTTTCCAGGAATAAAACAAAGGAGACAGAGATGGCAATCTTCTCAGCTGTGCACAACATTAAGTGCTTGCCTCAAGCTTTTAGGAACCTAGACAGCTAGACCCGTTGATTTCTAGCACTTGTTGTTATGTCATAACCTGAGGAGAACTTATAGTCTTGTCATCACTTGGAACTAATGACGAAAACATCTTGGACTTCAGGTTGCTCTGATGATTAAGTACTGTAACTGTCCAGAAGCACTGTCATTACTAGCAGGCATTTTTACTCTCATCAGTTCACATGACCTGCCAGACATTCTTATTTTGCCCAAAGACAAAATTCATCTAAAGAGAAGTTAAGAAATAATGCCACAGAATAGGTGGCCAATCTGCAGAAGTGGTGGAAGGTTAGAGAACCATGATGCCTAGGAGTCCATTTTTCCAGATTTGGTTTTCTTCCCTTAAGGGGAGAAAGACTTGACCCAAGTTATTCATGCTCTTATAATTTTCAGGCGTAGTTAGTATAACACAATCTAAACAGGGCTATCTTAAGGGACTGTACAGGAATTTTAATTGGTTGAGACTATGGCTGCCCTGCTCTTAAGCAGAGTGGGCAAATCAGAGTAACACTATACCACATTTGCTACTTAGCAACATGCTTCCATATCAAGTTCATAACAATGATAATAAGAAGCTGCCTCAAACTAGTGGTCCCTTTAGCCCAGTACTGGCAACCAGGGCTGGCAACAGGATGTTTTGCAACCCCATTTGGAGACTGCTGGCATTCCCTGATGGTCTCCCATTCAAAAATAAGTGAAACTTGACTGAGCTTTTGAAATCACACAAGATCTGGTATGTTCAAATCAGTATGGTAGTCCAGTTCTCTGTTATAATTACCACTTGTCTTCTTACACAACACACACAAATACACAGTGGTACAAACAGCAAGCACATGTTTGTAGCACAGACAGAACTGACCTCTGTAACAAATTGCTTTAGATAGTCTAGTATCTTAGACTTAAGAGTCACCTGCATCAATGTAAATCTTAGAACCATTAGAGACCTACCTGGGATATGGCTTTGAATCCGTACTGAGCCATGAAAACCCACTGGGCAACCTGGGACAACTTACAACTTTTTAGCCCAAGAAAAATGCAAACTGCTTGCCTGCTCATAACAAAGAAAATCTTATGATAGTGTTGCTGTAAGTTGGAATGATCTTGAAAGCATGCAGCAGCAACAACAACCCATTTACTCCAACACCGCAGGGCAACATGAGGGCTAAGCCCTATTCTGTGGTTTCCGAAAGCAAAAGATTGCCACCTATCTTCATTATTGCTTGTCTAGACACAAGCAATAAAGATATTTTCTTACAACCATTATTTTCAACCATTACTTACTGATTGATTTCCACTACTGTCTCAGTTCAATATGAGGGATTTTCATAAGCATTTTATTTTTTCTACTTGCTTCCTTCCTGATATATGTGTGAGACAGAGAAAGACAGATACATATGCACCTATATAGAATGTAGATGTGAAATGCAATACCACACAGAAGACAGAAACAGGAAATCCCACATCATGGATATGGCACCAAAACAGAGCTATCTTCTAATTACTTTTCCCATAATGAAGCCACAAAGTATGGAATTATTACATGTACATTGCTACGCATTAGAGCAGAGCTTTCCAACTTTTCATGTTGGTGACACATTTTTAAGACATGCATCATTTCGTGACACGGTAAGTAATTCAGTAAGTGGAGGCAACCCCTCCACCTGAGCCTGGCTCGCTGCCACTCTCACCAGGGTCTTCACTTGGTCCGGGGTGGTGGCGGCGGAAGAAGCAGGCCTGTCACCTAGGCCTGGCCTGCTGTGGCAGTGGGAGAGACAGCCCCTCCCATCTATCACCTTCGTATGACACACTAACATGTCACAACACACAGTTTGGAAAGTTCTGCATTAGAGTAACATAATCATGCTTGTAAAGCAAACATTCAGCAGCAAACCTACCAAGAAGGTAGTTTTATAGTGGTCAATAAGGCTGGGTATTTTTACCCCCAGCTGCTGATAGCATATGTCAAGAAATATCATACTAGAGAAGCTAACGCTGCACCCTGGCCAACTGTTCACTTTTTCAATCTAGAAAACAACAAACAGCTCAACTGGGAAGTAGGAGACTAATTTTTTTACAGGAATAAGGTTGCAGACCTCCTTCCGAAGGCAACAGCAACAGAAAATATTTCAAAGATGAACTTCACTAGCTGCTGAACTTAAATTCTTCTTAATTGGTCTATGCATGCTTTCTGCATCAACCACTACGACAACCAAAAATGCTAAGTGAGTACCAGGCAGAAATTCCTATATTCCACATGTAGCCCAATTACTAGTCCTGACGCTATGTTGCCTTCAGCAGTAAAGTGAGTGAGCTGATCTCCACATCTAGAAAATCCAGAGGCTTTCTTTAAAAACATGGAAACAGCAATGGGAAATATCAATACTTGTTTTCTCTGGTTTTCCTTTTTATGAGAAACAGAGACTATTTCACTGGGTTTAATGGGAGACAGGCCCGAGTACTTATACCCCTGTCTTGTCAGAACCACCATTGTGAGTTAATATCTCTTAATATACTGGAAGTTAAGAGTTTCTGTTGCCTCTTTAATTACGCTGCTGCTATTCCCTCTGTGGCTCCAGGCTCCAATCTCGGGTATGAAGATCTCTAACATTATCTTTGGACTCCTTTTTCAGTTCCTCCTTCGAATACTACAAAACTGTATCATATACGAGATAGCCCCAAATTTCAGATACAGTCTAAACAGCAGAAAGGAGTAAAGCCAGTATACAAAACAAAACTCTGGAAACCTCAAACACACTGCAGCCGGAGTCAAAGGTAACAGTTTGTTTTTAAACAATTCCTCTCTTTCACATATGTGCAGAGGTACTTATACTTTATCTGAGAGTTTTGTATATTTTCTTTCAGCTTCCAACATCCGATGAATTGTTGACAGTAAAGTTAACTGTTAAATTAGCTTGTGGCCTCAGAAGGTGAACTAGGCAGAATATAAGGCCCAGAGTAGTTTTATTCACTTGTTTTCTTCCCCCACTTACAAATCTTTGTTTAACAGTAACTGGTGTCCTCTCAACATTTAGAATATCAAACATATGACCCTATCTTTAGTGGTTAATGCAATTATCATAGCCAGTCATCATCAAACACGTACACTGTAAGGGTTCACAACAGATAAGCAGGAAAGAAGAGAGGAGAAAGATCACGGGACACAAGCTTCTCTAACTTTGGGATACACACTAAAAGTATATATAGCCATAGCATTATCTTTTTTAAAAAAAAAACTCCCAATCTGACGTGTGTGTCCCAATCTGACATCTTTAGTTGCATTCTTGTCACCTGTATTCCCACTGCAGCCATTCAAGTTTCACCTGTTCACCAACAAGCAGAAACTCAAAATGAGAACTCTCAAGAAAAATGCAGGAGATGCACACTAACATCAAATAGTGCAATTAGGCATTAGCACCAGACAAGGAGTCAAGGCTAATGAAATTTTGATCATTTCAAATCAGCAAGATAAGCCTCTGGTCCCCTAGAAAGCACACAGTGATCAAAGCGAAGCAAGACTTTAAAGCAGCCTTCTTCAACCCAGTCCCTTCACGTGTTTTTGACTGCAACTCTTATCATCCCCAGCCCATAACAGCCACACTGACTTGGAAGCAATGCAAGTTTAATATGATACATATAAAGGGCACCAACTTGGAGAAGGCTTCAAAAAACTTATGCAGGGGAACAGGAAAAATAGATAGCTCTGACAAAAAATACTTTCCACGGAAGACACCAAGCTTGTAACAAATGCCCTGTGGAAAACTTGGAATCGTCATGCAATTTGTGGTTCCACCCCTACAGCTGGGAACCTTCACCTGAAATATTTCATCAAGTTAGCAGAAAGATGCTGTTTAGTTCCAAGATGAGAAGACTGCATTTATCTTAGCTAGTTTACTTGAGTACTCAGGTGTCCAAGAGCTACAGGATAGCAATGGAACAATATTGTGAAAGCCGATACTGCATTCAAAGCTATCATTACCCAAAGTTCTGTCACAGCCTTAAGTAACTACTTATTTAAAGAAATTATCCTATGTCCTAATGTATTACCAGATGGGTCACTGTATAATAAACCTATCTTAATTCCCCAGGGGAAAATGTCACTGGCTCACTTTCTTCCTTCAGTCAGATTTCCTTTTTAACAGTCTAAGATATAAAATACCAGGACTCTATAAAGATAGCATTATGTATAAATACATGGCAAGCCAATACACTGTGAGACCAATTCATTCTTGCAACATTATTCTGCACTATGCCATGATAAGGAGACACATCCAAGTCAGGGCAGATGAGTCAAAGAAACCAGAGGACTTTTAAATATCATCAGATCACTATCATGCACCATTCTTGCCACTAGACAATTATGCATTTCTCATCTCTATGGAGAGAGAAGTGTTTATCGTGCAGGGTAGATATTTGAAGTGAAATGTAAGCTTTTTTCTTCCTAGAAAGTACCCACTTCCCTACCTAACTTGTAAAATGCTCAAATGGATAGCACTGCATGCAATAGGTCTTTTTTCTTGCTAAAATTTGATTTGAGTAGACAAACCAAGATTTTAAAATATAACTTATTATTAAAGCTGTAATATGCTACTTAAAATTTATTGCCAGTTGAAACCAATAAATGGTACTATGAAGTCTTATGAAGATGTAATATTACTGGAAATCTTTTTTTTTTTAGTTTATTATTTTTTGACACAACCAATCTAATTTACAATTGAAGTACTATGCGATCAAAAATTTAAAAAAAAGGGGGGGGGAGACATACAGCTAACACACAGTAAAGCTCTGACCCACCTCTCCATCCTGATTATAGTGAAAAGAAAAAGAAAAATTATTCTTTCATTACAGCTCCAACTAAATAATCCTACTAAAATTATTAATAACCATAGCCAGAAATTATTATATTGTTAGAATTCTTTTTGCTCAACAAAATCCATAAACAATTTCCAATCTTTCAATTGACCTCTCCTTTATAAGCTCCATTAACTGATCATTTGGGTTAACTCAGCAAACTTAACAATCCATTCTTCATAAAATTAGTAGAAATCTTAAAGGCATGGGTATAAATGGTTTTCTTCCATATTTTTGTTTTAAAAAAACTGGGTAAAAAAAATAAAAAATGCAACCATTAGTATCCTCTACAGATTGAAATTCACTTTGTAATTTTAGTAACATAAAAATGTATTATGTCTAATTTGGTTAGGAACAATATTATGTTTGTAATATTAAAAGTACAATTTATTCAGAAAATAATTACAAATTGAATTTACTTTTTTTAAAAAAAAATAGCTTTTGTTAAAAATACAGCCTGTCCTGTTTGCAACACCTGACATACTAAGGAACCCTCTTTGGTTTTGCCCATTTATGAGGGGCAGTCAAAAACAACAGAAGAAACTCTCAGCACTAATAAGACAAAGGAAACTATGTTGTCTCCTCTAGTCATCCATAGATAAAGGACACTAAATACTCATTCCCATTAAAATACTCGAGAAAAGGACAATAAGACTAGCAATTGGAACGATATGATACTACACACAGTCTTATATAAACATCTTCCTGATACTCTTTTTTTTAAGAAATAATTTTGGAGGATTACTTTTGTTGGGGAAAAAAGGGCTTTGGGAATAAAGGGGAGAAAACAATTCTTTCTTCAAATTCTTTTAGCAACTCCTGCCTTCACATCTCCAATTATAATATAAAAATCCATCTCCAAAAATAAATATATACATACATAAACCAGATTTACTGTAAAATCTAAATTACTATTCACTACATTCCTAAGTATCATTACTGAAATGTTTATTTTTCTTTTCTTTCCTGAAACCAAACAACGTGGCATTATTTTATGGCTTTGTTTCACTGCATCAAAGAAAACAGCTGGCACACAGTATTAGCAAAAAAAAAAAAAAAAGACAACTAGAAAAGATATGCATCAAGGTTATTTTATAGATCACAAAATTCCTGCATGTGCCTTATGTATGAAATAGTTTTTAAGAGTTTAATAAATCCACTTTAAGAAAGCAATCCGTGTACATGGGTACTCAACTAGGCAAGTCAACTAAAGTATTTGAGAAGTGCCTTGTAGAGATCAAAGCTTGCTCTCAAACACTTAAGACTATTAAAATCTCTTTGTCTCAGCTATGTCACTGACATGTTATCAAGGTCTACACATCCAACTCTGACAAAGCCAAAGACAGTTTTTATTCAGTATGCCTCTTAGGAGAGATGGAGAACAAACACTGAAGAGAGCAATACTGTTTGCCTAGCAAAACAGTTGATCACCAATTTTACACAAAGAATCAAAGGAATGTAACGTAGGGCACCAGTTAACAGCCAGACATTACAGCATGGTACTAACCTGTTTGTGTGTTCACCCCACAGCACTGCTCTACTGTTTATAAGTCCACAATTGTATGGGTGGAACCATTTACACAGATCCCAGATAGTCAAGTCATTATGCAAAATTCTGTGACAACAGAATAGTAATGGGGATATATCATCTAAGCAGTACAGAAGAAATGTGGTATGAACCTAAAAAAGAAGCACTCCTATGATACAGCTGTAACATCTTAAAGGCACCAGATACAGCACAGATCAAACCTTTTAAGGAGGTGGAGCGTTTACACTTCCTTAGACACACTGTTCTTCCACACAATTCTAGCCTACAGAACAACTTTTCTATAATGAAAAAAGCTCCAGGTAGATGTACCACATGAAATAAAACAATATGTATATCGAGTTCCCTATATAACAGATCAGGAAGCTATGAAGCTCAGAACCAGAAGAAATTTTCTTCCTCATTTTCCTCTATTTCCTGTTGCATTCCCTATTGATTATGACCAGCTCCAGTCTGAAAGAGAGCGCTTCAAAAGAGAATATCATCACATGAATGTGCATTAACAGACTATGCATATATACACAGCTTCTGAGAAGTGGTGCACTGACAGTTAGCAGGATATTCCACAAAACATAGGATAATTCCTATTATTATTATTATTATTATTATTATTATTATTATTATTATTATTATTTATACAAGCTCACAAACATTACTGTCCTGTTGATAGACTAGCTGCCTCAGAGGGGAAAGCAAATTCTTCATAACCAGTCAGGAAACTCAGGTTACTAGCCTTCAAAGAGATGACTAAAATGAGACCTTCTACCAAGATTTCTCTGTCCCCTCCTCTGTCAGACAACTAACAATAATGTGTATGGAATTTCTTATCACTTATGGCAACCAGTCTACTTGTTATACACAAAGCAGCATCATGTAAATCTTAGTTTAAGGGAATGAGATAACTAGAGTTTGGTATGATGTCAAACCTTTTTATCTCCAGAGGCTATTTCAGCTGGAGATCAGAGAGTTAACCAACTAAGAGAGAAAGCAGGCATGCAATACAATAACCTAATTTGTTTGTACACTTGGAAAATAAGAGTGTTCTTGAGTTTCAAGCTATGATTACCATCTTATGCTTTGCCCAAATTTACATTTAGAGAAACTGTCCCCAAGCAAATCAGCAACAAATCTTGGTTGCCAGAAATATGCCTGATCAGCATTCATCTGAAAATGAAGTATGAGTAACTTTTGCTCATTCTTCCTTATGCCTATACCCTTTCCTCTGGTTGGCTGGGAGTACTCTCCAGAATAGTGGGGAAATTAAATGACAGCAACAAATTCTATGCTGTTTTGGCAGGAGAAACAATCGCAAAAGTAAGAATCTTCTGTGAAAAAAAAGTTGTTTTCTTGCACAAACATAGACACAATGCAAAAACTAGTGCTTCTGCACAAAATACTAATACGCTTTTATTTTAGAAAAAAAAAATTGGTTCCTCTGCCAAAAGGTTATAAAATTTTAATTTAAAAACTCCTGAAACATGAAAAACCATCTTAAATAAGACAAAAATTCATAATCTTCCAGGAAGAAAATCTTCATTCAAGTATGAAAGAACAAAATATTTTAAAATTGGTATCCTTAGGCCAAAATCCAATTTTCAGTCCAAAATCCATTTTGGAAAAAAAAAAAAATGAAAGATGAGCATATGCTTCGCACATTTCAGCTCAAAAATCCTCAATATCCATTTCCCAATCAAATTAAAACCTCTGTGATGACTTTCCTTCTATTTTTTTATCAATACTTCCAAAACAATTTCAACATGAAAGCAAGTATTAGGTTATGCAGATGCTGAAATGCACTAGCATTATGACAAAGTGCTCCACACTTCTTACTTTGGCTTATCACAAGCCAATGTTGTCATCATCACAAACATTCCATTCCAAATATTTTGTATATGCTAAAGGGGACACAGGTCTTTTCAAATAGCTAAATACTTTAAGCATCCTGTACCAGACTTGTGGAAGCCAGAGGCAGCAAAAGACAAGCCTCCAACCATTTGTTTTTTGCAAGTCATGGAAAAGAGAGGGGAAACCAGAGGGGGAAAACTTAGCAGAGATTTTTGAGGTCTTTGGTTATGTCTTACTCTGTGTGCTGTTTGCAGACATCTACTTCTGGGTGAGGAAAGATCGCATTCTATAGCTGTTCAGTATTTACATAGTCCAGAGCTTTCCAAACTTTTCATGTTGGTGATACACTTTTTTTTTAGACATGTATTATTTCGCGACACAGTTATTCAGTTTTACTAGCAAACCAGATGTTAAACTAACCCTTTATGAGAGACACATAAACTATAATAATAAAATGTATGAAGACACAACATATCTCATGAAAACCTTTCATGTATTTTTAAAAATACACGATTTATAAATAATAACATATATTTCCAAGATTGTAGGCGACACACCTACATACTTCAGGTGACACACTAACGTGTCACCATTTGGAAAGCCCTGAAATAGTCCATCCCAGAAGAACATAAGCAACATATACTTTTAATAATCTTTATAAAAGGCCAGTACACTCTCCACACTGCAAATGGTGTGCTAAAATAATGAATTGTGTAAGATCACCTACAAGTCCAAAAGAGTTTTAACTAGAAACTTCCTTGCTTATACTCCTAGATTGTATGCTGTATCAGATCTCAATTCAATCAACTTGAATACATCTCATTCTGAAAAACGTAAGATGAAATATGAATAGGCTGAAGCTGTCTTGTGTCCCAGAGAGCAATTTACAACCTGT
Source organism: Cyclura pinguis (assembly GCA_030412105.1). Lineage (NCBI taxonomy): Eukaryota > Metazoa > Chordata > Lepidosauria > Squamata > Iguanidae > Cyclura > Cyclura pinguis. The sequence continues at coordinate 249,580,767 of CM059600.1, read as the reverse complement.
AATAGAAACCAAGTGAGCTGGTATGTGTGCATGCATGTGCGCATGCATGTGCTTTCAAGTAGCAATTTATTATGACCCCATGAATGTCATAAGGTTTTCTCAGGCAAGGAGTACTCATACATGGCTTTGCCAGTTCTTTCCTCTGAAATATAGTCTACAGCACCTGGTATCCATTGGCGGACTCCCATCCAAGTACTAACCCAAGCTGACCCTGCTTAGCTTCCAAGATCAGACCTTTAAGTATTGAAGCAGGGCAATCTTGACCCCATAGAATAGTGTTCTTGATACCTAGACCCCAGCAGCTCTACACTGAGACTCCAGTGTGCCATCTAGTGTCCAAAAACTGAATCTCACTTTTCATGTAGCCAGGTATTTAAAGGTCAACCTTTAAATGAAAATATACGCAGCCACTGGACAAACAGTAGCTCTGAGATTTCAAATGGATATACTGTCATGGATGAAAGGGAATTAAATGCCCTCTGTAGGGAGAAGCTCAAACAGTACAAGCCTTTCCCTACACACAGAGCTCATTAAAGGTGTACAAAGCAGCAAAAGAATCTTCAGCACTGAGTCCAGAAAGAAAATTGACCCATTTTGACTTCCCATACTCAGCCTCTTCTTCATGGTCAGTATTACTTCTACCACTTTCCCTTCTCACTCTCTTTTTAATCTGAAGTGAAACTCATAAATTAAACCCACAGGTCAGAAACTACTTGAAGCCATACAGCAACGATATAAGCCCAGCAGTATATAGCCAACCGGCAATCCTAACTAGAGCACATCCATTCAGTGAATAAGGCTAACACAAGCATAACCAGGGTACTTCCTGACTTAAATAAGACTTCTTCTGGGCATAAGACAGCTGCAATGGTAGTAAAATTTCTCCCCATATTCCTACAATGGCAGGCATTTTTCTGTAAAGTAAATTCAGAAAATTTTGACAGCCACACTTTGCCCATCCTTGGCATAAAGCCTTAAAGTGTTTGCTTCTTTCCATTTCCCTAGTATCAGCCTCTGAAAACAGGAAAAGGTGAGCCAAGAAAAGAACAAAGTGAGGAAATCAAGAAGTAAGTCTTAGAGGACAAAGAAAATGCACAAGGTTCACTTAGTTGTATCATACAACTGTACTCATTTAGGCTGAAATGTACCATTTACCATTATCCATTGCTAAAGGTAAAGACGCATCTTCTTCATTGTTCTATATACCTTTGAAAGGGACTGAAGTATTCTATGTATTAGAATATCTTGTGATTTCCTTACCCTACACAAAGAACGTCCCAGCATACATTCACATAACCCTCAATCTGTTTTGTATCTAGCTCAATCTGTAACTGACATCTCTCCAGAGCCTCGCCTGGAGAGTTTTTATCCTGTGGACAACATGTTGGAGATGGTTGGACTATTGGCTGGAAGTGATGAGAATTATAATCCACTGTACCTGGAAGGAGCATGACACTCCCCTACGACAAAGCTCTGCTGTTTTCCTATTATAACATTTAAATAAAAATACACACACACACACACATTTATATATATATATTACTTTTTGATATTGAATAGCTAGGTAGATCAGTTTTGGGAAATTAAAAGCCTGCTCAATACTTACAGTCAGACCCACTTAAAAAAAAAAAAGATACTGCAAAATGAAAGCATTGTATATTTCTCCTGTACAGACATGAGAATCAGTTTCATTTCAGGTACAAGGAAGAATTTGGAACGTCAAAAAACATTTCCACTTCAGTTTCACAAGTTTCCTGAGGAGATTAAAAGACAGGTTGACAAATACTAAGTAGTTTTATAGATATTATTTTGATCCATGCTAAAAAGATAAATTAGTTGTGCATATTAATACATGTAACACAGAACAGGTTGCAAGGAAAAAAATTGTGAACAGTTAATTGCCTTTACCTCTGATGTTTATAAACATGTCAAAAACAGCCCAGATACTGATTGTCTGCATTTTCCCCCTGAAGACATTGCCTTCATAATTGATCATCACTCCAGTCACTGGAATTCCAACAAGACAACCATCAAGTAGGGTTCTTATTAATGTTAGTGTACACATCGACATATGAGTATTAATATTTATTTCCAAAGACATTAGCAAGCTTTCTTTTTCAAGAAACCTTGTTATCCCTTTATATATGGGAAATCAAATGAAGTAATGAAAGCAAAACATTAAAGTTAAGCTAGTTATCTGGAGGTCAAAACTGCTGGCTTGGCCTGCTAGCACAGGCCCTGCTCCTGTCCCTGAATCCTGGATCATATAAGCAGAACAAAGGGAAGAGTGTTTGGCCTTGTCTTATACACTTTTGCAGAAGGTGCAAAGAGTATACAATCTTACTGTTGCCCATCAGGAAGGAAGAGGGAAAAAACTTCATCTTTCCTCTATGTGGGTTTTTCTGTGCTTTTGCACAAAGCATTTGAAGCATGTTGCAAAACCCTAATAAAAAGATAGGCAATCATCTGTTGACCCACAATCTCCACAGAAAAGGAGGCTGTGTCTTTCCCTTTTCATTAGGATTGGGCAGAAAGGGCAACCACAGGAGCAGCAGCAAGGAACTTCAAATCTCCTCTCCTTTCTTTCCCATTCTCTGTGGAAAAACAAAACAAAACACATGACTTTGTTTCCACAGACTGGGCTGAGAGACACATCTCACCATGACTTGCCAATGGTTTATGCTAAACACAAACAGAAAAACAAACAAAACTCTTCTTTCCTCCATTATTCCCCTCAGATTTTTGTAAAAAAAAACCACATGTACTTTTTTCCAAAATCTAGTTTGCAGGAGACAAATTTCCTTTTCCTGCCTTCCCATTCTGTACAAAAAGAAACTTCCTTCCTAAGAGTTGAGTTTTTGGATAAAGCACCACCTTGTGGCTGGTTCTTTAGAAAAAAAAAATCTCTGCAGGGAAGGGAGCTGTTTCTACCCCTTGAGTTTTTTGAGGAAGCAGAAAATCCAAACCTGGGAAAAGACAGTATCATTCCCATAAAACAGAAAACTAAAGTAGGCATGGTTTAATGCAAGCAGGCCTCTAGATGGAAGCACAACATTGTACACACTATCCAGGAAGGATCCATGCCACCAATGAGGAGACAACCAGATATGTAGTTGCATAATAGCCTACACAGCCCAGCTGCATTTTAAAGCACAGATAGGGTTCAGCTGAAAAGACATCGGAAGAGAGGATCTCTCTTATTTCAATGGCATTTCCAATTAAATTGTGCTTAGAATGTCATCTTTGTTGTTCAAACAAAAGTCTCTCAGAATAACTGCTTGACCTGCACTTATGATTCACATCCATTTACCACTGTCTCCTTGCTTCTACTTACTTCAGTTTCTCCAGAGGATGCCAAACATTTATCTCCCATCTCACCACAAAGAGCTCTGCATGTTGTAAACTGCTTTGTGTTGACAGCTGCCTCCTGCATGCACACAGCCATTTATGCCCCATACCCTTAATAAAGCCAGATCAAAGTGACAGCCTGAGTCTAGAACTATCTTTGCAGACACTTTCACAAGGTCCCAAAGATGTTTCATCTTTTTAAGGGAAGTGAATGTGTTTCTCTAGGAGCTGATCAATACAGCAAGGTCAATAGGTGTTCTTGAGGTAGCCACAGCTTGCTGATGCTGCCACCTAGCTTCATCTTCAGTTAGAGTTCATTTCAGATTATTAGCACAAAAGACTACAATACAAGTTAGGTTGTTTCAGGCACTTAACGGTCTTTCTATAACAAGAGTGGCATCTGTGTATGAAAAGAATACAAAAATACTGTCACTTGGAAGTGAACACATACATACAATAGCCTCCATAGTCAAAAAGAGCTTGCTTTGTTTAAGTCCAGCTTTTCATAGACATAGAGTTAGCACTCCACCAACCACAGCTTAAAAATATTTTTAAAAATCGAAAAAGCAAACTTCGATTTTGCCATTTTATATAATGGACACCATTTTACTGCACCATTATACATAATGGAACTAAGCATCCATGAATTCTGGTATCCATGTGAGTACCGGACTCAAACTCTAGCAGATATCGAGGGCCCACTGTACAGAATAAAGTAGCACCATACTTCCATGCTCTAATGTAATTACAACTATTATTCTTACCTTCCTCCTACTTTCCACATTCTCAAGAGTATGAGCAGACACTGCACAAATACACAACCAAAACAGTCAGAAAGTATGCTCCCTCTTTCCTACTATCTTTTTCATGACATTGATCCACAGCATAAAACAGGATAAAATGGCAGAAACAGAAGATTATTGCAGAGAGGGGTCATCTGTTCTCTCCTGCAGGAAACAGCAACAATCAGTTGCCACACCATATTAATGAAGCATGTCACTGCTTCCTGTGCACAGGACTATTCAGATATTCCACTAAATCTAGCTTAGCCCTAGTCTCTTGTTAGGATAGCCAGAAAGAAGAGAGTGGAAGCTTTTTTATTTTCAACAAACCATGAATCCCTGTTATAATCAAACCTGGACTAATAGTGATTAATGACACCTATGGTTTATTGGGGTGGGAAAAAAGCTAATGCCAGCCTGTTGTTAATTATCCTTATTTTCTGGTATAAATGGGAAATTACAACTACTTAAAATGGAAGCAAAAACTTCTGGTAGCCACTTTGCAGCCATGCCAGAAGACAGTAGCCTTACATGCAGACATGACCAATCTGAAAAATAGGGCGGGGGGGCAGATAAACGGTCTTCTTCCACAAGCTACAGAAGTCTCATACTACTTCTAGCAAGCCCACACTCAAAAACCGGGTACATCCCTCTTTCTCCCAAATTCTTTGCACTTCATACTGAACTATAGCCCACTCACCACTTGGAGGCAAACAAAGGGAGGTGGCTGATCCTTGCTGAATAGTGAAGTGGAAAGAAAGCCACCATTTTTGCACTTGATTTTGGGGGAACTTAACAAATCCCAGAATTTTGTGGTTGGCCTCCTGCTCCTGCAATTATACTGCTAATATTAAAGTAATGGTTGCTGTACCGAATTGTAACAGAAGACAAATGGATCAAAACCACAAAGTTGCTATTGCATACTGAATCCTCACACTGAACTAATAAGCCCACAATTTTGTATCACATGACTGGGTACTTTCCAAATTTATTTCCACAAGATCTGTAAATGAATGCTGGTAGCATAGGAAGTAATCACACAATTCAGCCTCCCAGTGCAATAAATCCCTCAACTAAGAATATAGCACAGAAGACATTTTTGTTGGCCAAGAGCAACTCTGTGATAGAAAACACATCACGTATCTATTATATGGAATTATTATACCAGTTTTTTTGTATATTTTCATAGTGTTTCAGGATTCTACTTATGCCAGTTTTCCCACATCCTGGAACCTTCCACATGTTGTTGGACTAAACCTTGCATTATTCTTGACCATTGCATGTGTCAGCTAAGGGTGATGAGAGTTCAAAATACCTAGGGGGTTGCAGGTTAGGGAAGGATGACTTATGCAATAACTTAAAGACTTATTGAAAGTAGGCTTCCAGCAGCTAAAGAAAAATTATCTAATTTCTAGTGAGTGAATGTGCCACAGAAACACAGACCCGAGGATTTTTTAAAAAAGTAAATAGCACTTCTAGGATAAGATACTATATTACTTTGATCATTTTGCCATAACCGCATAGTTGAAATTGAAAGAACAAGCAGTACACAGATGCAGTGTTGATTTAATTTTCTATGAATAGTTTGTCATTACAGTTTGTCATTACAGCATCAGACTAACATACTTAAGAAACTAACGCGAAACTAACATACCTAAGAAACTACTCCACCCATTATAAACACAGATACTAGTAAAACTAGTCACACTTGGGTCTAGATACAACCTACAATGACCCATAAGTCTCGCCTTAAACAGAGAAGAACAACCATTTACTGATTTCTTCTCCAGCTTGGTTTATTGTTTTGTAAATTCTTATCTTATCCTGAAGTGTCTAGGGACAAAAGAGTACTCGTGAGGAGGAAGCTTCCATCTGCAGTCTCCTTCCCCACAACTACTTGCTGCCATCAGCTTTAACAGTCAGTAAAACGGGTAAAAGGAGGAGGCAAGGGTACTTACAGAGAAGAGTTTTAGATGTTAACCAATTCAGCTTGACTCAGAAACAGAGCTGCTGCTCCAATTTCTTGGAAAATAGCCTGACTTGCATCTGAACCAAAGAGAGTAGGGCTTACCAACATTAGGGTGAATGTATTGAAACTCTGATACTCAGGCTTATGCACGCCAAAACTGCTGTTAAACCTCTTCATGACCTACTGTAAAGCCTTTATTAAATACTTCCAGCCACTAAAGAATTACAATGTACTCTTCATCAACTATTTCACAAACTATTATTACAAATTATGGAACTGATAAATACTGGATTCTTTCTGTAGTTATTTATATCACGCTCTGGTAAAACTAAACAGGTAGAATGGAGTACTTAGAATAATCCTGATGCATTCCCTGCATCAAAGTTAGGTATAACACAGAGAAGACAAACACCATTTGTCCAAACACAATTGCCAGCTTGTTCACTTGTTGAAAACTAAAGCACAAGACCACTGATTTAGCCTTCTCAACAGTTCATTCCATACTAGCACAGAACAAAGTATAACGGAATGCCAGCGATCTTATCAAGCAGTTGAGAGCAGACTGCAAGAACAACTTTACGCTCCTGCCAGAAACCTGAGTATTTCAGGCTTGATAAGAGTAACTCACCTAGACCAAGCTGAAATCATGGCCGAACCAGTACTGATTCAAGTTTCATTTATTCATATCAAACATAAAATTTTGTCAAATTTATGTCAAAATATCCAACCTATTAAAATAGAAACAATTGAAATCATTTGCATATATAGTGGACTCTCAGTATCTGCTAGGGTTTGGTTCCAGAACCCCCTTTGGATACCAAAATTGTAGATGCTCAAGTTCCACTACGTACAATAGTTCAGTAAAATGGTGTCACTTATATAAAATCAAGCTTGCTTTTTTTCATTCCCATGGCTACAGAATCTGCAATACGAAGGGCCAACTTTATCCAGTACAATAGTAAGAGCATTTCCAATGCAATATAACATCCTTTTCTTTTTGTACTGCAAACAAGCATTTTCCTTTACAGTACAAACAATGAGTTTGCATCCTTGTTGCACTTTAGATAAACCATGCCAATGAAATCTTCAATTGCAACCCAGGGCACACATACCTGTAAGTCTGACTGAATTCAATGGGTCTTACGTCTGAATGGGCATGTGAGGGAACACAAACTGCATCAAATAAATTAAGCTATGAAGTCAGGAATCCGCCAACAAAAAGGCAACTTAATTAAGTGTATGTTGTAACTAAAGTATTTGACTCAAGGCAGAATTTCAGCATTGATATTTCCTCAAAACTACATTAAATTCTGTATTAGATGAGAGAGTGCCAAAAAGGAAACAAAATTTAATTTTTCCAAGAATCTTCAGTCAGTAAATTTTAGTTCCAGAGATACAAGAACACTTTCGTTTTCATCAAAGTTGAAGTAAATAGTCAACAAGATATGATCTGTAAAAACCAATTAAAGTCTGCTTTCAGTTACCCTACAAAAATACAATGAAACTGAACTTATTAACTCATAAGATATACAGTTTTAAATCTCATTTTGAAATGTCCTTACGAATATGAATCTATCTGTCTCTCTATCTATCTAGCCATGAAACTCACTGGGGGAGCTTGAACCATGCACTACCCCTCAGTTCAATGGACCTCACAGCAAGCCATTTTTAAAGAAACTGTTACTAGACATCAACTCTCCCATTCCAGCAGTTCATGAATATAAAGTTTACTACACACAATCTTGATATTCAAATTATGGCAGAATGCATTTTAAAAAAAAAAAATTAAAAAAGAAGAGAGTTGCAAATACATTTGCACATGTTACAGTCAGCTCTCCACATTTGTGGGTTTGACTTTCACAGATTTGATCATTTGCAAGTTTCTCCAACCACTGACCCCGCCCCCGTGCTTTTCTGGGACAACCTTCCTTCTCAGAAGCTCCTCAGAAGGCCATGCAACTCTTTAACAACCTGCTTCTGGTCCTCTTCCTCCCCCACCAGCCGCTGCCTGGCCAGCTAAGGAAGGTTCACAGCCATTTCTCAGCACCACAAATCTTCTCCCAATGCCTCCCATATACCAAAGGAAGGAGATGGGTGAGAGAGAGGGTCACCATGCTGATCCACTATCTTCCCTATCCTTGGTTTGAACCCTACGTACCTGTTCTCCCCACCATGCCTCAGCCCCTTCTCCCCCCCCACACACACACTTTGATATTTGTGGGGTTTTTTTCACTTTTGCTAGGTTTATATGCCCCTAACTCTGGTGAATGTGGAAGGCCAACTGTAGTTCCTAGCAATTTATAAACCTGCCGGCCATGAGAAAACATCTGAATTTAAAGAAGAAAAGTCCTTAAAACTTTTTACAAAGCTCAGGAAATATGGTTAAAAAATAATCACTGGTCTGGAATTGGAAATTTATTTGGGGATTTTTTTAATTTTTGATTCGTAGTAACTTAAAGAAGGCCTTAAATTAGGGATGGGAGTCAGGCAGCCCTTCACATCTCACTGGACAGTAACTCCTAGCTTGACCAGTACAACCAGTGGTAAGGAATACTGGGAGACATCACTCAGAAACATCCATAAGACTTCACAGTTCCCACCCCTCCTTTAAAACAAACGCTGGCTACACAAAAACTAAACAAACTGAAGCCACTATAACCAGAACTTTTAAGACAAAATGGCTGAAATTCTGCTGATAACATACAAGTGTATAACTCAAGATCGCATGTGCTTGTGTCTGCTTTGGGACAACGTGCAAGGAGCAAGCCACTAACCCTTGTATATCACCAAAACTTCCCCAAAGGTAACCCCTGCCCCCACTGGGGGGCCACTGTTGCAACTGTTCATTGAACAGGTTCAATTTAAGTGACCAAGAAGTTGCCCACTTAACCAAGGGGAACAGAAACAAGGTTGCTCTTCCAGATAAGCCCTTGCAGCTGAGATCAGCAGCTTCTTAGCTTTCTCAGTTATATCCCTCCCTCCTCTCACCAATAAAAGCAGCACTCTCTCCCACATTCACTGATTAGACGGCTGTGGGAAGGCGGGGTGAGTGTTCCATCCATGTAATGCAGGGTCTTAGCCTGTATGCATATAGGATTAGAAAGGACTGAGAAGAAAACATTTCATATTCTGTAATAAAAGGGCAACGCTTTACCCTTCTGAAAATGATTTTGTCCTCCTTCCTCACCACCCTTATATCTTTATGGAAGCACAGAAGTTTTTAAATTAAAAACACCCTACCTACCTTTCTTTCTCTCCCTCCATCCTTACTACTTTCCTCAGAGCATAAATTTAATTTGTGCCGTGTTTCAGATTCGTATCCAGAGCAATGAGATTTCAGCAAGTGCTCAGCCAATAATAAAGTCCCAGTGACCTTCTAAGTCAGCCTGTGGGTCACATATATGCACACACTTCCAACCATTTTTGCAGGTTCCAGGCCCCTTCTGCATACCCTCCATCACTGAAAACTGATGGTGGAAAAATAATTGCTCTTCCTAGAAGCTGTAGGAATAGCAATTCTGGTTTAGCACACAAGCAACCACATGCACACACTTATGTCATAGATCTCCCTCAAGTAGATTTACAGAAACAGAACTGGGCTTAACAGCCACTTCTTCTTTTGTTTGCAGCCTAAGGCAGATTTAATGGCTAGGCAAATGGGTCCTAGACACCAGAGTTTCTCCACTTCTACCCTAAACACTTTGGGAAGGACAAGCTCTAATACTTTCCTTAGGAGCGGCACCATGGCCTGGCCTCATAGGGAGAGAGAGAGTCATGTATGCCACCTTCAGCCTGGATATAAAGACTGGATATAAATTTAGATATGTGTGTTTTGTTCAAAATCAGGCCTGCACAACATATGGCCCGCAAGCTGCAAGCAGACTGCCAAAGGATTTCATGCAGCCTGCAGGCAGGAAGGGCAGTCTGCCTTGGGTGGCAGTTTTTTGGGGACATCGCTGGGCCATGATGCCCTGAGAAATGTTGCCTGCTCTGGCGAATTGTTCTGATTTCATTTGCCTGGACATGCATTCAAATCTCGCTTCAGTTCGGAAGAAACAGGGCAGTGCATTACCTCGGGAAACTGTGCTTCCCAACTTGTGTCTCTTTTGCAAGGGCTGTGCTGATTTGTCTGCTGGTTCTTTTGGATTTTTTTTACTAAACCTTGTGGTCTGCTCCCCCCCCCCCAAGAAATGTCTGTAACACAACATATCCACATCTGGTGGGGAAGGGGTTGAGGGGGGAAGACAGAAATGCTGTGGAAAAAGATCTCATACAAAAAGTAATGAGACAGTTCTAGAGGCACATGCACCCTCTCTCAAGCTCTGTCTCTCTCAAAACTCTGGATCCGGCGCAACCCTACGTCCTTCACTTTTTCTCCCCCCCCCCCGCTTTACTTTGCTTCCATCCCACTCCTCTCCTTGGTTCGCCAGGTGCCGGGGCTGCCAAGAGTTCTGAATATCTTCCTCCTGCAAACTCTGTAGCTGGGGAAGAGAGATGTTGCTAAGGGCGCCATTCAGGAATATGTATGCAGGAGGTAGGGATGAGCAAAGGCAGCCAAGATAAAAGATTTTAGTTGGAGATGGATGAGGACAAATGGCAAGAACGCCCACTGAGGGCAATGTGAGTTCTCTGAATGTCTGCAGGGAATAATGGGTGGTGCAAATGGGCGGTGCACTCTCCCAGTCTCAGAGGAAAAGCAATGGTAAACCCTTCTGGAAAAAAAAATTGAAAAGAAATCTATGATGGGTTTCCCTTAATGACACCACAAATCAGAAAAAACTTGGAGGGAACAGCAACCTACAGTCAAACCTCCACATTCGCATGTTTCACTTTTGCGGATTTGATTATTCATGGAGTATTTGTCATCACCCCGCTGCTGCCCTATACTATTTTTAATAGCGACTGCAAGCTTCATGAGACTGAGGAACTGTGAACGAGGCTTGTAAGTCCCTATCAAAAATGGTGTGGGGCAGAAGTGGAGGTGGCAGTAAACCCCACCAGCCCCCCACTTCTGCCTTGTGAAGGAACTCTGATGCCTCAAAGGAATCCACAGTGGGTTGAATATGGTGATCATACTTTTTTTGTGTGTCAAATATGGCTGGGGAAGGCCTAGAGTTATTCACAACCCTAGTGAACGTGGAGGGATGACTATTGTTTCCATGGTGGAGAACAGCAAACTAAAGGAAGTGCAGGGAAGAGAAAAGATCCTAAGAAGGGAAAAGCATGAGAAGGGTTTTTGGTAGGATGGGTGAGAAATTGGGTTTTCCAATTTGTGCAGTAGTTTCCTTCTCATTGAAGTTCAAAACAAGGTGAGAAGAGAACAAAAATATGCATGGAATTTTTCACCTTCCTTCTTAGTGTGACTTTTGTCTTTTAATGTCAATTTAAAATTAACATGTTAAAAATGTCCCCTTTTCAGTGTAAATGCAATTGAATTAGATCATTCAAGCATACTGCTGATGAATTAATGTGTTAATTCTTCCCACTAAACTTTTCATCTCCAAACCTGCGCAGGATTACATTCTAAAGGATTCTATCTTTAGCTATTTCTTCTACCCATTTACTTTCTTCTTCTCCATGACCACATCAGTGGGAGAGGTATGAAAGGAAATTCTGAAAGTTAGTAACTTCTTTGAAGAGAGCCTGGGGAAGGGGTTAAAAAAATCATAATACAAGAGTATTACTAAGTAAGTCTTTTTATAAGTGTTCTTCCATTTCTCATACTATCGATCACTCTTTTCAAATTACAAGATAGAATCCTAACAATTCCACAAAGAAAAAAATGGTATTTTATAGTAGCATCTTATAAACCATATATGTATGAAGAGGCAACCTAACAAAGTAGTTTGTACATAAAATATTTAAAGAATTATTTCCAAGGAATAAAGGGACAAATTAAGAAAGGAATAAATGTGCCATTTTCACAGTGGATGACAAAGAAAGAGGATCCTAGAATTGTGCATTTTATTCACAGGTGATATGTAGTCAGGAGTGAACAGTGAGGTAGCTTTACTTGTACATAATGCCAAAACAGACCAAAGAGTTCCAAAATTATTTTTCCAAACAGTGTTAACGGGCAACAAAATGACAAATGAGATCCAACATGTACTGACAAGTAGCAATGCCATCCACCATTGTATTAATTCAGAAATACAATGCTTCCTCCTAACAATATCCCCCGTCAACACCCGGAGGCAAACCCTGATCCTCACTATTTTTACAGGTCTGTTCAATCCAGAATGGAAAGGGATTTCCTCTTACCTTTCACTAAGACAGGAAATTTCCTCCCCATTCAATTTACAATTCACTGACAGAAAGGAAGAAAAAACAGACATCTTTTTTTCATTCATTCTCTCTAGACTACACCTGTGCTGCCACCTGGTACATACGGTTGCAAGTAAATGAGATAAAACTTTACCAAAAGAACTCTCCTCCAATTTCCCTCTCCTTGTTTATTGCCACCAGAACACTGCTATTGAATCATCCACTAAGTAAACAGGAGCAGAGGGTATTTCTCAGTGTAGCAAGGCTAAGAGGGAGTTTAGATCCAGTGAAAAATTTCTTTCAGACCCTGGGCGTTTCCTTATTCCCTCCAGGTCTCCCAAGTGGGTGAAGTTAAATGAGACACAGTTACCACCACCCACAATCAGTACCTTCTCCTCCCCACTGGTCACCTGTCTGACTTTACTATTTGACCCACACTCTAGTCTCACATCACATGCCCTTCATTAGCCAATCAAGGTCAGTCAGATTTCAGGAACATTCCTCAGCAGCAGAGAAGATGGCACAGAACTGAAATAGCTACTTGTCCAGGCTGGGAAGGTAGAGGCATGGCTGAAGTTCCTGTTTCTCTCAACTCCTCCAGACATCTGGGATCACAGCAGGCTGACAGTTTCTGGCTCTCATGTTTCCAGTTGCTACCATTATCTCTGGGGGTCTTGCATTTTACTTGCAGCTTCTTTTGAGCCCACGCATCTACCTACCTGGTCTTCTCATTCCTTTCCTTCCATCATGGGTTCTTTTCCCTCAAATGGGTCTCACCATAGTTCTATCTAACAGCAAGAACAAACCAGCTGAAAATCTTTAGTATTTTGTAATACTACAATAATAATAAAAAAATTCTCTCATGTTTTTATTTGAAATTTACAGACTTCACAACAAATGCCAAAAACAATCAACAAATAATATCACCAAGAAAGAGAAAAAAAAATATACAACATAACAGGTCTTGGGTCTCATTCTGGACCACCAAGACCTGATAATTCATACTCCCCCACTCCTCCTTGGAGCTTGATTTCAACCTGAATTAGTTCCAGAAATAACATTCCCTGATATTAGGAAAGGATCTGAGAGCAGGGGGGAAAAAACTACCTTTTTCTTTGGGGAAAAGAGTAATCTGCTTTATTGCTCATTCAATTTGAGCTTTGTAGAAGGTGAGTCAACTGCTGATAGGTTCTGAATTGGATCTGACCACCAAACAACTGGCAAAAGAATCTAAGCCTGGGTTTGATGATTTAACACATAACAACTGCTCACCTTCAGGCTAATGTATTATGACTTGGACTTTGCTTCAACAAAAGTGTTAACTGAAAAAAAGATAACAGAACTGTTTGCTGTTCTTACCACAACTAACATGACAAATATTTTCTAGAATTAGATATAATATAATAACGCATTCAAACTGTATTTTTGTTACACATTATTGTTTTGAAATGCATTATTGTTTTGTTATTCATTATTGTTATGAAAGAGACCATAGGAAGCCTCAGAACAGTTTGTCCCCACTACCATCCTCATACCTGTAACACTGGGAAGAACTTGCTTCCACTTAATCAACAGCAGCTCATCAAATAAACTGTGACCAATCTTAACTACAGCTTGCTGAAACAAATCAATTTCAAACTGTGCCAATGAAGCTAGCTTGTTTTAATAAAACACCACTTAAGATTTTGAAAAGAAAAAAAAAAGCTACCAGTGTCCTCATTGTAGAAATAAAGAAGTAGGAGAAGGAATACAAGACTTACAGAGGCTTGTACTCATAAATGTTAAACTAAGTTCCTGTTACATATTAACAAAGTCCCTCTTCTTCCTAGACTAGGAATGCAAATTGTGTGGCCCTTCAGATGTTGTTGGACTGCAACTCCAAGCATTTTTAGGCAACACCACTAACAGTCCAATAGTCCATCCATCCAACACTTTACTGCACGGGTAGTAATCATGTGGCCCTTCGGATGTTGCAGAACTACAACTCCCAGCAGCCCTAGCCAGCACAGCCAATGGTGAGGAATGCTTAAGAGTCCAACAACATCCATAAGGCCACATAATTCCCACCCCTGGCTTGTTTGGTGGTCCTGTTTTTTTTATTTATCTGTTTTAATCTTGCACATTTTCTGTCCTTTTTATTTATTTGATTGATTGATCTCTATTCTTAGCTATATATTCTTATCAACATCATTACCCACTTTGAATGCTTAAGCATGGAAAAGTAAAATATATATATATAACAGACAAAATTGCCATGTAATAAAACTGTCACTTTTCTTCACTTTTGGAATTCAGTAAAACATGTTGCTTTTTCAACAGTTACTAAAATGACGTCAGGCTAACAACAATATGATCCAATTACCTGACACACAACTGAAAGAACAATAAGAATTTAGCAGTAGAAATAAAGCTTCCTTGTAACAACTAGGTTGGCCACAGATGACGCAGCCCTTTTCTTACACTGTAGATATGATACCAGCTGAAATCTTTCATTCTTCTTACAATACAGGTAGCTACAATATAGGTACAATAATTCTACAATAATTCTTCTTACAATACAGGTAGCTACTTACAATATAAGTAGCCTAGTTCTGCATGTCGCAGTACTCTCTCTTGAGGGGCACCCAAAAGTAATGAAGGAAGATGTCATCAAAATATGGAGATCCAACTGTGATCTGAGTATCAGTATTCCATTAGTATTACCAACGTGAGACTGAGCCGCATTTCAATTTGTTACTTCTTTCAAGCTTCTTTGCAAAATTCTTCAAATAAACTCATTCTTCAAATGTAGGCAGAACAATATAATTCAACACCTACAATTCTCTCCATTTTTGTTTTGTTCAACCATGAACACAGTTCTTACTTTTTAGTTTATACAGAGATATGGAACCTTTAGAATTCCTGACACATGATTTTGGGCATTAATGTTATAAATGTCTGCTTAGGAGACTACCAAAAAATGGAAGCTTCCAACTATTAAAACTTAGGAAACTAGCAAAACCACCTATTATTTCATTGTAATTTGTTCCTTATAAATTAACAACAGGTGCAGGCTGTTAACTTGAGCCTATTGTGAATTTAAGATTCTAAGGGGAAAGACTCTCATTTGCAAAGATAACAATCCTTGCCTCCTGCTTTTGAATTGGCTATGTTTGCAGATTCAGTACTGAAGCTGACTGGTAAATATAGGGAAAAACAAAACAAGCCAATTTCCAGCGTCTTGATCGGCCTTGTAATTGGACATCATGTTTTGTTAATTTAAAAAAATGAAAAAAAAAAATCAAAAGTATTAGACTGGCTGACCTTTTAAAAGCATTAAAATGGGCCACACTAGAGCAAATTTATTACAAAACTGCAATATACCTTTCAGATTCCACCACTCACCACTATATGGCACACTATCCAACTGCCAAACTAAGTCAGCAAACCTCACTGGTACTTGATGCCATGAAAATGTGGCAAGATTGGCTTGTCAAACGTTCTACATGCCAAAGCACTTTTGACACAGCTATTATTTTAATGATCTTACAGCTTACAGTGTTGGTTAGAGTTTCAATATCTTTCTCCTCATCTCTAATGGTCTTCCGACTTGATCTCAGCCCAGTACACATAGACACAAGATCAAGTGCTTCTCCACCCATCACAGTACACCATTTAAATCAGACAGAGCCATATCCCACAGAAATGAGAGCCTTTCCAGTCATCTTCAATCAGCAAACCATTTTAAGATTTTATCTTGAGGCTAACACACTAACATAACAACAGGACATCATCTTGCATCCATGCCTAGCATATAATCACATCAGCGAATTTTCAAATGGTTTTGTTTCATTGTAAATAAGCTCAGAATGCTTTGGAGCACACTGATAAGAATAATTATGGATAGAAATATTGGTTTAGAAATGTAGGATCAGATACCAACATTCTACAGCTCTAGTCAAGCATGTAAGCAAGTTTGCATATAAATACAGTCTTAACAAAGCAAACACATACATGTTCCTTTCAAAGAAAATATTCACACAGGTTTGGACTGCCAGGTTGAAGTGTTATAAATGCTTACTTGAAGTAAAAGACTCCCTCAAGTTACTCCCAGCACTTGTCAAAATATAACAGTTCAGCCTACTAGGCTTCTTCCTTTCTAGAGGATCAGGAAGGTGAACTATAAGAATTACTAAGGAGGGTTTCAATGGGGAAAAAAATCATGTAGCAGTAACTCAAGATGATTTCACTGGAGGCCAATGAAGGGTCTGAGAGCACCAGACGCTACACACCACTGCTGGACCAGATGTGAATTTTCTCCATCCCTTTAAAAAGACAACATTTGAGAGACCCATGCAAGAGAAGAATTTGATCAATATTTTTGTATGCATTCATCGATTTGTTTCAGAATTTTAAAGAAATACTGTAACTGCTGAAGAAATTTCTGTGTAAGTGATTAAATTTAGCACTAAAATATTTTAGTTTCAAAAGAACATTCTGTGGCTTTTAAGAATCTTTGTACCTCCCAGTGCTGTGTAACTGATTAACATGTGTTCAATGACTTTGCTGCTATGTAAGTACACAAAAACTGAACTGTCCTCCAGAAGCAAAGACGACTAAACTGACACTGTCATATTGCTGCATGCCTTGAAGACATTTTCAACCTATCATAAGGTTTTCTGGAGCTGAGAGTGTGTATTGCATCCGAGTTCACCCAGGTGGGTTTCCATGGCTGAGCGAGGAATCAAGCCACGGTCTCCAAGGTCAGTCTAATGCTCAAACCACTACACCATGCTGGCTCTGGACACATCATGAGATGAAATGACTCACTGGAAAAGGCTATAAAGCTTGGTGAAATGGAAGGCAGTAGGATAAGAGGAAGGCTGTACTACAGGTCAACCTTCTCAGTCAAAGAAGCCATAGTCCTGAGTCTGCAAAACCTGAACACAGTAGGGTTTTTTTCCCCCAATGAGAAAGTCCATCACAGTTTAAGGCTGCACAACTATTTTGAGGATAACAGGGTGGTTTCACCATAGGATTAAAAGCCAAGGCACCATGCCTCAGACTGGGCCTGAGATAAGGTTCTGTGGAGACAACTCATGTTTATCAAGCTAATATATATACCTTATGGTTCATTCACTGTCACCTACAGATTTGGAACAATCAAGATCAAGAAGAAAACTTTATCCAATATATAAAACAGCAGTTAGTTATAAATTTTTTAGACTATACGACACTGATTTTAGAAGTTTTAAACAGCTTGACTCCAGCTGTATTTACTAAAAGTAAAACCCAACAATTGTAATGGAGTTTACTTCAAAGCAGGCAGGCTTTGGATGGCCATCTTAGGAGGAACTATCTTCCTGAAAATCCAACCAAGAATTATAAGAAAAGGTTTTGATCAATACAGATGTTTTATTTAGTATCAGTATGCTCTGTGAAGTTCACAGATATCTCCCACATACTAACGCCAAGCCGATACTGTGTGAGATTCTGCTACACTTCCTTCACTAGCAAACTTAAGCTTAATTCCAATTATAATGTTCACAGACTCAAGCGTTAAAACACTTTTAACACTTCCACAATGCTGCAAATGTTAAGTCAAAGTGGAAAGAGACGGATGAAACAAAGCAGAGGGGATATCAAAGGGTTTTTTTTAAGATGAAGCATTTTATTAAAAAGTAGTGTAGTAATGTTTAGAATTCAATACACAATGTGCACACAATATTCTGCCACATACAACCATAATACAACATACTTCACACTTTTGGCCACTTACAAAACCATGATAGCTTCATACCACATAACAGAAAGCTTCCCTCTTCCATCCAGATTTTATTATGCTTATATCTCACCTATTCTACAGATCCTTGGCAGCAAATTAAGGGTTTAAAAAAGCATCTTAAAAAATGTTAAGGTCTGTTCTGGTAAAAAAAGGTGTCATATTGAGATGAGAGAACATATGTCTGGAATCACATACTGGGTACATTCAGAGAAACAGGACTGGCTGCTTTCAGGTGCCTGCCTTTAGGTTTACAACTGAATAACCGGCTGCCTTTAGTTATACAATGCCACAAGCAAGTTGCCATGTAATGTATTTAAACTGGAGAAGAGAAAAGGAATCAACCTGTGAGCTAAAAAGAATAGAGCACAGAAGAAACGCAGCTAATGTGCCCCTCCTCCTGTGGAAAGGACTATCAAAATATAATCAAGACACCAAATTACACCATAATTTTGAATACTTTCTCTTAAATCTCAGTATCACTTCATCAGTGCTTCTCAAGATCATATGGAAGACCAGCAATATTTTTTTCCCCAATGTGCCAGAGACTAGCACTACTTTGTAGCCACTGACTACAACTGTTTCTTCCCAGCAAACTCACTAAGAACAGGAAACCAATGGCTTGGAACCAACACCGATCCAGGGATCATAGCTTTGAGAAGCAATGACATATGATAACCAGAGCTTAGAGAAGAGATACTCCACCAACATCTGGGAAGCTGCACTTTGTCCATCCTTGGTGTGGATAACCTGGCAGATGATGCTAGAGCAGTCTACACTGGCAGAAGTGGCATAAGAAAACATTTAGTTCTGGAAACCAATTTTAGGTTGCCAAGAAGGAGTCAAAAAGCCAGAATAATCAAGTTGCCTTTTTCTAAAATGCTCGTATCCAGAGATAGGACCAAGATAGAAGACACAGAGGTGCAAGAAAGAGGAATTAAGATTAATCATCAAGGAACATTCTGGGACAAAAAAGATCTGTACAAAAGCCACTGGAACATCCTATGGATTCCTTGTGTTTGTTGTTTCATGAAGCACTGGATCTCTCTGGCTGAGAATTCTAAATGCTCTTCCCTAAACTTCAAATGTCATGCAATGGAACCATAACACAGATAAGTGGAATCACAAAGCTATAACTCTCGTAGTGTGAAAAGGCCCAAGACTTTAGCATTAAAAGAAGTGGCAGAGCAGCTTTTAAACTTCAACATGAGCTGTAGAGATTTTTGCTAGGTATAAACCATACCCTACTAAACGGGGGACACGGGGCCACATCAATCTGTACAAGAGACATGCTACCATTCCCCTGACTAAAATGTTCAGAATGATCAAGCAGGTATCCAAAAGAAAAGAGTTTTGTAATGAAACTACTATTACTTATTATTCCCACACAAAATGAATACATGTTCTGATCAAAAGGAGGCAAGATGCCTAGACTAGGCAATTTTGAAAGTATGGAAGACAAAATATTTTCCCAAAAAACAATGAGAATTTGGAGAAAATTGACATATATATAATACTTGTTTTAATATGAAACCCAAACTTATTTTATTGCTTTGGCAACATCCAATGCATCACCCATAACTTAGTTAGCATATAAAATTGTACTGTTTGGAAGACTTTTGAAGTTTAAAATAATGAAGCCTTCCTTTTATATAGGAAAAACTGTGAAGTAATGTACATTTCAAAGACAGCTGAAAACTTCTGCACCCTCTCTCACCTAACAACAGATATCTTAGCTTTTGCTTTATGAGAAGTGGAGGAAAAAATATGGCCACCAAAATTGGCTTAAAAAATAGAATAATCTTATAAGCCATGCTAGCAGTATACAGTTACACGTCCACATTCACTAGGGACAGGGGCACAGGACTTCCACAAAAGTGGATAAACCGCAAATATCAAAGTATGTTTGTGTATCTGTGTGAAGGGGCAGAGGCATGGTGGGGAAAGTGGGCAGCCAGGGTCCAAACCAGGTCAGGGAAAGGAGAGACAAAGGGGACGGTCAGCATGGTGGCCCTATACTACGCCTCTCTCTTATACATCTCCTTCCTTGGGAACTGGGGAGGGGGGCATGAGGAAAGGGTCTGTGTTGCAGAGAAGTCAGGCTGTGGTCCATCCGTAGCTAGCCAGGCAGCAGCAGGTGGCAGATGACGAGGATCAGAGGCAGGTTTTCAGAGACTGTATGGTCTGATCAGAGCCACTGAAAGGGAAGGTTCCTCTGGAAAAGTAGCAACGGGGGGGGGGCGGCGCAGGGGTTAGAACATATGCAAATAATCAAATTAGTGAAAGTGAAACCTGCAAATGTGGAGGGCCAACTGTATATGAATATAGAACTGTACTCAACAATGAAAATAACACGTTAATGCAGAGTTTGCTATCACACATAATGAAAGCCCCCTACCCAGCTGCACAGTCTGCACCTTTCACGAAGATGGCAGCACCTACTAAGTGGAAAAAATTAACTTTTCCCAGACTATTACATTTGTAATCCACACACCTTATATAAGAGGCGAGAAAATCACAGCCTATGGGCTACAAGTTGCCTCAGTCCTATTTCTGGTGCCCCACAAATCCCAAGGATACCACAACCCACCACCCTCAAAATATATTTTTTGTGGTGAAAAAAATGGCCTAGAACAGTCCAAAGAAATCCAAACCTGTTTTAAAATGCAACACTGGTTATTTTTGCCTCTCCCACTTCCCCCAAAAACCCATCCACCCCCTTCAAAACCGTAATATTTGATTCACCAGAGGTTTACCATGCAATCTGCAGCAGAATGCCAGATTAGGCTTTAAACAACTGGGTCCTAGAACAACTACTCATACAACAGAATTGAGAAGAGATGACTCTAGACTTAATCAAAGTGGCATCCAGGATCTACTGTGGAGTGTTTGCTACTCTGACGAAAAGGAAACAGTGATTTCAAATACTGCAAAATTTAATTTATACACAAGTGAATTACTGCCAATTAGTGCCAAGGAAGTCCAAAATTTAGTCTGTTTCAGCTTCCTTTTTAGCAAACCTGCAAAAAGTGGGGATTGCTGAAAAGGAAGCTGAAACAGAAAAGTCAGGAATGTTAAATACTGCCAGAACATATATTACTCAAACCACAAAAAAGGTTCATCTAGGATATATACACAAGTCAGAAAATGTAGCATTAATACCAAAATCTGTCTCCACTGCAGAAAATGCAGGATTTGTTGTGCCTGAATTGATATTCTTGAAAAGAATCAAGACAAACGACTACAGACAAAGTTCTGGAACTTGCTGATAAATGAAAATTACATATCACCAAGTCCAGCTAATATCCATCTTAAAGCTCTAAGAGAACTCAAATGTGAAAGCGCTCATGTTTTAAACAAAAAATATGTAATATACCCCAGAATTCCAAGATTAGATGCCTACTCACTTAAATATCTTTTGGGGAACAAGTTCTGCTGATGGATTAACACAGCTTCTGCAAAGAGAAGGCCTGTCTTCATAAGCTTTCAGAGTTCTTAGGCTGTCAACAAATGTATCAGGGCATTCAGGCAGACACTGGATTTTATGTGGATTTTGACAGACACTCACAAAAGAGTCACCCAAATACCATAAAGACACCAGACAATGTCTGATCTTGGAAGTTAAGCAGGATTAACTCTGATTCATACTTGGATAGGAGACTGACAATAAATATCAGGTGCTGTAGGCTGTATTTCAGAGGAAGGAACTAGTAATATCACCTGTGAGTATTCCTTGCCTAAGAAAGCCCAACAAAATTCATGGGTTCCCCGTAAGTTGCTAGGCAACTTGAAGGCACATGCATGCTTGCATGCACACACACACACGCACACGCGCACACACACACACACACACACACACACACCCCAGAGAGTTTTGAGAAAACCCACCAGTTATGGAAGAAGAACAAATCAGTCACTGGTTGAAGAACAGAAAACAGGGAAGAACTGAACACTTACTACAATGGAAAAATGCAAACAGTTCCTCAAGCATGTGTGTTGAGATAGAGACTTTTTACTTTGCATAAATGACATGAACAATACTGGCGAGGGGGCACCACAGAGACAGCAGAGAGGTAGCTATGTTCAAGGATGTTCCTAAATAACTTGCAGGAGTAAAAATAAGGAAGACCCAAGTTTCAGAAGGCTCTCTCCAAATAGGAAAATGGGACACCAGACTGATTAAACACAGGTCACTGTAAAGTGGCATGCTTATAGGTTTCTCATGGCTAACTGGTTGGCTACTGTCAAAAAAAAGCAGCCAAATAAGACAAGAAAATCTCTCTCACACACACACACACACACACACACACACACACAGACCCAGCACACTTCTTCTAATGCTAAATTCCAAGAAACATTGCTTATGATCACTTTCCTGAAGAAATAAAATCTAAGAAAATTGTAACCCAGATCTGAGGGCAGTCTGGAGACCACAATTTTAGCCAGCTTCTAGACTCCAGAAGTGAGTAACCACAATTCTCCAAATATATTTGGCCTACAACTTCCAACATCCCTAATCTTAGCCAATGGTGACGGATTACGGAGCTGCAATCCAAATATGGAGGCCATAGTTGCTCTCTCATCATAATCTTGTCACTTGTACTATCACAGTAATTGGGAGTTTGCTACTACTAAGACATATTTGCCATGCCTACATCCTAATTTTCAATTCACTCCTCTGTTCGTAATTGTAAGTTTGTTCTTAAAATTATTTTGATTTGTTTTAAAATATTATCTGTTCTGTATTGCCTTGGAAACACTATTTGATGACAAAACAAAATAAATACTTTTAGTTTTTCAAAAGGGCTGTTAGCAATTAAACTATATAAGCCACAATTCAAGTTTGCCAATTAAGACAATGTACTCCCAATTAAAAAGGGCTCAAATCAAAATGTGTGTCTCAGTAACAACATGGTAAGCAATCCCAAATTTCAGGCCTTGTCTCATTTAACCTTTCCTGTATGTAACTTCTGACTGTCAACGCCTTGGGCTCAGCAACTCTTTTTTCGTATATGTGGAAAACTCTAATCATATTCATAACACTATATAAAAATCATAAATCTATGTTAAGTATATCTTACAGGACAAAGGAAGAGTTAACTGAATTATAAAGCACAACAAAATTGCATGTTAAAAACAATTTTTATTGCAATCACCTTGTATAATTTCCACAGCTGCAATACCAACACTGTGCAGTGTGAGCATTTTGACTGTGAGCTAGGACACCACCTACTTCAACGGAACTGATACTGTTATCTGAGTGCTCAGAGTTGGAATGCCCAGCAGCATCTCAATAACTCTCATGTGCGCATACAGGCACACATATGTGCCTCAGGCAATTTTAACAACCATTACTGCAGAACCTTTAAATCAAGCTAATCAGAAACTAACAGTTATTATTTCTTCCTGAACAGTATACAGATTCTAGAAATTAAATACATAAAATTTTAACACATTTTAAGATAAGTGTCTCTGCAGAAAGGAGTATTTGTAACTACTTTTTCCACATATAAATGAAACACATTTGGAGGCCCCAAACTATTTGCAATGTTTAAAGCTCACCAGCTCCCCTACCACAGCAATGTTGACAATGCAAATCTAAGAATTTTTACTGAGGAAAAGCAGTCCTGCTAAGTTCAGAAAGGCTTGCTCCAAGTATGCGCTGTAGCTCAAATCTCAGTATTCCTTGTTTAACCCAGCTGCATCAGGCAAAATAGAATAGTCAATCTGCAGTTGTTTTCTATCTGCATAATCTGGTAGAAATTACAGAAGCATAGAATCACAGAGTTGGAAGAAATCACAGAGGCCATCCAGTCCAACCCCTGCTATGCAGGCACACACAGCAAAGCACTCCCGACAGATGGCCATCTAGCCTCTGTTTAAAAACTTCCAAAGGAGGAGACTCTGCCACACTCCGAGGCAGCATATTCCACTGCCGGACAGAAGTTCTTCCTGGGTTCAGGTGGAATCTCCTTTCCTGCAGCTTGAATCCACTTCTCCTTGTCCTAGTCTCTGGAACAGCAGAAAAGAAGCCCACTCCCTCCTCGACACGACATCCCTTCAAATATTTAAATATGGCTATCATGTTCCCTTTTAACCTTATCTTCTGCAGACTAAACATAGCCAACTCCCTAAGCAGCTCCTCATCAGGCATGGCTTCCAGACCCTTCACCATTTTGATAGCCCTCCTCTGGACACGCTCCAGCTTGTCGATATCCTTCTGAAGCCTAACTTCAGTTGTCATGTATTAGATGCTGGAGTCCCTGCAATTTGACAATGCCTGCTAGCTACTAGCATAGGATGGTCCTCCAATACTGGCAGCATCTTCCAGATTTCTTCTCTGTAGAAAGGGATAAAAATAATCTTTTTCCATGCTACCATGTCCATTTGCTCCCCATACCTACACTGACACATCTTGTATTAAGTATTTGGGCAACAGGTGTATTTCATATTTTAACAATTTTCTCGTTTGCTTCTTTTCAGTTGTTCTTATAACAGAGCTGCAGTTAGAGAAACATGGAACACAGTCCAGGTCAGTAAGTAATATAGATACTAGTTTTTTCCATGAACAAATAAAAAAAATCATAATAAAGTCTGGGACCTTTCTTTCATGCCTTACACAGGTTTAAACACATTTCCACCCTAGAGAATAATGACTCACATTAGAAGATTTAACAATTTGGGTCATATTAAAATATCCATTGCGGAACATTATGGTTGTTGCTGCTGCTGTTGTGTGCCTTCAAGTCATTTCCAACTTATCGTGACCCTAAGGCAGGGCGTCCCAAACTTTTCATGTTGGTGACACACTTTTTAGGCATGCATCATTTCATGACACAGTAATTCAGTTTTACTAGCAATTCAGAGGTTAAACTAACTCCTTATAAGAGATACAGACACATACATAAATTGCAGTAACAAAATGTATGGAGATACAACATCTCATGAAAACCTTTCACATATTTTTTAAAAATATATGATTTATAAATAATAACATATTTCCAAGATTTTAGGCAACACACCTACACACTTCAGGTGACACACTAACATGTTGCAGCACACCGTTTGGAAGGCCATGAAAGGTGACCCTATCACAGAGTTCTCTGGTGCTAAGAGTGTGTGATGTGCCCAGTCACCCAGTGGTTTTCCACAGCAGAGTAGAAAACAGAATCCTGATCTCCAGAGTCTTAGTCCAATGCTCAAACCACTATATCCTGCTGCCTCCAAAGGAGACATATTAAATAAGCAAGTAAAACCATCTATGAACTGTACTTTCCTCAGGAAGGAAAGATTAGCAAAGATTAAAAAAAAAAATTAGTAGGCCAAGCAGCAAAGCATTACCCTCTGTGCATGCAATATTTTAGCATTGTGATGGATGGCACAGAATGTGCAAACACAATTCCTAGTCTGTATGGCTACACAGCACTAACGTATAGTTAATTGTTTTGAGAAGAGACCAAACAAAGCAGAATCTAGAAGAAGTAAAGATGCATTATTTCAAACTGAGACCTTGATGGGTGTTTAAGCAAAGAACAATATACAAGACAGCCTTCATATCTGTGACAGCCTCAGAACCCACCTGGCAACTGATTATAGAGGCTATGCTTCACCACAGAGAAACAACTTCACTGTGAATCCAAAGACAACAGTAAATGTACAAAATGAGGAATCAAGCATAGAACCTAGCTTCCTGATCACAGCAGGAGACACATTCAGGAGACAGAAATCGCAAGTGTCCCACTTCTTCCATTTAGAAGAACTATTCCTGGAATGTAGCACTAACTTGAAAGTGTGAGCTACCATACTGTTATTTTTAAGCAGACTAGCAAAAGACTCTGTTCTGTTTGCAAAACTGAAAAGAGAATTAGTCACTGGAATGGCCTGGCGAGCTTATCCCCATTGGCTCTGTTTTTGTATTGGATGTTTCCTCCTTTTCAAATTCAGCTCTCTGACTGCTTGCTTTCTTTGCAACATGGCATATTCCATTTTTGCTCACTGCCATGCCAATAACCTCTCCTCTGTGATTCATTTCTCTAAAGCAAGACTGTAGGAGTGGTTGAGGGTAATGAGTCAAAGTCTCAGCAGTGTGCATTAGCAAAGCTGAGCCACTTAACAGGCAAAAGAAGATGTCACTCAGATCTTTCCTCACTTATACTAAAAGACATAGATTCCATTTCTTTCGATCTGCTATTGTTATACATTCAGTCTCCAGTTCGTCTCTAAAGTTGCAATTAGATATGGATTTCCACGAGAAGTTTCAGGAATTCTGCTAAGCAGACTTTAACTACAGAAAGGTCTGCTTCCAGCAACACTTCCCCTCCTCAAGTACCATTTGGTCCTTTCTAACGTTGAATTCCAAGCCACATTTCAACTTCTGCTTTCAGAACAGGCCTATACAATTTACACCACACCAAGTCAAACGCAGTCCACCAACTATACTGAGGGCTTCTTTATATACTTACTATTAATTTATTAACCCTACAAACAGAAAAACCGGCCACTCCTGAAACTATGAGACTGTATTCAGCTCCATTGGTCGTAAGTACTTAGAGTTATTTTAGAGCTTATTGTCAATGCTTCTCACTATGACTATACCATGCCACCATATTAAATTCATATATAGACTTTGGTTAAACTTGCAAAAGGCATGCTATGGTGTTTGAATCAATGAAGTGATCACAGAGAAGCAGTTTCATGGAATTGTATCCTAACACATTAGCGAAAATTACTCCTTGACTCCTTTTGGGCACACATGTGCTAACCTTGTATCAAAACTTGTGGAAAAGATACTCACATTTCCACAAATGCGGTTTCTTCTGTCCCTAAGAACTGTTGTGCAAATGTACAGAGAAGGAAATCTGCTGACTGAAAGCTCTAGAAATTTAAAGAACAAGCAATACCTACTATAAGAGTGGGCACAACACAGGAAATTAGAACAAATTTCAGAGTCTAGATTTCTTCTTAGTACAGAAGAAGAGTACAATTTCAAATAAGCACCAGTTCCTAAGGATCACAAACAGCAAAATCTAGCTCAAATCAAGCACCTGTAATCCCCCCTGTTTTCACTGAAAGATTAAAGCAGCACCCCAGTGTAGCTCAGTAGGACTTAAATATAACTTTGAGCTGGAATGTACCCTTCACTTAACTAGTTCTGAAAAAGACAACACCAATTTTGTGTCAATGCATTTTAACACATTTCCACATTCGTGCTGCAGACTTGTAAAGACATACCATTTTTCAAATGTTTCTTCTCAATCTCTCTCACACCCACACCCACACACCCCTCAGCTTCTACTGGCATTAAGAAAACTTATCTCTTTCCCCTGTAATCTCATTCTGTTTGCTGCCTCTGACTTCAGATCTGTATTATACAGGAAGTCATTCTCCTTTATATCAGTAACCTCTGTTCCACCCGACCACCAGCACCAGGTTTTTCCCCTCCCTCAATTCCAAAAATTCAGATTGTCCCAGATCGTTGAATTATTTTTCCTTAAGGTGCAGGAAGATTTACCAGCTGCACCAGCAGCGTTTTGCTATACCTACTGCCTTCTACTACAGTTTGGGTTGAAAACCATGTTTGATTCTAGAATAGTCTTAGCAAAACAGTACACAGGGAATGGGATAACACACATGCAGAAGCAAACGAGTACAATTACAGATACATCCAAACGTTGTCACATCGACTACTTTATGCCCTTCAACACCCTTTGTGGTTTTTCAGTTATTGCATTAACCGATGAATCAGTCCAAAAGAAATGTAACACAGGACTTGGCTTCCAGTACTTAGAAGCAGCAAAACATAAAAGATATTGGAATGATGGTTCAGCACTTGGCATTGTTACATCGCAATCTGAATGAATGCCTACACCCAAATCAGCTCCATGGAATTGAATGGGGCTCATTCCAGTTAAGTGTTTATATCACAGCTGTCCTAATGTCATTAAGATGCTGCGCCGTCTTTGTTTTCAGCCACATCAAGAACGATACACCACACCAAGATATTTCAAGCTTGGGTGGAAATCTATGCACCAAGATATTTCAAGCTTGGGTGGAAATCTATGCACCTGCATCTACACCTCCCTCTCATCAGTATCCAGTTACACTCATTCCTACCACCACACTAACTCTGAAAATAATTTAGCCTGCACTTCTGATCAAAACCCATAAACTTCTACTTGCTTAGCATATTACAATTTAGCTCCTCACACGCTTTCGAGTCCTGCTTAACAGGATAGTGATCCCACCCTATCTTCCTTTCCTTGAACCAGGCTCTCTTCCCAGTACAAACAAAACGTTTTAAAACAAAGATTCAGAGTCAAACATGGGCGGGGGGGGGGGAGAGGCAGGGTGTTTGCTTTGCTACCCAGTGCACCTCAGTCACACGGGCAGGCACACCTGCTTTACCACACCAATAATGAAAGGTAGTGGGAAGCACTCCTATTTTGGAGGTCAAGGCGAGGGCAAGGAAAAAGAAAACAGCAAATTAAGGATTGCTATCTCCTCCCATTTTCAGCAGGCTACAAAGAGGCTTGGCTACTCCGGGCAGAACCGAGGACTCCCCTCTAACCTGGCAAGGTGAGAATAATAAAAAGAAAGAAAGAAAGAAAGAAAGAAAGAAAGAAAGAAAGAAAGAAAGAGAGGAACGGGTTCGGCTCTCTAGTCGCTCGACGCCAAGCGCCCACCCGAACGGAATGGCCCCTGGGGCGCGAGCCTCCCGAAGCCGAAGGAACTTCTGACTCAACCGGCGCGAGGGACCCGCTGGCCACCTGGGCCCGCCTCGCACCTGCGCGCGCTGCAGAAAAATGAGAGGCACGTGGAGCGCGCGCGCGACCGCACCACCTGCGACGGGCCAAAAGCGGGCCGCCTCCTTTCTTCGCGCGCCACCGAGGTGAGCAAACAAAAAAAAAAAAAACGCCGGGCAAATGCAAAGGGCTGCAGGTCTGCATTAATACACCTTCAGCGCCCACGAGTACGCCGGGCACCCTGTTTTGTTAAAATCCCGAACAAAAATCCACCTAGGACGCTGTTTCTCCTCCGTGCTTGAAAGGGAGAGCAAGATAACCGTGCAACTCGGCTTTCCTTACACGTGCGCGGCCTCTTGCTCTGCCCCACTGGCAACCGCGGGCCCAAAGATGTCGCGGGAAGTAAACCCCGCCGAGGGCTAACAGGCCTTTAACTTCCAAGTAACTGAGCACGAGGCTCTCTCACTCGCACCCCCATCTAACCTGTCAACGTAAGTTTAGCAAGACTTATTCTCTAGTGGGGCCGTCGTCCCCTTGCTTAGTTAGAAACGCCAGCGGTGGTTTTAATAAGAGTTTTGGAACCAAACTACGACTGGGGTGTGTCTGTGCAAAGCGCCTTGCAGTACCGACTTGAGCTAGGCTCAGTTCGAACGTTAGTTTGCACCGCTCTCAAAGCAGGAAGTCCTATTAACGCTTCCCAATTAAGAATTCGGTCCTATTCACAGATATCCAGAACCCGAATTCAATGGAACCTTCTCCTATAAAGCAGCTTAAACCTATAGCTGTCTTCCATCGGTAAGCCCCAATTTAATGGGACTTACTCCTAGGTTGTAGCTGCAGGGATGTACTCTAAGAGTGTAATTCTCCACTATGCATACTGTTTTGGAAGCCCCACCGAGAAGCAAGGCTTCCTATCGAGCAGACATGGACTGCAAAGGGCCTCGCTTGTTTTTAATAAAATATATACATGCAATTAAACCACGGTCAGCTACCAGCCAAATAAATCCTCTCTCGAAGACGGCCTAATGTACTTATTATGCATTTGATAGCCCTGACCCAAAGCCCCCATCCTACCCACCTTGCAGACCGCTAAACTCTGACCTCTGCCGCTTTCAGCGCTTAGCGCAAGACCGCTCTCAGCCCCGAGTGCCGCGCCGGACCATCGGCGGGCGCTGGCGGGAAAAGAAAGCACCGCCCCACCCGACTGTTCGAAGAACGCCAGGGGGCACCACAGAAATGCGCCTGCGCCGCACCGAGGGGGAGGAGTCAAAGACCCGAATTATAGCGAGGCTCCGCCTCAATCTCACGTTGAAGAGGCCCTAAGGCGGGTTTGGCGCACCTTCCAAACTGCCTAATCCGGTCGGTGCTACCGGGCCAGGCCCACGAAATTTTTCAAAAGACTGCAGAGCTCCAGAGATTGGTGCTTTATCTTCAACCTCCCTTGCCCCGCGATACCTTGGGCCCTTTCCGCACGAGACTGTTACGAGTGCTGTTATTCCACTTTCAACTTCCTTTGGAATCGTGGCGTTTGCAGCCCCTCCCTACACGGCAAACCCCAGGATTCCAAAGGAAGTTGAAAGCGGAATAACAGCACTACAACAAGTCTAGTGCGGAAATGGCTGCCTTTGCAAGTTGTCGGGGATTTTCCTGCTCGTTCTTTCCCTCTTCCAATACGTTGGCATTCAGACGCATGCAAAGGTCGTCACCTCATTTTTGCTGGTGTTTGGCATGCTGGTGTGGAAAGGCCCCGGTATCACCCTCGCTTTGGAGAGGGTGACTCCCACAGAAATGAAGGGAGATCTCCTCAAATGCAATGCCCTTTGCTTCCTTCAAGAATGCTAACGCGCTCCTAAGCTCAAGGAGACTTGGGCCACTGCCGCACTACACGCTTATAGCGCGATTATTCCACTTTGAACGTCTGGCTGGCCCCTCCCTAAACTGCAAACCCCGGGATTCCATAGGAAGTTGAAAGTGGAATAATCGCGCTATAAGGGTGTAGTGCGGAAATGGCCTAGGCCCCAGCAAAAACAACTTGCTTGCAGAACGGAAAGAGAATAGGGCGGAGCCGCGGGCTGCGTTGCCCAACAAATGTTACGGCGCGGCAGCAAACAGATGATGTTTGCGCGCCCTCTGTTTTGAATTGACCCAGACAGTCCCCATCAATCCTCTGTCCTCCCATGTTTTCATCTGCTTTCCAAAATATCAAGGTTTCTACCTTCCGCTTTTCACCTTCGTCCCCAGTTGCAGCAAACTGAGAGCCTATCTGCACTCCACTGTTACAGGGCTATTATTCCACTTTCAACCTCCTGTGGAATTCTGGGGTTTGCAGTTTACTGAGGCCCAAGCGCTCTCCGGCTGAGGATTCTCAAGGCCCCTCCCTGAACTGCAAACCCCAGGACTCCACGGGAGGTTGAAAGTGGAATACTAGCACTATGGCAGTATAGGGCAGAAACGGCGTGAGTGCCAAAAGTGCTTTGCGCTCAACTACTGCGAGGAGAAAATGGGTCAGAATCTTGCCCTTCCCGGTAGGTTCACGCAAAAGCAAACTGTCCCGTCCTCTCCTAGCTTGTGTGTTCTTCCTCAAAAACAACTTTTGTCTTCTTGACGGTACGCAGATGTTGCTTGGCCCCACGGATCCAGTTTTGATCTATGACATATCCGAGTATATGTGTTGGATGGCAACTCCCATTATCCCTAGACTATATAGCCAAAAATGAGAAATCACAGAAGTTGCAGTCTAGGGCCAGCTGTCCTCTGCTTCTGTTATTGGAGGTTTATTCTTGAGTCAGGTGTGCCCAGGATTGCAGTCACATTATACACACTACAAAGTTAAAACTATTAAAAACTAAAGGGTTTATATCCTGCAACCCTCCTAACCGGACATACCCGCAAGCAAGTCCCAATGAATTGACTTTTAAGTAAACAGACCTGACTAACGAATGGGATGGATGTTTACTGGAGGCTCACTACACTTCACAGCAAGGGGGGGGGGTCAGGCTAAACTAACGCTCCTACAGATTTAAGAAGGAATAACTCCCACTAAATTCAGCGAGACTTTCTTCAGAGGACGCTTGCGAAAGAAATAAGCCGATGGGGCCAAAAATCTATTTAAGAAATACAGTAATCGTATGGGTCAAGTGAATTACTTGGGAGTAAACTGTTTGGAATTAGCGCTTTTTTGGCTGTAATCCATAAAGACTCTTAACTCCAGAGAGCATCTCGTTAAAGATTAATGGAAGAGGATGGAGCACCTACGCGAAGAAAATCGTTCGTGGCTCTCGTCCACCAAACACTTAAGCCGGCTGTCATGCCAAGATTTTCCGATTTACACAGAAGATCCTGTTGTCTAAGTGAAGGAGGGAGTCCGCTTGCCCCCCCCCCATCCCCCTGGCTTCAAACTGACTTAAGTGCTTTCTAGAGAGCTGTGATTTTGTTCGCCTCGGGCCTTTCCTGGTTTCCTTACCAGCTGCTTCTAAGGAGGGGAGGAAGCTGTTAGAAGAAGACCCTTCCTTCTTTCAAGGGCGTTAGAGGTCCCGCGTGTAGCGCACCTCAGGCCGCCCGTTCTCTTAATCCGGAGCAGGCGGCACGCCTCAAATCTAGAAAGCCTCAGCAATGCTGCTGCAATAGCCTCCGTATCCTACCTCTGCCCGCTCCAAGGATCTTGCGGGCCTCGCTCGTTCGGAGGGAAATAAGCCCTCTTGATTACGAGGGGGAGGCATTCCTCCTAAAATTTACAGGCTTGATCCCATCGAAGCCAGCCTGACTTCGGCCATTTCCACACTAAACTGTTATAGTGCGATGATTCCATTTTCAACATCCTACGGAATCCTGGGGTTTGCAGTTTAGGGAAAGATTCCATAGGATCTTGAAAGTGGGATAACAGTCTATTGCGGAAATGGCCTTCCTTTCGAGTTTGCGGGCCTGGGCAGAGCCGACGGGTTAAGTGGTTTCAGGACCGCGCTCTCCGGGCCGGCAGCTGCGACGTATTTCCATGCGCCTGAAGGAGAGACCGTGGGAGATTTCGGAGCACGCAGGTGAACACTGAAATCGCAGCTGGGGTAGGGAAGTCTGGGATCGGTAGTGGTATGTTTCCTTCCTCGTATAGACACACAATCCCGTCCTCGAGGCGGCTCTGAAGCTCGCCGAAAATGCAAACGCGGGGGATTTTTTTTTCCTCCCCCTCCTGCTTTCCGGCGCAAAGCTCCGGTGGGTGACCTTCGCCAGGCGATTAGACAACCTGGCTCGCACCTGCCCCCCCATCTGCCTTCTCCGCGGCCAGCTTATCGCCCTCACCTGCAGCCGCGCGCAAAGGGGCTCGCCTGGGAACAATGGCACTTCGGGGGGTGGGGAGGAAGAACACCCGGGCTCTCGCTTAAACCCGAATGCCCTTGAGTTGGATCGGACGGAGCAGGGGGGAGTTTCTTGCGCTGCGCGCGGGCCTACGCCCAGTTCTTAAGTGCAGGCGAGGCGGGAGGGCGTGCCCGGCGTCACCTTGGCCACCGTCGCGTGAGAGGAGGGGGGGGTCCCCCGGCAGCCTCTTCCATTGGCTGGCGGGGAGGGCGTGCAAGGTCGGCGCGTGGTTTACCTTGGCGTACCCTAAGAAGACACCTTTAGGCCCCGGGGAGGGGTTCCTTTCAGCGGAGGAAGAAGCCGAGGGCTCGTGAACGCCCTTGGTGTAGCGCTGGAGTGGGCTACTCCTTGCCTCTCTCGGCATCCTAGCTGGGATGAAAAGAGGGGCAGCCGTCTGGGCTTTAAACCCAAGGATGCTCAGATCACGGCAACAGGGAGAGGCGCGCACCCCTCTTTCAGGGAAAAAGCTGTCTCGGTGTCTTCCTCCGGGTACCCTATATGTTAAGGGCGCTCTGTTGTAAGTGCCAACCAGGCAGCGCAGGTTGGAGTTTGCCTCTTGCCAAAGTGTGGCTTCCACAGCAGGGGTGAGGAGGGACGGCTGTCCTCTTCCCCGCCTTTCCTGCCGCTCTGTTGGGAAGGGTTGGCGTGGCCCGAGACGGCGAGGGGCTGGCAAAAAGCCACCCGAGGTCAGGGGCTGAGAGAAGACTCGCCTCGCCAGGCCGCCTTTTTTTTTTTTTGGTTCCTTCCTCCTCGCTCACACCCCCTTTTATTTTTCAAAACGCAACGTCCCGACGCCTCGTTTGTGAAAAGTAAGAATGGCGGCCGGCCTCTCTTTGTCCTTTGAAGGGGAGGTTAAAGGGTCCATCCTCTCTCTCTCTCCAAAGGGATCCTGCAAAGGATTTCTGCCGGATCCTCGCGGGCCCAAGGTCGCAGCCTGCCCCGCGCCTCGTCCACATTGGGGCGCCGGTGGTGCGGGGCAAAGACAGCGCCTTGGGCTGGGACAGTATGTGCCATCGACACGGACAGGCGCCCGAGCGTGGACTGGGCGTCTTCGCCGGATTAACCTGGCAAATCGGGTCTTCAGAAACAGAACACCGAGCCGGAAAAGGGGGTCAGCAGGCAAGCGCACACATACACACCCTAAAGCCACCTAACGGAAAGCTGATCATAACTCCTCCTGAGATCCCAGAGCTTGGGTTTTCAGGCTCCCTTTCCTCGCTGCACGAAGGAACCTAAAAGGAAAGAGGAAGCCCGGGCTACTTTGGGTCTCTTTCTCGCTTGCTCCTTCCCTTCTCCCGCGCCCCGCTCTCCCGCGCAAGGCTCCTCAGACGGGAAAGAGGTGGGTGCGTACATAGATAGTAACGTGCTGGGCATACGTTAAGAAGCCCCCACGGCAAAGCTCGGAGCCGGCCCTTGAATGAAGGTGGCATAGGCGGCGCGGAGCCCGCAGCCACGATTAATACGGGAGAAAGAGGCGAGATCGTGTGTGTGTGAGAGTGTGTGTGTGTGAGAGAGATGAGCGTATGAAACGCATCCGCATTCTTTTCAAGCGAGCCGGTTCAAACCATCTGCTGCCACGCTGCCCGGCCACGGTCTCCACGCCCCACAGTATCCACACACCCATACCGTGTTATCACCTCCCCGGCCCCCGGCATAGCATCGAAGCACATCTGATAGCGAAGTGTGTGTGTGTGTCTTTCTCCTTGATTAAACAAAAGGAGACGACGGTGTGTGTGTGTGTGTTTACCCTCCCCCCCAAAAAAATGCTGACACTGGGAGAACCGGGACGGGGGTGGGAGGCAGGAAGAAAAGGCACCCGAACTAGGGAACGCCTTGCCTCCCGCTCCTCAGCATGGTGTCAGTTTCGCCCTAGGAGGGGGGCCGTGGGAGGGATATCTCGTCGTTGGGCTGACTCTACGGTTTTTCGCTTCAAGGGATCGTTTTCTTCTCCGCGTTGGGCTTGAACGCCGGGCCGCCGCCGCCGCCGCCGCCTCACCCCCCTCCGCTAAATCGCACACCGCCCGTCAGCACCAAGGACAGCGACTCGGGGGTGGCGAGGGCTCCTTCTCCCACTTCGCGCCTCCTCAGCCAGGTACGCGAGCTGGAGCTCCAGACAAGAAACGCCTCTCGCCTCTAGCGCGAACTGAAGCCGGTTTTTTTTTCTCTTTCTCCCCCATCCCTGCCTCAGAACAAAGAAAACCGTCTCTCCCGGATATAAAAGCCGAACCCTCCTCCCTTCCGAGCGCTATCATTGCCATTGGAAGAAGGGGCTTGAAGGAGTCTGGTTTTCCCACCCTGCCGCCACCTTTCTATTTGCCTCCCCTTCTCTCTCTCTCTGTCACACACACACACACACACACACGCACACACACGCACGCACAGAGAGAGAGAGCCAGGGTCGAGATACAGAGAGAGAGAGAGCTCTTCTGGCAATCCCTCGGCTCATCACGCTTTGACAGTTTAACACACCAGGAGCTGCCGATTTGGCCAATTTCAAGCCGTCGCTTCTCTCGCCTCGCCTGCGCGCCTCCCTTCCACCTCCCCCCCCCCCCCACCCGCGGCCACCAAATGCTATTTGGCTAATGCAATTAGAGCTAGGGGGTTTATCCCCTCTGATCTGCAAACGCCGGTTTAAGCTCTTCAAAGCGGCACTCATTCCCTTCATTTATCCTCCCTGCCGACCGGTAGGTGCTGCTTGCCGCCCGATCCAACGCGAGACACGCATTTCACGGTTAGGGTCGGATGTGTGTGTGTTTTAAGGCGATGAACTTTACACCTCCGAGGCAGCTAATCTGTGTCTCCTGTATATGCGCACTGAACAGCCTTCATGCAAATAATTTAAAAAAACCTGTATCATCTTCTCTATCCTCTTCTCTTTCAGCCAGATATCTCTATGAACAGGCAGTACCTCGGGTCCCTAACCCTATGAGCCCAATGCTATGGACACGAAACTGCTGGATAACCAAGCCGAAGCGTGTGCGTTAAACTTAATCGTGTACCGCATGCACTTTTCTTCTCTTTGTGCCCACCTAAAAGCTACAGAAGCCTTAAATAAGAAACATATCAATTAATATTTAAAAAAGATTAAAAAGCACGACTTACCTTTCTCGCCTCAGTTTAAAAAAAAGAGGGGGAGAGATAACGATGTAGGGTCTCCCAATAAAGATGTGTTAAGAAGATGATGGGTAGGTCTCAAGACAACACCCCAAACCTAAATCGCGGGACAAGTTGCAATCAACAGAAGAAAATAAAAATGGAGGGGGAAATTTACAAAAAAATAAATAAATCAAGGCTTCTCTTTTTCTTTTCCCTATTCCCACAGCACGAAAAGAAATCAGGAGGGGGGGGGATTAAAAAAGAAAAGGGGGGAAACTTTAACAAAAAGAGGAGCGTGACAAGAGTCGATGTTCTGTTGCAACACAACTAAACAAAAAAAGGGGGGAGGGGAAGAGAAATAAAAGGTAGGAACAAAGGAAAGAAGGGATGAAAGGAGGGCTTCTTAAAAGAAAGCCTCCCACTCTCTGCCTCCTGCTTCCTAGCAGCTCCCAATCGAAGTAAGCTGCAGCATCTCTTAACTGAGAACAGGCATGGGGGGGAGGACGCCTTAAATGGGAGGTGGACTGGAGCACAGATTTATAGGGACCGGATCACCCGGCGCTCCTCTGCTTCCGCACGAGTGTGCGCGCGTATGTGTCTCTGCAGCCGTGCCGGGCTCTCCCACCTATCCCGAGTGCCACGCGCGGAAGTATACGCCGAATCCAGAGACAACTGAACCTGCTCGCCGGCTCTCTTGCCGCCGCCATTGGTCCGATCGGCGGCGTCTGGCGCCGCCCCCAAGAAGCCGCCGCCTCGGATTGGCTGTGGGGCTGTGTCACTCCGGCCGGCTCAATGGAGTCCCGTCGCAGGGTGCGTTGCACCGAACCATGCCCACAGTCGGCACAGGGCGAGCAGGCAGAGAGAGCCCGAGAGAGAGAGAGAGAGGGGCGGCGGGGTCGCCTGCGACTGGCGGCGAAGTTTCCGCGCAGTCGTTTGTACGCGCTCGCTCGCTCGCTCTCTCCCCCACTTTGTTTCCTTTTGTGGAACTTCCCCCAGTTACGGAAATTCAGACCCGGGTAACCCTTACCCCCAGGTTTGGCACGCCGCATCTGGACGCGACAGATGAAGGTGCTGCAAGATTTCTTAGACTAGGGATGTGTCAAGGGGAGTCCTGTTTGATAGTGCTTAGCCCGAGGTCTCTGTATCTGTCCAGAGCGATATGCTGGGGCGGCAAACAAACATACACAGAGCCCTAGCCCACTCTTCACTGTCTGGTGGTAGGCAGGGGAACCCCAGGATAGAGAAGAAGGGAAAGGAAGAAAAAGCGTGCGGCGGAGATGGGGGATAAACCGTGCAAAGGGTAGAGGGAGCACGAAGTCGGAGGTGGACAGGCTGTTTTACCCTAGAAAACTTAAGACCACAGAACTGAGCCCCATCAAACTGACGATTGCATACCCGGAGACACCAAAATCATCTCATTATCATCACGTATTTATGTTCCCTGCCTCCATTTTTCTCTTCAATGAGAATGGTTTGTCACTTTGGGGGTTTGTATATTTAGTTATTCAACTTTCAGGTTCTCGCCTTCAACCTCCTGCCATAACTTAGCTTGCTCCCCTCGAAAGTGACTTCAACAACAGCAACAACAACAGCAGCAGCAGACATTCCATATTCCGAGGCTGGAGAAGAGGAGGTTTCAGATGAGGGGTAGGGATTCGAAAAGAATGCGCTTCCCCTCCCCCTCTCCGATTCTTCTGACTGATTTATGCTTGAGGAAGACAATTAATTAATCAATTGCGAGGTGTGCGCACACGCCACAGAGGCTTTTCGTCGCTTTGCCCTTCCATTGTCCTTCCTGTTTTCTCTCTGGAGTTGGAAACGCTTTCCAGAATATATACTAGAGGAGGAGGCAACCGCTTTGTTTTTAAGTTGCAACAACCAAACACTAGACTGTCTGTTCCCTTCGGATGCTCCCTTCCCCCAATCCTTCCCTATCCCTTTAGTGCAGTTGGCTATTTGCATTATAAGAGGGTGTAGGCGCGAGCGACGGCGATAAAGACTAGGAAAAGCTGCGCCAGGCCACCTAGGACGTTCGTGGGAGTGTGCCCTTGGGGCGCGACAACCGCTAGGTGGAAAGGAGGCGAGGGGCTTCTATCCCCCGGCCCCTTATTCGGTCCTTAGAATCTCGCTATCCAATCTATGTCATAGTCCACACAGGGGGCGCGGGGAGGGGATAGAACGGGACTATTTTATATCGCCTACAGGTGAGCTTATGGATCTTCCTAAAGGGAATCTTCCCGGTTGGGCTGAAGTGTGAGAGTGGCTTCCTGCGGGCTGAATTCCGTTTGGGTTCGGTGGAAGGGGTAGATCGGAAAACTCAGCTGAAAAAGAGCGTGCTTCCAAAATTGGTTTCAGCACCAAGGACAGCCGCCTCCCTGGCCAGTCCCGGCTGCGCGTGGCCTTCAAAGGCGGTGCCCCAGGACGCGCGGGGGGGCAAGGCGTCCCGACCTTGATGCCCAAGAAGCCTGGTATGCTTTGGCGTATTCCCCTTGGCCTTTGGAGCGTGGAATTTGGTAATTCTATTCATAATACTAATTATGGTATAAACTTAGTCCCCCTTCCCACCCTTTGTTTCCAATCTTGCCACGCGAAGCCAGTCTCAAAACCACAACGTCAGCGGTTTTACTTTCCCCTCCAGGCGTGCATCACAGGAACGCTCCTCCTTCCGTACCTTTTTTTTTTTTGATGAAGCCCGATTATTGTGCGACAAATCGGCGTTTGAAGGAGAGGGGGAGGGGGAGGGGGGAGGCACACCCAGGCGGGCAAAACCAAAGGGGGAGTTCTTTGCTTACCATTTATTCCTTTTTTCTTTTTAGCCCAAGTGGCTTCTTCAGGAGACTTTCTAAACAACGTGGTGCCCTTGTTGGTACCACAAAGGAAAGGAGCTTGAGAAATGCCAGCGTTGGTTGTAGCGTTTACAAAGGTTCGTGCTATCTTCAATTATGTCGGCTTAAAAAAAAAAAAAAACTTTTGGCAACAACAGCCTTGCTAAGTTTTCTAAAGCCACAGCTCAAGAAAATCCCCCAAGTATGTCCCCTTTTCTCTCTCCTTTTCCTTTCCCCATTGCCATCTTTCCTCTTTACTTTTCCTGAACTTGAGAAATTACTTTCTTCAACTTTTGCCAGGAATCAAACAAGGATTTGAGAAGGAGAGCAAATGAGAGGGCAATGTCCTTTCTTCGATGAGTATGAACGGATTAAAAATAAAAGCCTAATTTAAAAATACACCACACTTAATGTTGTAGCAAATGAAGTTAAACAAGGCGGCAGCTGTTGAAGTGACCAGGCGGCTTTTCACTGGGTCCCTGGGTCGTCTGTAGGGCGATCCTACCCATTTTTTTCTTTTTAAATTTGGATGGGTTCGGCCTTTTCTGCACACTTAATCCCCCCAGGAAATCCTACCTCCCACACCAAAGCTTCACATACACAGATGAAGAAAGCGGTTCCTTTTGCCTAGTTCCTCTGTCCGCCTTCTCTCCAGCTCCGGTTAAGATTGTGGCCACCGAAGGAAAACTTAAAACGCACACTCCTGCACTTGAGAAGCCAGAGCAATCTTTTTGGCTACGAGCCACGTGGCTCAGAACAGAGGAGATTTCTCCTCGAGCACACACTTCCACAGCAGCAACAACAAGGAAAACAAATGCGCCAAGCTCAACAATTTTATACAGCATACTGGCAAGTTGAAGAAAACAAGCAAGACTGGTTGTAACACGCACAAGTGTAACAGCACGTTTGATTTAATACCAGCTACCCTATATTTCACAGGAAGGAACTGGCAAAACCACGCCTGAGTATTCCTTGCCTAAGAAAACCCTATGAAATTGCTGGGGTCGCCATAAGTCGACTGGCGACTTGAAAGCACATATACA
The DNA here is from genome assembly GCA_030412105.1 of Cyclura pinguis. Lineage (NCBI taxonomy): Eukaryota > Metazoa > Chordata > Lepidosauria > Squamata > Iguanidae > Cyclura > Cyclura pinguis. Next base: position 249,540,587 of record CM059600.1, on the reverse strand, counting down.
CACACCCTTGTCAGGGACTTGAGAAAGATAGTCCAAGGTCTATGCAAACGTTTTACAGGGTGGCCAGTCAGGGCTATGTCAGGACCCAGGACAGCGATACTCGGCCCGACTCAGCTTCTCACGCTTCTCCAAGTAGACACATCCCGTTGACTTTTTCTTCCCAGCTCTTTGCCGACTCAAAAAAGGAGCGCTCAAAAAATCGCAAGGATATTAGATTATTTTTTTTAAAGACAAGTTAGTTTTTTTAAAAATGTTCCTTGCAACAACTTATTGTTCGACAGAGGACGTCGCTTAAGCTTTGTCCTCGTTCAATTCAAAAATACCTGGGATGTAACTCTGGGTTTAATTCTGTTTAAGAGGGGTATTCTCTCAGAGGTATGGGACTACGAAATGGAAGGACCGAAAACAGGTAAGCGGCTTTCTTTGGAAATGGACCTCTTAAGGTCATGTTCACTAGGCACGCTCCCTAAGACAGGTAAGGGTGAGCAACGAAGGGGAAAGCTCCCGCAAGGAAACGGCCCCACATCGGAGGGGGAAGGGAAGCCGAGTCTGGGTGTTGCTCACTCTAACACACCACCTGTAAGATTTTCAAAAACTTTTGGCGAAAAGGGAGGAAAAGAATTACTTTCATTTGCTTTCTTTTTGCCCCCTTGCACCAGTCCCGCAACGGGTCTTAGAAGTGACCACACTTGCTTATTGGAGTCTGTAGTTTCTTTCTGCTTTTTGCAGCGAGAGTTGAATTTTGAAACAACGGTCGCAACAGTAGGAGATCCTGAATATGGTTGGGGTTTTTTGTTTGTTTTGTTTTCCGGAAGGAAGTCTTGCAGGGAAAATAACTCCTAAAAAATTGACTTCTGGATCCCTCCCTTAAACGAAGTCCGATTGAACTCGATGGGACTTTTCTCCGAGTTTAACATAACCTAACAGCCGAAAACCCGTCCTAGTCAAACTGGAGCAAGAAAGCAAGTTTAGGAGCTCAGCCTAAGTGTGGCAAGGCTTCCTCTATTTGTTTTTTTATTTTTTACTTTTTAATTAAAGGATGCGGCAGTGTTAATGAGTCTGGTTTCCACCCGCTTTCCCTCCCCCCTTTAATGAATGATGGGCACGGACAAAGAGAGGAGGAGAAAGAGAGAGGGAAAGAAAATCACTCCAAGCGGGACGCACGCGAGCGCGGGGGGAGCGGGGTTCGCTGTTAAAAATTATTCTTTCCAGGCAAAGACACCGGTAGCAACCCCTTAACTTCTCCTGAAAGGAAAGATAAATGATCGTTATTTGGAGTCAGATCGGAGGAAACCATCTGCTTGCTTTCTCGGCGAGAACTCGTTATCCCCGGCCAATTTGGTAGAACAAAAACTAGGGTTGGGGGGGCGGATAGAGAGGAAAAAGCGGAGGGTAAGAGAAGAAGGATTTCGCTGGTCCGCTTTGCTGGCTATTTTTCTCCCCATCGTTTCCTTTCAATGTGGACGCAAGAGACGTTTAAGTTAGTTTCCCTTCTCTCTCCCTCGCCCTACTCCCCGCCGCTCCTTGTTTTTTTTTTTTGTTTTTTTGAAAGCCGCGTCTCTATCAGCCAAAGGATCAGGGCCACACAGCTGCCCCCTCCCTCTTTCCTCCCTCCCTCCCCCCCCCACACACCTCAATGCCCCCCCCCCCCGCAGCTCGCTTTTGTGCTCGGATCAAACCGTCCGCACAACAGAGCAAGTGACAGCACCAGGCCCCGGTAACAAAGCCCCAGTTTGTACCCAAAGACAGACCGAGGCCCGGAGAGACACGGCGGCGAGAGAAGCAGCTGTCTTATCAGCGCGCTGCAGAGATGGAGATGACTCGAGAGGTCCTCGACAGATAATCGCTTGAATATGCCGGCTGGGCTGCTGCTGCTGCTGCTGGTGGGTGAGTTTGCAGGGGTGGGGGCAGGATATTCCGCCCTAGCCATGAGCCAAACTTTTCCCTCAATAAGGCTAGAAGCTCAGGGAACATCAGCCGCAGGCCTAGCTCCCTTCTGCTTTTCTGCTCTTTTTTCTTTAAGAAAATATGGTTAAAATCTGGATTGTAAATGACAAAACTGAATCACGGGGAAGGGTCCAGGCATTAGCTTCGTGCTCCTAGGTCTCAGCCGAAAGGGATCTCGAAAAGGCCTTTCCAAGCCAGGGAAAAGTGGGCTTCAGGCATAGGGAGGCTGCTATGCTTCTCTTAAATAAAAATAAAAATAATAAATCGAGGGACTTCCTGACTCTCCGGCAGTCCCTCTCACCGGTGGGGGATGGAGAGAAACCGTCAACGAGGCTTCGTCCCAGCGAGCTGCAAAGGGATACTTTAAACTTCCTTCTCTCTGCCGAGTCTGCCTTCTGTGCCTAACAGGGACAGCCAGAAAGAGACGCGCGCGTACACACGTACACAATACCTAACGCACCCAAGGCCTGAGTTTTGAACTTCTTCGTCTTCCCTTCTCCTTTTCGTACCAACCTGCCTGGATAATGGAGAAATGGAAGAGCGCACCGCTTGAGTGGCCATGCTAATGGGTATGAGAAGCCGGCCTGCTGGAGTGGTTTGAGTGTTGGGCTAGAACTCCTGGGGCCGACCATAGAAACTCACTACTGGGTAACCTTGGGCAAGCTCCACACTCTCAGCTTCTGAGGAAGACAATGCCAAACTCCCGCTGAACAAAGAATTTGGAAACGACTTGAAGATCACGCAACCACAATCATGACCCAGTTCTGCATTTGGGTTCAAAACGCAATCCTGTAACCCAGCCTTCTGGCTGTTTTGGACTAAGACTTCTCCCCACTTCGACCAGGCTGGCGGGTTCCCGAAGGTCTAAAAAGCATCAAATTGGGGGCGAAGAGGCTGCTCTCCTCTCTTCCTTCCCTAAGAGTAAACCCTTATTGACCTCCATGGGACTTATTTCTGAGTCGACTATATACGATTGAGCTATTAGTGTTGCTTTAAAATAAAATTAAAGGAAGGAAAGAAAGAAGGAAGCTCATGTTTTGTGTCCTTAAACGACACTTATGTTAGGAAGGGAATAGCGGATCTTTTATACAGCTGGAGAAAAAGCTCTCGGCGCAACAGAATCCATCTCTGCAACTGAGCTGGAAGTCCACACGTACACCACTCATTCCTTTGAAAGGCAAATGAAATTGCATTTTGAAAATGCCCTTTATATAAACAAATGTTAAAAGTCCCAGTAAGTGTGGGTGGAGAGAAGATGGCCGTTCTCTGTGTATGCACACACGCACGCACGCACGCACATCTTCCCTTAGGGATCATAAATTAGCAAAGTCATCACCGAAAGGGGGAGGGAGAACCTGACTAATGAGCTTCGGAATAATTACCGAATTGGTGTAAGAAAAATGAGCAATATATTTGCCTAAGCCACAAATCCTCTTCAAAAGGCTAATGGTGTCAGGGACTGGGCTCCTCCTTGCTTTAGGAAGAAAATGGCTCGTGTTGAAAGAAGACTTTTGTGTTTGTTTAGTCGAGATGGAAAGGCTTTGAGGGAGGGGAAGAAACTGAGCCTGACAGCGGTGGCAAAGGGAATGTTCTGCCAGCTGCAACATCGCTGGTTCAGACCACAGGCCCCCTGCTCAGCTGCCCAAAGCTAGCAGCTTAAACCCCTCTCTCCACCCCTAATATGTACTGGGGAGATAATAGCATGGCCTACCTTACAGGTGTGTTGTAAAAATCAGCAAGAAACTGTGTTGTGGAGTGTGCATTATTGACTTGGAATAGAAAAATGGAACAGGAGATAGCCACACATTTAACATCAGGTGTAAATTCTTCACATTTTTGAGCCTCTCTGATATTTCTAAATTTTTAAATAAAGGACTCTAGGTGTTCACTAAAAAGCAGTTATTGTTTAATACACACACACACACATCTCCTGCCTTTCCTCTACAAGCACTCAAGGTAACAAACAGAGCTACTTCAAATAGGTATTGTCAAAGAAAATGACTAAAACTGCTAAAATAGCAGAATACACATCCACACACAATACAAAGCACCTTAATTAAAATAAATGGGCATTTTTTTCCCAGCAGTTCAGAGCCATGTAACAGGGCAGGTTAAAAACAGATGAGAAGACAGCCATGATCCCAAAAGTAGGCTGAAGAGGCGGAAGTCAAGCACCCTCTGGAGACAGCCTGGGCATAGTGACAGAAGGGGCCCTTATCCTGGTCCCAACTAGGTGTACTTCTAGGGATAATGGAACATATAACAGGACCACAAGATAATGTGTGCAATCTGATACAAGACATACGGTTTCTAGTTTTGTGGCTTTCTGGGAAACAAGATTGGAACAGTTGCTACCAAAAGATTAAAAAAAAAAACCCACTGGCAGGTCTCATAGCCAATATTTGTGGGAGCCATTGGTATAGCGTTCCCTTTCTCACACCACAACTGTAGCACGTTGATACAACTTCAACTGTGCCATTGCTGCATCCTATAGAATTCTGAGATCTGTAGTTTGATGAGGCTCTAAAGCTCTCTGGCAGAGGATTTTAAATATCCCACAAAGCCAACATCCCAAGATACCATGGGGTGGTACCATGGCAGTTAAAATGTAATCAAAATGCTATAATTGTGTAGTATGAGAGGGGTCGTAGTTGACATCAAATTGACCTAGGCACATGGTTCTGTTACTTTGTTAAGGCACTGTTGCTCTTCCTAAAGTTAGTCTTGTACCCTCAGCTTGAGCATGAATGGTGCTCCTCAGTGGAAGACAGGTTGGGATTACGAGGCCCTTCCGATGTTATTCAACAGCAACTCACAAAATTCTACTCAATTGACTATGACGGCTAGGACTGTCGGGATATGCAATTTTAACAGCATCGGGTGGGCTGCATGAACCCTAGCATTGGTACTGGTGGGGGGGGGGAGGTGGGTACAACAAACAACAATTCCTGCTATTCTGGATCACGGTCCACAAGAATGTTGGAGGTAACATTGACATTCTCCCAGTATTCATACAGTAGTAAACCAGTTCACATCATGTATTATCCTTTTGCAACCTGTGCTCTCCAGATGTTTTGGATTACATTTTCCTTCATGCCTGATGTTGGCCAGGCTGGCTAGAGCTGATGGGATTTAAATTTTTTTTAAAAAAATTGGAGGACATGAGGTTGACCCACTAGTTGAGGAAAGATAGGCCAGAAAGCGCTAATTACCTTCCACAAATGCAAAAACAAGAGCTTATATATAATACCAGTATTTATTTACAGAGGGATATTAACTCCAGATATATGCAAATATGGTTTGATTATTTGTGTATTGTTTTATTCCTGTTCTTTCCCAATTTATTCATTTATATACAAAAGTGGAATAAGCTGTTCATTGCAAGTCACTTCAGCAAGCCTCTCAACAACTAAGGCTCAGCTAAAGCAGATGCTTTATATAGAAGTGGCCTCTGGTTTAGTACCATGCATCTTCAGGTAGAGCAGTGAAGGACTCTTGCCTGAAGTTCTGCAAAGCCATGGCACTCAGTATAAACAATACTGAGAAGAGCTCATAAAAGTTATTTTTTGGACTACAGCTCCCAGAATCCCCCAGCCAGCATGCATTCATGTAATTTGCTAAGGAAGAAATATAGTATGCATTCTGTAGAAGTCTCCCTCTTCTGTAGTAACGGTTCTGTTACTGGAGAAAAATGGGTACTGTCCATTATTCATCATAATGGCTGGGATATTCTGGGTGCAGTTTAAAAGATAACTTTTCAAACAACTGGTGGCTGAGATAGCTAGACCAGCACTGAAAGGCTGTACAAGGCAACTTTCCATATTTTCTACTTCATAGGGACTTGAGAAAAGAGTGAACAGTTATGCTAAAGTCAGACAAAACCCTACCATTCTATGCAACAGTATAAAAAGCTTAAAATAATTGTACTATTTTAACAAAAAAACAAAAAGTGCTAAAGGTTAGAGTAACATAAGTTATTATTATTTATCATATTTATTTAATACTACCAAGCATTGTCAGAATTCATATCGACACATTTGAGGCTTTCTAGCAAGTAAAATCAACACATCTGAATAGTTTGTACCAGCTTGTCAAAGTTCCTGGGAGAACTATTGGGAGGGGGACACTAGCAATTGTACCAATTATTCTAATGATTAATCTATTTTATAAAAAGCCAAAACAAACAACAAATTTCACTTTCCAGAACATGAATTTTATGGGGGTGTTTTTGGTCCTATTGACTAAGGAAGACAAAAGAACCAGGTAGAGCACCAAAATATCATTCTTCTACAGCACTTTTTTTCCTGCTAATAGCATAGTTGAAGAAAATGGCGGCTGGCCATATCTAGTCACTATTCTTCTTAAGGTTTTTAGCGTTCCTGCTGGCTAGAATAGTGTACAATTATGACTTTTCATAGTAAGATAGTAAGTATAAAATAACTATTTGTGCTATGGACCAGGATACGTATTTAAAATACATTCAGAATGTTAGATTATAGTTCTAGAGGCCGATTTGAGAGAGTGGAATAGGAAGGACTTTCAGATAGTTGCATAGTCATAAAGCTTAGTATCACACATGCCCAAATGCATACGTTCAGGACAGCAACCCTTGTCTCTTTAGTGCTAACGATATGTGTCATCCCTACTGCTTTATTCTCTGTTATGGCACCTGGAAGCTGTGAGCTTGTTCACATTACAGCAGTGATGATATTAAGGCATCAGATAAATTATCTCTGGAAGCAAATATCATTTCTGTAATTATCCAAAAGATAATAATGCTGGGCACTTAAAGTTTTGTGAAAGGCATTAAAATGCTTTAGTTATTACATCTCAGCAATCTATGCAACAGCCCTGTAAAGTAGGACAGAGTATCCTGAATATAATACAGTAATAACACAACATAAAAGGTGACAAGACAGATTTAGCAGCTGGGCGATAAACAAGACTGGTGTGTCTTAAGCTATCTGATGTAGGGGCCAGCAGGGTTTTTTTTTTTTCCTCAGTGAGCCAGGGATTGGCACCACACTCCTGCCCATTAAATACAACTGTTTATTTCTTGCCTGGAAGCTCACTGAAGAAGGGCAGTCAATAGCTCACAGAAGATCCACAGACACCTAATTTGAGTAGTGCTGACCTAGACTAGGACCAGTATGTACTTCCACTGAAGTCTCCCTGGTTCTGCTCGAATCATCTGTCTACTATCTCCTGCAAATCACCCTCCCGCATCCTGAAAACCTGCTCTGGAGGGCTGAGAATCCCTCTTGAACAGGTTTTTGGTGTTATAGAAGTCTTCCGGGAAATAGGAGTTGGAAAGATCCCAATCCATTAGCATTGGATATTCTGTAGGATGTAGATTCTGCAGGACTGGTTTCAGACTTGGCTTTGTTTTTCAGTATAACTCTCAGACCAACCTATATCAGCATTATCCAACACATTGCCCTTCAGATGTGTTTGAACACCATTGGCTGTGTTATATGAGATGATGGGAGTTGTAATCCAACAGAAATGGGTGCTTCAGGCTGGGGAAGGCTCTATTAATAGGTATGATAGCCCACTGGTCAGTTCTACTGAGCTCACTGGTCAACTGAAGCTAAGTAAATCTACCCCTGAGTAGGAGATCTGTTTCAAGACATATGTAAGCTGATATTCAGATATCTAGGCTTTGTTCCTGTATGCCCCTGCTTGGAAGCAACTCCTACTGAATTCAGTGGGGCTTACTTCAGAGTAGACATGTAAATGAATCAGAGCTTTTTTGAACTATAACTCCCAGAATCTGCTAATCACTACAGCCAGTAATCCATGGGAATTGTAATCCAAAAAGTAACTTTTTCAAAGTCTAGTATGGTTGCACTGACAGTGAAATATGGTTGCAATACCCGCTGAAAATGTATAGGAAAATTCAGCTTTATAGAAAATGCTGTTTTATTCCCAGTGCATGTTTGAGATATACATCTTGATTCTCTGTGTATTTATTCAAAAGTAGGTTGCTTTCTGTTCAGTGAAGCTTGCTCCCAGGAAAATGTGTATAGTGTTTCAAGGGACACGGATCCAGAATAAGGCAGCTGAATTATTTCACCCTCTCAGTAATGATGGACATACATCTGAAGTTAAGGCAGTAAAGTCTGCTCAGACCCAGTTTAATGTGCAAACAGAGACTCATTCTGTCTCACACAATGTATATTTCTTGCAAAGAAAATCCCACTGAAATGAACGGGGTTTGCTCTCGAACAGGGGTAAAACTTTATAGTACAGCCAGTACCCATCTGTTGAAAAGTAGCTCAGTGTAGCTCATTGGGACTTATATTCAGGTAATTACTCATGGGATTGCTAAATAATTTTGTGGTTGGAGTTAGTACATTGACTTGATGCTGCATAAATAAGTTTATCAGCCACTCCTTTTGCTTTCCAACTTCAATCAGTTTCCTTTTTAGATTTTGCAGCAATCAGTTCTGGTTGATACCCAGTGACTGCAATGAAAGTCCCATTGATTATAAGAGGATATAATTATTATAATGGTCTTCAATAATTATGCCACAATGTTGGCTTGGTGTCTTGCTCATATTGATTAGACCATTAATTCCAGGGATTATATGTGTGTTTGTGTGTAAGTGCATTTGCCACTAGTGATGATGCTAGTGATTTGCACTTTCTTGTGTCTCATGGCAAGGGAAGGCAAACAAAATCTTCTGGCACTAAGCAGCCTGTTAGTTCAGTACTTTGCTTCCGTCACATCTTAGCATCACTGTCTGTGCCAGTGCAGCTAACCAGGGCAGTGCACCAATGGGATTCTGTCCACCCTTTTATGCAGTTGAATAATTCCTCTGCATTTAGGCACACAACACTCACAATCACCTCTGTAACCTTAGCAGTGGGGAGGGATGGAGAATCAAAAGTCCAACATTACATAATTTTGTAACTATCAATAGTACTTTATCTTTATTTGAAGTTACTTATTATGCACACTCAGTTCACCCTAAGGGGGAAAAAACCCCAAACCTCTGGAGCAGATTGCCCTTTTAAAAGCAATCACCGTAAACTTTTCATAGATAATTTGCTCACAGGATGCAACACCCAGGATCACTAAAGCCGATAGCATATGCAAACAACACCGTCACTGTTGACATTACTTGGTGCAAAATGGCGATGATGGAAATTTGTTAGATCATTGGTTAAAAAGAACAAGGTGTTTTACAACAATGAAAATATTCAAAAGTTAAAAGCAATGGCCAAGATCTTTCACTAAGAGCTGTACTGACAATGATGTGGCTACGAGTCATCTCCTGATATGACCCTCTAAAACCTACCTTAAAAGCCAGGTAACCACATCAACTGAAGAAGTTTTGCAACACCGGAGAATAGGGTGCTGAAGGCTGATGTGTCCAGTCCCCCTCCCTCCAACACCCAGTAGTGCAACAAGAAGTGCAGGGGTCTGTTGTAACTGCTTGTCACACCATAATTCAGTGGTTCTGTGACACTGTTTGGCTTTTAAGGTGGGGTTTAGGGGCTATTTGTGATCATGGCAATGATGTCATTCTAGTCTATGTGAATACTGAAATTTACAAGGTCACAAATGCAGCTTATGGCATCATAAATCCTGAACAGAATATTAGCCGATTTATCTATGGAGGTAGAGGTAGAGATTAGGATGATCGACTATGACTTGAAAAATCCAGCTCTTGTCCCCAGTGAGTAGTGAAATTCACTGAATGACCTCTCTCAACCTGATCTACTCCATAGGGTTGTTGTAAGGATAAAATAAGTGGGGGAAACTATCTATACCACCTTTTGCTCTTTAGAGGAAAGCCAAGATGTAAATGTAAGCAGCAAGAACAAGAACATTAACATATACTTTCAAGAATAACAAAACACAAAGATAATCAACGTCAATATTTAAAATGGTCAAATTACATACCATAAAAATATCTAAGAGGAAACAGATGCTTCTGAAATATCACTGCAGTTCATCATTTTGCTACAGAGGATTCCTGAAGATTTCACATAATCATTCCGAACTTTGTTGTGGCAATAAGAAACTCAGAGGGTAACTAAGTGAGATCCACTGGTGAGGGTGATATCTTGGTATGATTAAGATGCTGGCTGTTGCTGGATATTTTTATAGGTGGACAGCCGGGGACCTGTGTTTTTACCTTTCAAAGACAGAGAGTTTCCTAACAAGCAGCACCAAAAACACTCTGAAACACTGGTATTCAAAATTTTGCCTTCACAAACCCAAAATTTCATGCTTGGGTAATAAGACACGGATAGGCTATTATTGCTATAGCTATTGCTATTATTGGGAATTTTCTAGTTAAGGGATTCTCAAACTGCAGCCCTCTAGGTGCTTAGGGCTTCAACTGCCCAAAATCCTAGACAGTATAACCAATGTTCAAGAGTGCTGGGAACTGAAGTCCTGAAAAGACAGGAAAGGTGATTCTCACTGATCTTAGTTTGCAAGACTGCTAATAAAAAGTTCTGACCCAGTAAATGTTTTTGTAGTCAAAGCCTCCCTCCTGGATGTGAGTGTACATGGGTGTGAGTGTGCTGGAAGGGACAGGTCTGTAGTTCTACGGTTACCTCCTCTAACCTCTGTACAAAAGGTTCACTGCTCTGCCATCTGTGACCCTGCTAACCAGATCTGTGATGGACAGGATCAGCCTTGTGGCATCAACATTGTTTTTCACAAGAGCCTCAGGTTTCATAAGCCTGATAACCTGATGCAAATACACATTTTTAGGTTTAAAGAATTCTGAGCCTAGGAATTTGTACTGAATAACAAAATGAAACAGAGCTCATAGGTCTTGCGCGTAAGAATTCATGCCTGATTTCCTTCCCCCTCCCCAGTTTCTTCATTTCAATAGTATAATTTAGGAGAGGTTTTGTGGTTTTGTTAAACAAGTGGAGGTCAGGAATCTTTGACCATCTGCTGAAAATCACACTGTGGTGCAGCTAGGTAATTTTAGAGCTGGATTTAATGGCCATGTGTGTGTACCTTTAGAAAGGTATATATTTTGCTTCTGCTGTGAGACACACATTTCCCTTCTCCTCCTGTGACTTTGTACGTTATAACTGCTTTCACATTCCTGATAGTTTAGAGAGGGATGGGCTACCGTGAAGGGGCCAAGGGCCAATTTTCACCCCGCACTCCCTGGAGGGCCACACTAGCTTGACTGACACAACAGGAAGTGATGTCATGTCACTTCTGGTTTCATCTTTGGGCAATTTTCATTCTGTTTTTTTTTTTTCCAGCAGGTTCTAAGCTATGTGGGAATTTTTTGGCAGGGGTGGGGTTGCGGCAGCCAAACCACTGAAATCTGAAATGGGTTTTGTGCAGTTTAATGTGGTTTGGGAGATGAAAAAAATTGAAAAATGTGGGAGTCTGAGGGTTGTTGGAGGCTTCAGTATTGCAAATTGGGGCCACATGAACTGCATTCCCCCTCTGGGTTAGAGCAAACTACCACTACCACAACTGTATGCTAACTCTGACGAGAAAGAGAATGCTTTGAATATGCTCACCTTTTAGCAGCCTTTGAGGAAGCTATACTTTAATGGACATCAGCAGACAAAACCTCCAGGTAGCACTGCCACTTACCAAACTCTACATTTTAAATGCCCTTAAATCACAGCACGTTTACGACAACAGGAATAAAGCAGTTTGCTTCTTCACTGCCCCAGTACTAAACATATTTTACTTGAGAATAAGCAACATATTGTTGCAGTTTTTTTTTTAAAGTAAATATAGTAAAAAGAACATCTATAACAATTTGGGAATTAATTTAAAAAAATAGGAAGGAAGAAAGGAAGTTGTGGTGACATGAGGTGCTGACTTCTGAGAGGTGTGTCCACACTGGACAATCAAAGTGCTTTAATGCCACTTTCTTTCCTTGCCTTCATCCTATACAATCCTGGATGTATAGCTTGTTAAGTGAGATACTTCAAATTCTCTAGTGCCCTCCCCTGAACTACAGCTTCAGTGTTCTCTAGCAGAAACTACAGCTTCCAAGTTCCATAGGACAGAGCATGGCATTTAAAATGGTATTGAAGTGTTATAATTATGCAGCATCGATACACTCCAGGTTTGTTTGCTGATGACCACATCAAGTTGTACTCTCAAAAGACGGTATAAAAGAGAAACAGGCACATAAACTTCAATACTAAACAGAAACTTATGGAAACAAAATAAAAAAAAATCGTGTCTGATCATGTTTAAAATGTCTTATTCTCCACCAATTTCCTGATTAGCTGTCACCTTGCCCCCAGAGAGAGTGGAGAACAGATCTTCCAGGCAGATTTGTGTTATGAGACTTCCTGTTTTAGAAATTAAGCCAATTAGAATAACAGCAATTTCAGTACACACTGTAGATAACCATGCAGCATCTCTCACTGTGGGCTTGATTACACAAGCAATTGTGACTGCTTTTCAAGTCAATTAGGCACTAGCTAAAAGAGGCTTGTGATTTTAGAGTAACAGAATACTGATTGATGTTGACACAAGAGTACCGGCAAAGGAGCTGGCTTTTTAAAAAAGTGCTTATCCTGGACATCCAACATCTGAGCATGTTGTGTCTCCAGTGAGCATCCTAAATATGTTGGCCTGACTGGTTTGGTTGATGAGTATTGGTACAGGTGGTTTGAATGATGAATCTGGCTAACTTTATGATGTTCTTTTTAAAAGTCATTTCACTCTGAGCTAGTTTGAGGGCTTTTGGTAGAAGCGCAACGTACTTTTTATTAATCAATAAAATATTTATGTACGACTTTTGAGGATGCACAACAATTGAATTAAGTTGTTGCCATCTACCACAATTAAGATACAAATGCATAATGAGAGCCATATATCTCATATCTCATCAAGCTGGGTATTAAAATCAGACAATGTCTGCTGGACCAAGTAAGTTGTCAACAGAGGCTGAAATGCCATCAAAGATGGCACCTGTCAGTGGGTAGGGAATTCCAAATGGGTGCAAGATGCATGAGGCACTACATTATAGAAGGTTCCCCTCATGGTTGCCACGTGTTCAGTGATGGAATAGCCAGGATGTTTTGATCTGTGAATCTCAGTGAATGGACAGGTTAATATGGGAAGTTTGTTCTTCAGGTAATCCAACCCCAAGATTGTTAAGGGCCTTTTACGGTTCTGTAACCTGTTCAGGTAACACACTGGAAGCCAGTGCAATGGTGCAACATGCTTGTGGAAGACTGCCCTGCTTAGCAACTTAGCCGCCATTAAGTGAATTTATGAGCAAATCTCCAAGGAAGCTCCACATAGACAACGCTACAGTAATTCAGGTTAGCAGTACTGTACAAGAATCCCCGTAGTCAAACTATCCCTATCTGGGGCCATTTCCACACTACACTGTTACGGTGCTATTACTCCACTTTCAACATCCTGTGGAATCCTGGGGTTTGCAGTTTAAAGAGGGGCATCTAGAATTCTCAACCAGAGAGTTCTTTGGCCTCAGTAAACTACAAACCCCAGAATTCCACAGGGTGTTGAAAGTGGAATAATAGCACTATAACAGTGTAGTGTGGAAATGGCCTGGGAAAGAGCAGCTTTATATCAGCACAGTTGGGCTCAGAATACAGAGTGCACATTTGTCTTTCAAGATGATATCACTGAAGTGCCTTGTACCTCAAAGCAAACTGGGAGTTGCAGTCTAACAACATCTGAAGGGACACATGATTCCCATCCCAGGTGCAGACAAACCCAAAGATCATAATAGCTTTGATCAATTAGGCAACAGAGATCTTTAAAAAACAACAACAGTCATGAACTTAGGTGCCTGATCATGATGAATGTATAAGTAAAACACATGCTTTTGGGCAACAAAGCCGGAGATATTGACAGGGCAATTCTTGGGTTTCTGGAAGTAGAAAGATATTTTTAGGGAGCAACAACTGAAGACAAGCAAGACTCTCAAGCAGCTCAGTCAGTACTGAGCATGCTCAGCGGTCACATAAAGCTTCATGTGTGTTGGGGCTTGCAGAAAATGGAAAACTAGGATGGGTGGAGAAATGGAATATCATATCTTGAGAGAAGGCACACCCACCTGGTTGGGTAGAACACTAAACAGAAACACAAACATTGTACTTGTCTTGTTTCAGGTACTGTTTATCATTTGCAAGACAGATTTTTTTTTAAAAAAAATCTAGATTGATAGCTCCATTTTAGAAGAGGCTTTCTTTTAAAAAAAATGCAGGAAAAATAAAAAATAAAAAGGAAGAATGAGTTCTAAAGTTCATTCTTCCATAATTCCTGTCTATGTCATCCTTTGCAGATGTGAACAAATTGTAGCCCTCTAAGTGTCGCTCTGCTGCAATCTCTATTGGCCCTAGCGAGGACAACCAGTGGAGAAGAATGATGGGAGCCACAGTTCACCAACAGCTGGAGAGCCACATTGCCCAACCTGAATCTCAAAACAATGAAAGCATTTGATCACACTTAGAACTATTGTTTATTATCATATGCAAGCTGGCTGATAAAAACTTGTAGCGGAATTCAACTAAGAATTACCTAATACCTCTGATCATTTTCACTTGCAGAGACAAATCTATCATCCCAGTACATCCCCGTAAAAAAGCAGTGGTTTCCTAATGTGCTCAAGCACAAGGTGCTTTTCATCTCTTGTTTATATCTGTGAGGAAGTTACCTACTGGCTAAAGAAAACTGCTTAGGACATTAAGCCTAGTGGCTGGCTAAAAATGCTGTCTCCATCCCACAGTCTAAAAGTATATCATGATCACTTTACAGGTATTAGGGCTGTCGGATCAGCAGTATCCCAGGCCCTGAAATTTCAAGGCCCAAATCTGATACTAGGAACCATGCCTTGTGATGTTACCGGGAGCACAGGTCCTAGTGATGTTACAAGGGACAGATCCTGCTGCTGTCATTAACCATGGTGCTTTAAACACCATCCTCACTTGCACAGAATATGCCATTCAAATAAAATAGACCACATATAACAAATGAGGAACATATACATTTTTTTACTTTTAAATGTAGAGCTTTCCCTCTGAGATTTCTCCTTTCACCTGGAGGACTGGAGAAGATGGTCCAGGCCCTGAGATCTCACAGCCCTAGTGAGTATGCATGCTCTGGGCTGGATTAATAAATTGCTCACCATTAGCAGGTTGCCAGATAAAGGCTTGGGGAACCTCTGGCCCCTCCAAATATTGCTGAACCCTCACTTCCATCAGCCCTAGTGAAGTGTAATGGGAGTGTATAGACATCTGCTGAGCTAAAGTACCATCTCATCTCTAAATCTAGAAGGATTTCAGCCACCAAAACTGATATGCTGCTTAAGGGATGGTGAAGACACTAAGTTGCTGGTGAAGACACTAAATTGTTGTTGTGTACCTCCAAATCATTTCTAACTTATGACAGCAAGATCTGCTCAAGATTTCTTGGCAAGATCTGTTCAAAATATGTTTGCCATTACCTTTTTATGAGGCTAAGAGAGTGTAAATTGCCTAGTGGGTTTCCATGACTGAGCATGATCTCCCAGAGTCCTAGCCTAACATGCAAACTACTAACACCATGCTGGCTCTCTTTATCTGTGACTCCCACTTAAGCCTCCACCTTTGTCTTAACCTGTAGTGAAAAGTTACAGTGCTTCTTGGTATTCTGCACTGTTACATTAAAGCAGGGATGGGAATCACGATGCCCTCCATGTGTTGTTAGACTGGAACTCCAAGCATTACTCATCATTGAGAGAGAGAGAGAGAGAGGGAGAGAGGCAGCTAGGAAGTTTTACTATTTCGGCGTGATAACTCCCACAATTTATCAGCTAGGACAATCTTTGGTTTTCCAAGGTCTGGAAACAGGTACATATACATGTGTCTCTATTTGGTGGAGTATCCACGTTAAGTGGATCAACAGTCAGTCAGTGTGTTCAACTCCTCTGCGGGCCAGAGGGACAGATGCTTCTGAGGAATAACATGATCTGTAACACTGAGAGTATAGAAGGAAGGCCTATCTACACAGCACCTTGTTCTGAATTGTTGACTGGCTGCATTGTTTTGTAAAATTCATGCCTCTTCCTGCCTCAGCCCACCTCAGCAGGCTGGTTACGGTATGTTTTTTGCCATGCAAGGAAACGCAGCCTAGGAATAAATCCTCCCTTTACAAAATGGGAGACCATCCTTGTCACAGACTTAACGTGACTTGTCTCCTAGGGAGGAAAAAAAATCCGCTGACAGACCCGCTTTTACAGATCTCCTTGACAGGCAATCTTGGGCTTATGAAAAGGTAATGCGGCATTAGGCAGCCTGAAGGAGAAAGGTGTAAGATAAATGGGAAGTGCCCAATGGTGTAACTTGTCTACAGTACAGAAAGGGTGAGTGGGGAAGCATAAAGAACATTTTGTAAAGCATAGATGGAAAATGCTTTTTTATTTTAAAAGGGTTGGAAATATTTGGAAAGATCTTGCATTCCAGAAGGCACCCAGGTCTCTGCCAATATTAGTTCAATTTAATTAAGATGATGCGGAAGATCCTATATCAATATTACTTTAAATTACCACAAATATGAGCAATATACCACTAGCAGGGCCATAGCCAGAGACTTAGTGATGATGAGGTCTGATTAGGGAGCCGAGGGAAAAATAAATGCAGAAGAGCCAAGCCTACTGTTTTTACATTTAACATGCCCTGCATTCTTTCACTGGTATCTCTAAGAATACCCAAAATACAGAATTACAGTTGGCCCTCCACATTTGTGGGGTTCACTTTCATGGATCTGATTATTTCCAGTTTCTTCAATCCCTGCCCCCCACCTCAGGTACTTCTTTCCTGTGGGAACCTTTCCTCTTGGTGGCTCTGATCAGGCCATGCAACCCTTTAAAAACCCATCCCTGGTCCTTCTCCGCCTCCTCCTCCTCCTCCTCCTCTTCCACCGCCAGCAGCATCCTAGCCAACTAAAGACAGATTGCAGCCTGGCTTCTCAGCACCCCTAATCCTCTCCCGAAAGATGGTGGGCAAAAGAGAGGAAGTATAGGGTCACCATGCCTACTCCCCCTTCGTCTCCTGATTTGGACCTTGGGTGCCCATCTCCCCACCATGCCTTAGCCCCATTCCCACAGATATATATGCAAACATTTTGAAATTTGTGATTTTTACACTTTTGTGAGGGTCCTGTGCCCCTAACCCTAGTGAACATGGAGGGTTTACTGTACAGCAAAATCATACAAATGTCACTAAATCCCAGTGTGGATTCACCATCCCATTCATAGTTGCCACCTGCAGGACGTTTTTAGCCAGCGTACCTTTCCTCATCCCTGACATTCAAACTACTCCTGCCAATCCACCCCCTCTTCCACCTGATTATGAAGTCCTATTGAGTTCAATGAGAATCTGTTGAATGAGACCCTGTTCTTGCCCTCTGGATGTTTTTGAAGACAGCTCCACACATCCATGGATATGGGTCTTGCTGGCTGTGACCGATGGGGTCTATAGGTCAGAACATCTGGAGAAAACTGAATTGGAGAAGGATGGCTTGTAAGATTGCAGCTTTACTCTTTAAAAGCAAAAACCTAACATTTTGTGTGGAGATTCTGGAACATTCACGAAGGGGCTGGGCATTCTTGTAGTTATAGCCACAGACTGCTGTATGGTAATCAGACACAAGGGATGGAAGATGTCTGTATACATACACAGCAGAACCCTATAAGTACTAACTTGGAAATAAGTCTTTCCAATTTCCATGAAATTCTCACCTGACTCAGAACAGTACTGCCTGCCCTGGGGTCCCTTGTAGGGCTTTCAGAAACCATTTAAAATTTCCCATAATTCTACATGCTGAGAATATTTAAAACGACAACTTGTAGTTGTTGGGAGTGGCAACCTTTGCATGCTTAATTAGCTGGCTAGTTTGTTTGCATGTTTATTGTAGGCACAGAGAGATAGCCTAGAGAAAACTTCCTGTTTGTTTTGGTCAACACCTCTTCCTCCAGCACCTACACATACTTTGGTCTTAAAAAGGTTCTCTTGCCATTTACTCCTTCCTTGTGTCTTCACCTTTTGTCCTGAAAGCATGCTCTGAGATCTCCTAACAGGGATTATTTTCAGCAAGCATGTGAGTGCTTAATTTTCTTCCTACCTTCTTCAAGAATTGAACCTGTGTAGACTATGCACAAGATTTTGTGAGTAAATTCTGTTATATTTTTAACCAAATTGTTTTTTTGTGTTTATTTTGAGGTAGGTTAAGTGTGTTTGGGGTGGAGTGATAGAAGTGGGACTGGTAATCTGTTCAACTTCCGTTTTTGTGCAATTGCTAAGATACTCTGCTGACTGAGAGTCTCATTACCAAAAATCTCTCAATTCCCAACAGCAGTTTCTTGCCACTACCACCATGACTACCAGGTAAACCTGTAGGCCCATGAACACAGCTAGGAGTTAACAAAGTACTCCAATGAAGGTGCCCTCAAGTCCAGAGATGGTTTTGGAAGTCCAAATAACTGACCATAGGACTGCCATCTTAGCTGATTTGTAGCAGAAGGTGTCTGGTGGCTCTGACGCCAGTGGGCTGACAAAACCACTCAAGAATTTATTCTGAACTTTAAAGGTGCTGTTCAAGGTGCTCAACCCTGTTCCCAAAGTGGGTTTAGTTCCTTAGATACTTTCTTTAAGGTTTAGACTAAAACCCTCTTTGGATTTGCTGTCCCACTCACAGCTGCCAATTGGAGGATATTTTATCAAACTGCCATTTCACATATTTATCAAGTTTCATAGTACTCGTATGTAGCTAGTCCTCCTGAACTAGGGTGTTCCAAAGCTTGCTTCTGTAGACCTTGTTGCAGTCCAGCTCTGAGAATCTCTGACCATTGCCCATGCTGGGAGTTGAAATGTCAATGATTTCTGGGATCACAAGCTTTGAGGTGTGCCATGGCTGAAGTTAAAGTTGCTGCTTTTTTCTCCTTGCTATGGCTTTGTAGCCCTAAATAGAAGACTGGTGTAACAAAGTGTAGCAGATGAGGATTCTTTCTTTGCTACCCTCTGCATCACTCCATGCCAGGAAAAACAATTTAACTTCTAGGTACCATGATATCATTTAAAGCAGTGGTTCTTAGGCTATCTGATGTGAGGAACTGGCAAAGTTCTTTCCATGATGTATGAGGGATCAGCCCCATATTGGTGTCCGTAGACTGCAATTGTTTCTTTCTTTCCTGGAAACTCACTGTGGACTGGCAGCCAACAGCTTGTGGACCACACCAGTCCATGGATGATCACTTTTAAGCACTAGAGCAGAAGCAGGCATGGGAGATGGCAACCAGAGGTTTTTTTTGTTGTTGGGGTGGCTACAGTTAGCATTCCCCCCAGGGAATACACCACTGGCTGTGCCTCCTGATTTAATCTGGGACTCATAGTCCAAAAATGGACTCCCAGAATCAGCGTCCCTGAGCGGTTTAAAGACATCAGTGTCGCTGAGTTCACACAGAGTGCGTTTCTTTTGGGCTTGAGGAGCTACAGAGACCACCTTCCCCTCAGCAGCACGGCATAGGGAGGAAAAGCAAGCTGATCAGAGCACCATGTTTCTACACCAATCAGATAAATGCACCAACCTTAGCTAGAATGAGGTGGCCATCTTAGGCACCTGAAATTTGGTGACATGAAAGGACAGCAGATTGTGATTTAATTTATTCTTATTGTAAGGGCTTTTTTTTCCCTGCCAGGAAAGGGGAGAGGAGAGGTGCTTTTTGATTATTATCATATTGCCTCAGTTGAAAAAAAAAAATCTTGGATGGCCTTAAGTACTTTGCACCTTGACTTTGGGTGGGTGCAGATTGTCACTCTGCCTCAGGCAGCAAAATATCTTGGGCCAACCTCAGGTGTCGGCTACATCTCTGAGAAATTAAGCACTAACAGTACTCTTTTTATTCCTGTTTGCCCATCTGCCAGGCGTTTCATGCTGGATTATTAAGTCATCACCTCCTCTCTCCTTAAAAAAGGAATCTGGCCACAGTCCTGCCTCCCCCCTCTTCTGCCCAAGCATGCCCTTCATCAGTCTTGGAACTGAAATTTGGTGAGATATCTATGAGGAAGCATGCTTGTTCTCAAGTGTTCTTGATTCAGAGGATTGGCTTTGCCAGCCTTCTCCATTCCTTTTCCTCTTTCGACTCCCACCATGAGCTGCTTACTGTAATAATGTAACTTCCAGCAGAGCGGATAGGCAGGGAGACATGTTGCGAAACAGCTGTCAGTCGACTATCACAAACATATCCACCAGGATGGGTTTAACACTTCAGCACTCACTCTTTCCTTCCCTTCTCCTCTCTTCCTGAGAGGCTGAAAGTGCATCTGTCCTGCAATATTCGTCACTGGCCTATATTCCAAGCTGACTCAGGGTTGCCAGACTCTCTTGCGGGAAGATAGCGAGGCTCAAGGTTTCACCCCCACCTCCGAACAGCCTCAGAACCCCCCTTTAACACCTCCTGTTAGCTCCATAAAAGCCATGTTTGAATAACCAAACTGCCTTCCATGAACTATACTTGTCATTTTCCCCCCTGCTTCTGACTGAGATAAAATAGGGATAATTACGAAGGGGATGAGCAGGTTTAATGAAAGCCAGTTTCTTTTTGGTATATTCCTGAAGCAGCAATCATCATCTGTTTAGCTTTTGAAGAGCAACAATTATAATCACTTAAAACCCCCCAAGGGGAACAAAAATAGAATTTAGATTAGCATATAAAATATACAGCTGGATTGGGCAAGCCCATTTTTTTTAAAAAAAAAGGGGGGGGAGAAGAAAAAACAAACAAAAAAAGAAATCTGGGAAGATCATTCTCATTTGAATGAGACTGAATATCAGAAACAAAACAACTTCAAGAGGATTGTATATACTTCTTTCTCTTTTTAAATAAAAAGTATGCAGTGCTGGAAAGATTTCTCTTAAAACACATACACTCACACACACACTGCAAACCAGCTGATGCTGCAAGAAAGATTCAAAGGCAGCATAGGAAAATGACAAGCTGTAGTTCAGCAATAAGATCCCAGGTTCAGTCCTCAACATTTCCAGGCAAGGCTGAAAAAATTCTCTGAACTCTGGTTGAGCTGTTTCCTTGTCAGTGCAGCCCAGAGATGAGGACCCTGAATCTCTCCACATGTGTTTTTGACAACAAATCCCATCAGCCCCAGTCAATACTGGCCAAAGGTGATGGGAGTTGTAGCCTAACAGCATCAGGACAGACAACATGCCTCATCCCTGAGCTCACTACTGCAGGGCTGGGGGAAATGTATTGCTCTAGACATTGTTGGACTATATGCCCCATCACAAGCAGTGACCAAGGATGATGGGGGTTGCAGTCCAAGAATGTCAGGAGACTCTCAGGTTTCCCAGCCAAACTCAACTGGCTCTCAGTCTGACCATAGCTGAGTCACTACAGCAGCATTACTACCATATATATCTATAATTTTAAAAAAGAAAATACAGCAAAAATATGTAGGTGTTCCCTAAAGACATTTTTGGGCAAAACGTAGGACAAGATTAAAGACTCCTAGTGTAGATGAACCAAGGCTCCAATGTGGAATTTTATGTCCTAACCAAAGTTCACTTTGGAGGAAAAGATATACACTGAATCCAACATTTTTACTTAGATTGGTGATTCCTTTAAGTAAGCGTGTCTCCAACCGGTGTACAACCTAACTTTCTTTCTTTCTATGATGCTCTTAAAGGTCTGTGTATGTTCATCCCTCCCCTGACCCAGGGCACTTTGATAAGAGAAGTCAGAGAGTAGCCAAGTGCCTCAATGTAGTTAGCTGCCAGATCTTGCTGTTTCCAACACCCCCATTTCCTCTGGCATAGGAAATAGATGGAGCACATGGTTTGAGCCAGGATACCAAATTTATCCCTGGAATGGTTGAAGGGTATATTTTGATTTTCCTTTCTTTGAGTCCAGCCAGATGTTGTTAATACCAAATATATAAAGTCCTTAGATTTATGAGCCATCTAACTGTGCAGAGATGGTATATGTGTATATACAAATACACACATATGTACATATGTGTGCATACCTGTGTGTGCACATGCAGAATGGGCAGTTTTGTGTGCATACAGGTGTGTGAAAAACTGTTTCCCCCCTTAGCGAAGAGATCATCTTTGCTTCCCTTGGCATAAGCTGCCTTTCAACAGTATAGGCAGGTTCAGCAAGCAGAATGAATGCCCCAAGCTCAAAATATTTGAGAAACATTAGGAAGAGTGGTGTTGCAGTATTGCTCTCAAAGCCAATTTAAGTGTTGATACTCCTACCTAGCATTCTCTCCTCGCAAAACTGCAAACCCTCTTTCCTTCTTAAAATTGCTGATGACTTGTCTTAATTTTTTTTTTTTTACAAAAATGAAATCTGAATGCTGTGTTTGTGCTCTTAAAATATCTATTTAAAAAGCACTTAGCTGCTGTCTCCTTAACGTTAAGGTCATATTAGAAAGGGCACAGCGGGTTCCCTTTTTTGCTGGGCTCCCTTGGCCATCTGCTTCATATCTTGCGTGCACTGAGCAAGACAATGCACTGGTGCGTGCAAAACCCCATCAATGCTTGTTCCGTTTAATGTGAAATCTAATTGCTTGCTTGCTTAGAAGCAAGCAGAAAGAAAGGAAGGAAGGAAGGAAGGGAGAAAGGAAGGAAGGAAGGAAGGAAGGAAGGAAGGAAGGAAGGAAGGAAGGAAGGAAGGAAGGAAGGAACATTTGGTGGAGGGACAGGGAGATCAAGGTAACTCAGCGTATTTATTTCTAATATACATTAAAAAGCACATGTGTCCAAACAGCATGATTAACATTGATGACATGGCTTGCACTTACTACATTAAAGACATTGATGCATTCTTAGAATGCACCCACCAGGAAGTCAGAGCTGAGCATATTTTTAGAAGGAAATGCTTGACTTGCTAACAAATGGCAGTCTAAAATAGATCCCTCCTCCCCTCCACTGCAACAAGCCTGACATTCTCACCAGCAAGCAAATCCTTCAGAAGTACAAAGACCCCAACAGACTGATCTCCCTCTCTCATAGGCTAGTAGTGACCAGATCAAGTATTTACCAGATCAAGTGCAGGCAGAAGGGCTCCTGTCTCTGTAACAGCTAGGCAGAAGTGAAGATTTTAACAGCTTGTGTCATGGGGTCAAAAGGGAAAGCTGGGCCTGATGACATGCCTCCTTTGCTACACAACTTATGAAAGGTATGGGAGCGATGTATTCTTTTGCCTTTGACCACCCTAATATTTATGCAGATCTAGATCCTTTGGGAGAACCAATACGGTGGTGTTGTTTGAGTTCTGGATTACAACTGTGGAGACCAGAGTTCAAATCCCCACGTGGCCATGGAAACCCACTGGCTGACCTTGGGAAAGTCACACTCTGTCAGGCTTAGAGGAAGGCAAAGGCAAACCCTCTCTGAAAACAATTCAGCCAAGAAAATCATGTGATACGGTTGTCTTAGGGGTGCCATAAGTTGGAAATGACTTGAAGGCCTACTATAACAACAACAACCCCTACAACAAGATCCTTTGGTGGACAAGGGAAATGCAACCAGCATGTCAACCACAAAACATCAGACCACATCAGACTAAAGTTCTTGATGGTATTTTAAAAAGCGTGTTCAATGAACAATGAACAAGTAAGTCAAGTCTAATCTCCTCTCTCCATACATTCCTAGAACAAAAAGGATAAACAAGATTTCAGGACAAGCATTTTAATCTTCTCCCATTCCAAGTCAAGCCATGAGACATTTCCTTCTATTTAGAAAGTCAATACTTGGGCAACATCTGAGCAAATAACTAGTTTGGTGTCTCACCACTTTCTCAGACGTTGCCATTCCTCTTTACAAGGCAGTGACTGCTCATCTAACTGAACAGTCCTAAGTATATCTACACTGAAGGCACTGAGTTCGACAGCGTTTACCATGCACTAAGCACATCTAGGATGGCAGATTAAATACATTGTTCCTGCGGATACTTTTCATCTCGTGCTCACCTCTGAAGTATTTAGCATGCTTGTTATCAGGGTGTCATTTAGACCAGAAAAGTGGTCTGATGTGCAAGAAGGGAATCTGCCCTCACCTCCATGTGAATCACCGGGGGCCATTCATCAGAAGCCCAATGCTTGGTAAGACGCTGTTTCATTTCATACGGGCCTAACTGAGGCCGTTTCCTCACTACACTCTTATAGCACGATTATTCCACTTTCAACATCCTATGGAATCCTGGGGTTTGTGCAACATCCTATGGAATCCTGGAATAATTGTGCTATAAGAGTATAGTGCGGAAATGGCCTGAGTTTGCCTTAATCATTCCATTCCCCCACCACCACTTTTTACTTTAAAACAGGAGGAGGAAAGTACAGCCCACAATTTGTTTCCCAAGTGTTGGATTATAGGTCACTTCCTATTGAACAAAGTCCTCTCCTGGGCCTAAAATGAGGTAAATTTGGCCCCATGCCACCTGAAGAGCCTCTTCTTATCAGACCTGTGAGGAGAAAGGCCCTGGACAGCTCAGATACGCAGGGCACATCTCAGATTTGTGGTGAAACTAATGTTTATTTAGTGGCATCTGCTTTAAACCACAGATTTGTTTATAGACACAACTTTAGGTATTACCTTGAAAAGAATAAATTCTGATGGTTGAGGGACTGTGAAGATACAGGAAAGGCCAACTGGGTTTTTTCCCTGGGGCTGAAATGTTTTTCTATGCAACAATGCACAGGTACAATTGCATAATTTGTACAATTCTGGATCCTCAGTCCTCTATTTAATAGTTTTCTTTCCATGTAACAACTGTACAAGGCCAAAATAAAATCCTGATTAATAGATGTATTGTACAGATCTCAATCTTCCTTTGACCTCTGATACACAGTCTTTAAAAAAAATCACTATTTAAGTTCGTAAGAGTTAAATCTTATGTTATATAATACAATTATGTTCCTTCTACTGTGAATGCATCACTTTCCTTGCTCCATTTTTCCCCTTAGTACATTGGAAACAAGGAAGTTTAGCTGAGTTTAAAGTGACATATCCTTTCTGCACTGCTACAGATGAGGTCATTTTTTTTCCCTAGTGATAGCTGGAAATGTTCTGAGTTCAGACTTTAAAGGAGTCATTCATACTTCTGAACTCTAGCCCTCAAACAGACCCAGTACCTTGGACATCTCCTTTAAACTTCAGACTAAAGCCCAGAACAGATTCAGCACCCACTGGGATCCATCTGTCTTCTCATGCTTCCCTCCCCTCTCTCCCTCCCATCAGTGAAACACAATTTTGTACTACAACAGCTGTTGTGTTTTGAGATAACTGGATTTCTTCTTCCAATCCTGCCAGCTTAACTTGCACAGACTCTACTCATTAGGAATTTATTTACTAGTGTGCTTTAGGACTACAACCAGCAAGTTGATATTGGACCAAAAGAGCTTGGCCTAAAGGAAAGGAACTTTTCTTTTTCTTTTTCTTTTGGTCATTGTTACTAAGCAAAATCTCCTCTGTAATCTCCTCTTCATTTGTCAACATTATCTGTTGCTCCAGAAATGAACAATGCTCCCTTTCCTGCTTCTTAGGCCAGAAACTATTAACCAGAAAAGAAAATATTTTTTATGGGTTGGATCCATATTCAGACAGGTACAACTGATCTTGCTGAACAAGGCATTCAAGCCCCATTCTCCTCATCACAGCTTCCCACCCAAATGTCACTCAATGAGAGGGATACCCTGGTGAACAAAGGTAGGTTATGGCATAAGAAGAAGGACGATTCCTCTGGGTAGAAACTAGGCTGTACATTTGGTGACTGGCAGTCAAATACATGAACAGACTTTACTGAAGTGTTACGATTATTGTTTTTGTTATGTTATATTGCCATGCTAGACTGGTGGTTCTTAACTTTTTCTTTACCACAGACCCCTTTAAATATATTTTGTTTCCACGGACCACCAACACTTAACTCAAGGTGGTTTCTGGTTGTAGGCATGATAGCAAGAAAACTCATGTGCTTTCTCCCAGCCACTCAGTATCATTCACTGGCATGTTCTCACCATGTACAGAAGCAGCAAATGCTGAGTACATTTTTTTTGCTATCAAACAATGGTTTTGAATGGTTTTGTATACTGCAATGGATCTTTCCACAAATGACATCTGTCATCAGCAAAAGAATCCTGCTCTTTGAGATGGATTTCTTTCTTTCTTTCTTTCTTTCTTTCTTTCTTTCTTTCTTTCTTTCTTTCTTTCTTTCTTTCTTTCTTTCTTCCTTTCACAGTTCACAACATTTCTTCAAGCCTTTGGTGACCCCCTGTGAGGACATTGCAGATCCCTGGGGGTCCACAGATCCCAGGTTAAGAACCATTTAAATGGTAGATCATTTATACATGCAAGTCACTACTTGATCTTGCAGATATCAAATGATGGCATGTGTGTGTGATCAAGACCTGTGTGTAATCAATAGAAAAGAAGCTGTGTGACTTACATACATTACATAGATGTGTGAGAACCAGGCCATATCCATTAGCTCTTGGTGAGATGTTCAGCTTTTAGGACTGTTCTCTTCTCCACACACTCCCCCCTCCCCAATCAGTGGGAATGAAAGTGCTGCTGTAAGGAAGAGGGGAGAGGAACATCTTTTTTAGTGGATCAGTTGCACACACCTACATCTGGATCCAGACTTGATATCTCAAGGCTTTTTTGAATGTTGGACTTTGGACTCTAGAGACCAGGGTTTGATTCCCACTTGGCCATGGAAACCCACTGGATGACCTTGGGCATGTTACACCCTCTCAGCCCCAGAAAATCCCATGATAGGCTCACCTTAGCACCCCCATAAATTGGAAAGGACTTTAAGGTACACAACAGCAACAAATTACTTGCTCTTATTTCCTATCTGGTAATAATTAACAAGGAGCATGCTGTCTTCAGTGCAGGGGAAGATATGACTACAGGGTTCTGTCCTGGGCCCAGTGCTGTTCAATATCTTCATCAACAACTTAGATGAAGAAATAGAGGGCATGCTCATCAAATTTGCAGATGACACCAAATTGGGAGGGGTTGCTAATACGCCAGAGGACAGGATCAAAATTCAAAATGACCTGGACAGATTGGAGAGCTGGGCCAAGGCTAACAAAATCAAATTCAACAGAGAGAAGTGTACGGACCTACACTTAGGTAGAAAAAATGAAATACAGAAATATAGGATGGGGGACACGTGGCTGGATAGCAGTACGTGTGAAAGGGATCTAGGAGTCTTAATAGACCACAAGCTGAACATGAGTCAGCAGTGTGATGCGGCAGCCAAGAAAGCCAATGCAATTCTCGGCTGCATCAATAGGAGTATGGTGTCTAGATCGAGGGAGGTACTGGTACCGCTCTACTCTGCTTTGGTTAGACCTCATCTTGAATATTGTGTCCAGTTCTGGGCACCCCAATTCAAGAAGGACATGGTCAAGCTGGAGCAGGTTCAGAGGAGGGTGACCAAAATGGTGAAGGGCCTGGAAGCCATGCCCTATGAGGATAGACTTAGAGAGCTGGGTATGTTCAGTCTGCAGAAGAGAAGGTTAAGTGGGGACGTGATAGCTATGTTTAAATATTTGAAGGGATGCCATGTAGAGGAGGGAGCGGGCTTGTTTTCTGCTGCTCCAGAGACCAGGACAAGGAGCAATGGATTCAAGCTGCAGGAAAGGAGATTCCACCTGAACCTCAGGAAGAACTTCCTGATAGTCAGGGCTGTCCGGCAGTGGAATATGCTGCCTGGGAGTGTGGTGGAGTCTCCTTCTTTGAAGGCTTTTAAGCAGAGGCTGGATGGCCATCTGTCGGGAGTGCTTTGAGGCCGTTCCTGCATGGCAGGGGGTTGGACTGGATGGCCCGTGTGGTCTCTTCCAACTCTACATTTCTATGATTCTATGACCAAGTTTCCTGCCTCAGGGTATGGCAGACAGAGACCTTTGAGGTACAATGAAGTGTACCTGTTGGATTTCTGCCTGTAAAAGTGGTAAGGATGCCTGGTGACTTCTGTTGCTTAGTGGGAAAATAGGTTCTGGATTAAAAAAAAAAGTATTGCTCTAATCACTATACACACTGCTTTTATTAATGACCCTCTTATCTTCAGCCAAATTCCCTGCTATCTGAATTGCTTTTTGAGCAACTTCATTTTATTCTATGTTTTTTTTTCTTTCCACTGAACATTGCATTCATTTCAGTGAGACTCAGGGCATTTGAGAGTGTGAAGATCAGTTTGCTGGGCCAAATGCAGGTGATGATTACAATGAACTGGGACTGTCAGTTACCTGCATTTCACTGAAAATAATTAGGTGTATTAACAGCAAATTACGGAAACCTCTGACATTCCCAGAAACAGCAGCTCAACAATATTGTTGTTTTCTCTGGTCTTACAAATAAAGAGTCAGAATATAGGTTAACAGGATTGCTGAACATCCTTTACACGTGGAAAGTTAAAAGAGAGATTAGTCAGAGTATTTCATTTTCTACCAACAATGGAGATTTCATACAAGGGTGAGGGTTAATTTTAGGGCTGTGATCCTAAGCACATTGTGCTCCTGCCTGATGTTAGGCTGAAAATTAAGACTGAAAGGAGGGATGTCCTTCTGAAGCAAAAACATTGAATTGTGTCAATATTGCTGACAGTTCACTTCTTCACTGAGAGTGTTTTGAAGTCATCATCAACATAATCAAGTCAGTAGACTGTAAAATTATTGCTACTACTAATAGCAAAGTTAAATGTGTTACTGGAAGGTCTGTTGTTACATGCCCTCAAGTTGTTTCTGACTCAAGGCAACCCTATCACAGGATGTTCTTGGGAAGATTTGTTCAGAGGGGTTTGCCTTTGCCTTCCTCTGAGGCTGAGAGAGTGTGACTTTCCCAAGGTCACCAAGTAGGTTTCCATGGCTGAGTGGAGGTTGACCTCTGGTCTAAAGCTCAAACCATTACACAACATTGGCTGTCTAGAAAGATCAGTGCTGACTATCAAAGTAAGCAGATATAGCCAGAAACAGAAGATCTGTTCAAGTTTTCCAAATAAGCCTACGCAACACACAAGGCAGCAAAGATGTTTCCTAACCAATGTGATATCTGGCAAAGTCATTTGTGGTGCATCTGCAGATTAAAAAAGAGAGCAGTTCCCAGTTTATGAATTCTTGCCTGTTTAGAGCTATTCCCAAATCTTGGATTGCAGTTATGAGGAAAATTTGTAGCTGATACCTGCTCCTGGTTTATAGTCTGAACTGTAAAAGAGCTATTCAAGGACTACCTCTAACATAGATTTAGCATCTTGGATAGCTATTTTAAAACACAGATGAAAAACCAGAGCTGATCTACTGACACGGAAACTAATAGCTGCCACTAATACTGGAATGCATCAATGACCTATGATTTTTAGAAAGCAACATACTAAACTGCTGTTGTTATGGCTGTTCCTGCAGCAGGCAGCCTCCATGTATGAAGGAGTGTAGCAATGATCTGGGGGCACTGTTTTAAAGTTTCTTACAGGGAGGCTATTTTTTGGCTTCTTTGTATTAGACTAAATTAGCGTTTACCTTGAAGATGAGGAACAAGCATACGTGAGTTGGTGATTGTACTAAACAGACATGATTAAGTGAGGAATGGTAGGGCAGAAAGACCAAACCTGGCAACAAGATCCCCTCCACCTCATACCTAGAGTAAAAGTTAGAAGTAATACGTTCAAAATAAATAGACACTTGTAACTCCTCTCTCTTCAGAATAACTGAAGTATAGATAAGTTACACTGTGATTAGGGATAAGGTAGGTCCTTTGGCACAGTAACTATAACTACAAGCTATGGATATAGTTTAATTTACAGGTATAGTTTAAATGTATCATTACTAACTGGAGGAGAGAAACATCACAGGACTCAAATTATGGGTGATTACTCTTCAACCTCAGTCTGCATGGGGATTGCTTTAAGGGATTGTGGGAACTGGTCTAAACTGTTTGAAGAGCCAAAGGCCATTTCCACACTAGACTGTTATAGCGCTATTATTCCACTTTCAACATCCTATGGAATCCTGGGGTTTGCAGTTTCGGGAGGGGCCACTGCAAACCCCAGGATTCCATAGGATGTTGAAAGTGGAATAATAGTGCTATAACAGTCTAGTGTGGAAATGGCTAAAGTCTCAATACCCCTGTTGTAATGGGTGTCACCCCACCTGTGGTCTGCTGTGTTATCTGAGATACATTGTACTTGTTGTCCTGTGTCTTCAAGTCCTTTCCAGCTTATGGCAAACCTGTCACAGGGTTTTCTTGGCAAGATTTATTCAGAGGGGCTTTGCCTTTTGCCTTCCTACCAGGCTGAAAGAATGTGACTTGCGCAAGATTGGGTTTTCATGGCTGGGTGAGGATATGAACCCTGGTCTCCAGAGTGGTACATGGGCGCTCAAACCACTATACCACACTCACTCTGTATTTACCGAGTTTTAACCTGGTTGGGTAAACAACAGTAGCCAAGGTTATAATAGCAATGCTTGATTTGGGAACTAATTGTTGGAGTATTCATGCTATTCTCTCAATGAATTGTGGGCTGTGCATACATACTTGCGACTAATGTACGTGGCTGAAAAGTTCACCATAATGGTAGAGAATGGTGGGACAACTTGCAATCAGAGCATTCAAATGGAGAGAGTTCGTTTGTTAGGACAAAGAAATTGAGGAAACGCCGACTGGGTGAATCGTCAAATGAATGACCTTTTCAACGCCGTTTTCGGATAGTCCGAAAAGAGGAAGAAAATAGCTTTCAGCCCTTCCCCTGCTCAAGAGACTCTGTATTTCATAACTGTAGCACAGACAGCCATTCAACAAGTGTGGCGTTCCCGTTGAGGGGATGTTCATACCACATCTGCTGAATGCTTGCCTGACTCGGAGTCACTGAAGGCATAGTACCTCTCCACCCCTGCTTTGGAAGGCAGAAATTTTTGTCAGCCCGGTTCTCAGTTTGAGTTGAAAAGCTGTCCATCGTGTAAACGCCCTTAGCTTCTCTCAACCGATTTTTTTTTAGGAGGAGGAAAGTCAGGGAGGCAGAGAATATGGACAGGGGAGAGCCCTCATTTAAATCCTTATTCAGCCATATCAATCTTTAAATAGTCTCCTAGTTCAGTTGGAGGCGGGGGGTGTCTCCACGGGAAAGCTCAACGTTTTAGCAACATGTTGAGCAGACAGAGGCGGGGAGAAGCTTTAATCCCAGGTAAGATAAATTCAAGTACATATGAACCAGCTCTCATCCGAGGGGCTTGACTCTCCTTTCTTGAACAAAGGTAGTGAAAGTAGGTTCGCCAGCTGACCAGACAGCTTGGCCTTCTTTTATGCCTTTTTACAACATGGGCATCAGTCTTATCACTTGCTTCTTTCTCCTCTTCAAGCTATCGATAAAGGCACAGGAGCCAAGGAAGAAAAAAAAGTTGGCCCAAGGAGGAAAAGAGCAGATTGACCGGTGTAGTTTCTGTCTGGAGGATTTAACATCCTTGAAATTACGAAATGATCCCCCCCACCCATCTTGTCTGCCCTTCCCAGCTCAAATCTTAAAGGGACCGCAGCCTAGGCTTCCTTTACACACACACACACACACACACCCCGTTTCATAGGATAACCATAGGACAAGAGGCAAAGATTCAATCCGGACGGAGTTGCTCGCGTCGTTTACAGTAAGAAAGCCCCTCTGCTTTTCAGTCACTGGGAGGGGCAATCCCAGACGGGGTCTACGCAGAAGGAAGTCCCGTCGCGTCCCACGGCATTCACGCCTCGGTAAGTGCGGTTTAAGGCTCCGGCGTGAACGAGACACTGTGCCTGACGGGGAACAACGAGATCCGCGGGGCCATTTCCGCACTAGACTGTTATAGCGCTATTATTCCACTTTCAACATCCTATGGAATCCTGGGGTTTGCAGTGGCCCCTCCCGAAACTGCAAACCCCAGGATTCCATAGGATGTTGAAAGTGGAATAATAGCGCTATAACAGTCTAGTGCGGAAATGGCCGTGGTATTCAGCTAGCCCAGTAAAGCTTTCGGAGCGTCAGTGGCACCGAAGGCTGAACTAACGTCACCTCCCAGACGGGAGGGTCAACGGAGAAGCTGTCTTCCATACACACACACACACGCACACACGCAAGCAAGCAGGCAGTACGGCGAGGCGACCCGTTTGTGAATGGGAGATGACTTCCATTGTTCTTGGGCAGCGCTGGATGGTTTAACTGCATGCTCTTTTTTTTTTTTTTTGGAATCATTCACAGCCCAATCCTCAGGTTGAGAGTCCCTTCAGCTATTCCAGTAGAGTTTTTTTTTTTTTTTTTAAACACCCGAGTGAAAAAGAAATGAGAAACACGACCACACACTCAGCCTGACTGACCCCTTCGCCTCCTACTCGAAGACAGACGCGAAGTTTTCCCCGGCACCGTCTCCCGCGACTTTGGAAGAGGCTGGACGCGGACTTTGAACCGCTTCCACTCCCTTAAAACCACTGGGACTCCCTCCTCCGTTCCCCAAACCCACCCGTGACAATTTCCAACGCGAAAAGCAGGAGGTGGGGGGGGGACCTGGGGTGCGTGGGGGGCGCCGGGAAAGAGAGAGAGAGAGACAGAGAGAGAAACCCCACAGTAATAAAACAGACACTTACCATTGCAAGCTCATAACGCTTTGACTCAAGGTTTACATTAAATAGGAGCCTTCTGGATTTTCAGGACGACGGATGATGGGCGTGCGTGGACCATTAAAGGGGGGGGGGCAGAGAAAGCCGGGGAGGAGAGCTCAGCACTTGAAAGTCAATTCTCTAATCATCTCCAAAACAAAAGGAGAGCGGGTTGGCCAATCAGAAGGGAAGACTCAGACCACCCCTCTTGTTTCCCTTCTTCCCCTACCCCACCCCACTGGGGAGGGGGGGGGGAGCGAGAGAGACTAGCCGGAAAAATCGTGGGGAAGACGCAGATCCAAGCGGATCGTCGTCCTAGGAGCCCCTGGCTTTGGAAAAAGAATGAAAAGGGCACGCACGCAGAAAGGGAAGGAAAGAAAGGATTGCCCAGTCGACGAGGAGAAGAGGGGGAAAACAGTCTTCCCTGACCGACAGCCCGTCTCGGTTCGTGGGCTTCTGCCGTTGCTTCCCGGTGATGGATGGTTTTCTTTTAATAAAACCTGTTTCTGCGGAGGCAGGCGGGCGAGAAGACTGCCTTCTCACTCCGTCTGTGTTTAAAAAAGAAAGCTGGCCCTCCACAATCCAGCAGGGTTGCTTTGAAATGGGGTTCTCACATTTTTTTAGGGTTTTTTTTGGGGGGAGGAGGAAGTGGGTCCCTACAATGATCACGTGGATACATTGGAGAAATGGCCCTGGGGCTCTATTCTGCCCATGGCTGCAATTTGCCCACTCTTAATGTAGGTTCAGACATGGCCGTAGCCCTGTCTAGAACAACATCAAGAGTGGGTCAGTTGCAGCCCATAGGCAGAATAGGGCCCCAGGGCCGTTGCTCCAGGTCTTCTGCCTGGCATCCTGCAAAATAAAAGAAAGGACCTAAAAATGGCCGACTGCACCCCTGGAGGTGTGATTGGACACCGTGGGTCATTTCCCCTAGATGTCTTTTTTTTAAATGGATAAATCATACATGAATCATGCAGAATTGGGTCTAGCTACAAACGAGTGGCTAACTGCATCCCTGGAACATCACAGATTTTATTCATGTTTGCCCACTGGGTTCCCAGTCGTCACAGACTGGTGCACCCATGATGCATGGTATGTGAATAGCCTGTTCATGCATGCAAGTCATCATGTCATCTTGCAATTATCAGAGGACAGCATCTATGAATGAACAAGACCCACATACAAGTCTCTACTTGATCTTGCAGTTATCAGGTGACTGCATGCACGTGTGAACAAAGCCAATTGCAATCAATGGCAGAGAAGCCGTACAACTTGCACATATAAAGGTTTCAACTAGCCCATGCTCGTCAGAAAGGCAGGATTGTCTACCACTTTTTGTGAAGGGCACATTCAGTTTCAGAACTGGGTTTGCTGGTATGTTTGTGGAATGGCTAGCAAGAAATAAAAATACTGGCCGAAGAGGTAGGTATAGTGTGGCCTTCTGGATGTGGTTGGACTATAGTTCCCAGCTGCTTGAGACAGGATAGCTAACCGTGAGGAATGCTGGGAGCTGCAGCCCAATAACACCCAGAGGGCTGCATGATCAGTGTGTTTTGGCTGTGGGACAAAAATAAATTAAGAAAACAAAGAAGAACAGCAAGACTAATTGAACTGGCAATAGTGGAGTTAGACTCACAGCTTGGGATGGTATGTGTATTAAAAACCCCACACATTTCATGTTGGTTATTCTTCAAAGAAGCTATTACACACAATTCTTTATCAGTGCACATTAACAATGCATAGCAACCAGATTTCTTTTTTATTACTTTAATTAATTAATCTATTAATTTCATTACCTTAGTTACAAATACTAAAAAAGTGGTTGCCATGGCCAATAATCTCCCCAAATCAACATCTTAACAAGTCCACATCACTGATGATTACCCTTGAAAATAACAATGTTATTAAGTCACTGAAATATTTTGCTGTAATACCATCACTGCTCCACATTGTCCCCAAAAGTAACACTACAGGTAACCACCAATATTCTATATCAGCTACTTAGATACATGTGCATAACTAAATAATCACCATTTCCGCACTATACCCTTATAGCACGATTATTCCACTTTCAACATCCTATGGAATCCTTGGGTTTGCAGTTTCGGGAGGGGCTGGGAAACTGCAAACCCCAGGATTCCATAGGATGTTGAAAGTGGAATAATCATGCTAAAAGAGTGTAATGCGGAAATGGCCAGAGTCTCCTGTTCACCTTAAAAGCCAGCAACCAAAACAGGTGAAGAAAATCTGTTCCACTGCTGATTGAGGTATAAGGAGGACTATGTTGCCCTGCCACTGAGCAAGGCTGTGACAATCAGAAGCAGGACTGCTCCTGTTGTAGTCCTTGGCCATTTCCACACTATGCAGTTATAGTGCTTTTATTCCACTTTCAACATCCTATGGAAGCCTGGGGTTTGCAGTTTAGGGAGGGGCATTTAGAATTCTCAGCCAGAGAGATCTTTGGCCTCAGTAAATTACAAACCCTAGAATTCCACAGGATGTTGAAAGTGGAATAATTGTACTATAAGAATGTAGTGCAGAAATGCCCCTTGTCATAGCCTCACTCGCTGGTGGGAGAAGGTTGATAATATCATCCTACTTGCACACCAGTCACTAGCTGAACAGACCTTCTTCACTTGATCCAGCTGCTGGCTCTTAAGGTAGGAAAGGGAAATTTATGTAGTGTTACTGAACAGAGAGAAGTCAACGGATCTGTAATTCTAGGTTGTGAATCCATTACTGCAACTCTGAATGCCAGCCAGGATTATCATTTGTTACATGTTCCTTCCAAGATTCAGTTAGAGCTAGGTTCATATATGAAGGGCAATTTCTTCCTATTATCAGTCCAGTGTCAGTTACAAGTGCTAAATTAGGCCTTTCATTGTTTGTTTGCTTTTGCACAGAAGGAAGGTGATGTCTGTGAGAAGGTCCATTGCTGTAGCTCCTTGGTTTCAGAATGTTCTGCACACAAGAGTAAAAAAGTACTGTGTGCTTACCTTCTCTTTAAGCCTTGTTTTTCTGACTTCTCTGGTGAATTTACTAGTTATTTTATAGCTACTCCTACGAGTTTTTATTTTGCTTTAGATTTCATTGTAATTTATTTTTTTACTTTGCGCTGAACATATTGAAGTTTTGGCCTAGAAGTTTATCGATTTTATCAATTAAATGGCCAATTAACTGTCTAATTAACTACAATCCCTGCTCTTCTGGGAACTTACTAAGATACATATGAGACGTTACATCATGGACTCTGGAACCAATGCTTGAGATCAAATTACCAGTGCCTGGTGGTTACTGAAAGGCATCTGTGTGTATATATTGTGGACTTGAGCTAGTTCACAAGTGCATGCTGCCCCAGTGACTGTGGTGTCAGGTGGTAATTTGCATGAATGGAAAGAGACATGAAACTTACCACAAAAATGCATATACTGAAAGATACGCATAAAAACAGATTTCATGGCACATTGCTGCCTGATGTGAGTAGCACCCAAAGCAATAAAATTTGGCACATGAGGGAGAAAATCCCACCATCATTTCTCCCCACCCCTGATAGGAGAAATACAACAATAAGACTACCTAGTAAGATGCCACAAAGAAAGTGGCAATGCCTTAACTACATCTGTGTTGTACAGGCTGCTGTGACCTCTTCTATCCTTATCAAGTGGGGTGCTAATGATCTCTCCTTTCATACAACGAGTTAACTATTTGCCACCCTTTTATGACACCCAAAATCAGCTTCCTGAGAAATGGTCACCTCAGTCTGTGAAATGGCAGGGGCAGCTTGAACAAACATGGAGAAATGTATTCTCTCTCCCTCTCCGTAGTACATACACACACACACACACACACACCATATGAACAAACATATACAATGCTATGTAGATCCATTTTGAAAACAGTGTTATTGAGCAAGTAAGAACATGATCACATGTGTTGCTGGGGTTAAACTTTCATTTTACTCAAATGCACTGCCAACTAATACAAAAGTTTTCAGTGGAATTAGTTCACACATTTAGCTGTCTCATCTCATGTAATAGAAAGTTGAATGCATGTGTGTATCAGTCTTGTGTCTCTAATAACACATGACTGAAAGAGGTCAGGCTCCTGCTGCCATATATTTGAAAGAAGAGGCCAAACCTGTCTGATATTTCCTGGGACTAATTCTTCTGTAGAACTTAGCTCTGTGGTGTATGATTTACATGCATGAGGTCTCAGGTTGAACCTCTAGCCTCTCCAGATTGGAACGGGAAGCACTCTTGCTTGAAACCCTGGAGAGCCACTGCCAGTCAGGGTAGGCCAGCAGCGGGGAACCTCAGACATTTCAGCTATTGCTGGAATTTACTTTCAGTGGTGAGGGATGATGGAAGCTATAGTCCAACAACATCTGGTAGGATATAGTTAAG
This sequence comes from Cyclura pinguis, assembly GCA_030412105.1. Classification (NCBI taxonomy): domain Eukaryota; kingdom Metazoa; phylum Chordata; class Lepidosauria; order Squamata; family Iguanidae; genus Cyclura; species Cyclura pinguis. Next base: position 249,503,633 of record CM059600.1, on the reverse strand, counting down.
AAATACTCAGTCAGACTTGTTGAAAAATCCCAGCATTCTCTCTCCTCACCACTCTCATTCTAGGATAAGTGGGGCTTAGATAGTATAGAGTTTCACTTTCTTTTGAATGACAAAGCCTTCTTCTTTCTCACCTAAAGCTTCTCTACTTGCACCTGTGTTATTTAAATGCATGGCTCTAATTACCTTTGGTATCCAGGTAACCAGATCACATGATCCAGGACAGTTCCTAGGGTCATTGGAGACTCCACTTCTGAGACCTCCACTACCTCTCAGACCTCCACCATTTTTGCTTCTACTTCCTTCTCTCTGACCATGCTTTGTGTCTCCACCTGGAAAATGGTAAGTTAAGAATGAAGCTACTAGCTTACATAATTTATCCACTAGCTAGTTAGGATCCAGGCTCCTCAATGTATATGCAATTGTAAAAGCCATTAATAAATTTTGCTAAGTTTGTAAGCTGAAACTGCCTGCCTTGTTTTGTTTTCCTAGTCAGTTTTAGTTCAGAGAAGCAACACAGAGATTGGGGCATGCTTTTTCTGTTACTCTGCTAAAAGAAGGCTGATTCCTAATGGTTTTAGCTTTCATAGAATTTCCCCAAAAAGGGTTAACACCCTGGGAGACTCTAACTCCCAACAAGACTGGCCAATACTCTAACCCATATGTAGTAGTTACTGCCATATCTAGGCTGGTTTATATAAAGAAAATGTTGGCAGACTGCACAGTTGTGGCCCTTGAAGCCTCACATCAGTCCTGCAAAGCCCTTAACCCCCTATTTAAAAGAAAATCAGAGAATTTTTGCCTGGAAGCCACACAAAAAATCCCCCAAACATGTGAAAACACATATAGCCATCCATACCTCACCCTCACAGCTGCTAGAACCTTCCACTACCCATAAATAGTTCCATTTTCCTCTGCAGTTTCTCACAAAATAGCAACAGGAAGTGATGTGATATCACTTCTAGTCTTGATTTTGTGAGGGACTACAGACTTGGTTTATTGTGTGTCTGTTTGTGTATGCGTGGGTGACCCACAGAGGGGCTGAGGGAGGTACTGGCCCCTGACCCCCATGTTGTTGTCCATTGTTGATACAGAGTAAGGGTGGGAAACAAGGAATAGCCATTGGGCCCTCTGGGTTTCTTCAAATGGCCATGCCTCCTTCCCTATGACACTGTCAGTTGACAGTTTCCTGGCTTCTGTAGTGGTTTTCTTCTTCTTCTGAAACAGGGAAAAAATCTCTCAGAAGACTTAGTTATTGGCAGCAAGAGCACAAAGATAAAATATGCTGGCATTTTTGGTCTCACCCTCTGTTTTTAGCTCTGCCCACCAAAAGAATTCAACCTCTGCTCTGGCAAGTTTTCCAAAAGTGAATTTGAGCCTTAGGCTGAAAGCATTTCCCCGCCCTTATGGGAGAGCCTGGCCTTTAGGATTCCAAGGATGAGTCATTAAGCCCACAACAGTTTCATCATTTTAATTTAATTTGGCATAGATAGCGAACACTCGTGCACGCACAGAGACAACCCTTTTGTTTCCTCTCTTGTTTCCCTTTCCTTTGAAGCAGAAGTGCTGCCGAAGCAGAGACTTTGTCATTCCTATCCACGTTCTGTCTCTGCCATTCCTGCTGTTCACTAAGCTGGCATTTGGCTACTGAGCATTCCTAAAGAAACTTCACAGAGGACAGGCCTCCCTGGACCACTCCAGCTGGTGTGACAGGGCTGGGTTCTTCACTTTTAAGAATGCACTCTCCCTCATTGTGTCAATAAGTAAGTTTTTTTTCGCCCTAAATCTTGCTCCTAGCAAGAACTGAGCAGGTGACAATATTCTTCTGGTACCACTAACTGTGCTGCTTGGGGAATTCTAGGAGTTGTAGAGCAAAAAACAAAGCAAAACAAAAATACAAATCAGAACAAAAATCCCACACATCCTTTTCCAACCTTTGCTTAGATTTGTTTTCAAAACATCGGGGCAGTTAGGGGAAAAAATGACAACTTCTCAGATTGGCAGCAGATGCCAGCTGGTCTGTGTTGCTCCTGTTTTACCCACAGCTTTTAATTGTTGGCACAGGCATTCAGATAGCTGTTGCAATCTAGAATGACACTGATAATTCAAGGCTGCCCTAATACAACAGTTCTAAGTGCCATTTGAGAGCTGGGGTGGGAATCATGTGACCTATGAGTTGCATGAAGCCTTTGTGGGGGTCCAGGGTAACTCTTAACCATCCTGGATCTCATGGCCCCCTAAAAACTCAGGCTCCCAACTTTTTCATCAAAACGCCTGTTGGAGCCAGTGTGGTATAGGGGTTTGAGCACTGGACTACGGCCATTTCCAACACTACACTGTTACAGTGCTATTATTCCAATTTCAACATCCTATTGAATCCTGGGATTTGCAGTTTAGAGAGGGGCATTTAGAATTCTCAGCTAGAGAGTTATTTGGTCTTAGTAAACTACAAACCTCAGAATTCCACAGGATGTTGAAAGTAGAATAATAGCACTATAACAGTGTAACATGGCAATGGCCTATGGCTCTGGAGACCAGAATCCCCACTCAACTGTAGAAACCCACTTGGTGACCTTAGGCAAGTCACACTCTCTCAACCTCAGAAGAAGTCAAAGGCAAACCCCCCTCTGAACAAATCTTGCCATGAAAACCCCATGATAGGTTCAGCTTAAGATTGCCGTAAGTCAGAAACAACTTGAAGGAACACATCAACTATTTCATTTATCATTTCATTCTAGCCTGTTATAGTAGTCACATTGTAATAGCTTAAGCTATTATGTTTTATGTAGCCATGTGGCCATTGCTAGTTATGCCTTAACTACTACAACCACTATTACAGCTGCTACTATAATTTATTCCATATTATTCACTGTGTTTATAATAATCTATTGCTTTTCACTGTTGTGTCTATCATTTCTATAAAATAATAAATAACCTTTACATTTGGTGTGGTTCTGGTTCAACAATCACTCTCCATTAAGCTCTCTGGAGAAAATAACAATAGTTTTATGAAAAGAACCCATTTTTCAACTAGTAGGGTGTGACTCATGATTGTGTCTGATATAGCAACGGGTGGTATAACCTATTCCAAATACATAGACCAAAAGGAAAAGGAGAAACATTAGCATTGTATGTCAAGGATGTGTACATCTGTGGGAAGATCTTAAAGCATGGAAACCAGGTTGAGATCATGTGGGTAAAAATTAAAAGGCAGGAATACAACAATGGCACCATTGTGGGCCTCTGCAACAACTCCAAGCTGGACTGAAAACTTGGATGGTGTCTTCGTAGAAAAGGTGATCAAACATTTAAAAAGACATGAAATTGCAGTAATGGAAACTCCAATCACCTTGCTACTTGTTAGAAATCAAACTTTTTTCCCAGAGTTTATAAGATCCAACAAATTTCTCACTTGGCTTGCTATCAATGTGGAGGAGTGAACAAGGCAATTGATTATTTGAAACTCGATCTTAACCAAGCAGAAGTAAATGGTCCTTGGCTGGCCTTTAATTCCAGGCAGATGACTACTGGGGAAGGCACATGTAGATACCTGGGTCCTAAGTAATTTAGCACTTTTATGCTCATCTGTTCTGGAGATGGGTATAGTTCCAGGCCTCTCCAAGTGCTCTCTAAGCACCAAACACTGAAACATGTTACTGCTATAACATAAGGTAGTAAATGCTGCAAGGGAAAACATTCCAGCCCTCTTGCTGATTGGATCCAGCATCCCCTCACAGTCAATTATAAAATTGCCCCCTCTAAATTAATTCTGCCTAGATTCTGTTGTTGTATGCCTACAAGTCTTTTCTGACTTCTGGCAACCCTATCATAGTTTTCTTGGCAAGATTTGTTTAGAGGTGATTTCCTTTCCTCTGAGGCTGAAAGAGTATGACTTGCCTGAGGTCACCCAGTGGGTTTGAGATTTGAACCCTGGTCTTTTGATTCATTGTCCAGAGCTCAAACCACTACACCATGGTGGCTCTATGCTCACGCGCATCCAATAACCAAATTCCTCATCATTGGCTATGTGGGGCACCGGAGTTGGGGTGCAGCCCCTCTCCCAGCCAAGGCCAATGGAAGATGGACTCCCAAGGGATGTACACAATGCAGAAGTAAACAAAGAAAACTGAAGTACACAAGTGTGATCGATCTCTTCTCTCATAGCTATGAGAACTGTACAAGCAAGTTAGCAACAGAGGAAAACTCACTTCCCCAGTCTGTTCTCAGTCTTCATATCTTTCTCAAGCCTCAAACTGCAAACAGATATTTTGCAAGGTCACTGATACAAATGAACTGTTTCATGCTACTGGACAGCTGTTAATGTTTAGCCCTGATATGAACAAGGGCTTCAAAAGCCATCTGTATGGAAGCAGAGGCTCAACTCACTATATATGCCAGCAGTAAACACCTTGAATCAGCCAGTGCAGAGATTACAGAGATTCAGTGGCATTCTCTGGTTTCCACTTAGGATTGGCACAGCTTCTTGGCAAAGAAGTTAGATTCCTTATTTTGGTGTAAAACACAGTTGAGGTCTAGACTTTAGAGTCTCTAATTACAGTCAACCATTCTAACACCCGTGGGGTAATCATTCTGTTATGGAGCCTGTATAGCTAACTAGTATAGCTTAGTACAAATAATTCTGGGATACAAACATCTGAATCATCATGTACACAGAAAGAAAAAAAAAGTTCTAACAACAGGCTCAGATGAGACATTCTGGGAAGCAGGGCAGACTTGCTTCTAGATCTGAGAGCCTTTTAAATGGCATAGAAGGGCTAAATGCCAGGGTTCCGTGATTAATCGTTTTAACTACAGCAAAGCTCAATAGGAATTACTGATTAAAGAATGAAATGTTTATAACAATCAATGATTAGTCCCAAACCATTTTATGAACCCCTATCAATGAAAATTGCAGCTGTTAAATGGATTGCAGTTGAAGGAAGGCCAAAGTATAGAGTGAAAATAGTACTTTACATTTCTATAAGTCAACACACGCCCTGCCAATCTTCTCTCCTTTTCCCAATCTGTAAATTTCTAGGTTCTGGAGATTTCCTGATGAAAGCTGGTTGCAAGGAAAATGTATGCAGGGCCATTGAGAACAGATCTGGGCCTTTGTGAATCATATTTTGAGGACACCAGCAATTTGATCATTCCTTCAAGATCCCTTAAGTCTTTGCTGGGAGGGGGCAACATAAAATCTCTGCCACTTACTACCAGAATCTCTATCTCCCACTGACCACTTCACTCTAACTATACGTAGAGGTTGCTCCCCTTCCACATCACTGGCCAATCTGGATCAGCCATGAGATGTTCAGAAGCAGAGGTGTTGGTGAAGATTTGGGAGGCTGATTGACCAAGCTGTGGAGATGGAGATGCTCCCTTTTCCCTTCCTCCTGGCAGCTGATGCCTCGGGGCTGATTGACTTCAGGTCTCTGTTTCTAGCTGTAAGTCTTGCACTTTATCTATAGCTTTTTCCAATGTTACCTACCCATCTCTCTCATCCCCTGTTCCTACTCATTGGTGCTACTGTGCCCCTTGGCTCACTCTTGGCTTATTCTCCCATTACGGCGCTCCCAGTCCTGCTGTCTCTTTCACCAAGAGCAGGCCAGTAAAAAACCTTTAGTAATCTAGATTGCAGAAGTTTGTATGTTATTATGCCTTGCTTTGAAATTTACTGATTTTTACAATTCATATTGAAAACAATTGACAAACTGTAAGAGCATTGAGAAAGACAAACACAGGGCCTTTCCACACTATATTGTTACAGTGCTATTATTTCACTTTCAACATCCTGTGGAATTCTGGGGTTTGTAGTACCGAAGCCAAATAGCTCTTTGGTTGCGAATTCTAAAGGCCTCTCCTTAAACTGTAAACCCCAGGATTCCATAGGATGTTGAAAGGGGAATAATAGCACTATAACAGTGTAGTGTGGAAAGGCCCACCATGTTTCATTTGCAACACAGTCAGGCCCTAGGCCCCTTTCTGGACTACTGGGCCCTGTGAATTTGTACTGGCTGACCTCACTTTTTGGCCTTGCCTAAAAGACCTATTCTGGCTCAGTTGTGCTGGCACCAATGTGCTTTCAGACCCAGTTCAAGGTGCTAGTTGCCATCTGTAAAGCTGTAACAGTGTGGGCCTAAATCTACTTGAAGGACCATCCTCTCCAAGTATGAACTCCCACCTTTCTACAATAAGCTGTAGAACTTCTAATCTTCCGCCCAACCTGTGGGAGAATCAAGCTCCCTGAGTTTTTCTAACAGGGCTTCCCAAGTAGCGGCACCTCCGTGGCGGTATAATGTTCTTTGAAATGCCCACTTTAAAAGGCAGTGACAGCTGATGCAACAGTGAAGACCTACGTGGCTGCCTGTGGGCTGTTTGCATGGTTATTAGTCATCTTTCAATCCAGCTGAGAATGGGTGGAAGCCCTGTCTGTATGAACCAGCTGTTCTGCTAGAGGGCTGGAAATACTTCAAGTCCAGTGATGCTAGTGTAAAAGAAGTCTACATTATGCTTAATTGCCTTATCTCTCTCACTTTCTCTGTATATAAGCACACGCATACATGCGCGTGTGCGCACACACACACAACCATGTTAGTTGCTAAGGGTTTCAATCAATTCCATATCTTCTGCTGAAGCCAAAAGTAAACCATTACAATAAATAAATAAAAAGCAGAAGAGAAGGAAGATAGGCTAGAGGGCTAAAGAAATGTTTTATCCTCCCCCACTATTTAATAATCAGTAATGGGTATTGGCTAAAATATTGTGCAATTACTCTTTTTACTTCTGTTGAATTGCAGAGCTGTTCTCCCTGCAGGAAGCCTTAGAGCAAGGAGGTAGAAGATGGCAGAATCAGATGAGGAATTCTGCCCTGTCTCTGTTAGCTTTAATGAACAGGTATGAAGTAATAGGTGGTAGACTGTGTGATGCTAAACAACATAGATTACGATCTGAATGGGATATTCATATTTGCATAAAGCAGGTTTCCAGGGTTTCTAGGCTAAATTCAGGAGAAAAGGGGAGTTTATGAGATGAAGAAGAGAGGAAATAAACAATTTCAGTTACATGGCCAGGCCTAGCTTAAGGCTACAAAGGGTACAATTAACTGTATATTGACTTTAATGAAAGTCCACACAAAGAGCCCTGGTGGCGCAGTAGTTAAATGCCGGTGCTGCAACCACAGTGTTGTGAGTTCGATCCTGCAGGGCTCCAAGTTGACTCAGCCTTCCATCCTTCTGTACATTGGTAAAATGAGTATCCAGTTTGTGGGGGGCAATTAGCTTACCCATTGTAAACCATTTAGAGAGCTTAGTGCTGATAAGCAGTATAGAAATGTACATGCTATTGCTATTGCTATAATGAAGACAGTGGAGCTGGATTGCAATCAATACATCTTTGCCATCACCAGAGTGCTAGAAGGCTATGGTAGAATGCGGAAATACAACCTCCTTGGACTACAACTCCCAGAATCCTCCAGCCCGCACAGCCATCACATACCTGCCAACATTTTACAGATTAAAAATGTGACATGCATGGCCAAGCTACATCAGAATGTAATCAAGATAGAAAAAAATTATTAATGAGGAAGAACACAAAAGCTAGGAGAGGCTGCAAAGCTTTTGCCTGAGCCTATAAGGAGGTACAAAATTTGGTCCCTCCTCTTGTCTTCCTCTTGCACTGTTAATTAAGTACAGTTCTCCCTACACATTCACAGGTTTGAAGTTTGTGAATTTGAATAGTCATGAGCATGCCTCCCCCCCCATTCTTCACCCATTCCTCTGCATTTTGCTTGGGTGCAAAGAACTCCTGCTGAGGCAAAACAGAAAGAAAGAGGGATGGAGGAAAGCTCGCACGAGCTTTCCTTTCCCCCCGCCAGAGCTCCTTCCTTCCCCTTCTCATGCAGAATGGAAGGGAAATGGGGTGGGAGAAAACTCACACAAGCTTTCCTTTCCCCCTACAGAACTCCCCCTGCCATTCCTATGCATTTTGCTCCAGCATGGAGAACTCATGCCGAGGCCAGAGGAAGGGGAAGGAGGGATCCCTGATAGGGAATGAAAGGGGGATTGCTATTCCTATTTTTTCCACTTACTTGAGTATTCTGTGCTCTGAAGTGGACACCTTCAGGGCGGTGTCCACCTTTAAAAACTACTTTTGCACTTTGAACTCAGTTTGCAGCACTTGAAGTGATCTGAGTACAAAAGGAGAAAGTGGGAAGAAGAGAGAAAAATTTGGGCATTTTAAAAACATGTGAAAAAATGGGATGATAGAGGATTAATCAGAATTGTCCCAGTCAAATCAGGACAGTTGGAGAATATGCCATCAGCTTGGAAATTCTGGGAATTGTAGTCTAATTTTTTCCCCCCAAGATCTGTGTTTCAGTTTTAATTTTTAGTTTGGATTACACTTGTCATATAAGTGCAGTTCTAGGAGCCCTCATGGTGTATATTTTCCTTGCTTTTTCATTTAAACAGTGTGCTTCATCATCTACTTTCTTCCCCATTTCCTTTAGAATTGCAGAAGGAGTTCACTTGCAAATCTTTTAATAAGGCAATTACATGCAGACACAGATTAGATCTTGTGGTACGATAGATTTTGTTTCTTTTTTCTTTTTTAGAAAAAAAATCAGGATCCTTTTTGATATTTTACTGTCACCAGACAAAAACTCTGAATAGTAATGTGACAAGTCTATTCAGAAGGCGACAATATGAATTTTCTTAATTGTCCTCGCTTGTGTGCTACATAAACTGTCATATAATTTTGGCTGTGCTCCTTATGAAAAAAAAAATAAGGGGGGAAAAGTTCTATTTAGAGTTACCAAAAAGCACTTTCCATGTTCCTTTATTTGGCAAGCACAAAATTATTATTACAGATTAGTGTAATCTATTATTATTATCCATGGGCTGCCTTTCAAAATTATCCCAAAACTTCAACTAGTCCAAAACAGGGAGGCTAGATGTCTCTCTTGGACTGACTAATAAGATTGTATTATGCTGGCATTCAGCCATCTGTTCAACACGATTTCTGGGACCAGCAAAGTGCTGGTTTTAACATAATAAGCCCTAAAGCACTTGGGCCCAGGTTACTTAAAGGAGGGTCTTTATCTGTATTCACTTACCTGGACCCTTCCCCAGTTACCCTGGCTAAATGAGGAAATGTAGCCACTAGTGAAAGGGCCCTCTCAGAGCTGACATTCCATTATTCGTATGGTACTGTCCCCAGAGAGTTTTATATGTCTGGTATCTTGCTACCGAGTTTTGTTGTGTTGATGGTCATTCAGGTGTGTTTGAATACTGTCACTGTTCCATTTTGCTTCTAGTTTTATTGTAGTTTTGTGTGTGGCAGTTTTTTTTTTGTTCTTTTCTGCTTGTTGTATCTTGGTATTTATAATACATTGTTTTTATCATTGTTTATTGTTTGCATTTAATTTTTTAAAAAATGTCCAGAGAATTCAGCTACTGTGTGGTCAAAAAGGGTGATCGATTGATCAATGAACGAATCAGATATTGAGTTCTTATTCACTCCCTCCTTTTCCATAACTTGCTCATACCCTCCAATTGTGCTGATTTGGGAGGGACATTCCTGATTGTCCCACTTTTTCAGCAGCTTTTAAAATGTCCTAGTTTCTCTTTCCTGTTCTCACTTCCCCCTTTGTCTATAGCTTACTTCAGTTGCTGAAAACTGAGTTCAAAGTGCAAAGTAGCTTGCACTCAGCAAGAGAGGGAAGAGTAGGAGGAATCTTCTTGTTCCCAACAGGCAAAAGCAAACTGCAGCAGGCACTCCTACCTTGTGTGTCCTCCTTCATTAGTAAAGCATTCTATCATGATTACATTGGGAAGTTGCTTAGCCACATGTCTCTCAGTTTTAATCTGTGAAATGTCCTACCCTGAGGTCTATCATTATTTATTGTATCCTTTGATTCCAATTACTATATTAATTGGTAGTGTCTTATCAGAGAGTCAGTGTGATGTAGTGGTTAAAAGTTAGACTATGACCCTAGAGACCAGGATTTGATTCCCTGCTTGGCCATGGAAACCCTCTGGGTGACTTTGGGCACGTCATATTCTCAGCCCCCAGAAGACTCCATAATAGATTTTCCTTAGTGTCACTATAAGTAGGAAACAATTTGAAGGCACACAACGATAAAGTGTCTTGCCAAGGAACTGTCTTAGTTGGGCTGCTAAATAAAATTATTGATACGAAAAATTAAAACTCTTCAGACAAGATTCTCTTTCACAGAAGAAGAGCCTTTTGGGGGATGATAGGAGTTTCAGCCCCACAGAAATGCAGCAGAAAAGCCAGAGGACAGCGAGCCAACAGCAGCAGTCTTGTTCCCCAGTAAGGATACTCACACACGGAGGAATTTCTTCCAAACAGGAGGCACTTTATCTTGTAGCAACGTTCCGTTATGTACACAACATGGAACAGTCGGACAAAGGCTTGCGCCAGACACCGGTTTGGTCAACAGATAAAAACATACTGGGGATTGCTTTCTTATATACATATTTACAACCAATCAGATAGAGGTTTGCACACCTCCCTCTACCATCTGCACACGACCCCAGTTTCTCATGCAACCTTGCAATTACCCACAGCTGGAGCATGATGCAACATCTTTGCAGTGGGCTGATCATTTTCCCAGGGTTCCCTGCCTGGAATCCCTGACAGAGCCATCTTGGGAAATGCACTATGGCAGCCTTATTAAAACAGGAGCCTTCATTGTCGTTGCTTTGCATTTAAACCTTCTGTATCTTATGAAAACGGTGTTTTATTTCTGAGACCATTAAATTTGTTTGAGAATATTAAACTTGGTTTGAGTTTAAAAAGAGAGAAGTGGTTTTATTTATACGAATACAATTATTTTAACACAATACACTGTATATCTACAGAGAAAAGAAAATAGACTATACAATATACACTTTCTTTTTTTTAAATTCTATTTGTGGTACAACATGTCCCATGGAACATGTTTGAAGCAAGCCTCATTGCTGTCAATGGGATTTTTAGGTAAATATGCCTGAGACTGCATCCTTAAAGGTCATTTTGATATGGAATAATACTTTGCAGATAGCGGAATTAAAAGACCATGTAAAATGCAACTTCCTATATTAAACCACAATGTACAGTAATATGGCAGCTTTAATGTTACCTATGTATCTATACACTGAAGATTTCAAATCAATATAATCGGGTCGTATTACTTTTTATCAGGAGCATACATTTGTGTCAGAAAACGGGAGAGACACAGCTGCCTTTGTGAATATCATAAAAGAGCGTATGAAAAGCCCTGCTAGGTTAGACCAAAGGCCTTTCTAGTGCAACATTCTGCCCAAACAGTGGCTGAGCAGATGCTCTTGGGAAACTCCCAAGCAGGGCATGACTGCAATAGTCCCCTCCCACTCCTACTTCTCAGGAATTATTATTATTCAAAGGAGTACTGTCTTCAGTGCTGAAGGCAATATATAGCCATCACACTCAGTAGCCATTGATAGTCTATTCTGCAAAGCCATGAGAATAGCTGAACATCTGTTTTCAGGTACTGGAAGGCAGCACTTATCCTTACAAATTTATCTAATCTTCTTTCTAAAGCTATCCAAATTGGCAGGCAGTGCTACAGTCTTAGCAGTGAATTTTGCAGTCCATGCAGTGCTCTGTGAAGAAATACTTCTTTTTTTTGTGCTGAATCTCCCAACCTTTACCTACATCATGTGATGCCAGGTCCTAGTGTTATGAAAAAAGGAGGAAAACACTTCTCTTTCTATGGACCGTTTTATACCCTTCCTACACTCTTATGTCTGTAACCTTTTCCTCCTAGAGGATTTGTTCCAGGCATCCCTTGATAATTTTTGGCTCACCTTTTCTAACTTCGTGGTATCCTTTTTGAGATACGGTGACCAGAAAGCAAACAAAGACATGCCATCAGTTTGGAAAGATGCATGGAAATATTGGCAATTTTGTTTTTGATTCATTTCCTAATGCGGTCCAATATGGAATTTGCCATTTTCACAGCAGCTGCAAACTGGGTTGACAGTTTCATCACAGTACAAAGCAGTCTTGATCACTCACAGTCACAGGTTTTTGTTGTGCAGGATTTCTTGCAGGACGTTTCAACAGCTTGCGATATACATTCCCATATTTCCAGAAGTTGTAATCATTCTGGTTGCCACAACTGATTATCCACACATGGTCCTCACTCATTAGGAGAGAGGATCCATGGGCTGTATTTATCTGCTGGTCCTCAAATATGGCCATTAAGGTAGGCTGATGTCTGATATGTTGTTTTAATTGTACACTTGTGAACAGCAGACTTTGTAAAAATGTCCTGTCATGGGTCCTGTTCTTGCCAAGGTCTCTTGTGGAGACTACAGACATGTGGTGAACCACTGGGGAAAAAAGTTTCCTAATGGAAAATAGCTAATGTGGAAGAGATGTAAAAGCTGTTGCGACTTGATCAGTACCTAATCAAGTCTTCCACCATAATTTCCTTCCCCACTTTTCCACTGAACATTGAAAAGAACTCATGGAATCCAACCAAAGCATCACTCTTACCCTTTCATATGTCTTTCACTATGGGATTTATGAGCCCATCAGAGCCCATTAATTACCATTATGAGCTCATTAGACCTGTAGGACCATCTGGCAAGGCCCCTCTTTTGGTTTTTTTGGCAAATTGCTTCTGCCCCACAGCTAAGCCCAGGAAATGCAGAGGTAATTCCACGAAACTTTGGGCAAAATAAAATTAAAAAAAAAATTGGACATAAGTAGAACAGAAGTGGGGAGAGTGCACCCCCAGACCCCACCTTTGTGCCTTCCAGAACATCCTGCCAGTCCACCAAAATGCTCAGAACACTCCTCTGTCTTTTTAAAAAACTGATTGGTTTTCTGGTTCTGTTGGGTATCATCTCCTGGTATTTTCAGCACCTCATAGTTCTGTGTCATATTCCTTCATCATTGTTGTTGTTACTGTGTGTCTTCAAGTTGTTTTTGATTTTTGGCAAGTCTAAAGTGAACTTATCATGGAATTTTCTTGGCAAGATTCATTCAGAGGCAGTGTGTTATTGTGTGTCTTTAAATTGTTTCCAGTTTTTTGCAAGTCTAAAGTGAACTATCATGGAATTTTCTTGGCAAGATTTGTTCAGAGATGGTTTGCCTTTGCCTTCCTCTGAGACTGAGAGAATGTGACTTACCTAATGGGTTTCCATGGCCAAGTGGGGATTTGAACCCTGGCTTCTACTGTTGTAACTGAATGATCAAACGACTACACCATGCTAACTCTCACTGCCCCTTCATATTTGGGACTTCATACATCTATCCCAGACAAGGACAGTTTGTTACTGGGACATTTCCATGATATTTTTTGCAGGTATGCAAGATTAGGAAGTATCTGTGTAAAGTCCTCCAAAGTCTTTGATGTGCGAACTCAAAATATAAGCAAATGCTGTTCCATCATACTTTGTGACCAAGCAGGAACATGAGATACTATGTAGATCCCAGCCATATGTCATCTCTAAAGGTGGCACCGGTTCTGACTTGTTGCCCAACAGGGATGCTATTGCTGGAGCATTCAGGAGGAAAGGGCTGTTTCTTTTGTTCGAACAATCATTTAATACCCATATTGTGATTCAAACTCACCAAGAAAAGACTTGAGAACAGCTGAACATCTGTTTTCAGGTACTTCAGGGTAACATTTATATTTCTATTCTTGGCTATGCACAATACAGACACAAATGTGTGCATCCCCCATTTCTCAAATAAAACTCAACTTGTTCGCAAGAGTTGTTCCTCAGCAAAGGAGTTATTTTATTTTTTGTCAGTCGTCTCTAAGGTGCTATAGGCCTACATCCAGTGCTGTACTAATGGCCTTCTGCTTCAGTGCAATGGGACTTTCTTCTCCTCTATAACCATCTGTACCACCTAAAAACCTGTTCCAGTTGAAGGAAAGCTGGCCTTTCCTGGTTCCACTGATGAAAATAAGTTGTTTGTTTGTTTCATTATTCAGGTGCACCCACCCACCCTTCTGAACTACATGAACAGTTGTAAATTCAAAAAATGGGTTTCATGGTAAATCTGAACATTGGTGGAAAAATATTTTGAATTCATCATTCATCTTGCTTTATTCTGTATTCTTTGACCAACAAGCATTGTCAACAAACACCTTTTTAATAACTTTTGCCATCTTGAGAACAATCTGATGTTACTTGGCCACATGTGCCCTGGTTTGTTGGAGGGTATGATATGCTGTTCCACCGAGATACCATTGCAATTAGGCTGTGTATTTAAAATATAAATTTAAAAATAAAACATGAAGAGTATTTTAGTGTTGACAGATTAATGGGTCAACCAAATCTACAGGAAGAATATGACGTATATTATCATAAATATGTAAAGCAGCAAGATAGTGGCACAAGATTTTTCAAATGTGACTCTGGTTATAACACACACACATGCGTGCGCGCGCATGTGCGCACACACAGGTGTGTGTGTAACACACAGATGTGTGTGTGTGTGTGTGTGTGGTGTGAACACTATCCTGAAAAAACTAGATCTGTTCATTGTTTGCAGTTGCATTTTAATCTTATGGCACTTTATGTAATATTAAACCAAAGAATGGAAGGGGTGGAAAAAGAAATAAATATTAAATATTCTCCACTGGAGATAGGGACACACCCATACATTGCCTGAGACAAAGTAATAAAATGGATCTGCCTGCCATTCCATGTACCAAAGCCAACTAGACTGGCTCTTGAAAATTTCTGCAACATGGGTGATGAGACAATATTTTCTACTGCACTTGAAGGCAACGAACAAGCTTAGGGGAACCCAAGACAATGCCCTGTGTTGCACACAACTTTCTTTTCCAACGTTTTGCACTGAGCGTCTTTTGTCTGAAGCAACCCTCTCACTCTCAAGTAAGTGAGAAGTTGGGTCACTTCATATTTTTTAGAAAGGCCTCTCTTGGGCCTAAAAGGGTCTGTTATATGTCTTTTTTTTAAAGACATCATGGCTCTTAATTGCTTACAGAAACCCAAGCTCCCACAAAACACTCTAGACTATAACAAGGTTCATTCACAACTATATATTGTTGCTGGGAAATTCTGCCCCTCTCTTCTGCCAGCTAAGGACTGCAGCTAAGCTTAGGGGGAACAGGAAAGCCTTGATGAGGTGACGGGATAGTTCCCCCATACTCAAAAAGTCCTCCTGTACTCTAACCCTGCGAACCCTGAATCCACCTCTGTTTTCACCGCTGCTTTCAAATGTTCCATGCATACTGCAATGAGAAAGTGATGCAGAAAGTGGGTTTCATTGTTAGAAAGTTCATTCTATCAGCAGTCTAAAAGTCTGAAATTTAAAATTTTGCTTGCAAAATAGAGAAAAGAATCCCAAGCTGCAGAAGGCTCCCTGGCCCCATTGAATGAATAGGAAATAGGTTTCTTCACAATGTTTTTTTCCCCTCTTACAGCCTCCATTTACTGAAGTCTGATGCCGTAATTAGATTATATACAATCTGAGACAATCACACTTTACTGAAAGGATGGGAAGGATTCTGGGGTAGTACGATGAGTTTTGGATCAAACTCTAATCAATGGCTGTTTAATTCACCCTATTCCCTTTCGGCGGGGGTGGGGGGTGAGGGGAATCTTTAACATGGCTTTGTCTATGATATATCTACTACAAATCCTTTTCATGCTCTTGAGCATTTGGAGGGATGTGTTTCAGAGTGCATGCTCTGTTTTAATAATAGCCAGTGATGGCTATTCACTTCGATTCCAGAGGGGAGGTGGGTCCATTCCAGTTTTAATCTTAAGGGAGTTGTCCAACATACTGAAATCCTATTCCAAAAACAGGTACAGTGTTTGGGATAGTTCCTGTAAAATTCAGGCCAAAATCCAGAGTTGATTCACTGTCCATTGATATGAAATCCACCAGCTCCACTGGACTTTTGTTATTCTCTTGAGCCTCTCTAGTATTCAAGCTAGGCCAAAAACCCAGAGCCTGGAAAAGTTATTTTTGGACTACAACTCCCAGATTCCTCTAGGCAGCATGGCTATTGGGCATGTGAGAAAGAACTGAGCAGGAACGTCTTACACTTTAGAGGAGAAGTATCTGTGATTTGTTTGGCTTGTATGATCTCCTGAGAGGCCTCAGCAATACTAAGCCTGAAGAAACTAGCAAATGTAAAGACAGTTTTAGATAAGTTATGTTAACAGTGTAAGACTTTTACCTTGGGTTTTCCCAGTGAGTTGTACAGAATAAATTGTTGTGTCGTATTAACAGATGTCTGCTGTGTTGCTCTTTTTTCACATACATGGCAAACCCAAAGTAGAGTTTTCTAGGTTCATTCAAGCCAAAGCTTTGTTGCAGTAACTTCACCCCCTGAACACTGGATTAAGGTAGAAAAATGGTGTGGTTGTTTGTGAAAAACAAGCAGAATTTATATCATATATTTCATTATTAAAATATTTATATCCTGCTCTCTATCTGGAGATCCCAGAGCAAAGTACAATAGAACAACACAATCAGTTTAGAACATAAGCAACAGCAAAACTTATTTCAGAAAGCTAAACTGTACTAAACAATTTAAAAAGTTAAAAGAAGACAGATTAAAACTGATCACAATGCTTTAAACAATACAAAACCATGCACGTATGTGGATCTGAATAAAACCAGTTTAAGCCCCAAGGTTTTTGTAAACCGTATTTTAACTTGATGCCAAAATGACAGCAATATAGGTACCAGTTAGACCTCTAAGGGGAGGACAGCCATGGTGTCACAGCAGAGAAAATCCTCTCTCACATCCTCCAAAAACATATTGTCTTGACTGATGGGACACAGAGGCAGTCTTCTCCAGCAGACCTCAAATTGCAGGTGGGCATATTTAGGGACCAGAGCTCCTTCAAGTATTGAGGTCCCAACCCATTTAGGCTTTTCAACATCATTACCAGCCCATTGAATTCAGATGGGAAGTATATTGGTATCAGTGCAATGCTTTCAGAACTGGTGTTATGTGGTTTCTGTATGATGTTCTGATCAGTGGTCCACAGCCTGCATTTATATTAGGACACTAAAGGATGAGAAGGCTGCTTTGCTTCATGAACAAACACGAGTGCAAAGAAGGTGTGTCTAGCGGCTTACATTCAACTAGAGTAGCTTTTCTTTCCCCTTCACCATTTCATGCTTTAGAAATGCTTCTGCATTGCAAATTATATTAACAATAAGTAACATTAAGCAAGAAAGCAACAGAAAATGCACACATGCACCGAAATGAAAGAAGTTTCTCAACCCTGTTTTTTTTTTAAGAAAAATATCTTGACTGTGGGCAGTTTTGCGTTTTAACAAAATCATAGTGCCACCACTTCACTACACAGATAAACTCGTTAAACTAAGTTTGCCTCTGCAAATTGTACATTCTTCCCCTGAAAGTGGTTTCTCATCAGCTGCATCTTTACTAATGAGTATTTGTTCCAGAATGGACCATAGAGCCCCATGTTGGGACAAAAATGGTTGCAGAAAAGTGACTGTGAGAGGAAACTTTATCTATCTATCTATCTATCTATCTATCTATCATCTATCTATCTATCTATCTATCTATCTATCTATCTATCTATCTATCTATCTATCCATCCAGCCATCCATCTATCTTTCATTTCTTTGATTTATATCTGTTTTTATCCCAAATGTGACTCAAAGTGGCTTACAGTATCAAAGTGTTTTACAATGTACAAGAAAGAAAGGGACACTTCCCTTTGTCTTCCAATAATAATATCACTGTTGTCATGTTTACAATTTTATTTGTCACATTATGGCAAATGGGCAAGATCAGTAAACTCAGAATGAACTACAGATCAAGCGCAGATTTTATAGGGTAGTTATATATACATTTATTTGATCATGCATCAACATGGTCTGGAAGGGGGACCAGCAGTTTTGGGAAATCCACCAGTAGTGACACCTGATCTTTGAAAAGAAAAGTAGTCAATCTCTGGGGATTTATTAGTTTTTAAAAATCTTAATGAGAGAGAAAGGGAGTGTTTCTCTCTCTCCTCTCTCTCTTTTTCTCTCAGTGTGATGAAAGCCTTTTGTTAGTTTTAAATAAATAAAACTGGATGCTAGGAAATGGGAGCCCAGTCTTTACGTCTGATCTCTGTTCCTCATATCAAAGTGTTTGTTTTAAATCTTATAAATATTTAATATAATCAATGAGAGCTTCAAAAGGTAAATGCTTGTGTATGTAGAAAAGCTGTCTGTCCTTCCTATTAGCCCACTGAGTGCAATAACACTTAAATGTCAAAATGTTCTTCGCTTTCATATTTTTCCAATACTGGAATCTGCAGTTACCCACAGCAGGAAAGGCCAATCTTGCCCAAAAGGGAAAAGGAAAATGGCTTTTGTCCTTTTAGTGTAGTTAATAATAACCATGGTAATATATGATAAAAGTTGAGAACAGTTATCATGGGTGGGTGGCAATGATTTCCCTAAACAAAAAGAGGGAGAGATGGAGAGAGAGAAGCTTTCTCTGCTGGGATAGATCACTATTTTAAATTATTAGAACCAGAGGTAAACAAAGCGGCCATATGTTCCTAGCTATTAATCGATTTGCAGATTAGCAATGGCAAAGCCCAGAACTCACTACTGTCATCATCACTGAAATAAAACCTACAAACTGCCATGGTCATGCCCATGGTGGGAGGGAAAGAAGGAAAGAGATGCTCCGTCTCAAACCTCTTTAATGCAGCTGTAAAAAGGCATGTCTTGAGAGAGCAGTCCTGGTATAGTGACATCAGACTAGTATGAGCAGAGCCTACTGTTAGAGTTAGAACTCATTGTGAGAATCTCTACAGCTATGCCCAACTTCCTGGCAAATCTAAATACCCAGACAGTTGTACAGATGCATACATATCAGTTCCAGTAGTTGAAATCTCCATGAGGAGGTCTTTTGTAAAGCTAATGGATAATAATTGCTCATGCCAGGGGAGAGAAAACCCACCCTTCCAGCCAGGAGCCTTTCGCACTACACAGTTATAACACTATGATTCCACTTTAATTACCGTGACAATATTTGATGGAATCCTGGGATTTGTTGTATGTGGGGAGGTGTTAAAGAATTCTAGTGTCTCACCAAATCACAAATCCCAAGATTCCATAGGATGTAGCTGTGGTAGTTAAAGTGGAATCATAACACTATGATTTTGTAGTGCGAAAGGACCCAAGGAGGCTCATAGTCCAAGCAGGGGATAACTCACCTTCAGATGGTAGTCGGATGCCACTCCTCTCTCTTCTTGCTTTGACCAGAAGCTGCTGGTGCTCTCAGTTATTATGAAGACTGCAACCAAGCTTAGTGGAAACAAGAAAGTCCAAGACTTAAAAAGCCCTACATACTTTAACCCTGGAAGTCTTGGCTCTACCACACAACTGTAAACTAGGTCTAGGCGAATGCAATTTCAAATTCCCACTCTCATGTCACCTCTAGTCAATCACAGCATTTTTGTGAGGATAAAATAGGGAAGGGAGAGAATCGTGGAGCTCTGTGAAAGATCAGTGACGTATGAGTGTAAGAAAAGTAATGTAATAAATAAATAAATGTAATAAATAATGTACAAAACAATATTGCTTTGTAATGCACTAAGGGATTATGGGAATGAGAGATACCCAGCACTGACTGGGAGAATTATTATTAATTCTACAGAATGGCTGGACAGCCACCGTAAGGTTTTCTGAGGGAGGATAACTTGTCAAAACAGTGCACTCCAAATACTGCTTTGCTGTCCATCCCTCAAAATGAAGAGACCACATGACAGGACTTGGGATGAATATGGGCAGTTTAATTAATTACTGCCTAATTAAACATGAACTTGAACTTGAATGACATTGAACATGACTTTGAGATTGAATTTGATTTCATGGGGTGCTGTGAATGATTGGGCATTGATGGGTCAATGGGTCAATCCGGGATGCCTCTCCCATCTTCCCATGGGCAAAATGCTGGGTCCCGAGAGGAACCCATGATGCTGGGTTGCGACCTCGGTGACTCCATCTGAGAGACGGACCCCACAGCGTTGCCTCCCACTTGCCTCGCCAGAACAAAGAAAGAGGCCAGCAGGAGGGGCGAACCCACGATTTAAATGGCTTGCTCCAGCCCACCCACCCCTCCCGGCAGCCAGCGCAACTGCTGGTCTCACTGGTGACATGGTCCTCTAGCAAGGGAGGACAGCAAAGTCACCTCCCCCGGAGATGCATGTGGCACTGATGGGGGGGCGGGGGAACTGCTTCTCAGAAATAAGTTCCATTGTGTTCAAAGGAATTTAAATGTACAAATCTAATCCTTTAAATAGGTATAGAACTTCATCCTTAGCAACATAATGATTGGACTACTTCAGTATACTCCATATGGGACTGCGTGGAAACTATACGCAGGGCTACCTGATCCATCATGTGTTTGTTGCGCTACTGTGGGCTGCTTTACCCTGAGAGAAAAGGTGCACATGTTTTAATTCTCATTTTTGAGATTCACTGTTGGCTCACATTCAATTATTAAAACTGTTCAATACCAGAAGAACTGACTTATGATAGTGCATCAAGTTAAAAATGTAATCATTTTCTCCCAGTCTGGTTTGTTTTAATGATGATTCCTTTTCTAGATATTAGCCATTATTGATCACATGCCACTCTGAATATGGGATGTTTATTCCTTCCACTTCTGTAAAAAAGATAAGTTGAATTTCAGTCACAATAGAAATGGCTTTTTGGGGGCTTCTTTTACCTTCTGAGTCACTGAAGCCAGATGCTTAGTGATAGCTCCTTACTTCTTCTGATAATATTTGTATACGTCATGATTGTGGCCTAATTGTCCCACAACCAGCAGTTGAGGTACAGCTGTAGTGTAGATGGTCTGGCATATGTAACAGAGGTGAACTGTGTGAAAGTTAGCAACCTATACTCACTAATCACTAGTTTGTTTGCAGACTTTCTGTCTGTCTGTTTTATCATTCTCTTCCTACATCACTCTAATCTGTAGTCATTTTTCTCCTAGCTTTCTGTCCTCCATTAGGTCATGTATTTGACTATGCCCAAGTCATTTGTAAGTAATTCTATTTTTAAATATTTTCCAAAGAAGACTAAATTTATTTTTTTCTCTGCTAGACCCTTTGTATTTGTTTGGGTGGATAGGGAGGCATAGGACTGGTTGTTGTTCAGTTTATACAGTGGCAATTTCTTTATTGTGCTTGTGAGATCCAGTATTGTCTCTCACATTTCTTCACAAACCATCTATTTCCTTAATTTATAGCAAGTGTGGGCAACTTGGGGTCCCCCAGAGGACAGACAAGATTTATGTCTGGTATTTCATAGAAACTGCAGCTCATTCTTTCTTTGACCTTCAATACGCCATTTCTATAGTTGCAGCCTATTCTGTTGTACTCATCCATACTTTTATGTCTCACCTTCCCTCTTTTAAGTCCTGGTTCATCAGAGCCTTTATAAAGAGCTCTCCCATTTTATCTTCTCGTAGGAAAAGTTTTCAATCCTGCATTCAGTATTTCATTTTTTCCCCTTGAGCTCTTGTTCTCCTTCATCATTTCTAACCATGAGATCCTGTCCATTTTTCTCTTGAAATCAACTATCCTGAAGTCCAGCATACACATCTGACTATGCTAAGCATTCGATTTTACTTCTGTGTTAATCACCATCGCACATTCCCAAACGATTCAGTTATTTTCCACTGTTGCTACCCTAAGAGGTGGGGGACTTTGAGGTCTACTTGCAATGCTACCATCTTCTTGGAATTTGGGGGAATTATAGCTTAAAGGAGGCCTGTGAGAGGAGGCAGTATCTTTTCACCTACATATACCAGCACTAACCGTAGAGAGGACTCCAGTTAAAAGTGAAACAAAGTATCTTATTTGGATTGACAAACACACAAGAAATCAGACACTCTCAAGAACCATTCAAGGAT
Source organism: Cyclura pinguis (assembly GCA_030412105.1). Classification (NCBI taxonomy): domain Eukaryota; kingdom Metazoa; phylum Chordata; class Lepidosauria; order Squamata; family Iguanidae; genus Cyclura; species Cyclura pinguis. The sequence continues at coordinate 249,481,693 of CM059600.1, read as the reverse complement.
ATCAGAAAGTAAGGCATGAAAGGTTGGATAGAGAGAGATTGGGGGTAAAGAGGGTGATAGTTACCAGTCCTGAAGCAGGAGGTTGAAGCAGAGGGACTCAGACAGTGTCTGAGGGTAGCAGAGAAGAACAGGAGTTTGGGTGCCATGCATTATATCCAAGTACTATAATTTGCTGGGGCCAAAACTGGGGTTTATATGCCCTATTTCCTACCCTGAAGTGGTGTAGACGAAGTGGTATTGGCTTTTTCATGGGATTGACAAAGGAGTCTGGAATGGGCTGATTGCCTTAACTCTGGGTGACAAAACGTTGATGGGAGTCACAACAATCTCTTAATATCTTGGTTGGGCAGGGGGTATGGGGAAGATTTCCATAGGGCAAGGGCAAGGGATGGTCCCTGATTGCTTCACCTGGGCAGTTTCACCTTCCATTGTTTTTGGGTGTGCATGGATCCTGAGGTGTTGAAAGGATTGGCACGAACCCATTAGTGCCTGGATTTCCTGCCAAATCCTCTCTGAACTTATGACCTGACCACATCTAAGGACAGTCTGACCTGGCAACATGCTTTCCAGTCAGCATCTCTTTGATCATGATTTTCAGCTGCAAATATGCTCAGTTATGAAAATACCACATCCTGCAGAATGGGGCATGTGTGTAGGGTATGGTAACACCATCTCCTCTAATTTTCACTTGACCAACCAGTTCTTCCCTGTTGAGCATGTCTAAGTCCAGTATTCCAGATCCCTCTGTTATTTATTGCACTTTCAGAGACAAGGAATTTTCTAGAAGGCAAATCAGGAATTTCAAGACAAGAAACTTCAGCTGGAACTTATGGAAAAATTGTAACTGAGACTTATTTCTCAAGATTAGGAAATGGAACTAAAAATTGCACACCAAAAAAGGATGTCCAGTGGTTTTGCACTGTGTTTGATACATAAGTAGAGGGGATGTTTGTGCATGATCAGCCATCCTGATCATTTCAATTATGTTTCAAGGAAAGGCAACATGTTTAAAGCTACCAGCTTTCTAATAAAGCATATCTCCCCTACGACAAACATACTGATGCAACAGCTATAGTAAATGAGAAATCCTATGACATGAATTATTTTAGCTGTCCTTGTGTGTCACTAAGAGCTTAGCATAGTATGACAAGTGATTACAGGCGGTTGTAGGGTGTATCTTAGCTAGGTAGTTTCAATGGAACTGCCACTTTTCTCATTAATTTCATTGCATCTATTAGTTCAATGATAGATTTTGGGCTTGCTGCAATTTTTCTGTTTTGTGGAATAGGTATTAATTTCTGAGAGCCTATTAGAAGAAAAGCTTCAGAGCAAATAAGCAATATTCATTGTGACTCCTACTTTGGCTAGATTGCTGAGAGAGAACAATATGAGTAATGACAGTTGAGCATGACAGCTTCCATGTCAGAGGTGGTAAAGGAACAAAAGGGTCTATGAAAAAGCCCAAATCTTGTTCCATGTTGTACATTTTTGTACTCATGTGGAATCCACCCCTTTAACTTACATCATCTGAAACTTGCAGGGGTCATCATTTGCACCCCCCAAAGGAGAGAGGAATAAATAATGCTATCAATGCTTTGCTTTGGGACACCAGGTGGGAGTGGGAACAGAGTGAGAGTGATCATAAATCACTGGTCTGGCCCACTTCTAAGACCTTTCAACATTTCTTGGCCCAACTACCTACCCACCCTGGTGGTTAGTGGACTTTAGTGAGTTGCCTCTTTGGGGCCAGATTGGAATTTTCCTTCTCCCTCTGTTAATAGGCCATGCACCCCCACACTTTGATATGGTTTAATAGGCAAATATGATTTAATTAGCATAAATATAGTCTATACACTGCTATGACTGCATGGCCATGCTGGCTAAGAGAAAAGTGGTCCGAATACACGCATTGCAAAACCAGGTCAGGTAAGACTTCAAGGCATAGCCAGGTCATAGGTAGGAAATAATCATCAGGAAATTCCAGTAATAATGAACTTACAGTTAGCCTTCAACGACTCCACTTTTAGAGACCATAGCGTCTGCAATGTTCCCACAGGACAGCTGGTTGTCGTAGCCCCTCTTCCTCTGACCAACAAACTTCCCTTTTGCTTTCACGCCTTTCCAGTAATCAATAAGCTATCAAGATTCCCATTAGCTTTTTGTCACCTAATGCTAAGACCACTAGCTCATTCTGGACCCTATTATTCACCCTCTGGACTCCATTGTTTAATCTGCCAGAGAGCCATTAACACCTTTGCCCCCCAGGCAGAAAAAGAGTATTTAAACCCCAGTATTGGGCTAGCCAACTCTCAGTACACCAGTTGCTGGTCATCACTCTGCTGCTCCAATTCCCATTTGTGTACTGTCCTTGGACTCCTAGTCTAAGTCAAATCACTCTTTGCCTCTCTACTGGATTGGTAAATATCACCCACTTCTCCCTGAATTTTCACTATCCAAACTTTTTCTCTCTTTTCCTTCAGTTAGCCTTGTGGTGCTGTGTGACTGCCTGGATATTGTGTGCATGATTGCAATTCCCCCCAAAAAAACAAGTAAGCTTACTTTTGGATATCTGACTGTTTTTTCCCTGAGCTAGTACTGGTAGACATAAGTGTAAAGGATCTCGTAAGGTTACCCACTTGCAGGCCTCCTCTTTGAGCTAATATTCTTGGCCAGTTCACAGAGGCACTGGCATCATGGGTAGATCCCTGAGTCATCCACATTCTGGGATAACACCTTGGCTTTCACAGTGGGGAAGGTATTTTGCCTACCTTGTACTGATTCACTGTGGTACTAGGGCAAAACTGTCTTTGAGTGGTGCTTTAAAGTGAGATATTAACTTGAATACAATTTAAGCGAGTTGTTTTACAAACCAATTTATTTGTTTAAATGAACATTTCATTGTTATTGTTTGTATTTGGTCACTTTTAGTAGGTTTGTGAGGGAAAGTGAAATCTCAGTCAATGATCGGTGAGTACTTGCCATCATCTTTCTGTGCAAGGGAGTTCTCTGGACTTCCTTGTTGGGTTATAGGACTTAGGGTTAGGAAAGGGAACAACTTTGGTGATGTACTTGATTGGCTTGTTCCTTTAGGGCTCAGGGCTTGAGAGTAGATTGACACATTCAGCTTTTCTCAAAAAAGACAGACTGACTAGTTTGCCTGTGAGGTCAGGGTGGCTTGCCCTTGACATGCTGAAAAGGAAGTAAGCTTATACCTGTCTTGGAATGCACCACCCTAAGCAGCAATACTGAGATCAGAATTTAATAGTTAATAAAGAGGCCCTAATTAATCCATACATTTTTGTGTGTCTGTCTCTCTATTCCAGCTGCATGAGAAATCAATATTTCTCACATCTCTTACTCCTGGCATGATTTACATCTTCAGTGTCTGGTCACAGCCAATCAGGGATCATATAGTGATCATGACAACCTGATGGAGTCACAAGCCTCTTTGAGCTTCAGAAAAAAAAAATCATCCACATCTATGTTCTGTCACACTATATGCAGCTGGGTCAGGCAACACCAGACCTCTTTACTTTGAAATGGAACACATTATCTCCCAGCTCTCCAGCTTCATAGCCTTTCAAAAAGGCATCACCAGAGGTCGGGAATGGTTCAAGTCCATTGGAGGACCACAAACAGATGCAAAGGGTGGGATGCTTATCTCTAAGCGAGAGCTACCATTATTCAAAAGGCTTAGTGATTGGAACGTGTTGGTTTTCTGCAAATGAATATTATATTTTGACCCTGTCTTTATCTTCTATGGAGGTTTAAAGTCTCATACTGCAATCGGATGGACATCTCAGGGAGAGGGAGAGAGAGATGAAGGCCCGTTGAACTCCAGGAGACTTGCTTCTGCGTAAAAAACAGACTTCTGTGAGATCAGTGAGGCTTCTGTAAGACCCGTGAGGGATCTGTTCTATAATAGATTGCTGGTAGGAATGTTTAACAAAGGGCTGGTGAGCACATGGTCCTCTCCATTGGCGCTACTACTTCTTTTCTGCTGAAGCAGCCATTCTTCCCTGAGTAGGATGGAAGCATCTTAGCCTGGTGTTTCTACTTTGTGCATTTTGCCTGGCATGGCACTGCTAGGATTTTAGACTCTTAATAGAGTCTAGTTTCCTGTTAGGATTATTCTCAGCCTCTCTGACACTTTCCAACTGCCTTACTTAAAGTGTGCATCTGAGAGAGGGTGTCCGAGAGCAAATCAAACTGGAACTCTTACTAGAAGTCTAAATGACTCAACTGAGGCTATTGAAAACATTAAAATGCTAGGTAAAGAGGAAGGCAGTGGATTGACTCAAATCAAGGTAGTCACAGCCCTGAGTTTACAAGACCTTAGCAGGGCTGTTGTTGACAGGGAGGTCTCCAATTCACAGAGTCTCCATAAGTCGAAGCCAACTTAGTGGCACATAATAACGCAACAAAGTGCCATTGCTTGCAGTAAGAATTATTCCCAGATAAACCTTTATCTGGCTTTCTGCAAGAAAAAACAATAATACATCAACTGTAGGTTTTAATAATTAGTATATGTGGAAAAAATCAGCAGTAGAAGTGTATGAATGGTGTTTACAATCAAAGGAGTTACTTCATACAGTCTGGAATACAACCAGCCCTCCACATTTGTGGATATAACTTTGACAGATTTTATTATTTGTGCTTCTTTTTCAGGGGAACTTTCCCTTTCAGCAACTCTGATCAGGCTGCACTGCACAGCCTTTTAAAAACCCATCCCTGTTCCTCCTCCTTCTCCGCCAGCCTCTACCTGGCTAGCTAAGGATGGATTGCAACCCAGTTTCTCAGCACCACAAGCCTTCTCCGATGCCCCCCCCATGCCCAAAGAAGGAGATGGGAAAGAGAGAGGAAGTATAGGACCACCATGCCAGCCCATGCCCTTTCCCTCTCCTTTCTTTGACCTGGTTTGGACCTGGTTTGGACCCTGAGTACCTTCTTTTCCCAACATGTCTTGGTCCCATTCCCACAGATACACACATTTTGATATTTACAGCTTTTCTAATTGTGTGTGGGGTCCTGCACCCCTAACCCTAGTGAATGAGGAAGGCTGACTGTAATCACCATTAGGAAAGTTGGAAGTCAAATGTAAATTCTTTTTTGAATAGCAGGAGTGAGAATATGTGGACTCCAGATCCATTTTATGGCCCCCAGGTCCCCAATTTTTCTAGAAGTTTTGTTTTGTTTTGTTTTATTTTATGTTTTTTATTTTATGTTATTTTATGTTATTTTATCTTATTGCATTGCATTACATTACATTTTTCTTCTGCTCCCAAAGACCCCTTGGTAGTGTGCAGGGCAAGTTTCCCATGCTTCCCTACCCCAAGCCTGTTTTATGCCTAGGAGATGCTTTTTGTCCATCAGAAAATAACCCGGAAGTTGACTTTTTTGGTGGGATATGGCAGGAAATGTAGTCCTTCAAACTTTCTTGGGGGCAAATGCCTCCCTCAATCACTGACAGCTGCCCACCCCAATATACAGGATTGTACCTTTAGATGGACAATTTTATGCATTCAGCCAGGTACCCAAGACATAGTTACATTTCCATTAAATATGGCCAGCATGAGACTATAAGCCAGTGTTTCCCATTCTTTAGAGTTCTCAAAGCCACTGTGGAGCTCTGTGCCTCTCTTCTAGATATTTGAAAATCTAGACATCAAATATTAGTCACCGGTGCTAACAAGCCTGCTGCCATTTGTTTTCTAGAATCAGGTCTTTAAAATTTTAGCATGCAGCATCTCTCTGGAAATACAGATGGTTGTTTCTAATTGTTTGCTTTAGCTTTGCTGCATTAAATATTCAGATGTGTTCAACTTATGTAATTTGAGATTTCAGTTTAAAAGTTCTCTCTCTTGTTGCTTTTCATAAGTTTATCAGCACCCATTCTTCCTGTCCTTTAACTGAACCAACTAAATAAATTAAGTAAAAAATTAAGTAAAATAATTAATTGAGCCAATCATTCTTTGAGTCTAACAAGATGTTCAAGGGATATGAATTCCAAAAGATTAACTCACTTTCCCTCCCACAACAAGATTTCTTCAGAGACATGGATGTCGGTAATCAGACTTGCAAATGTAGTATGTGTTTACCTTCCAGTGACCAATTACAAAACAAAACACATTAAGTACAAGAAACATGAAGAAAATTATGTTTTATGGCAAACAGATGTCTTTTCACTCCTTGAAGGAACATCTTTGAACAAAAGTGTGCTAAATGTATCCTCTTTCAAGGTGACCTACCTCATAGGGAAGATGGCCATAATCCTATGATGAACCCATTAGAGCTCTAACATTTTCTGGAGGGGCCCTTCTCTCTCCACCACCTTCTCAGCCTTCTTGGTGGCTGCTCCCTGACTTTGGTACTACTTCCTTCTAGGGAGGCCAAGATGGCTCCCTCCTTGCTTTCCTTCCGCTGTCAAGTTAAAATATTTTTATGCTATTAGGTTTTCGGAAACTGACTGAGATGGGCTTTTAAAACTGTGCTCTGCTGTTTTTGTGGTGTGTATATAGCCTTTTAACAAATTTTAATGTTTTTAACTTTATAAACTGTTTAGTTGTATTACAAATTATTTGTATTTTTATACTTTTATTGAAGTTCTCACATAGTTTTTATACACGTGCTATACACATTATACACAGCTATGCACTGAGGTATCCAAGATTTTGTTTTCTGTAAGTGGAAGCCATCCTCTGGGGGTGATAACCACAACTTCTGTTATAGAGTGCAATTACACCAATGTGTCTTTTTTTGTTCTGCTGGTGTTGAAGAAGATCTTGGTGTCGGTTCAGATTGCTTTGAGCAATTTGTAGACAACTCAGGATATAAACTCAACAGATAAATAAATAAGTGAAAGGAGTGATGCCTTTGAAAACAGGGGCAGGAATTGCATGGTCCTCCCAATGTTTCATACCTGCTGGATGCTGGGAATTGTAGTTCATCAACATTTGGAAGGTCAGTCAATTCCCACCCCATTTTAAAAATTCCTTTCCTGAACATTGATTGAAAATAAAGAAATTCTGTCCTCTGATGGTGAGTGGGACCGTTTGTAAGCCACAGCTTGGTATGGAGATTACATATATCTCTATATATCTCTATAGATATACACATATACTCTGAGATATTGAACATCCATACTGCTTCATTTACTGAATTCAGCCTGCAATGCAGTTATTCAAGATCCAGGAACCCTGTAAGGGGGAAAAAAAAAGATAAGTATGTGTATCTCTCTTCACTATTGCAGTTTAAGATTGATCTTAAATTGATATACTGGAAATTCACTATTTGTTATGCTATTGTGAGGTGCAGAGCTTTTGTAATTTCAAGCTTAGTTTCCTAATTGGAACCTGAAAAACAAAGCCAAGATATCAGTAAAAATCTATTTTATGCTGTACAATGTACCTTTTCCATTGACTGATCACAAAAGTGGTTAATATCAGGTGAAGAAAAATATCATCTTAACTCTCTCTCTCTGAAACAAGTAACTTATTTTGAAGGAAAACTGATCAATAAAGTCATTCACTTTAAACTAAAATGATTCATGATGCATGTTAGAGAGTCTCTCCTTCCCATTTCATATCATGTCTGCCTTTTCACTACAATCTATGCACATCCCTGCCTTTATTTATGGAAACTTTTGTAGCCTCTTTGCAGAGCTCTTGTACTTTTAATAAAGGGGAGATAAAGAAATTCAACAGGTTCAGCTTTCCTGACACAAATATGGAAAACACCTTGGCCAGAATCCTGTGGGTGACACATGCTCACATAACTTAGGCCATTTCCGCATATTTTCTTGCTCTGTTGTCTTCCAGTCACAATCCTGGCAGCATCTTTGCTGGGAAGGGAGAGTGATGGAAATGCTCCCCTCTGTACCTGATTGTCTCCCTGTGGAAGGCAGTGCAAAGAACAAACCTTTTTCTTCCACAGCACAGCCAGGGTCCTTCCCATGCTGTACTGGGGCAGGAGGCACCTCCATTGTGCTTTTGGCCCTTCTGCATGGCAGATAACTATGGCAATGTTGCATGACTGGGGGTCATTGATGAAAAACTGTGGCAATGATTTACCCCGCAATCATGCCTGCCAGTGATGGGAGAAGGACAGGACCACAACGACATCATGCAGAAGCATCATTGTGATCCCACTCCTCTCACATCCCCATGCCAGGATGCAGTCATTGCGTGGAAAGAGCCCTAGTGCATGTTACATATATCATATTTTGGGCATTTGGTCAGATTGCTTGTATCTCAGTGCCTGAATACTTCATGGCCTTGGTCAGTAGATGGCCATGGCAGAGCACTCCAGTGCTTGGAAATTGCCTTCTAGGTTTGTGGGGTGGTAGAGCAAACAGAACTTCATGGACATAACATACTGCTCCATGCACAATTTAGCTCTGCTTGAGTGATGTTGGATCCTGCCCATCATCTGCCCAATAGCTTTGAAATAAACTAGACCAGTGATGAGCCTCCAAATGTTTGGGGTTTACACGTCTCATCACTCTTAGCCAGCAGAGGCAATGGTGGTGGGTTATAGGACTTGCTGTCCAATAACATGTAGAGAGCTACAATTACCCACTCCTGTTTTGGACCTTTAAACAAATAGTTGAAAGCTGTTATTTATGAGTGCAAGAGCACATTTATTGTTGTTCCTCCTCTTGTTCATCTCTTCCTCTCAAAGGCTGGCCATCATCCTCGCTAAACTGTCTTTTGGATACGGCCAAAGATACTGCATTGCATCTCCACTGTTCTTTATGCCTTTTCAAACAAGCCCACCTCCTCCTCCTCTTCCTCCTCCTCCTCCATCTTCGTCTTCCTAGCTTTCTTTTCTCTTTTATTTTATCTTGAACAATCAGCTGGAACAATCTATATTTTTCATTTCTTATTATATGACCAACGTATTTTGGTTTTCAGCATTTTATGTGTTTTATCATTTCTTAGTCTTTATCCATTCTCTGCAAGGCTTCTTCACTGGTCACCCTCTTGGTCCAGGAAATTCTTAATGTCTTGCAGTAAATCCACATTTCAGATGCTTCTTTCTTTTTTCAGTGGCGTCCTGTGTTAATCTTTCTAATTCTATGTCACACAGTAGCGCTGAGAATACATGAAACTGTGCAGTGCAGATTCTCAAGGATGAACTTCATGATTCTTAGTATATGAGCTTCCTAAACAACAGCAGCAACAACAACAACAGTTAACATGATCAGTTTGCTCCAATATAAATTGGAGATACAAGTGGCAAAGAGTTAAGACTCCCATGGCAGGTTCCTGATTTGGACTAGTAGGGAGGTATTTAGTGGTAAGGAATGGTAATATGTGCAGATATGGTGTAAAACTCCAAACCTTGGGAATACCCTTAAAAATAATCTGGTTACTGTTAGATAACATCCTCTACATCTGTCCCAGTTTGGCAGGAAGAGTTCCCAATTAACCTTCTGTTGTCCCACTTTTCAACTGCTTCTAAAACGTCCCAGTTCCTCTCTCCTCCTTCCATTTTCTTGGTTTGTCCTTGGTTCATTTAAAATGCTGCAGACTAATTTCCAAACACAGAAGGGATTTGCACTTAATTAATTCAGCAGTGGGGAGAGGAGAAGAGAGGGTGGCATCTTGCCTACACGATAGGCTTAGACTAAGGCAAACTGTTGCAGCCTGTGCTAGCTTGGATGTTCTTCCTCATTCATCATTTTTGCTGTTTTGACCACACTTCAATGTTGTTTGGCCACATGTTCCAGTTTTCATCTGCAAAATGTTGAGGGTATCAGACAATGTATGTGAAGACCTTTAAACGTTCAGAAATGCTACATAAAAATTAACAAAGAATTTAGTGGCATCTTAAAGACTAACAGGTTTTATTTGGCATGAGCTTTTCGGGATATCTGCCTGTTACTAAGGTTGTTACTGGCAGTGGGACAGCAAGCAATGATGGAATATTTTCACTTTCATGCATTGTCCCACTTGCCATTTGAATCCTGGAATTTTCAAACACTTAGATAGAGAAGAAAGCCCTGAGAAAGATTGGTCTATCGGTTTCTGACGTCACAAGGGTTTTTAACTCCATCTGGGGATAGTGTTGTACTTACTGCTGTGGTTGGAATGGGAAGAGGAAGGAAGCAATGAGCAGGGAAACTCTCAGAAAATGCACACTTGGGATAGTTCCTTTTTTTTTTTTTTTTAACTAAAACACCCAGAACTTTCTAGCCAGCATGGCCAGTATCCCGAATTCCCTTGTGAACATAGTCCATTTCTTCGTGTTCACTCAGCTTTCTGACAGTATTGTGCTCTCTCTTGACTTGAAGGGTGGGGAGAGCAGGCATGTTCTAACCATAAATGAGAACATTATTAGAGAGATTTTAGTATGGTGCATACAAGTGAAGGTGCTGTTTGTCTCAGCTCATGACACTCATGAAAAAATGGAAAAGGATGATATCTCAACTGTGAATATTTTCAAGCGTGGTGTTAAAAACTTTCTTAACAGCTAGCTAATTTCCATCAAAATTAGCTAGCTGGACAGTTTAAATGTACTAGCCCCTACCTCTGGTTATAACTGATAGTTTATAAATAAAAGGACTGAAACTGACAGTAGTCTCCATGCTTTCCAACGTGGAGGGAAAGGTAAACTGGGGCAGCTGATACAATACATTATCTCTTATCTCATTTGTTGTTGTTGTGTGCCTTCAAGTTATTTCTGGCTTATGGTGACCCTATCATGGGGTTTTCTGGGGTTGAGAGTATGTCACCCAGTTCGCTTCCATGGCCAAGAGGGGAACCGAACCCTGGTCTCCAGGATTGTAGTCCAATGCTCAAAGCACCACACCATGCTGGTTCTCAAACACACATCCACTACCCAATCGGTACAAAAATGTGACTCCAAATTCATTGTATCTCAACACCAGGAGGCCTCAGTGAGAATAAAGGGCGAATATTTAACCTTCTGTTTGCTTCAGCATAAGCATTTGGTATTACTATTAAGCTTGGCAGATTTCTGGGCTTGCATCTTCTTCTCCAATCCCTGGGATGAGGAGGAGGAATCTCAAATTGAGAATGCTTTCTTGAAGTGTTTGTATGCACAAATATGTCTTCCTCATTTAGTTTTTTTTTTTAATGAATGACATACTTTGTAACTGTGATTAATACCTAATGGATCGTGCTTAAAGACATCACCAGAGTCTGCTCCTTGTAACAGCACTCTGGTAAGATCACCAGAGGCCATCTCCTGTGACACTACAGTTACTCCTCCACATTTGCAGATTTGACTTCCACGGATTATTGATTATTTGTGAGTTTCTTCAACACCTGCTCCCCCTCACCTCAGGGGCTTCTTTTCCAGGAGAATCTTCCCTCTTGGTGACTCCAATCAGGCTGCACAGCCCTTTAAAAACCCAGTTCTGATCCTCCTTCTTATCCATCAACCACTGCCTGACCAGTTAATGATGGCTTGCAGCCCAATTTCTTAGCATTACAAACCCTCTCCCGATGCCCCCCACCCACTCAAGGAAGGAAATGGGTGTGACAGAGAAGTATAGGGCTGCCATGCCAACTCACTCCCCCTTCCCTCTCCTTTTCCTGACCAGAGCCATTTCCACACTAGACTGTTATAGCGCTATGATTCCACTTTCAACATCCTATGGAATCCTGGGGTTTGCAGTTTCAGGAGGGGCCGGCTGGCCCATCCCGAAACTGCAAGCCCCAGGATTCCATAGGATGTTGAAAGTGGAATCATAGCGCTACAACAGTCTAGTGCAGAAATGGCCCAGGTTTGAAATCCGGGTGCCTCTTCTTCACACCATGCCTCAACCCTCTTCCCACAGACACACACACATATTTTGATATTTGTTATTTTCCCACTTTTGCATGGATCCTGCGCCCTAGTGAATGTGGAGGGCCAACTGTACAAGGGTTCATTCTTTAGGTCTAAGGTTTTGGCCAAAAATCTCAGGACTGAAGATAATCTTGACCTGAAAACCCCATGTGTTACTACTCAGAGGTAACCCACACTGGGCTTCATGAGATTTCCTCATGGGGAAGAATGTTTAGAATCATAGTCTGAGGTCATTTCCACCCTATACTCTTACAGAGCTATTATTTCACTTTCAACTTCCTGTGGAATTCTGGGACTTGTAGTTTACTGAGGCCAAAGAGCTCTCTGGCTGAGAATTCTAAATGCCCTTCCCTAAACTGCAAACCCTAGGATTCCATAGGATATTGATAGTGGAATAATAGCACTATAACAGTGTAGTGTGGAAATGGCCCTAGCTTAAACAGCAAGCTTGGGCCAGGATTCTTGACAAGAATGTTACTCAGCTTGTCAAAGTGGGAGTCAGTTTGTTCAAAAGCTTTCTTCTGTTGGATTGCACTCTTTTTTTTTTGTTTTGGTAGATATTTTCTTGGAATTATTATTTATGAATGGCCAAAACAGAATGACAGCTTGTAGTGACTGAGTAACAGGACAGGAAAATTCAATCACAAGCGGTGACAAGATAACGTATGCAGATCTGGAATGAGCGTAGATTGAATGGGCCTACACATTTCCTTCACTTCAGTACTTCAGGAGCTGGGATATATGCTTATCACTAACAGTGGCAATTAAGGAAAAACGGCATCTTTAGAAAGCTGAGTCTTAAGAGCTTAAAGGGGTTTTGTTTAAAAGAAACCAAGAAGAGGGAGAGAGAGAGCAGCTGGGCAGTGGCAACACATTTGTGGTCTCTCAACATCCCAGTCAAGTCAGAAATGAAAGTATACAAGTCTCCACTAATCACACTGAGAAAAACAACAACAGAGTTATCAGCTGCCCTCTCATTGCAAAAATAAATGCAGCCATGGATAGTGTCTGCAGAGTATATGCTCATGTTGTGGGTGGGTAGGTGGGTTGGCGGGTGAGGGGAAAAGAATTGATTTAACATCTGTAGTCTGTAGATGAAAGCTGCGGACTTGGTGTTCCCCTGAGGGTCCACTGTGGCGAGCAGCTGATGGTAGTGAACAGGGCACGGCAGCTGGGGCCTGTAACAACCCTTCTCCATAGAATGGTAGGATTAGAGGATAAGGCTGAGATAATGGAATTTGTGCCCGCCTGGGCTGATTGCTCTGCCTGAGCACCAAGACCACTGTGACAGCTGCTCCCTCTCTCAATTTTTTTATGTACTGACACATCCATCACTCCCTCCTCCTCCCATTCTGGCAAGCCCCAAACTTCCTCCCTCTCGTGAGCAGCAAGCAGTAAGCCAGTCTGTCAACTGCCCATGTATGTTTGGCAGTGACATATTGGCAATTAGGGAAAGAATGAGTTGTATTTGTCTACGCAGGGGGAAACACTTTATGAAATATTTAAGGACTGAACTGAAGTGCTTAAGAGGTTTCATGATTTAGCAAGTCTTTTTTTTTTTTTTAAACAGCATTTATTTATTTTTTTATTCAGCCGGTAATCTAAAGGGGTCCCTCAAGGTAACGTAGAAACAATCTTAAAAACATCTCTGTATAGTACGCAAGATGCACCTGCAGAATATGGCAACGGCATAGATCCACATAAGGATATATGTACGCAAAAGGATGCCAGTATGTTCTCAGAAACATCCTTCATGAGAATGTGTGCATGTGTGATTCCCCAGCAATGTGGACAACTCTGTCTATTTTATTTAACCCACCTTTTGAGCCAGTGTGATGAGAGGTCTGAGTGTTGGACTAGGCCTCCAGGAGATCAGGGTCTGAATCCCCACTCAGCCATAATCCACAGGGTAACCTTGGACAAGTTACACTCGGACCATTTCCGCATTACACTGTTATAGTGCTCTTATTCCAGTGTGACTTGCCCAGGATCATCCAGTGGGTTTCTATGGCCGAGCAGGGATTCAAGCCCTGGTCTCCAGAGTCATAATCCAATGCTCAAACTAGTATACCACACTGGCTTTCACTTACGTATCAAAACAAATATACACTAACAAGGTTCACAGTGTAAAATTGTTGTTGTAGCTGATACGTTGAAGTTGTAAAGGTATATTGATGTCTTTTAGATTCTTACTAGGAGGCTTACAAGTCTCTAAAACTCATCAGTACACCATTATAATTTCAACAAGTCATCTACAACAACAGTTTTGCAGTGTGAGCCCTGTTAGTGTACATTTGTTTTGATATGTAAGCCACAACACTGAAGTTAAAGCAAGTAAGCATGGAAATGAAAAGTGTAGCAACAGGTGAAGATGATGTTCTTTACCCCAAACAGCAGAAATCAAACAAATACAGAGTGGAAAAAATATGTCTTTTGATTTTTTTAAAAAAACAACATCAGAAATGTCAGCTTTTTAAGATTTCTTAGAGAATTATTGAGGAGAATATAAAATTAAATCAAAAGAACAGTTAGCTGCCGAGGGTTATCGTTTTCAATACTTTGCCTTTCTGTAGTTATTTGAAATATTTAAGAAGGGCAAAAAGAGTTATGGCTTTAAAACCCCCCCACAGAGTTTGAATTGCAACTGTGTATAGATAATGAAGATGTGATTGGTAAAATGTACATGTTAAAATTTGATCTGGAAGACTGCATCATAAAATGGGTTAAGAATTTATACAGACAGAACGATGGGAAAAGATGTGGTTGAAATTTACATTATGATATGATTTTATTGGGATGTGACGCCACAGCAGTTGTCTAGAATGTACAAGGGTGTTTTGAATGTTATATTGGAATGTTGAAAACAGGAAGGGACATTTTACTCTGGGTGGTGGACATGTGAAAAGGCTAAAAAATTCTGGGCTCAAATATAAACTTTAAAGCAAAGGATTTTAAAGGTTAACGTTCGATAAAGCCATAACTTATTCTTTTGGGACTTATGAATGTAAACTTGGAAAAGAGCCATGGGAGACTACAACAGCAGCAAGACTGTTGTATTCCCAAAAATGCAAGAACTCTAGGAAGGAATGGTTGTTGAAACTGACTGATCCAGATCTAGCAAAAATGTCAAATTATCTGATTTGATTAGAGAAAGGTTGTTGTACACATCTCTAAAAGACTCTAAATGCCTTGCAGGCTGTTTGCAGAAAAAGAACATGAATTGGCAACTTGTGTTTGTGATAGTTAGGAAGATTTGGTAAGTGGAAGAAGTGAACAAGTTACAATTATATATACAACACCAAAAAGAAAGTTGGAAGCAACTCTTTCTTGTCTATATTTCTTTTTATATCCTACTTTTCTTTCTTCTTTTTCTCTCTCTTTTTTCAAAAGATCTGTAATTTTTATTGTATCCTATAAAACTCATAATAAAACTATATTAAAAAAAGACAGTAGTGATAAGGTCCTATGTATCTTCTCAGCCAGGGGATTCCAAGGTGTGAGCTGTTACTCAGTAGGGCTGTGTGAGGGATTTATTCGATTGAATTTTTTAAAAAATGGATATACTCAGTCTGCACTTGGCAGGAAAAAAAACATTTGCAGTCAGAAATACATACGTTTCCAAGTTTGTGAAAGAAAAAGAAAGTAAAATGTTCACATTTGGAAACCAGTTCGTTATTGCAGGAAGGGAAAAATAATCCATAGATTTGAAAGATGTGCAAAAAGAACATAGACATTTTTGTAAACCCCCCATCATTATATAGAACTGGGATAAAATGATTTTAGAATTGGCAATGTTGATGACAGGGTGATGTTACTCCAAAACATGGGTATCTCGGGGTCCACCTGCAATGCCAGTACCTCCACATGACAATGAGGAATTAATTAGCTCAATTAGGAAGCCTCTGAGACAGGGGGTAACCTAATGAGATCTTCCACCAATGGTTATGTGGTCCTTACAGGAAAGAACCATCCAGAGATCACAAAATAAACTGAAAAAGTGTTTTAGAGTTCAGTCAAGGACACAAAAGATCCAAGCACTTACACAAGAGCTAACTGAAGGACAAAGGGAGGAAAGTTGTTTGTAGCAGAGTTTTAGGAAATGAGTAATAATTACTGATCGAGACAGCAGTGAAGAAAATGGCAATGTGGCTTAGACTTGAGCCTAAGGACAGTACTCACTCAGAAACCAAAGCAACAGTGTGGCATTCAGCAAGAAAGATACTGCATCTGACTTACCAAAATGGAGAGTTTTTATACTCAAAATCTGCCTGCAGGGCAATGGTGTGAATGGCTCTCGGCTGTGCAAACTATGGAGGTTACAACTTAGACAATGGGGTCTGGGCAGAGTTAAGGGTCTTAGTGTTAGGTGACAAAGAGTTAATGGCTGTTGTAATAGTTCTCTAATGGTAGACAGGCAAAGGAACAATGAAGGGAAATGTCTAGATGCTAGGAAGAAGGGCTGAAACAGTCAGTGTTTTGGTGGGAACTTCCTGTCACTATTGTGTGGCAGCAGAAATGTTTCAGCTTTAGCTTAAGCCTATTGTCTCTGGAGTTCTCTAGTGATTTTCCTGACAATGACCTTAGCTACACCTAGGCCCTTTTCGCACGGTATTTCTGAAGCAAAAGGGCCCCTTGAGCGTCGCGTAAATGTGAGGAGCGGTCCATATGATGCACTCACATTTGCGCGACATTCAAGAACCTGATGCAGACCGCGCATGCATTTTTCATTTTTGGCTCAAAGCCAAAAATGCTGTGTCGTCGCGCATCGCTCCGGGGCCCCGTGTGCACTTACCTTGCGTGTCGAGCCTTGGGAGCTGGGCCGGTCGCATGTCCTCTCCTCAGTGCAGCCTGCACTGTGAACGGAAGAGGCAGGGCACTCGCGTGACCAGGAAGCAGCTGCGGAGCCTAAGCAGGAGGGATGCAACAGCATTCCTCCCAAGGTTTCCTGCGCGAGCCCTGCAGCCCAGCACCGGGAAAAGGTAAGATGCAAAAAGGGCCCTAGAGGGGATCTCTGACCTCTTCGCGGCACATGTGTTCAGCCAATGTTTTTTCTCTGCCCAGCTTGGCCTTATAGTCACCTCAGGTTTCATTTTATATCAGTGTCAATTAAATTATATTTTGTGAATTAAACCATATCAAATTTGGTGGTTGTGCAGGCTGGTGACAGTGTTTTAGAGGTCCTTCATTCATAAGGTTGCCAAAAGTCAAAGCTGACTCGATGCCAGTTAACAGCAAAAACAAAACAAGAATATCAGTTTGACTGAAATTGACATGCTTGCCCATTTGTTCTGGGTCATTCCCAGCCCAATGGCTATTACTGGTAGGCCAGAGAGCATGAGGTCTGAGATGCTTGACCTTTAAGCTTTTACAGACAGCTTGAGAAATGACTTTTTTAAAGCAAGCTTGTTATATAATTTATTGCAAATCCCAAACCGCAAATTCATTAGCGCTAACATTACAGAGGAAGTTTTAGTCACTTTTCCTATTATTAATTCCTCTTACATTACATTTAAAGAAAATAATTTTTCAAGTATTTCACAACTGATTATCAATGCTGTTATTTAAAAACAATTCTCTTCTATACGGCATCATATCCAAAATACAATCTTTCCTTCCCTTCTGTTCCCTTTGTTTTTTTGTTGCCATCTTTAATAAATCCTTCAAGTCTGTCTCCCTACCCCCATTTTCATGTGGAACTTTTCAATGTGTATTTTCAGTTCAGCTTAGCTTTTACCATGTC
Organism: Cyclura pinguis; assembly: GCA_030412105.1. Lineage (NCBI taxonomy): Eukaryota > Metazoa > Chordata > Lepidosauria > Squamata > Iguanidae > Cyclura > Cyclura pinguis. The sequence continues at coordinate 249,464,136 of CM059600.1, read as the reverse complement.
TTTGTGGCATTCCTCTCAAAAGCCCTGTTGTGAAAAATGCAAAGTTGCTAATCTTGTTCAAATTCTTTTCACTTCCCTCAAAATTTGTACAGGTAGGGTGCGTTTGGTGGCAGCCGACAGATGTGGAAGAAAAAAAAAAGCCTCAACATTCTGGAAAATGCCAGGAACTATGAAAAAAGTAACTTTTTATAAAATAACACAAGCCAGTCAGTTATGTTTTGGATCTAAGAATTGCCTGGGATACTGGCCAGGGTTCAAGAATGTGTATATGTTCTTCTTTGCTCTCTCTCCCTCTTCCCCTCTCTTGTATGCGCATACAGACATTGTAGGATTTCTGGAAGATCCATTCCTTGATCCTGGCCAGGTTTGTTAGAATGTCCTAAACCTATATAGCCAGCCCTCTCTAAGTTTTCTATTGAGCGCCTCGAAAGGCTAGAGCGGTTGGCCTATGGCAAGGGTGGCCATGACCACATGGGCCCAAACCCCACTTTTGTAGCTCCTAAAGTCCCCCACTTGTCTACCAAAGCCCCGAAACATATCCATTTTTTTTAAAAAAAATTGTATGATTTTCAGTCATTTTTTTTGCTCTAAACCGTGGAGAAAAGTCTCCAAACATGTAAAAACACATGCAATACCTCCATGCTGGGAGAAAGGCAGGATATTATATAAATAAGTTCAATAAATAAATCCCACTCTCACAAATGCTCCAAAACCCCGACAAGCACCCCTTCCCATGTCCAGAATACCTCCATTTTCCTCCTCAGTCCCGCTCAAAATTGTGACAGGAGGTGATGTAATGTCTATTTCTGTTACCATTTTGAATGGGGCTACAGAGGAAAAGTGAGGTATTTGGGCTTGCTGTGTGGAAAGATTTGGCCCATGGTGGGAAAATCGGAGGGAAAATTGCCCCTAGTCCCTTCACAGTTGCTCATCCTTGGCTTATGGGCTTGGACAGGGAATGAATTACAGAACAATAATGCCTGGCACTTTGAAATATCTGAAGAGTCTACATTCTTGCTTCTAGTCCTCCTGTCCCCCAGACAGAATATCACTCAGATACACATATAAGCTAATCCCTTTCCTTTCTTTCCTCATTTTCCTTCCAGGCCCTGATGCTGATAGAGCAAATAAGTGGGAAGATCTCTGGCAGAGAGAATGAAGGGCCTTCTTTCCACCCTCTCCCTAGTGATCCTTGAAAGAGGATCATTATTTCTTCACAACAGGGAAATATCAATCTTTAAGATAGTGGCAGATGGGTACTGTTTCACCTGACTATCACCACCAGCTTAAGTGGGAGAGTGACATTGCTGCTAAGAGGTCTACCTAGAGGAGGGTGATGCTGCTATGAGGTTAGTGGTGTAAATCTTCCACTATTTCATTCTCAGTAATTACCATAATGTCTCCCTAGTGCAGTAGAAAACAAGTATTTATCTGCAATACTCTCCCAGTATTCAAATGTCCTGAAATGTTCTGGAGGAATGATTTTCTGTAGAAATACATATTTTTGGGGTGAGGGGTCACATAACAATCCTGTGTAGGATAATTTTTTTTTTAAAAAAAAACAGGCTGTTTTTTGCATGAATACTTTTCTGGCATGCAAATTTCAAAGGGATTTTTATGCAAAATGAACAAACACACACATTCTGATCTTTTTGCTCTCACTGATAGACGAACAATCATACTGGGGTTGATATTTTTTTGACATGTTACCTTCATGTTGTGATAGCCTTTCAACCTTTCATGAAAATATTTGTGACTATTCTTTAGACCTTGAATACTCATGTACCTAAATATATCAAGACAGGTAGCTTTAAATTTGCCCAGTCCCAGCAATTCTGCATAAGATCAGTGAGTTAAGGGAAGGCACAGATGCTTTGGGTTCTCTGAGGGAGGGAGAGACTGAGTTCTCCTCCCTTTTGCTAGCGACCTCCATGGGCCTCACTATTGTATTGCCATTCCCTTAAAGACTGATGGGATGAGGAAGAGTCTTCAGAGGCTATTAGTGATGCTAAAGTATCAAGGCTTGGTGTTTTACAATAATTAGCAGAAGACAGAGTTTTTAACTGCCTTCCATTATATCAGCCTCCATGAGCCTTGTTGCTTCTTCAGCTCAGTGTGAGGGAATAGGGGAGCAGGCGTGGAGCTACACAACCTGCACCTGGGAGTCATGTTTGGGCATATATTCCTTCAAGAGCAGGAAAGACTAACTTCCTTCATCAGTAAGTTCTAGATCATGGGTAAGCTGCAAGTCTCTCAGTGGAGACCTAGCCCCAACAGAAGGTACTTCTGAAGCACTGCAATATGCGGGAAGGTCTTCATGAAAAATTGTATTAGGCACTCAAGGTCACATTGTGAAAGGAAGACCTTCAAACATCGTGATCCCAAATTATGAAAACCTTAAAAGTTCTTACGTGCACTTTGAGTCTGGATGCTTGGGCAACTGTGTCAACAGAAGGGAGTTACATCTCTTCAGTATTTGGCTCCCACTGTGGTCCTGCCTGTTACATCCAGGCCTCAATGTTTCTGGCTCCTTCTCTTGTGCATATGTAGAGTGCCTTGTAGTAATCTAGATGTAAAAGAGCTAAGCAGACATCACCAGTGGCCGGATCTATAATCTTCAGGAATGGTCAGAGCTAATGTACCAGTCATAGCTATGCAGCAACACAGTTAGCTGCATCTAACACCTAGTGTTGTAGATTCTTGAGTCACAGAATCATAGAGTTGGAAGGGACACCATGGGCCATCAGATCCAGTCCCCTGCTCAGTGCAGGATCTCCAGCTAAAGCATATCCAGCAAATAGCTGTCCAGCATCTTTTGAAGACATCTAAAAGAGATCCCACCATCTTTCTAGGCAATTGGTTCAATTACAGAACAGATCTTACTGTCAAGAAGTTCCTTCTAATGGTCAGTAGGAATCTACTTTCCTCTAACTTCAAACTATTAGACCAGGTCCTACCATCTGGGGCAGCAGAGCAGGGCTACCCTCTCATCTCTGTGACAGCCTTTGAGATAGTTAAGAGAGCAGTCACATCGCTCCTCAGTTTCCTCTTCACTAAGCTGAGCATGCCAGCACCTTCAACCTTTCCTCATATGCTTTGTTTTCCATACCTCTTATCTTGTTGCCCTTTTCTGAACTTGCTCCAACTTGTCCATATCCTTCTTAAAAGCAGGAGCCCAGAACTGAACACAGGACTCCAGATGAGGCCTGACCAGAACAGAATATTGCGGGGGAAGGGGGGGGTTATTACTTTTCTCAACTTGGAAACTATTCTATTAATGCAAGCTAAAACAGCATTCACCTTCTTTGCTGCTAATTATGTTGCTGGCTCATATTCAGCTTAGGATGAACAATAATCCCAATGTCTTTTTTGCATGCTGAGCCATGTATCCCTCATCCTATATCTGTGCAATTTGTTTTGTGGCTTAAGTGCAAACTTTTGCATTTGTCTCTATTGAATTTCATTTTATTAATTTCTGCCCAATTTTCTAGTTTATCTAGGTCTTTCTGAATTCTGTTCCCATCTTTCAATGTATTAGCCATTCCTCCCAGTTTTGTATCATTTGTAAACTTCTTAAGGATTCTCTTCATCCCGTCATCTAAGTCATTGACAGAAATGTTGAAGAGTAATAGCCCTAAGGTAGAACCCTGAGGCATTCCACTAGAGATCTCCTTCCAGTTTGAAGTGTAGCCATTCATGACAACTCTTTGAGCAAGGTTTTACAACCAGTTCTGGATCCATCTGAAATGTTGCCATCTTTTCCACATTTAATCAGTTTTCTAATCAAAATACCATGGGGGTCCTTATCAGATACTCTGTTGGAATCTAGATAAATGATATCCAAAGGATTCCCACCATCTACTAAACTACTGATCTGATTAAAAAAAGAATAAGATTAGCTTGGCATGATTTGTTCTTTACAAATCCATGCTGGCTCCTACAGATCATTGCATCCATAGGACCTCTAAGGTCCAAGCTGGATCCAAAATAACTCACCTGCCCCCATCTGAGATAGTTCCATCTTTTGCTGAATTACTGCTGAATTACAAATCTGATAAGAGTTGTTTGTCTTGGCAATTCCCATTCTATGTTTTAATGTGTGTGTGTGTGTGTGTGCATGTGTGCATATATGTTATGTATGTGCAATCAGGTTGCCTGTTGACTCACACGGTTCTCTTAGACAAGGAATACCCAGAGCTGGTTTATGATTGCCTTCCTTTGAAATATAGCCTACAATACCTGGTATTATTTGTGACCTGCAAAATATTTCAAAACATATCAACCAATGGTCACGAGTCCAATCCTAAACATGTCTACTAAAAATAAGGTCCACTGAATTCAATGGGGCTTAGTCTCAGGGAACAAGATTGCAGTTTACATATTTTTAGCATTTAGCATTCTTTATCATTCTGTACTCCTTATTTTTCACATTAAGCATTTATAAGTTTGCAAATATGCGCTATGTCACAGTACCTTGCTTTTGATACTCAGTGTTTATTTTCAGGAGGAGATGATCAAATGCAGCATTTTGTTATTACCAACCTTGCACAAAGAATGTTCTGCCCTTCCAGAACCTCTTTTTTTTTTTTTTGCCTTTTTTGGCTTTAAAAATGAACTTGACATTTTGAAAACTGTAAGATCTCGATTTAACTGCAAGGTAAGTCTTCAGCTACACATGGACATCTTTTCAGATTTAATTAATTTTTTTCCCTGACATTTTTCTCATCATGAGGTAAATTTGTTTGTGGTGCTTAACCTTTAAGAATTATATCTGTTTCCTCAGGAGTCATGCAGTGGTCAAAGGCAACTGGATAAAACAACATGTGAAGCCTCCCCTAACTTGTTGCTCTGAAGGTGACTTCATTCCCTCTCCCACTTTGTCCATAATGTCATGCTTTTTTTGGCATTACTGGCGCCACAGATTCAGAGCAAAGGACATATATCCACCCAGAATCATGGGAAAAGACCAGAGCTTGGAAAAGTTACTTTTTTGATTGAAGCTTCCAAAATCCTGCAACCAGCCCTAGAATTTATCTAGAATTTGGGGACATTTGGGAATAAAATGATGGCCACCAGGAAACACTTGCTGGTATGCTATCGCCAATAGAAATAGGTAAGTTATCTTTTCTCTACTGAAAAAATTAGTGATATATCGGTAAAAAAATGGGACAGCAAATATATGGTGCCAAAAGTGCTGAGTTGAACATGTTGATTTTGAAATGAATGAAGAATTGAACAGAACTTTTAAAACCTATAGTGTTTTAAGATGATTCCTATGACTGTGTAAGGATGTAATGCTGTAACTCCATTCATGAGCTGTAAAGGCCTTGATTCAGATCTCAGCATAAGCATGAACTGTAGCATGAAGGAAACTATGATTCTCACAATGACACTTATATCCTATGTTGCGGCCAAAGAATCCAGTGTCTTTTAAGCAGTTTTGCTATCTGTTTTAAACCTCACAACAACTCTATGAGGCAGATTAGGATGACAGGAATGACAGTACAGTTGGCACATCTTTACTTTCTTCTGGTATTTGGTATTTGGCCAAGGTATATGTCTCCACTTCCTACAATCAGATAAAAACATAGGCTGGGGTTTACAGTGGACTTCTGCTGACACAACAGCCAAATCTAGTGTAAGTAGAGAGAAGGCAAAATCTCCCATCCTCACTACATCTCTGAAGCACACAAGCAAATAAATAAATGAGCCCACCCACCCACTCACCCACGTCAGAATGCTGGAGAACCCTCCAGAGCATGTTTTTGGTGCTGGAGAGGGCTGCAGGAGGGAAGGGCCAAATATCCTAATCCTACAGCAAGGATCATATTATACTAATATCCATAAATTCCAGTTCTCCTCCAGTCCTAGTCTACAAGGAAGATCATTGTAACAATGGCTGAAATTTTAATAGGAACATGCACACATATAGGTGTCACATGTGCAGATCTCCTTTTTTGGATGCTGCACAGACTAGTATTTCCTCCCTCCCTTGGCCACATTCAGAGCCTCTAATCTGCTGTAAAGCCCCTGAAGCTGCTCTGCATGACCATTCTGTGCTTCTCAGTAAGCAGGTAGGATCAGAGAAGCGTCCGTCTACCTCCCCCTAGCCAGACATTCAAACTACATGAGCATCTACTGGGTTCTTTGGGCATCTCAGTGCTGCTGTAATCATTGTATACCTGGCTATAGAGACATAGCCAGATTCTTTTCTGGTCCTCTCTGCTTGCCATGAAGCATGGAATGCCCAAGCAGGGTGTTTCAGGGGCTTTACAGTAAATTTTGGGTATGGGGCACTATATGACTCAGCATAGTGTAAGTCTGCAGGCAGACGTTACTCTATGGCCCTTTCCACAGTACCGTCCCATCCTGGCATGGAGATGGGAGAAGGATGGGACCTTCTCACGACTTTGTTGTGGTCCTGTCCTTCTCCCGTCCCAAGGTGATCGCAGGTTAAATCATTGACAGGTTTTCCCCATCAATGACCTGCAATTGTGCCACCATTCTGGACTTATCTGTTCTGCCGAAGCCCCAGAAGTGCAATACCTGGCTGCACTGTGGAAGGAAGAGGCATGACCATTGAGTTTCCATCAGCAGGGAGCCAGCTGGTGCAGAGGGGAGTGCTCCCATCACGGTCCCTTCTCTGCCGCAAGATGGTAAGCTGTGGAAGGGGCCTCTGCTAGGGAATGTTGAATTGAAGCCCATATATGTTAACCACTTTGAAGAGTACAAACACATAATATGCGTATTCAGCTTTAAGCAAGATTTTAGCATGCACACTTAAAAAAATTATACTGGGATGGGAGAGAATTTCATTTGTTTTGCCTTTTTTTTAAAAAATGATTTCCCTAAATTTGCATCTTTTTTCCCCATAGGTTTGGAAGAAAAAAATTGAGTTTTTTTTGTTTTTAGTGAAAAAGATATTCAAATATGAAAGAAAACAAACTAGACTGATTTGCCTGTCTGGGCTTCAACTGCTCGGTTCTTTACAGTCTGACTTTGAATCCCTGTAGATTTAGTCATGTTTTGGGCACTGAATTAGGAAGAATTTGAGAATTTAATGAAGTGATATGAAGGTGGGGCAAAACTGAAAGATTTGTCCATTTCTACTTTTTACCCCTCACACAAGGGACCAACATGGCAACGGCTGTACTGAACAGAGAGTGTGTGTGGCTCTGTGTGTGTCTATATGTGAGAGAGAGTGTATAGGAAAAACTTGTTACTTTTGTTTCTTTTTGGATGTATGCACTGCCTTTGGATTAGATGTTTCAAGCAACTTAATGAAATGTTTGCAGTAATATAATGATCTATAATTTGGTAGTCCTACCATCTGCTTCTATCAGAGGAAGGGGAAGATTAATACATTTCTTACTGCCAAATCATCTAGTAAAACCTGTCAACATTACCTCGGTAAGGTTACTTTTTTTTATTGCTATTGACTTGGCTCCAAATAATACAATATCTGCTACAATGAAATGCTGAAGCACAGGGACAAGAGGAATCTGGGAAGTTTCCAAGTGGCTTTCACTGGCAGTGTACAGTACATAAAGTGTTATACGGGGTAAGTCAGGGGTGGGCAATCTCTTGCCTTCCATATGTTGTTAGACTCAGACTCTCAGCATTCCTGGTCACTGGCCATGTTGACTTGGGATGATGGGAATTGCACCCAATAGTATGTGGAGGACCACTGTTGAAATAAGCCTTGGTACTCTATGAAGTAGCTCCTTGGAGTACAGCATATCTCAGTTTAATGTGTTTCTGTTGTATGTAATGTTGTGGACCAATTCAAGTCCTTAGGAGGCAAGGGAGTGCAATGATCTCACAGAAGACAATCCATCTCAATCACCGTGTCAGTCTTTGAAGCATTGCCTGTGAAAAATTGTATCCCATGTCAAAACACAATATCTCAGAAAGAAGGCTTGAAGCTGACCTATTTTCTGGGGGAGTAGTTTGAACATGGAGCGTTATTTCATACATGTCCAATAAATAAAATAAAAATAAAGAGGATAGGTGATAGCAAAACAGAGGAGAAAAGAGGGAATATATCATGAAAAAAGGACATTTACCTTAGGCAAAAAAAAAAAAAAGTAAAATTGGGACAGCTTTGTAGTATTTCTTCTTGTCTCTAAATAGTGCTGCCACACTTTCTCCTGTCCAAAAGCCAAGACGTTTCCCTTGGGGTGATGGAAGCCGCAGAGTGCTTCCTGGCAGAAGTGACAAGGGAATTAGTATCAGTTTCTGGGTGAGTGTTCTAATACTTCTAATTCCCGTCCCCCAGTAGGAAAATACACTCTGCTTAGGTCTGGAATCATCTGCCATTACTACTACCTCAGTTATCATTGGATTTAGACATAAGAAAGAAAAATGGCTGGGACAATTGCCTAGAGTGTTTGATTGGAACACTTGTAACAGCAGCAGCTCATCTGTTTGACTGATGCACACATGTATGTGGGGTGTGGCCAGATCCAGCAGTGGGAGGGCCTGGGTTGGTGGTGAATGTGGCTCAGACTGAGGACGGACAGAGAGATATAGGCTACATATACCGATATAGATATGAGAAGGAGGAGACAGTCTTCCTTCATTCTAACTCTCACACACATACAAACATAAACATGAACATTCCCAGAAAGACTAGCACACAAGGGGATGATTATGCCTTCCCTGTCACAATCCTGCTTTCCCTACATAGCTGGATGGTAGGCTGTAGAGCACTTGATTTTTACAAGGAGCATAGCATGCAAAGATGAGTTCTCATCAAAATCATATTCTTGTAAGTTCTCTGCTCAGCTCTTTGGTTTGCTGAGGGAAGGCAATGTTACACAGGGAGGAGAACCGTGTCACTGAGATAGGAAAAATCACAGTATCCATGGCTCACTACACCATCAAATGGCAAACTTGTGGGGGCATGATTTTTAAGGAAAACTCAGAAAAGGAACAGGCAAAATTTGGCTGAAGCAATAGTTGAGACCACCATAGGTTGCACTGAAGATATGCCCACATATGGTTTTTTTTAAAGACTCAGGCCCTTTCTGCAACACCCTTCCATCCCACAGTGAGGATGGGAGAAGGACAGGACTGTGATGACAGCTATGCATGATGTCGTCATGGTGCCATCCTTCTGCCATTCCCAGGTGGTGTGATCACAGATTAAATCATTGACAGGTTTTCCCCATCCATGACCTGTGGTCGTGCCACCATCCCAGACTTACCTATCCTGGGGAAACTGTAGAAGCACAATGGCATCATAGAATGGCATTGTGTAGAAGCATAAACCTGGCCATCGTGCTCCCTTCTTCAGGGAGCCAGCTGGTGCAGAGGGGAGTGCCCCTGTCATGCTCCCCTCCTGGCAGAGCCGCTGCTGGGATCCCCATCATAGAACGTCAGGAAAACGTAGGGTGAGGAAAGGGCTTCAGACTCTCTCAAGGTGGATAGCAGAATTGCTGTGCATCTGTACGTTATTTATTCCTGTATTTATCTCAGATTCTGAATTTAGACACATTATATAAATCTTAATAGTACATAGGCAAAATGAGCTTTTCCAGGTATCTGGAATATTCTGTGTTGTCAGAAGATAACAGGAGCAAACTCCTTGGCTTAAGTACTCTGCCACACTTTTCCCACTGCCACACTTTAAATAAAATTGAGAAATTGAAAGGGATGGATAAAAAAGGGAATGACAAGGGTAAAATGTAATGCAGCAATATGCAATTTTAAAATGGACAATTAACATGGAGTGATTTTGTTTGCTTTCTTGTTTGCTTAAGTAAAAATGAAGATAAGGGATCACAAGGATTCCTTCTTTACTCAAGGCTTCCCATTTCTGCTTCTCAGAATGTACAGCTCCACATTCAGAAATGATTGTAGAAGACCATGGTTTTTTTAAAAAAAGGAAAACTAAAAGAAAGAACAGTTGAAAACAGATGGCAAGAGTTACGACTTCCATATTCCCAGTTGTGGCTCTAGTATTTAGAAGAGAGCATCTGTTCTTTTTTTTGCTTGTTGCAAAAAGGGGTAGCGGATTTTTGTTGCTGTTTTTTTTCCCCCTCATTCAGAGGTGTTAAAAATATGTAAGTTGCTGTTTTCTTCATTCTTGCTGCTTACTAACATCAATTGTTTACACAATCCAATGCAATGTACAATGTTTATCCAAGTGGCAAGGGATCTGAAAAATAGACACCCCTGATGCAAAGCTGTGGGATGCAGGATTCGTTAGGTAGAATATTTTTGGTTGTATCACTCTCAAACAGAGGGTGGGGGAAGGAGGAAATTAAATGATATGCTCTAGTAGTTTCATAAAACAGCCTCTGCATGTTGCTGGTTCAGCTACAAGGGCATTTTCTCAGTTTCTCAATAAGTCGCATTATATGTGGTTCCAGCTGAGTGCGTTGTACAGATCATCCTTCCCTTATTCCCTCTCTCCAGATGGGTTGGACTACAGTACTTATGAGCCCCAGCCAGCATCTGGGGGAACAGGCAAGAGAAGATTGGTACTGGGTATTGCCCTATGCAACTGGTAGACCCATATCAGAACCCTACTCAGCTATGAAATACCACAGGTGGCCTTGGACTTAGGTGAGCTGATCTCACAGAAACCGCGTTTATTAAAGTGAATAAGAAGAAAGAATTCATTGATAATCTTCTAAAATTGTGCCTGATTATTATGCTAATGCTCATCTTTTTTTAAAAAAGGCTCAGTCACTTTTAGTCACTTCAGAACACAAATTTACTGAATAAACTTACACATAAACTTAGCTCCCTGAGGCAATGCAGAAAATGGCATTTCCCTTCTGCTACATTCAATGTACACAAGAATCCTATTTTGACATTGGCTACCACAGCTGAGGGCAGCAGGATAGTGTAGTGGGTACACACCTGGCGCATGTCTCTCTTTCCTTTGATACTTTGTTGTCCCCCTTTGGTCCCTCAGTTGAACATCTAATGCCTGAGGCAATCATCACGTTCTACCTGTTGGTAGGGTTGGCCTTCCATCTATTCTAGTTTGTAAGTCCTGCTCTTTTCTCCTTTAGATTTCTTCTTGTATCTGTCACAGGGGACTCTGATGAAACTCTCTTGTAGGAAGACATGACATAAGGTTTTGCCCATTGGTGATTCATGTAGTTCCTGAGTAGAAAGCTTTCCAGTTTTTGTTGTTACGGATTCTGCTCTGGCTAATCCTGAGAGAAGCCCATCTGTTTTTGATTGTGAGTTTGTCTCACCTGCAAGAATGGGTGGGATAATTCCAGTCTGATTATCGGAAGTAGAGGGAGTATGGTAGATTTACTGTGCAGGCTGTGAGAATTATGTGTGAGGTGATTTCTACTGCATGTTTGTGTAGACACAAACAAGATACGATAGGACTCTCAGCAAAGTTTAAAGCAGGGACATGTGCCATCTGACCCATGGGTCACATTTGACTCCACTACCTATCTCATGACCTTCAAATGTTACCACACCAAACACCCCCACTTTCACAGGCATGTTATTTTTCATAAATTAGATATATTGATGGCCAAAACAATGTTTGGAGAAGCACCGATTATATGCATGTAGCCAGTCAGGATGACCTCAGCATGGCTAGGTCATAAGGACAAAGAGTTTTAGATGGAAAAGCCCAGTGTTGATGGGCTTGGGATGATCCTTTCAAAAGTGTGTAAGGTACAAGCACTCATGGAAACAATAGAAGGTAAAAGTATCCATGTACAGTCAAGCACCCTTGCTCTGAGCATATCCTCAGAGACCTTTCCTATTTACCTTACCCAATCAAGACATTAAGAGATTGTCAGGACTCCTATCAATGTTTTGTTATCTAGAGTTATGACAATTAGTCCATTCCGGACTCCTTTGTTAGTTCGTGGAAATGCAATTACTGCACAAAACCTCCTTTAGGGCAGAAATAGGGTGTAAAAACCCTAGCTCCAACCCCAGTAACTCATGGTACATTGGGTGTCACAGTGCAGTGTCAGATTCCCATTCCTCCATACTACCCTCAGACTCTTGTATGAGCCACTCCACTTTGATCTTCTGCTTCAGGACTGGCAAATATTACCCCTTCTACCCCAAATATCTCTCTGTCCAACCTTTCTTACCTTTCCCTTCAATAGCCTTGTATGGTTCATGAGATTGCTTGATTTCTTCTGCGTTTGTTAATTTCCAGTAAAATACTCTGTTTAACTTTTACTTCAAGTCCTCCAAAATTAGTACTTGTACACAAAGGCCTTTTCTGCACGAGGTAAGGGGATTGCTCCGTGCCGTTACCTACCGCTTCTTCTGGGATCCGAAGCAACGCGAACTGTCCCTGAAGTCCTTCCACAGGGCTTCTCCTTGGTCCAGGGTGAATCAGAACAGTGCGAGTTCTGTAGATCCGCACTGCTCCAGCTTCCAAAATGGTGGCTTCCAGCTTCCAAAATGGTGGCTTCCGGTTGGTCGTGGGTCCGGACCAACTGTTGAAGCTCGCCATACCTAAAGCCCGCCCTCTGCAGATTGCAGGCTCGCATTGGTGCGAGCCTGCGAATCTGCACAAGGGAGCAGGAACGCAATGGTGCATTCCAGGAAAATAAAGACCTGTTTTGTGCGGTCTTTAGAAAACATGCTGGAGGAACACTTGGGGTCGTTTTGGAGCGGACTGAGGTGCGGATCTCCGGTAAGTAGTCCACTCCTAGTCCACTCCAAGGTGCAGACGACCTCCGTGAGAGGATGCCCGTTCTAATTGCCTGGTGTGGAAAGGGCCATTGATAAAAAGGTCCTGCCGCTATCCTCCTCTTATAGGTCTCCTTTGAGTTGTAATTTCCCCAAATTCTAAGGAGATGCTGGGGTTGTAGGTGGCCCTCAAAGTCCTCACCTCTTAGGGTAATACAGAACCCCCTCCCCACATTTTAATCTTTGGCCATTTCCACACTACACTGTTATAGTGCTATTATTCCACTTATAACATCCTGTGGAATTCTGGGGTTTATAGTTTACTGAGGCCAAAGAACTCTCTGGCTGAGGATTCTAAATGCCCCTCCCTAAACTGCAAACCCCAGAATGTTGCAAGTGGAAGAAAAGCACTACAACAGTGTAGGGCAGAAATGGTCTAGGAACGCAAAACTGAGCAGGAAGGTGCAGACTTCTGGAAGCCTCCAGGAAGTGCGATTACTCTCAAAAACACATTGTGCACTGAGATATCCTTTTTTAAGTGAAAAACAAAAACAAAAACAAACTGGCTGTGACCTTCAGACCACTTGAAGTTTTGATAGGGAGGGGTGATGCAGTCCATAGTAGATCCTAGGGAAGGGAAGATGACACACAGATGACCTAGAGTAATTTACCCTTAGTTTAAATGCCCCTTCAACATTACACTGCAAAACAGCACTGTATGGTAATACATATTTTGTGGTAGTCACTGCAGCAATGTTACCTTGCCCATACATATTAGCAAATCAATCAATCAATCAATCAGTCAATCAATCATGCATACATGGAAGCAAGCATGGGGATTTGTAGACCTAAAGGTAGGGCTAGTTTAATTGTTACCATTGCCATTTAGCATGCAAAACCACAACTGAGCTGGGGAGAGAGCGACAGGGGAATTTCTTATTCTTCTACTTTCCTTCCTAAAGAAAGAACAGAATGGGGATTGGAATCCCTGTCTTTTAACTTCCTCCCTACAAACTAGTCTATTGTGCCATAAACAGAAGTAAAACAACACTGCCTGTTTTAAGAGCCTGATTTTTCTGAGAACTTGAGAAATTTCTCACTTTCATTAATTTTACCTGTAGAAACTGAACCAGGTTTGCCCTATACATATCCCATGACTGGAGCAGGGTATGTGGAAGACCAGGGTGTAATTTCAGGGTGGGAGATAAAGGCTTTGTCCTCAAAATAAGAATTCTACGCCACCCAAATGAAATATTACTTCCATCTTCAAATTTCTAACATTGTAGTAACTTAAAACTTCAGTTGAGCATTTATAAATACAGTTTTCCAAAGAAAAGGAAATAGCTAAGTTATCATGGGAATGCAAACAAAGGAAATACAAAAGTTCTAAGTGTGAATAATTTTTAATGCTAAAAATTTGGGGAAGAAAGAAAAAAATAATTGGAAAGGACAGAAAACTTATTTTTTGGAGGGAGATGTTCTCCTTTTTCCCCACTTCAGCCATATCCCTGTGGAGGTCCTTAGATCAGTGCTTCTCAGGATACTTGATGTGTGGGACTTGCATTTTTGGGAGTGATCAATTTGTTTCCATTGGTTACAACTTTTGTTTGTATCAATACTGGTATCCCATTCGCTATAAGTTGTTTTTTTCTCCCTGGACATTCTTTGCAGACCAGCCACTGATTTGCAAACTGGATTATAGCAAAGCCTTTGATTGTGTAGATCATGAAAAATTATGGATTACTCATACAGAAATGGGTGTGCCACAACAACTGAGGCTACTGTCAGAATGTCAGAACTGAATATAGAGAAATAGAATGTTTTCCAATTGGCAAGGGGTCAGGCAGCCTGCTTTTATCACCCGATCTGATTAACTCATATGCTGAACATATACGTAAAGCAAAATTAGGCTTGGAGGAAGGAGGTGTGAAAATTCGAGGAAGGAACGTCAACAATTAAGATATGCAGATAGTATCATACCACTAGAGGGAAATAGCAAAGACTTGGAATGACTACTTAAGAAAGTCAAGGCAGAAAGTAGAAAGGCAGGTTTACATCTGAATGTTAAGAAAACAAAAGTAGTGACTACAGATGACTTACATAACCTTAAAGCAGATGATGAAGGCATTGAAATAGCTCAGAATTTTCCAGAGCTTGGTTCAGTCATTAATGAGAACAGAGACTGCATTCAAGAAATCAGAAGAAGACGGGGACTTGGAAGGGCAGCTATAAAAGAACTGGACAAGATCTTGAAGTGTAAAGATATATAATCGAATAAAAATTTAGGATTATCCATGCCATTGTGTTTCCAGTTTGTATGTTTGTGAAAGCCGGACAGTGAAGAACACTGATAGGAAAAAAATCAACTCATTTGAAATGTGTTCTGGAAAAGAATTCTGTGGATACTGTGGACTTCTAAATAGAGAAATAAACAGGTCCTGGAGGAAATCAAGCCTGAACTCTCCCGAAAAGCAAGGATGACAAAACAGAGATTGTTGTACTTTGGACATATCATGACAAGACATGGCCCACTAGAAAAGACCATAATGTTTGGTATGGTGGAAGGCACTAGGAAAAGAGGAAGATGGTATTATAAATGGACTCAATCAAGGAAGGCACAACTCTCAATCTGCAAGACCTGATCGGGGCCCTTGATGGCAGGATGATTTGCTGGTCTCTTCTTCATAGGTTACCATAAATCAAAGTTGATTTAACTGCAGTTAACAGAATCTCACACAAAATGACAGCTCTCTCAGAAGCCCTGCAGATTGAACACTCTTTCCATTCCTCTTAGGCAGAATAGAGATTTATGTAATGATAAGTGTGTGTGTGTGTGTGTGTGTGTGTGTGTGTGTGAAAATTGACATTTACTGATAATTCCTGAACAGGTATGTGTAAAAATGTCTGAAACCTAGTAAAAGTTGACATTTATTGATAATTCTGAGGATTTTAGCAGATCCGTTGAGAAAGTTTTTGAACCCATTTCTTAGTTGCTTTTCAACACTATAAAACTTCAAAGGCATTTTACAGAAATTTCAGATTCTCCCTTATTCTGCTTCTTTATGAATTCGCCTGTCTCCCATGCTTCTTTATACTATAACTGATACATCTATTTCTTGTGGTCACAGAGCATTGGAAGTATGCTGCTTGTCTCTGATGCCACTTCAGTAGACTGCCAGCTGTGATGAACCTGTGGTTTGGTGTGTGGGTTTATATGTGTTTTACACTGGTAAACAGGCACAGAAAAGAATTTCATTTCACCTTAGAAATAACCAGGCTGACCATCAGAAACATTCCAGAATCCATACTGGAGAGGATAACTGTGTTAGACTGACCAAAACAACTTGGAAAAAAAAAGATGTGGAAGATTTTAATATCTCTAGATCTCTTCATCAGGTGAGATATTACCAAAAGCAGGTGGAGGAGAAAGAGGGGGAGAAGACTCGCTGTCAAAATAATGTAATTTTGCATGTTTTCTTGAGATTTAATGCAAGATAAATGGTTTGCTGGATTCAGCCAGTGCAGCCTCTAGGCTTGCTGGGAGAAGCAAGTCAAACTTTGCTTTCCTGCTCATCAAGTACTGAGGCCTTTTCAAGGCTTAGGGAAGTAAGAAGGGGCAATGAGAAACTACCTATAACAGCTGGGAAGTGAACTTGAATTCTGTTTGGCCAGGCTCCTCCCAGACTGGGCCATCCAGGGGTGGAGCCAAGGTGGAAGCAACATGATGTCATTACCCCCCAAATAAGAAGTCTGCCCCCTGAATGAAATTTTCATTTAGTCCTGAAATGTGTAGCATTGCAGAGAGTTCACACCTAGAACTCTTGTATTTGCTATGTTTGCATTCTCTTGGTTACATTGTCTGCCCCCCCATCCTTTTTGGATGCCTAAAACAGAAGTTTTAAATTATTGCAAAGCTATAAATCTGGAGACTAAAGGGAAATATGGAATTCTTATTCGGAGGGGCCAGTGCCCACATTTTGCCTCACTGTGGCTACACTCTCCTTCTTTACTATACTCTTTCTTTTTACCACCCTTCCCCCCCCCCGACACTGGTTTCAGAGATAGAAACATAGCTTCCTGCCCCATAGGCAATTATGGGAAGGACATCTTTATGATTAAGCAAGACCCCAGTCATTGTGTATGGTTGGAATGGACAGATACTGGAAGCTCATAAAATCACTATGAATTACTGCCAATTTCCTACTTCAGCTACTTAATTATGTATGCATAACTAAGTAACATTTCCTGGTCTGACCCCCTGCCCCAAAGACTACCTTAACAGCCAGCAGCTGCATCAACCAAATGAGGTGTGTTCAGCTGCTGTTTGGGGGATGGAAGGATGACATTCCCCTTGCTGGTGAGCAAGGCTGCAAGAGGGAATTCCAACAGGGATCCTGCTTCTGATTGTCATAGCTCTGCTTGCTGGTGTGTGTGTGTGAGTGAAGTTATCCTTCTTGTGCACTGATCAAGAGTTGAACACATCTCCTTTGCCTGATGCAGCTGCTGACTGTTAAGGTGGGCTCAGGGAGGCACTTATGTAGTCAGTACTTATTGTACTACAGTACATTACTATGTAGTGTTAACTGAATATACAACAGTTATCAGTCTATAACTCTAGGTTATGAATGCATAACTGGAATACAGAAGGCCAGCCATTATTTCTACTATTAGTTTTCATGTACATTGTCCACACTATATTATACCCTAGTTATTTATACAATTCCTTCACCTTTGGTGTTGTGTGTTTATACTCCTTCCCATTTACATGCCTTTTAAAGTCTTGTTACTTTAGAGGAGAACTCCTGTTTCTGGGAACTTTCTAGGGCCCTTTCCACAGTAGCCTCCCATCCCGGCATGGAAATGGGAGAGGAGCGGGACTGCAACGGTGCTTCTGCATGATGTTGTTGTGGTCCTGCTCCTCTCCTGTCCCCAGGCAGCACAATCACAGATTAAATCATTGATAGGTTTTTCCTGTCACTGACCTGCAATTGTGCTATCATCCCACATTTACCTGTCCTGCGGAAGGCCCAGAAATGTGATGCTGGTACTTCTTGCCCCAGTGCAGCCAGAAAAAGTACATAACTGCACTGCGGAAGGAAGAGGCGTGTCTATCATGCTCCATTCCTCAAGGAGTCAGTGCCGGGGTAGAAGGGAGCACTCCCTCATCACTGGGGGACCATGCAAGAAGGTAGGGTGCAGAACAGGCCTTGGAGTGGCAATCTTCTTTCTGTTTTTGCCATTTTTTTCTGGTGGTAGGGAGAAGAATCCTGGAGGGTTTGGAGCTGCAAAAAATGGTCAGGAGCCATGTGTTACCCACCTTCGTTGTGGGGCTATGACTGTCAATTTCCTTCCACTTGACTACCTCCCGTACCTCAGTTGACCCTGGAATAAGAGTCAGCCTTCCTGGTCCCATGTACCTTGAACCCAGGTGCCACAGAATTCTGTCCTGATTTTTTATGTTAATATATTCAGAATGCTTTAGATGTACTGACCAAATTGTGCCAGCACTTCAGTATTCTCATTTTTGAAGTTTTGACCCAAGGCAGAAGAACAAAAATATTCTAAGGGCTGGAAATGATTTTAGCAAGGGATGGGGAAAAAGACAGATGAGTTCTTTCTCTGTCTCTGTCACACACACATGCACACACACACACACACACACCAGTTCTAAGGATCATATTGCAGCTGGCAAGAACATCTTGTTCCTTGAGCTTGTTTGTTTGTTTGTTTGTTTGTTTTTTAAATAAAAAGTTTGATTTATTTGGCTAGCTGCCAGGAAGAGCATTATGGAATTCCTGGCTCAAACTATCTTCTTATTTATAGTCTGCATCCGATACAGTTTTATATAGCTGCTGTATTAAATATGGATGAAAGGATATTTCGTGCAGGAAGGTGCCTTCTGGAGACAAGAAGCTCAAATACTTTTATAGCTAGAGAGAGAAAAAAGAGAAATTGTCTAGCCCACCCTCAACATGAATATTAGAGGAATTAAAGCCAGAACTGAAATTTTGGCTAATTGCAGACAAGGTGACTGGAGCTAAAGACTTCATGCTTCAAGAAGCAAATCAATGCTCTCACAGAATTTGTCTTTTCTCTTTAATGGCAGTTAAACCCAGGCAATGATAGTATCCCATAAAGATCAGTTCTTTCTGTAGTGGTGCAAGTATATAAAATGGTGAGAAAGTGTTGTTTAAAGATGGTTCTTCATGGGGAGTAACATTCAGTTCACACTGTAAAGGGATAACCTGTAATATGTTTTCTTTGATAAAAAAGAGAGAGAAGTTAGCAGTATCCTGAAGAGAGCCCCCAGTCACTTATTTTTCTGATTTTTTTTTCTTTTTAAAGAAATATATGGGCAAAATTTTGCCATTGGTGAAAGTTAAATACAGACAAGAAGTCTGATCCTGGAATCAGAGGAAGTTACCTGCACCAGTAAAACATGCAGGATCTGGTTTGACTTCCTTTAATAAACCCTGCTCAGTTTTAGTTGTAAGGAAACAGAGTCGGGGATGACACAGAACTGGAGAGCAGGCATATTATGCAACAAATGAAGCAGACCATGTTCAAAGTGCTTCATAAATATTAAGGGGCAGATTTGAACCACTTTTCAAAATAGATCAATGCCTAGTTGTTTTCTCCCTGAAGGCTGGTCTTTTTCCTACTTCCTCTCTCTTCTTCCTTTAGAGAGAAATCATTTTGCCACCACTTTGTTACACTGCTGATGAAAAATGGTTTGGAAAGGACTGATTAAATTGGCTTTGTGAAACAGTTCTCCAAAGTTACTGAGTTACATTGTGACTAACCATACATTCATTAATATTGCATAAGTGCAGAAAAACTAGAAATTCACAGGTCAGGGCTCAGTCACTGCATTCACTCACACAACTCTGTAGGAATGGTCAAAATTTATCAGTTTTGCTTTCTCCTGTATCTGAATTCTGCAAACGCCGGTAAATCCTGGACAAAACCAAACTGAAATGAAGAAAAAAAAAAGGCGTGTAGTTTCCAAATATGGGTTCTTAGATTTTGCTGAACTTCAAGAACTCCCAGCCAACAGGGCTGATGACCTGGGATTCTTGGAGCTGAAGGACTGAATTCTATTCATAGTCTTGAATTAGATTCATTGTATCAAGACAGTTAAGCAAATCTGTCAGTGTTACTGACAGTTAACTGAAAAAAGAAATCCTCATATCCCTAACTCTGCCTCAATCACGGTTTCTAATCATTAGTTCTCAGCTCACTGGAAATTGGCCATTGGTTCATCCATAGCTCACAAGCAAGCTTTTGTTCATGGTGAACATAGAAGAGCACATTAGAGGTAAAGAAATGTCATCAGATGCAGTGTTATGCCAACAACACCAGCCCTACCATTAGATACCTTGAGGCAGCTGCCCTAACTGGTTGGTTCTGGAGGCAAATGTATGAGAAGTATAGCAGCTCTTTTGTCTGCTTCTCCTGAACTTTTGTCCCATCAGTCATTCTCTTCCACCCCACCACATCAGAGGATAGAGTTGCTCCTGTCCCTAAGTTAGCTTGTTGCATTCAGGCTCAATGGAGGATACCATCTAGACACCAGTGTTAAAAATGAGACTCAACTGCTGATCAGTTGTCTCCTGCAGTGCTGTGAGTGTTTGTGTGCACAGTTAAACATTTAGTTTGAACTTTACACTGTATTATCAATATACTGTGAGATGGGTAATTATGGGAGGCTAGGGGACCACATTCACCCCCCCCCCGGAGAATTTGGATGGCTGCACTTTCACTATACCCCCACATAATAATTTTTAAAATGGCCTCCAAATGCCCTCTGGGAGTCATAAGGCATTTTGCCCTGTTCTTATCCCCCTCAGCCATTTTAGGCCCTGGAGAAGTTCTTCTCCTCCCACAAACAACCCTGGGGAAATGGGGGGAAAATGCCTCCATGTATCCTAGAAGGCACTTGGAGGCATTTTTTGAGCTGCAGCCCTTGAGCATTTTTTGTGTGCAGCCCTTGAGTGGGGGCCACCCTGTGATGCCAGTACCTCCATGCAAAAGTGGGGAATGAATTAGCTCAAAATCAGGAGGCTAACAAGAGGGTGACAAAGTAGCAAAACCTTTCTTTTAATTTTTACGGGTTCATCCAGGAAAATACCCAGCCAGAGATTCAAAAGTAAACTAAAAATGTGTTTTATTGCATGGAATTCACTCACACATGCACACAAGATACAAACAGTCACACATTCACACAAGAGCTAGCTGAAGGATAAAGAGAGGAAAACTTATGAGAGGCTGAGGGTCTGTGATTATAATTACCAGTCCAGAAGAGCAGTGAAGAGGTTGAAATGTGGCTTAGACTTATGTCTAAGGGCAGACCACATCAGGATTCAGGGTGACAAAGTGAGGTCCAGCATTCCATCTGACTACATCTGGCTTCTCAAAACCAAGGGTTTATATACTCTATTGCCCTCCTTGAAGTGGTGTGAGTTAATCGCTCTGCCAGCCTAGTGGACAAACGGAGTTGCAGCACAGACAATGGGATCTGGATGGTGCTAATGGTTTCAATGTCTTGGTTGAGTGGGGTTTCTGAGCCAGGCTTCAGTAGGATATGCCCACAGCAGGGGTGCTTGCCTCTGCACCTGGGAACCTCATTGCTTTCTGAAGTTGGCAGTTGATAGGATTAGTTCAGAACTATAAAGTCAGGCTTTCTTGACTATTTCTTATGGCCTGGTCATGCTGAGGTCACGTTTGACCTATTCCCACCCAGTGTCCCTTTCCACATGGCCTTTCTAGCCATAAGGACGTATATAATTTACATGTTATGTCAATTAATATATTTTGCCAGTTAGACCATATCAAAAAGTGGAGGTGTGCAGCCTGGTAACAATGTGTCCTAAAACGTGTCCAAATGTGTGTGTCTCTGCATATTGTTTTTCTTCTGCTTCAAAACATAAATAATGTCTGTCTGTGGTCAACAGCATGCTCACACATTGAACATAACATTAGAAAGTGCAAGCAAGCCGCCTTTCAAGAAAACTTTTCTGCCCTCAGTGATTATACTGAGGATCCGTTAAGTCCCAAGAAGCTCTTGGGTACACAGAGAAAGGTAAGCTGAAACCATTCATTGCCAGATCTTGGAAAACTTACTTTTTGGGCTATAGTTCCTGATTCCTTCAGCCAAGTCTGGCCATGTGGTTGGCAGATTCTGGGGCCATTTCCACACTACACTGTTATAGTGCTATTATTCCACTTTTAACATCCTATGGAATCCTGGGGTTTGCAGTTTAGGGAGGGGCATTTAGAATTCTCAGCCAGAGAGCTCTTCGGCCTCAGTAAACTACAAACCCCAAAATTCCATAGGATAGTGAAAATGAAATAATAGCACTGTAACAGTATAGTGTGGAAATGGCCTAGGAGTAGTAGTCTTAAAAAAGAAATCTTTTCATGTTCTGTTCTTCAGAGTGTCAGGAAATTTCTTTCCCTGAGCCATTAAATAAGAACACATATATTATTGTCCACTTCTGGCGCCGTCTCTTTTGAGAAATGAAAAAAAAAGAAGCTGGTTATCTCCTTCTGAAAATAAAGAAATGTGAGTAAAAAGAATGCCTTTTTGTAAAAAGAAATGAAAATATTTAAACAGAAACAGCAGCACTGAATCTAAAGTCAGCTCAAGGCAACCAGATCAAAACAGACCTGGGCTTTACTAAAGCAAGCTGCAGTTTTCTCCTATATTTTTTTTATGAGGGGTACACTCATTGAACAGAACATCTCGAATGGTTATTTCCTGGAAGTCCTTTAAGAAACATAAAGAGGTAAAAGCAACAATTTGTGCTGGGCTTTTTTGGGTAGGTGGGTGGTGATGTAAACAAATGTTGGCCTGACAGCTGGAACCTTGATATCTCTTTTTACCGGAACTGGCCTACCTCTAATCTGTGTGATTCAAGGCCTCTAGGCTCTGGTCAGTCTTTTGTGTAACATATAAATGCAATCCCATAAAAAGGGGCCTTTTCCTGCTAGCTTCCAAAGACGGCTTTAGAAATTCAAAGAGACTGAAAGCCTCTGAATTGTATGCTCCCTGGTCCTGCTCGTGCGCCTGCTTTTCTTGTTGATATTTCTTTCTCTCCCCCCCCCCCGCTCCAAAATATATTTTCACTGTAGCCATAGAACTGACCTCACCTCATTGTGTTCAGCAGCTGAGAGAAACATGGGGTGGTGTATTCAGGAGCACACACTGCACACACACTCAGGCTTTGCTGCTTTGAGGACAAAGCTGCCCCTCCACATGTCTGGGCTGACCTCTGACCCAGCACGTTTGCTTCAAGTAAACATGCCAGATGGTGGAGAAAAGTGGTAGGTCAAAGAACAGCCCTCCAGGGGTCAAGAGTCACGAAATCCTTTTGCACAAAAGCCAGCTTAAAAGCAACAATTTCAACAAATGTCTCGGAGCAACTTCACAGTTGGAACGATAAAGGGGAAAGGAAAAAGGAAGGATAGTTTGCCATCTCTGTCTAAATGGAGATTTCGTTGGGTTGCTTCAGCATGAAACATTTCTTAAGTGTTCATAGAGAATGATGGACAGATGGGCTGCTTATTTGGAGAGAGAGTCTGAGGTAGGCAGGAAGCCGGAAAGGAAGAAGTGGATTTGGCTATTATAATTAGAATTGGGAATGCTTCGCCACTCTCCTAGCCTCCACCTATACGGGAGGTATTGTTGTAGGGGGTTGACAAGAAATGATAGCTGTTGACATAACATGTTGTGCATCCTTCCTGAAAAATCATATTCTGCACAGCAGATGATTAACATGATGGGAATGTAGATAAGACATACTGCCACAGAAATTATGGATTGGTATGTGTGTGTGTTTGAAATATTGCCCAAGTTTCAAGAGTATGCTAAATACCCCGAAGCCACCACATCCTGTCTAATCTTGGAGGTTCAGCAGGGTCTGGCTTGGTTAGTACATGGAAGAGAGACTGTTAGGAAATACTTATAGGCCTTCGGTATTATAGGCCATATTCGGAGGAAAGCAATGGCAAATCCCCCTCAGTAAAGGAAGGGAATGGATGCCAATGGCCATATTCAGAGGAAGGCAATGGTTAGTACAGGGAAGGGAGACTGTTAACAAATACTTGTAGGCCAGTTTCAGAGGAATGCAATGGGAATCCCCCCCCCCAATTAATTTTGCCAAGAAAACCCTATGCTAGAGGTGCCATAAGGGCAGAGTCAACTTGAAGGCATGTAATAGCAACAACATCAGTGCCCAGTTTTATAGGTGACATAAAAATGTCTTCAAAAAAAACTTCAGGACATAGAAACGCAACATGTTGGATCAGACCAAAGGCCAAGCTACTTCAAAATTTTGATCCCATTGTGGCTGAAAACAAAGATAATGCTTTTCCACTCTCGTTCACAACCAAATACTATCCAGAGGCATACCCCTTTTGACTGTTGCTGTCAAGTTGACTTCAACTTATGGTGACCCTATGAATGAGAGCTCCAAGTCACTCTCACATCTTGCAAACTTAAGTCGGTGGTTTCTCTGTTTGTGTCTATTCATCTCTAATGTGGTTTTCCTCTTTTCCAACTGCCTTCACTCTTACCAAGCATTATTGCCTTTTCTAAT
This sequence comes from Cyclura pinguis, assembly GCA_030412105.1. Classification (NCBI taxonomy): domain Eukaryota; kingdom Metazoa; phylum Chordata; class Lepidosauria; order Squamata; family Iguanidae; genus Cyclura; species Cyclura pinguis. The sequence continues at coordinate 249,439,900 of CM059600.1, read as the reverse complement.
AATCATGTCTTCTCATGATATGCCAAAAGAGTGATAATCTCAGTATAGTAATTTTGGCTTCTATTGAGAGTTCAGGTTTGATTTTCTTCTGAAATTCTTTGGTGCACTCTACTACGCAATGTAGAGTACGCTATTTATTTAACAGATTTATAGCAGGTTTTCAGGTTAAGACCTTCACAAAGTGGATTTCAGACAAAGTTCAGAATTGGACCCTGAAAACAGTGTTTTCAATGCAGAAATCTTTAAAATAATTAATTGGATATGACTTTTAAAATAGCTGCAGCAGGTGCAGCCTTTAGAAGCATGGTATGTTAAAATTAATCCCACGGCGCTTGAAGTGGAAAACGGCTTTTGAAAATCTCCTGAAGGTAAGGAAAAAGGGGGACATAGACCCTTCCTTGCATTCGAAGGACCTCAGAAAATGTCTTGTCCCTGCTATTTGACAACATATAGATCTTAATTGGGGATCGGATGCTGATCTTAATGCTTTAGCAGTATCGTATGGGGTCAAACAGGGTCATGGAAAGGAAGGCACTGATAAACAGGGAAAGTGTTTGTTTCTGTTGTATGTGGTTAGGCTCAGCCACAAGCTTACTTGCAGTATAGTATGGGGGCGAGTCACATTTACCTCCCCCTCAAAAAAAAAGCACGCACCCAGGCAGCAAGATTAAGCCAGAAACTAATACCAACAGAGAGATCTTAAATATCACTAAAACCCTAGGAGCAAAGGACAATTCATGCGTAGAGACTAAAAGATAACTACAAAGGCATTGGTGAACATACTAAGGAAGTGAATTTTAATGTTAGGGCACCACCATACAAAAATTCCCTGCTGCCTTATCAACATGTTTTTTTTAAAAAAATAATAATTAAACATTGCAAAGATCTAATTGCCTGACAATAAACCACGCTAAGCCAGAAACAGAATTAAGAAATTTCATAACCTCACAAAAAATGAAACTTATTAGATAGCTATTACTTATCCCATTATGTTTGCATAACAGCTAAGCTGCTTTCATTGCAACACATTGTAAGTGGAGAGAAGAACATTTAGTTTTCATTAAACCAGTGCTAGTGTTTGAAAACTGAGTTCCCAGTCGTGACAATTATTTCCATTTTGAGACAGTTTAGCAATTAAAAATGTTTCTGAGTAGACAGGTTATTCTGTTTCTTTTATGTACAATGATGATTCATTGTTTTGGAGTTTATTTTAAAAATAAAAACCTGATAAGGTTCTTGTGAAGCAGTGGGGAAATTTGCTTTACATGTGATTAGAGATCCTCATTTTTAAACATACACACAAACAAGAAAAATGTTTGGTTTTGTATATGGAAAAAACAAGTTTAAACAAATCTACCTTCAAATGGTTCAGGACCGGGTCAAAATTAAAGGAAAGCTATAAGTGATGAGAAAAGGACGAAAGGGAAAGGATCATTTGCTTCCAATTAACTACCAGCCAGTTCATTAAAGGAGTAAAAACACAGTAGGTCTTTCCTTTGAGGAAAGGAAAGATTTTTCATGTGACCTTTCTTAATTTTACATCCAGGTATGCTGAAGCAGATGCATTGGTTTCCACAGATACCTCTGTCCTTCTATTCAGATTGGGAAAAATTTGTACAAGGTGCTGGGCAATGAAAGTGTCACTTACCAGCTGTTTTGTCAATCTGCCAGCCAGCCTGACCTTTAAATATTATAACCTTCTCTGTCTAAGTCCCCAGAAGAAGATAACATTTCTCATATACTTTACAACTCTAGTTCAACAACAGAATCTAACAACATATTCAGCTTTTACCATGCACAAATACAATTCCTTCAAATCTACTTCTGCTCAGTGGGAATGCTCCACAGAGTGTCATATTCCTGCTGAAGGTGCTGGGGAAATGTGGTACCAATCGACTTGCTAGTGGAAAAATGATACTTTGCAGGCCATTCCCATTGAGGTCTTGGATAGGAATGGTGCAGACTGGTTTTTTTTTTTCTGCTTGGAAGTAACTTGAGACTGAGAGTTTTTGGTGTTTACACTGACATAGGACTTAGCTACCCAAACATCATTTGAAAGATAACGAAACTCCTCTACAAATTAAATGACGAGTACAAAATAACTGTCAATGACAGGGTGCTTGTTTTGGTCAAGAGTATCATATGAGATGGATCACAATATTGCTTTTCTTGAAGAATGTAAACGTTCTTAAATTCAAGTATTTTGGTTTATGTGAAAACAGAACAATTGTCTAGATTGACCAATAGACTAATCTTCCTGGATTAACTCCTGTCTGCAGTACCACTGTTATAGATGATTCAACATAGGATTCCAGTGGTGACCAGTGGCTTTCATGTCAGAGGAGCAGTGAATCTCTTCTGGTGTTTATTCAAGACTTCAAAGGAGCTATCCAAGGTACTGAATCTATTTGGAGGCTAGATTTAGAACTAGGGATTGCTCCTTTAATCTCACAATAAAACTCAGATTGGATTCACCATACCCATAACATGGATGTCACTGGTCATTACTGATACAACTAGCCCTACCATTAAGCAAGGTGAAGTGATTATCTAAAGCAGCAGATTCTGAGTGCCATAAAATGGCAGCAAATTGCTTGCTGCTTAGTTCTTTGTGTGATTTTCTGCTTCAGTTGCCCCTGCATAATATTTCTCTTGATTTGGCCCAAACTGAGCCCAAAGAACGAATTTAGACTGCTACCAAAAAACTGAAAGGCTTCCAGAGTGCATAGTCCTCCTTGTTTACCACAGGAGCATAAAGATCCTGGACATATTCCAAAAACAGTATTCCTAGATAGTCTCTAACCTCTGAACCCTTCCCACAGTCAGAGCAAGGTACCTGAACAAAGTTTCAGAGCAAAGCTTAGCAAAACTGGGCAAGGTTGAGAAGTCAAGCACTGGGTTCAGGAACTACTAGGGCCTGTTGTGAAAAAATAATGGCTTGTGTTACGTGAGAGTGCCTGGAGAAATTCCAAAATATTTGGGATTTCTTTCTTGGAATTTTTGTGGCATTGATGAACTTTGTCCATACCCTACAAATCAAACCAAACTGAGTCTAGTAATACACAAGTCTCCCACTTTCTTTTCCTTCCATTTTTTGATGTCCCCTTATCTGACAACTCACTCTTTGGATATTTACAAGTAAAGGACAAGTTCTACTAATTTGATGGGGGTTCTGACTTTCATCGGTTCTTCTTGCCTACAGAGGCTCACTTGGATCCACCTGTACATGTGTGCTGCTTGCAAAATGATCTGAGAGGGAGCAAAAGGCACTAAGCTGTCAGAGACTTTGCAGGAAGCACACATATAGTCATCCCAAGTGAGCCTCCATAAATCCTACATGCTCCCTACGGTATAGTACATGGGTTCTGCTTTTCAACCAATTCAGTTTTCTGACAGTGTTTCAGTCCCTCACTTCTCAGATAAGTGGGAGAAACCTGTATTATTCTATTTATTTTTATCTCATGAGAACTCCAAACTCTCGTTGTAATGGGCAGAGTGAGGGAGGGAACTGAATAAAGGAAAGTGTTGGGTAGGAGATGGGGCTGCAGTTTCCAATCACAAATAATATTCCTTATTTGTAACATTTTTATAAATGGTTGCAGGGATAGAGTTAAGGATGGGGAAAGAAGTATATTCTTTTCTGTAATAATGGGAGGTGGTACTACTGTGATCCTTTGTACAAGGTTTGCATTTCAGAAACGATTTCTGACCAATTTTTTTTTTAAAAAATGCCACTAACAACAGTGACAAGAAATAATTTTCAATGTTACTACCTGTGGTTCATCTCCCTATTCCAGCAGTCCTTGATCCTTTCCAGACCTACATGATTCAGGTCTATTTCTGAGGCTATCCTAAGGCCATTTCCACACGGGGTGAGGGAATCACCCTGTGCCGGTACTTACCAGACTTCTTGGCTCCCTGGTCCGGTCTGCGGTGCTTCGGAGCAGTGCGTGCTCGTCGCTCCGCATTGCTCCAGGGACAAAAATGGTGGCTTCCAGTTGGTTGAGGGTCTCGACCAACCACTGAAGCTCGCCAGCCTAAAGCCCACCCCTGGCAGATCGCAGGCTCGCACTGGTGCGAGCTTGCAAATCTGCACCGAAGAGCGGGAACGGAGTGGTTTGCTCTGTGCTTTTGAAAGAACTGTTTTAAGTGGTCTTTCAAAAGCACGCGGACGACCACTTCGGGTCATTCGGGAGCGGGCTGAGGTGCGGAACTACAGTAAGTAGGTCCGACCCAGTCTGCTCCCAGGTGCAGACGTCCTCCCTGGAGGACACTCAGCACCATTTCTTTAAGCCTGTGTGGAAATGGCCTAAGATATCACCTGCACTGGAGTAGGAAAATGAGCTCTACACCTAATGAAGTTGAATGGCACATACCACAAATATCTTTCCTCCCTTCCTTCCTGAAGAGCATATTCCAGTCATAATAAATTTAATAGCTTAAAACTTGCTTTCCTTAGATAATATCCAGTTTCTATTGCCTGAGTGTGTGTATGTCTCACTCTTTCTAAAGTAGGGCCAGCCTTTGGTATTTCTGCCCTTAGCAAGAAGCTCCAAGTTGTCATGCAGCAAGAGGTTTGTATGTAAGAACTCAGTTGTGGCCACAATTTTGCATCATTTTTCTATGAAGGAAAGAAGGTTCACTTAGTACAGCATTCTTTTTAAAACAAGAACAAAGACAGCAGGCCTGGTTTTGTTTAGGTGACTTATTGTACTCCCAGCTCTGGCCTGGACTGAACACCATTTCCAGTAACTTCGGCAATCACTTATTTGTTGTAATTAGATGTTTGCTGCCCTCCTCATTACAATGGGAGGAGAGTGTCACTGTGTATAGTGTTCAAGCATCATGCCTCTCTTTTGTGCATGGACGATGTCCTTTTCTTCTTGGGTTTTCCATTTACATTCATTGTTTGGAGAAGATAATTTGAGACCTCTCTGAAAGGGTAATTGGGTTGGAAATGACAGGTGGCCCTAAGCTTCTGTGTAGAAAAGGAGGGAGAAATCTAGTTTAAAGGAGGAAAGCAGCTAAATGGGAAGGGATGTTAAGAAGCAGCCCTCTGGCTGGATTTGTGTCTAACTAGCACTCTACAGTTCTTCAGTTCAGCCTGCAGACAGGTTAAAAGGGGGTAGAACCTGGATTAATTCTATATACTGTATGCTGTGCTGTAAACTACCAAAGCATAGTTAACTGAAAGCTCCTTTTTGAACCATAACTCCTGGAATACTCCAGCTAGTATGGCTGCTGGCTATATTGGCTGTTGGATTCTGGGAGATATAGTACAAAATTTAAATTTCTGATATCTAAATTATACACAGCAGGGCTGTGTAATGTCTGTTGAGATACATAGCAGATTATGGGTGTCATGAAATGGCAGAAGATTGTTAATTAATTTTTACTGTTGGATTTTTACAGCTTGGGATGGGGAGAAGTGCTTGTACGATTCTGTTTTGTGTGCCAAAATAAAATGGTTGGGTTATGGGCAATATGGCCATTTTGATGCTCCCCCTTATATAGCAAAATATCTTAGACCAGGCCTAGAAATTCACAAACATGAAACTGGAACCCCCTTGTTCATTTGTCCCCATCTGCCATATGGATCAGTGTATGAGTCTATTGGGTTATGAACTGTAATTTTTCTTTGTTTCTTATACTCAGCAATTAGATAATATCTCTTCACATTAACTATTACATTCATCATTTAAACATGCACACCATCAGACTCAGATAGGTCAAAATTGCTGGATTGAATAGGGAGTAAAGCGGGTCAACATGTGCAGGCACCACTGGATGCTTCCATGCCGGGGGCATGAATATACTGCAGGTTTTTGTCAGAACTTTAGAGGATGAACCCATTTAGGGGATAGGTTTCAGCATGTTGAATAGATCCTTTAAAACTTTGGCTAAAACATGGAGTGGTCCTATCATCCCACTAACATGGAAGCCACCAACAGCATGTGAGCACCCCTTCAAAATCCAAATGCTGTATGAAAGATGGACATGTGGCAGATACAATATACCCTCCAGCTGTCTTGATTTGGCAGAAACAGTCCTGATTAACCCTCTGTTGCATCATCTTTTCAGCTGCTTTTTAGACATACCAGTTTCTCTCTCCTCTTCCCTCCTCCTCCCTTTGTTCTCAGATTAGTTTAGTTTCTGCAAATTGCTTCAAAGTGCATGTTACTCTAAGAGGTGAGGGACTTTGAAGCCCACGTGCAGTGCCAGTGTTTCCTTAGAATATGAGGAATTATAGCTTTATAGCTCAAAGGAGGCCTGCAAGTGGACAGTAACAGCAGAATTGTTTCACCTGTGTATACCAGTACCAACTGTAGAGAGGACTCCAGTTAAAATTTAAACTAAGTAATTTACTGGAAATTAGCAAACACACAAGAAATCAGACACTCTCAAGCACCAGGCATGGCTATCAGAAAATGAAGCAAGAAAGGTTAAATAGAGACAAATTAGGTAGAAAGAGTTATACTTACCAATCCTGAAGCAGATGATCAAAGTGCAGTGGCTCAGACAGCGTGTCTGACGGTAGCACAGAGGAACAAATATCTGGGCACCACATACTACGTCCGAAGTACCACAATTTACTGTGGCTGGAGCTAGGTTTTTATACCCTATTTCCTGCCTTGAAGGAGGGTGCACACACAAAGCAGTAATGGCTTTCTCATGAGGTTGACAAAGGGTCCAGAATGGGCTGATTGTCTTAACTCTAAGTGACAAAACACTGATGGGAGTCATGACAATCTCTTAATGTTTTATTCAGATAGTGTGAATAGGGAAGGTCTCCATAGGATATGCTCACAGTAGGGTCCCTGATTGCTTCACCTGGGCAATTTCATCTTCTGTTATTTTCAGGAGAGCCTGTAGCTTGCAGGTTTTGAAAGGATTATCCCAAGCCTATTAGCATCAGGCTTTCATGCCTAATCTTCTCTGAACTTATGTCCTGGTCATGTCAGAGGTCATCCTGGCCTGGCATATGCTTCCAGCAAGTGTTCTTTCAAACATGTGTTTCATCCATAAATATGTCCAATTATGAAACTAGTACGTCCCACAGAGTGGGGGTGTATAGTGTGGTAACATGCAAGTCTAGTTTGCACTCTGTTAATTCAACAGAGGGGAGAGTAGTGGAGGAGGCAGAATCTTGCTCTTCCTCATAGGCTCAGGGAAAAGCAAACTGCTGCAGTCCCTTCTAGCTCCTGCATACTGCCTCATTAATAACTTTTGCCATTTTGACCACTCTGATGTTCCTATCCCACATGTGTCCCTGAGATCATCTGTGAAACATTGGACAGTATGATATAACTTTTCCACTATGTCTCTTTTCTCCAAATTTGCACACTATTTGTAACAAGTGGAGACTTTCCTCTCTAGAGCAGATGTGTGTCTGTGGTACAAAACTGTTTGGTCCCATTGCTCAAGATGACCCATAGGAGGTTATTATTGTTTTTTCTTTATTTTCTTATAGATGTTTAAAATGAATTTTATTTAACACAAGAGAAAGTGTGGAATGATCCTGGATTGATCCTTCAGAAGAAAGGATTGGGCATGATACCTATGCAGATTTTGATCAAGCAATCTCTTCTTTTAGAATTTGGAAAGACTACAATCTCTTATTTTTTCCCCTTGGGGTATCTCTCCCTTGTAATTTATTGACAAAGCACAGCACAATTCACAAATGGCAAAGGACAGTACCATGCTTTACAGAATAGCCACAAACATATGTGCATGCAGAAATATACACATGAATTTGTGTGTGTCTGTACACACATGTCTACACACACGCCATCACAACAGACTTCATTTGGGTGGCAGGCTTCCCCATGTCATAACACAACTACTCTTGAAGCTGTTCTACATTTCAGAGTAAGTGTTCCATGTGGCAAGGACACAATGCTTATTTGAGAAATGCAATGCTTATGCATAGATCTTAGGGCAGGGTCTGAACTGAACACAGGCTGGGTTTTTATTACGTATTTTTTATTTATTTAGTACTTCTCTACTTCATCTGTCCTCCACTGCAATCAAGACAGCTTTCTTTTTCCCTACTTCATTTCTCACGACAACTCTGCTGGGTAGGCCACGTTAGCCTAAAGCCACCCAATGAGTTTTGTGCTGCAGTGCAGACTTCAAGCTGCCTCTCTGGAGTTCCAGTCGAAAACTCTAGCCATGACACCACACTGGCTTTTACTCCTAAGTAAATATGCATGGAATTTCTCTGTAACCCTCTTGGGTATATGGAACAAGTCACCCAGTCACTTAGTTCTTCCTAATGCGCCTATCTGTTCTTTTTCTTCTGCTTTTTTTTAAAGGGTGGCATATCTTATACCTACCTCTTCTTTCCCTCTATGTCCCTTGTTTTTTTAGTCAAAATCCTTAAGATCTATAGTTGCTAAGAGAAAGATTTAGCACAGGAATGGATGATAAGTAATGCCACATATTGGAACATACGATGCTCTGCCGAACGTTCTGAGGTGATTCTTGTTGACGCTAATCGGCTAGCTCTTCATAAAACTAATCCCCCGCCCTCACACACACATTTACTCCTTCCCTGTCATTTTTCTGCTTCCCTTGTTCAGCTCTATCCCTTTAGGCCAGCTATATTTGTGTCACATATCCTAAGAGGGTAGGCAACCGGCTGACATCAAAGCTACTCTGAACACTGGCCAGTGGGGAGCCATGAGGAGCCATCTGCTCTCTTCCGCTGTGGAGATAGAGAATGTCACCTCTGCATTGCTCCTTACTTTCTAGAAAGATAATAGAGTCATTCTTAACTAGGCGTGTTATTATCCAAAATAAGAGCCACTGTTGTGCAAGTCTACGTGTACGTGTGCGTGTGTGTTAAAGAGAGTAAATAATGAGCAAACTAATAGATTCAACCAGTGTTAATAGGAAGGCTGAAATTACAGGCTGGCAAATAATTTCATTGTATGGATGTGAACGATTAAAAATAATTGCCTGCATGGCACACACACAGAGCTGGATGGGGGGCTGGGGCAGGTGGTCACTGTCAGTCTCGTGATTGGCCTGATCTGGCTTAAATCTATTAGGGAACAACTTTGCTTTACATTTTACGAAAGGATGAGGGATGCCGGAAATACATTAGTGCTAAAGAGAGTCCTTCTTTTCTGCCACGGTACTATAGAAAAGCCAGCAAGCAAGAGGGGAAAAATGAGAAGCAGAGAAAATTAGCCAAAATTGGGAGCTTTGGTAGACTTAACGTACGATTAGGTTTGTCAGTGGCATGTTTCATTACCCAGGTGCTTTATGCTTCTTGTGTAAGCAGGGCAGGGCTGAGGCATTTTACAGCCTGAGGTGAAGGACGGTTCTATGTATCAAGCTGATAGTTTTATCTTGCTCCAGCACTCTTGGTGTCCTTCATTATAAGACCTAGAAAGGAAGTCTGCTTGAATGCCTCTCTCCAATCTTAGGGTAAGGCCTGAGTCTCAGGGCTTAGACCCTCTTCTTCACTCTTCCAGGTCAGAGCTCTGCTTGAAAGATGTGAGTGTATGTGTGTGTGTGTGTTCCTCTTTTGTTAGACATAGTAGTGGTAGTAGTAGTGGTAGTAGTGATGATAATGATAAATATATTTCTTACCTGCCTCTTCCTCAAGGCTTGAGCCAGGGTACAACATAAATTTAAATACAATTTTAAAAAATTGGAAGTTAAAATATGCTAAAAACACATAAAACCATTAAAAGTATAAATATATCATAATTCAAATACATCACTATTAAAAATACATCACAATTAAAAATAGACTGGGTAGACCTGCTAGAAGAGATAGGTCTTTAGTTTTTTTTTTTAAAATTCAGACAGCATATTTTGCTGTGCATCTCTTCCAGCAGGTCATTCCACAGTCTAAGAGTGGCCAATAAGAAGGCCTCTGGGTGACTGTTGTCAGTCTAGTCCTGGCCGGCATAAACGGTCCCCAGAGGACCTAAACGTAGGGGACGGATTGTATAGGAGGAGGTGATCTTGCAGGTAATCTGTGTTTTTTATCTGAATAGTGTATTCAGTGCAATATTTGAACCTATCTATCTATCCATCCATCCTACCTTTTTACTGGAATGGGATCCATATTGATTGCTTAATACATCATGCTTAAGAAGAACAGCAGGAACTGCCTCTTGCAACATCATCAGGATCTGCCCCCGTGACATCCCTACGTCTCTGATTTTGGCCCTAAAGTCTCAAGGCCTGGGATAGTCCTGACCTGGTAACCCTAGTCTTTCAAGCACCTTCTGCTTCACCCTGCCTAATGGTAGAGCTTGCCCTATGTTTTAGCTATCCTTACAACTGTTCAAGGAGTTTTGTTAAAAGTAATTCAGAACCAGATTAGATGTGCTGCAAGCCAAAGGGGGAACAAAAAAATTTACCACGAAAAAAGTGTGCTTAGTGCTTTTCCTATCCTTCCCTGCAACCCTACCGCCAGCAGCTTTTCTTCTATATGGGATCCCAGAAATGTGTTTGCCTGGGATGCAACTTCAATACTGGACAGACAAGATAAAAGGCAGAGGCTCAGTCCAGAAGCTTTACACTCTACAAGAACTTGACAATACAAGGACGGAAAGGGAAAATGAATTGAAGGTTTAATACAGAACCAACAGGCATCTTTGGCTGAATTTTAGTAAGAGTTACTGAATTATCATCATAACTGTCTTTTCTTGAAAGGCAGGCAAGCATGCATTTATGGACTTCATTATGAAGTCATGGCAATGAAGCACAGCAGCATAAGTTAAGAATATCATTGACAATCCTCATTTGCAACAGCCATTGCAATGGGAAACCTGCCACATGGTAGCCTGTTAATACTCTTTCAAGTAATCTATGTTGCCACAGTAATGAGATCAAGCAAATGTTCTGCCCCCGATGTACGACATCAGCATGTACAGAGTTATTATGTTAGTAAAGAGCCTGTGATAAATCTGGATGCTTTGGGAAATGTGTAATAGAAGAAAGTGCATCAGTGACTCATTCAATCCAAAAGGAACCCAATGATAACTGTCGTCCAACAATACATTTAACATTTTGCCAGGGCCTGGGATTAATATTGTGATCACTGGACAGCATATATTCAATGTGTAGCATGTCAAACTTCCCATCCCTTCATCAGAAGTAGAATTTTGTTCCAGTCCATTTTTCAAAAAAAGACTTACGCATAGTCTGTTTTTTTGTTTGTTTTGCCTTTTTTCCACCCCCAAGTGAAGGGCAAACTGAAGCTACAGAAGTTCTCTATGTGACTATGGGCAACCTTTGCCTCTAAGCCTAAGAAGGGAAACCATGTATGCTGCACTTAGTTCTTTGAAGCAATGGTATAGTGGACCCAGGGCATGCAAAGTTGAAGCCTAAAGACATTTTAATCAGCAGGGACTATGGTATCCTCTGACACCCTTTTGACTTCTTTGGCCCTACTGTAACTGAAGGGGCAATGGATTTCCCCAGCTACATTATAAGTGGCCCCTGTTGTAATTCAAAATATTTTGAGGAGGCTTTCTCTTTAGTAGATACCTATAGCAGTCCTCTGCTTATTTGTTGGGTTAGGGACAAGAGCACCATCAAAAAGCAGAAATAATCAAAAAGCAGGACTTTCAAATGCTGACTGAACAAAGGCACAAAGTGACAGTTAAAGTGGACCTGTTGCACTAAAATTGTGTAGTGTGCCAGGGTCCTCAGGGCCGAAGAGAGCTCCTAAATTCTTTCTTGCTGTGCTGTGTGTTGCTGAGCCTGAGACACTTCTTCAAGTTGTGTAGCAGGGCCAAAGAATTGGCAGACATTCCTGGCGGCTCTCTCACAGCTCTTTTCTCTGCACTGTGGCCAATGGCTGGATTTTCTTTGGCATGTGTGCTTCCAGGGTCCACGACGGCCACTGAGAGGCAGGGAGGGAGCCAGCTAGCCAGTAAGGTGCAAGCATTCCTGTCCAGATGGGCTGCAGTGGATTGGAGAGGCTAGATATATCTGAGAGAGGGTATCATGGGGTGTGGAGCCACAGGACATATCTCCCTGCCTGGCCAGCTTGGAAACCCTGCTGCCACTGGCTTCTTTTTCTGCAGAGATGTACCTGCCTGGATTGTGAGTGGATGGTCACTTTTCAATGATCCGGGTTTTTTTTACCTTTTTTAATTAGCAAGCATGGTCAAAAGAGTGGACCACACATTCAATATATGGGTTCTGGGTGTGATTGATAAAGGTTGAAAGAAGGGGTCATCAAAAAGTGGACCATCAAAAGCAAGGGAGATCTGTATTAGCTTCACAAAAGATCTGGTCCTAGTCACGATAATAACTGCTCTAAACTTTTCAGATTGGGGGTGAGAATCATGTGGCCTTCAAGATGTTTTTCAGCTACAGTTCCCAGACACTCTAGCAGCATAGTCAGTGGTGAAGGATTTGGGGAGCGGTACTCCAAGAATATCTGCAAAACTACATGATTCCTAACCCTGTTTTAGAGCAACACAACTGCATGCATTTTTTTTTATTCTCCTTGGCAGTTTTGCTACAGAGACTGTCCTGGTAAGGGCCTGTACTACAACATTTACCTCTACCCCAGTGCTATGGAGGAAAGATGGTATATACACATACCTTTTCCCCTAAACAACAGATGTAATTTTGAGAGAAAAATGGCAGAAATATACTTTAAGGAAATACAAAGAATCCAGTCCAGAAAGAACATGTGCACCGAGACCGTGTCAATGCTACTGGTTAGTGAGCTTGAAAACTAACCTATCTGCACATGTGGTTTGTTTGTATATTTTGTCATTCTCACTTTGTACTTATTTGAAAATGCTAGCTTTTTAAAAAAAATTACACCTTTTTTTTTAAAAAAACACATTGTGCCTGGTATCCTGTCAGTGGTTTATCTACTTTACACTTGCACAGGTCATTTTTTTGTCATTGTGGAGGCTGGAATTCCCTTCTCCCACTGCAATAGCCAAAACTCACCCTCCCTCACCAGACTTACGGCCTTTCTGCACTACACTGTTATGGTGCTATTATTCCACTTTCAATATTCAATGCAATCCTGGGGTTTGCAGTTTAGGGAAGGGAATTTAGAATTCTCAGCCAGAGAGCTCTTTGGCCTCAGGAAACTACAAATCCCAGAATTCCACAGGATGTTGAAAGTGGAATAATAGCACTATAACAGTGTAGTGCAGAAAGGCCCTTACTGTTGAGATGCTGCCTCTCCTTGCTATTCCATGGCTGGTGGAGGAGGAACAATCAGAGAAGCATCTGGCTACATCCCTGTATCCAAATACAAAATGATTACACCATCCACTGAAACTTCCGGAGGGCTTTCTGGTTTGTTTACATGTCTGTCTTCACATGGGCTCTTGAATGGAATATTTAAATATTTAAAAATATTTAAAAATGGAATCAGATAACATTATCCACTATAAAGTATATCATATCAACTTTAGAGCAACTAAGAGATTAGATGTTCTTGCACCCAAATCTTGAGACGTCAGGATGTGTGTGTGTGTGCACACGCGCTACTATCTAGGTATCTAGAGAGATCAAAACAGACAATTCTGGGTAATCAAATCTATTGCCCTCAAACAGGTCCAGTTTTACACATAGAGGTAGATCGACACATTTCTCTCTCACACTAAAATATCTCATTTGTCTTCTGTATGAAGTTCTCTTCTTTTACATTCAGCATCGAGTTGGGATTGCCTACCAGAAGAAAGGGTGTTGCAGTTTGTGGAGTCAGAATTGTAACCCTGAAGCCATTGAGAAATATAGCTAAGAACCCCCACCACACACACACACTCCGTTTGGTTAGATATGACAGTACGTGCAGCATTTTGTGACTCGAAGGTTTACTTGATGCAAGGAACTTCAGCTCTCCGAGTGTCAAATAATCTCTGTGTTTTGTACTGTCACAGGAATTCAAGCACAGCTTTAATCATGGTTGCCAGCTGCTGCTTCTCGGTTTGAAGTAATAGCAGCATTGACAAAGAGGGTGTTCAGTGCCTGTTGCTGCTCAGTTTGGTGTGACTCCAGTGAGAGTTCACTTCTATTTAAGTGAATTGCCACTGAAGTGAAGGAATCAAGTACAGATCTCAAGCATCATAAATATACATCAACCCTTTTATGTGTCTTTCAAGGAGTACCTACTTGAACCATGCTCGCTTCCATTACAAATCCCTCCTCCTTTTATAATGAGCATTTGTAGCTTGAAGACCTTCCAAGATCCTTTCCACAAATCCTTATTTTTGCACAATAAATGCACTTCTATTGCATCTTTGGTGTCAAGGAAAGGAATGATTTTTTTTTCTTCAGGTAATATTTCTGTTGCAGAGATTGTGTTTCTCCAGCATCCAAACGGCAAGACTTTTGTGGCTGAGAAAATCTAATTCATGCCCTCTTTCTCCATTTAGATTTTCTCTGAGATGGCACGGTCCATGTGGAATATGATTACACAATGGTCAGGAGCCAGTGTAGTGCAGCGGTCTGCATGTTAGACTAAGACAGTGTAAGACCGGGATTCAGATCCCTACTCAGCCATGGAAACCTATTGAGTAACCTTGGGCAAATCACAGTCTCTCAGTCTCAGAAGAAAGCAAGGGCAAACACCCTCTGAACAAATTCGGCCATGATAGGTTTGCATTAGGGTTGACGTAAGTCTGAAATTACTTGAAGGCACACAACAAAAGCAATAGGAAGAATGGTGAGAATTTTTTTTAAAAAATATGATTTTAAATGTAGAAATTGTCCTTCATTGACAAAGAATCCTGTCTGTTTCTGTTGCTCATGGGTGCTGTTGGAAAATTCTGGCATTCTCTGTCCCTCACCCCCACCTTGTTCTAGGACAAGCAGGCCTAGCTAGCATAGAATTTCTTTTTCTTTTGCATGTCAAAGCCTTCTGCCTTCTCACCTAAAGCTTCAGTCTTGCTTTTTGTGTTATTTAAATACATGGCTGTGGTAACCAGGTGACCGGACCATGGCTGTCAGGAACTGAATTCACACACACAAATATAACAGTGTGAATATACTATTTATTAGGAGCATGATACATAGTACAGGACTTCCGTGAGCGAACTGGAGCCAATTAGCAAAATACAAAACATTAAAGGCAAAGAGTTTCTCATCCCGCCCGCAAGAGACCTTGGAGTTCTGGTTTAGCCTGGCAGTGCTTTTCACTACATTCCTAGCTTTGTTTATCTAACGGGTCTCTGGTTCTCATACCTTGTTACAAGGAAGCCGCTACTTAACTCCTACTACATGTCCCATAACTAAAATATGGAGGGGTACCAGACAATGGCCCTTTCCACACCTTACCTTGTTCCGACGCTGGGGTGCGGGGATCGCTCGAATAGCCTCCGGCGAGAGGCTCTCACGTCCAGGGTCCTTCGGCTCCTCATGAGCAGCCTGCTCGTGTGAGAGCCCTGCCTCTTCCTTCCGCAGTGCAGCCTGGGAGTTTCCCAGGCTGTGCTGGGGCAGGAAGCGTGACCGGTGTGGCTCCAGAGGCTCTGCATGCCAGGTAAGTGCACGCGGGGCCTGGGAGCAATGCGCGATTGCGCACCATTTTCGGCTTCTAGCCAAAAATGAAAAGGTGCGCGATTAGCCCCTACTGGCCCCTGGAGCATCGCGCAATTGTGAGTGCGTCGTGCAGATTGCTCCTCACAATCGCGTGACACTCCAGGCACCCTTTCGCATGGCAAATGCCATGCGGAAAGGGCCCATGTGACCCAGGATAGGCCCTGAGGTCATTGGCCTTACATAAAAAAAAGTGTTTCTCAGAACTTTGCCCTCTTTGCCATTTTTGTTTCTATAACCTTCTCTCTGACCATGCTTCACCTCTCCACCAAGAAGATGGTAAGTTAAGAATACAGCTACTATTTTACATAATCTTTTTGTTAGCTAGTTAGAATCTAGAATCTAGAATCTAGGCTCCCAAATGCATATGTGATTGTAAAATTTATTAGTAAACTTTTGTAAGTTTGTAACCTGAAACGGCCTGCCTTGTTTTGCTCTCTAAGTCAATCTCAGTTCAGGGAAGCCCCACAGAGATTGGAACATGCTTTTTCTGCTACTCTGCTAAAAGAAGACTGATTCCTAACAGTTTTAGCTTTCATAGAATCTCTCCCATAGGGCTATCACCCTGGGAAACTCTAACTCTCAACATGTGCTTAGATCTTTCTTTCTTTCTTTCTTTCTTTCTTTCTTTCTTTCTTTCTTTCTTTCTTTCTGTCATCTTCTGTGTTCTATGCCTTGTTAGGTAACTTGAGTCTGATAAGCTGATTGGCTTTGGATCAAAGTTTCAGTTGTCCAGACCCCCAAACCCATCTGGCTGTATGTGCAATCCCTATGACTCACAATATAAAACATGATAAAAGAAATGATAACATAAGAGATATAAAAATGATTCAGCCAACAAAGAAACAAATTAATTAATCAATCTGTACAAACACACACACACACGCACACACACACACACACACAGAGAGCATAATATATCAAATGTCTACAGAAACAGACAAGTTTTGATTTGGCAACAAAAAAGTCCTTGTAATATTACTAATAGAAATACTGTACAAACCTGTCCGACCTGCATGTTTTTAAAAATAGGGCATTTATTTAGCTATTTTGCTTCTTTATAGGCATTGGACACAAAGATAACTTACGTTCAAGTGGACTGTCAGTTTCAAAAGTGACATTCCCCTTCCACCTCTATTTCATTGCGAATAATCACTTGACGCACCTCATAGCCTTTGGGTTTTCCTTGCCCGGCTTCATGTCTCTGGCCATGGCTGGTGAAGACAGGAGAACATGGAGTATCATATCATGATTCTGGACAAATAGGTTGGCATGAAGAGTGGACAGTAAGTTAGTATGGGGTGCCACATTTGGAAATAGCAAGTATCAAGCATAATACACAGTTTTCCTCTGGGTAGCTCTTCCTCATTATACCACTCAAGCACTGGAACACATGTGAGGTCTTATGCTGGGGAGAAAAAGGAGTGAATTCCAGTAAGGCCACCCTCCCTTTTTACTGGAGGTCAGGAGACAAAAGGTGTGACTGTCCAGATGTTCTTGAGCAGTACCTCCCCTCTGTACTGGCCATTATTGACACTGGTAGGTGATGTTGGGAGTTAGAGTCCATCAACATCCAGAGGGCCAGATATTCCCCATCCTTGCCCTATGTTCCTCCAATCCTTGATTGGGTAAGAAGCTAACCAGGGGACCTTTCAGACTCTATAGTTATAGCACTGCAATTCCACTTTAACTGCCATGGATGTATCCTATGGAATCTTAGGGTTTATAGTTTGATGAGGCACCAAAACTCTCTGTTGCAGAATTCTAAAGCCTCTTCCCCAAACTATAAATTTCAGATATTCCATAGAATGTTGCCATGGCAGTCAGAGGGAAATCACTGTGCTGTAACTGTGCAGTGTGTTACAGTTCTAAGGAAAGATAAGAAGTGGCATGACTTCACACTACAGTTCTCTTCCAGTTTCCTTGGTGAGGAGATGGAGTTGTTCTTCATCTCAGCACTCACACAAGGAGATCTTTCACATTCCACAATTATAGCACTGTCATTCCACTTTAAGTTCCATGGCTGCATCCCATGGGGTCCTGGAGTTTATCATTTTGGGAGCCCCTAGAACACTCTGGTTGAGAATTCTAAGCACCTTTCTTTACATTGTAAATCCCAGGATTCCATAGGATGTTGCCATGGAAATTAAAGTAGAATCATAACTTTATAACCATATAATGTGAAAAAGCCCCTGGGTGAAGTGAACCAGCCATTTTCCTTCATCCCAAGGATGGGTGGATAAAAGGGCAGAGCTAGATACAGATTTGGTACATAAAACCAGTATCTTGCTGTTTAGCAAATCTTTTGCTTTTATAAATTTCCTTGAAAGGTCTGCTCTCTGCCCGTCAAGGTGGGGTTATGTCTTTTAAAAGACAGTACACAGAAAGAGAGATTTGACCCCACAGAGAAGCTATGCCCACTGCATTAACTGATGAGAGATACAGCACGCAGCTGTTAGCACTGTAACAGTGTTAGTATAAGTATATGGTATAAAAGGGGTGTTTTTCCCCCTGGTTATTGAAGGAACAGTTCATGGGGGCAAAATATGCACTCAACTTTCCAATGGTTTGTTTTAGCATCATTCATCTTATATCAATACTTAAAAGTATACAATATACTGATATGGAGGTGAGCTGACATCCAACGTACATGTGAAAGTTGGACAAATAACAATAATTCCAGATAGGGCATACTTTTAGAGGCAAAATTTCTTTGTTAATTCTTTCCCCTGCTTTGAATTACATAGAAGTGGGGAGGGCAAAGTGGAAGAACAAAGATGATGCTTTATCCCTTTCATCAGAACGCAGAAAAGTTACTTGTTGGATTACTCCCAGAATCCCCCAACCAGCATGGCCACTAAAATAGTAGTTAAAAAAAAACTTTCCCCTAGCATTTGGAACAAACATCTTCCCATTTGTAATTCATTATTCTTCCACAGCCTGGCACTGCCTTACTTTCCACTCCATTTGTTTCATTTGGAGAGTTTCTAATTCTGAAATGAGTGCAACTGCATTTTGTCTCTATACGTTTCCGTTAATTCCCTTTGCTCTCTATCCCTCCATGTATCAAAGGAGCAGGATTTTTTTTAAAAAAATATGAAATTATGTGCATGAATGCATCAATAAAAATAAAACATAAAACATACAAAAATAAGCCCAAGAGGGATAGTTCCTCAAAAAATTCATCTTGGAGAACATTGTGATGCAGAGAGAAGGGTCTCTTTATATCTGGAATTGGAGCGATTACCGTATTTTGGGATTCACATTTACATGTGGGCATGATCTCTGGGGAAGAAAAACTTGAAGGAAAGGAATGGAGCAAAAATCACTGCACATCAGCCCCCTTTTTTTTCTTTTTGGCCACAGCCATTAATTAAATAGTTGATTACTCAATTACCAGTGGCACTCCCTGATTAGGAAGAAACAGTGCTAGGAAGAAATTTAGTTGGAGACAGATTTTGTGAAAATTTGTGGTGTAGCGCAGAACCTAAATTTCATAGGGTGGAAGTACTTTCAGGTAGCAGGGCTGGTGATACCATTCCCTCTAGCCACTCTGAGTTTAGCTGCATCCCTAACAGCAGCTGTGGGAGGGGGCGGGGGCAGTTTCTTACACGATATTATGATGAACTTTCTGAGCCAGTGTGGTGTAGTTGTTTGAGCATTGGACAACAACCCTGGAGATGAGGGTTCAGTTCACTGCTCAGCCATGGAAGCCCACTGGGTGACCTTGGGTATGTCACACACTCTCAGCCCCAGAAACCCTATGGTAGGTTCATCTTAGGGTTGCCATAAGTTGGAAATGACTTGAAGGCACACAACAACAACAACAACAACAACAACAACAACAACAACAACCCCTGTTACAATGTAAAATATTTGCTGGTGGTTGGCCATGAACAGTGGTAGAACTGGTTTGTTGACATGGATCAACACAGCTGCCTGACCTCTAGACTCTCCTTGGGGATGTAGCTATAGGGACTGTTCTAATGAGCACTGAAAGAATTTGCCACTACATCACTGGAAAGCATTGCTGGAACTTCTAGTACCCAGATAAAATGTGCCATTTCATGTGATTGTGGAGGAGAGAGGTAGATAACTATGCAGCCATTCCCCCTCCCCTCACCCACACTGAGATTGCCGTGGTACGTTTCAACATGCCCAACGTGATGCATCCTCAATTCTAGCTGGGGCTGTGGATGATTTTCTTTTTTGAGGTTTTGGAGGGTAGGGATATTAAGGGAAGTAACCTGCCACATTTTCAGGCAGTTTGGGCAGCTTTTAGACAGTTTAAGAGCAAAAATTGCCCTAAATTTTTTGTTGTTCTGTTCCTTCAAGTTGTTCTGACTTATGGGGTCCCTTAGGCAAAACTATCATGAGATTTTCTGGGGCTAAGAGTGTCTGATATTCCCAAGGTCACCCTTCGGGTTTCCATGGCCATTTCCACACTAAGCTGTCATAGTGCAATGATTCCACTTTCAACATCCTATGGAATCCTGGGGTTTGCAGTTTTGGGAGGGGCCTGCCGGCCCCTCCCGAAACTGCAAACCCCAGGATTCCATAGGATGTTGAAAGTGGAATCATTGCGCTATAACAGCTTAGTGCAGAAATGGTGCATGGCTAAGCAGGGAATCAAACTCTGGTGTCTCATAGTCAAACACTCAAACCATCACACTATGCTGGCTCTAGCCCTAAAATAGACCTTCCAAAATAAACATTTGGGAAGCTTTGTAGGGGGCTTCAAAGGCTGCACACCTCCATGCGCGCGCGCACACACACACACACACACACACACACACACACAGATCATTCATCCTACAGTTAGTGATTAGAGACTGAGGATCTTACCAGAATACAGAAAATGAGACAAGGAGATAATTGGAGTGCTTAGACTTCTGTAACAATTTTGATTCTGATTCTTCTCTCCCAGACTTCTCCCCCAGACTCTAGTTCTAGGCTTGGAACATATGTTTTTAGATTAGTGGAGCATATGCTGAACTTGAAGATGTTTTGGGAGTAGAACCCTCTGTTTTTGAACTAGAACTGTCAGAAATCTTGAACCAACTTGGCTATAGGGATGCTGACTGAAGGATCCTGGGAGATCTAGTTTTTAAAAAGTACCTTTACAAACTCTGTATGCTCAGAAGATGTGAAGTGAACCCAGTGATCATGAAACTGTAATAATCAGTGGCAGTTTGGCTGATGCGCTGCAATGTCAAACAGCTCTCCTGAGCCTTGTAAAACATTGTGAAATTTACAACAGCAAGATGCTATCCAGATCATTACAGAATGGCAGATATCTTAGAATATATCTACCCTACACAGATATAGGAGTTTGATGCTTAGAATGCTTCACTAAAGAGCACTAGTTCTGTAGCTCTTTACAGTGGACTATAGCTCTCTAGCTGATAATTCTGAGTACCTCACTAAACTACAAGTCTCAGTATTTCACAGGGCGGGCCAGCACTTAAAGTAATATCAAACCACTATAATTATGTAGTGTACATATACAAAGGGTGAAAAAGCAAGAACGTAATTCTTTAGCAAATTTAAGACTAACCATTATACTAATGCATAAACTTTTATACAGCCTGCTTTATTGAGTGCATGAAGCATTATCCTCAATTGACACATAAATATATGTGGGACCAACCCAAAATGTTGTAATGCCTGAAGCTCAACAGCATAGTCACCCCACCCTCCCACTTGAATTTCTAAGTACATAGTACTAAAGCCTGGAGAAGTTATTTTGTGACAGAAAATCCCACACATACTTTGCTTCTTTCTTAGTCATAGAAATAAAATAACAATAAATTCAACAAATAATTTCCTGCTTTTTCTTCACACCCCAAATCAGGGGCTTGAGGTGGCTAGCTTAATCTGCTTAATAGTAGGGCCAGCCCAGTTAATGTGTGTGCAGAGAAAAACAAAGAACTGAGAGTTGCAAGTGCATTCAAGATTACATCAGAGTGATCCACTGAAAATTTTAATTGGTATTCCTGGTATAGCTGAATGGAACACAAGTAGATCAAATGACTAGATCATCATTAGCAACCTGGTATACTCCAGATATTTTGGATTACAAGTTCCACCAACCCATCCTGCTTACCCAGTGGTTAGGGAAGGGCTCCAGGTTGAAGAATGCTGGTCTTCAGTTAGCAGAAGAAATGGAGACACAGCATATCATTGGGTGATGGGAATCATTCCCACACCCAGTGATGTCATGGGACGAGACAATGAAGCAAGTGGCCGGATGAAATAGTTGGTACCAATATGTGCAAATATGGGGAGAAAGACTCTGAATTTTTATTCCAAAAAGCTGGATGCCAAAGGAAAAGTTATGCTGATCTGGTAAATTTACGATCTAGTGTTTTAGCTCCATATTTAGGACTGTAACAATGGAAGAGCGTGATTGGTGATGGCTAGACGAAGAGGATCAAAAGGGGGCATCAGAATTCAGAGAGTGTTGTCATGCATTCATAGTGAGGTCATCTTATTGGGAAAAAAAAACTAGCTTCGAGTATTCATATTGACAGCTGGATTTGCTCTTAAGATGAGAAATGAAGCACATCTACTGACAGAAGAAGAACTATTCTGCCATTTTAAAAACTCGGACTGCAAAAATGAACACGTCCTTGGTGTATTTTTGACATTTACTTGTACTACTTTTTAGGAGGCTAGCATTAATGCTATTGAATTACCCTTACAAAATGGGCAGTAAAAGGTAATATATACCTTGGCAGCTTGTAAATGTCTAGATCAAGCCACCTGGCACAAGTGTACCTGACACCTTCTAGTAGAGCTTAAGATTTATCAAGTATTTATTCATTTTATTGATATATTTCTTGAGAAAAAATATATATGGCCTGTTGGAAGTTTCCAGCTCCACTGGCTTCTGACCAAATTCCATCATTTCTCTTTAACAGTAAATACCAACATTTCCTAAGTAACATCAATAACTGTCCAGAAAGAACACTATGACACAACCTTTTCCCACATTTGTCAGTATATCTCAAGAGCCAGATGCACAACTTCAATAAAGAATCCAATGTCATTCACTCTCTTCTTCATCATTTACTCTCAATAACACTTATCCTTGCTTTGCTTGGGAACTCAGTCATGTCATTGGGTATCATCTATACTAGGATGGGCAAAGTGCCACCCATGGCTCACATGCCATTTTCACTACATGGTCATTTTTGGGGCCCCTCCAGCCTCCCAAAGGTCCATTTTAAAAAACAAACAAACTGATTTTTTTGTTTGCTCCCAAATGTCCCAAAGTGCCCTCAGGGCTGGGGGTGGGAGTAGAGGGCATCTCCGCTACATTTGGAGGCCTGTCCTATCAAGATAGCCAGCCGTAGTTCACAGCCTTCTAACAGAGTCTGTAAGAGGAGCCATAGATACAACTTTAAGAAGCTGGTTAGTCTGTTACTGTTTTTGTTTCAGCAGTCCAAGTCAGTAATAAATTCAGAGTCTCAGTTCAAGAGAGTATCCAGAAGTGGAGTCAACTCACAAAGCAAGGGTCAAGGTTTTCCAGGAACACAAGCCAAGGATCTAAATGAGGAATGCATTGCTTCCCTAAAATACCAGTTGTTTGCAACAGACTTGTCCTCATCCCATCTCTTGTATTTATTAGCCCGTAGCCTCCCCCAGCTGTTTGCCTAATTAACACATCTTCCCTATATAAATGCTCCTAGGCTTTCCCTTTCTCATCTACGCTGGGCTTCAGTAAGTATTATTCTGTTCATGGTTCCATGTGGCTGTTGGGGAGAATCCTGACTGTGTTTGGACCTGTGTCCCAGGACTGGGGCATTACAAAACCCCTGGGACCTCCCAGAATAAAAAATATTAATGTTTTCAAAAATTCTTGTCTCAAATGCCCTCTAGAGACCCTGAGGATATTTCCTCCATGTTTTGTCCCCCAACCAATATAGACCCCGGACAAGGCTTTTTGAAACAAGAAATGTACAGACAGTTACTTCTGCTCACTTCCTCTTGTTAAAAAAAGGCCTCACCTGGACCCAAAATGTCCCACAAAGGCACTAAAACATGGTAAAAATGCTCAACCTGCCCTTAGAGAATTTTTGGAACTAAACACCTTTTGATTTTTTTTTAAAGTAGAGGCATTGGGAAATGCAGCTTTCTAAGATCTGCTGGCAGACCAATTTGGCCTCTTAGCCTTCCACAGTTGCCCACCTTGATCTAGACCAATAGTGGAGAAAGTAAAGTATCCAAACTGCATTTGGCCACTACTGCTTTCTCGCATGCTCCCAGTACAACTCAAAAACCCCAGATCTAACAAAAATGTATTGAAAATGGGGTGATTTTGTTTTTGCTTGAAAAATAGTTTTAAACCACCTCAAAATACAGGAGTTTGCCCTACTACTTTAAAGCGTCTCAAGCTGCCAAAGGTTGAAAGTTTGCCTAAAAGTAAAGCAGAAGTGCTATCGCATCACTTCACTTCTGAGCAGTGATGTGTTTTAAGTTTTTTACTCTCAAGTCCCTACCTTCAAATCTCAAATAGACTCTCAAGTCCATAAAAGATAATTCAAGGCAAGTCTGAAATCAAGTCTCAAGTGTGGGAGCCTAACAGAAGAAAATGTCAAGAAAAGGTTAGACCAAACCTGTAGAAAATACTTTGTGATGTGGGTCATTAAGTGCACCTGTGGAGAGCCATGTGACTTTAGCTGAGTCATGCTGATGAGCAACCAGGGGAGAAGGTTGCATCAGGTGTGGGGAGAATGCAAAGGCTGGCAGGATTGCATCAGTGAGTGTGAGTATAAATGTAGCTGAGAGCTAGTCAGCAAGTTGCACACAATGCTTGGTGTGTCTGCCAGAGGCTCTGTCAGAAAGAGCAAGCAGGGGGATGCTGGAATGCTTTCTCGAGAATCTTGTAAATATGTACACATTGTAGCTGAAGAATAAATTGCCTCCTTGATGGAAGAAAACAATTGGCGTGGGTGAGTTTTTCTTGGCTACAGTGCATTGCTGCTTAGATATTCTCTGCTGCTGGGCATGCTTCCAAAGCTGTGGGAGCAATCTGTGCTATATTTTGGGTGTGACAGAAAAGAGGTTGTGATGGTGTGTGTGTGTGTGTGTGTGTGTGTGTGTGTTAACCTGAGCAAACAGGAATAGAAGAAATTCTTTAGCTATTAAAGAACAAATAACCCTTTTCTGAAGGAGACTGCTCACCACTTTGCCATGGCTGGCAACGGCACCCTAGGTTTTCTGTTTACTTGTGAACAAGCAGGATTGGAAGGAAAATTTCAGCCCTTGAAGAATAGGCAGTTATATAACTGACCCTTTCCTCTTCTTTCTGCCCCACTGTCTTGCCACCGTCTGGCCCCCCAATTATATGGCTCCCCTGAGTGAGACCCCCTCAAGACCTCCTGTCCATGCTGAAGCCATTCCATGCTCACATTCACCCCCAAAAGATGAAAAGCCACGTGTCCCCTCTTCAGTCTTCCCACACTGTTGCTTTCCTATAAATGGCTTCTCAAACACAGGAAACCAGGGAGAGACGGGGATAAAGAGCATGTGCAACTTTAACTGAATCATCAACATAAAGTTCCGCGACTGCTGATTGGGAAAAGGCTGGGGGATGTAGGACTACCAAGAGCAGCAAGTCAGTCACTGAAAATAGATGAGTCACAAGTCAAGTCAAATCGATCCTTCATTTATTGCTGAGTCAGGTCTGGGTCGAGTTGTTGAAGTGGCTTGAGTCCAACTTGAGTTGGAGCAAATGACCTCGAGGCTACATCAGTGCTTCTGGATCACTGATAATACAATGGCTGTGGTCTGTTAGATGAACATGGAGATGCAAACTTAACCCTGCTCGAGGTGACGTTTCCCACCCCTCATCCAGGCCATGGGCAGCTGCTAATGCTGTTGGGGAAATCTGTGCTTCTTTCAAATGGCTATGACTTCTGACTTGCAACTTTATATCCTGAAATTGCTTCTCAGACAATTTCTTGAACATATTATGGTTTCCCCCAAACTTACTGTAGAATTATTACTTTTTTTAAAAAAAAAAAATCTCCTATATTAATTTCAGCTAGATTAAGCTGATGAGGTTAATATTTTCCCCAGTGGATCCAAAAAAAGGTTTGCCCATACCTGAGGAAAAGCACTGGTGCAGCTCCACAAATGTAGGACCTGATCAGTCTTTTCAAGGCATTAGAACTAGAAGCAGAGCTTGGAAAAGTTATTTTTTTAAACTATAACTCCGAGGCCATTTCTGCACTAGACTGTTATAGTGTTACTATTCCACTTTCAACATCCGATGGAATTCTGGGATTTGCAGCTTAGGGAGGGGCCTTTGAGGAATAATAGCATTATAACAGTCTAGTGCAGAGATAGCCCCAAACTCCTCCACCAAGCATTCTGCTGTTAATATGGGACTTCTAATTACAGCTGAAAAGTGATTTTTTTTTTTTTGTGGAACTACCAATCCCAAAGTCCCCACCAGTAGTCCAAGCTCTGCCTGGAAGACTTGTGTTAAATGCTGGATCTCTGTGGTGTTTCTTTATTTCCTTGGTGAAGTTCCTGTTCCAGAAACCAAAATCTGCTATAAATGTAGTGTCTAGAGGATGAAGGCATTTTTTTTAAATGTCCTCTTAGAATCATTGATGAGAATCACTTACTGACAAAATCTGTAAGTAAACCGACTCTTGACAGCTGGAGCAGGACTCCCTTGGTCCATTAATTTACTTCAAAGCGGTAAGTTGAGTCCCCCCACCCCACCCCTTTTGCTCACCTGAAATGAACTCACTGGTTTTATTTTATTTTATGTGAGATGAAGTCTAGTTTTCATGTCATCAATGTTTAATTGGTTTGGTAGGCGCACGCTATTGTCAGGCAGATTTAGTCAACACTTTTTGAAGACAGCTACTGAATTATAGAAACTTCTGCCCAACACCCAGTTTCAGGGGCTGCAATTTGAGTGGTGTCTGATTTTCTGGCAGGATGAGATTATTATTTTATTCTACCATCCACCAGAATCCACTACTGTATTTTGGCCAAACTTGGACTGGAATATTACAACTGAAAGGTATAAATTATTCAGAAAAAATAGACATAGCAGAAAAAGAGGGCAAGTAGCATTACATAGCAAAGACAAATTCAGTTGTACAGAAATCCATGAGAGCAATCAGAGTGGATCAGTCAAGAGGATCTGGGTAAAAATAAATAGAGAAATACAAAAATGCAACATTGTGGTGGGATTTTACTATAAGCTACCAAACCAAGAAGAGGTGATGGATGAAGCTTTTCAGAAACAAATCTCAGAAATCTTAAAGATGCAAGAATTAGTAGTTATGGGGCACTTCTCTTACCTTGGTATCTGCTGGGAGATTAACTCCGCTAAGTACAGGCTTGTGAACAAATTCCTGATGTGCTTTGCAGATAATTTCCTATTTAAAGTGGTAGAAGAAGGAACAAGAGGACAAGTGATGCTAGACTTGACCCTAACCAAAAGGGAAGAGTTGGTCACTGGAATCAAACTAGTTGATCCTTTTAAAAAAGTGACCATGTAATGCTAGACTTTTCGGTTGTGGGTATAGTCAAACACAGACCTTGGATTAGAAAGCTGATTTTAACAAATTCAGGGAACTACTGAGTAAAATCTCATAGCTCGACCTGCTAAAGGAAAAATACACCCCTCAGGAGTGCAGAAAAGTACAATCAAAAACAATCTCATGAAAGAAGAAAAATGGGAAACATCTGAAAAAGTCAATCAAGGAGGAATCTATAGACTGAGATTCAGGCCTAAAATGAAAACTGAAAAACAGAGCTTCAAACCCAAGATAGATTTTCTTCATACTGATGTTGATGCAGCTTTGTTACCCTAATGTCATTTTATTTAAAAGCAGAAACAGGGTATGGATGCTTCTTCGAAGCAAGTGATAGCTCCTGAAGATGAAAACACATATTTATTGTGCATAAGGGGAGATGCAATAAACATTAAGTGCATTAAGGGAGAGGAGGTAGTTGTGGGATAAGATACATATTAGATGAACGTTGTTTCTTTTTGAAATAAAATAGCATCCTATTTATTGTTTAATGCAATTTTGCCACTTCGGTAAATGCTTTATGTGCTTAGAGCCAATTTTGCACAGCTAAAAGTTGGCATTGTTAATCCACCTTTCATTAGTTTAAACCTAGCATGAATTGTCTTTAAACTAAGCCAAATATATTGAAAAACATAAATAGGCAGCACAGCAATGTGTTTGAAATATGCAGAGTCAATGCAAATGCAGACCAAATAGAACCAGATGTACTTGCATATGAGATGTTTTTGTTTTGAAAGAAATATATGGAAGAGTACCAGACAAACCACAAAAGAAAGAAATAGCATCTATTCAAGGATTTTTTCATTTTTTGAAATTGTAGTTATTTCTTGCCCAGATTGTGCCTACTTTTGGTCCATTCTGGGGAGATGATACCATTCTTCTCTTTTTTTTTTTTTTTAAAAACAATAAATAAAATTATTTGTTATTTGTTCTGCAGTCTACCAGGGCTCTCAAACCAAAATGCAGTGAAACAGAATTTTAAAAAATCCCCTGTTTAAAAAGAGATTTTAAAAACTTTAAAAATCCCACAGCTTTTTAAACAGAAAGGCTATGCGTAACAGTGCAGTTTGGGCTGGTCTTTCAAAGCTCAGCAAAGATGGCATCAGTGTGAGTTGACAGGTAGTTCTAAAACCAAAGTCTTGCTATGGAGAAAGTTGTGCTTCATGTACTTAACTTTTTCGAAAATAAAATAACAACTGATGTCTGATTCTAAATAACCCGCAACGATGTTCCTGAAACATTGTGGCATACTGTGTACACACATACACTTAATGCTCTTACAAGAACATACTGTGGCCATTTCTGCACTAGACTATTATAGCATTATGATTCCACTTTCAACATCCTATCCTGCACACCCCAGGATTTCATAGAATGTTGAAAGTGGAATCATAGCGCTATAACAGTCTAGTGCAGAAATGTCCTGTGTCATCCTGCTGATGGAATTTCTTCTATCCGCAGAACTGGGATATCCTGCATCCAGCTGTTTCACACACTCACGTACTAACACCTTATAGAGTAGTTTTTTGGTGTGGCATAAATGGCTGAGGGGAAAGAGGAAGAAAGTCCCATCATGCTGGCAGATGGTTGCTAGCACAACTTTGGATTTAGGCTGAGAAGAGCCCTGATGAAACAGAAGAGAAACAGAAGTCCCTCTAGTCATTGTCCTCTGTCACCATGGTCAATGATACCTCAGGCAGGACATTGAGGCACCTTTTCTGTTGCTGTTCACCAGCAAGTGGTGTTTGGTGGCATATTGTCTCTGAATGCAGAGGACCTTTCATGGTTAACAGCCATTTGTAGACTCACATGGGACACATGTGTGCACCCATGCCCACACATTCTATGAATTTATCTAATTTATCAAAATTTATCGTAATTTATCTTTTGAGTGGTCAGTGGTGTTTTACACATTGGGAAATCCAGACTAGCAGTAGATCCTTGACTTCGTGGCTCAAGTCAATAAAGGCCTTGTTACAACAAACCCAAAGAGGCTGTTATAGGACTGTTGATTCAGCCATCCCTGAATCTCACACAATATGAAATAATGACTGACCAGTTCCCAGTATACAATTGCAGATGAAGATACTGGAATGTAAAGTGGCTTCTGAGTTCCAGGGATTCCTGCAAAATTGATTAGCTAGATCTATTTCAGTGTAGTTTCAGGTCTGGTCATAAGACAGAAACAGCTTTGATTGTCTTGCCAGATGACCTGCTCAGGGAACTGAATGGGGAAAATATGTCCTGGTTGGATCTTCTGGACCTCTCAGTTGCTTTTGATACTATCACCCACGGTATCCTTCTGGTCACTTTGTTGAGATGGGGCTTGGAGGCATTATTTTGTGGTGCTCTGTTCCTTCCTAGAGAGGTAAGTCCAGATGTTAGTGTTAGGGGACTCCTGTTTGACCCATCATCCTGTAGAGGCCTGTACTTCCCCATGCTACTTAGCAATGCATCAAATTTCTGGGAGAGGTTGTCCAGAGTTTTGGGGTTTGCTGGTGTCAATACGCAGATGACACCGAATGGTATTACTCCTTTTCACTTAATTCCAAGGAAACTCTTTTGGTTCTAAACTGGTGTTTTGTCATCAGTGGACTAGATGAGGGCAATCAAACAGAAGTTCTGTTAGTCAGTCAGATCAGGGAATAGAGATTCAGCTTGTGTTGTTTGCAGTTACATTCGTCCTGAATATGTAGACTTGCTGTTTGGATATACTTTGAGATTCAGTCCTAAGCCTGACAGTCAGGTTTCTGTGGTAGCTAGGAATGCATTTGCAGAGTTAAAGGTAGTGCTCCTGCAGGATTTTCAAAAAGCCAGTGTGGCATAGCAGTTTGGGTTTTTGACTAGGACTTTGGAGACCAGGTATCAAATCCCTGCTTAGGCCATGGAAGCCCCCTGGGTGGCCTTAGGCAAGTCTGTCTTTCACCCTCAGATGAAAGAATAGACAAACTCTTCTGAACCAATCTTGCCGAGAAAACCCCATGATAGGTTGATGTTAGGGTTGCCATAAACGAGAAATGACTTGAAGGCACACAACAACAATAACAACAAGAAGAAGGACTTGTATTTCAACTTGTTGTTCTGTTGCAAAAAGTACTGTTTGAGTTGTTTTATTCCTGTTGTCTATTCTCCTGAGAAATTTTACCCAGCTCCTTCTACTAGTTCTCAACTCACTGAAGAAAAAGTAATGTCTCAGCCACATTAGTTAATTTAGCTCCTGGTATTTGCCAAAATCTGTCCTCCCCAGGCACAGCTAATGGCATCCATGTAAGAAGGGTGGAGTTCCTGTTCTGAGTTTTAGTATGAACTTTGTCAGAGCTATTCTAGGTGCTCAGCTTCCCACCCAAACAGGTTCAACAGCTTGGATATTTCCTTTAAAGTTCAGACTAAAACCTGGAGAAAATTCACCGTTCTACTGAAATAGACACCAGCACTGTTAAAGAGGCTACTACATTCTTTGTAACTATGCCCCTTAAGACTACATAGGATTGATAACCCTTTGTAAGATAGATGCTGGAGAGGCTGTAAGAATGTTGGTGCATTGAAACATATATTTGGGTTGGCTGCCCCAAAATAATTTCATTCTCACTGGAAGTTCTGGATTGGATTAACAACATAACATAACATAACTAATATACACTTTCAATTCTTTACTAATCCTATCAATTTATGATAAAGAAAATGAAAGTGCCATATATCATACCATAATACACCATACCCATACCATAATACCATACTACCATACCATCATACTCCATACCCATGGTATGGTATATTATGATATGGTTATGGTGTATGGTGGTGTGTATGGGTATGGTATATTATGGTATGAATATGATTCATACACCACACCCATACCATAATACACCATAATACACCATCTTATATCTTATATCTTATATCTACCTTACGTCTTATTTCTATACATTATATTTACTTTATCTTATATCTTATATCTATCTTGCAGCAAGGATGGAGAAGAACTTACAAGGTTTGTCCATTAATTATTGGTTGGACAGAGTTTGGACCCTTACATTATTAGAGAAAATAATAATTTTTGCCTTGCCATCGGTGAAATAGCTGAAGTCACCCTTGAGACTGCCTGGCATCCATCAATAACATATTTGACACACCTAAATTTTAGATGTGGCCTACTGTTGAACCATATGAAATTCTGGAATCTAATGTGATGAGCATGTTTTGGACATTGGACACTGTCTAATTATGCTTTGAATCATGGAATGTTGTCTGTGGTGGGGGAAGGTGGGCAGGACATAATTGACTATTGATCAACTCTTAATAAAAATAGTTTTTTAAAAATAGAAGCCACCAGCCACCAATGAGTCTTCATTTTCCAAAACAACAACAACACTTTTCTTTCTCTTCTTTCTTAGGGTGTTTCATAATACGTCTTCAACATATTTTGGTGGTGTTTTCAAGTCAATGTTGTCACAGAGAGGTGGCCAGAGTTGTTGCAAATTGTTTTGTTCTCTTACATTATAATCCTCTCCATATCTCCATGGCTGACCATACATCCTGCTCTGAAAAGCCTCAATGGGCTTTGACTGAAGCAACAGAGAGCCTAGGAGGCATGCCTTTGCTGGGATGGAAGCATGTCCTGAACACTCTCCTCCACACCTGCCCAGATGCTGGAGGATGGTAGTGGTAGGAACATGCTCCTTCCTTCCACAGTGCAGCTGGCCTCTTCCTGTGCTGCACTGAGGAAAGAAGTGCCTAGATAGCACTTCTGTCCTTTCCACATGGCCCCAGCCAATGCGATCATCACATGAAAGGGGCCTATTAATGGATTTTTTTTTCTGGTAATAGTGCGATCACAATGGCTGGGGATGCAACAGGAGTGGGACTGCGATGATGATGTGTGGTAGCATGCATCGTGACCCGGCTTCAACACATCTCTATGCCAGGATGGGGCTGTAGTGCGGAAATGGCCCTAGTCTCCATTCATGAGAAATTCGGTGATTCTTTTTTTTTTACCCCCTTTAGGGGGAAAAACATGAGAGCACTTTCTTTCTTGATTAGGATAACTTTTTGGCACATAATTTCAAACAACAAAAGGCAGAAGTCCTCCCACTCTTTGAAACTTTGTATTGCACAGTCTTTTTGTCTCTAGGGTTGGTTTAGTTATGAAGAGATAACTCAGCCTTCTTGAAGCAAATAATATTATATTTTAAACATTGCAGCACAGATTTCAGTGAAAAAGATTACAACTCTTAAGAGGACAACCCAAAAATTACAACTCTGAAACAGGCAGCTTTCTTCTCCTTAATCTAATTCCCATTGCTCTTTTGTATTTCCTCCCAGAATGCAAACAGAGCCCTCGATTCAGGCTGGCTATCATGTTACTTCCAGATGAGGTTTGGTCAGTTTGTTGTTGTTGTTGGTTGGTGTTGTTTTGCCCCTTCAAGTCATGCTAAGATTACAACTTCCTTAATCTCTTACCATTAGCCAGGCTGGCTAGGGGTTCTGGGAGATGAGGTCCAAGGCATCTAAATGTACAAAGGTTTCCCAGCCTTGGCTCACTCTTTCCTTCCTCAAAGACTTACCTCAGGGTTTGGGCTTCAGTCTTCTGCCTCCAGGAAATTCGGTGGGCTACAAGAATTGTAGCAACAAACAAACAAACCCCCAAGATAAACAAAAAACTTGAAGTGGCTGCAAGTCTACTTGCCCCTCCCGAAACTGCAAACCCCAGGATTCCATAGGATGTTGAAAATGGAATAATCATGCTATAAGAGTGTGTGGAAATGGCCCAGAGTGCAGTTTCCTGCTCAGCCATGGAAACCCACTGGAAGATCTCTCAGTGCCAGGAAAACCCATGATAGGTTCATTTCGGGGTCACCATAAGTTGGAAACAACTTGAAGGCACACAACAACAAGCAAGGATGGATGAACAAGTTAATTTCCAGTCTATATCAGGTTCACATCTATTTAATGATAGATTATTTCTTCTAGTTTTCAGAACAGTTTGTGAATTGTTCTCAGAAGTCTCTTCCAAGTCAAATCACATTTATTTTCATATGTATTTTCTTCACAAATTCCTCTAATGTATTCCCTTTTACATTTTTGCCCTAATGTATGTATTTTTGTATACTGTCTTTGGGAACAGCAGAGTGCAATTCAGAGAAGTGTGCAGTCCAAGGAGTAAGTGTATCCCACTCTGCGTGTTAGTCTAGGAAGAGTGAACTAGGGCCATTTCTGCACTAGATTGTTATAGCACTATTATTCCACTTTCAACATCCTGTGGAATCCTAGGGTTTGCAGTTTAGAGAGGGGCTGGCTGATCCAGGTAGTGAGTAACCACAAGTATGTATGTTTATCAAGCTGCTGTTGTTGTTAACTTTATTTTCCATCTATTTCCCAAAACTGGAACCCAAGGCGGTTTACAAATTAAAATGATTGCAACATAGTTAAAAACATACATAAGATCAACCTTAAAACAAAATCAAACTATTATGGATATTAAAACAACTCAACAGTAATACCAAAAATAATTTTAAAAGTTTAAAACAGTACAGTTTAAAACAGTACAAAATCTTTTTAAAAGTCCTTCCTTTAAAATCTTCAGTTCTAGAAATCCTGTTACATAAAGGAGTCTCCACCTGGTGACAGAAGAACAGTAAAGAGTAGCTGTTCCATGCAGGAAGTGAATTAGAGAGCCTAAGAGCAGTTACTGAGAAGAGCTTACTTCATGTCCCCAGTATGTTTGTGAAGATGACTGGATTGAAAGAAGAGCCTCTGTTGAAGATCTCATGGCATGAGCAGGCTCGTATTGTCAGGTAGCCTGGATGTCAGCCGTATAGGACTTTATATGTCATAGCAAGCACTCTGAATTATGCCAAGAAAAAGACTGTGAGGCAGTGGAACTGTTGGAGCAAGGGATAATCTCTCTAATCAGTCTGAGTTAACACTCTGGCGAAAGCTTTTTGTACCACTTGAAGTTTCCAAACAAAGGCACTCTGTATAGATTGTGGACCTTTCCGCACTAGGTTGTTATAGCGCTATGATCCCGCTTTCAACATCCTATGGAATCCTGGGGTTTGCAGTTTCGGGAGAGGCCAGCCAGCCCCTCCCGAAACTGCAAACCCCAGGATTCCATAGGATGTTGAAAGTGGAGTCATAGCGCTATAACAACCTAGTGCGGAAAGGGTCTGTGTTAAGAAAATCCAAACAGGATGTAAATAAGGCATGTGTCACTGTGGACAGATCAGGTGTCTCTAAGAACAGGCACAGTTGGCTATGCCAAACATAAGCTGGGTACACATCCTCCTGTGAGGAACCTGCTCCTTAGATTTCTCCTTAGATGACATCAAGGTATCAGACATTGTGTTCATTGTTACAAGTTTATACATTCCACACTCCTCCCCCTTTTGGAGACCTTCTCTCTTTCTATCTTCCAACAGTCAACAAACATTCTTCGGATGATAAGCACACTCGGTATCTGTTAATCTCACTCTCCTCATCTCATCACTGGGAAGTCTTTCGTATGAGCTACTATGATAATAGTGACTGTTTTCAGTAACAAGCTGGCATGGTGTAACTTCTTTTTGGCCATGGCTGTAAATCACTACTTTTCAGGGGAGTGGAAATGAGTTGGCTGCCCATTGCTCATTAGTGAGTGCCTATTCTAACTCGTTATAAGTAATGAAAGAGGGAGGAGGAGAGTTCACATGAATGGCTGGCTTGTGCTGCAGCCAGAAAAGATTGTTCTGTAATGTCTTTTGCATCTTTCCCAGAATTTGCAAGGTGCAATACCTGAATTGGTTACATGGGGGAACTAGAGAGTATGTTCTGGTTGCACAATAGTAACAGAAATGGTAATGGCAATTTGTTAGTAGTAGGTAATTTAGCAAGTTACCTTTTTGGATTGCTGTAGCAGTAAGTGACCTGTTGGGTGATCAGAATGATGAGTAGAACATCTACTTTCTTTTAAAAAACATTTCAAACTCATGTGTGTGTGTTATATGTATGAAACTTATCCCCAAACTTGTTGGTACTTTCCTTTTCTGCAGAGGAGGATCCTGGCACACAAGGATTGACATTCTGAGACGGGGTTCTGAAAATGGAAGCATAGTAGAAAGCACATCTGCCATCACCATACAGAGTACCATGCACCAGGAAGGGTAAAGCTACATTGTACATTTAATACATATTGGGAGAAGTGCTCCTCCAAGTGGCGAAAAACTGTGTTAATTTGCAAGTCTAACTGCTGAGGACTACATCTGAGGATGTTACATTGTGGGAGGGAAAACAAATTAATCATAGTGAATATGCATTTCCCTTGATGTCCAGTTTGGCCCTTGGAAAAGACATCCGTACAGGATTTGCAAATATGCTGCCTCTGCTGATCCTACTGTCACAGAGCTTGGAATGGTTACTTTTTGACTGCAGCTTTCAAAATGGAGAATTCTAGGAGTTATAGTCCAAATTAAACAACAAAAACAACATTTCATAGTTCTGGGTGGATCTCTTGAAATAGTATTAGGGTCTTTTTAAAAGTTATTTAATTTGCTGTTATTATTGTACTTTTACTCTCTGGGAGAGAGAATGGCACTTGCAAGATTTTCTGTCTCATGGGTCACATTAACTCGACTAACCTTGGATACTATGCACATTTGTTGCTTTGCCTCAGACAGAAAAATATGTTGGGGTAGCCTTAGCTGCTCTCTGTCAGAATATACTGTAGTATTCTTGATGCACCAACAATGTGGCACAGAACAAAGCAACTCTTTACATTCCTTGAGCTTCCAAAAATGCTTTACGTTAACCCATTAAAAGGGCTCCTTGAGGTTTCTACCACTTCCTCACCCTGGCTGAAGATTTCATTTTCCATGGTTGTTTTAATTGTATTGCCTCTAAGGGGACGAAAACTAAGTTAAAATTGAACCAACAGATGGAAATAGCCTTATCACTGAACAGCAAAACAATCTCCCCCTCTTCATTTTGCCATCTGCTATTTGGCCTTACACCAGGGGAGGGAGAGAGAAAAATAATCATTCAAGGGATAGGAGCTTCTTGCCATTTCCCCTGGCCTGGGTTTCCCCCTCCTATTTTTTCTGAAAGACCCACACTTATCCTCTCAAAAATGAAGCCATAAACTACAAATGGGGACATGAAACTCAACTTGACAGCCAGACAAATGCTGCAAGAAAAGGCATTAAGCCCACATGTCCACGCAGGGTGGGGGGAGAGCGTAATCCAATCTTGGCAATAATGAAAAGGTTATTCTAAAGTGTGAGCCATGGTGCTTAGTTGGGACTCTCTCTTTTGCCTTGTTAAACTACCACCGCCACCACAACAATGTATCCTGGTCCATTGCCCCAATTAAAACAATAAGGGGAAAAATTGCCTTGGTTTATAAAAATCCCTCACTTCTGTTGCCAAGTCAATGTAATATACTTGATGTGCCGGATTATCAAACAATGTGCAATCAAGTAGGAGAGGATATTCTGACAGGACACTCGAACTGCCTGGTCAAAGCTGCATAGAAGTAAAATAGAATTATCAATGATATAGACACAGGCAGAGGGGCACAAGGCTCTAATTCCAACCAGATGAAATTATGCAGAGAAGTTGACACTTCCAGACTGAGAGAGATCAGTCATCATTGGTCATTGTGTGTTGTGTCCTATCTCTTAAGAGTTGTGAATTTCAGTTGCTTTGGCCAGGAAATTTATTCAGGACTTCAAATGCACAGTCAACATGGCTACCCCTGAATATTTTTTTTCCTGGGATTTCAAGATACCAAATTTAGCTGCAACAGAGGAATCCTAAACAAGAGGGAACCCAAGGACTGGGACTTAACTCTCTGAGGTTTTCTACCTTCAGAAAAGGTAAAACTCTTTCACTGGACTACAACTGGCAATTTTTACCTATACAGCACCTATACATTTTTTCCAGATGTAACAACACACAGTTAGCTTCACATAGGACAGGACAGCTGGATCTCAAGCTAATTGCATTAAAATTTTATTACCTGTCCTTTATTACTCTTTGTTCCAATAAGGTCAATAAGGGGAGTGTCTGCACTGAAATCCCTCAATACCATCTTAACCAACAATATCTCACACAGAATGTGGGCCTGTGACTCTAGCGTTATCACCATTTTTTTCTCCTGTATGATTTTTAGCATCTTTGCCTGACGAAGAAACCAGTGAAGCTTTGAAAGCTTGCATAATGCTTTGGAGGTTGCCCAGTAAAGGTACTGCTACTTGTAGACCTTGATTCCTGTTTCTTAGGTACTACAGGATTTATAGGATTCTGAAGCATAGTACTGTGATCTGAATGTTGCACTAGGACACTAGGAAACTAGGATTTGAGGCCCTGCTCAACCACGGAAACCCATTGTGTGATCTTAGGCAAGTTGCACACTCTCAGCCTCAAAAGGCAGGCAGCGGCAAACTGTCTCTGAATAAATCTTGCCAAGAAAACCCTAGGATAGGGTCACCATAAGTTGGAGTTGACTTGAAGGCACGTGACAACAGTAGCAAGAACAACATCAATTTTAAGAACACATATTTGCATGCATGGGCATGTGCACACACGCACACGTACACACACACACAACATTGCTTCATCAAATGAATAATCATTCCAGTATTGCTTATGCAATTTTGTTGCTATGTGTGGTTCGGAAAGCTGATGGTTTCCCTCAGGGTCCTATATTCCTTGGAAACCAAGGGTAACTCAGAATATTGGTCCCTCAAGCCCAGTATTGTCCATTTTGGGAATGGAAAAAAAACAGTAATTTGCTATTTTTTTTTCCTGGCTGAGAAAGAGCTTTCCTGATGTTTACAAAAATCTGTTGGGAAAAGCACAGATAGCCACAAGGCTATTGTGAGATTTTTTGCACTTTGGGAAATAATAATCTGTGCAGAAACACATGTGGTTTTTCTGTTTACTAGTGTGTTTTCTACACAGAAATGTTGCTAGAGAAAGTAGATTTCTGCAGAGAAAATGTGTTGTCTTCTTTGGAAAACCACATGTAGTTCTGTGCCAAAAATGATTACAACACAGAAAATACATTTCTGTATAGGAAAAAAAAAAGTATCCTTATGTGGTTGGCTACTTTCCATGTTATAATGGATGTATTTATTTTACCCATTATTTAAAACTCATTTTTTTTAAATAGAGCATCCTTATAATCAGAGATCCTTGGCAGGTTTTTACCTAACTTATATGTCAATCTAGCTCTGGTTTAGGAAGATATCTTTCCTAGTATCTGCTATCTTGTCCTTTTAATTGTAAATGTGAAGGACTGAAAGCAGAGGAAGATAAACTCTCCTGAACTTGTGGTAGGAGAAATGGACGGACAATCTCATCTGGTTTAAGAACAGGCAGCCAGATGTCTTGATTTAAAGTGCCCATAACTAGGAGTGTAAATCTTCTCTTATTTGATTCTTCCATTTCATTGCAAAATATCGAAGGTTTTCTCCAGTTTGGGTGAGATTACAAGAGGTTTTGTGCATTGTTCAATGATTCCCTGCTCACCACCACAGCATTCTGAGAACTCCTCTTGTAAAAATTTTGTGAAAAGGTTTTTGATCAAAACAGTTTTGGAGCTAAAACTGATACATTTTGTGCAAAATGCATAACCTTTTGTGCAAAAATTCCTGTGTGTGTGTGTGTGTGTGTGTGGCATCTTTGTTGCCCCATAAAGTGGGTGACTTAGAATTCTACCTGCGATGCCAGTGCCTGTGTGGAACGGTGGGAAAATATAGCTCAAAAAGAGAGGCCTGCGAGAGAGGGTAACATGACAGTATTTTTTCACCTTTGTATGTTTGTACTAAGACAGAGATTCTAGTTGGAGATTAAAAGAATGTTTTATTGGGGAAAAATCACAAACTCACACAA
The DNA here is from genome assembly GCA_030412105.1 of Cyclura pinguis. NCBI lineage: Eukaryota > Metazoa > Chordata > Lepidosauria > Squamata > Iguanidae > Cyclura > Cyclura pinguis. The sequence continues at coordinate 249,400,925 of CM059600.1, read as the reverse complement.
GATTCAAGCAGTCTCACAACCATACAAGGCTTATCAAAGGAAAGGAAGGAAAAATTGGATAGCGAAAAGCTGGGGCAAAGTGGGCAATATTCACCTATCCTGAAGAGAAGAGACAGAGCAATGTGGCTCAGACTAGGTGTTTAAGGATAGCACAAGATCAGGAATCTGAGCAGTGGAATGATGGCCTATGCCCAGAGTACAAAGATCTGCCTGGCATAGAGCCAGGGTTTAAATACTCTCTTTCTATCCTGAGGGGGAAGGTTTTAATGGCTCTCTGGCAGAGCAGACAATGAGATCCAGAATGAGCTAGTGGTTCTAGCATTAGGTGACAAAGCACTGCTGGGAATTGTAATATCTCCTTAATGGAGCAGGTGAAGAAACAAAGAAAGGTTTCAGTAGGAAGATGAAGCACATTGAAGACAATCAGCTGCCCTATTGGGGTAGTTTTGGGTGCCATTGTTTCTGAAGGTTGAGTCATTGAGGTGCATTTGCAAGGTCGTCAGCGCTGGAGCTTCCTTGACTATGAACTGGCTGTGCCATGAGGTCCCATCTGACCTACTTTTGCACATGTTCAGCCAGTCCACTTTGCCAGTATGGCTTTTCAGGCATAACAGTGTATGATTTATATTTTCTATGCCAATTAAATAATGTTAATTGACAATTACTGTATTTGCCAGCATATACGACACACTTTTTTCTCCCCAAAATACCTCTTAAAAATGGGGTGCATCTTATGTGCTGGGTGCTCATTGGAAGCGCTCCTTTCACCTCCCCTTCTGAGGCTAAATGTGTATGAAAAGGAAGGAGGTGAAAGGAGGACTCCCATGAGGCTGTGCCCCCAGCCCTTCAGCTGGTCTTTTCTGGGCATTTTTTTAATGCCTAGAAAAGGCAGCCGAGGGTCTGGGCAGTCCGGTGCTGGCTCTGGCTCCGCCCCTGGCCCTTTGGCTGGTCTTTGCTGGGAGGATCTGGGCAGCCCCATGCTGGCTCCGGCTCCACCCCCGGCCCCTTGGCTGGTCTTTTCTGGGTATTTTTTTAAAGCCCAGAAGATCCAGCTGAAGGTCTAAGGGGCTTCCCCAGACCTCCCCCTCTATGCATTTTGCCTTCGTTGGGAGAATTCCTGCAGAGGTGAAATGGAAGGGAATAGGGAAGCCTCGCTGCTGTAGTAAAAAAATTTTTTTTCCTCAAAAATAACTGTCAAAAATGGGGTGCATCTTCCCCTCAAGAAGCTTTTTTTGGAAGATGGTCAGATACATAAAAATGGTTGTGATATGAAGATATATTGGAGAAAACAAACATGAACACAAATACAAATGTTTTTAAGATGAAATCAAGAGAGAAATTGGAAATTAAAGGTATAAAGTTAAGCTGGTTTCCCTACAGACAATTATCAGAAAGATTTCAGATGGACGTGAAAATTCAAGGAATAGAACAGAAAGAACAAGAGAATCTGTTGAAGCTTTTAGGAGAAAACCCACCTCATTTACTTTCACATTTATATCAAGAGATATTACAACAACAATGTGAGGAGGAGACAATTAAAATAGCAATGATACAATGGGCACAGAACATTGGACATCCAATTCAGTTGGAATGGTGGGAACAAAGTTGGCAACGAACAAAGAGGTTCACGGTAGCTCAGAACCTTAAAGAAAACTACTATAAGTTATTTCATAGATGGTACATGACACCTGAAAAATTAAAGATAATTTGTAAGACGGGTACAGGTCAACGGAAGTGTCAAAAGACTGCAGGCACACTATTTCATATGTGGTGGACATGTTCTAAAGCAAAAATGTATTGGAATGAAATTCATAAGATAATATGTGGTGTATTGCAGGTTCAAATTGATAAGACTCCTGAAATGTACTTGTTAAATATGACACATATGTTAGAGAGAACTGTGGTAAAGAAATATTGGAGAATAATACTGTATATGGTCTCGACTGCCCGTATTGAATTTGCAAGGCTTTGGAAAAGTGATATAATACCAACGACAGAACAATGGTGGGCAACTTTTATTGAAAATAGAAATGCAGATATTGTTTCACAGAGATTAAAAGGGAAATCAGATGATGATATCTATAAAGAATGGCAGATGATTTCAGAAGCGAGAGGGGTCTTGACAGGGAATAATACATAATTCATGGTATTAAAGATTCTTACAAGATAAAATTCAGAGAAATATCATGGAACAAGTAAAGTTGAGTAGAAAAACAGGAACTAACGAATTAAGTAGATAATACTAACAATTTATTGTGATGCATTGATAGCAGTTCAATGGAATGACAAAGATTGTAATCCAGAGAGGAAGGAAGACAGTTGTAATACGACAATTAAGAATACAATGATAATTGTTTGTTTTATATGTTGGAACTTTAATAAAATTACTAAAAAAAAAATAATGGGGTGCATCTTGTACCCCGATGCATCTTATACACCGGCAGATACGGTATATCATATCATGGAGCGAGAGTGTACAGCATGGTAACAAACCCTTGGGATCTACAGTCTTATCTTGGCACCTTACTCACTTCCATGTGGGTTCTAGTTTCTGTGCCTATCTCACTGCCCTCGCCTTCTCTTCCTTCTCCTCCTCTCCTGCTGACCACTTCTCTCTTATGTTCTAGACCCATGGTCTTGACCTCTCCATATAAGCTTCTCTCCCAGAGTCACTGAATCATAGAACTGGAATGGATTGCAAGGGCTGTCCAATCCCCCACCATGCAAGAATACACAAGTAAAGCCCTCGAGAGAGAGAGAGCCATCCAACTTCTTTTTTAAAAACCTCCAAAGAAGGCAGTCAATGCTGCTGCTGAGTAGTTTATCCATTAAGTTCTTATTATGTGGAATCATTTTGCTTGTAATTTGAATCCATTGGCTCATGTGCTAGTCTGCTGAGCATCACTAAACAAGCCTGCTCCTACTTCAACATATCCCTTCAGATATTTAAAAATGGCTAACATATCATCTCCCAGTGTTCTTTTCTCCTAACTAAGCATACCCAGCTTTCCAAGCTATTCCTTACTTGTTATTTTTTCTTTCTCCACTTTGCTTAAGTTCACTAGGACTTCTTACCCTGATTCCTGACAGCTCATCTGGCTGAACTCAGAGGTATTTTTTACTACTTTCATCAAGCATGCCTCTGAGTCATCTCCTTTTGAGTCTGCCTCAGGCTGTCCACATCACCCTTATAGTATTTATTTAGCTATTTCTTATTGTTATGCAACCATGGTAAACTGTTACATGTTCCATTCCATTGTAAGCAGAGTAATAAGAAACCATGGTAGGATCTACTTAAATACATAGGTTAGAAGACTGGATGCTGGCACTTCAGTTATGCACAGAAGGTTTCATCAGTACTGAACCTGGTGTCATGAAGAATAAAGAGTATTATGGATTTAGCTTTTCACAATCAAAATCCACAGGGAGTGTAGAAAGTGTGATGCCCTATCACTGCGCTGCTATGCCTCAGGATAGCATAACATTTTTGTCACGCCGTTGCCTTTTTTTTCCTCTTTCAACCAAACAAAAGCTGTGTGCTGAGCTCAAAGTGTCACTTTGCTCTGTTGGCATTATGAGTTTAACTCTGGCATTCAAAAGTGATATTCTAACAAAAGCTGTCAAATTCAGATCCCACCATGCATGGGTTATGATAGAACATTGTTGGTTAGCTGTCAATAGGGCAGGAGAAGATTTTGCTTCTGATAATAGTGAAGACAACGAAATAATATAGAGTTTGAGGCATATGTGTGAATCCCTCTGTTTTTTTCAAATGAAGCACTGCTGATACACAATAAAATCAGCTGGGGATTACAGCTCAGGGTGGGCAGAGCAAGGGTGCCTTGCAAATCTATGTAGCATTTGTGCCTCTCTTTCTATTACCTTCTTTCTCTTTCTCTCTGACATTCATTCCCCTTTCCCCATCACTCATCTCTTCTGTTTCTTCTCACTGTGTGCCACCTCAGGTCCTTTTGCACTATGTAATTTTAGCAGTATATCCCAGTTTAACTGCCATGGTGACATCCTATAGAATCCTGGGATTCATAGTCTAGGGAAGGTTATTTAGAATTCTCAGCCAGAGAGCTTTACTGCCTCACAAACTAAACATCAGGATTCTATGAGATGTTGCTATGGCAGTTAAAGCAGAATCTCTTGTGTAGTGTGAAAGGGGTCTTCATCTCTCTAGGTGCAGTATTTCATACTCCTTTCCTGCTTCCTTCCCTCTTTCTATCTGTCTGACAGCTCCTCCTTTCTACCTGTCTGACAGTTTCTTTAGTACCTATTTCATTTCTCCTTCCTTCTCCTATGTCATATCTGTAGGTCACAGAAAATTAGGGCCATGTGAAAATGGGTTGAGGTCTTCCCAGCTCTTGTGGGCTATAGGTTCCTCACCTAGATTTAGAAAAAGGGCTTGCAGGTAGCAGGTATTACAAGGCTCAGTTGTCTTCCTAGCACCCCTAATGAGAAATAGAAAGTACAAAAATTTGCATTGTGTAACATTGTAAATTAGGCTGAACATCATTTATGACCAAATTCCCTGCCGACTTCAGATGAGCAGATTTCTCCTGTTCTGTTTCATTATCCTTCTCTGGGTTGGCTCTGTTTCCTACTCTATGCTCTGTGCCTTCTAATTTTATGTGGAGAATTTCTGATTGATTAATTTCACAATCAGTACATTGCTTCATTCACTTACATTAGTTTCCTTCCTTCTTCAGGCTATGTTCACATTCACATGCTGCCATGAAGCTTGAAACAACATCATTTTCCCTTTTTTTGTGTTTTGATGTGATGATGTGCATGACCATCCTTAAAACAAACAGACAAACTAACCATGGGCCTGAGTGGAAAGGGGAAGTGCATCTCCATGAACGCCCAGAAACTCACCTAACAGAGCATTAAAGCATTAATAGAGAGGCATATTTCTGTCAGAAATGATGATCTTCCAAACTAATTGCTCAGATACATAAGGATTCTAAACAAACTGTGCAGTATTTGAATACTCAGACTTGCTCATGTGTGTAACTTATTGGTAAGATTAATATATGCAGGAACAGAAAACTATGGGAAGAATAATTTTGAAAAGTCTGGAGTAAAACCTTCTACTATGGCCATTCACACTTTCTTGCCAAAAAAAGAAGATATGTATCATCAAAAATAGCACAAAAAGGATACATATTTTCATAAGCTAATGGATATGCGTGGATGCAAATTGAGAAACAACCAGCAAAAATACTCAGGTTTGCCCAGGTTCACTATCCAGTTTTACTACCCAAGCCATTTCTCTTCTTCCTCAGTGCTGTTTTTTTTTTCTTTTCTTGTGGATCTTCCTCTTCCTTCGCCCTACCACTCATTCAAACTTTACCATGGGTTAGAAAGGGAAACCCCTCTTAGGCCCGTTCCGCACGAGGCGAGTGAGTTGCTCTGTGCTATTACTTACTGGTTCTTCTTGGCTCGAAGCAATGCGGACTTTCCCTTAAGTCCTTCCGCAGGGCTCCTCTGTTTGTTCCAGGGCGATGTGGAGCAGTGCAAGGTCTTTAGATCCGCACTGGTGAGGCTTACAAAATGGCGGCTTCCGGTTGTTTGTGGGTCTGGACCAACCACTGAAGCTGGCCATGCCCACAGCCCGCCCTCTGCTGATCGCAGGCTTGCACTGGTGCGAATCTGCACATCTGCACAACTGAGAGGAACGAAATGGCACGCTCCGGAAAATTGAAAGACCTTTTTTTCCGGTCTTCACATAGCATGCTGGAGGACCACTTGGGGGTGTTTTGGATCAGACTTAGGTGCAGAACTAAGGTAAATAGTCTGAACCTAGTCTGATCCCAGGTGCGGACGACCTCCATGACAGGACGCCTTGGCCCGTCTTAACTTCCTCGTGCAGAAAGGGCCTCTGTCCCCTATTCTTGTTTTATCACTTTCTTTCTGCTCTTTTTTCCTTTCAGAGCTGCAGGAATGGGGATTCTACATAGTCTGGAATCCTAACTTAAGTGTCACAAATTATCCAGTTGTGCCTCTTGCCCTCATCCCATCTCCAGAATGGGAACAATTATGACTATGATGTTAATGTAGGATAACTTATTTGTATGCTTAGAAACTTTTGAAAATGTTAAAAGTTAGCATTGTCCATGTCATTGTATTTCCAATTTCTGTATATGGTTTTGAAAGCTGGATAGTGAAGAAAGCTCATGGGAAGAAAACTGACTCATTTGAAAGGTGGTACTGAAGAAGAGCTCTATGGCTACTGCAGACAAATAAACAAATATATGTGTCCTAATACAAATAAAGCCTGAATTCTCCTCAGAAGCCAAGATGACTAAACTGAAACTGTTGTGCTCTAGATATATCATGACAAGATGTGACTCACTAGAAAAGACTGTAATACTTGGGTAGGTAGAAGGCAGCGAGAAAAGAAGAAGAATGCATTACAGATGGATAGACTCAATCAAGAAAGCCCTGAATCTGTAGGATCTGAGCAGGGCTCTTGCTGAGAGGGTGACCTGGACACCTCTCATACATGGGGTCTCCATAAGTCAAAGTCAACTTGATGGCAGTTAATACAACAGTCTATCATAAACTGTCTTCAGGGTATCACCAATTGGTGGTATATAAACAAATAAACAAAGCACATAAATATATAATTTTGGTGGTTTGATTTCACTAGTTTTGTCAATAGCCATTCTGTTAGTTTGACTACTGTGAGTAATCTTGGCCAGTTTTCTGCCTTACATGTTGACCACACTTGCCCTGTTGATAAAGAATTCCTTCATTATGTCACTTATGATATTTAATTCACCCAATGTGTGGGCTGTGTAGCTTACTAATGGGAGTGAATGCAGATCAGTGACAGCAGCCATGAGTGTAAACAGGCATCAGGTGGCATGGCTAGAATTTAAAAAAAAAGCCCAAGCAAATTAGCAACATGGCAGCTGTGCCGTATACTCACACAGTGTGAGGGGCTGTATGAACCAATCTTGAGGAGTCAAGGCAGCAGCAGCAGCAGCAGCAGCAGCAGCAGCAGCAGCAGCAGCATCCTTGAGCAAATGCTAATATGGTCCAACAGTGCTGCCTGCTTGGGCCTTTTTAGGCCATCAGTCCCCAAACACACTCTTGCCAATGGTGAGTATCTGCTAGCTATCACTTTGGTTACCAGCAATGCAGCTGACCGATGCAATTCTTGTACCCTCCAACATTTCACAAATGAAGACCAGGAGACATGGGCCCAAGCAACAATAGAGTGTGGTCAAGATGGCAAATGGTATAAATGAGGAAGGACAGACAAGCTAGGAGATGCTGCAGCAGTTTGCTTTGGCCTACTGGGTAGGGCAAATCTTGTCCCCTCCCTTCATCTCCCACTGCTGAATTAACTAAGTGCAAACTACTTTTCCAGGCTGAATTCAGTTTGCACCCACTGAAGTAAGTTGCAGGCAAAAAAAGAATGTTGGAGGAAGAGAAGTAAACTGGGACTTTTTAAAAGCAGCTGAAAAAGTGGGATGACTGAGGATTAACTGGGATTGTCCCTATCATTGGCCAGGACTCGGCTTCACCATGTGAACAGCAGCATTGAAGGAAGACACACAGAATCAAGCACACCAGGAGCTAATCAGGCTGAGATGAGAGCCAGCTGGCTCCAGCCTTCTTAAGGAAGGCAGAGGACAGTAGTTTGAGGTAAGAAATAAGTTGTGTGTTTCTGGCCTGTGATCTCTGGGCTTTCTGCACATTTCCTGCCTGGATTTTCTGACCCTGGACTGTCTGAGCATGTTGCCACTGGATTCCTGAACCTTTGCATTGCTTCTGGACCATGAACAGGCAGGCTGTACTGACTGTTGCTATCTCTGTTGATTGTGAATGGCATCCTGCTAACCTTGTACTCTGTTGCCTGACATAAACAGATGGCACCTGAAATGGTCCCTATCAAATCAGGACAGAGGGAGGGTATGGATGTCACAGCATTGTTGCTGGGAATGGCTGTACTCCTATTAGCAACCACCTTTGTTTGGTGGTAGCAGCCACCCCCACCTCTGAAGAATGACTCAGCTCCCATGAGTGTCCAAATTAAGCTCATCCAAGGGCCCTGATGACTATAGAGGATCCACCAACATAGGCAGGGATCCACAGTATAACAATTTGCCTGTCCTTCAACCTTGAAGCTACTCCTGAGTCATAGCAAGAGATGATGACCCAGACAAGTGACTATAGCTTTTCACAGGCTGACAAATCTGAAGCCAGCCTACTAATTATGCAGGTAGCTCACCAGAGCTTGGCAAAATGTTTTCTTGCTTTCTTTGTTTTTGCTGCTGTCTTGGCATTATGTAAATAGAAGGGAGAAGATCAAGGCTGGAATACATAGATGCCAAGCTGCCACATTTTACTTTATGGGTTACAAATTGTCCAGCCTTGAGTTGACAGGTAGCATTCTCTCATCCTAGAGTTTAAGATAGGCACTGGAATGAATGGGATTTTCATGGATGATTTTGCTTAAAAGTGACTGGCCAGAAGTGCCAAAGCAGCCTGTTGTGAAACAGTGGATAAATATGATGCCTCTAGTGTTCCAACTCATCCACTAAGAAGATATTTTATATGGAAATCTTTTAGGAATAATTAAGATAAAACCCTATGATCTGTGTGTGTGTGTGTGTGTGTGTGCGCACGCACGCACACCCATTGTAGACAGAAATGCAGTTGAAGTCTGCTCATCTGCTTCCAGTCATGGTTCATAATTCGTTGATAATGGCTCTTTTCCTGGTACATTAAGTGATTGTTATTATACACTGCAAACATTAATCTCATTGCACCTAAAATGAGTCAATATTTTAGACTTTCTTTCGATTTTTTAAAAAAGAAACTGTCATACTTATATTGTATGTGGTTTTGCTTTCTTACTTTTTTTTTTTAGGATCAAGCTAGATAATTTCAAAGGTGTTACGTCTGGCAAGTGATGTTGGTGGCTGTTGCTCAAGTTGTGATCAACCATCACTCTAAAATTAGTGATGATTATCCAAGTGGGTTTCTTTTCCCCTTTTCCTTATCCAGCGATCATAAGGTAGACTTGATTTTCATGACTATCAAGTTTGGCATGGATTCCTTTAGGGAAGACTTGCAAGGGCATTGCTCATCAGGATGCCAAGGGAGGTTTGTGGGTAGAGGAAATTATACACAAAAGACTAAGGTGAGAGTAGGGAAGAAATCAGTGAAAGGGATGGAAAGTGAAAGGCAAATTCCAACAGTTTGGAGTCTTTAAAAGCTTAAGTTTCCTCATCTCTCTCTCTCTCTCTCTCTCTCTCTCTCTCTCTCTCTCTCTCTCTGTATGTGTGTGTGTGTGTGTGTGTGTGGCATAAGGAGGTGCATCTTTGGACACTGTATTGATCAGTGAGGAGACATGAGGTATGAAATGAGATGACACCCTTAGCAACCACAGGTAAGACTGCTGGTGTCTCAATCATACAACCTCAGTTCCTCTTACGTAAAATTAGAGCGAGTCGCTTTGCATGGTTGCTGTAGGATTAATGAGATTAGGAAATGTTGTTATCCCCCCTGAGTTTTAGGATTGGGCAGGCTATAAATCTAAGTAAGCAGACAAAACATAGAGGAAAGGTAATCAGCTTATTCATATACAGAAATGTTTATGTGCTTTTTATTCTAAGCCCTTGGTGTTCCAGAGGCAGTCTAAAATAAACTGTTTAATGGTTTTGGATTCAGATGTATGCATGAAAAATGTCCATAAACAAGAAAGATTAGTGCCAAGTGGGAATTCCCTGTTTCTACTTTCACAAAACAACTTTTGAATTCATTGAGCTAGCAAGCTCAGTGCATCACTGGGGATCAAAATAATTTGTTCCATAATGCTTGTCAGACTTTCTGTGACACACACACACTCACTTATTTGGATTTGTATATCAAGCCATATTCAAGCACAACTTAAAATAAGCATTTGCAACATGCAGGAGGAGAGAATGCTGTGCTGAGTAGCTCTGTCTCTGACCTTACATGTGCTACGTAGGTCAGCTTCCTCTTTCCTCCAGGTATCTATGCATACAGGGGGAGGTCTGTGCAGAGACCTGCAGCAAAGGATAACACTTCGGATCAACTGTTTTTTAGACCATTTCTACACTACACTGTTATAGTGCTATTATTCCACTTTCAACTCCCTGTGGAATTCTGGGATTTGTAGTTTAGGGATGTGCATTTAGAATTTTCAGCCAGAGAGCTCTTTGACCTCACTAAACTACAAACCCCAGAATTCCACACGATATTGAAAGTGGAGTAATAGCACCATAATAGTGTAGTGTGGAAATGGCCCTAGTTGTAATGCTTCCTTGCCCCCCCCCACATTCCACAAAGTAAGCATCCCCCTCTTTCCTAAGACCTTTCAGAGATAATGGTTGCAATCCCACATCCCCTTAGCACAGAGTAAACAGTCACGAACAGAGACAGCACCACACAACCCTCATGCAGAAAAGCAACATTGCATGACACATGGCAATGACTGGATGTGAGATATAAAACTGTAATGTGCAATGCACAATCTTAATGCACAGCTACCGTGTGCAACTGCAGTACAAAACATTGATATATGTGCAGTTCTGCTTCTGCCACTGTCATCAGAATACATCTGGTGTACCATGGCAAATAGTTCACCTCCTGCATATAGCGTGTATGTGTATGCCACTAGTGGGATGCCAGCTCTGGAAGAGGAGTGGGCAACTTTGACCCTCCAGCACTATGTGGGCTCCAATCTGATGTGAAAGTCTCTGCAAGTGATCAGATAGGAATGACCTATCCCCTCCTCAGCAAATCTACTGGGCAGTGGGGTGAGGGAGAGAAGGGAGTTTCGGAGAGGGAGGAAGGGTGGAATGACACTTTCCATCACCAGTATCTTGTAAAAGATTTCCCATTACTTCTACCACTAAATTGAGTTCTGAAAAAATTTCCTTCACCAATAAATATTTCCCTATACCTTGACATGGTATGAGTAACCGCACAGCTATTATATTTTAACACAATTGAACTGCTGTGCCTTTATTCTATGGAATCCCGGGATTTGTAGCTGGATAGGTTTCTCTGCAAGAGTGTTACCCTAAAAGGTGGGAGAACTTGGGGTCCAGCTGCAATGCCAGGGTTTCCTTAGAAATAGGGGAAATTATGGCTCAAAGGAGGTCTGAAGAGGAGGGTAATGGCAGGATCTTTCCATCTGTGTTTACCTTTACTAACTGTAGAGAGGACTCCAGTTAAAAGAGAGCATTTTATTGGAAATTAATAGACACACACAGGAAGTAAAGTAAGCTCATGAACCATACAAAGCTCTTGGAGGGAAAGATGAGAAAGGTTGGATAGAGAGAGATTTGGGGTCAAAAGGGTGATATTTACCAATTCTGAAGCAGAAGATAGAGGCAGAGTGGCTCAAACAAGAGTCTGAGGGTAATATGGAGGAATGGGAATTTGGGAGACCATGTGCAGCTTAATGGCCAATGTATTATGAATTACCTGTGCTGAAGCTGGGGTTTTTATACCCTGTTTCCAGCCCTAAAGGGGGCTGCGTGGACAAAATAGTAATTGCTTTTCCACAAACTGACAAAGGAGTCCAGAGTGGGCTGATTGTCTTAAGACCCCTCAAAGTGAGGGTGTTGGGTGTGGTAACAAGAGAATCCGTTTCAGGGGAGTGATCTACAGCACTCTGGCAGAGATTTCTGAATACAATATCACACTACAAATCCCAGGCTTCTATAGAATGGAGCCATGGCACTTAAAATGCTATCAGACTGCTATAACTGTGCAGTGTGGATAAACCTCAGGAAGAATCAAGGATGCATATTTAAAGCTCTGGCATTTTAAGCTGACATTTTAATCTGAGGAATCATGCAATCCTTGTTACACTTTACCTCATTACTTTATAACTTGAACGTATAAAAGCTACCACATGGGATCATCAGCTGCTCTACAGTACTGAACCATTCTGTGCCATCACATTTTATAGGCTCAGACAGTAGATGCTATGAGGGGAGAGATGACAAGTCTCTCACGGATAAGCGCTCACCTGTTGGTTATGAATTAAGGAGCATGTGTGAGCTCAGCTTTTGATAGGATCTCACAGCTATAACACAAAAACCATGTTGGCCTAGGCTAAAGTATTTTGTTTTGTATTATCTAAAAGCACAGCAAAAGATATGAAACACCAAATAGTCAAATAGGAAATAAGGTTGGTCCTTCACATTCACTAGGTTTATGGGCACAGGACCCTCATAAAAGTGGAAAAATTGCAAATATCAAAATGTGTATGTGTTTGTTTGTAGGAAGAGGGCCAAGACATGGTGGAGAATGAGCAACCAGGGTCCAAACCAGGTCAGGAAAGGGAGAGGGAAAGGGGGTGAGCACGGTGGTCTATACTTCCTTTCTCTTGCCCATCTACTTCCTTGGGTGTGTGGGGAACATTGGGAGAAGGTTTGTGATGCTGAGAAACTGGGCTGCAAGACATCCTTAGCTGGTCAGACAATGGCTGGTGGAGGAGGAAAAGGACCAGAGGTGGATTTTTAAAGGGCTGCACAGCCTGATCAGAGCCACTAAAAGGGAAGGTTCCTCTGGAAAACAAACACTTGAGGTCAGGAACGCAGGTATTGGAGAAACTCACAAATAATCAAATCCATGAAATAGAAACCTGCAAATGTGGAGAGCTGATTGTATACATCATCCTTATAAAGCTATTTTAGCTGCTATAGCGTAGTGTGATGGTTATCAGCTTAAAGTGACATCATGACACAGAGAATGCCCCTTGTCTTCACAATCCCACCGTATGCTCAGTTTATTGGCCCTTAGGAACAGCATAAGGCTTGATCATTTAGGAGGGGTGGACAATTTTTTCATGTTAAGGAATTGTACTGAACAGCCCTTAACTGGTGGCAGATCGATGGTGAATCTACTCTGGATTTTAATGAGAACTTTAAAATGGTTATTCAAGGTGCCAAGCCTATTTGGGGAATAAAGTTCCCTTCCTGGATCACGCCTTTAAAATTCAGACTTAGACCTGGATTGTCAGGGATTCCAGGCAAGGAACCCTGGGAAAATGATCAACCCACTGCAAAGATGCTGCATCATGCTCCAGCTGTGGGTGATTGCAAGGTTGCATCAGAAACTGGGGTTGGGTGCAGAAGGTAGAGGGAGGTGTGCAAACCTCTGCCTGATTGGTTGTAAATATGTATATAAGAAAGCAATCCCCAGTATGTATTTGTCTGTTGACCAAACCGGTGTCTGGCGCAAGCCTTTGTCCGTCTGTTCGATGTTGTGTACTTATCGGAACGTTGCTACAAGATAAAGTGCCTCCTGTTTGGAAGAAACTCCTCCGTGTGTGAGTATCCTTACTGGGGAACAAGGCTGCTGCTGTTGGCTCGCTGTCCTATGGTTATTCCGCTGCATCTCTGTGGGGCTGAAACTCCTATCATCCCCCAACATGGATTTGCTGTCCCACTGCAATGGGAACTGCCAGGTGCCTCTGCCCTTTCGGGGGTGCCCCTTGCCACAACTGTGGTAGCTGCCACTGGGCTCATTTGTATTTGGAATTCAAAAGCAGCTGAGGCAACTTTATGGTACCGGAGGCAGCCAGAGTATTTCTGGCATTCTTTCACTGCCCTCTTTATTTCCCCTGTTTTTATATAAGTTTTGAAGGGTAGTATATGGTGTCTGTATGATCTTGTTAAGGAGCTGGTTCTAATCCATTTTGTGATGTTTAATGTGACTGTGTGGGTTGCTTCCTGAAGTTCCTGTTGACACTACCAAGTGGGATTTTTGAAATAAATGTTGAAACAAAGGAGATAAACCAAATACATATCCTGCATCCGTCATTTGTCCATCTGGTTTATGCAAATAGAGTTTCTGACAGGGGTACCGCTGATTATCTGAATATTTTTATATCCCCAGGCAATGGAGTTAATTGCACTTGTTTTGAGTGATGAAATCCTGGTTTTTTTGTTCTTATCAGTACCATCATTTTTTCCTCAGCCGTTCGTTTAAACAAAAACTGCCCAGGCAGCCAGAATGCATTACAGAAAGACATCCTTCTTTATTCATATCTTAATAATACTTTCCATTTTGTATATAGCACCTTTCACACCTAAGCGTGAAATGAAAGCAACCTTGTTAAATGTAATAGTGTATTATAAAATGAGAAGGGTGCCATTTTGGAAAGTCATCATATTATAATAAAATATTATCTTTTCTCCCTCAATGAAATGTTGCACTACTTGTTTTCATAGTGGAAATAACCCAAATATAACAAGGATGGATCGGATAAGTGGTTGAGTGTAGCTGGGCAGAAATACCGTGATTTACTGATAGGGAAAACTCTGTAGAATAAATGAGTAGTCAGCCTGGTGGGAAGTATTGAAGAGGAGCGATGTGATTCAAGAAGCAAAAAAGGGATACATTTTTTTTCCCACAGGGTGAATAGGAACTTATATATAGAACTCCCATCATAACAAATCACGAGAGCTGTCCATCTCATACATTTCGCATCCCTTTAAAATGTATTATAGCATGTCAGGTAATGGTTTTGGTGGGGGCATTTGAAGGTTCAGTTTATTGACAGATTATGAGTAGCTGAGTTTTTTTTCCCCTCTTGTTGTCATATGGGAAGAGGCGTCAGTAAAAGCACAGTCAGTTGTGGGCTTCGGTTAGAGAAATATCTTCTTCTTTGCATTTTCTTTTTTAACAGTTTGCAAACTTCTCTTACTTGAGATACAGTCTGAACTAATTTTGTTCAGTATTCAGAGTTAACAGGAGGAGAAACAGCCTTCTAGACTTTGCAAAGATGGGAGCTTCTGATTTCCTGTGATTTTGGGGCCAAAACTTGAGAGCAGGGAATCGGTTCTCATGATGTCATAGGATGAGTTCTTCTGATGTCATAGGGCCCTTGTGATGTCACGGAGGTGGATTAGGCAAGGATTGCAAGTCTCCTGAACAGCTGATAGTAGAAATGAACAGGAGGGCTAACTGGGAAAAGAAGCCCAACACAGAACCCAACTGACCAGGTACCATGGCTAACCAGAGCCAGAAAAAATATTTTTAGTAAATGGAGAGGTGGCAAAATGCACCCTGTAGCTGCAGCAGTTGCCATACTTCCTGTTAGGGCTTACAACCTGTTAACTTATCTACAGCACACACATCACGTGGCCAGTTTTTCCAGGCTGAATACTGCTGCTTGTGGAAAGCTCACCACCAGTCCTTGGGGAGTCCTCCCCACCCATCCCAGTCTTTAGGCTATTGCTTCAAGGGCTTGTACAAGAAGTCTCGGGAGTAGCAAAGGGGAAGGGAAGGCAGAGCAAGAAGTGCAATGGCATAGTGGAAGAAGTATGAGAAGAGGGTGAGAGGTGAGGCAAGGGAGGGGAAGAGGAAGGTGAGAGGTGCAGTAAGGTGTGAGGAACACTATTGCAGCAAAAACACTAGTGTCCAGTGACATTTTAAAGACTCACAAGTTTTATTTGACACAAGCTTTTGTGATTGCAGCCCACTTTATCAGATGAGCAACTACTGCCTCATTTCAAGAATTATTATATACATGCTTGGAACAGAGGACATAATTAGAGAGGTGAGACATGATGATGATGATGGTGCTGGTGGATGTACTAGGAAGGACTTGGCTATTCTCCTTGATTTCCCTCTCCTTACTCATCCTCACAACAATCTTGTAAGGTGAATTTGATGAGGAGTAGTGGTGGTCCAAGATCACATGAGACATAACCAAGCAGTGATCTGAATTTGAGTCTCCCTGTTCCAAGTTCAGCACCTAGAACATACCATAACACTGAACATTACACTGAATACATTACATTACATTCTCTCAGATCAATTGTTAGTATAAGGAATGATACCACAGCTGAAATAATGGGGTAGAAAAATGCAGCAACTGATATATTGAATTTTCAGAATCAGAATGTAAATCAAAATATGCACAATTGTAGTTTTTATAGCATGCAAATTAGATGCCTAGATTCGAGGAACTGGAATATGTCAATCCTGGGTAAGTATAGATGAGAGGGTGTATATGCAACTCATGCCCTTCCTTGTGTACCTGTCTGATTTTTAGATTCTGATAAGACAAGATACCTGATTATAGGCTTGGCCTATAAACATTCAACTAGTGTGCTTACAACCAATCTTACAACATACCTTACCCATACATTCCTGAAGGTCTTGCGAGGCATCTTCATGGCTAGAGAAGTTGATGGTGGAGCTTGTGTATGCCTGTGTGAGTACCCTTACCTTTTAGTCAATATGAGAATAAACAGCTGTAGAGGAACAATCACTGGAACATAGTGGTACTAATGTCTATATAAGATATCAATATTTTAGTTTTTTAAAAAGAGTAACTGTTACCTTAAAAGGTCAGGGGCCCTGAAGTCCACCAGCAGTGTCAGTGTCTCCTTTGGATTTAGGGAATTATTAGTACAAAGGAGGCCTGTGAAAGCAGAGTAAAGGAAGGATCTTTTCATCTGTGTATACCAGTACTAACTGTAGAGAGGACTCCAGTTAAAAATTAAACAAAGTGCTTTATTGGAAATTAATACACACACACACAAGAAATCAAGCAATCCCACAAACTATGCAAGGCTATGGAATGGAAAAGTGAGAAAGATTGGACAGAGAGAGAGTTTGCGTGAAAGGGGTGATATTTGCTGGTCCTGAAGTAGAAGCAGAGTGGCTCAAACAGGATGAGGGCAATATGGAAGAACAGGAGTCTAGGGTGCAACATGATGTCCGATTGTTATAAATTACTTGGGCTGGAGCTGGAGTTTTTATACTTTATTTCCTACCCTGACGGTTAATTGCTTTCTGGAAGAGCAAACAAAGTGGTCTGGAACAGGCTGTCTCAACTTTAGGTGACAAAGCATTGGTGGGAGTCATGACAATCTCTTAATATCTTGATCAGGTAAAGTGAATAGGGAAAGTCTCGATAGGATATGCTCACAGCAGGGGTGCTTGACTGCTTCACCTGGGCAGTTTCGTCTTCTATTGTATTTGGAGGTCAGGTTGTTGAGAGGATTATCACATACCCATTAATATAAGAGTTTTCTGTCTAATCCTCTTGAATTTATGACCTGGGTATGCTGACGTCATCCTGACCTAGCACAAGCTTGCAGCCAGTGTCCTTCTACTGCATGCTTTCTGGCTATAAGTGTCTAGTTTTATAAGAAAATGATATTTCTCACCAATTTTGCTATTCAACAGGGTGGGGCAGGCGGGTAAGGTATGGTAACATAACCAGGATTGGAACAAACCTTTTTTTAAAATTTACAATGCAGTTTAGCCCTTATACAAAATGGCAGAAATTAGTCATGTCAAGAGCACACACAACTCTCCATTCTGCCTTCTTCCATGTCCTCAAAATGTTGAGGTAAATCTTACTCTTCCATGCACCAATCCATGTTGGTTCTGTTATATCACTCTATGTTGAGCTGATGTCTTTGCTTATAGCATCACACTCAGACTTCTGGCTCAGAAAAATAAAGCAAACAGACAGACTTATTTCTTCTCAGTCATGATAATTGTCCACCTTCTTTTGCTGCCTTGAGACCCACTGTCAGGAGAAATGTGAGATATGAACATGTTGTTGTTGTTAATGAGGGGCTGAAGTGGCTTCAACATTCCTCTTCTTTCTCACAGCCAGCTTCCAATTTGTGGTTTGAATAAGAGCATGAGGGTGCCTATCACCCTCTCTTTTTCTGCTCTGCCTTTATTACACAGTTATCCTGTCCTTCTTCCAAAGATGAGCTTAAAGTGGCATGTATTTTATCCTATTTATCTTCATAAAATCAGATGTGTTTAAGAAAATAAGGAGTGTATGAAATTCCTTATACTGAATCAGACCTTTGTCCATCTTATCCAAATGTCTGCTCTGCTCTATTAGTTGGAACTGGGAAACTTTCCTTTCATGACATCTCCCCAAAGACCCAACTCACATGGCCATTGGCCATGTTGGTTAGGTGGGCTAAGATAATACAAAAACAGACATTGTTCTGAACTGTGCTGTAAGCACATTCTCCATCCTTTCTGGAACTCAGACCATGGAGGATTTCCAAGGCCCTTTTCACATGGCATTTGCCATGCGAAAAGGCCTCTGGAGCGTCGCGCAATTGTTAGGAGCCGTCCACATGACGTCCTCACAATTGTGCGATGATGCCAGGGCCGGCAGGCACTGATTGTGCACTATTTCATTTTTGGCTTCTAGCTGAAAAAGGTGCGTGATTGCGCATCACTCCAGGGCCCTGCGTGCACTTACATGCATGCGGAACCTCTCGAGCTGTGGCGCTCATGCTTCCTGCCCCAGCACAGCCTGGGAAAATCCCAGGCTGTGCTGTGGAAGAAAGAGGAGGAGCCCTCATGCTGCCTGCTCACTAGCAGGCGGCAGCTGCAGAGCTGAAGCAGCGGGGACGCGAGAACCTCTTGCAAGAGGCTGCTTGCGCGATCCCTGCACTCCAGCGCCGCGAAAAGGTAAGGTGCGAGAAGGGCCCAAGAAGTGGTGGTCATATACATTCTTGTTTCTGAATTTCCATAGTTCATGTTGGGGGATAGGGCCCATGTATGCTGGCAAGTTAGGTCAGTAGGGACAGTCACTTATCTCCATATACAGTATGTGTCTAGAGAACTACCAGCTGAACAACTCGTTGAATCATAGAATCTCTGATTTGGGAGGGGCTACATGGGCCATCAAGTCCAACCTTCTGCTTAATGCAGGATCTCCAGCTAAAGCATCCCAGCAGGTAGCTGTCCAGCCTCTTTTTGACAATGTCCAAAGAAGGAGACCTCACCACCTTTCTAGGCAGTTGGTCCCATTGCCAAATCACTCTTACTACCAAAATGTTCATTCAAAATCCACACTCCTGTAGCTTCGGACTATTAGACCTACTTGGTCTTAACTTCTGGGACAGCAGAAGACAAGCCTGCCCCTTCATTCTGTGACAGCGCTTGAAGTATTTAAAGAGTGCAGTCATGTCACTCCTTAGGTCATGGGTTAGTGTGTTCCCAGTTTTACTGCAAACCTCTTTAGTTGAAATCCTTTTATTGAGATCTTCTTTTGTAAAGTTACCAGGGGTGCCACCTAGGATAAGTGAGAATTTCATTTCACTGATTTTTTCCCCCAAAAACTTTCTGAAAATTGTAGATTTATTCATAAATTTTGGGACTAAAAGCAAAATTAAGATTAAAAATTGAATATTAATGTGGGAGAATTTCTCCACACCTAGAAAGGAAACTGAAAGTTTAACTCTTACAAGTCTCTGTTTGAATCTATCTCTATTCATCACGGTGCTGAATTAGGATTGGCACCTCTTTATTTTTTTTCCTGAGAGGTTCTTCATCTTTAAAAAGTATCTTGTTAGATACAGAAAATATCATACAGGAAACAGAACTGGAGGAAGGAGGTGTGAAACTTGAGAAAGGAATATCAACAATTTAAGATATGCAGATGTCACCATATTAGTACTAGAAAACAGCAAAGACTTGGAATGATTACTGAGGAGATTAAGGAAGAAAATATGAAAGCAGGATTACAGATGAACATTAAAAAAAATAAGGACAGAAGATTTACATAACTTTAATGAAGACATCAAAATTGTTTAGGATTTTCTTTACTTTGGCTCAGTCATCAATCAAAATGGAGACTGTATTCAGGATTTTTATTTAAGATTAAGACTTGGGAAGGCATCTTGGAAGGAATTAGAGAAAATTCTCAAACATAAATATATATGATTGAAATAAAAGTCAGGTCAAATCAAGGCCAACCTCTTACTAGAAGCCAAAACATCTAAACTGAGGCTATTGTACTTTGGACACTTGAGAAGATAGCATGACTCATTGGAAAAGATGCTAAGGCTTGATAAAGTGGAAGGCAATAGGAAATGAGAAGGACTGCATTGCAAGTATATGTTTGTTTGAGAAACCCGCAGCCCCAAGTCTGCAAGACCTGAACAGGACTCTTGATGACCTCCTGGAGGTCTTTCATGTATAGGTTCACTCTAAGTTGAAGCTAACTTGACAGCAAATAACAACAAAGAACATGTCCCTCAGTGTGTTGAAATATGTTGAAGCTGCTCGGTGAAGATGGTTAAGAATATCATTCTGTTAATCCTTCACAGGAACATTCTAAGTTTCTCAGATTTCTTCATCAATTTGACAAAAACCTTGAGACTTTACAAAACAAAAACAAAAAACTGTGGAAACCAAAATTGCTACCTGGTTGTCTTCTGCCATCACACTATGGCAGCACTAGGATTGTGACCTGCCTAAAGTAATCTGGAAGTATACTATTTGAGAGAAACAATTTCAACATAGGTTTCCCGCACAGAAAGTAAAATAAACTGGAAACATCAAAAGAGAAGCAGAGATTTGGGATGTAGCAAAGAATAGCATGTTATTTTTAAACTCCATATTTTTTCCATCCTGAGTCTCTTTTATTCAGGTTTCCTCTACTGAGACCACATTATTTTTTGCAAATAATTTATTCAGTGCTTTCCTATATCATTTGTATTCCATTTATCCTCACATCAATCCCATAAAGTACATTCAGGCGAGGAGGAAATACATAATGCCATACAGTCAAACTCTTTGTACATTATATACACATGAATAATAGAATGGGGCTCCTGTACCTTTAAGAGTTGTGTGGAAGTGGAAATTTCAACACATATAGCTTGCAAGGTTTCCTGTACTTTAAATATCTTGTGGCCAACATAGTGGTTGTCGTGTAAGCTTCACTTACTAAAATTCTTTCTTCCACACATCTATTAAAGGTACAGGAGCTGTTAATCATCGGGCCACTCTGCATGGTCAAGTGTATGCTTGAAATATTGTTCAGTTATATGATTCATAAAGGTACAATCTCTCTGATTGGCTACTTTTTTCTGTTTGCTTGGTGGTAAGTCTTTGTCTTAAATAAGGTGTGAAATAGGAATGAAAAGTCTATAACAGCTCATCTTCCCTCCCTCCCTCTCTCCCTCCCTCTTTGGGTCTTCCACATCCAAGTACAACACTGTCAGCTACAGTGCACAGGACATGTTCTCATCTCTACTCATTCTAGAGGCAGTAGTAAATTCTGAGGCAAAAGTGCTACTAGTCTGAACAGAAATGGTTACGTTTCTATTGCTGCACGTTAGTAATTCCATTTGGGCTGATCTAGTTCATCAATAACATTTCAAGATTTGTTCACATCAGCAAATCTTCAAGCACAAAGAACAGTTATAGAATATTTGCATAGACTCTAACTTTATTAGTTTGATTAGCTTCTCACTTATGTTTTCTTAGTTGGTTGAGGTGTTCAATCAACTAAATGAATGGAAATTGACTTTCTGAGTCTGATGCAAGGCACACATCCAGTCAGTTGCTGTATGCTGCCTCCTTCCTGAAATCAAGATACAATCAATTCAAGGGGATTTCTGGCAGTGGATTAAGAGGATGTTACAGCTTTGTAGCTGCAGGTATGTTTGACATGCAGCATATTAGGACAATAGCTAAATATTGGAATGTTTGAAGCTCTGAGTTGTAGACCTGCATGGTCCATGCACATAGCTGAGTGTGAAAAACCCCATCACCCAGAAGAATTGATAGTGCTTTCTCAGTTTACTCAATGTGCAGCTCTGGATCCTGACCATTCATTTCAGCTCGGGTGCTTCCATATGCTTTCCGCAAGTGTCCTGTGGAGGTAGCCAACCTGGTGTTCTTGAGATGTGCTGGACTTCATGGCCAAGTATCAAAAGTTGTGAGAACTATCATTGCAAATATCTGAAAAGCACTAGGTTGACTACTCCTGTCTAAATGAATCCTACTGTATGCCCTTGGTATAAAGATTGTTTTCATGAAAAAGCAGAAGTCTGGGAAGAATGAGCCTGTGCATGAATTGCAGATGGAAGTGCATAGCAGAAGGGCTCAATGCTGCACATATCACATGTGTCAGAATGAAGTGGCCTAATAGCAGACGAGTGGATCTGCTGGTATACTGAAACATCTGTACACCCTATCCTATGCATGCACACCCAGTAGCCCTACAGATGTTATTGGAATGCAATTCTTATCTGTGCTAGCCAACAAAACAACGGCAGGAATAGGGGAAAAGCAGTCAATTGGGAAATTGGCAGGGAATGGAAAACAGCAACGAAAGAAGAGCACAGGGTCACACTTGTGCCTCTCTGTTGGATGGGAATGCATAATGTCATTCATGGTAAAAAACTGACCCACTCACTTCATTTGGACCAAGTGATATTGTAGAGATGTGGCTGTGCATCTCATTCACTCTTGGATGTGAGGGCAGAAATATTTTCAATGGATCAACCAAAGGTCTTTCTATTATCATGATTATCAGATCAAGCTGAAAGTGGAACTGATACACTTTCTAGCACGTCAGGTCAATAGCATGGTCAATTTAATATTTTTTTAAAATCATACGTTTTGGGCAGGCTTTGATTTGTATTTATCCATCAATATGTCTTTCTCCTTTTTATTGTTGTTGAACTCATTATTTCTCTTATGTTTGAGGAAGACTATGTATCTTCAATTTATTTGGCAGGCAAAAAGCATCTTGGACAACCTTATGTATGGGTAACCTTGATGAAACAAAATGACCTAAAAAAATGACTTCTTCTAATGTATAGCTGAACCACTGGACTCCTTTCATATTTTAAGGCTGGCTCAGAAAAGCTTTTGTCATTGTTCAGATCTCACAGAAAGATGGAGAGGGTGTAAAATTGGTTCTATCAATTTGGTTGGAATTTACTGTCTTAGTCACAAATATGTAACCTAGAGTTACGCATCCATAAATGATTGGTTTTCTTGATCCCTACATATTCAGTAGTATAGGGAATATGTAAGGCAGCCTTGATTGATGATTAGGACGCTGGGAGATGAGGATTCAAATCCACACTGAGCCATGGAAACTCAGTAGATGACCCTGAGTAAATAGCACTCTTCCAGCCTCAGTGGAAGGCAATGGCAAGCCCCCTCTAAACCAATCTTGCCAAGAAAACTCAGTGGTAGGTTCACATTAGAGTCCCCATAAGTCAGAACTGACTTGAAGGCACACAACAGCAGCATCAGCAGCAACAACAATAACAGAATAAGTAAAGATCATAGTAATCTCCCAATCCTGACATGCTGGGCTGCAGTCATGTTGAGCAGTTGGAGTCTGTTCTCCTGTTGATTGGGATGCAACAAGATTAATATTTCCACCCCTCTTTCCATAAGCAATCTCCAGTGTGAGGAGGAATTTCAACAGGTATCCTGTTTCTGACTGCTGCACTAGAGATCACTTGGGGGATGTCTACACACCAGTCTTCTGCATCCCAGTTGATAGGAGAACAGATCTCTGTCACTCACTGTCACTGCTGCCTGGTAAATCAGAGTTGAGAAGCGTCAGACCAGGAGATGCTACTTAGTTACACAGCTAAGGTAGTTACATAGTCAACTAGCTGATCTAGAATCTCAGCCATTGTCTTCAGTATAGTCTTTGACTCTGGTAAGATGCTCCCTTATTTAATACAGCTTTGGTAAATGCAAGGCTCAAAAAATAAAAATAAAAAAATAGAGGACAGACAGCAATTAGTCACCTATTTTCAGCTTCTGCAATATGGCCTGATGTGCTTTACAGCTCATTCAGTATGATGTCATTCTAGGGCCATTAGTAATTTTGCACCCACTCATGCACAATGAAAACCCAGCGATTCCAAAGGGATTTAGTCATATGCAAACACCCACCCTGATACAGCCTGAAACTTTGCAGTGAAACCAAGTGTAA
Organism: Cyclura pinguis; assembly: GCA_030412105.1. Classification (NCBI taxonomy): domain Eukaryota; kingdom Metazoa; phylum Chordata; class Lepidosauria; order Squamata; family Iguanidae; genus Cyclura; species Cyclura pinguis. The sequence goes on along the minus strand of CM059600.1, from coordinate 249,377,161 downwards.
TGGAATGGAATCCTCTGGCTGATGATGCTAAGTGTACTTCCATGTTTTCAGATGAGGCTGCTGATCTCAGTGGAACTTTGATTAGTTTCTATACTGCTGTTGTTGCTAGTTCTTAATTATTTATTTCTATATTTATTAAAGCATCATATCCACTCAGACAAAGCGACATTTACAGCACAGTCTTCTCTATGTGTTTATTTGGTAGTCTCCCTCTGTTCAGCAGTGCTTGAGCCTCAGAAAAGGAAGGTAGAACAATAAATTAAATTAGAATAAACTGAAGAAAGGCATAAATATGGGAAATATGATGTTGGGGAGGCTTTTGAGAGACAGCAGCAAGGGTCAGCCCAAGATATTTTCCTACCTGAGGCTGAATAGTAGGTGGTATATTCCCACTCCTTTCCCCTAAGTCAAAGTACCTAGTTTGCCAAGCCAGCCAAACTGTTTTGACACATGAGGCGGAAAATATCATAAGCACATCACCCCATCTTTGTCCAACAACAATAGACCAATTTCCTGCTACATTATGGCACCCGAATCCTGCTGCTTGAAGCAGCTGCCTCATTTTGCCTAATGACAGGGCCAGCCACCATGGGAAAAATAGGCATGCAGACCAGATTTAAACGAGATAAAAAAAAATCTGGGGATAAATAAAAGCACATTGTGGTAATTACTGTGCTTTCTGTGTTCTTGAATGAACCAGGTGTATTTTCATAGGGCCATGTTTATTTCTGCTTTGTAAAAATTAAATTCTGTTTAGAGTTTCTCCCTTTTTCCTTTTTTTTCAAATTCATCTCCTGAAAATGTTTCTCCTGGAGTTGGCTGTGTGTGTCCTTATGGTCAAAGGAGAGACATAACTATGCCTTGAAGCCGTCCATAACCTCACAACATGTCTGCCACAGGATCTTATTGGCTACCTGGCATCATCTGACATTGGCTGCGAAAGTTACTGTCAGTCATGAAGCCATGAGGAGTTCAGAGGTGATAGCAACCGTGGTAATTCTCTATGACTGAATTGTAGCAGTAGTTCTGGAAATGCCCCCTCCTCCATTTTATCTACAACCCAGGTCTTCCACCTGGGAGTAGTAATATAAAATTTACCATCATTTTTTTTTTTAACTGTTTGATGAAAAGCTCTAGCAATGCTTTCCAATACAAAAGCATAAAAAAGAAGGGATGAAAAGACTTTGCTGCCTATCTTCTACCAGATCAAATTTTCAGAGAGCACTTTTGCAATAACAAGGTTTTTTTTTTTTTGCAGTGTTGATCAGAAACTCAGAGCACTATGGGATTTGCACTGCAAGACAAATAAATAGGACGTTAGTTGTTTAAAACCAGACTTCACAAGTACACAACCATTGTTTACAGCTATTATATAGAATGCTAACCTATGGAAACATGTTCTTTGTTATTTTATATTTAGAGACAGGTCTCTTTTATTATTCATTTAATGTTTCTACTATTATTTATTCCTCTCTTATATCCCCCCTTTAACTTCTCTTCTCATCTCATTCTCTCTTACACACTGTTTGGTCTCCAGTGAGAGTTCAACTCTCTTCACAATTAGCAACTTAGATTTTGCTAGGTACTACATCTGTGTTCATTGTCGATGCAGTCATATGAGCTAGAAGGTGGTATAAAAATATGACACTGGGTTGTTTAGAATGCCAAGCTGGCTCCAGATGCTGAATTCTGCCCTAGAGTGTCAATCCTGTGGTTGCTCAGAATAAAAACCATCTTCCTTTACTGCAATGTTCCTTGAGCAGAACCTTGTCTTTTATTTCCTTTTTGTATTTATAGCATTTATCTGTGACTCTGCAGGAGGAAATAATGAAAACTTAATGTGCATTCTATCTCTTCAAGGGTTTCGCTATAATGTGTCTCTGCCAATCCCCCCACTCCACCTGCTGAAAGCAGAAAGAGTCACAAACTGCAGTGTATAACCTTGACCCTCACTTTTCTTCACTGCAAAACAAGTACCTTTCAAAGTAGCTTTCCCTGATGTCGACTGTTGATGGCAATGAACTAATTACTGTCCAGAGAGGATTACACACAGATTTGTTCCTCTCTGAACATGCTTCTCATTTTTTTTCCAGAGTATATATATTGCTGTGAACTCTCTAAGGCATTTTTTCAAAAAGATTTTTTTTCAAAGGAAAGAAGAAAAGATATAGCAAACTTGACTGTGTGTGTTTGTTAATATTTTATGACGATAAGCTTACATTGATCCTTTGCTTTATAAATAAGAGAGAAGTGTAAGGTCGTACATTTGGGAACAAACAAACATTTTTGTTACTGCTCTGTAGTGGGTAACACAAAGGGAAGGAAGGGGATCTTGAGATTCTGGCTGATCACCTGATACTGTGAATCAATAGGATGAAGTTGCAAGAAGAGGGCAATTCTCAGATGTTTGTAGGTGTGACATTTTTAATCAGGAGGGAAGGAGGTATAGATATCTTTGTATAGATCAAAGACACATCTGGATGAACTCTTGTGGCTTGGAGTATAACTTCAAGGAGGACTGTAAGACTGCTTGGCATCATTAGGCAAAGGTCTCCAGAACCTAGGAATGCCCTACTATTGCTTGGAGTTTCCCTTTGCCTCTTATCACAGCCAACTGAAGAAATCTTGCTGTCTAAGCCAAAGGCCAAGAAACCCATCTCTCATACCTCATTCCCCTACAAATGCAAACTAGATTGATAACTGAACCTTACTTTATAATCTGCAGTGGGGGAGCATCCTTTCCCAAACTTGAGCAATGCTGGCTAGCTCGGTGAGTTCAAGGCAGACTTTTATAGGAGATTGAGACTGTTGTTGCCAATGTCCCCTTCCACACTATTCAGCACCTCTTGCCTGAGATGATTGCTTCCTTCTGTCTAATGGTAGGGTGACCCTTGCTGCTCCTTGCTGACATTACCTCACAACCCGAGTGAGATAATTGCAGTGAGGAGCAGAAGCCATCAGTTTTCATTCATGAGTGGCCTTCCTATCTCAGTATCTTCTCCTCCTTTCATAGCAACCCCTAAAATAAAGTCCAACATCTTTATAAATGTCTTGGAGGATGGAATAGAGGGCATACTTATCAAATTTGAAGAAGACACCAAATTGTGAGAGGGAGATAATACCCCAGAGGAAGGGATTAGGATTCAAAATGTTCTTACCATATTAGAGAACTGGTCCAAAAGTAACAAAATGAATTTCAATAAGGATAAATGCAAGAATGTACATGTACTGTAAGGCTGAAGAATGATACTGACAAGCTGGAAACATATTGCCAAGTATCTGGATGAGGGAGACCAAGATGATCAGAGGCCTGGAAACCAAGTGTCATAAGGAATGACATGGGGGCAGGTATGTAGCATGAAGAAAAGAAAAGTTAGAATGACAGCTGTTTTTAAATATCTAAAGAGACGTAATGTAGAAGATGGTGAGAACTTGTTTTCTGCTACTCCAGAGACTAAAATGTGAACCAGTGGACTAAAAAAAAAATCCACCTAAACATTTGAAAGAACTTTTTTACTGTAACAGCTGTTCAACAGTAGAATAGGTTACTTCAGAGAGTAGTGGACTGTCCTTCTTGGGAGATCTATGATTCGCTATATACTAGCAGGTTACACTAACTTCAGGTTATACTAGCAGGAATCTAATCACAATGTCTCCAGTCTAACTAAAATTTGTAGAGACTAACCCAGGAAGACTATTCATATTTTAAAAGTTTCATTCAATATGGTGTGGAGAGGCTGGGCTAGAAACCCAATTGAAACCAATGAAGCAAGTCAACAGCAGCTAGATTAAACACCATTACTATCAATAGGGTTAGATAAAACTATACTCAAGTGAATTATATGGGACATGTGTGCACAAGAATGCCATCACACTATGAAATTTGCTGCAATTGCTTTATGAAACCCTAAACTGATAACAAATCCAGTCACAAAACCTAAAGGCACTGTGGTGCAAAGTAGTCTAAATATGATTACAATGGATAGGTTTATCTGGATTTTTTTGAAAAACAAGATAAAAGGGTAGAGATTAGGTGTCTTAAAATGGAAAACAGCCCTAATACAGTTGAATCATTTTGAAATGAACTCTTGTCCCTTTGGGTAATATCTTCCTGTTCTTTGAGACTTTAATTACAGGAAGTTTATCTTAACAGCATCCATACCTATCTGAGGCATACCCTATAGGTGCATGGCTATCATAACACAATTTGGGTATGGTACAGAAACTTCCACTGTTCCCTTTCATCATTACTACACTGAACAGTAGGAGTATCTTTTGACATGGAAACAAAGTGCCTGAATACTATGCAAACAATTGCCAATATTCTACACTGTCTACTTAGTTGCATATGCATAACTAAGGAATGTGTCCTAGCTTAATCCACCTGCCCCATCCACTACAACAGCCAGCAGCCAGATAGGGTGAAAGAGGCCTCTTCAGCTGGTGATGGGGTTCAAGGGTGGGAGGAATGTTTCCAACCCTCTGATACCAGTGAGCAAGGCCGTGACAATCAGAAACAGGACCCCATTGCAAGTCCTTGTTGCGGCCTTGCTTGGTGGTACGGGAAGGGAGGTGGAAATGTCATCTTTCTTGCAGTCTGATTACCAGCTAAACAGACCTCCTTCACCTTATCCAGCTGCTGGCTGTTAAAGTGGACTCAGGGGAGGCCTTTCTATACTTTTACAGTAAGTCTATGTAATCTTATTGAACACAGAGCAGTTGTGGACCTGTAACTTTTTGTTATGAATCCATAAGTGCAATTTTGAATGCCAGGCAATATATCTAGTAAGAAAAAAAAAGAGGAAATAAATAGTTAAAACCGCTTTTGATAAATTGGATATATGCCCATGTATTCACAGTAGTGGAGATGATGTGTTTCTTCACCAAAAGGCTGGGACTGCACATATTTAGATGTTTTGGTAGCTGCTTCTCCTTTGAAAGCAGCCTTGTGTGTCCGTGTGTGGGAATGACTTTCAAGGTAGAAGAAGCGGGAGGGAGGAGAGGTGCTCGTCCCAGTTTTCAGCTGGAGTTTCTAAATACGAGCCTTAAAAATGGCTTGGTTCAGATGCATGCTTACAGCAACTTATCTGTTTTAACTGCAACTTGAGATTGTTAGTATAAGAAACAATAGATTACAGCTTGCACGCTTGCAAACTGTTTCAGACCTCATTTATTCTAAGCTAACTTATTTTGTCTCATTATGTCCTGAGGTATTGTTGCAAGTATTTTGATTTTCCTGTCAGAATTGGTTAAATTATTTTTGGCAGGGCTCTATGTATATTTACATGTATTTTTGTTGTATGTTTGGACATTCTGATTGGTTCTATATTTTTGAATTCACGTTCACTTGTTATTTACATAGGCTGTAGATACTATTTTTATTATACAGTTGGCCCTCCACATTTGGTAGGGTTAGGGGCACAGGACCCCAGCAAAAGTGGGAAAACTGCAACTATCAAAATGTGTGTATGTTTGCCTGTGGGAAGGAGGGTGAGGCATGGTGGGGAGAGCAGGCACCCAGGGTCCAAACCAGGTCAGGGAAAGGGGGTGGTGGTATGGTGGCTCTATACTTCCTCTGTCTTGTCCATCTCCTTCTTTGGGTGTTGGGGGGGGGCATCAGGAGAAGGTTTGTGATATTGAGAAATCAGGCTGCAATCCATTTTTAGCTGGCCAGGTAGCAGCTGGTGAGTGAGGAGGAGGAGCAAAGACCGGTTTTTAAAGGCCTCATCCGAGCCACCAGAAGGGAAGAATTAAGTCAGGAAAACACCATCCCCATAGTGGTTAGGTAGCTCTTGTTCTCTTCCTTTTCTGTCCTCATTAGTGTCAACAGTAACTTCCTGCTGGCTGCCATTACCACTGGATCCTTGCTATAAATTCCTGTAAGGCAGATGGGGCCAATTTTCAGGACAGCACAGTAGTTTGATGCCTGGTCTAAGCAGCCTTGGGTCCTATATCAGGAGGAAAACAGGAAATAGATAAATAAATAAAGCTGTGTCATGTTACTTGTAGGCTTTGACCCAGATTGAGCAGGCTGATATGGAAGATGCTCTTCCTCAAAAGTATTCAACTTCTCACCTCCCCATAGGTTGGATGTTACCAGAACAACCTTTTCATAAGTCCCCTTTTTCCTGAGAGGAGAGGGCCACAAGCCTCAGTCACAAGGTGTGTGGGTAGTCACCATCTTTAGATCAGAGCACTGATAAAAATGCTGAAGAAATTTCATCTTGCGTTTTGAAGTCTCTATCCCTTTCCTTTCAAAAAAAGTAAAGGAAACTGAAAGACAACAGCTTAAAGACCCTCAGATGAAGAGTCATTGCTTACCACCCTGATAAAACAAACTTTACAAGTTGTCATTCTTCAGGGAGTGAACAGATTGGCTGCTATAGGCACTGATGGAACTGCTCAGGCGTAAGTTGGTTGAAGATCTTTATCAAAATACTCTAACCAGGAGCACAGCTTCAAAAAGTATAATATGATTCCACTTAAATTTAAGTGCTCTGGTTCCAATTCCAGCAGATTATAGGCAGAAACATAGAATTAAGGGCTCCATAGAGCCCTCTGAGTGAACAAGCTGCATTTTTTCCTCAAACCTTTCATATTATTTTGTTGACCAAATACATTTCATTACTTTTTTGTCAACAGAATGTAATTTTGCACAGATCAGACTGTCAAGAAAAAGGCAGGAGCATTAAAACAATCTTTTCAGTCTGTAAAAAGAAATTGCAGATTCAGTTCATTCTGTGTACTTAAAAGAGAAGGATTGCATACAGTGGAAATATGATTATTCCTCATTCCCAAGATGACAAAAGAGTCCAAATTATTGATAAAGTTAAAAAAAATATAACAAGTAATAGGAACTGATACAGAGTTGCTTCCCTTCCTTATTTCTTTGGTTTGATGGAATTTTCAACACTGAAGAATTTATCTATGTTCTCATGGATTTACAGGGATTTGCATACTTTGAAACATTGCTTATTTTGGACCACAACTCTCAGAATTCCCCAAAGGGGATTTTTTAGGGGGGGACTTGTAGTACAAAAATAAATTTCTTAGGCTATATGAAGAATTGGCAAAAAAGAAAAAAAAATCCTTCAGACTGGATGCAGCCCCTAACATGTTTTTGTGGTAGAAATACAATTCTTCACTAATTTCAACCTGGAAGGAAACAATAAGTAATTTTAGCAGTTTTCTTCCCACTGTAAATAAATCTTTGAAATTAGCAGTTTTCTAAGACTATTTGCAGTTTAAGACTTAGGCCATTTCCACACCGGGCTTCTGTAACAGTGCAGAGCGACCTCTCACGGAGGTCTTCTACACCGTAGAGTGGACTGGCGTGGACTACTTTTTGTAGTTCCACACCAGAATCCACTCAGGAGCGGCCGGAAGTAGCTGTGCTGTGTGTTTTTTAAAAACCTCTTTTTCGAGGTTTTTAAAAAGCACGGAGCGCACAGCCCTGCGCTGCTCTGTTGCCTGGCTCCGACGCGGATTTGCAGGCGCACGCAAATGCGTGCCTGCAGATCTGCCGGGGGTGGGCTTCCAGCTGGTGAGCTTCTCCGATTGGTGGAGAGCCTCCACCAACCGGAAACCGCCATTTGGGACGCTGGAGGACTGTGGAGCAGCGAGCTCGTGCTGCTCCGTGTCGTGACGGACTTACCCGGCTGCCGGTAAGCTCCGTTTTTGGGCGTTTTCGCCCGTTTCCCCCCCCCCCACATGTGGAAAGGGCCTTAGTCTGTACAAAATTTGTGCCCAGTGTTATTGTGCAAAAACAGGATCTTTTATACAGAAAACAGCATTTTCTGTAGAAATATTTTCTGCAGAGAAAATGCTGTTTCCTGCTCAAAGTTCTGGTTGAAGATGTATTCTGTACAAATTTGACATTGTTTTTCTTTGCACAGAAAACAGCATCTACTGTACAGCAAGCAGAAGACTTTTTTTTTCAGAAAACAAGATAATTTCTATGCAGATAATACCATTTTCTGTGAGAAAAAGCTATATGCAGATTTTGTGAAGAATAAATCCCACACTGCAAAGATTCTTCTCAGTTCAAGATTATTCTCATCAGGGTTTCTTCATGCTTATGAAACAGGATTTTTTTTCAACCATTTCCCACATATTTTTGAATACTCTCTCCACTGCTGTTTTACAGCCAGACTTCAGACTGTCTGGACCACCCTTTTTCCTGTTGCGACGCATCTTCAATTTGTTTCCAGCGTATGGCGACTCTAAGGTGAACCTATCACAGGGGGTTCTTGGCAAGATTTTTTTTTTTCAGGGGGTTTGCTTTTGTCTTCCTTTGAGGCTGAGAGAGTATGATTTGCCTAGGCTCACTTAGTGTATTTCCATGGTTGATCCAATTTGTATATAAGCTTCGGAGGTCTTTGAACTCTAATACAAGATCCAAAGTTAGAAAAGAGGGAAGAACAGGATCTTCCACTTAAATCTACAGAGATGGCACAGAAATATACTGAAGATCCCAGTCTTTAAAGTTATATAGTCAGATAAGTCATATGGGAATACAGATGGCCCAGACGGATACAGATCTGATGGCAATATTTAAGGAGAGGAAAGAGAGAAAATCAGAGATGAATGAAATTAATCAGTCTATATTGCAGATGGCAGCAGATTTGAAACCTGCAAATGAAAAAAGATTCAAAATTTGGAACAGAAAATAGAGAGTCTGGAATCTAGAACAGAGACTCTGAATAAAGAATGCAAACATGATTTAGATGTTTTTCACTACAGGAAAGGGAGAACAAGCTAATGAAAAGTTCTGAGAAACAATGGTGGAGGCCATCAAAAATTTGTTGGAGAAATGGAAGGAGGACACAGATTTTGAACTTGACCATATGTACCATATTTCTTCATGTGTAGGCAAATAGAGAAATTTACCAAGAGATGTGATTGCAAATTTTGTCTGACAGTAGACCAGAGATCAAGTTTACAATGCCACGTTGAGAATAGAATGAATATTGATGAGGTCAAAACCATAGATTTAAAAAGATACCCATTAGAAGAGAAGGTAATATGTCTTTTTGATTGTTATGCTGAAGCAAAATAATATGCCATTTAGGTGGCAGTTGCAAGCAGGCATCTCCTTCCATTTTATGCAAAGAATGTTTTTAGTGAACACTGCACAAAAGGCTAAATATTTTTTTCAGACATTAAAAAAAGGATTGGATCAACTGGGAAAGCAAGATGAAGAGAAAGAAGAAGACCAAAACTCAGATCAAAATTCAGTTAGGGATAATGATAAGACATCAGATGGAGAACATGATGAAATCAGAGGTACAATGGATGTCACCTTTCAAAATTATATGCCTGATATGAAGTTGAGGGGTATGAAAAGGAATATAAGGGGCCTTAATTCATCCCATAAAAATACTAAAATCTTTCATTATTTGAAGAAATTGAATCAAGATGTGACCTGTCTCCAAGAAATACATGTAAGAAGAACAGATATTGAGCATTTACATTATCCTAAACTGGCAATGAATTTATTGTGGCATCAACAAAGGAGAAGAATGGTGTGATTGTTTATGTCAATCCCAACTTGTTAGCAGAACTTTTTTTGAAAATCAAAAGGATAGGTATGTGAGGGCTCAGATGGATAATTGTGGAACTAGATTGTGATAGGGGCTTATGCCCCTATAGATAACTAGGGGATTCTTAAAGAGAAGGTCATGGATAATTTAATGAGTTATGTGTTTGAGTCTTGGATATTTCTTGGAGATTGGAATGGTGTTATTGACCCACAGTCAGATAGATCTTCTGAGAAAAATGCAAAGACAAGACAAGGAAAACTCCTCAAAACTTTTTTTATGATTGACAGTTTAGGAGTGGTGAATGCTAAATGTGAAAATACCAATGATGTTTACATTATTTTCAGAAAGACATAAATCTTTATCAAGAATTTGTTTGTTTTCAATCTCAAAGACATTGGCTAATAGTATAAGAAAAATTTATAGTTTACTTAAGACTTCATCTGACCATATCCTCTCACCTTAATTCTGAGGGGAAGAGAAAGGGAGGGACTTTGAGACTGAATGACACTCTACTTCAGGATGAAAATGTTAAAAAATATGTAGGATGGCAGCAGGGAAGTAACCTTCGTTTGATATTCTGTTTGTTTTACCCATTGTTTTGCCTTTTTTATATTTCTTATTTCTTCTTGCCAGTCTGATTTTTAATGCTTTTAGTTTTTTATCCTTGGGCCACTCCCTAGTTTCATTTTATCTTTGTACTCACTCTACTTGATAATCTCATCTTAATTCTGAGGGGAAGAGAAAGGGAGGGACTTCGAGACTGAATGACACTCTACTTCAGGATGGAAATGTTAAAAAATATATAGGAAAAGACTGGCAGAATATTTTGAAGATAATTTGGGAAAAGGTATCAAGCTTAGTATAATATGAAATGCTGGTAAAGCATTTATGAGAAGAAGTTTCATTCAACAAAGTACAGAATTAAAAAAGGAGACACAAGAGAACATGCAGACTCTTTTAGATGAGATAAGAAGAAAAGAAGAAGTTCTAAAAAGTCCCCTTTGAATAATGCAGTGCTTAATCAAATTAAGATACTTCAGATGACAGTAGGAGAAATTTAGATGAAGTTATATTATGTGAAACAAAAGAACTTTGGGTTCACAGATAAGCCTGGAAGATGGCTAGCATTTAAGCTGAGAAAAGAAAGAGAGAAGAAGCTTATTTTGAAGATACAAAAAGAAAATGAAATAGTTACTGATAAATATTTATACTGATACTGATACTGATAAAGTTAATATTAGGAAGTCATTTTATCAATATTATACTTCATTGTATAAGAAATATCCAGTGCCAATAAAGAAGACTGATGATTACTTAGATAAAAAAAAACTTTCCAGAGATTTTCAGAATCACAAAAGCAGATGATGAATACACCTACTACAATGTGCAAAATTGCTGAGGCCATAAAGAAGATTAAGTCCAGCAAAGCTCCAAGCCCAGACGTTCTATTGGTGGACTATTACAATATTTTGAAGAACAATCAACCATGCTTCTATGGAAATTACTGGATGTGATATTGTGGACTAGAAAGATTCCTGACACTTAAAAAGGGACAATGATTGCTTTTATTCCCAATCAAGACCAAGTTTTGACAATGATAAAAAAACTGCAGATCTATTTCATTATTGCACAATAATTACATTTTTTTAACAACAATCTTAGCAGAAAGGCTTAAAAAGACTTTAGATTTTATTCATAAAGATCAAGTGGAATTTTTGCTGAAAAAACAGCTATGGGACAATACTAGATATGTAGTGGGCATACATAAGTAATCATAGTTAGAAACAGCCTGCACTTATCTTTGTGGATGCTGAAAAACCTTTTGATTTGGAACTTTTTGTTCAGAGTTCTAGAGAAGATAAGTTTTGGAGTCAACTTCATTACATGTATCAAAACAATTTACAATGTCCAGAGAGCAAAGATTTGATTAATGGTGAGTTGAGTAAGTCATGTGACATTCAAAAGGCACTATGACTGATTATTTTAGCCCTCAAAGTGTTAAATACAGCAAAAAGACAAGATGAAAGAATAAAGGGTATGATTTTAAAAAAGGGTATATGCTAAGAGTATTTGCAGATGACCTAGTGATTTTTTTTTGTCTATTTTATTTTGGAAAATGAAAATGAAAACTGAATGAATAGAATTCTTGTTAGGGTGATTAAAAGAATTCAGAGACATGTCTAGATTTAAGACAAATAAACAAAAATGGTGATATTAATGAAGAACATGAGAAAGGAATAACAGACATAACTGACTGATGAACTGGGATTTAAAACTGAGAAAAAAAAGTGGAATACTTGAGTGTTAGGATGATGAATATGAATTGCATGTTATTGAAGAATAATTACATTAAAATATGGAATGATATTGAGAAAGATTTGGCAAAGATGGGCGAAACTTTAACTATCACTAGTGGGCAGAATCTCTGTTATTAAAATGCATGTCTTACCAAGATTATTGTATTTGTTTCAAACTATACTGATTTTGACCAATAATATCTTATTTAAACAATGGCATAGTGACACATCAAAGTACATATGGCAAGGGAAGAAACCTAAAGGAAGATATAAAACTTTACAAGATACTACAGAAAGAGGAGGATCGGAACTGCTAGATTTTAAATTGTATTTTTCTGCATACTGTCTGATGTGGTTGAAAGATTATTTGTGGATGAATAGGAGATTATTGGAATTAGAAGGGCGTGAGTTAAAATCTGGGTGGCATGGTTATTTGTGGTATGAACAACCTAAAGTGAATATGGATTTGAATAACTACATGTGAGAAAAGTTCTGTTGAGAATATGGAAAAATATAAAATGAGTGTATGTCCAAAAGTGTCATTTCAAGAACTCTTTTATACAAGGAGACAACAACAAAAGTAAAAATGAATGACTTATTAAGTTCTTTTAGAAACTGAGCAAGAACATTATGGAATTAAGTTGATTGAGGTTACAGTTTTCAATGGTTCTCTTACAGACAGATAGTTGAGAGATATAAAATGGACAAAAAATTATATGATTTTGCGTTGACCAAATCTGATCTTGAAAAACAGTTGTGCTCAGATAATTAACGTTTGGTAAAATGTATACATTTTTGTTAAAATTGGAGATGGAACAAGAATTGATTAAAGATTGCATGATAAAGTGGTCACAAACCTTTGGTCATAATATACAGTTGGAACAATGGGAGGAAATGTGGTCAGGAAGGAATTAAATTTACAAGGTATTATGATCTCAAAGAGAACTTTTATAAGATTGGTATTTGACACCAGAAAAATTGGCCAAAATGCATAAAGAGGTTTCTAACAGATGTTGGAAATGTGAGAAACAAGTGGGATCCTTATATCACATGTGGGGGCCATGAGAAAAGACCAAAAATTCTGGAATCAAATATACCATATGATGTGCAAAACACTGAAAGCTAATGTTCAGTGTTCTAAAACTTGAATGGTGCGGAGATTAGTAGAAGATCAACTGGAGAAGAAGTATATCAAGATGCTATGACATATGACCACTGCAGCATTATACACACAGAAGGGGAAGAATACAGATATTCTAACAAAAGAAGACTGGCTGATTAAAACCCTAAGACTTCGCTGAAATGGGTAAATTGTTGACGTTGAGAGAGAAAAATCAGTAGTGACTTTTGTTAAAAAGTGGGAACTATTAATTTGGGTTTTTTTTTTTTCAAGAAAAAGAGAACAATATATTAACTATGAGATTTGAAAACTGGTATTTTGGGATAAGTAGCAGTTGAAACTTTTGAGTGAGACTTGTAATTAGAGAAGTTTTCTCTATATAGATTTATCTATAATCTACTTTAGAAAAGCTTGAAGCCACCTTTTTAAAGAAGTCCATTGTCTGTAGTTCATTTTTAATATTTAATATGTAGCATTGTCTTTTCTGGAAAACTTAAATAAAAAAGGGGAAAAAAATCCCTTGGATCCTATTCTGAGCTGTGTCTACCAGATAGCTAGTTCTTTGTCTAGCTATCAGAGACATGACCTGGAGAGGTAGACTACTGAATTGTGTAAGGGCAGAAATAAATTTACATTCTTTGAATTGCCTTGCGACACAAAGACTTATTAAAATAACAACAGCAACAAGAACAACAAAAAGGTTAGCATTTTATCCTTGTTCCAGGAATTGCCTAGGTATGTTTTGGCTTGTGTTCCGTTCTGCTACACTTAAGTTGTCAATACAGTACTGCGTCTAACTGGCAATGCTGATTTTTCAACAGTGTGGAGCTAGAAAACAGTGTAGGTTGTAAAATATGTGTTTTGTCAACCAAGATGCAATGATGCCCATCAACTCTTCTAAACCTCTGCCATTGACAAATGTGTGGAACAGGAACCATAAGCCATCACTTCACTGAACACATTGACAATCTGTTTGGAAAAAGAGAGCAGCTGACTGCAATTCCATTTGGCTGTCTGTGACAGTGTCTGCAATGGGATTAACCATTTACAGTCTCACATGTTGCCCTCATACACTGCCTTCTTTGCTGAGGACAAAGTGTGGCTCAGTCTTCACCAGTGCACAGTTGAAAGTTTGGACCTTCCATCTGTATTGCATATATTGGTATATTTTTAGAAACAACATCTAATCTTGGTTGGGCTTCACTCTCCCGCCTCTGATTAATTCAGGCTTTTGTGAACAACAGGAAGCTTTTCTATCAGGGACGTAAATCTTTGCTTCTTCACAAGAATGAAAAATGTGAAAAGTTTTCTCCACCAGGTGTGAGATCACAAGAGTTTTTGTGTGTTTTTAAAATGGTTTTTTATATTTTGGGACTTTTAGGTGAAAATTCTTGAAGTGTTTGTTTTGTGCAATTCCCCCCGCCCCCCTGCCCAGAAAAAATCAATGGACATTACTCCTTCTAATGGCTATTAGAAGAATAACAGGACTTGTGTTTTCTTACACCAGCATTGTCCAAGTGTTGAAAACTGGTAGAACTTGAAATTTATTTTAAAAAGAGAACCTCTTGGTATTAATTGTTATTTTTGACACATAGAAGCACATTAACAGTTGCTTTTTTTTAGCACAACACATTATAATTTGATTGTAGTATATCACGTTTTTATTATTTTATAAAAATGTACCCGAAAGTAAAAAAAAAAAGAAGCCAGAAATGCCCTTCTAAAACAAGCATTCCTGATTACACTAAAGTGTGTCAACGTTACCATCACTTCACAAAAGCACCATCATTAAATCCTCCTTACCACCCCCAAAATGTCTTACCACTATTGTAGTTACCTGTAATACATTACTTCTCAGCTCTGAAACCTGGATAGATGGTGGTACAGGATACAACCATGGTAAAGGTTTTCTCACATTACCCCAATGGTTTTCAGAACTATAACCTCTCACAATGCACTTGTAACTTGACAGTCCCATGTTGCTCTTTTGTTATTACATCAGAATATCCAGGCCTGAATGTTGCTGCAGAAATAATCTTGTGGTTCAGATCTTAAATGTGGGTGGAGAAAACCTACTTCCCAGCAGCCTATGGTATGATCCTCCATCTTAGCTCTGGTATTCTACCTGATTTTCCTTTTCTTGACCTTTTCCTAAATATGTCCTCATTTTCATTTATAATTTACCATTGTCTTTAAGCCCAGCATGATATCATCTGCCTTTCTGACAGATCTGTCAAAGTAATTGTCTTACCTCTATCTGCCATCAAATCCCCCTTAGCCTTCTTTGTTAGCTTTCATTCACTTCAGAGTTTGCTGCTCTTGACACTATATTTCTTTTAACCGAAGTGGTTATGTTTATCTAAGGCCATTTCTAACTTTTTTTTTTATTGAGTTGCTAGACAATTTCACTTGCAGCAAAGTCAGGGTAGATTCAAAGCATCCATTTCTGAGGGAATTCTAGTCTTGGGCTGAAGAAATCTGCACATCTCAAGAGGCCTGGTTCTTGTTAAGCATGTGTTTATTCTCTACCAGATGGCTGACATGACAGGATGTTCACCCATTAAGGCAAATAATGACAGTTTCACACAGACACTGCCAGATATACGATTTGCATCACTATATGTTTCCTTGACTAAGTGGTGCTTGACCTAGGAATATTGCATGAAGTTTTGTGTGACAGACCTTTTCTTATCTACAAGAGACAGTAAAGAACTTCTATGGTCTAGTTTCCAGATGAGTGTGGCCTCTAGGAGATCTATGACATCAGATTAGGCTGTTACTGACATCTAATTTAGTATGGAGGTACATGGAGGAGTATCAAGTGATGGTGTGATTGTCCAAGCCATCCCCCAATAATGCTTTGGCTTCATGGATTCTCCACACTGGAGGTCAAGTATTAAAGAAATAGGAATCTTGGAATGGGAAGTCTTTTCCTCCTGTTGCCATCACCTGCTTCCTCCTTCCTTTGTCATTCCTTCCAGCATTGCCATTTTCTTCTCATCATCTCTGCAACCTTTGCCTCTGCCAATGATATAACTATGCCAGTGGAGCCAATATGATCTTTGCCAATGCCTGCAAGTAGAAAAACACATGAATACACATGTGCACTTCATAATTTGAAGTAAATAACTGATGCTTTCTTGGTGGCTGTAGAACTCCCTACTGAGAGTGGCCAGGCTGCCTCTTTCCCTATTCCCTTTTCCCTAGCATGAAAAGATCTATTCAGTCATATAGGCCTTTGGCTACTGATGTTACTTGCTGCAGAAGAGGTGTTTATGTCCTGTCTTTCTCTCAAACTGAGACCCAAAGCAGTTTACAATGTATGTTAAGGCAAAATAGTGCAAACAATATTTGGTATAAGAATTTTAAAAGCTTCAAACTATCCAATTAAAACATGATTTTTTAAATTTTTTTTTAAAAAGAGTTAAACATGTAACACACAACTTACATTAAAAAAAAACCAAAACCAACCTTCTGCCCCAATTAGTTAAAGACGTAATGCCTGTTCAGACAGGAATATCTTCTCTTGCTAGTGAAAAGACAGCACAAAGGGAGCCATTTGACACCCTCTGATGATTCCATCACCTAGGACCAGCCATCAAGAAGGCTGTCTCCCATGTCTGCATTTGATGAGCCTGGAAGAGTAGTGGGATGGAGAGACAGCACTCTTCTAAAGAAGAGAGGTTCACAAAGATTGTGAATCTCAGGCAGGGTTGTATGGGGAGATACAGGCTTTCAGGTAGCCTGGAACTAAGCTGTATATAGGTTTATAGGTCGCTACCAGCACATAGAATCCTGTCCAGAAATGAACCAGTAGCCAGTGAAGCTGTTTCAACAAGGGAAGTATATGTTCCCTGTAACCACACTCCATTTTTAAATTATTTCATATCTGTTATACTTGATTCAGTTTATGTTTTACTAGTTTAATTTCTTTTAAACCCATCTTGAGTTCCTGGGACAGAGACGGGATATAGATTGAGTAAGTAAATAAATATTTTTTCGTTATTAATATTTCACTTCCACTGCTGTAATGATACCTTTCTTTTGAAACCCAACTCTCCTATTTTCCTTGGGAAAAAAGCAGAATTTTCATTAGGTTATATTAGAGTAGATGGTACTTGCTTTAATATAATTCTTACCACTTACATCAAAATCTGGGAATCTCTTGTCTAGACACTGTTCCCACACCGTTCCTTGCTATTCGTCTTGGCCTTGGCTTTTATTAACCAAGGTTTCATCTATAGGTTATAAGTGAACATTTTTTTTAACTTAGTCCCATTCTCTTGGCTGCTGATTTATTGCTTGGTGTCATTTTTGTATTTCGCATAGTGGAGCAACATAAATTGACAAAGGAGACAACTCAGTCCTAGAATGCACAAGGAAATGAGATGCAAAAATTGATGTAACTATATGGAGAGCTAGGTTTTATTTCCAGTTCTTCATATGAAAGATGCTTCTATTTCTATATCTATCAAGTGACCTTTCTCTCTGTTCATCACAGTATTTCTCTCAGCTGTCCTATTTTTTCTTGTTTTTTCAAGGCATAGTTAATACAATACATTTCATTTTTATTTCTCTTTGAGCTCTCCATCTCCCAATGACCCATAAGTGTCATTCATTTTTCTACATGGACAGTGAAAACGGTTGTCACTGGTGCAATTATGACACAAGATGCTATGAGAGGTCAGCCAAACAGGGCATCTTCAATGCACACAATAAGAGCATCTAGACTGTCTGCAGCATTGCTTTAAAGACATGTGGGCATTATCTTGGAACAGAACAGCACTGGAAGATTTCATTGTACATGCACCGCACAAAGATATTCTTAGATGATCACAGAAAGCGAGAGCCACTGCTTGGCAGAAAGCTGGGTATTTTATTGCATGTACAAAAACAATGGAATACATGTGGTACTCCAGGCATCTTTAAGACTGCAACTCACATCATCCCTCATTATTGGCTATGCTGGCAAGGGCTGCATAGCACAAGTTGTGGCCCAAAAACAAAAACTTGATGCATAGCTTACTGCTTAGCTGGCCACCACACTCCCTTTATGCTCCTACAGAATTCCCAAACAGCTCCAAAGATGATGTATTGTTACTCTAAGAGGAGGGGGACTTTGAGGTCCATCCATAATGCCAGCATCTCCTTAGAATTTTGAAGAATTATGGCTCAAAGGAGGCCTGTACAAGGAGGGTGACAGCAGGATCTTTTTACTTGTGTATACCAGTACTAACTGCAGAGAGGACTCTAGTTAAAAGTTAAACAGAGTATTTTATTTGGAATTAAAAAACACACAGGAAATCAAACACTCTTAAGACCCATACAAGGCTATTGGAAAGTGAGGCAAGAAAAGTTGGATAGAGAAAGATTGGGTGGAAAGGGCAATAGTTACCAGTCCTGAAGCAGAAGGTCAAAGCAGAGTGGCTCAGACAGCTTCTGAGGGTAGCAAGAAGGAACAGGAGTCTGGGATGCCACACGCAGTGTAATACAACCAATGTACTATAATTTACTGGAGATGGAACTAGGGTTTTTATATCCTGTTTCCTGCCCTGAAGGGGGGGGTGTAGACAAAGGAGTAATAATGGCTTTCTCACGGGGTTGACAAAGGAATCCAGAATGGGCTGAATGTTTTAACTCTAGGTGACAAAATATTGATGGAAGCCATAACAATCTCTTAATGTTTTGGCCAGGTAGGGTGAATAAAGAAGGTCTTCATAGGATATGCTCACAGTAGGGTCCGTGAGTGTTTCACCTGGGAAGGTTTGCCTTCTATTATTTTGGGGAGTGCTTGTAGCTCACAGTTTTGAAAGGATTATCACAAGCCCACTAGCCTTGGGCTTTCCCACCTCATCCTCCGTGAACTTATGACCTGGCCATATCTGAGGTCACCCTGACCTGGCAACCTGCGTACACTACACTTACAGTGCACTTTCAAACATGTTTTTCAGCCATAAATATGTCCATTTGTGGAAATAGCACACTCCGCCAAGTGGAGGTGCATAGTGTGGTAACAGCATTGCTTGGTGTTCATCATGTCCCATAGAATCACAAGTTGCCATTCATTTGTTTTTTGTTTTTGTTTTGGTTTAAACTTGCCATGTGCCATTCAGATCAGTTGCCTATCATTATCCCATTCAGCAATGAAATACACATTTTATGGAGTCTTCAGTCATATACAATGCATTTATGGATACTGATGGGCACACACTATGTATACCTTTAAGGAGAGAACCCATGCTCATGGATAGAGCATGGGATCCTAGGTTTGATCTTTAGAGCCTTGTTAAAAAGGATTAGATAGCAGGTACTGGGGATGAATAATGCCTGACACTTCATGGGGTAGCTGCTAATCAAAATGGAAAATATTGTTGTAGTTGTTGTAATTTTATTCATTTGTATCCCATTTTCCTCCTAGGCCTATGACTCAAAGTGGTTTAGAAAAATTAAAAGAGACACAGATAACAGCTCACAGCACAAAAACATGCAGAAGTTAACATTGCAATAATCAAAAGGAAAAGCAATATAAAAACATATCTGAAAAAGCAATAAATATGGACAATGCAGCACTTCATTAAAAATTCTTTTTCTATAAACTAGGGGTGGGAAACTGTTGGAGGCTAAGGGAGCCCCTTAGTTTCCCCAGAAGACCTTGGAGGGCCACAGCCTTACCAGACTTCCCCACAAAACAATCACTTTTTTTTTGCCCCCCACCTTCTAGGAGGTGCCAGCATTGTTGTCTCCCTGTGTGACATTAAGGCTCAGAAAAATTCTGTTCATTTCCTTTTTTTTTTTAAATTCTTTTGCTGAGCCTAAAATGGCTTGGGAGCTCCCTGCCCCAACCTGTAATAAAAATGCTCCCCAAGCAACCTAGAGAACATCTGGAACTATTTTTAAAAAAAATATATTTGATCCCCAAGAGGTCTTAGACACTACAAAATGACCATGGGGGCTGCATGCAGCCTACCAGCCATGCTTTGCCTACCAGTGCCATAAACAGTCCATTTCCAAAGCTATGACAATACACACAAACAAGTGTTCATCTGCTCCTGGAAGGACACCATGCAGGTGAAGTTACAAGGTTACAGCAGACAGTGGGGAAACTTTAGCCCTTGAATGTTTTAGACTTCAACTTCCACAGGTCCCTAGCAGCATGTTCAGTGCTAATAAATTATGAGAACTGTGATAAAACACCATGTGGTCCAAGGATTCCCACTGCTGAGCCTGAAAAGCATCTGTAAGTTTTCCATCAGAAATCCATAGAAAGAGATCATTACCATGACTGGAGCCAGGGAAGAGGTAAAGCTAGTTCCTACCTGGAAAAACAGAAACAGCAAGCAGAAAAGTGAAACTAGGCAAGAGCATCTCTTTTACCTTTCTTGGAATCTATGGACCTTTCTGCACTATACTGTTATAGTGCTATTATTCCACTTTCAACAACCTATGGAATTCTGAGGTTTACAGTTTAGGGAGGGACATTTAGAATTCTCAGCCAGAGAGCTCTTTGGCCTCGGTAAACTACAAACCCCATAATTTCACAGGATGTTGAAAGTGGAATAATTGCAGTATAACAGTGTAGGGCAGAAAGGCCCGATATCTCTTTTAGGGGAACTTTATCAAAATCTTACTTATTGCAGGTGCTCTGTATGATCTACCAAAATATGAGATGGACCAGTTCAAAATGATGTCCTAAAGCAAATGACATAAAGCTTGGATTCTGGAGGCTTTCTTGGTGATTCATTGATGTTCTGCCCTTTGATTTTCTTTGACCATTAAACCCATTGGTGTTTTACCAGACTGTTCATAGTGGCAAGGGTGAAGAACATACAACAATTGCTCCCTTGTGCTATCTGCATGTGCCAGTGCTGCCGCTGCATGCTCTCTGACAAAAAGGTCTGCCTGGGCTGAAAATAGACCAAGCGAGCTTTTAAGAATCCATTTAGATTGCATGATTCAGTACACTCTTTTGCACTTACAGCAGGCACAGTTTAGCACATTTGCGGTCACGTTGGTATAACTCTATAGCGAGTTACAATAAAAGTCAGTTGACACGCTTGATAAAGGTGCTAAACAACATCTATGTGTGAAGCGTTAGAAGCACTACCCACTGCCGTGACTTCAGAATAAATTCCTTCCCTGGGAAGGCAAAAAGGTAAGCACCAAAGTAAATGGTAAGAACCAGTGGCCAGGATGGTTGGGGGAATTCTACTGATTGGTATCCAAGCAAGAAACTTTTCAAAGGTTCAATAAACACACCAGGAGAGCCTTGCTGGGTCAGAGCAATCAATCAATCAAACAGATCGTTCTGTTTCCCACAGCAGGTAACACAATGCCAGTGGGAAGTACAAGCAGGTCATGAGAGCAAGAGGCCTCTCCCAGTGCTGATGCATAAGAAGTGGAATTCAGAGCTATTCTGCCTTGATCTCGGAGGTAGTATATGGCCACCATGACTAGCACCCATTGCTAGTAGCCTCCATACATTTGTTTAATTCCCTCACCACATGTAGTAGGAGAGGATTGCACAGATAAACCAATGGATTATGAAATCCACTGGCACAAATTGTGTGGATACAAAGAATGATTACAGTCTTTCTCCTTCTCAACAAAAAAGGGTATCAGGATAGTTGATTAAGAGAATTGACAACTTTTTTTTTTTTTTGGTGTTTGTGAAAAATGTCGTTGTACCAAGAAGCAAAACAAAGCAAAAAGCCCTCATTCTGGGCAGTTTTTTTATGTGTGTGGGGAAAACCCTGTAAATATTGCACGTATTATGCAAAATGAAGTTTACCACCTCGGGGGATTCACCCCTCCTCACGTAATTTGTGTGTGTGTGAGGGGAGTGTTCCAGTGGCTTTGAGGTGTCAGGGCAGCTGGATGGAAAAGCCCGCAAAAAGAATGCATCCTGAAAGCTACACTCTCCCCACCCCAGTATGCAAACTGAATTATTAGAGAATGTGACTTCAACAGTGACACAACCTTAGACCCCAGCAGCAATTGGCTCAGCTTTCAAAAGCAATAAAAGTACCCTTGAATTCTTTTGCATTGATTTCTTCTCTAGGACTTTGGAACTCCTAGGTATGATGAAGCATTGGGACTTCAGCAGCAATATGAATGAGCAAGCAGTGCAGAGAGAGAGATGCAAAGAGAAGCAACCTTAAG
The DNA here is from genome assembly GCA_030412105.1 of Cyclura pinguis. Taxonomy (NCBI): domain Eukaryota; kingdom Metazoa; phylum Chordata; class Lepidosauria; order Squamata; family Iguanidae; genus Cyclura; species Cyclura pinguis. The sequence goes on along the minus strand of CM059600.1, from coordinate 249,355,043 downwards.
TCTGTTCTTTACCTAGGTGAATCTGAAACATGTTACCTCAAAATGTGGGTGACTCATGGGTCCACCCGCAATGCCAGTGCCTCCGTGAAAAGATAGGGAATTATTAGTTGAAGGAGGAGCCCTGTGAGAGGGGGGTAAGCTAACGAGATCTTTCATACCAATGTTTACCACTACTTCTGCAGGGAAGATCCAGCCAGAGATCCAAAAGTAAGCTTAATTAATTGTGTTTTATTGGGGGAATTGCAATCACACACACAAGATGCTTGGTCTAAGGAAGGGGAGTTAAGACAAACAGCAGTCTTGTGGCAATCTCCCAGACACCATTGTCCAAAAGGCTGAGTCATTAAGGCTAGCTGCAAGCCTATTATCTCTGGAGTTTCCTGGTGATTTCCTGACTATGACCTGGCTATGCCTAGAGGATTCTTCTGACCTAATTTGTAGTGCACGTGTTCAGACAATCTCTTCCTTTTATCCAACCTAGACATACAGCCATAGCAGGGCACGTTTTATATTTGTGCCAATTAATATATTTTGCCAGTTAAATCATATTTCACCAGTTAAACCCTGTCAAAGTCTGGGGGTGTACAGCCTGGTTACAAACTGAGTTTTTCAGAGCTTCACTTGCATTCTGAAGACAACAGTCTTGAGATTGTTGAGCTACTTACACTTCCTCATTGTTGCAGTGCGAAGATAGACCTGGCACTATTGTCTGCTCCAGGGTCTACATTTCCTTTGCCCCTCTCCAAGCAAGACCATACACTCTTCCCACTCTGTTCATCAAACAGCAGTGGGAGATGGTAGCTTCCATATAGGTTGGTTTTAAACTGAATTTTAAAGATGCTGTCCAAGGTGAACTAAAACCCAAACTGGATTTACCACCCCATTGTCATGAGTGCCACAAAGATGTGTTCTGTAGACAATAAAAGACTTTGGTTTTATAAACTATAAAAGGTTTTGTGAACGATAAAATGTAAGCTGTTAAAAAAAGTTGACTGAACAAGATCCTGAGCAGATTTCATATATTCCCTCAGGTCCAGCTACCCTTGCTTCATAGCCACCTCTCATAGGACTTTTGTAGGACTCCTACGAACCACCTCTCATAGGACACAGTTCCCTCTGCTTCACAGCCACCTCTCATAGGACATCACTGGTCACTGCCCATCAGCAGCACTTGTACATGTGCACAGTGGGCTTATTACATAATTGGGATAAATATAAGCACATGTTGAACTTTCCCACTGAAATCCATCTGTAGCTCTGACTGGATCATGCCCAAAGGTTTGCAGAAAGCTAGGTATTGTTAGCAATAAAAATGCAATGGGAAGGTAAAGTTGGTAATAGCTATTTTCATTTAGTGTATGAAGGGAGGAAGTGTGACCTTTGTGGTACAATGACTAGTAACTGTAGTCAAAAGTTTATGGTTTGTTACTGTGCAGATGGTCTGGTTGGGCTGATTAATTCCACTGGTGGCAAAATGGGTGAATGTTGAGATTTGACAGGTCTCCTGTGGCTATCCATTGTCCTCCTGTTGGTAGAAATGGTGAAGATGAAAAACAGTGTCATGAAATGCCAGCACCAGTCCTATTTTTTTAAAACAACAACAACATGGGAGCTGCCCAGAGATTTCCTACTGGCTGTTCAAGTATACAAACAGCTGGCTCCTGAGCATAACCTGTCACTTACAACATTTTACAGACTGCTGACTAAACTTTATGCCTCTAGAGATCATCCTGCTAGTTAGAATGGGACAGAAGAATGTTTCAATTGGCATTTTTCCAAGAGAAGACATGGCATGATGGTAGCCAGCCAAGAAGCCATTACATGCTCAGTGAGCATCAACTGTGAGTGAGAAAGCCAGGATTTCTGAATGGGATGGTTGACGCTTTTGATCAGAGATGAATCTGACAACACATTAGCATCAGAATGGGCCAGATTTTCACATGACTTCTAAATGTAATTACACAAATACCGTGCAATATGAGCCAGTCAATGTTTACCCAAAAGTAGGTCCAATTGGGCCTTAGACCAAAGTAGGTCTACGTAGCATTTTAGCTACTCTTGTTTCTTTCTTAGCTTCTTATTAAGGACTGCTGCACTCATAGTAGAGTATTTGAGGTGGATTCAGACTTTGCTTCCATTAGTGGTAGTTCCCCTTGAACTACCTGCTCAGAAGAAAGACAGATGGATAATTTTTGCTGATGTCCCTTCCACCTGCCATACTTTCCACACTTCTCTACAGGGTTTCCCCAGTCTCCAGGGTAGATTTCCAGGAAACATGCAGGTGCAGCATAGGAGCAGAAAGTTTGAAAAAAATGATCTTTCCTCTCTGCATGATGATGCTTCCTTTGGGTCAGAAATCTTCTGGAAATGGAAGGAGCATATCTCTTTGTGGGAGCAAAAGTTCCAGTAACCATTATAGCATTTGAACTTGTATCTAGCCCTAAAACCTGTGACTGGACATCCTATTAGTGACATATGTGTCTTTTTATAGTTGTGGAAAATGAAGGAATTCCATACCTTCACTCCCTGTGACTTCCTCCCTGGGCTACCAACTTGTTTTCTGGTTGGTTGTCTATCTGTTTTATGCCTAGTGTATTCCATGGCCAGAGTAGGACTGTGGGAGGACAAGAGGTTCCAAGAGGCTAGTCAACTTCACAGTTGCAGGAAGTAAAATCATCTTTCTAGACCTCCTGGGAGGTCTCCAGGAGATCCATGTGGATGATATTTTTTTCCCTATGTACAGCTTCAGGAAGAGACACAGCTAGCTGCCTCTGTCCATTGGCCTAGCAACAATACAGGTTTGTTGAGCATGTGGAAAGAAGGGAATGAGATGTTAATTAGACCTGGCAGAACTTGAAAATCTACCAGTAGAATGCAAGATCTTGGCCCATGTCTTCTCAGACAGATCTTACAGCAAAGCTAGTTTGTTCAAGACAGCTAGTATGGATTACTGGAACCCATTCCTTGTTGTTTTAGGTTAGAGTTCCACTGATGGTCACATACAAATCCATTTTCCAAAGTAACGAACCTTGATGATTCACACCTGAAAACTGGCTCCATTATGAAGTACTGCTTTTCTAGCCATGTTGTATGATTCCAAATCTCAAGCTCTTTCTTTCCTTCTTTCTTTCCTTCTTTCTTTCCTTCTTTCTTTCCTTCTTTCTTTCTTTCTTTCTTTCTTTCCTTCCTTCCTCCTTCCTTCCTTCCTTCCTTCCTTCCTTCCTCCTTCCTTCCTTCCTTCCTCCTTCCTTCCTTCCTTCCTTCCTTCCTTCCTTCCTTCTAAAGATCTGTGTTTCATAAAACTAAATATGCCTTTACATTTCTGCAATGAAATAATGGGTATGCACCTGTGTGAACTCTGGTACTATTGTAACAATTCCTGCAACACCTAGGCTAAATCCAGGCAAATCATTTTGACTCAGAGAAAAGAAATTTCACAAGCACCACTCCCCTCCTTTTATATTGTTGATCTCACATCAACATGAGGTCTACCAGAAAATCATCTAAGTTTTTGATGAAATGTATTTTGACATTCAGTGAAATATTATGTCTTGTGACCACACAGGACTTGAACTGTAATGATCTTTCCTCTTTAATTAATTTAATCAAATGTGCTGTATTTTTAATCATGATAGTTTATTATAAATGTGAAGGGAGGGAGTTGGGGAGGGAAAGTTCTTTAATGGATTTCTCTATTACCTATTTTACAAAGATGAGAAATAAAGAAAGAATTAAGTTAAGCAGCCAAAACTTCCTAAATTAAATAATTAAAAATTTTCATGATCTTTCAAGTGATGATGACAATGGCCATATCTGGCCTACACTGTTATAATGCTATTATTCAGCTTTGAACATCCTATGAAATTTTGGGGTTTGTAGTTTACTGAGACCAAAGAGCTCACTGGCTGAGAATTCTAAATGCCCCTCCCTAAACTGCAAACTCCAGGATTCCATAGGATGTTGAAAGTGGAATAATAGCACTATAACAGTGTAGTGTAGAAATGGCCAATGATGATGTCAATGATGATGATACTCGCTTTATTTATATTCCATCATCACTCCAGAATAAAGACTCAAGATAGCTTACAAATAAACCAAATACTATATAGATGAAAACATAAAAACGATTGTTGCAAGTATATCTAGGTTAATAAAGAAGATGTGTTCCTGGCCTTGCTTCTGTGAGAGAAAATTTGGTACCACAGGCAGAAATACAATGGAAAGAATAATTATAGTTTTCTGTACACACACACACAGAACAGCTCAATATGTTCTGCATTTTTTTTAAAAAAATTCATAAACCACAGTGTACACATGTGAACTTAAACAACGTCAGGTAAGCTTTGCATAAGTAGACAAAAATATTTTGAACCTGCTAGAGAGCACTTGAAGGCTTCTTCCAAAAAGCATCCAGGGATGAATTTTATTTCACCAGCCTCCACTCTTTTTATGAATTCCATTTTGGTGGCTGAAATTACAGATCTATCCTTTAAAAAATGCTATAAAGGGAGACTGAGGTAGGCTCATCTGTCATCTTCTTTTCTCGCTGTTTTGCTATTTATACCTGGTCTGTGGACAGCTGCTGTTTACCTTGCCTGCTATAGTCAGGCACACAACGCTCCAGTATAAGTGTCTCGATCAGAATCCCTTTCTTCCCCAGTTCATGCCTTATTTATTTATTGTTTATTAAAGACTTGACACTGCAAACCCTCAGGTCTCTCTTTCTTCAGACCTTCTTCACCATCCTCTCAATGTCAATGTTACTAAAAATGCCCAGTCAGGCAGAGGGTAAGGAGAGAAGGAGGACTGAACAGACATGAAAGGAGTTTGAATACAGAAGATTTGCTGTTAAAACAGTACATCACAATTTTTTTTCTTAGCCTTTCTTTTAAAACAATTCCTGGAAGTCTATGCCTTACAATGGAAGGACAGCAAGGAGGAAACTGTTCTGGCCACTCTAGGAAAAGCGCTCCAGAGCTTAAGAGTACCCACCAAGAAGGCCCTCTGTCACCTTCTCACCAGAGGGGTGGTAGGTAGGACTAACAGAAGGACCTGTCCTAAAAATCTCAGGGCCCAGATAGGCTTGTGTGGAAGAATATGGTCCTTTAAAAGTCTTTCTAATAGAACCAAAAGAACAAGGAAGATTGTTAAAGCTATTGCGGGAAAACCCACCTCATTTATTATCACATCCATATCAAGAGATTTTACACCAAGAAAGGGAAGATGAGACAGTTAAATCAGCAATGATATTGTGGGCTCAAAATGTCAGACATCCAATTCAGGTAGAGTACTGGGAACAGAGCTGGCAATGGACACAAAAATTTACTGTAGCTCAGAACCTAAAAGGGAACTATTATAAGCTTTTTCATAGATGGTACGTGACACCAGAAAAATTAAAGAAGATATATAATACGGGAACAGGACAATGTTGGAAGTGTCAGGAGAATGTTAGTACACTATTTCATATGTGGTGGTCATGTCCTAAGCCTAAAAGGTACTGGAATGAAATATACAGTATGATTTGTACAATATTGAGGGTTCAATTTGATAAGAAACCTGAACTGTACTTATTAAATATGACACATATGTTAGATGGAATTGCTGTAAAGAAATATTGGAGAATAATATTGTATATGATTACGACAGCCCGTATTGAACATGCAAGGTTATGGAAAACTGAGCAGATACCTACAATAGAGCCATGGTGAGTAACTTTTACTGAAAATCGGAATGCAGATATAGTCTCTCAGAGATTAAAAGGAAAATCAGATGATGATATTAATAAAGAATGGCAAATTGTTCTGGACATGGGTTGGGTGTTGACAGAAAACAATTCTTAATTCATGGTAGCATGTGTAGTTAGAAGGAGAAAATCAGGGGAATATCATGGAACATGTAAAGTTGGGTTGAAAAGCAGGAACTGTCTTGCATGTTACTAAATGTAATATGATGCATAATGTTAATATGTCAATGAAATAACAGTTAATGAAATCCAGAGAGGAGTGGAAGACAGCTGTAATAATTCGGTAACATGTACAATGAGAAATGTTTGTTTTATATGATGGAATTACAATAAAATTAATTTAAAAAAAGAGAAGTCTTTCTGATAGCCTGGACTAGAGATGGGACGAATCTAGAATTTTCCAAATCCGAATCCAGATCTGAATCCCTGGAAGGTTCTGGGAATCCACGAATCTCATGAATCTCGAATCTTTTGAATCCTTTTTTAAAAAAGGGTTTCAAAAGCAAGGGAAAGAAGGATAATCTTGGTCAAGACACACTCTCTCAGCCTTAGCAAAAGCCTAGGCAAAGGCAAACTTCTCTCTGAAGAAATCTGGCCAGGAAAATGGTCATAGTTTTGCCTCAGGATCTCCCCAGATTGAAAATGATATGAAAGTCCTTTCTACACTGGCAGGAAAATGTGGATTAATCTCACATTTTCCTGCCTGTGTAAACAGGGCCACATACTACAGTACAGAGTGTTACCCTGATTTCTGGGGGTCCTGGGAGGGACACCTTAATGTGATCAAAACAATGGAGAGTGTCCGCTCCTAGGCTTGGCAGGCAGCCCAAGAGCCGGTCAACAAGTCTCTCGCAACTAAGGCAATAAATCAAAGAGCTTTCCAGGCGAACGCAAATGAGGAGATAAGGCAGCAATAAATAAAAGAGCTTCTAGCAGCAAGGAGACCCTCTGGCTGTTACTCCACAACTGAGTTCTCAGTGAACAGTTCAAGTAAGAGAAGTTACCAGAGCCGGTCCGAGGTCCAAAAGGGGGTGAGGTTCCAGCGAGTCGGGCAGCGTTCCAGGAGGCAAGGCAGGGATTTAGGAGACCCAACACGTAACTCTCCCCAAACGGGACAGTTGTGAGCCAACAACGACCCAAGGCTGAGTGCGTGCTTTTATAGCCAGATCACTCCTCCAGGTGTTTTCTCAGCTGGACCCTGATTGCCTGGCATTTCCTATTTAAACGCTTTGACCTCCTGAGAGCACTCTTTTGCTCCCGATGCTGCTGGTAAGTAGGTACCTGCTCTTGTACCTCACTATCTGACTCTTCTGGCTGGGCTGGGTCTGAGGCAACCCCTGGCTCTGTTGCTGGGGCTACTGGGGCCAAGGGCTCTGTGTCTGGGGCAGCAGTATCCAGGGTCTTGGGCTCCGACTCAGAGCTTGAGTCCTGGAGCTCCAGGGTCCTGACAGAGAGGGAATTAGCAAAGAACACTAGTTAGCAATGCGAGAGGCAGGGCAACGTAGCGAGATCTTGAACCCTATGTCTACGGGGTCAGGCCGAGTCAATGATCAAGCAGAAGTTAATAATAATAAATGTTTTATTGAAAAACAGTCAAACACGTGTATGCAACACACTCACATGAAGAACTATAGAAATAAAAGGCAGGAGTTGGATAGAGGGATTTTGAGAGGAGGTTTGGTACGGGAGATACTACACCTGTCCTGAAGCCCAGGTAGTCTGAAGACAAAGTCCGTGGAAGTGAGGATTCTCAGCACAAGGAGCTGAGGGGAAGGCTCACTGGACAAAGCAACAGCAAGGCAGGAGGGAAACCAAGAGTGATCCAACGAGACACTCAAAGTCAGGAGTTCTTATAGGGAAAATTGTGGCCGCCGGCTAGTCCATTCTCAGGGATAACAATGAGTTTTGGGCTGGAGACAAAGCCTCCGAAAGCTCAATACTTTGCATGATGGAATTATGACTGAGTTGTCAATAGAGTGGCCAGTATGCAAACACGGAGTGCTTGAGAGTTGTATAGTCTGCTCATCAAGCTGCCTGCTTGGGGCAGGGGATCTTTTGTAAGTAGCGTGCATACATAATGTGGTACTTGCCTTGAAGTCTCCTGAAGCTGCATTCGGCAATGACTGGCCTGCCTGGATTGGGATTTGAATGGTTCGGCTATTTTCGGCCGCACCTGTGTGCGTGCTTGTCCGGGGGCCTCGCAAGCACGTGGAGAGGAATGGGTAAGGAAGGCCAAATTATTGATATCAAATGATATCTAATATTCCACAAGCTTGGGCTAGAAACAGCGGTAACAAGAGATAATCCAGGTCAAAACTGTATTTTATTTGCATAGCTCCTTATGGCATCCTGGGGTTTGTAGTTTGATGATGCAGCAGCACACTTTGGCAGAGAAGGCTGTGACACCTTGTAAAACTACAAACCCCAGAATTGTGTATGAAAGACCTTTGCAAGGGAGCTATGCAAAGGAATCTTTCAGTTGTCCTTGAAATCTCAAGAAGACTGTACCTTCCAGTCAAGTCTCAAGCCCTGCAACATGGAAGGTACTTAAAAAAAACCAAACCAGCCTATAGTCTAGTGTCAGTTCTGCACCCTGCAGTCTTAAGTCAAGTCTTAAGTCCTGCAACAAGGCACTTTAAAAAAAACCCAGCCTCTATACCCCAGTCTCAATTCTCTACCCTCAAGTTCAGTCTCAAGTCCTGCAAGGGACTTTCAAGTCAAATTTCTAGTCCAGTCTCAATAATTCCCAATCAGAATAGAGATTATTACCTTGCAGAGGGAGGCAGCCTGAGTGGGCACAGGAAGCAGCTCCTGGCACAGGCAACCTCCAGCGTGTGCACGGCTTTATGCCATGATTTTCATGTGCCCAGTGGCCTGCTGGCCAATCAGGCCTTTGGTGGGCCCTGGTGGGCAAATTTTTAAACAATTTTTCCTTTCTGCTACATGTGGTTTGTCATGTCGCTCATGAGAAACCATGACAGACATTTCATTTCTCATCCTATTCTAGCTATAGGTTTACAACCAGGCACTGGTTTTGTGGAAGGAGGTACACTGGCCTACATGTGGCAATCACTGTGTGTCACTGTGTGACCTTGCCTTCTGCTCCACTACTTCTGATAGGCTTTGGACCTACTGACCCCAGCATTTCTGCATGCCATTGATTTTCAGCACAGAAAATAATGCCGAGCTTAAATATTCAATCTTCAATTTAAACATATTAGAGTACAACCTCAGATGTAATTTCTGCAATTGTTAGCAAAGGCCATTATTACTCCAAGGGAAAAACTCACCTACTTGCCATCTTCCCCTGTGTGTCTGGTCTCCCAGGTTATCAGGCGTGCCGGTCTCCAACAAACTATTTGGTTGCTGGATTTGAAAGATTTGGTTTGCCTATTTTGGTGCAGGGATTCAGATTTGTGAATCTCAAATCCTTGCCAACGATTCGAGGATTCAGTTGGCCCATCCCTAGCCTGGACCTATATCTGGTCCAAAGTCATACAGAATCTTATGGAATCACCCATATAGGGTAATCTGCTGCCTATGACAACACTCTACCTAAAGGTAGGGCTGGCACCATAACTCTGTAAGGCTCACGGCCAGTTTATACAATCAGTAGAATTCATCAGTCAAGCTTTTCCTGGATTCTGCAACATTTCTTCTGCTTCAGCCTGCAAGTGTATGATGAGGACTTGCGTGCTTGAATGTTCCCCTGTGAGGAACCCTCCTGATACACAGAAAAACAGCATGCTAGCAAGTATGGCATATTCTGGGCTTTTTTCTTGACATTCTATTGATTTTTTTACATGCAGGGAATTGGGGGCCGATAGGGGAAAATTTTAAACATACCATTGCCTGCCTGCAGCTTGAAAGGGTACCAGGTTTACCACTTGATTCTGCTAATTGTATAAACTGGCCTTCAGAATTAGGCGGTCAGTTGTACAGAATGCTGAACTAAAACATGAAAATCCCCCACAACTTGAAACTTTGGCAAAGTAGTTGAGAAACCATCGAATAGTGCTCCCCTGTTTTTTCTTATTTTATTTTACTGCTAGGCATTTATCATTTCCTTGAAGATTAATAGATATCAAGGGGAGTGGTAGCTTCTTTCCTTCGTTGTGACCCCAACATTAATCCTCCCGCAATCCATCAGTCAGTGATTGGAATACCAGCCTGATAGATCACATGGCAACAGCTAAGGGTCTCATTGAAATTGATGGAATAAGTTGGTAACTTTGATAAAATACAGTCTGGTTTTATTCATCTTTTTGCTTAATTATGAGCTGTCTGGTATCAACCACCCACCCCTTTTCCCTGATATATTTGACCTTCCATTGGCTGCTTTCCATCATCTTATATCCTTCACAAGTTCGTGAATGCAGTACTTGGACTTTATTTTCTTTTTATTTCTCTCTTAGTAATATTCTTCATCTTGGATCTCAGCACGAAAAGAAGGTGTGTGCAGAACTCTGAAACAGTATTTCAAAAAGTTTGTTTTTTCTTTTTGGAGAATAAAGAAGAAGGTAGCGTAAACCCTACTTCTGTGGAAGACAAATGTGAAATAATATAGTATTAATTCAGTGTTTCTCCATCTTTGGAAAGCAATGGAATAATGCAAAATCTCCCAGATGGGTCCTTACTGAGGTCTCGGTGTCTACATTATAGCTAAGGCAGAACTTGGAAGCAAATAGTTACAAATAGCTAGTTACTTGTAATTAAGACATTATTTTCCCCAACAACAAAGGTATAATAATAGCATGATTGTAAATTAAAGAGGGATAATTTCATTAGTTAAACAGTGAAAGGGGAATACTTCAAGATTCAAATGCTTTGTCTGTAATGTGGGTGTCTGAGCTGACAATTAAACTCAAATGTGTTTTATACCATTGGCTTATAGCTATCAGATTTTTTTAAATATAATTTTTTATTAACTTTTTTTTCAAGAAAAATCACTATTTTAGGTACAGAGTTGCCTTGTCACTATAACAAAATAACTACTTTCTTGATTCTTTGAATTATAAATAACTAATTGCTATTTTGAATTAGCTTTTCAACTTCCCTTCTAGGGTTATTTATGGATCGATTGGCCTGAAACAGTTTTATCCTATCTTCTTTTTAAAAAAATTCAAAATGTCTCCCAACATAACATTCAAAACTATGTGTCATCAAAATAATATGCTAAAAGCAGAACAATTTAGAAGGGACAGTGAAACAAAACAAAATACAAAATTGACATGGAACATTAAAGCACCAAACAATGCAGATATCAGTGGAAACAAAAAAGTCTGCACACCGTAGTGGAAGACCACCAAGATAGGAAGAAGACAATCCCCCTTAACAGACAGTTCTGTACTAAGGCCCTTTTCGCATGGCGTTTTTTAAGCAAAAGAGCCTCTTGAGCGTCGCATAAATGTGAGAAGCAGTCCACATGATGCACTCACATTTACGCGATGCTCAAGAGCCTAATGCGGACCACGAACGCATTTTTTTATTTTCGGCTTGAAGCCGAAAATGCTGCACGGTTGCGTGTCGCTCTGAGGCCCCGCGTGCACTTACCTGCCCTGCGGAGCCTCTGGAGCCGGGCCGGTCGCGCTTCCTGCCCCAGCGCAGCCTACAGCTCCCAGGCTGCACTGTGGAAGGAAGGGGTGGGCGGGGGTGGGGCGTTTGCATGACCGGCAAGCCAGCTGTGGTGACGAAGGAGCAGAGAAGTGAGCGCCTAGTGCAAGAGGCTGCTCGCGCAAGCGCCGCCCCCCACCTCCGCGAACAGGTAAGGTGCGGAAAGGGCCCTGTGGACACAGAGAAAACTGTCTTATGTTCCAACCTATCACATCCCTAGTGATGGGGAACATATTCACACATGTCTTCTTGACACTTAATATGCAGAAGGGGCCCAGTGATTTATTTTCAGGTAAGTCTCTTACAGATTTGGAAAATACACAGTTTTTCTGGCAGTTCCCAGAATCCTCCATCCAGCCTCACCATGCTGACTGGGAAATTCTGGGACCTTCCCAAGCTCTTATCATAGCAGGCTTTCTCCTTATTTCAAATTATTTTCATCATGGGGGCAGCTGGTATGAATGTTTTGGCATCTATAAGCAGGGAAGTAAATTGTTGAGCTATCACAAATCTTTCTCATGTATGGCAGAACCAGTGTGATGTGGTGATTTGAAGGCTGGGGGTACAGTTCTTGAGATCAGGGTTCAATTTCCTGCTAAGCCACGGAAACCCACTGGGTGACCTTGGGTGCATCCACACTATCAGCCCCACAAACCCCATAATACTTTTGCCATAGGGTCACCATAAGTTGGAAACAACTTGAAGGCAAACAACAACAAGGGTTATATGCAGCCTCAATAGTCCACTCAGTTTTGTGGCCCCTAATCCTCTGCAAGTCCCCTCCTCCCACTGAATGCATGTCAATTTCCCCCAAACCAAAGTTCTCCAAATACATGAAAATACAAACACTCTTCAAGCCAGGCTCCACTCCGCAAAAGTACCTCTGTTTTCAGATGTAGTCCAGTCAAAACGGCTACCAGAAGTGATGTTTGTTTACCAGTTTGGCCAGGAAATGGCTGAACGTGGAGGTAATTTTGCACACTTTTGGGGAAGTATGGCCTGGCTGCAGGGTTGTAGCTAGTGGGGGGGGGGCAAAATGAGGGCATTGCTCCCAACAAGAATTCTGTTCCCCAATGAAATTTTTCTTCAATCCCCAAATTTCTAGCATGGCAGTAAGTTAAAACTTTAGTTGAGCATTTAGAAATACAGCTTAGGTATCCAAAGAAAGGGCACCAGGAAAGCTCCCAAGCGAATGAGTACACAGCAAATTTATGAGTTCTATGTGTGACTGGTTTTCAGTGTCTGACATGCTGCAATGCTAGAAATTTGGAGGCTGTGACAGTCAGTATGTAGTGGTTTGAGTGTTGGATTACAGCCCTAGAGACCAGAGCTCGATTCCCTGCTTGGCCATGGAAACCCACTGGGTGACCTTGGGCATGTTGCACACTCCCAGCTCCAGAAAAGCCCACGATAGGTTCATCTTAGGGTCACTGTAAGTTAGAAACAACTTGAAGGCATACAACAACAACAAACATTTCATTGGAGAGGCAATGCTTTCATTTTATCCCTTCCTAAAAGCCATACACCTGCCTGCTGGGTGGTGTCGGGGGAAAACTTGCTCCTGATCCTCAAGCCTGCTCTCAGGCAAGCATAAAGAACTTCCAGCCTATCTGCTTCTTTCCCATGCTCCTGTGTCTGAACAGCAGTGGATCAAATGTCTACTCTACCCCAAGCTTGAGAGGGGCTCCTCTTTTCCAGTGAAATAATTTCTTTTCAAGCTTTTGCTGATCAGAGATCTCTTCTTCCAGCTACAGTTAAGATTGAGGAATTTATTCTCTTTTAAATATATAAGCATCCAAATAAATATTTGGCTGTGCTTTTCCAGTTTTGATGACATGACGATCATTTGCTGCCAACAAAAGAAGGTCAAAGTAGTAGTTAATCAGCTATCAAGAAAATGTATACATTTGCCTCCATGACACATCTGATTTCATTATCTTTTTATAAAAAAGATTCTTGTAGATGCTTTTGCTCTATGGGCTTAATCTCAAATGCCAAGCTGTTCCTATTCCTCACATTTTACACATGGTTTATTTCCAATCTTCCTTTGCCATCGCACTCTTGTTTTAGAGATGTTACATAAACAATGAAATTTTCATGTATGCAGATAGTGTTAAAATGTCAGAGTCTCATCTACCTAGTAAATATCCTTTGCCAAGGTGTTTTTACACTTGGACAGAAATGTTAGGCTCTTCCTTTATTCTTTCATAAATAAATGGTTCTGTATCAGGCAAGAATAATGGTTGCATGTGTGTTTCTTCTGCCACTTCCAAGACACAGAAAAGTAGAAAAGGACACACCTTTATCTTATATGACTGGTGCCACTGCAATTAGATTAATTTGGAGGGTATTCACAAGAGACCACCAACTAATTTCATTGAAAACTAGCCCTGCTAAAGTCCCAGTGTGATAAGGCATAAGAACCCACTTGACCATGGCCCTTTTCACACGTTACCTTTTTGCACTGCTGGGTTGGGGTTTTCATGCGAGAAGGCTTAGCAGGAATGCTTTCGCAAGCCTCCTGCTTCGGCTCCGCAGCTCCTTCATGGCCATGTGAGCGCCCCACCCCTTCCTTCCGCAGTGCAGCCTGGGAGTTAGAGGCTGTGCTGGGGCAGGAAGTGCGACCGGTGCAGCTCAGGAGGCTTCGCACAGCAGGTGAATGCACGCAGGGCCCGGGAGCATTGCGCGATGTCGCACCATTTTTGGCTTGAAGCCAAAAATGAAAAGATGCGTGCACGCTCTGCGTCCAGCCCTTGAGAGTCGCGTAAATGTGATTGCGTCATGCAGACCGCTCCTCACATTTACGCGACACTCAAGGGGCCCTCTCGCTTCCAAAACACCATGCGAAAAGGGTGAATGTCTTTTTCTCCAAACTTATTGAGGGGAAAGGGCCTTCATTAGTAGCAGGAGAGCTTAGGTATTATGTCCTGCTGAGAAATATATTCCCATGGTTCCCAACAACCTATGGCTCCCAACAGCTTAGGCCCTTTTTGCATAGCATTTGCCATGCAAAAGGGCACCTGGAGCGTCACGCGATTGTGAGGCGCGATCTGCACGATGCACTCACAATTGCGTGACGCTCCAGGGTAGGGCAGGTGCTGCTTGCGCACTTTTTCATTTTCGGCTTTCAGCTGAAAATGGTGTACAATCGCGCATTGCTTCAGGGCCCTGCGCGCATTTGCCGTGCGTGCGGAGCCTCCGGAGCCATGGTGATTGCGCTTCCTGCCCCAGCACAGCCTGAGAAAAGAAGACGTGGGGCTCTTGCACTACCTGCTCGGGAGCAGGCAGTTTGTGCGGAGCTGAAGCAGCAGGGATGTGAGAGCCTCTCGCTGGAGGCTACTCGCGCGATCCCTGCACCCCACTGCTGAAAAAAGGTAAGCTGAGGAAAGGGCCCCAGATCCTGCTGTGAGCATGTTTGATTGGGCCAAAGTGACAAAAAGAGTTGTTTCTGCAAAGTTAAATCAGTTGCAGTTAACCCACAAGGTTGCCATTTCCTAGGTCTCCAAATCTATATAGTTTTATAAGCAAAGAACTTGCTAATTATGTACATTTGGCAAGTAAAATAGGCATTTTATATACATTGTTTTCACAATGTGGTGACTTTACTTTTTGGACCAGAATTCCTCAGCAGGTCCAGTGGATTTGGAAGTTGTAGTCCAAAAGGTAACTTTTCCAAGCTGTAGTTGTTTTGTCTGCTTTAGGAAACTGGAAGCAGGAATTTGAAGGACTAGTCTTTGCTGAACGTTGTACTGAGATAATTTCACTAAAGTAGAGGAACCAGGTTCACTAAGCCTTCTGCTCTCTAGGATTGCCATGTGAAATATGGGGTAGGGCTCCTGTTTCTTTAATGGTTGTGTAGAGGAGGGAATTTCAGTAGGTGTGACAAGCAGCACCTGCTAAAATTCTCTCTTCTATACAACCGTTAAAAAGGCAGGAGTCCTGTCCCTTATTTCATCTGGCAGCCCCACAGCCACCACAAACAACTTGAAATATTGAAGACTTTTATTTTCTTGTACTTTCAGGAAAGAAGGGAGCCTGATATATATAGATGTTGAGTTTTCAGAGCACATTCTCCTTCTGAAACTGGAATATTAAAGAGTGAGTTGTGTGCTTAATGAGTCTTCTCAGAATGCTAAAAATATACTGCTAAATGTCTTGTATTGACTGCTAAGTGCGCTCAGCGATACCACTGGTTTGCTATCGCTTCTCTTTGGAGCCTTCTTTCTAAAATAAGAACTGTCTTTTTAGCTCAAGTGGTACAGCGAAGTAATTTTGGGCTGTAGACTCAATTGTCGTAAGGAGCCTCCCCTTTAGATGTTCATGACTATTATTCTAGTTGTGAGGCACACATTCAACATTTCTTTCCTCAACTCTCCTACCATTCCATACTTTACAATGGCTTTTGTATTCTGGATATAACGGAGCAAAAGACAAAAGTAAATAGAAAACTATTTTGTCAAAACTGAGTTTAAACAAGATATATACTTTGTGCAGTTCTGCATTTCAACCACCCTGAAATCATACCACCATCACAGAATCATAGAATCATAGACTGGAAGGGACCACAATGGTCATCAAGTCCAACCCCCTGCCATGCAGGAACACACACTCAAAGTATTCCAGCAAATGGTCATCCAGCCTCTGTTTAAAAACCTCCAAGGAAGGAGACTCCATCACACTCCAAGTCACCATATTCCACTGTCAAATGGCTTTTACTGTCAGGAAGTTCTTCCTGATGTTTAGATGAAAACTCTTTTCCTTTATTTTGAATCCATTGCTCTGTGTCCTAGTCTCTGGAACAGAAGAAAACAAGCTTGTTCCATCTTCAACATGATATCCCTTCAAATATTTAAACAAGGATATCATGTTACCTCTTAACTTCTATCTGTCAGGCTAAACATACCAGCTCCCTAAGCCTCTCCTCATAAGGTATGGTTTCCGGATCCGTCACCATTTTGGTCACCCTCCTATGGACGCATTCTAGCTTGTCAATATCCTTCTTGAACTGTGGTGCCCAGAACTGGACACTGTATTCCAGGTGAGGTCAAATCAAAGCAGAATAGAGTGATATTACTACTTCCCTTTATCTTGACACTATACTCCTATTGATGCAGCCTAGAATTGCATTGCCTTTTTTACCTCCTGCATGACATTGGTGACTCACATTCAGCTTGTGGTCCACCAAGGCCCTTTTCGCACTGCATTTGCCATGCAAAAGGGCCTCTGGAGCATTGCACAATTGTGAGGAGTGTTTCAGAAGATGTCCTCACAATCGTGTGATTACATTTTTGGCTTGTAGCCAAAAACGGTGCACGATCGTGCATTGCTCCAGTGCCCTGAGTGCACTTATCGTGCGTGCGGGGCCTCCGGAGCCGCGGCGCTCATGCTTCCTCCCCCAGCGCAGCCTGGGAAAATGCCCGGCTGTGCTGTGGAAGGAAGAGGCGGAGCCTTTATGTTGTCTGCCAGCCGGCAGGCAGCAGCTGTGGAGCTGAAGCAGCGGGGATGTGAGAGCCTCTCACAAAAGGCTGTTCGCATGATCCCCATGCCCCAGCGCCGAGAAAAAGTAAGTTGCGGAAAGGGCACAAGACTCCTAGATTCCTTTCACTCATACTGTTTTCAAGCCAGGTGTCACTCATCCTATACCTGTGTGTTTCATTCTTTCTCCCTAAATGTAGCACCCTACACTTCTCCCTGACAAAATTCATTTTGTTTGTTTTGGACCAGCTATTCAAAATGGAGTTTACTTCTGAAGCTCAACTGTTTTAATATTTTGTTACAGTAAATTACAACATGTACTTTTAAGTAAAAAAAGAAATAACTGGAGATCCACACACATTTTGTTTATCCCAGAATATTTTCTGTCAGCTCCCAGTATGATCAAAGACTTTTTATACCAGCTCTCCAGGTTGGATCATTTTAGGCTTCTGCTGCTACTGTTGTTGTTGCTGTTGTGTGACTTCAAGTCATTTCTGACTTCTGGTGACTGTAAGGTAAAACTATCATAGGATTTTCTGGGGCTGAGAGTATGTGACATGCCCAAGTAACTCAGTGGGTTTGCATGGCTGAGCACGGAAATGAACCCTGTTCTCTAGGGTCATAATTCAATGCTCAAACCACTACAGCATGTTGGTTCTCTTGATTCATTTTAACTTGGTATAAAATTGGAAGGAACGAGAACAAAATCTTGGACTTTTCAGTCAGTCTGGATGAGTCTTAAGATGAGTATGTGGAACCATGTCCATGAAAAACCTTATTGTAAAATGTATAAAATGTTTTTAAAAATAATAAGAAAAAACAAAAAAGAAAAACTGCTGTAGGAAGCAGTAGGAGCCCCATGGGAGCTTATTTCAGCCCTGCTTGCTGCCTCCCCATAATCTTCCAATGGTTATTGGGAGTTTGTGGCTTGGGGACTTCAGACCTGAGGTCAGGCTCTAGTGGTACCAATTTGCTTATCACTCTGTGCTTTTGATATGCCCTTTTTTCACCCAACTGTAATAAAAGTACAGATGAAAGAAGAGACAAGCCAGACTTAGGCCATTTCTGCACGGGCTTAAAGAAACAGTGCAGAGCGTCCTCCAGGGAGGACGTCTGCACCTGGGAGTGGACTGGGTCGGACTTACTTAGCGTAGTTCTGCACCTCAGCCCGCTCCGGAACGACCCGAAGTGGTTGTCCAGCATGCTTTTGAAAGACTGCTTGACACAGGTCTTTCAAAAGCACAGAGCGCGCCACTCCGTGCCCGCGCTCCAGTGCAGATTTGCAGGCTCGCACCAGTGTGAGCCTGCGGTCTGCTGGGGACACGCTTTAGGCTGGCGAGCTTCAGCGGTTGGTAGAGAACCTCGACCAACCGGAAGCCGCCATTTTCATCCCCGGAGCAGTGTGGAGTGGTGGCCACGCACTGCTCTGGACCAGCCTGGGCCCAAGCGTGGAGCCAAGAAGTCCAGTAAGTACCAGCACGGGGCGATTCCCTCGCCCCGTGCAGAAATGGCCTTAGAGGACCAGTCTCAGGACACTGCATCTCCTCTGATGGATCTCCAGTACAATACTGGCCATCAGCCCTATGGAAAACTGGACAGCCCTCAAAAAGAGAGTTGTTTTTCCCATAAGCATTAGTTCTGTTCTATCAGAGTTTCCTCTACTTTTCTCATGTCACCTCCCATCCCTTGTTCATATTTCTTTATTTAAAAGCACCAGCATTCTGTTCTCACTGCCAAAATCTTTTCATTATTTCATTATACTCTTTACACAAATGCTGCTTGCCCTACATGATTTTTTAATACGTCTCCTCCTGTCAGCAGTTCTGCCTGAAGGAGAATGGACCGCTGTTTCGTCCTGCAGTGATTTCAACTTTAAAAAAGTTCTTACGTGGTTGGAATCAGGAAGACTTTTGCCATCAGTCAAAATGAGCAGCAGATCACCATTGATTGTACTGGGCCCGACTCACTGGTCTGGGTTATCATAAAGCAGAGGTGCTCAAACTGTGGCAGTCTGTGAGCTCCATTCAGGTGGCCCTCAGAAAAGCTGCAAAGCAAACATCTGCACTTCATCTCACCTTTCTTTTATTAAGTATTCCACTGAGATGCTCTGTAGTTCACAAGGAATAACAAGAATATCAACAAGAGTACTACTGTTATAAAAAACTTCCTCTTCTATGCTTATATGTTACATGATTTGAAAATGTATATATTACATGATTTAGAATGATTTAGAATGCTTTCCTTTTGGAAGGCTCCCTTGCAGCTTCATTTGACTGCATGGTTCATTGCTAACTGAATATTTATTTATTTATTTTTTAAAAAATCTGGCCACTGAATCAGTGCATTTGTGCTCTGCTTCTTTCAAAATGCCAGCTTGATTTGGTTGTTTTTGGGAGGTGGGAGAGGCACTGTTCCTTACCTCTACTGGAGATTTTAAAAATATATTCTTTTTCTTTAAAAATCTATATCTTATGGTTCTCGTGGTAGCAAGACCCATTTTCTGAGCTGTTGTGGTGCCATGTAATGTCTGACTGCTTAAAGAATGAATTCATTTTCAGTTCAGGTTCTCTTAGGGATGGCACTATTGTCAATTTGGCTCAAATTACAAACCTACACAGAGCCAGACTGGGGATTGAAAAGATGTTTAGGATAGTGAAGAGGTAAGAGACAAAGACCACAAAGCAAGAGAAACGGATAGAAAGCAAGGAGAGGTAACAGGCTGACAGAGAGGGCCCTGAAAAGAGGCAACTTAAACTATGTTTTAGCTAATAGCACCAGATGGGTAACAAAAGCAAGAAAGGACTAAAAGAACTGATGGCCTTAAAAATACTTCACAGCGCTCAACCTAAACTGTGTTTTAGCTAAACGGCACCAGACAGGGACCAAAGCCAAGAAAGGACTAAAAAACTGATGGGTTTTTAAATACTTCACAGTACTTAAGGAGGAGCTCTTCGTAATTAAGGAGTAACATATTCCTTCTCATGCACACACACAGAAGCACAAACACATGGACACACCTATCAACATTCTTTTGACCAGGTTTACACTGTAGACTTAACAGCCAGTAGTGGATGAAGACGCGGTGAAGCCTAAACTGTTTAAGAGGACCCATAGTATTACTAAAACTGTATTATTGTTGTTGTTGTTGTTGTTGTTGTTGTTGTTTTTAAAAAAGTTGGTATGTGTATGTGCGCACGCACGTATGGCCATTTCTGCACTATACTGTTATAGTGTTATTATTCCACTTTCAACCTCCTGTGGGTTTGTAGTTTACTGAGGCCAAAGAGGTCTTCGGCTAAGAATTCCAAAGGCCCCTCCCTAAAATGCAAAATCCAGGATTCCACAGGATGTTGAAAGTGGAATGATAGCACTACAACAGTGCAGTGCAGAAATGGCCTGTGTGTTTTTTTCTAGAAGAAGGGAACCAAGAACTGTTTATATGGTTGTGGTGGGGATCAAAAAGGCAAGTAGCAGACTACTATGAATTTTGCCAATCCGCAGGTAACATTCTTCTTTTTTGTTTTGTTTTTTTACAAAAAAGTGAAAATACTGAATGCATTGCATTAAAATCCTCCTCCTCCTCCTCCTCCATCACCACCAGTCTGACTACCATAAATGAAAAAGTAAAGTAATAAAGAGCCAGCATAGTGTGGTGGCTTCAACATTGGACTACAGGTCTGAAGACCTGGATGTCAATCTCTGCTCAGCCATGAAAACACATTTTAGGCAAGCCACACTCTTCCAGCTTCAGAGGGAGGCAAAGGCAACCCCTCTCTGAACCGATTTTGTCAAGAAAACCCTGTGACAGTTCCCCTTAGGGTTGCCATAAGTCAGAAATGCCTTAAAGGCACACAACAACGACAGCAGCAACAACAACAATGAAGTAATTAGTCAAATATTACAAAAATGAGCAAATTCAAAACAAATAAAACTGATATATAAAGCAAATGGAAATATATTTTAAGACTTGATTAAGTGAATGCCAAAGTTCTTGTAAGGTCTGCTTGTATACTTATCTCCCCGCTCCTCATCCCTTCCCCCCTGTATATTACCTTAACAGCAAAAGTTGTTGAGATATTGTAGCATAATAGGCCTCTGAAGCAAAAATACAAAACACGGATGTTTGCCAAGCTTGAGGTCTGTAGAATCTCTTGAGCTGAAAGCAGGAGTTGGGGGCTCACAGTGAAATGGCCACTTTTGCTGCTGACACCTAAATATTATGAGAATGAAAACAGATTGAGAAGATTTCCTAACGGATTGCTCCAACTGGGGGACATTAAAATGGTAAATGAAAATTCAGTGTAAACAAGTACAATGGGATGCAGATTTGGGGTAAATAGATGATTGATTGATAGATAGATAGATAGATAGATAGATAGATAGATAGATAGATAGATAGATTCTCCCACCTTCACATATACAGTGATAGCAGCTGGCAGCAACTGACAAAGGGCTCATGGCTGATAAGTCTACGAAAATGTCAATGCAGTCTGTGACTACTGTAAAAAAAGAAAAGAGCAAATTCCAAGTTGAGCATAATTAAGAAAAAGAATAAGAAAGAGAACAGCCAATATCATGCTGCTCATCTGTACATTTGTAGTGCAGCTACATCTGGAATACTACTGGTCATTTCACCTAAAAAAAAAAAAAATATTGTGGAGATGGAAAAATTGCAGGAAAAAAAGCAATCAAAATGGCCAAGGGATTGGAATGATTGACTTCTGTTTGTAGTCTTAGGGAAAAGTCAAATGTAGGAAAATATTGTAGAGAAGTATAAAACCATGTTTTTTCTTATGCTAGTAGAACCTACAGTCATCTACTGAAAGTGAAGAGTGGTAGATCCAGGACACATAAAAAGAATCACACAGCTCATGGTTAGATAATACTCTTCCTTCCTTCTTCTTGTGGCAATGATGAGGATAAGAAAAACATCTACTCCCATTTTAAACTGACAGGAGAAAGTGCACCATCTGATTAATTTTCAAGATGATTTATCTAAATAAGCTATCTTTAAACTAAGGTTTATGATCCTGGCTTGTTCAGATAAACTAGAATTAAATTTAACTGCAGTGCCCATTTCCTGTCTGTCTTGACATACCTCCTTTTTACTTCTCATTGTTTTTTTCTCCCTCATTCCTTGGGAGATAGGGGATGAACTCTAGATTATATGGTCGGTTCTTCTGGTTACAGTCTTTGAATGTATGACTCAGTGCTAGTAGATAATTGTTTCCTTATAGTAATGTGGTCCTATGAATAAAGCTGCATTGTTATGCATATTACAGATTGCTTCAGATCTACTCACTACCTCATTTTGAACATCCATCAGTAAGGTATAGTTAATTTTCAACCCATGCCCACCTTCAGTCAATGTGCTGTGAAATATGCCATTTTTAACCATGAAATAAGCAGTTGCTTATGGTAAGGCAAAATATGGCCCTTCTCTGAAAGCTTCTTAGTGATGTGTGACTGTGACACTTTAATATATTATTCTTATAAAATAGGTTTCGTTGATACTTCCTTGTATTATCTTTGTCTCTCATGAAGCCTTTTGGAGAGAGCCTGTATTAAATAAAATTCATTAGTTCTGTTTGTACTTAGATGTACTTTCATTCTGAATGATAAAAACTTTAGAGGGCATGCTTCATCTTACTGTTATCAAGCCTACCTTTGAGTATTACAAAAGAGTTATGCTACATTAACCTGCAGAAGCAAGACAATTCAAAGTGGTATGGCATGTTTACAAACTGGGAGCATGATCTGGACAAAGTTACAAACTTCGAACATAATGTAGACAAAGTTAGAAACTATGGAGATGATTCAGTCGAAGTTACAGAATATGAACATGATCTAGGCAAAGTTATAAATATGATCTAGCCAAAGTGATGGCTTTTGAAGTCCCACATGCTTCAAAAGGACAATTATAAGTATAATCCTGTCAGCCTTCAATAAATACTCTGGGAAGGAAGATGGAGGTAACAGACTTAGCTCTGCTGCCCTACCACTAAAGTCACTGGGAAGATCAATGCCTTTAATACATTTAAAAGAAGAAAAAAAGTTTGTCTTTCCTATTTCATTCTTTGACCAAAATTACTGCTTCTTAAAACTGGGGGAATCCTCAAATGGGGAGAAAAATAAATCAACCCTTGAACATACATACAGAATCTATACTATAAGTGCACATGGTCATATGCAATGTTTTTACCCTTCACTGAAATTGTAGACCATGGATGGGAATTGTGAGGCCTGCAGGCCACATGCAGTTATTTTTTGGGGGTGGGTGGGTGAGTGGGTTCAGTGCAGCTCTTGCCCTCCATCAGCCACAGATCCCACAACGCCCAACCCCTACAATTTTTTCATATCCACCATTTTAGGGTGTAGAATCTACCTCATAAAGCTGTTTTCTGGGGGGCTCTCATCCAAACCAGCAAAACAAATGGAACTCCCAAAAAGAGACCAAGAGTGATGGAACATCTCTTCCAGTTTCTAAGATGGTGGCACAGCAGCATAGTGTAGCCCTTGAGGATCTCATAGAAGCCAAAAATGAGCCAATGCAGTCCTCTGGATCCAGGAACAAGCCCATACCTGTTGTACAGCTTGTGAGGATGTGTAGTCATGCTCCCCTTTCTCCATGCTTTTAAAGAATGCTTGAAAGGGACCAGTTTCCTAAGTGTTCAAGGAGATAAAAGAGGTTGTCCTCCCCTCCAACAGTTTTAGCTAGGGGTAAGCCCTTTTAATTCCCAGTGTTTTACATGGAAGAGAGGTCACCACTTGAAATTAAGTATACGTACTAGTTATGAGCTATAAAACGCTCTATGACTTAGGACACGGTTATCTGAAAGACTATATTCTCCATCACCAGACTTCCTTTGCACTTTAGTGATGTCCTTCTCTTGATCCAGCCTTCCTTGGAATTGTGTTTGGGGCTAGGTGTGAGAAGGCCTTTTTTGTGGCTCAGAACTCTTCTGAAGGAAGCTAGGTTGACCCCTTTCTGCTGCCTTTCTACAGCGAATACCTTTTTGTCAGAAAGGTAAGATGCAAATATTACATTCAGACAAACAGACTTCAGCTGAATTCAAAGTTACCCAAGTATGTAAATAATATCTAATATAGTGGAAAGACAAATCATATCACTTCAACTGGAGCATTGTTATTGTTGCTGTTGTGCGCCTTCAAGTCATTTACGACTTATGACAACTCTAAGGAAAACCTATCATGGGGTTTTCTTGGCAGGATTTGTTCAGAGAGAGCTTGCCTTTGCCTTCTTCTGAATCTGAGAGTGTGTGACTTGTGCAAGATCATCCAGTGGGTTTCCATGGCTGAGCAGGCATTCGAACTCTCATCTCCAGGGCCATAGTCCAATGATCAAACCACTATACTGTGCTGGCTCTTTCTCATCCTAGATTTTTTCAGGGATGCCAGACCTAACTTGGTCCATCCTTCTGAAGTAAACAAGAGAAGTCACACACGTGAAAAAAAAAGTTCTTATTGCTGTGATGTGGTACATTTTTCTGTTGGTATTAGAAGATCTGTGCACATTTTTAACCCTGATTTTTCTGCATTTATAAAATTTAAGACTGAAATAAATGCTGTATGAGCTATTGAAAATAAGAACACTGGATGGATTGCTTTCATCTCTTTGATCGGTCAGCCTGTCCTTTTCTGTTTGCTGTCTGTGTGGACTTAGGTGCAGAAAGGAGAAAGATGCTCATTCTACACGTGATCTTTTATTTCAAATTAGAGGATCTTTTAGTGAGAATTTAGGGCTAAACTGACGTCTCACTCTTGGTCTGAAGATTCTCATGGGGGATGGAGACTCCACAAAGGGCAGTCTTCTCATGCTGAAACACACCAGAGTGTGCTGACAAAGATCTCTCCTACTGTAAGATTTTTCCTCATCCAAAAATCTTCTCCACAAATGTAACTTAGTGTGGCTTAATCTACTAATATATAAAAGTCAAAGTTTGTTGTTTGTCTATGTCAGGCAAGCAAAGACCTCATATGCTTGGCTGCCTGTGAAGATTGTATGGAATCCTGGGGTTTGCAGTTTCATGAGGAGCCTTTAGAATTCTCAGCCAGAGAGTTCTTGGGCTTGGGCATTTCCTATGGAGATGAGACCTTAGCAGTAAGGGGGAGGGCAGTGTATTCCCTTGGCAATCCAACCCATGTATGTTAATAACTCTGAATACAGATTGGATTGGGGAACATGGGGAAAAGTTACAAGTACTGGACAAGACAGTTGGGGAGCTGGAGACACAGGAACTCAAATCTTTCTAACAAGTATTACTTATGAGAAAATAAAATCCTGGGCAATGCCAGGTTTATGCTAGTTTGAAATAAAACTAACCCACTTCTTCTTTCTCATCTGAACCATTGTTTGAATCATATCCATGGTTTTCATGCAAATATCATAATTTGGACAATTTGTCTCCTGAATTATGTACATTTAAAGTTGGGATTGCTCCCTGAAGCCTACTCTCACATGCTAATATGTGCAATATAGTATTTGTTGCTTTATAATAGAATATATTTGTGTTGGCTGGTCTTTTGTTCATTTTCAGCAGCTTTTGTCTTCCATTATTGTAGCTGTGTAGTTAATCTTTGCCTTCATAGATTTTTTTTCAAAAGAAAAAGTATTGTAATGCTTTCCACAATAGTTATTTAAAAGTAATTCTCAAAATGAAAGAGAATTTCTTCAGGAACAATATTCTCCTATGAGCCCATGATAATTGGGGATCATTGCTTAATTGGCAGGTTGCTCTTTCCACTGGGCTGTGTGCCAATCAAATAGAGCTTACTGTATTATAATTAAATATTTTTAGTACATCCGATATGAATGTCTTGGCTCTCATTGTCTTTCATTCCGTTTTTGGAGGTATCATAACAATTCAAACAGTTTTTTTTCCAGCACAATATTAATAATTTGGATTTAATATATAAAATCTGTGATGATTGGAAGATTTGGTTTGAGCAGGTAGGAGAACAAAAAGCTGCTTGGGATGAATGCCAGGATTACTGTCTTTGTTTCCTCATCTCAGTCAATACAATGCCCAACCATAAAGATTTCTGTAGTCCCCTCCGTCAGGCTTTATAAAACTAGATTTACTAAATAAGTGAGGAAGAGGAACACTTTAGGGTAGGGCCTTTCCGCCCTACACTGTTATAGTGCTATTATTCCACTTTCAACATCCTGTGGAAATCTAGGGTTTGCAGTTTAGGGAGGGGCATTTAGAATTCTCAGCTAGAGAGCTGTTTGGCCTGAATAAACTACAAAGCCCAGAATTCCACAGGATCTTGAAAGTGGAATAATTGCGCTGTAACAGTGTAGGGCGGAAAGGCCCTGAGACACTCAGGCCATTTCTGCACTAGGGACCATTAGCGTGATACCCTGTTACAATTGAGGCATTGACATTCATGTGATGCCATTGGGTTAGGAATGCTGTTTTCCACACCGTTCCTGTCCCCACCTTCAGCCCACCCCACTGCCCCTGATTGGTCCTCCCCCCCCCCCTTGGAAGCTGTACTAAACATGGTAGTACACTATTGCATTTTCATGCTATAATGCCTAAAAATGTATTAAAACTAAAAGTGTTAATTCAAATGAGATCTTTCAAATAAACATCGATGGGTGATAGATTTTGAAGTTACCATGCTATGGGAGTCACTGAGGGAGGGGCAAGCTGGGCACACCCACAGCCCACCCACTGCTGGATTAATCATAACTGGAAGTGCTATCGAGTGCTATAATAGTTCTGCACTGAGCTGGCTGATGGGATTGAAGCACTATAGGAGGCTCTTAATGGATTTTTTTTCTTCTGGAAATAGAACAGCATGCTTTGGTGATGTTTGGGGACAGGATAGCAGCTGGATAGTAACAATGTCATGCGGCAGCACAGCTCCTGGACTGTTAACAACCCGCTGCCATGATGGTATAGTGAGGTAGTGCGGAAGTGGCCTCAGTCACTGTTCCCATCAATCTCTACATGTGGAGCATAATCTGCTGAAAAGTAGAGCCTTCTTTATTAGTGGAGGTTCTCTATGTGATTTTAAATACTGGTTTTCCAATGGAATATCATCCTCTTATCCATGTGGGGGCAGAGGTCCAGGTTAGAGGAAACAGAGAAGGCTGTGCATGAACACAGGCCTTTCTGTGCCCCCATGCCACCAATAACATCTACATAGATAACTAAAATGAAGAAATGCTCCAGTCTAATTTTTTAACTCATGCATTCATTTTTATTTGCAAGAGCATTTTTTTAAACTGATGGTAATCTCAAATGCATATGTTCCTCACACTGGCATTCTGAAGAGGTACTTTTCCAGAAGGTTGTTAGTGTGACAGTCTGTTGAGTGTGTGAACCAACTCTAGTTAGAGGGAGAAGAAGCAAAGGGGAAGGTGGAGGCCTAGAGAAAGAAAGGAGAGATTTTCAGGAAGTAAATTATCTAGATATATGCTGCCTGGAGTGTTGTCCCTTGCATGTTTGATGCTTGAAATGGTAGGCTGGATGCTTATTCACAGCTTGCAAATGGGGATGTAAACAGATTTCACTCTAAAACTCCCTGGAGCTGAAATGTACAGTATTCAGCTAATGGATGATCCATTGTCCCTGGACAGAAATGATACCACAAATTTTGTAAATGTGTGTAAATGCCTGGCTGATCTCTCAAGGGCCATTCAAAAAAGTGAAAAATTTTCTGCTTTGTTTGAATGCTACACATACTTCTAATTCAGGAGTATAATAACTTTCTTCCCTATTGATACACATTCCCAAGTATCTTGGGTCTGATGAAGAGGGAAAGGGGAAATGCTTATGCTAGAGAGAACACTGGAGAGGTGAGAGAGGATTATGGAGAGAAGCTTGTAAAAAAGGGAACTTCTTTGTAAACCACACAATGGCACACAAGTAGGAATTGAGAGAAAGGGAGAGGTTTATGTTAGACTGAAAGCTGGAGAGCTTGGAAAAGAAAGAAATGTTCTCAAAAGACCCATAAGCACACATAAACACACTACTATTAACTTCTTCTGGACAAGCAGCACTATTGGCAAAAACACCCTTTATAATGGAAGGCTATCTTCCCTGATGTTGAAAAATAGTTGACAACTCTAAGTCCTCATGAGGCAGACAATTCTCACCCTATGCCAAACTCTGACTCTCCACCTTAAACCAATACCCAGAGACCGTGAATCAGTCACTTCATATAGTGCTGCTCTTCTAAGGGTTGGGTAAGATGAGATAGGATGAGAAATGTCAATTATAGTAGAAAGAAAAGAGCACCCTATTTGTTATAGGAAAAAAAAAAGTCTGCATAAAGTTTCATATATTTCTGCTGTTTACCCACTCATGGTTGCAAATATATGCATGCTACATATTAGGGATGTGATTCTTAGATCATTTCCTTTTTGAAGGAAGCAACAAGGAATTTTAGAAGGTTTTTTGTTTTGTTTTGTTTTTTGTTCATGAAGACTTCCTTGCAGTTTTCAAACACTATTTACAGTTTGAAACTTTTTCTGCGCAAAATTCTCATGTGGCATTTTTGCATAGAAACAGCATCTTCTGCACAGTTAACAACATTTCTGCACAGAAAATAATATGCACATGTAGGAATATCATATACTGTGCAGAAGATGCTGGCTTATATACAGAAAATGCTGCCTTCTGCATAAAAAATACTGTTTTTTGCACAAAACAACCATGCACAAATTTTGCATGGAATTAGTTTTGAATTGCAAAGATTCTTCTCGAGTTCTTCTTGCTAGTGCTTCTCAGCACCCAGGAAATACATTTTCCAAATATTTTTGCATATTTTTGAATATCCTTTCCATCCTTATTACATATGCAGGGAACTACCAATGTGCTGGCACGTGAATTACATACATCCACTGGTGGAAAAAAGACTGTTGAAGTCAGCAAAGAATGAGCACATAGAGTAAAGATCTGTGCTAGGTAACTTATTACAGGGAGGAACAAACAGGGGCAGATTCATACATCCCTGCTTTCAAATATCTTTTGTAACTCATCAAAATATTGTTCACCTCCTCTGAGCAGTTTTTGCACTGTCCAGGTGCTCTGGTCT
This sequence comes from Cyclura pinguis, assembly GCA_030412105.1. Taxonomy (NCBI): domain Eukaryota; kingdom Metazoa; phylum Chordata; class Lepidosauria; order Squamata; family Iguanidae; genus Cyclura; species Cyclura pinguis. The sequence continues at coordinate 249,326,140 of CM059600.1, read as the reverse complement.
TTCACCAGCTGCAGATCTTCTTACCAAACTGCAAAGCAGCAAGCTGATCTACTGAAAAATACTCCAGTACAGGTGAGTCTCAGTTGACGTTGCTCATCAGATTTACAACATTTTCCAGGAATAAATAAATAAATATCTCACCTATAATAGATAGCACTACCAGTGTGACTTTGCAGCTGACTGAGGTAGGAGAACAAGGAGAGAGAAGTGAGAGAACAAGGAGGGCGAGGGGAGACAGGCGATTTGGAGTTTTGGCATGGAGTAGTGAAAACAGCTGACTGTATTGGTTGTTTTTTATCTGGGAAGGAGAGAAAGCAACTACATATTGGTGTTGCTAAAAGGAAGGGGTTTCTTTTGCTGCTAAGAAGTGGGGTGTGAAGGGAAGAAAGAAAGTGGAAGCTCAGAATTCTGGATGTAGGTGGGTTTCTTCTGCTTGCTTATTTTGGAATTGAGCAACTGGCATCTGTTTTCTTCTCTTGGCAAGCCTGTTGGAAAAGGAATAGTAGAAGATGTGCTGCCACTTGTCCTGTTTTATCCTCTACATCTGCTGCTGAAGACCCATCAGGAGATGTGCTGCTCTCTCTCTCTCTTCTGATGTGCCTTCTCCACCTGGGAAGCCTTTTGGAAAAGGAATAGCAGAAAATCAGAGTTCTTCTTGTTGCTCTCTGTCTCCTCTAAGTAGTCACTTGCTACACTTAGCCGTGGTGCAATACATTTGGATTGTTTCTTGGAGTGGCAGGTGAGGGAGAATGACATATTGGAACAGGGAAATCAGATGAGGGCGCTCCATCTGTCTCACCTGGTTTAGTGAGTTATGTGAGGACCCACTTCTGATATCTCATAAGCCTGGTTTTATAATGCAGTGTCCTTAGCACCACTTTGCTGTTTAATAATTACAAGGAGCGGGGGAAAAGGTTGTGGGTCTTTTTAGTGAATCAGTGTCCTTCACTTGAGAAGAGGTTCCTCAAGGACAGTTCAGGATATTTTGATGTGAATGTTTCTCATTTTTTACCCATTCCCAAACCAGCATCTATCTATCCTTCTAAAAGTGTGCCACATTCTTTTCCTAATCTTATTAAGAACAACAAAGTAAAGCAAGCCAGATTCAAAAGGAAAAGCTGACTCATGTTCTAGGAATACTCTTGTACCTTGTATGTGTCTGTGTGCTTTTAAAAATAGCAAACCTACTTTTTTCCAGATTGTTTTGAATATTATAATAAAAGTTCATCCAGTGTTCCAACAAGAAGAAGAATCTTTAAGAAACTGCATCTGAACTGGGTATTTAGGTTTCTGCCATTCTTAAGCAGGTCTGCTTTCTCAGTTATTTATCTCCTGCACTGTTAAATCCTGATAGCATGCTTGAATGACTTTAGGATTCTGTTAATTAAAAGTGAAATGTGAAGATTCATAAATTGTGGAGTAACTAGCAGACAGTGTACATAGATCTAATAGAAATACCAAGTGAAATTACCAGACCCTTGTTGCCTGTCTTAATAAATCAGTTACATAATGCTAATAGAAATCTGACATGATATATCTTGGACAATAGGAAGAACACGGGAAGAGGAAAAAGTATTGTTGGGCAAGACATTTTGTTATTTGAAAAAGTGAGATAATTTCTGAAGTACAAATGCTCAAGAGAACTCTCATAGCCCCCAAGGAGAAAGGGAGGTGATTGTGTTGGTCCATATCTCCCACAGAAGGTGGTCTCTTCTGTCATCTAATGCATTTCAACAGCTCATTTAAGACCAAGCCACTGGGATCACTTGCAAAAAATTATTTGGGCTGTTAAAGATCTATCCTTTTCCTGCTGCTGTGAAAATTGGAGCTAAGCCCAGTTCTTGGATTAATCTATCCATTGCCCAACTCCCATGAAATCACCTGGTTGGTTTTCCCACCTGCATGCTAGTAATGGTCCTGGACTGAGGGCACACACAGCCTTTCAGGCAGGAGAAAGAAGGAAGGAAGGAAGGAAGGAAGCAGGGAAGGAAGGAAGGAAGGTAGGTAGGTTGCAAACTAATCAAGGTCTGGTTGTTACCCTAACGTTGCCCTGCCCTGTTCTTTTGGATACTTGTCCTCTTATTAAGGACACACTCAGACTCATGGAAGCTTTCATTCTCCATTTGCACTACATACATTTTAGGAAGCCATTCCTGAACAAGACATTGATAGAAATAATAGTACAATGCTTCTTCACTGATGCATTTTAAGTCACTGTATATATTTGCATTTATTAGGTATATAGGCCATAATAGCTATATCTACACTAGGTATGAATTTGAAAAAGAAGCATTGAACAACTTTCCTACAGTCCTTTGAACTGGAAGAGAGGGGGACTGTATAATCTATAAAGAGTATTCAGATAACAACATCCTACTTCCCTGTGCTCCTCTCTCTAACATGCACCTTGTATGCAAATGGATCTAGCAAAATCCAGATTTCTTCCTTTTCTGTCGGGAAAAGAGCTTCAGAGAGAGACAGTTGTTTCTGGAGAAATGTGGGTGAATGAATGCATGTAGATGCCTGGCCCTTTCTTCATCCAGCTTTTCTTGCTACAATCTTCCTTCTCCCCGGTTCAACTAACTGGTGGTTTTCCCTGTTGGTTGCTATATAATAAATATTATGGTTGCAGTCAGGAACCCGGCAGCTATATTTGTGGATGCTTGTTTGTTTTATTTTTATTGTCTTACCTATCATCATATTTAGAAGGCATTTTCTTCCATGTCAGGTTTGTAATGATCCCACTGAGCTGTTGCCTTTCATCTAAGCTTCTGGGTTAGTGTGCTTGCTTGTGGCTCCCAAGAGATCTCTTCTGTGGTAGACATGCTGCCTTGGTTGTGTTACACTGTGTTGATTGTATGGGTTGATCTATGTGTTCTTATTCATTGCTTTGGAAGGACAACCACACCCACTTGTTGGTTGATTCACTTTTTGTGACTATTCCTCCACCTTCTCCACCTTTTTTAAGTAGAATATCTATCGAAACTAGGTTTCTTAGGATGACGAATGGATTGCCTGTAATCTGCCAGATGAAAAATTGCAGTATTGTCTTTGGTCCCTTCCCACTTTGAGAACAATTTGCACATGCAAAGTTATCATGTAATATAGGGCTTTTTCACACCATAGATTTACAGCATTATTTAACTGCCATTTAACTGCAACAGTAACATCCTATGCAAGACTAGATGGTAGCCTGGGGGAAGCACTAGTACTCTCCTGGCTAAAGATTCTAAATTCTCCTCCCTAAACTGCCAATCTAAGGTTTCCATAGGATGCTGTCATGGCAGTTAAAGTGGAATCATAATGCTATAATTGTGTAATGTGACCGAAGCTATATGACGCTATATCATTTCAGACTGAATACAGGTAATTGTTTGGTTCTGTACATGAAAAAAGCACCTTTCCCTTAGAAAATTAGGAAGGTGTTGAAAATAGTTCCAACTTAGACCATTTCCGCCCTACACTGCTAAAGTGTTATTATTCCACTTCCAACATCTGTGGAATCCTGGGGTTTGCAGTTTAGGGAGGAGCCTTTAGAATTCTCAACCAAAGAGCTCTTGGGCCTTGGCAAACTACAAACTCCAGAATCCCACAGGATGTTGAAAGTGGAATAATAGCCATGTAACAGTGTAGGGTGGAAACGGCCTTAATCGTCGTCGTCGTCCTCTTCTTCTTCTTCTTCTTCTTATTCCTAATAGATTGATTACGAAGGATCATTCAAACATAGCTAGCCCAGTTGGATGAAATGGTACAGTCCTATCAACAAAATGGTATAATCCTCCAAGTTAACTTCAAATGTGAGCTGTTTTTTCCTGTGGCCACATCCCTGATTCAATCTTTTTCCCTAGCATTATTACAGCTGAATCTGTTGTAGACAGCTCTGTCCAAATACTCCTATATTAATTTATGGCAAATCTCCATGCATGCCCCCTTTTAAAATATTGAAAATTTCATTAACGTAGTTATTTTTTAAAAAAAAATATATACGTGTATAATATTTGCCCATTTCATGTTGAAATCCCACGTAGTCATAAGATAGATGCAGCTAAGTAAAGGAAATGAAAATTAATTTTTTATAGGGTTTGAGGCAGAGCAAACGCCTGCCACAACCTCATTTGGCAAACCTGTTTCAACTAAGGGCCTGTCCACAGACTGAAGATTCACTCTTTGCTTCAATTTGCATTCTTGGGCCTATAAATGTTTTATGGCTTCCCTCTATGAGTACTCGTAGTCAGGAGGAGGTAATGCAAAATTGATCCGTGTATTAAAACTGCTGAGCCAAGTAGGTCTCCTATTACATGTCTGGAGATGCAACAGGACTTCATAGACACAAAGCTATTCACACTCTTCCATTCCTGATTCCAGGATGGGTGCTGGTTATGGAAATTATTCCATGCTACTTTTCATCTTGAATTACTCTAGTGCCAATGGGACACTCAGCTGTCATGGTTTAGAATACCCTTGTCTCATCCACAAGCCTCACACTTTTCCCACTCATTTCAACAAAGGGGCAATACTGCCCATTCATCCATTTGCATGTTTCAAGCTGTTGTTTGTACAAGTAGGGTTGCCTGTTCAGGATCACCCATGGAATTGGGGATTCTGGACCAACATCAGGCCCTACGAAATAGTACTGGGGATGTCATCAAGGCCATTTCCGGATGGGGTAAGTAAAACGGTGCAGTGCGTCCAAGGTGCATGTCTGCACCTTGGAGCGGACTGGGTCTGGACTACTTACCATAGATCCGCACCTCAGCCTGCTCCGGAACGACCCCAAGTGGTCTTCCAGCATGTTTTTGAAAGACCTGATTTTTCCGGTCTTTCAAAATGCCAGCGCGTGCCATTGCGTGTCTGCTCTCCAATGCAGATTCGCAGGCTCGCACCAATGTGAGCCTGAGATCTGCAGAAGCGGGCTTTAGGCTGGCGAGCTTCAGCGGTTGTTCGAGACCCATGACCAACTGGAAGCCGTCATTTTGGATGCCGGAGCAGTGCGGGTCTACGACCACGCACTGCTCTGCCTCACCCCGGACCGGACCGGACCGGACCGCCAGAAGATCTGGTGAGTAGCGGCAGGGAGCAATTCCCTCGTTGTGTGCGGAAATGGTCTGTTATACATTAAGTACCACACGCAGTTGCTCACAGCTTGTCATTCAAAGACACACACATGTCCATACATGGACACACGCACACACAAACACACACACACACAGAGAAAGAACAGATTTTCCTTTTTGAAACTTAAAACAGACATCTTAGCTAAACAGTCTTCTCAGATCGAGATGAAATGAATGTATTATTAGGTAATTAGGGAGAAGGGATAAAGAACCTTTTATCTAGCCTACTCACTTGTAGCCAGAAGATGGATGCATAGCAGAGTGGAGGGTGAGCCCTGGCATTGCAATGACTGAGAGGGAAGTAGGAAGTTAGCTGAGTAAATACATAGACACTCCTCCAAGAGTCTTTGTAAGCTGCAACAACAGATCAATTGAGCATTGCAAATTGTGTCAAATTGGTACTGGATTAGATATGCTCCAGATTTGCACACAGCAATTTCTTCTTGTCCAGAGCTGACCCCATCAAAACGCTTCTCCCACCCTTCTCCATTGATCTACAAAAACTCAGGGCCAGGCTTCAACATCTAGCAACCCTATCTACAACTATTAAGAAAAAAGGTTTTGGCAACAGAGTTCGGTCTCTGTGTTAGGCCATTTCCGCACTGCACTGTTATAGTGCTATTATTCCACTTTCAACATCCTATGGAATCCTGGGGTTTGCAGTTTTGGGAGGGGCATTTACAATTCTCAGCCAGAGAGCTCTTTGGCCTCAGTAAACTGCAAACCCCAGAATTCCACAGGAGGTTGAAAGTGGGATAATACTACTATAACAGTGTGGTGCAGAAATGGCCTTAAAGTTGTATCGGGCACATTCATTTATATCTTGAACCATAGACTTCCATAGGGTAGGAAAAACTGCCTTTAACAACCATCTTTCATACTATAGAAATCGTAGCTATCCTTGGGTAGATTCAGTTGTATAGCAACTTCTGAATTTTTGTTGAAAGAGTGGTTATTACTGTAGTCCTCACAGCATCCCTGTGAAGTAGGCTAGGATGATTGTGTTGGTAAATCTAGTCAGAATGTTAGTCTGAACATTATTTAAGGTGTTCCCCCTATTTTGGGGACAGAATTCTGCACTGAGGTTAGATCTTTTAAAGTTTGGAACTAGAGGGAACCCATCAAGAGTATTACATTTGCTTTTAAAACAAAGGAATTATAAGGCATGATTCTTAACTTACATCCTAGATTCTGATTAATTCCCAACACTCATGATAGAATCCATGATAGTATACTGTGGATTCTTTAAATTTCACCTAAAAGATGGAATGGATTCATTGCCCCACTGACAAGTAAGCCATCAGTGGCTGCTGATCCACTGACTGTATCTACCTCATAACTTTAATGTAAGGTTAGGGAACATGAGATCTAGGACAACCAGGAAGGAATAGGAGATTCTTAACTGCTTATATGGTTTCTACCTTGTAGTCTCTGCCTTTATTTTCCCAATTAGCTTTTAACAGTGCAATCGCAACTGAAATATAGGCTGCCTGGAGTGGCTTAGGATGAGGTATAAGGCACTTATACTGGCTGAACTGGTCTTAGGCTGGATGAACATCCCTCATGCTGGTATTAACCTCTTATGCTGGCTGATATCAGAGATCAGTCATCTGAGAGATCAGCTAGTTTAAGAGCTGAGATCAATCAGATGAAGAGCCAAAAAAGGGGGTGGAGAAGGGGTGGATCAGGGGAAGAGCTAAATTATGCCACACTCGAATCTCAGCTCAGAGACACAGCCTGTATGGTGACACAAAGTTAGGCCAAGGTTAGGGTTAGCCTAAGTAATTCCAAACACATGAAAACCAGTGGGAAGTCCTCCAAAATAAAATTCCTGTGTCTCAGTCCATCAGCCACAGCCAAACCTATCCTGGAAGGAGCAAACTTTGGATACAGCACAGCTTTAGCTGGCCTAATATCAGCTCAGCTGGCTGTTGGCTCACTTGGTGAATTAGGACTGCATGATAAGAAAGAACACTTGGAGTGAGGGGCAAAGGCAGGAACAGCCTTATAAAGAATATCAGGGACAAATCACCTGGTCTCTGGTCCATGCCAATTTTTTTTTTTGCATGCATTCACCCATAAGTCCATTCTGTCCCATTTTTACATTAATCTGCAAATTAACAACAAACCCATGTAAAACTTTGCAGTTTAAACACATATTTAAATGTACACTTCAATTATATTTGCTTTCAACAGCTAGAATGCAGTTGTTAGTCTCAAGTAAAGTAAACCCATTGGCTCAGTGGGAACTTGGTAAATCAATAGTTATGTACAATTAATTGATACAGAGGGCCTAATGTTTTTGGGAATGATAATTGGATTTAGGACGAAGTATTCATTTCTCCTCCACACCTCAGCATCAAAATATACATCTTTAATATCATAGAATCATAGAATCATAGAAATGTAGAGTTGGAGGAGACCACAGGGGCCATCCAGTCCAACCCCCTGCCATGCAGGAACACCCTCAAAGCACTCCCGACAGATGGCCATCCAGCCTCTGCTTAAAAACCTCCAAAGAAGGAGACTCCACCACACTCCGAGGCAGCATATTCCACTGCCGGACAGCCCTGACTGTCAGGAAGTTCTTCCTGAGGTTCAGGTGGAATCTCCTTTCCTGCAGCTTGAATCCATTGCTCCTTGTCCTGGTCTCTGGAGCAGCAGAAAACAAGCCCACTCCCTCCTCAACATGGCATCCCTTCAAATATTTAAACATGGCTATCAAGTCCCCTCTTAACCTTCTCTTCTGCAGACTAAACATACCCAGCTCTCTAAGTCTATCCTCATAGGGCATGTCTTCCAGGCCTCTCACCATTTTGGTTGCCCTCCTCTGGACTTGCTCTAGCCTGACCATGTCCTTCTTGAATTGGGGTGCCCAGAACTGGACACAGTATTCAAGATGAGGTCTAACCAAAGCAGAGTAGAGTGGTACCAGTACTTCCCTCGATCTAGACACCATACTCCTATTGATGCAGCCGAGAATTGCATTGGCTTTCTTGGCTGCCGCATCACACTGCTGACTCATGTTCAGCTTGTGGTCTATTAAGACTCCTAGATCCCTTTCACATGTACTGCTATCCAGCCACGTGTCCCCCATCCTATATTTCTGTATTCCATCTTTTCTACCTAAGTGTAGGACCTTACACTTCTCTCTGTTGAATTTCATTTTGTTAGCTTTGGCCCAGCTCTCCAATCTATCCAGGTCATTTTGAATTTTGATCCTGTCCTCTGGCGTATTAGCAACCCCTCCCAATTTGGTGTCATCTGCAAATTTGATCAGCATGCCCTCTATTCCTTCATCCAAGTTGTTGATAAAAATATTGAACAGCACTGGGCCCAGGACAGAACCCTGTGGCACCCCACTAGTCACTTCTCTCCAGGATGAAAAGCAGCCATTGGTGAGCACCCTTTGGGAACGGTCAGTCAACCAGTTACAGATCCACCTGACAGTAGCCCTGTCCAGCCCACATTTTACTAGCTTCTTTGCAAGAATATGTTTTGATATTCTTTGAGCTGAGAACTGGGAAAAAAGAAAAGAAAAGAAAAGAAAAGAAAAGAAAAGAAAAGAAAAGGGACAGCTAACTGATAATAAAGTTCCAATCTGCACGGTTGGCTAGGAACCTATCTAGTTTGCATAAGAATTTGCTAAGATAGAAGTCCACAAGTATATCTTGTCAGAAAGTCTGAGTACAGGGTTCACAAAATGTGATTGGACTGACACATGTACAACCACTGCTTCATTTCTGTACAAGCTATACAGATTTTAAAGAGGCCTATCTCTATCTCTATCAATCTCTTTCAAACAAAACAAAACAAACAAAAGACAAAACAAAATAATAATAAAAAAAGAATAGCCATGCTTTGTGGCCTCTTATACCTGATGCAGCTTAGAAGACTTCAGCTTGTCTTCATCTGACTCTGTGTACCGCCAAGGCCGAACACCTCAGAAGAAGGCTTATCTGAGAAAATGTCTGAGATTTGCCTTTGAATCACACTGCCCCCTCCAAGAAAAGGCCATATCGCACAGTCTTCCTTCACAAATATTTTCTAGTAGAACTAACGGCCACCCTTTGCCCAATGTAATGCCCAGAACAATATTTCATCTGGGGAACTATCAAGTATGCAAAATGATGGCCACCCCCCCACCCCCCCAGCCGGTTTGAAAAAGCTAGAGAGAGAGAAGCTGTGCTACTTCCACACTTTTAATGGAGAGTCTAACTTTTAAAATGCAATCAGAGAATTTCTCTTCCCCCTGGAGAAATGCAGTGAAATGTTTTTTCTTCCTTGGAAAATTTTGAGGGGTTATTTCTTCCCATTGGAATTACATTGTTAACCTGAGCGTTTGCATTTAAATGTCAGATCTCAACTAAGCATGACTTCAGAAATGTTCACAAGTTACAATGAAAATTTACGCACTCCCCCCTCCGCTTACCTCAGTCTTTCTCAGCTCTTCTACACTCAGCCTCGGCACTGCCTTGCTCTGTCTTCCTTTCTCTGTCTCAGATGCAATATCAGCTGCAGGATTTCCTATGGCAGCACCTTAGGGAGAAAGTGGGTTTCTGCTCCATGCAATCTGTACAGGGTTTTCTTTGCAGCTTACATAAAGCGAACAGGAGTTCACAAATTCACATAAATATTCATATACTCATTTTATTCGGGTATGGCTGTGCCACTTGATCTGTACTCTGGATTGAAGAAGATACTTGTATGTAGGCAGGTACAGAGATTTTTACAAACATCTGAATACGTTTACAAAGAGTATGAACACATATGTGCAATGGAACATGTCCCTGTTTAATATTGCATCATTGAATATAAGTTTGGCAAGACACTGGTCACTGAATCATAACAAGGCTGCAAAACTGCTGCTGTTGCACTGGGATGCGTAGCTTTAGGGACTGAAATGGTAGTTTGCTAAGTGATTTATTATAATACTTTTTGTGATTCATTCTCGCATCCACAGTGAATGTGATCTGTAAATCTATATTTCTATACCTCTGTGTATACCCCCCCACCCAAATGTATGGAGTATTTGTAGTTAAGGAAGGCACACTCAGCTGGACTTTTTCTATACCAATGATTTTATGATCTCTTGTTTAAAACTCAGAACAAAACTTAGTTAGCCATTATTGCCACTTAAAATGGGATCTCCTTGGAGCAACTGTAGCTACAAAGTGAATAATAAATGCTCATCTATTCCCCTGCAATCCACTTGCAATCAATGGTAAGTGCTTTAGATTTTATTTTATTTTGCAAATTGGGCAAGGGCTGAAATAGAGTATTAATAATAGGCTTCCTTATAAGAAACTTTTAATCTACTTGAAAGTCTTAAGCCATCTTGCTTCTAGCCCATGCTAAAACTTAAAAATATACATTTTTTTACATTGATTATTGAAATGATTTGCTCTCCAACATTTTTTAAAATTATCTTTGTCTGTGCATGGAAATGCAAGATATATATCACGACTGATTTTTTTAAAAAATAGGACAAACATAAATTATTGCTATAGTTATGCTGTTGTTGTTGTCTGCCTTCATATCATTTCCAACTCATGGTGTCCCTAAGGGGAACCTATTATATGGTTTTCTGGGGCTGAGAGTGTGTGATGTGCCCAAGGTCACCCAGTGCGTTTCCATGGTTGAGTAGGCAACCAAACCCTGTTCTCAGGGCTGTTGCCAGTGCTGAAACCACCACACTATGCTGGCTCACATAGTTATGCTGACCTGGCCTTTTATACAAGAAAACCAGCTGTCAAACTAACATTAAACCTATACATTTCTGCAAGAGCAGGTGTGGATTGGAAAAGAAGTATGTAATGTAACCATAAAAGAGGCAAAGGTTGGAAGATCTCTTTCCACTCAAGTGCCAAGTCAAAGTCCAGAGAAATTCTGGAAGCCATATTCTAGACAGTTAAAAGAATGATAGCATGTTGTAGCTTAAAGCTCTTACTGACAGTAACTAAGCCTTTGTAAAGAGATTTCAACCTTCTAGAATGGGGGGAAAAATACAAAAAATGGGAATCCATCCAATGATGGTGTCATGGGGAAGGAGGTAAGGCTATCTCAGAGTGTGGGACTGGAAATCTAGGGTGGCTAAGGTTGAACCCCAGAATCTAAGGCCATTTCTGCACTATATTTTTATAAAGCTATTATTCCACTTTCAACATCCTGTGGTATTCTGGGGTTTCTAGTTTACTGAGGCCAAAGAGCTCTCTGGCTGAGAATTCTAAATGCCGCTCCCTAAACAATGAAGCCCAGGATTCCATAGGATGCTGAAGGTGGAATAATAGCACTATAACAGTGTAGTGCACAAATGGCCTAAGATTTTCCACCCTTGGTTTACAAAGAAAAGGCTAGCGGTATGTGTAGAAAACAAAGTTAGTTTTATCAGTGATTAAAATATCTCCATGATGCTATTTATTTAGTTACAGGGACATCCTGCTTTTTGTCCAGTGTGTGCTCAGCAGGAAAAGAAATCCCCCTCCACTTTATCCCCACACCCATACCTCCAACTGTCTCAATTTGTCAATTCTCTGTTAATGTTAACGCTCTATTGCCCACTTTTTTGGCTGCCTTTAAAATTCCCAGTTTCTTTCTCCTCCTCTCACTTCCCCCACTTTATCCTCAGTTGCTGCAAAATGAGTTTGAAGTGCAAAAGTGGCTTGCATTCAATTCATTCAACATGGTGGAGAGGAGGACAGAATCTTGTCCTTCTTAATAAGCTCAAGCCACAACAAACTACTACAACCTCTCCTAGGTTGTGTTTTCTTCCTCACTGATAACTTTTGCCCTCTTGATCACACTTTGCTCTTGCTTGGCCACATCTGTCCTAGTTTTCAGCTGGGAAATGTTGGAGGATAACCACATCAACATTGTGTAGGTCAAGCTGAGAATTACCAGTCCAAAGTCACCCAGAGAGTTTAATAGTCATTCTGCGACAGAAAGCCAATGAGACTACAGCCCTTTCCGCACCTTACCTTCTTCCGGCACCGGGATGCAGGGATTGCGCAAGCAGCCTCCAGCAAGAGGTCTTGCATCTGGGGTCCTTCGGCTCTGCATGAGCTGCCTGCTCATGTGAGAGCCCTGCCTCTTCCTTCCGCAGTGCAGCCTGGGAGTTTCCCAGGCTGTGCCAGGGCAGGAAGTGCGACCGGCACGGCTCCGGATGCTCTGCATGCCAGGTAAGTATGCGTGGGCCTGGGAGCAATGAGCGATTGTGCACCATTCTTGCCTTCTAGCCAAAAATGAAAAGGTGTGCTATCGGCGCCTGCCAGCCTCTGGAGCATTGCGCGATTGTGAGTGCGTTGTGCAGATCGCTGCTCACAATCATGCGACGCTCCAGGCACCCTTTCTCATGGAAAATGCTGTGCGAAAAGGGCCTACATCAGATGCATTTCTGGTTGATTGAATTGATGTCTGTCCTGGCCCAAATGGTTGCAATACTTTTCCAATCAATCCAATTTGCACCAGCTGACCATAGGCATATTCATGCCACAACAAGTTTTGGGTTGTTGAGTTTTTCCCTGTGCTTCACACAAGAAAATTATTAGCTTGTGTTCATGATTCAGAACAAACTATGGTTCTCCTTTTTGTTTTAATGTAGGGGACCACAGTTTGTACTTACTCAGGTAATTTTAATGGTACTTTGCCACTGCTGCCAAAGCTGAACATTTAAGGGTGCAATCCTATCTCTATCTGGAGTTGAAGAGCAAATTCTTTTCCCCTGGCACTGCTTACAGGATTGCAGTTATAAGCTACCCTGTCCAGCAAACATTCCAAGAAGAAATAATTATTATCTCTATAAAGTTTATATTTTAGCCAGTAAACATGGAGAGGAATTTGGAGACTCTATAAAGCATTTCTATAGTTTTGTTGCTGATGTTGTTTTTAATATACATTGTTTATGGAACATTTACAAACCTTACACACTGACTTCAGCTTGGGTAATAACTAAACATTCTGTATTGCTCACCACCAGCCATGATGGCTCAGGGATTCTGGGAGATGAAATCTCAAAATATACCTTTTCCAAACTCCATCACCAACTGTTAGGAGGAACCTCAAAATGAAACATGGATTTTAGGCAGTAGATTCCAAAGGGAATACCCTTTTCCTTGCATCCTTTCTGAAACGTTGAGCATATTTTACAAAAGATGTAAAATCTACCTGATAATTTTATAGCTACCTGGATAATTTTATTTTCTGGCCTGAGGACTGCTGATTTGGAAATAAAAAGTGATGAAGAGTGATTCTTTAGAACAGGGGTAAGAATCATGTGGCCTTCCAGGTAGTGCCAGATTAGAAAATTTAGGCCCTTTTCGCATGGCATTTCTGAAGCGAAAGGGCCCCTTGAGCATCACGTAAATGTGAGGAGCGGTCCATACAACGCACTCACATTTGTGCGACACTCAAGGGCCTGACGTGGACCACACATGCATTTTTTCATTTTTGGCTCAAAGCTGAAAATGCTGCACGGTCGCACACTGCTCCAGGGCCCCGTACGCACTTATCTGGCATGCAGAGCCTTGGGAGCCGGGCCGATCGCGCGTCCTCTCTTCAGTGCAGCATGGGAGGTCCCCGGCTGCACTGCAAGCAGAAGAGGCGGGGCGCTCACGTGACCAGGAAGCAGCTGCAGAGCTGAAGCAGGAGGGATGCGAGAGCGTTCCTCCCCAGGCTTCTCGTACTAGCACAACACCCCACTCCACGAAAGGGTAAGGTGTGAAAAGGGTCTTAGTCTTCCTTACAATTAGCTGTGCTGGCTCAGGCTGTTGGGAGTTGCAGACCAACAAAACCTAGAGAGGAAACCAAATCACACCCATGCTTTAGAAAGCTGTAAGGGCTCAGGGCCAGTGTATCCAGTTCATACACCATTTCCTCATTCATCTTGCAGAGATTCTTTTATCTGTATAGTTCAGCAGTGGCAATATCCAAAAATCAGGTGAGTGGGGTTGGCTGGATTGGACCTTGATGGTGATATAGATGCCAGCCAATTAGGGCTGTGCAGTGCCATCTTCTGATGTATACCTGCAGAACTTTGTTTTTGGAAGCTGACCCCATAGAGGAAAATATACCTTTGAGGCAGATGCTGTGAGGGTGCTGTCCCACAGCAACCACAGTACTGTCAAAATAAAGGGAGAGGGGTAGATGAAGAGAGAAGAACAAAGGGGGAGAGAGAGAGAGAGAGAGAGAGAGAGGGAACAAGTCTTACTTACCCTTGTCCTAAGAATGTTTGAATGTAGACTCTCAAAAAATGATTCTGTTGTGTTATTATGCCGTAACTCATGATGTCCCTATCCTATGATTTTCTTGGCAAGCTTTATCCAGAGGAAGTTTGTCACTCCCTTCCTCTCAGGCTGAGAGAGTATGACTTGCCCATGGTCCACCAGTGAGTTTCCCTGACTGAGCAGCATTCAGACCCTGGTTTCCTGGAGTCTTACTCTAACACTCAAACCACTACACCAAACTGGCTCAGAAGAAAGACTACCATGCTCATTTCTTTTTGAGCTCAGAGCTTGGAAATTTACTCTGCAGTGGATGGGAGGAGGTTCTAAAATCAGAAACCTGCAGTCAAGAAGGATAGTGGACTTGATGTGGCCCTGCTGGCTTGGGATTTCTCAGAGTTGTAGTCTGAAAAAGTAGATGTTCCATTCTCTGTTTTTATATGGAACAGGAAAAGTCAAGACCTATGTCTTTGGGCAGCTTTGGTTCTTTTGCGCGCAGTTGAAAATATTAAAGGGGGCTTGTATTAATTAGCTATTTATGGTTTCATTGCACTCATGATCATTTTACAGTGTAATTTTATGCCATTCTGAAAGCTTAGCAGCTTTTAGACTGGCATAAAACTGGAGGCATGATATAATTTTGCAAAATAAACAAACAATGGAATAAACACTTTAGCTAATGGCCCTGGCACACAACCTTTAGTTTGTCTGCAAGGAACTTGGGAAAACCTGTAATGCCTCTTAGAGTTAAAAAAGAACAACATGCAAATCTGTTTAAAGGGGTATCTAAGCTAACCTCACGAACTTCTTTTCTAAATATGCTCCCCCTCATACCCACTTGTATCATAGTGAAAATTTTATGCTATTTACTTGTGCTGAGAGAGCAGGTGGTAAGTATTTTACTATCTAAACATTACTTACTCAACATTTGCTGATTTAGGTTTCAACCAGCAGAAGAAGTCATCCCCTTGTGTAATTATGGCTATTTGATCAATGGCCTTGACATTTTTACGTTTTGTGCATTACAGAGAGAGCAGGGGAAATATCCAGTTTTTAAGATGTGCCCTTTTAAGAAATTAGAAAATTAAAAATTAATCTGGCTGAGGATCACATGCCCCCAATGAGGGACTTTTTTTTTGAAAAAAGGATATGGTTCCACCTCAGCAAAGGGCACGAATACTGCTCACCCATCTCCTTAGCAGAGTCTAGCTCTCATGCTGAGACATCAATTTTAACATTTTGATAGTGGCTTGAAGTAGAAAGGTAAAAGCTTATCAAGAATGCCTAAACATGATATTTTGCTAATGGGCACAAGAGCCAGGCAATCCTTTAGGAACAGGCATATGGACAGTTATATTATAAAGTGAACATAGGAGTTTGCCCCCAGCATCTGCTGATGAATAATCACTAGGGATGTAATTCTTCACTAAATTTCTTCTTGAGGGTAGCAATGAGTAATTTCAGTAATTTTCTTCCCAATTCTCAAAGGCTATTCACAATTCAGGACTCATTCTGTGCAAAATTCACACATGGTTGTTTTGCACAGAAAACAGGATTTTCTGTGTGGAAAATAATAATTCAATGCAGAAATATTAACTCCTGTGCAGAAAGTGCTGTTTTCTGTGTTAGAAGTGCTGCTTTCTGTGCTGATCAACTATGTGTACATTTTATGCAGTATAAATCCCCACTTACAGAATTTTCTGTGCAGAAAACAGCATTTTTGCACAGGAATTAATATTTCTACCTTGACATACTATTTTTTGATGCACATGTGAACCACATGTGAATTTTGTGCATAATAAGTCCCACACTGGGAAGATTTTCATCAGTCCAGGATTCATCTCATCAGATTCTTCTCATCAAGTGTTTCTCAACACTTGAAAAACATGTTTTTTTTTTACCATTTTGTGAATATTTTCAAATAATAATATAATATTATTCTTTCCATTTCTAATAATCACATTAGACTCTTCCCTTCTAAATTTGTTTCTGTCTGAATTAATCCAAGGAATCCCTTCAGTCCTAACAACCTGAAGCCACCCTGCATTAGGAAGCAGTCAACTTTTGGAAACAATTCAGTCCACTGCAGGGGATGTGCTCTATGGGAAAGTGGTTTTCAAAAGATCACAGTTTTTACTAATGTCTTTCTATGCATGCAAATGGTGTGGCAGAACACAGGATAAGGACATTAGAATAAATGGAAGGTCCATGTCAGCCTTCTTCTTACTTGGTACATCTTATCCTGAGTGCCAAGCACAGGAGAGCTGGGTAGTGATATAGTTGTGAGCTCACTGGTTTTTTTAAAAAATATCTTTCCTGGACCCTACTATATTGGATAATTTCCAGCAGATTTCCCACATTCCATTTTTTTTATTCTAGAACATGTGGGTCTCAGCTCCAAGGGATGATCTCATTTTATTTCAGTCTGGCTTCAGGACTGGTTATGGGATGGAAACAGCTCTGGCCACCTTGGTGGACAATTGATGCTGAGAAATGAATTGGGGAAATGCTCCCCTGTTGGTTCTTCTGGACCTCTCAGTGGTTTTCAATACCATTTATTATGGTATCCTTCTGAACACCACTCTGATATGGGAGCTGGAGGCCCTAGCCTGTCTTGTCTACCTTGGCCACTTGAGTTCCTTAGAGTTTTTTTTTCCCTACATGCCATTTAATATTTATATAAAGTCACAGGAAGAAGTTGTCTAGAGATTTAGAGTTCCACACCCAACTCTATTTCTCCTTTCTGTCCAAACTGAAGCAAACTGTTTTAGTAATAAACTAGTGCCTGGTGTCAGTAATTGACTGGATGGGGGTGAACTTATTGAAATTTAATCTATATAAGACACTCAAAAAGCAGTTGAACAGTCAAAATACAGATCAGGAAAAATTGGTTCAGCTGATGATGGATGGGGTCAATTTCCTCTCTGAATATGCAATTTCACAGTTTGGATATACTCACGAATTCAAATCTGAACCTAGATTCCAGGTTTTGGTGGGGAGTGAAAGTGTATTTGCACCATGAAAGCACCTGTGCCAACTATGCCTGTTCCTCAGGATCTCTGATATGTTCACAATGAAACATACTTTAGTTACATCCCATCTAGGTCAACTTTGGGTTGATTACTTCCTAGAGAACTGCCTTTGAAAAATGTTTGGAAACTGCAGCTAATCCTCTCCAATCAGATTGTTCACTGGGGTTGGAATGTGTAACTCCCCTGTTGCAACTGCCTTACTATCTTTTGGCCCATTGTGGGTTCAGTTCAAGGTGTTTATTATGACTTATCAAGCCCTATATGACTCGAGTCCCTGCTATGTGAAAGACCGTGTTCTCCCAGATAACCCTGCCCAGGTCATAAGATCTGGAGGAGCGGCTCTTTGTTCGAAGCTGCCGTATGAGAAAAGGTCTTCTCAGTGCCTGCCTCACATTTATGGAATTCTCTTCCAAATTATGTGAGGTTGAGTCTCTCTCTTTCCTTTCAGTGGCAAGTAAAGATTTTTCTGTTCAGTCAGGCTTTCAACAGCTGACTGATGAAAGAGTTGACACTTTAAAAGAGACGTGTTGAACTTTTTAAAATTATTACTGTTTATGATTTGTACAGTATTTTTAATCTGCTTTAATTAGTTTTTATGTTATAATTATATAATATTCGTATGCATATTTTTGTTGTGTTTTTATAGGAACCTTCAAAATTATATTTTATGCTGCTTTGCATCCCAGCTGTGGCAGAAAGGAAGGATAGAAGTCAAATAAGTAAATAAAGAAATAACTAAAAGAGACCCACATGGAGAAATAAAATAAAAGCAGAATTTTTTTCCCAGCTCAGTGTAGCAAAAATGTGGTTCGCTCTTTATTTTTATTTTATTTATTTGGTTCTCATTCCAATTTTCTTCCAAAAACGGGGCTCAAAGAGGATTTGAGCAATCAAATGAGGGATGGTTCTTACTCTAATCAATGACTCAAGGTATAAGGTGGGATTTTTCAATCTTAGTGCTATAGGAAGGCCTTCATTTTTGTTGCAATGAGCCAGAACTGATGATGTCAGGTGAGGCACTTTGGTGTGGGGCTATTTCAGGAGGGAATCCAGCCTCATGGCCAAGACAGTTCCCAACCCCAAATATAGGATATTGAATATTGGGAAAGCAGCTGGGGCAAAAAAAAAAAAACCCTTTAACATCCAAACACACTTTGAGAACCAACCCATTGTTCTTAATATCTTTCTGGTTTTGTTTTGTTCCTGAGAACTTTAAATAAGTGGGAAGTCCTCAGGAAGAAGTATTATTGAAATGTTGCTCCCACAGTCCATATGTATTGCTTGCTAAATACTGTGCTGCATAAAATAACCTGCCAGTTTCTTTTTATTTTAGTCAGCACAATATGTTTCAAAAATGTTTGTGTTCCTTCTATAAATATTCCAGCCATCCACAGCACGATCATATACGTGTTTCCTCAGAAGTAAATTTCTTTGCCATCAATGGGTCTGGCTCTAACCTGAGTGTGTATAAAATCTGGCAGCAATCTAGGACCCCCAAACAGCGAACTCATAGAAATGTACTTTTGTGGCATGTACAGAATCACACAGAGCCTGCCTACTGTAGTGATTTGACCACAACCCTGCAGATCAGAGTCTGACTCCCCACTTGGCCATGAAAACCCACTGAGTGACCTTGGGTGTGTCACACAGCTCCAGAAAATCCTTTGATATGTTCACCTTAAATCAGAAATTACTTGAAGAAACAGCAGCAATAACAACAGAATCACACTGTTTCTTGCAGAGAAGCTGAGAACTGTGAAAGAAGTGAGCCTGTGTCTTCCCCCGACTCGGGAGTATGCCTGTGTGTTGAGTAGGCCAAGAAACACAGTGCTACTTATTGAATGTGAGTAGTAGTATATATAGGTCAGGTTACTATGCACACAGTGTTTCAATTTGTCCATGCATGTCTGCATGCATAGATGTTTTCATTTGCAATAAATGCTTTCAAAGGAACAATGCTGTGTTGCAGTGAATCTTGTTCTATGACCAGTCTTTTGTTGGGCCACTATAGATAGAAAAGAACAAAGTGACTGCTTACACTTAAATTGTCTCCTTCTATTGGATTTCTGTTAGCTATTTTTAGGGAAAATCCCAACAATTTCCCTAGAATCAGAAACTGCTCGCTGTAGCTAAAGTTTAGCAGGTGAAATATGCTGGTATAATCCTAATGTGTCTGTTGATTAAGAAGAGGACAAGACTGATGCTAGCTATGCAAGACATCTTAGGGGGGGAAAAATAACAGGCTTGTGGTACGTTTGCTCCACCATAAAATGTGAATGATTCGCCATGGCTCTTTTGAATGTTGCTGGCACTCATATATCATTGGAAGAAAAGAATCTATTCTCTATTTCTAGAGCGCTCTTACAATGAACAATTGAACAGATTTGCCCTTTCTCACTTACTGGTGGTAGAAGCTTTTCTAAACTGCTCTTCCTTTGGTTAAATGTGACTATGAAGAGCAAGAAATGCATTAAGCTATCAAAGCCAGTTAATATTCACAGGAATTTCCAAAAGCATGAGGAAAATGTATTTCCCCACTCCAAAAGACTCATCACCTTCAATACCTTTTCTCTCTACACTGATTATAACAGATTAACTTAAGCAGAACAATTCACAATTTTGAAGTAATCAGAAATGATTCTCAGAAAATCACTAGAGTTTATGTATTCTCATTACTTGTGGATATTATCATGCTGTCTGTGGGATGCCTTCTCTTTTATAGATTTTTTTGGAGGGCGGCACTATAGAAAAACAGGTTGTGTCCAATTCCCACCCCAATTAGTTAGGGTATCATTGCTGAATGCTAAGTCAGCACTTATACAAATCATATTGCTTCAGTGGGTCTACTCTCATTGCAACAAGCAATTGGATTCAGACCGCTATGTTGAGTTTTAATCCTATATACAAATAGCAATACCATATATGCTAATTAAGCACAAGACATCTATGGAGCCAAAATGGTTCTCTATATGCACAAGGGACAGCTATCACATAGTTTTCTGGAACTCCAAGGTTTGTAGAAGTGTTTGTTTTTGTTTTTGAAGACTTGTGGGTGGAGGGAGGAATGTTAAAATGGAAAGTCATAACAACAATCCAGTGTAGATGTAGCATGGTGAGTAGCTGCAGATTACTGAGTAACAATGGAAAATGGAAGTGCAGAAATGAAATGGAGCATCATAGAAAAAGGGATAGCTATCTGGCTAGAGCCCTGAATTAGAATATTTGGCAATGTGAGCTGCTGTTTCAGCTAGTATTATAATTATTATCAGTTATTTATATAGCACCATCAATGTATGTGGCACTTTATATGAGTGGCTTATATTGTGATTGTTTATTTGACAGTTCCCTGCCCTGCGTCTTACAATCTAAAATGGCATGAAACACAAGGAAAGGGAGTAGAAGTGAAGGAGGGAATTAAGTCGAGAAGATGCTGGCTGCTGGTCTCCTCTCAGAAGCCACAGTAGTGGCAATTAGAAAGGAAAGAGGCCTCTCACCAGCTGCTGGGACCAAGGCATGATGGAACTGTGTCTGGCTGTTGTTCTCTCCCTCTCTTAGCTGCTATTAGTATACACTGCTTTTTATTGGGTAAGAGCCAGAGTGGTGTAATGATTTGAACATTGGACTGCAACCCTGAAGACTAGGGTTAGATTCCCCACTCGTTCATGGAAACCCACTGAATGACCTTGGGCACATCACATACTCTTAGCTCCAGAAAACCCGGTCAGTGGAACCGTAAGTCAGAAATGACCTGAAAGCATACAACAACAACAACAACAACAACAAAGTATTTTGTTGTTGAATGAGAGGAAGGCAAGTCAGAATTTCAGAACGTGGAAACGTACTTGCGGGAAGGACCAGTATAGTGCTTTGCTAAGGGAATCCATCTTTCCTAGCAATGGGTGACTTCAGCATATTATTATATTAATTCTTCTGAAAAGTAACTTTCCAAGCTCTGGAGCTTTGCAGTCAATCTTCAGTAGTTTCTGATTTCAATTGTTATTGCAAAGCATAGACATACAACTCCCTGCATGCCATAGTTCGTCCGTTTTGGGGGGTTTTTTTGCCTAGAGGATATGGGGATATTTTTGTTCATTTTTATCCTCTGGTCCATTTCTGATTCCTGAGACACGTTTTAAAAAAACAAGCAAGAAGTCACTTCCTGTTGTAAAAAATGGTTTTTGCTCAGTCTTCAATTTCCAAGGAGTTTCCCCCAATTGGTAAAGATGTCCCCACAGCCCCTCAAGGGGACATTTTGGGGAAAAAAGTGAATTGTTTATCTGTGTGTGTCAGGGTGATGCTGTCCTCCAAGTGGCCTATTATCCTCTGGCGACTGACCACTCCAATCTATAGCAACAACTAAAAGACTCCAGTTTCTTTCTAAATTGGGCTGTTCTAATTAAGAAACCTTGGTTTGGGGCATATCTTGGGAGGGGGGAACAAAGGGGAGATTTTTATGTGAAAAAAAGTAGGCTCATTTTTGATAGTGGAAGGAGTTCCTTCATCAGGGATGTCCCCCAAAGCGTTCTGTTCCTACCTTTGCTGTGGATACTTTTGCTCATATGTCACTCTGTAGCATCTAATAGTGTATGGAACTAGAATCTTAGTGTTACAGTGAAAACCTAAGCTGATTCTGGAAGTATAAAAATGTAAAATTTATTGTCCTCTGGATTATAATCCATAAAAAAAAAGAAAAAAAAAGCCTAGATTCAGTTGTTAGTCTAATCTAGAGTAGACCCACTGAATCAATGAAACCTACTCAAATGTTGACCTCTAATTTCTGATCGATTCGTGGGTCTTCTCTAACAACTGGTTTTTGGCTACAGTAGGCACCAAGGAGATCATGATAGGGATAATGTTCTGTAACTGAGGACCAACACTGTAAAGGTCTCCTTCTGGGTACTCTTCTCCCATTCAACTGCATGTGAAGGTAATCAGAGCAGGATTTCTAAAGCTAAGCTCAGGGTTCAGATAGAAATATACAAGAAGAAGTGCTTCTTCCCGTATTGACTCAAATACTACAATTTATAAAGCCAGGAATCATAGAATCATAGAAATGTAGAGTTGGAAGAGACTACACGGGCCATCCAGTCCAACTCCCTGCCATGCAGGAACACCCTCAAAGCACTCCCGACAGATGGCCATCCAGCCTCTGCTTAAAAACCTCCAAAGAAGGAGACTCCACCACACTCCGAGGCAGCATATTCCACTACCGGACAGCCCTGACTGTCAGGAAGTTCTTCCTGAGGTTCAGGTGGAATCTCCTTTCCTACAGTTTGAATCCATTGCTCTTTGTCCTGGTCTCTGGAGCAGCAGAAAACAAGCCCTCTTCTTCCTCTACATGGCATCCCTTCAAAGGAAGGGCTTTATAAATTAATATGAGCACTTTTCATTGGGCTTAGAAACAAGCTAGGGACATAGTGATGATGATACAACATTGATGTAATGTGATAGGCAATCTGGGAGTCAACTTCATTACCCATCATTAGAGTAAACACACAAGCCCAGGATTGCATTGCTTATCTGTAATGTCCCCTAGATCCCTCTCTTCAGAAACAAGGGTCACCAGGAAGACTTGAGATAGAGAGGATCCCTTTGTCCATGTGGCATGAGACCAGTGCATTCTGCACGCCTTTCAGAGTTAATACAGAGACAGAATGAGGCAGATGAAAGCTTAAAAGAGATGAGGTGTGTGTGCAAATTGACAAAGGAAACTTTAATGCTCTATAATGCTAGAATGTATCTAAATTCAATATTGTTAAACATTCTTAAAGATCAGATGAATTATACATGAATGATATGGATTATTTGTCCCAAGGAAACCAGGGTGACATTTCTGTCTCTCACTTGGTATGACAAGGTTAGCATGTTTTATTCAAAATTTTTAAACAGCAAAATGATTTGTATGCATTACTCTTTCTTCAGATTGTCGGAGAAAGCAGAAAGAAACAGTTAGTCTATGACACAAAGTCAGCTTTTGTATAAAAAAATTGACACAACAAGATTGCTTCCGACATCCATAAAACTCACACTTTAGTTTTCTTTTCATCTGGGGAAAAAAAATAGCAACAAAGGAACAAAATGCAAGCGTAAAGAAACCTAAGCAATAAGAACTAACGGGGAAAAGGATTCTGGGATTCTAGAGGGAAGGTAATGCTTAGGAAAATCATAACCTATTTTTAATGGATTTTTCTCAGTAGTAAGCATCATCTTATGATTGCTTTTTTCTTGCCTGATACAGGCTTGGAAATCATTCAAAGTTATGGTGAATGATTATAAATACATATGAAGCACTTGCATACCTGCTCACATTCTGAATTTTTTTACTAGTGGGGTGATGGGTACTACTTTGCTGTCACTGAGTAGTAGATTTGTCTCTGATGGAATTTTCTCACAAGAAATAGCTTGGGATTCCAGAAGGATTTTGGCTTCTTTTATATCATGCAGCTTGATTTATTTATGGGAGCCATGTACACAATGTTGCACTGGCAAATCTTGAACTGCAAGATGTCTTTATGAGAGTACTCACAGCCCCATTTCCCTAAGGAGATTCCAAAAATACAGGCAGCTTATTTCAGCCCTATCAACAAACCAGTTTTACCAATTTTCAACTCCACCAGGGAGCAGGTCTCTTGTAAATCTAATGGGTTTTAATGCCCTAGTCAAGATCAAGATTTTACACTGCAACAGATATAACTCACAACCATATAGTGTTGCTAGCAGTATTCAGCCACCCTGTACTACTGTTAAGGACTGCATCCATTAAAATAGGTATCTTCAGCAGCATCAGTTGCCAACAGCTCATCTTTGGCTATTCGTGCAAAATTATGAATAGGTCAGGAGGTGACACATGAGGAATCCAAGGATAAAAATAAGTCTTTTGTTTATCATATTATATCAAAATCTCAGAAAGGGAACATGAAATTGTTCTTGCTCCATTGGTACTGCCATGTCACAAGCCTATTCTCAAATAAAGTTTAGGTTCACCACCACATGGTTGTTCTCCGGTTTATCCATATATGAAGTTAAGGTAAACAGACTGTGCTTTGTATCCCAACTAGAGTAGATCTATTGCACCTGTGAGATTTACACAACCACTGTCACTCAATAATTGATCTAATGTCTTTATGCTAGTTGAGATTGTCAATAGAAGTTAGGCCTATGGATATTGCTTTGCATCATGAATGCAGTCCATAACCACGCCCAGCAGGTTAGCACCATGACACAGCAACAAACCCCCCCAAGTTAAAGGATTTAAGATCAGAGATCTATCTTGCTTATGGCTAGAACAGAACTGGTTTGAGGCTATGAATCTGCTTCAAAACTGACCTCACATGCACAGAATCTATTTTGATATTCTGAGAAGAATAAGGGCTGGTTCAATCCAGACAATATTCTCTCTCTGTGTATTCTTTTCTTCAGTGTACTCCTAAGCCCTTTGCTGGTAGAGATGAGAAAGGCATCGCAGTTGGTGCAGGTAAATGGCTTTGAACGAGGCGACTTTTGCCAGATGGGGTTCCAAGTGTGACCCAGGAACCATTTTCCACTTCAGCTTGTTAGAGAAACTTCCATGTCTAGTAATCTAACTTAGTAAAAGGGTTTCATTGTGAGATTTCTGGTGTTAAACATCATTATGTTATGAAAGGGGACCTTTTGATTTTCATCTTATACAGTCGAATTGATTTATTTTGCAAAAGGAAGATTGTACAAGGTACGCAGTTGCTGCTTTCTTTTGAAATATGCAACATGCTGAGATGAATTTTGCCATTCTTATTGTAGGAAAATTGATTCAAAGATTACACCAGTGAGTTACAAGTATGGTGTTGACTTATTTACTCTTGAGGAAGATTTTCCTATGTATTACTTAGAAGCTGGAGACACTTTGGGTAACTGTGTCTGGAATTCTTTGTTTAAGGGCTGGCATACTTCAGACGGTATTCTTGGGAGCTAGGTAGAGGAAGTTAGCAGTTGGTGTCTGAAAAGGGCAAGATGTCTTGGATAGGAGTGGAGTGCTTTCAATACTCTTGTGAAAATTACCTATTTTGTGTCATCTCCCCCCACACAGGACTTGCCATGGGACAAAGCAGACATCTGTCAAGTTTGCTGCTCATTCTGTATGCTTGAAATCATGCACAAATTTTTAAAAATATGACAGGCAAAGGTCTATGTAGTTAAAACAGTCAGCTATCTAAACTTTCATTGACAGTAAAAGCAAATACGAAAACAGTTACACTAGGAAAAACACATAAGGAAATATGAACAAAACCTGAACAGAAATGTGCATGAATTTGTGGTGAGTGGGGAAAAAAAAGGGCCACAATCCTGCATCAGGATATATAAGAATGAATATCCACCCAATCTCCACCAAACTCACTATTTCTCAGTGGTAGCCCCCAAAACCCAACACTTCCTAGGAAGCATAGAGATCAGTAGACAAGTATCCAGCTCCTTTCCTATTGCTGTATGCACTATGCACTATACCGTGGAGGTCCCTGAAAATTCTAGAAATTTGGTGACTAAAGGAAAATTTCATAGGAGAGAATGCTTATGGGGGGCAATGACCTCCTTTCCCCTTTCCCTGTAGCCACAACCCCGAATATATGCCAATCTCATTACACTGGATCCTAGCATTGCACAACTGATTATGCAATGGGCACCATGGCCATGAACTCACTCATTGTGGAACAGTTCACTACCCGACAAACCCACAATTCTCCAGGCCAGAACGAGAGAGAATGCTTGTGTATGCTTGCAAAATGTTTGGCTGCACAAGGAATGTTATTATTTATATAACCTCTGAGCAATACAACTGTTTTTTGCAACTACAGTCAGCCCTCTACATTTGTGGGTTTGACTCTCATGGATTTCATGATTTATGAATTCCTTCAACCCCTGCCCCCACACCTCAAACTGATGAAGCCTTTCCCAGTATTTCCTTCCATATTAATAACTTTTGCCTTCTTGACCACACTTTGATGTTGCCTGGCCACACATGTCTCCATATTCATGTGTGAAATGTTGAAGGGGATGACAATTATACAGCTGGCCCTCCACATTTGTAGAGTTAACTTTCATGGATGTGATTATTTGTGAATTTCTCCAACCCCTGCCCCCCACCTCAGGTGCTTCTTTTCCAGGAGAACCTTCTCTCTCAGAGGCTGTGATCAGGCCATACAGCCCTTGAAAAACCTGCCTCTGGTGGTTCTCCTCTTCCACCAGCTGCTACCTGGCCAGCTAAGGATGGCTCACAGCCTGATTTTTCAGAACAAGAAACCCTCTCCTGATGACTCACAAGGAAGGAAGGAGATGGGCAAGAGAGAGGAAGTATAGAGCCACCCTACGAAATTCCCCCTTTCCCTCTCCTTCCTCTGACTTGGTTTGGGCCCTGGGTTCCCGTTTGACTCACCAGGCCTTGGCCCCCTTCCCATAGACACATACACAGTTTATTATTTGTAATTTTCCTACTTTTGTGACAGTCCTGCACCCCTAACCCTAGTGAATGTGCAGGCCAACTGTATTTTTACACTTCTGTAATCCCCCAATGACAGCCAGTGTGGTGTACTGCTTTGAGTGCCAGACTAGGACCCTTGGACACCAAGTTTTGAGTCCTTGCCCAGTCATGGAAACCCACAGGCTGTGTTTGGCCAGTCACACTCTCTCAGCTTCAGAAGAAGGCAATGACATTCCCCCCCAAACAAATTTGGCCAGGAAAGTCCCATGATGCTCACCTTAGGGGCACCATAAGTTGGAACACACTTAAAGGCTCACAGCAACACACACAACAATGCCCCAACAGGGTTCTGGCCTCAGAGCTTGGGAGTTTTTCATACTTTTTGCATTGTGTTTGGTTTCATTATGACTTTTCTACTGGAGAAAAAAATCCTGACTACAGTTAACAGGTTACTTCCTATGTGTTGTGTGTTTCTTTTTATTATCATTATTCTTTAAAAATATTCCCTGAGGTCAAGGAGTAGGATCCACTGAAAATACTGTTGAATTTGCCAGGCATAGAAAGAACCAGTCACTACACAGCAATGGTCTAAGGATGTTTTTGTTGTTAACTGTTGTCAAGGACACTTCTGAATATGGTGAACCTATGGATAAGAAACCTCCAAGTCACCCTATCATCAGTAGACCAGCTCAGGTCTTGCAGACTCAGGGCCATGGCTTCTTTGATTGAGTCTATCCATCTACAATGCAGTCTTCTTCTTTTCCTACTGCCTTCTACCTTACCAAGCATAGTTTGTTCTAGTGAGTCATGCCTTCTCAAAATGTGTCCAAAGTACGACAGTCGCAGTTTAGTTCATCTTGGCTTCTAGGGAGAGTTCAGGCTTGATTTGCTCTAGGATCCAGTTATTTGCCTTCTTAGCAGTCCACAGCAGGACTCTTCTCAGCATCACATTTCAAATGGCTAGATTTTCTTCCTAGCAGCTTTCTTCGCTGTCCAGCTTTTACAACTGTACATAGAAACTGGAAATATGACAATATAGACAAGCCTAACTTTAGTAGTCAATGATACATCTTTACACTTCAGGATCTTCTCCAGTTCCTTCATAGCTGGCCTTCCATGTCCCAGTCTTCTTCTGATTTCTTGACTGCAGTTTCCATTGTGAGCCAAGCTATAGAAAATCTTTGTCTGTTTCATTGTTATCCAAAGGATGTTATCTATGTATATTCAGAAAGTCCAGAAAAAGATCTCTACTGTCTCCTGCATTTGGTACTTGATTGTATTTGCCTGATATATGGAGCTCTACACACTGAAGACCACACAGTAGCCCTGACCAAGGCAAACCCACAGAAACACAAACAAATGTTAAATAAGATCCTCAAATTCAGAAGTGAAAACAGAAATTCAGACATTTTATTATTCCCCACGACCACCTCAAAATGTAAAATTCTGACATTCTTTTAGGATATCATTCTTATTCTTGGTTAGGGCACAGGAAATGATATGAGGCTAGTAACAAACAGTACCAATACTAGCTTGCATTCAGTATTACAGTTACAGAAGCATAACCTAGAGCTATGCATCCAGAACCGCTCCCTATTCACAACCTCTGTGTGGTCATGATCATGGAACTATTACCTGTGATTGTAATTTTCCTCTCAAACTTATGTAAGCAGGCATCCACTGTATTGAGAGAAGGAGCTTCATTCTGTTAGTAATTGAGGTGCAAGTGGATGACATTTCCATCCCTCTCTTATCAATGAGTGAGGCTGTGACAATCAGAAACAGGACTTCTGTTGCAATTCATTGCTGTAGCCTCACTCGCTGGTGGAAATGTCATCTACCAACACCCCAATTGCCAGTAGAACAGACCATCTCTTGATGTGGCTGATACCCAGTGGAGTAGGTTGGGCATTTAGGGCAGGAGATGTTATTTAATTATGCACATGTGGCTAAATAGCCACTGTAGAATACCAGTCACTGTAATTTAAGATGTTCATCTCCAGTGCAATGCAAGCCTGCACACATCTTCATAGAGTCATTGAACTTGGCATGTTATTAAATCAGGTCCAAACAAAATTGTAGTTTGGCCTCTGATTTGATATATTTATTACTTTGGCTATTTCCCAAAGAAACACTTCAGATTTCTGTATATTTTTTAAAACTCTGGAGTGCACATATATGAACCAATTTTGGCCAGACTTGACATTTACACTTAGGTTGACATCTAGAATATTTTCCTACAAATTTTGAGACCAACTGGCAAATTTTGGGTCTCCCCCTCCAATGTTGCTGTTTTTGACAGGTTTTCTTTTACCAGAAAAGAAAGGTGAAAAGAGAGAGGGAGAAGATGAGTATAGTCTTGGGACTGCTAGAAGGAAAAGGTTTCATTTGCCTACTTAGAAAAAGGAGCTTAAAGAACAGGGAGAAACTGAAATCTTTTTGTTTGGAAAAAGGTGTTTCTTTAATTTGCTTAAAAGAGGGTGTGGGAGGAGGATGACAATGAAGAACTGGAATCTTGGAATGTTGCTGTAACTGAAAGGAGTTTCTTTTGCTAGCTTAAATGGGGAATGACCAGCTACAGTTGCTGCCTCTTCTGATTTCTCTCAAGAGTCTCTGTACATTTCTCTAGAGTGAAAAGGTAAGTTCCAATGATTTATGCTTTAAACCTCTTTAAAATGGATGATAGACTGAGGAAAATCACTAAGAGTGGCTACTTCAGCTCAATAGGAACACCTCCTGCTTGTTTCCAATGATTCACTATGGAAATGCCCCTCCCCCATTGACATCAATCTTACCTTGCATAGTGAGATTAGGACTACATCTCCAATATAAACTGAGACCTGCCTGTAATTCAGTAAGCCTGCTGAACTCTTAGAGAAGAAACAGAACATGTAGCTGAAAATCATAATAAAATGTGCTGCTTTTGTAGCTGTTCTGTGAGCCCAACGTGTCTGTAAAAAGACTGAGAGAAGACTGTTCATTAGTTGTCAGTTCTGAACAAAGCTAGGAAGGAGCAACCTGTCTCAGAGCATCCAATAATATGTCTGAAGGAAGGTGGGGGAAAGCTATCTAATCTCTCAAGATGTTGACAAAAGCTTTATTAGATCATCATGTTATCAGCCCTAGATCTGACAGAGTTAGGCCTACTTGTGAAGGCTGAAGGAATCATGCTTGTTGTTAAGCATCTTTATAGTATACCCTGTGTTTTAACAACATGTTTTCAGATTTACTGTACTAGAACCAGCTTAAAGGCCTAAAAAAAACCCTATAGAAAATGGAATGACATATCACTTTTAGAAAGCAATCAGTTATGAATGTGAGTTCTAGGGATGGATGGATTCTGGTCTATGTCAACTTTATATGTGCTCGCTTCAGAGAAGTGAAAATTTATCAGATTTGATGTAGTTTTCTGAAACCTAACTGCATTTTTTCTGCTGCCTTTCCTTTTACTCAGATTGTAAAAACTTATGCTTTCTTCTCACACTGAAATTTGTACCATTTGGTAAAAAGAGCATTTTTCCTAAGCTGTGTATTTATTCATGCAATTAACCAATTTATGCAATATTTGCTTATTGAGAAAGATATGTTCACGCATATTCTTGCAACTGTGCATGTTTTAGCCAGCCACGTTTTAAAACAGCTGCACTATTTTTTGGACTTTATTCCTTGCCAGTGCCCCATAAGTGTTGCAACTGTGCAAATGCTTAAGATAAGACAGGCTTTTTTCTGCAACATTTTGCTTTCCCCTATGTTAGAATGTGATGGAATCCTAGGAACTGGCCAATACTTATTCTGACATAGGATGGGCAAAGTCCAGCCCTGGGGATACCTATCACCCCCCAAAAAACTATGTGTATAAGGCTTAGTTCCTTTTGGACTACCATACAGGCTTTTGTTGGCAAGCCAAAGATGAATTACCTCTCCCTAGTAGAGTCCAGGTTGAAGCAGCAGTTCACTTTTTAAAAAAAGTTGTGGGGGCTCCAGAATTGTTTGACATCAAAAATACCTGCTCTTGCAAGTACAAGTGGATTTCTGGCCACTTCTAGTTTGAATGTTTGGTAAGAGAAGAAACACTACTTTCTGGAAAATGCATCCATTTTAAGCATGAAACACCATGAAATCCAATGTAATTAGTGATTTGGCAGCCTCTTGTTCAAGATCACAGGAGTTTTAGATGGGTCACATCTGTTCCCTCCCTGTATTATAAAATGATGTTTATTGAATCACTGAGATTGCATTATACCTTCTGTTTGCTTCTAGTAAAGAAAGTTTGTATGAGAAAACTCTAAAAAAAGATGAATCAGAATTAAATGAAACATTAGGTTGCTTCTTTTGTGATGGGGTCTCATGTTATTTTGCTATGCTCTGATCTCAGGCTTTCAGGGAAACATCCACTGCTGGCTGCTGACTTCCATGTCCATGGGACTGTGGATCCAAATTTTAGGATGAAGCAGCTGTCCAAGGTGCTTAACCTGTTTTGGGATAAGGTTCAGCACCGGAGTAAAGAAATAACAACTGTGTTTACCAGGTTCTAGATGCTATTTTGCTGTTTGAGATCAAAGTTGCGCTGGTATAAACTGTTACAAAACATGGCTTTTTGGAGATGGGAGTATATGAAACATAAAAAAAGTTTTAAAAATATTAAATTGATTTATATGTGGACTGGCTGGTTAAATAACTATAAAGGATAATATGGTTAGAGAAGGATGTAATGGGAGAATGGAAGACACAGAGCTGAAAAAGAGTTAGAGGGAGAGAGAAAGTTTGGAGGACTTGATATTTTGCATGATGATAGACTGTTATTGAATTAGAATGAGAAGAATTAATTTGTTTACTTTAGGAGAATAATTGTAGTTTCTGTTAAAGAGTACTAACTTCTTTATTTACTTTCTGTAGAAAATATATGTAAGACTGTAAAAGTTTGGATTTCAATATTAGTGGGTATATGTTATAGAAAAGAGGATGAGGAATTACTGTAATAGTTGACAGAGATACAAAATAATTGTATACTTTAATAATTGCTAAAGAGAAGGTTGTCCCTCTTATTCTGTTTCTTTTTCTTTTTATCGATATCTTTTCTTATCTTTTTTTCTTTTCTGTCTTTTCTGTTTTTCTTCCACTGTGTGTCTGCTGTTTTGTTTAAATTTTTATTGTAAATAAAAAAATCCTAATCAAAATTATTTTTTTAAAAAATGTAGTGGTGAAAGGGTTGAGCCATTTTTCACCCATGCCCAAATACTATTTCAGAGGCCAGAGCTTTACAGACCTGATGCTGTTCACCTCTCTGAGATGTGCGATATATTGTTTTTGGATGATTTGCAACAGGGTGTGAGAGCCCTTTTGGCTGCTCTAGGAGGGGGGAAGGGGCTAAGCCGTTGTTTACCCCTTGTCCATGGCAGCTATGGTGGGGGGTAAGATTACAGTGAACATCTATGGCACCCATCTGGTGGGATGGTCTCTGGAGATGTCTCTTTAGGTCATGGGACCAGGAAGTGGGGAAGGAGATCTCCTTAGGGCTGGCCTGGGACCTGAGACCTTATCTTAGGTCACAAGACTAGCAGAGGGATTTCCTGGGTTTGCCTACTACTGCAGGGCCAAATGGGTAGCAATCCAGGAAATGGATTCTCTTTGGGGCTCCAGAGCTCACCCAAGGGAAGCTGCGGAGATGGTCTGAGGAAGATGCTGTGCTCCAGTTCCTTCCTTACCAGGTTTCTTCCCCCTGTTGCTTCTCACAGAGTTTTAAATTAGTTAACTAGGTTAATAGATCAATAAAATGGCCCTTATTCAACCCACTCTCTTGTACCTGGTCTTTTATTCCCACTGTGGGCCAGAAGATCAATGTATCCCACAATCCAAAGGTACAGGATATACAACATAATGCTACAATTGTCATAGGATTGTGATTGTCTTAAGAATGGGCAGTACAGGTTTCCATATATGTCTATTTCATAAATCTCTGTCTCTTCACTGTGGATTTCTGCTGCTTCCCATCTCTCGTTTCCACTTATCTTCCTCCTTATATTTTGGTCTGGCCTATCCCATGGATGCATGTAGTGAAGAGAGATGACCATTCCGTGTTCAGAGAAAAGCAATTGATGAATGTCAATGTAGTGTGATTTATGATTTATGATATAATTTAGGAGGAAATAGTGCAGAAAACTGTGCTTGCACTTTGCTGTGTAAATCATGCATGAGACACTCCAAAATGGGATAAACAGCCTGGTGTTTTTTTATTTTTCATTTTACTGTTGAGTTGGGTCTTTCATAATAAAAGTGAAAAGCTATATATCTTGTGGGTTCTCAGTCCACTCACCTGCTGGGAATGATGATACTGTGAAGGGATGCATGCTCTCATTCGTTCTAGGACCAAGAGAAATACTGCTTCTTGTTCCTATTTCTTAAACAGCTATTGTACTTGTATTCCCTTATCTCTCTAGAGTTGGGCAGATGCTGCCAGACCTAAACCATAAACTTTTAAAATGAGCAATACTTCACAAGACCAATGTTAATGAATTGAACTCTATCATGGAGTGAAAATTGAAGGCATTTGGAAAAAGAAAAGTTTATATTAGTCCCTGCAAGTTGTAAAGTCCTCAAGTCTTCTTCTGTTACAGAGGAAAATGAGAGAAGACTAGAGAATCATATAGATTCACCAGGAGGCATTTAGACCTTGCCATACTGAGACTGTATATGTGCTATACAGTCATAATACTTTCATATCACTGTGAGGGCTTTATCCTTCAGAATCCTGGGGATGTGAGATTTTGGGGCTTGTTTAATGTGAGATTTTCTGCTAGACAGATATAGTGTACTCACTTGAACAAGCACTAGAGCTCTACAATATGACAGTTATAAACACATTATTTCACTGAAGCTGTCAAAGTGGACTTTATTCAGGGTCCAAATGATGCATCAGAATTTGGACCATAGATATAGCAGTTCCTGTAATCCTGCGTGGTTCTCAGCTTCCTTTGATATGACACATAGGTGGAAAGGTCTAAAAACCACTTTAGCATTGGATCTTGGATGCTTAACAGATCATTGTGGGGCAGAAACTGACCTTAGACTTTCCACCTCATGAGATCTACCTTCATCTCTAGTCAGAGTCGAGATCAAGAGTGGGCAGCTGTGAGAGGCTAAGAGGTTGCATTAGCCTCCAGAAGACCTGGAGATCTACAAATTTTCTTTTTGCCCCCTCTCCTGGACCTAAAATGGCCCGGGGGAAAAAGCTTGTAAAACAATTCTCCATGTTCCCTAGAGGACATTTTGGGGCATTTTCAGGCAAAAAAAAAAAAATACCTCAGTGGGGCTTTATGGGCCAAAAAAGGTGGCCTTGGGGGGTACACACGGCCTATACACTCTGCCCACCCTGATTTAGACCAAACCAGTGGAGTCTTGACAAATTTACTTAGCTGACTCTTAATGGCCATTTCTGCACGGGCTTAAAGAAACGGTGCAGAGCGTCCTCCAGGGAGGACGTCTCCACCTGGGAGTGGACTGGGTCGGACCTACTTAGTGTAGTTCCACACCTCAGCCTGCTCCAGAACGATCCGAAGTGGTCGTCCAGCGTGCTTTTGAAAGACCGCTTAAAACAGGTCTTTCAAAAGCACGGAGCGGGCCACTCTGCGCCTGCGCTCCGGTCCAGATTTGCAGGCTCGCACCAGTGCGAGCCTGCAATCTGCCGGGGGTGGGCTTTAGGCTGGTGAGCTTCAGCAGTTGGTAGAGAGCCTCGACCAATCGGAAGCCACCATTTTTGTCTCTGGAGCAGTGCGGAGTGGTGGCCACGCACTGCTCTGGACCAACCTGGACCCAAGCGTGGAGCCAAGAAGTCCGGTAAGTACCAGCATGGGGCGATTCCCTTGCCCCTTGCGGAAATGGCCAATGTGTCACTGAAAAATAAGAGGACAATTTCCAAAAAGATGATGCCTTTTCTTGAAACTGAGTCTATAATCCTTTAGAGGAAATTTGCAGCCTCATGGATCATTTTTTTTTTTTTTTTGTCAGAGGGAGAAAAAGGTGGAAAATGTGCTCACTTTAGCTGTCACTGTTCTATGTTTGATTTCTTGGACATCTTGGCAGTCATTTCAGATCATCTGGCTTCCAGGAGACAGGGAACATAGTGGCTGTGACATTGGGTGGAAGGGGAAAAAACAGTCAGATTCATGCATCTCATAAATTTCAAAATTCAAGGAGACAGCAAAGTAGGTAACACAAAACTGGGAAGTGTGTTCATACGGGAGGAGTTCATTGTATGTGTTTACTGCTATGGTTTAAAGAGAAACACAGGTGAGTGTAGCCTCAGATTTTTCAGCTCATCAGGCTTTGAGTTAAATTCTTGTATATATGTCCTAGAATCCAGCTCTCACTAAATAGTCCTATTTGTATTCTCTGTGAAGTTGGCAAGGGATTTTTCCCCCCACAACACACACATGATATATCGTCTGCTAAAGCATTTCTGCAAAAATCATATAATGGGAAATTCAGAAATGGGAAAAAAGAGCAAAGCACACTCGAAGTAGTATCTTTCATATTGACATTGGTATGTTGTGACTTCAAAGAGACATTCTACTGAATTCTGACATGTGCCAAACTGTCATACTCCCCTGACTGGGCAAAATTAATTATCCCATTGAAGGTTAGAGGAAAATATGAAACTTCTGTTTAAAAAGTTATAAAATAAAACAAATCACAGCAAAAACTACAAAAATCAGGTGCATTGCTTTCTGCGGGTTACAGGTACTTCTTCACAAACAGCCCCAAAGTGTCTGTTATTATTTGTTCTGAAGTAACTATAATGGGCAAAGAGTCAAAGCCCAAATAAATTGGAAATATCCTATTCTGGAAAAATCTTTATAGAAGTAATTCAAACCAGGAAGTGATTTTAAAGAATACCATCAACTTTATTTTCAGAGTGAATTCTCATAATTCCTAGCAGAGAATGGATGAGGGCTCCAAAACATACAGGGGTTACAAAACTACTTGTGGCCCCTAAATGCTCCTCTCCAATCTATGTTTTCTCTAATCCCAATCTTAATATAGTGAGAAGAGGAATGGGGACATCTAGGGCAGATAGAGCCCTCTCTATCATGAGGAAAAGTGAGGCGAGCTCCTCAGGAGACAGCTAATTATATGGGGGCTGTGGACTCAATCTCTTGAGTGTTTGTTTTGAACTCCCTGCTGTTTCCTCTGTGCAAGAACAAAGCTTTGTGTGCCACTCAACTTGCTGCTCTCAGATACGAAGGGAGACGATATCCCATTGCCAAAACTGTTGTAAAAATCAGATACTAGACCACTGGCTTCTTGATGTGGAATGAGAAGGAGAGGGGTAACTTTTTTTGTGTTATTTTCAGACAGAAAAATGTCTAGGACTGGCCCTGGGATTAGGGCACTTACGTGTGGTCTTGCTGCCATCTTCCTGTATACAAAGCAAAGCTCCTGAGAGGCACTATACTGAAATACTTTCAACTTTGATTTTGATGAAGTGATTGCTTGGTTGGGTGGAAGAGGGGAAGACCCAAAAGAAAGAGGAAAGAAACAAAGGGAATGAGTGCACAGAAAAGCATTAGAATTTGGTTGAGGACTAATTTAACCATTTTCCACTGGGAGGGATGGAAATTGTTTGGTTTACCAACTCACATTCCAATCTGAGCTAGGAATTTGCTCACTGGTTATCTACTCTATAATTTAAAGTGTTTTGTCTGTCATGATATACAAATCTACACATTTAATTACAATTTCATTCAGTTTGGTCCTAAATCCAATTGCTACCTTGAATTAGATTACTCATCTTGAATCAATTGCTGAATGATAAGTCAACGCTTAAGTAAATCCCACTGATACAATAAGTCTACTCTAGTTGGAATTAGTAATTGGATTTAGGTTTGATGTATTTTGTAGTAGGACTAAGAGAAAGTTTTGTATCCAGTCTGTCAATTGCTTCAGGAATCACCTGAACAATCACTTTAGATTTCAGTATTTTAGTTTTGTTTTGCTCTGGAATGGGAATGGAAATATTTAAAAAATATTAGAAAAATTATGAAGAAAAACATGTTTCTTGAGTGTAAGGAACCCTGCCAAGGAAAATCTTCAAGAGACAATTTTTTTTGCAGCTTAGGACTAATTCTATGCAAAAATGTGCAAGTTGTGGTTGTTTTGCAAAGGAAACAGCACACTTTGTGCAGAAAACAACATTTCTGTACTGGAATATTACTTTCTGCCCAGACAATGACACTTTCTGCACAAAATAACCATGTGTGAATTTTGTGCAGAAAAATTCCCCAACTGCAGATAAGAAGACTTTCTTGCAGTAGGAAGAAAATTGCTAAAATTGCTTATTGGTTCCTTTGAGAATAACATTAGCAAAGAATTACATCCCTACTTTAGAATGCATATTCATTAACTGATTTTGACCAGACTTATTATTTAGACTTATGTTGACATCCCTAACATTTTTTAAGTTTGGACCCAATCCGTAAACACCTGATTTTGGTACATTTTGTATGGAAATTAATGTGAAAAACATTTTAATAATTGTAGGAGGTAACAATCAAACATTTCTGTCTTTCATTAGGAGAATCATCAACCTCAACCCTGGACATCATCAGTTAAATTTCTTGATGTCCTATATCTCTTAGTTATTGGGGCAGTCCAAAATTGTTCTAAAAAGAGGCCCCTTCTGGGCCTGAAAGGCCCAGGGTTAAAAATGTGGCAAAATTGTCCTGATGCCCCTAGAGGCTATTCAGAGGCACTGGAGACAAAAAAAAAATGTAATTTTTGAGGTGGTGCACTGGGAGGTGTGTTCCATGGGTGCCAATATGGTGCCTTAGCTCCCAACAGCTGCCTACCTCTGGATTAAATGGATGAATTAATGTTTGTATCCAGTCAGTCTAGTGAAGCTATACTTCTATACAAAACCAGTCTGGTTTTGAAAGTGGGCATCTTTTTGGGGGATGGACTCTAACTCTCATTAATTAGCACAGCCAATTGTAAGAAAGTATGGGAACTGCAGTGTAAGAATACACTCCTGTTCCCAGACCTATAAACACTCATATCTGCCTCACTAGAAGATGAATATGTGGGATCCCCCTCACTGTACCCCAGATTGGCATTTTAATAAGATATAGGGCTTTCATTGTATAATTGACTTATATTGTCTTTTTTCAAGAAGAAGACCCTCACTTTAAATCCCCCCATGTCTATTTATATACCATCATAGCCACATTTTATCCTGAACATTAAAGAAGCTGAATTTTGGGAATACGGGTCAATACTTTGGACAGTTCAGATTGAAACCCAGAGCAGACTTACTGTCCCACTGATGTGGAAGCCTCTAGTCTTTCCATTTCTCTTTACAGTAAGAATGGCAGCTCTGCAACAGAATATCTCTCATAGAAAACACACTTTGGGGAAACAGCAGGGATGGAATTCATAAACCACATGAAATATCCAGAAAAGAGTTGCTCCAAATGATGGTAGGACAAACTTTGACTCACTTAGGTTCATTACTAGTGATCAAGGATCCATATAGCATTTTTGGCTCAAGGAAACAAACCATGATGGGTTTTTGATTACGTTCTTGAGAAGGATGAACTCTTGAAATCAGATGGCTCCCACAGTCTAATTTGAGGAAAGTGCAGTTTCAAACACCCCTACTGAGTTCTCAAGAAGCATTAAGACCATTATGTAATTGATGTTTATATCTTTATGAAATACTGAAAATACATTTATGAATGAGTTATAGAGGCTGCTGGAAATGTTGGCTTCTGACCATGCAGAAGCAACATGAGTGGTGCATCAATGGATATGAGACTGATTCATCCATTTAAAAAAAAGAAAGAAAAAGAAAAGCAACAACAACAACAACAACAACTCTGGTTTTAACTCTCCCACATTTGTTAAGTGAAGGAAAAAATATTTGGTAAACTAATCTTAAAAGTGAAGATATGATCAAAGTAGCACATAATCTCCACTTTCTCTAATATAATGACCAATAAAGATAAATCATTTTAAAAATATTTTCCTCAATCCAATTGCTAATCCCAACAAGATTAAGCATAGGATTTATATAACTGTAGGCTTATATTCAACAATTGATTCAGTAGGTCTGCCCTAGTTTGGACTAGCAATTGAATTTAGGGCATCATTTATGTCAGGGATTGGGAATATCCAAACCTCAGGTTCCCCATCTTTCTTTAGTTTCTTCTTCTGCTGTTATCTTTAACCAGTGGATGCTTGCAGGTAAGAGGTCTTCATATCTGCAGTTCAATGTATAAAGGTTGCCACTGATAACACACGGTTGTGTGTAGAGACCTCTGTTTCTACAGTTTTTCTCACAGAGATATTCTCTCTGCAAATGTTTGGGCTGTGTGTATAGATGCCTGGGGGCCATTCATACTACTCAGTTATAGTGCTATAATTGCACTTTAACTGCCATGGTTCCATTCTATGAAATCCTGGGCTTTGAAATTTGGTCAGAAGCAGTTATCACTCTGGTTCTATAGGCCCCTCCTTACACTGGAATGCAAGGACAGTTAAAGTAGAATGTAGTATATAATTGAGTTGTGCGAATGGGCCCCAGGTGCTGGGACTATTTAACACAAGCAACATCGGGGTGCATTTCATTGGCATAGTCCTTTTCCTCATTCTGCTATTTTAAGTAAAGTTAGCTCAGTTTTTCCATAGGGATTCAGTGATGTAATTATTCCTTCACGTGAACATTTCCATGAGGATAAATATAAAACATAAGAATTTAAACCTAGAACTGATTATTTAAACCTCTTGATTGCTAAATGAACATAAAATATCTATTGGCCTAAATCCTATTGTTAGAGTAGACCCATTGAATCAATGGTAAATCAACATTTATGCAAATTCCATGGATACAATAAGCCTACTCTAATCAGAATTAATATTTGGGTTCAGGCCATAGCATTATTAAGGAAAAGTTTTTCAGAATGACAGTGATTTATTTTTAATCTTTGGACCATTCTTAGACCAGCCATAGAATAATGTGATCAGACACAGAGGAAAAGGTTGAAAAGGGCCGCTTTGAAAAACATAGCATCTATTAAAACCGAGCTGAACCTGGAAAGGTGCAAAGAGGAGAGCAACCTAGCATGGGGTCAGCTGAAGCCAGGTGTCACTCCATGACTTCTTCCTCAGCCTTTCCTGGGGCAAACCACTTGAGCCCTGAGGGAAGCCCAATAGCTGGGTTGCTCCCTGTTTGGTCACCTAATGGAAGGGAGATCCAAGGAACCCCACTCCCAAATTGTAGGACTCACACGAGGGCAAGGCTAGCCTCAAGGCCAGCCCCAAGAAGAGTCTCCTTCTCTACTTCCCATATCTCAGGACCTAAAGAGACAGTTTCAGATCCCTAAAAGGGTGCTAAGGTATTCATCATGACTCTTATTTTCTCCTCCCACTACTTGCCAGGTGACCACCTCTTTAAAGACCCCAGCCTTAAGTCAATTGGCCCAGCCCCCTCAATATGATGTGGCATTGGCCAAAAAAAAAAAAAAAAAGTGTAAAAGAGGCAAAAATTCCTAACTGCCCTGAAGTAATGAGTGTGAAGAACTTGATGGGAAGGGGTCTTAACAGCAGAGCCACCCTGGCAACTGAGAGCGTTTAAGCTGATTGGCTGGTGAAATGGAACCTTGGATAGCCTGGGGAAGGGCCAATGGAAAGAAAAAAATAACTTTTTTTAACTGTCTGGTGTGTGTTTGAAGAGAGGGTAATTTGTGGTGTGTTTTGGGGAAGGCTGGAGATTTGAAGAGCTCTGCAGGAGAGAGAACTGAGATTTGGCTGTAGGAAAGATAGTGAATGAATTGATAGAGAGCGAGAGAGAAGAATGATGTGCTGTTTGTAAACACTGAGATACACAACAAATTTAAAGCAACAGTGTTTCAATAATTGTTTGAAGTTCTGTGTTCCTGATAACAGTCTCCCAGAGTCTCATTCTGAATCCTGGGATATACACGCTACCAATAATATCGTTTTGACCTTAGTGCCAACAGTACCACAGTCTTAGAAAATATAAATCACTGCTGATCCTTACATCTGGGAGAAGGGCAGGTTTGGGGAAGGCAGTAAAGGGCGAGAGTCCTGAAAGGAAGAAGCCAAGGGAGGACAAGAGTGAGGAAGGGACTGCGTTCTCAGAGAAGGAGAACTGAGGCAGACCCGTTTGCCCTGGCCCTGGCTTGATTCAGAGATCTCCCTGGCTGTTCAGGTCTGATCACAAAGAGGTGTCAGGCTGGGCAGGCCTTGAGTGCGAGGTTTGGGTGCCTCACGTTTTCCACAATGAGCAAAGCTCAAACTGCAGTGGGGGTGAGAGAGTGGATAGGAGCATTGTTCAAAAGGAAGGAAGAGGGCTGGACAAAGCTTATAACCTCCTAGTTCTGCCTCCAAAAGCCTGGCATCGTGGTGCACTGCAGCTGATGTCATCAACACCGGCCTCTCCTCCATTGGAAGCCTGAAAAACATGTCTTCCCCTGCAGTGCATCTCACTGCACAGGTCCAGACCCTTGTTTGTGCAACAAAATGTGAGTACTGCTTCCCCAATTCACATGTCTGTATTTATTGAAACTTTCTTGTACTTTACTTGATTTGGGGTTGTTGATGTTGGTTTTGACCTCGTGATTTCATAAATGTTGAGTGTTTTGCAGTATTGTCCCAAGGTTTGGAAGGGTAGGGGAGAAGACACTATTATGTGATAGAGAAAAAATTGCACCCACTTTGGTGCTTTGGATGTCTTCAGGTAGGACACGATTTACTCTGAATCTGAGAAGCTATCTCACTTTGGTTTTCCAAACTGTCAACTCATTTCCCTTGGACTGTAAAAGGGAAGTCAAGAAGCTGTTTTTACCACACACCCCCCCAGGCATTTATGTATCTGGCAGGGACTTTCAATTCTAAGGGCTACCAATTATCAGACAATAAGTTCTGAGGTTTCTTACAAAGAGCCTCTGAACCTGAGGTTTTTGAACAAGACAGTAACCTTCCATAACTAAAAAATGTTTTTAAAGACAGAATTAGATGACTATTTTAGGCTTAGTAGCCTGTACAAAGAAGATGA
Source organism: Cyclura pinguis (assembly GCA_030412105.1). Classification (NCBI taxonomy): domain Eukaryota; kingdom Metazoa; phylum Chordata; class Lepidosauria; order Squamata; family Iguanidae; genus Cyclura; species Cyclura pinguis. Next base: position 249,284,258 of record CM059600.1, on the reverse strand, counting down.
AGTCTACCAAAGTCTACGTAGATAATTATTCGGTTGTTGTGTGAGTTGCCCTTAAATCCAAAACTGATGTTGCCACATTTTCCTCCCTATATAGAATCTGCCACTTAATTTGCAATGGGTGGGTAACACATTATTGAAAGTATTCACAGAGCTTGGTAAAGTCATTTATTTGAACTACTGCTCCCAGAATCCCAAAGCAAGCATCGCCAAGCATGACAGTTGCACTCCAAATAAGTAAATTTCCCAATCTTCTAATGTATTTATTTTGTACATTGTCTTTTCCCTTTCCCTGAGACTTACCAAGAATCAAAACAAATACAGATAAATGCTCCCATGAATTTAAAAACCCCCCAGAAAAGTTAAAACATAATTACGCTATCAACAGAGTTAAAAGTAATCTGAAAACCTATTGGTTGGAATTCACTTTGGCAATGACGAATGCATAACGTAGAGTTACACATTTGTGACTGTACATGGTCCCTATGTATTCCCAAGTTTAGGGGATACGTTGAAACTATGAAGTCCCACAATCCCCATTTACCAGGTGGCCCCACAGTTCCAACTCTGGGTTCCTTTCATTCACCTTGCCCTCCTCATTCCTTTCTGGCTTGGTTACTTGGGCCTCAAGATGACCCTCTATATGGCTGTGTTCTTTTGGTGGGTTCAGTGTAGTAAATATGGCCAGGTTGTCCATCAAAGCTATTGTGGACAGACAGAAACAGTAGTAAAAACAAGTGGAAATTTATCAAGGCCATTTCTGTACTACATTGCTATAGTGCTATCATTCTGCTTTCAACATCCTGTGGAATTCTGGGGTTTTTGGTTTACTGGGGCCAAAGAGCTCTCTGGCTGAGAATTCTAAAGGCCCCTCCCTAAACTGCAAACCCCAGAACTCCACAGGATGTTGAAAGTGGAATAATAGCACTATAGCAGTGTAGTGCAGAAATGGCCTAAGACATAAGAAAATAATACATTAACCCTTGAACTTCTAAAGCATTTATTGCTCCCTAAAGCTATAATCAGTGTTTTCCTCTGTCTGATTCTCCTGTCTCTATTCCATCTGTTTCAGTCTCTCTGAAATCTGTTCCCTATCTTAGTGTCAACTTTTCCCTATTAATCCTTCTGACAGAGCAGCCTCTATTTTGTAACATTTCCTCTCACAGCCCCCCTTTCACAGCCATGTTTGGCTGCCTTCAGCTAAGCTTGCCCATCTCCTCACTTCACACCAGCTAGCAGCCACTGCAATTGATGGCAGTCTGTTCCCCTATCAATTTGGAATAGAAGGCTGATGTTTTCACCACCACCAGTGTGAACAATCTCTAGTGAAAGAAGGAATTGCTACAGAGATCCCTCTCTGTCTAACACAACAGAGATCACTCAAGCGGGTGGGAGCATCAGTCATCTGCTTCCCAAGTGAAAGGAGAACAGATCTGCAATGAGTACAGCAGCTGCTGCCTGCTAAGTCGAAATAGGGGGAATCAGGCTGGGATTTGCTTTATAACTACAGTGGTTATGCATCTGTAACTGCCTAATTATGGCCATGCATTAAAAATCAAGAAATAAGTACAGTTCATCATAGTATTAAAAACCCCTTTCCCATAAGCAGTCAGTTCCCAAAGGCTTGTCAAAGGGCCTTTCCACACTACTATTGCACTATGATTCCACTTTAATTACCATTGCTGCCTCCTATGGAATCCTGGGGTTTGTACTCTTGGGAGGTACTTGGAATGTAGCTCTTCAGCTAAGATTTGTAAATATAACTCCTTAAACTGCAGATCCCATGATACCATAGAACAGAACCACGGCAGTTAAAGTGGAATCATAATGCAATAGTTATGTAGCACGGAAAGGCCCAAAATAAAAACGAGTCTTCAACTGATGACTGAAGAGCATCATTCAGGAGCCAGTCTAGCTGTTCCAAGAATGGAATTCTGCCTCATGGTTTCTCTACAGACAACTTAAAGAAAGATATAACATGGATAAGAAATTAGAAGGTTTTCAAATAGACAAAAATAATAAACAGTTCAAAGATATATTATTTAAATCACAGAACCAAGTGACTTCTAAATTGTACAAATTCCAAATAGAGAGAGAATTAGAGGAAGAACAAATAAAACCTTCGATGATTCTATGGGCACAGAACATGGACCATGAGATTCAATTAGAGTACTGGGAGAAGTCGTGGCTAGAAACACAAAAATTTACAGCAGCCCAAAGTTTGAAGGAGAATTATTTAAAGATGCTGTATAGATGGCACCCTGATCCAGTGAAAATTAATAAGATATATAAAACAAGGGAGAATAAGTGCTGGAAATGCAGTCGAGAAAATGGGACCTACTATCATGTATGGTGGACCTGCGACAAAGCCAAAATATACTGGAAAAGAATACAAGAAATAATTTCAGACATATTACAGTTTAATATCCCTTTGATACCTGAACTATTTCTATTAAATATGACTGAGAAAATACAAAAAGAGTACAGGAAGAAATTTTGGAGAATAATTCTCTATATGATTACAGCCGCAAGAATAGAATATGCGCAAAAGTGGAAAAATGATCAGGTTCCACAAATAGAAGACTGGAAAATAAAGGTTTTGGAATACAGGGAAATGGATAAATTAACCTGGATGATTACAAGGGAAAAATCAAGAACTAAATGATATAGAATGGAGACAAGTAGAGAAGTTTTTCTTCTCAACATAAGAAATACGTAAGAAAACAATGTTTTAAGGTTCAGACATTAAAGGGTAAACATAGATTTGGAATGACAGAATTGTGAGAAGGCACGCAAAGTTGGGATAGGGGTATTGAAAGAGTAACAAATACAGGACTATTAAGAATTAACTCTAGGGAAGTTAGGAAGTGGAATGTAAAGCATACATAATATGAAATAAGGTATGTAAATAGACAGATATGAGTTGATTTTTCTTTAAAAGTACAATGTTTATATAGATATAAATATTACAAAAAATATTGTATATATAAATACTATTATATAGTACTTTGTATCTTATTTGTATAATGTTTATTGTTGTATATATAGAGATATTTCTGTATACTTATGCATCTTTATTATTAATAAAAAAAAAAGAATGGAATTCTGCAATCTGGGAACAGCCACCAAGAAGGACCCCTCCTGGTTTCTCAGCAGACTACGACAGTGTATGTAATATAGTTACACATAACACACAGCAGGTAATGCAGACACAGAGATACTCAGTTACAAAGAGCTAGCAGTGTTTGAGAAATGTACAAGAGTCAAATGCTTGTATGGCCAGAATGGGTGTTGGTGTTGGTGGTGTTGGTGGTGGGGCGGTTAAAAGGCGATGATAGTAATTAGCAATAATTGTTAACTCTAAAGACTGATGTAAATGAACAAAAACAAGAGTAAATAAGAATTATGATGTAATGGATTAGACTTTAGGAAAGGACTGGTTCAGATGGAATAAGAAATTCACAGGAGCAAGACATAATCACTAACAGTTCTATGACTCTTCTTATGTTTTTGCTTCTTACAAAAGAGTCCTGAAAACACTGGAATGATTATTAACATCCCTCTCACAAGCACTGTATGAAGTGACTCCCTTGCTGGAAGCTGTAGTTGCCAATCATGACATGACTCACCTTTTCCCTCCCTCTCACCTGTCATTTACCTGTTAAAATGGTAGTGTTAAAATATTAATTGGCCAGAAGGGAGGAGACCCTCAAAAAAACATTCTTCCAGCAAAGACCAGCATTCTGGGAGTAGTGTACACAAGATTCACTTCCTTTCTGTGGAGGTTTGAGAACTGAAGGTCAAACTTGATGATGTGTTAGATGTGTAACATTTAGGTCTGAAACATTTAGACCTGATTCAGAACAGACCATGCCATGTGAACAGACTTAAATCTCCCATACTAAGTTCTTTTCAACTAAATTCAAGGGTCCTGTGACAAGCCCTTATTCTTTCTCAGATTAGTGTAGCAGTTCATATCCAATAAGGCACCCTGTTAATATGACTTAGCTCTGACTCTATTCATTTAACACAATCCTAGTATAATAGGGTTAACATTTTAATTGCTCCTCAGAAATAAACTGTTTAAGGTAGCATATTATTTTTATTAACTGTGACTACACAATTCAGGCTGACTCAGTAGTTATAAAACAAACTGTAACATTCTTTATAGGAACAGTGGAAATAAAGTATCTTGCTCAAGTTCAGTTATAGTACAGTGTTGATACATTAGCAGTTTAAACTTTTGACAGACTGACATTCTTTAGACATAAGTTCCCTGTGTCTTAGTCACTCTCAAGCTACCTTATCTCTGGCTAGTTCTCACTGAGATCTCAAGACCCACACAGAAACTTTGTCTTGTATAGAACTTTTCTCATCCATAAGCCTCTCCCATGCACACCACTGTGCTGAGTTTCATTATTGAGGTACTATACCTGTTGCCCAGCAACCAGACATCAAGTAAGTGTTGCTGTTGCTGCTGCTGTTCTTCTTATTACTCTTTATTTATACCCTACTTTTTCCTGGTTAGGACTCAAAGTGACTCATGATAATTAAAAAAAGAAACATAGTTAAAAATCATGAAATACAAAGGTTAAAACACAAATTAAAAAATCAAATAAGAATTAAAACAAAGTTAAAATACATAATTAAAACTCAAACACCCATAAATTAGCACAATTAAAAATATCCAGCCTGTTGGAATAAAAATGTCTTTACTTGACTGTGGAAAGAAAGTAGGGAGGTTGCCAGTCTGACTTCTCTGGGAAAGATGTTCCAGAACTTGGGAGCAGCCACTGAGAAGGCCCTCTCCTATGTTCCTATCAGATGCACTTGTAAAGGTGGTGGGATAGAGAGAAGGGCCTCTCCAGCTGATTTCAAAGCCTGGTCTGGTTCATAAGGGAGAATATGGTCCTTCAAATAACCTGGACCTGAGCCATGTGAGGCTTTAAAGGTCATCACCAACACTTTGAATTGTGCCTGGAAACAACTGGCAGCCAGTGGAGCTGTTGCAACAGGGGAATTGTGTGATCCTTTCTAGCCTCAGTTAACAAGCTAGCTGCAGTCTTTGGATCAATTAAAGTTTCCAAACACTCTTCAAGGGTAGCCCTGCTTACGGCACATTACAGAGATCAACTGCAATATAACCAACGCGTGTGCCACTGTGGTCGGATCTGACATCTCAAAGAATAGGCATAGCTGGTGCACAATCTTTAACTGTGCAAATGCACACTTGACTACTGGTGGGCTTCCAGGCTCAGAGCTGAATCCAGGAGCAACCCCAGGCTATGAACCTGCATCTTTAGGGACAGTGTAACCCCATCTAACAGAGACTGAATCCCTATTCCTTGATTAGCCTTTTGACTTACCAGGAGCACCTCCATCTTGTGTGGATTAAGTTTAAATTTGCTTGCTGTCATCCAGTCCCTTATTGATGACAGGCACTGCTTTAGGACCAAAACAGTTTCCTTGGCTTGTGGTGGAAAAGAGTAACAAAGTTGAGTGTCATCCACATACTGATGGCACTAACTTTATTACTCCAAACTCCAGACAACTTCTCCCAGCAGTTTCATGTAGACATTAAATAGCATGAGGGATAAACCTAAAACCAGAGGGACCCCACAGGCCAAAGAACAAGGGATCAAACAGGAGTTCCCCAGCACCATCTTTGGAGTTCAGCCCTCCAGGAAGGAACAAAGCCAGTATAAAACAGTCCCACCTCCCCTGACAATTCAGAAAGATATTATGACCAATGGTATTAAAAGCTGTTGGGAGGTCCAGCAGAACCAACAGGAACACACTCTCCCTGTCTAGTACTCCGTATAGGTCATCTATCAAGGCAGCCAAAGCAATCTCAGTTCCATAGCTAGGCCTGAAACCAGACTGAAATGGATCTAAATAATCCGTTTTATCCAGAAACCCCTGGAGCTGAGAGGCCACCAAATGCTCCAGAACCTTGCCTGGAAATGGTATGTTAGAAGTTAGCTAATAATTATCCAGAATGGTGGAAATCCAGGAATGGCCTTTTAAGTCATGGTTTTATAACAGCCTCCTTGGGGCAAATTGAAATTCTACTTTGTTTTAAAGGGGCATTAACCACTCCCTCTGCCTACTCAGCCAGTCCTCCTCTACCTTTTTTAATAAGCCAGGAAGGGCATGGTTCTAGAGCACTGGCATTCTAAATAGCTAATCTCTAAAACAACTTTGTCACAGTCCCCTTTACAGAAGCTTAAAAAAGAGGCAAAATTCAATTGGACCAATGGAATTTTTCCCTTTTTTAATCCCTTGCCATGTGGGGAGGGGATGACTTATTTCCATTCTTAAGGACTACTGTATTTGCTGGCATATTAGATGCACTGGTGTGTAAGACTCACTCCATTTTCAGACCTTATTTTTTAGGGGAAAAAAATTTAGTAGCCGGCTGAAGCAAAATTCATAGCAAGGAGGGGGGGAATGAAGGGTGATGTGGCACAAGCATTTCCCCTTTCCCTATTTTCCTTTTGAGGATTCCCCTTGGGCAAATCTCATTCTCTCAACCTCAGAGGCAAGCCATGACATCCCCCCTTAACAAATCTTGCCGGGAGAACTCCTCCATAAACTGGAGCTGAGTTGCAGGCACTTAAGAAGAGCAACTGGGAAGGGGGAATGAAGACAGGAGCCGCTGAGCCCAGTGCAGAAAAGGGGTAGGGAGGCAGCAAAAAGAGGAGGCTCAAAGCATCTGGAGGCTGCTCCTCTTCTTTCTAGCCCCCCCTCTTCTTGACTTATTTTTTTTTCTCCACTCCCCTAGCAAGGTGGTGGAGGCTGGGGTAGAAAACAGGAACAAGCAGCTTCTCCGGAAGACACCAAACCTCCCATTCAGGCTGAGAGGGAACAAAGTGCGCCTCCATCCCACTCCTTTCCCCCCACACCAGGAAGAGAAACCAACAGGGTTTTGCAGGCTGTGCCGAGCAGGAGCCAACCAACTGTAGGAGGTGGGAAACTGAGAAAATGACCTGTGCCACAGCACATAGGCAAGTCCTGACTTCCCCCTGTCCCACAGGTGGTTGGCTCCAGGAGAAAGACCGGGCTGGAAGGAGTGAATGGGTGGAAGGAGGGAGAGGCTGCAGCAAGGTGGGCTTTCGTTCTCCTAAAGGGGCTGCCCATGTTTTCCCATTTTCTTTTTTTTCTTAAACCCAGAGAGCTTTATTCCCCACAAATCAATAGTCTACAGAAGGATTAAACACAAGAGATGAGACTGTACAAAGCACAAGCCCCACTGTAAGTCAATTGTTTGCTGTAGTTTTCAAAGTTTACTGGTGTATAAGACATCCCATTTTCAGAAGGCATTTTTTTTTAGGGAAAAACGTGCGTCTTATATACCAGCAAATATGGTAGTTTATGGACAAGCTTGACTTCCTCGGTCCCTATTGCTTCCAAATGATTACTTGTGAGAAACTCACTCAGAACTAGATGCCTTGTATTTAACTTATTCTTTAGCTCAATTATGAATAAGACTCTTTGGATTTAATTCTGTTTTCAGTTCTGAAGTACACTTGTGTTGCTGGACATGAAAGAAGCAGTGTTCGTTTTGACTACACATTTTCCACATGGGTGTGTTTCAAATTCAAACCCAGAATGGAAAGTGCCCTCTTTTAGGGTACCAAGCTGGATGAGAAATGCCATTTGGCTTCATGTGAATTATTGTTTCCTGCTGCAAGTATGACAGTTCACCTCTAAAAGCCCGTGATGGTTCTTTGTGGCACAGAAAATTTCACAGTAATTTTTGAAGCCACACTGCTATTTGCACAGAATATGTTCTGAACTGGAAATAGTCCTTGAAACCTACACAGTTTTTTGATGACTTTCTCTCAGCCAGAAGAAAAATAGTAAAATTATTTGTTCTTGCCCATGAGAATGAAATTTATGAAGATTTACATACCATGCTCAAACATGGTAAAGTGATTTAGCTCAATATCAATTTGATTGCATTTTTCTAAAACCACCTGCTTTTAATTCCTCTCCTTCTTTCATATTGGGATTTGAAACTGTATAGGGCTTTTTCACATAGAAATTTCTGTACATTTTTATGCATTTTTGCTACTGTGTGATTTTATTTATACATTTTTAGCCTAATATATTCATCTTTATCATTGATTAAAGTGGGATTTTTTTTTGCATCTTTTTTCAATTGTGCATATTTTGGCTTGCTGCCTTATTAAAATATATATGTTTTTGTTGTGCAGTTTATTTCTTGTAAATGCCCCATAAGCCTTTCAGTGGTGTACATTCTCAAGATGAAATGTGTTTCTTTCTCAAACAAGTCTTAAGTGCAAAAATGCTATTTTTGTTGAAACTGTCAAATTCTTTTCCATAGCTTGTAATCAGATGTTGTCAGCACAAGACAGAACAAAGTGTTTTGCTAATGCAAGGATGGGCCAAGTCTCACTTTTTGAAAAATGGCCTGCTAAGAACTATTGATTTTCATTGGACTGGCTTCAGACTTGGTCATATTCAATTATCAGACCCCCTGAAATCAGTAGGACTTAGTCATTATTTAAATCATTTATTAACTCACTTCCCATTAATTGCAGCAAGTCTAACATAAATATGATCAAGAATCTTTCAAGATGATTTATTTTAAAAAAGTGTGCACTCATACAACCTCTTACCATGGAAATTATAGGAGATATCAACGAGCCTTCTGCGAAGGGTTGGACTCCACCACCTTCTCTCGTCTCCCACGTGATGAGTTGAACTCAGTTTGCAACCATTGAGCTGAGGACAAAGGGGAAGACTGGGAGGAGAAAAGAGATATTGGAACATTTCAGAAACAGTTGAAAAAGTGGAACAAGAGAGGATTAATCAGAGCTTTCCCGACCAAATTAGGATACTGGGAGGATATAGCTAAATCTACAGTTATGTATTAAATAGACCGAGGGGGCCCACAGCTTAGTGGAAGAGTGCATTCTTTGTCTATGGAAGGACTCAAGTTCAGTCCCTAGCCTCATCCTGTCTCATTCCCTGCAGAAGCATTTCCAGTCAATATTGCCAGTACTAGATAGCTAGATATCTCAATGGTTGAACAGCATATAAAATCATGTTTTGTATTCCTATGTCCATAGATTCAGAAACTGTGCTTACCAATATGTGTTTCAGGAACTTCTATGCAAGGTAGACAAATGCTTGAATTCATTTGCTAGTCCCAATGTATTTAGTGGAACTCATTAAATTAGACTCATTAAATCAATGGGAATTTGTTAAGTCAACAATTATGTAAGTTCCACTGATTCAGTGGGCCTGTTTCCTCTGGGACTTACAATGTTGCTCAAGGAGACAACACAAACCATTCCTGGCCAGGATATTGCTGAGTTTTGATAGATGTTCCCTTTTTCAGCCCTATCAAAGAGTTGTCAGTTACAATGGGAAACTTTAAATCAATTAATCTCTGAGAAAACCATGGTAAGTTTGTTCTCTGATTGAATGGAAGTGGCAAATAGCCACCATAAATCTTTTATATGAAAATCCTATCACAAACAATGAGACCATACTTGTGACTTATATGATCATCTGAACTTGAGGAATACTTGTTAACCATCACTTGTGGAGATTCCACTAGTAGACTTGTGGGTGGGTTTGTTTGTTTTTTTACAATAGACGTACAAAACAGAATTGATTTCAGTGGAACTATAAGGCAATAATGGTGTTGAATATCTACTTATCTATAGCTATGTCTTTTAAAGGAAAAAAAAACATTGATAACTATTTTTTATTGCAACATATTAATCACTTGCTGTTGCCTTCTGCACTTAAGGCAACTTTAATAGCACATGATTAATGGAAAAGAGGATGTACTTCTGCTAAGATGCATTTAACTGGTTAGCATTTATTCATTTATAGGATGGTTATGTTAAAAAAAAAATATGGTAATAATGTGCAGCCATTGGTTTTAATTCCAAGCAGATATAGTAGGTTTTGTGGAGAAGGCTGAAGCTAAAATTGTTTGAGAGTACAAAATGGTAATGATACAGACTCTTCAGGCTTCTTTCCCGAGCCAGTTATCTTTCTATATTAATTGAAAGGAAAATGGAAAAGAGCATCACTCCCAAAATGGCCATGGAAATAAGATGAATTTCAAACAAAGACAAGATGGAAAATTTCCTAAATTGAATGTGAATCCCCAATATATTTCAACAAATACCTCTTCAAAAACAATGGTATAATATCTTCTCTTTGGACCCTTTCTGGGGCTAAGCTGTATATTTGTCCATGAACATTTTTGCTGGAAAAGGTTTAGAAGATTATGAGTAAAATGTTGTGCATAAAAAAACCCCTGTTTACATTCTCTCCAATTGTTGCTTGATAACAATGCTGCTTTAACAAAGCTGTACCTTTGAGGGTTGTTTTTCTTTTCTTTCTTTTTAAATATGGGCTTCTTACAGAAAGCTATTCCAGCCAACCAGGGATCACAGAAATAGACCACAGCTAAGGAGAGTTTTTAATCTCTTATACAATTCATTAAAATGTTACATTGTCTTGCCAGAAAATCTAGAAACCCATCGTCAATCCACATCTAAGCCTGCTTTCATGAAAGTCTGAATCTTTTACAGGGATCTGGTGGTAGGCATGCCTTACGACTTGAAAGTTCAAATGGTAATGATTTCACATGTTAGCTTGGAGCCAATAAAGAGGAAGGTTGGTTTCCATTAGCTTATGTTTATTTTATTTGATATCAAGTGTATTTTTTGGTCCACAGGTGTTTTTCCATTCATAGAAGTATTTCCTTTGTAATCTTCATGGTAGTATCAGTGATCTAGTGATGTTTTCCACTAGCAACTTGTGGTAAGAAGAAATATGTTGGTTTTCCCCTCCTCTCTCAACCTCTTATGGCATCTCCCACAGTGTTTTAGGGGGTATTTCAACCTTTCAGAGACAGTGAAGAATGTAACAAGACATGCATATAATTTTAGAATTTACAAAAATTTGGATTCATATTCTAGAAAGAATTTGAGACTTGGAGGCGAAAAAAGCCACAGATGCTGTTATCTGAGTATTTAGAATGTTTCTAATCCTTAGGTACAAAGGACCGCATGGAGAAGTATCACTCCCCTCCTTTCTTTTAATAATGCCAGGTACAAACCCTTGCATGAGCAGAAATGGACCTATAATATATTGAGATCCAACACTGAGCTTTCTGTGGCTTGCATGAAATCACAACTTTGTTGTTGTACTGGAGTTTTCAGTGGCACTTCCATGAGACAACCTGATGATCACTGTGTTGTCAGCCAATAACTACTTTCTATTCTTCTTATTGAGAGAAAAAGCAGAAATGTTCAATGCAGGTATCACCTGCCCAGCATCTGCTGAAAAAGTATCTTTTTCATATTTAGAATTTAAAAGAAAAGAAAAAGAAAAGAGGAAAAAATATAGCGGAAGGGAGCAAAGCATGACTAAAATAAAATGTAAAAGTAAACTAGTCTCCAAGGTTGCTGCCGCTCAATGCTTACACGCTCAAATTGTTTATAGTGTATCAAGCTGCATAAAGTTAGTTTGCTGATTCTTAATTGCAATATGTAGTCTGTGACAGCCATCTGCTTATGATTCCACTTTGTCTCCTATTCAGTAGGCATCAAATTTCAAGCACTGACAGGAACAATTTCTGTGAGGTTAACAAGTTAATAGAGAAGCAGAAGCTATGTGTCCTATTAGAATTTAAGATATCATTTGTGTGTGTATGTGTACACACACACACACACACACACATGAACAAAAACAGCACATTTGCATCACTCAGCCTGCAGGGCTGAGTGCATCACTAAGCCTACAGCCACCTTTTGACATATGAAAATATAAGAAACCAAAGTCTGACTGCATGTGCATCCTAGAAACAGCGGTTCTTTCTAAATGCAGATCAATACAGTGACCACAGCGATGCTTGCAATACAACTTTCAACCATTAATTTTTTTTGTTGAATTATCACCTTCTAATCAATTCTGAATAAATAAATTGATATAAAGTTGTATATTATCAAGAATTTTATGTAGAAGTTTTCTCCTTACCCTCTGGAAAGGATGCAACAACTTGCTATTTATTCATCAAAATAAAATATTTGAGGTTTGATTAGAAGGTAACCTGTTTCTGCAAAGGACTTGGAGTCTCTGAAGGCTCTCGTAAACACACTGGAGATTATTTTTCCTTCCCCCTATAATCCCCACTGTTTGCTTTGTACATCCTATCAAAAAATGATACCCTGGAGAGTTGGAGTACCCTTACTGAGTGTGTATAGGGAATCAAGGGCCCATAAAGCAAAAAACACAACAAGAATAATGAAAATCCCCTACCTTTTTTTAATCTGTTCTCAGAATCCTCTTTAAGACTGAGGACCTTTGCGTTCACAGAAGGTCTCATCCCACACAAAGAAGGGACTCCTTCCATGAATATTAGGCAATACCATCTTTAACATCTTCCTTTCAAAATTTACTGTCATTGTAAAAAAGGAACTAAATACCACTCTGGCCCCAGAACAGATGTCCTCTCTTCTGTTCACTGTACTCATGACAATGCGTGTTGTAATATGATCCTATGATAGCTTCCCCTGCCCTTTTTCTGTTTTATTGGATGCTGTTGGTTTGGAGGGGACACAACTTGATGACATCACCTTGTTTAACACCATACCTCACAGTGGGAAAGAGAAGGACAAACAAGAGTCAATGAGGTCTGTATCCTTAGCAATGTATGGTTCTGCACTAAGACACCAGAACAAGGATCCTTATAGCCAGTGCTGAAGAATGTGGAATTTATGGTCATCTAGATATCATTATAGTGCAACATCCATCATCCCTCACCATTGACTATGTTGGCTAGGGCTGATGGGACTTGCAGTCCAACACTATGTGGAAATCTATATGTTCCCACCCCTAGCCAGAAAGGAAGGAAGGAAGGAAGGAAGGAAGGAAGGAAGGAAGGAAGAGGGACACAATATGGTAGAGTTATTTCTACAGTGGAAAAGGATTGTTATCGAATGGAAGTATAGATTTTTCTGTGGCAGAAAGTTCTATGCCAGCTGATGGGACTCCTTATCTTCGAATCAGCTACCCACTCTGATTCTGGTGTGTGTATTGGTGCATAAGTGTGTATTGTAGCCACTTCTCTTCCCCCGCCCACCCATATACTTTTATTGCTATGTATTGGTACAATATGGTAAAAACAATAAGTTTTTTTAGGCGAGAAAAGAAAAATAGAATATCCAATGAATATTGTATTGTCAGATCTAATGAGGGAAACCAGTCAAAAAAGATTTGACTAGAATTTTATATAGTCTTAGGAGGGACTAAAAGAAGGTGATTCATGACATGCATATGTAAGAAGGGAATGACAAATCATAAAGAAATTGACTTTCTGTTTGTTTGTTTGTTGTTGTTGCTGCTATTGTTGTTGTGTGCCTTCAAGTTTTTTTCTGACTTATGATGACCCTAAGGTGAACTTAACCATGGGATTTTCTCAGCAAGGTTTGCTCAGAGGGGGTTTGCCTTTTTGCCTTCCTCTAAGGCTGAAGGTACGCTTTCCCCCAAGACCACCCAGTGTGTTTCCATGGCCAAGCAGGGTTTGAATCCTGATCTCTAGAGTCATAGTCCAACACTCAAACCACTATCATTGGTTTGACTTCTTCTCTAGCAAAGCAATATTCCAAGCAATAGTTATCGAATTTTTGAAAGACAAATTGCTTACAGGCTACCAGGTTCTAGTTATTTCTAACCTTGCAGTTGAAAGCAATATAGATATTAAGGCTTTAGTAGCCAAATGATCATTTTCTCCTCTTGACTGGGACATCAGGAATCACTGAAATTGACCTTCTGACTCAGCATTTTATATAATGCTCAGTCAGAAGGTCAATTTCAGTGATTCCTGAATCAATCACTTTCTTCCCAAATTTGGCCATTGTGAGACAATGTAACCCCACATGGAGGAAGAAATTCTTCTTTCAACGTTGTTTCAAACAAACAAACAAACAAACAAAAACCCACCTTCTGTCAGTCATAAGGATCTTTTAGTTGGCCAAGACACACGTACACTGTAGTGTTTCAATTAGTGCACTCACCTACGTTTCACAGACTCCTCACCATTATCAGATTTTGCATTTGAGTAAGATATGGTAGTGGGAGAGATATATTTTCTGGAAACTTCTTTTTTCTAACTGCAATTTCAGAATGTTGACAAAAGCCATTTGGTGCTGTTTTCCACAGCTTATATATCACAGTTACTGTACTGATTACAAACGGCTATTCCCAACACACTGTTTTTTCTCTCAAGAGAGTTTAGAAAACTGGAACTTAACGATTTGCTTTATTTCTCCCCATAAATATGTAGTTGTCATAAGAAGCTTCAGTTTCTTGAAATACACCATGATAATGATATACAGAGTTTGTCCGTTTTCAGTGATGTTGTATAAAAACTATTAACAAGTTCTATGTGTTATCATTATTTTCCCAAAGATTTCAAAGCTCTTATTTTAATAATTTTTAAAAGGACTTTTTTCAAGCCCAAACAAAACAAAAATCTTGGCCAAAAAAAAAAAATCATGGCAATTTGGGGAACTGAAACAGATAACTTCAGAACATAAACCCAATTTGTTGTGTGTAGAAGAGCAGGGATGTTTCTCACTGGGAAATGAGAACTAATGGCATAGGAAACAAAAAGAAATGCAGATTTGGGATGGGGTTAGAACACACTGTTGTGCTTCTTTTCTGTATGAAAATGAACCTTGCATGAATTCAATTGCATGACCCAGCAGTACTGTGTGCATGTATGTGTATATATTTATCTATCTCAGAGTGGGAAGCTGTGATCCTCCAGATGTTGCTGGATTGAAACTTCTCATCAAAACTCAGTGGCATAGGCAATGGTGAAAGTTGGGAGGTGCAAACCAGTGCTATCCAGAGGCTTACAATTTCTTATCCCTGGAAAAAATGAATCCATGTGAACTGTTTCAGCTTGTTCATTATTTAAAAATGGAACCTTAAGTATAGCCTAGTGTGTCACTTCCAGTGGACTTTGAACACGTCATGTTTTAATTAGACAATAATAATGGTGATAAGAAGACATTCGAGGAGAATATTTGATTGTATTCTAAGAGAAAATGTCCAGGTCGACTATGTGGGTGATGGGAGTGGGGAGAGAACATGTGGTTAAAAAGTCAAAATCATTATGCCTGGTCTTGCCTGTTCAGTAATAAATTAAGGACAAAATGGCTTACACCTTTGATAAAAGTCAAGGAGTATAGGTCTGATCAAGGGAAAAAAAATCAATTTGGTTTTTAATCAGTCAAAGTAAAGACATTTGCTTTGCATTAAGTACATTTGCCTTGTTGGCTCAAAGGTTGAGAGAAAAGGTTAAATACAAATACAAAAGGGCAGAAGTACAATTCTTGAGTTTGTAAATATATTTTTTTCTTTTTCCAAAAAAAGAAAAGAAAAGAAAAGATATTGGCACAAATATAGGTCCTTAAATGAGTAATAGAAGAGCTATTTCAGTTGACGTCTGATGCTGTGGGTTACAGATAAGGTTTGGGGGTCTTGCTTGTTTCTGCTAAAAAAGAAAATGCAACCAAACATCCTCAGGATACCAGTGGCTGCTGGTAGCTCACATGCAAGTGAAGTAGTAAATTCCCTTCAGGTTTTAGTCTTACCTTAAAAGAGAGCTATCCAAGGTACTGAACCTATTTGGGGTCCAGGGTTCAGAACCTTGGAGAGCTCCTTTAAAGATGGGTGTTAAATGTGGAACAGATTGACCGTCCCAGTGATGAATCCAGCAGCCAGCACTGGAGTATACCAACCATGCCTTATGCCAAATCATGACCTTTCACAGTCATTTCAGCGAGGTATGGATGACTTCAGGATACGGAGATCAAGGTAAAGTCCATGAGTCATATCCCCACCACACCCAGTTTTATAAACCTTGGGCCCCTCAACACTCATGATCACCATTTCTGAAATTTGTGCACATTTCTTGTGAGCAAAACAAAAACAGTCACACCATTTTAAGCCTCCAGGAAGCACTATCATTCTGTAAAGCAAAGTGTGTGCTTTTACTTCGAAAAGAGTAATTTAAAAAGAAAACTGGAAGCAAATTTATAATCATGTCTGATTGACACACACACCCCCCCCCAAATCTTATTTTTCATAGGGCATATGATCAGCAGCAAGTTTTAGGAGAAATTGGATACAGATGCATCAAGCTGGCAAGATACATCAAGCATCAAGTGACATCAGTGATCATATAAATTGACTTATGGGCATTCAAAACCAACTAAGTAAAAGGCAAATGAATTATAAATGAGAATCTATGTTCTCGTGTGTGTGTTGCACTCAAAATTAGCTTCTATATTCATTCTGTCCCATGGACCAAGGGTTGTCTGTGAAGAAGATAGTTAATAGGCCTACTAGAAAGAATGTGGTTAGATGAAGAACGCAATCTGTCATATATCCTCCTGTTACCATACCCTACACTGCACTGTGTGGCATGTGCTATTTTCATAATTGAACATGTTTATGGCTGGAAAACATGATCAAAAGCATGTTAGCTGGAAGAGTATCAGGTCCGGCTGACCTTAGAAAAGGCAGGTCATAATTTCAAAGAGGATTAGTCAGGAAACCCAGATGCTAATGAGTCTATGCTAATCCTTCACCTCAGGCTTTGTGCACACCTGAAAACAACGGGAATGAAACTGCCCAGTTGAAGCAATCAGGGACCATCTTGTGATCTCACCCCACAGAAATCTTTCCCACCTCCCCACTCCCCTTATCTGACCAGACATTAAGATAGAACCACACTACATGGTTCTAATGCTATTATTCCACTTTCAACCTCCTGTGGAATTCCGGGGTTTATAGTTTACTGAGGCCAAAGAGCTCTCCGGCCGAGAATTCTAAGTGCCCTTCCCTAAACAGCAAACCCCAGGATTCATAAGATGTTGAAAGTGGAGTAATAGCACTATCATAGTGTAGTGCAGAAATGGCATAAGAAGTTGTCATGACTTCCATCAGTGTTTTGTCATCTAGCGTTAAGGCAATCAGCCCATTCTGGACTCCATTGCCAATCTGATGACAAAGCCATTACAACTTTGTCCATGCACTCCCTTCAGTGCAGGAAATCAGGTGTATTAACCCTAGTTTCAGCACCAGCAAATTATAGTACGTTGGATGCAGTGCCCAGACTGCTGTTCTTCTGTGCTACTCTTAGACACTGTTTGAGCCCCTCTGCTTCAACCTTCTTCTTCAGGACTGATAACTATCACCCTCCCCACTCATAATCTCTCTATCCAACATTTCCTGCCTCATTTTCTGATAGCCTTGTATGGTTCTCATGAGTGCTTGATTTCTTGTATATTTATCAATCCAAATAAAGTACTCTGTTAACTTTAACTGGAGTCCTCTCTACAGGTAGTACTGGTATACATAGGTTAAAAGATCCTGCCATTACCCTCCTCTCCTAGGCCTCCTTTAAGGCAAACTTACCATGGGTTTTCTTGGACTGAGAGCGTGTGATGTGCCCAAGGCCATGGCTGAGTGGGGAATTGAATCTCGGTCTTCAGGGTGGTAGTCCAATGCTCAAACTACTACACCACGCTCACTCTCATTAAGATATTAGGCCTGGTTTTATCAGATTATCTGAGAAATTTTTACTGATTTAAAGAATCATTTAAATGATTGGATTTAAATCTTTAATAGTTGTTTCAGGGAATGTAGTCATGATATATAATACATGGAGAATGGGGTTTCCAGATCAAATAAGGTACAAAGCTCCTGTACCTTTAACAATTACAAAGCAGAAGGAATTTCAGCACGTAGTGTTTGTGTGACAAGCAATATTTGCTGAAAATCCATCTTCTACACAGATGGTAAAGGTACAAGACCCTTATACTTTATTTCATTTGGCAACCCTAATATGCACATAATATGTATCAGTGAATATTGCAATATGCATCTTTCACCAGGGTCCTGCAGTACATATGCAAAAACCTACCTCTCTTTGAGAGTAAATTCATAGGCTTCATCCATGCAACACATTTTAGTGCCTGCAGAAGGGACAGGCAACCTACTATTCATCAGATATTTCAGATCATAATTCTAACAATCCCTGATCATTGGGTATCTGTAGCTGATGGGAGCTGTAGTCCAAAACACCTTGGGGTGGCCTGACTCTGATATAGAGAACTGAAGCTTGGCAGCAGTGGCTACCCCAAACAGCTTCTTTCAACTCCTGCCTTTGCACCCAAGTTAGCAAGCAAAAGTGGTTTTAATACCCAATTTCTATTATCACAGCAGCTTTAAACTGTGACACATGTACCTCTGTTGCATACAATACTTTCCCCTGTACTCAGGGATTGTCAGAAGTGATTATGGGAAGAAAAGTGACTGGGGAGGGGGGCAAAGCATGCATCTTTGAACTAGCCATTCTTTTCTTTCTTCCTTTTTCCCCCCTCTCCTTTCAAAAAGAATAGGGGGCATAAAAGTTATAGCGATTCCTAGCAGGAACTTACTCAATCTCCTGATGACCTAGTTTAAACTGGGCATGATATGCTGAAAATAGTGGCTGGATAAAATGGAAGATTTCATTGTCATTGCTTCAGAACACAAATAACTGGGTACAGGGAGTTCAGTGGTGTATTAAATTGAAGACTGAAATAGGACTGTACAAAATGAGCTACAAGTAAAATATGACACACACTTTTAAAAGGTGTATTAGAATTGGTACAATAGACAATTTTTTTTGTACAATCTAGATTACCAGTGCCTTTGTAGCAGCATAATAAGGCAGTTTTCTAGGGCTATGGATAGGAAAAGTAGTTGGCTTGGATTGTATTCCAAAAGATATGCAGCCTGGTTAACTCTTGTATTCCAGGAATGAATCACAAATTGACACAGTGGTGTGGTTACTAATGGAAATTGTTCTCTATCCATGTGAGCAGGTTGGAACTAGAATCCAATAATCTTTTGAGTTTCATCTTTAAATATCTTTAAATTGATAGTTCAGACAATAATTCTATACATATTTCTTTAGGATGAAACTTCATCCTTAGGCTGTAGTCCCACATCCACATACATCAGAATAAGCCCCACAGAACTGAATAGGATTTACTTCTGACTAAACATGTGTAGGCTTGTATTCTTAAATTTTCTGGTGAAATAGATGACAAATTAGTAACACTGTGGATTGGTTTTCTCATTTTAATTTCTCCACAATGAAATTAAACCTGTACAGCAGGGATGAACATGTATACTTTCAAATGTTACTGTACTCCAGCTGTCATCATCCTTAGCTTTGCCAGCTAAGGCTAGCAAGAATTGAGCAAAGGTACCCACCTCCCATATAGAATCTGGATGATAATGACAGTATATTTTTTCATTCATAGCTGGATTTATGAATTGATATCACTGAAAATATTGGCCTAAATCCAAAGGATGCACAACTAAAAAGGTAGAATATGAATTTTTTTTCCTGATCTGTTGTTTGTAAGATTCATATATTCTTCATAAATTAAATGCAATGAACTTGAGATATTTTTTAAATACTAAATAAATATAGTACAAAGTGGAATGGACAGATTGTTCAATTTCAGGTCCAAGTAACCAAAGAAATAATAAGCTGAGCCCCTTTGGACCAGGCCCTGTAAAGTCTTGAACCACTAGAATACTTTGGTGTCAGTGGACAAAGAACTATCCAAGGTGATAAAACTTACCTTCCTGCATGGGTTAGATGACATGAATAGCCTGGATAGCTAGCCAAGGTTCTGAGTGCCAGTAACAAAATAGATTTGATAACTTGTTTATAGGTGGAGCAAAACCTAAGGCAGATACTGTCTTCCTGACATCAAAACCACCAGCATCAATGAATCACACCATCAGCCTGTCTAGTCTCAATACCTTTTCCCTTCAGTAACCACAGTGGAAATCTATAAAGAGGGCATGGAGACAATAGTTGTCTAGCAAAATATTCAGCAAACCAAAATTTCTATAAAGGCTTTCTGACCAACATCCATTGATAGATCTGTCCTCCTAGATAGATAGATAGATAGATAGATAGATAGATGGGTAGATGGGTAGATAGGTAGATATATCTGTATTTTTGAAAAGATCTGTCCTCCTTCAGATTTGTCTTGAAACACTTGTTCCCCTCTTCTCTAAACAGTCCTTTGAAATTTAGGAAAATTTCACAGAGGCAATTGGAAAATGGCAGCAGACATATGAGCTGTTTGAGGTGGGGGAAGTAAACAATTACACTTGGTATGACCAAACTCTTAGAAAGGTCTGAATTGTTCATTGGAAGCCATTGTGTTATCAGGTGATGTAAAAATTTTGTTTGATAATCAATTCAACACAAGCAAGTCCCGACAGAGAACAGGCATAGCTGTCACTGACTCTTAAAGGTGAAGTAGATCAGATTTCATAAGTTCTCCATCATGTGTTTTTAAAGTGCATACTATAAGGAGTGGAACCATGAAAACTGCTTTTATATGCAGTGAACCTGACAATTCTACTACAAATTTAGTAGAATTGTTAGAATTATTGAAGGAGGAATGTACATGTGTCTAAGTGTGCATAAGTTCCTCCACATAGCAATCATCATGTAGGGCTCTCAGACCAAATATATGTACATAGGTTTCCCCTTTCAACCACTATGCAAATTTTTCGAGTGGAACTGTTGAACACATTGAGGGTAGATTATCCAGTCACAGTCCCCACTCTCTACAACTTCTTGGTGCCCATGAAGGTACTGTGTGGATGAGGCTTATTTCTTATCTTATTTAGCTTGACTTTTTCACTATACGAGTACCCATGATGAAGAAATTCTCCTTCCAAATTCTTTTTGCAAAGGTTACACAGCACATCAGTCCCTGAACAACCACTTGTCAGGAAGTTCTAGAGTTATTTTCAGTTATTTACCCTCTAAAGAACTTTTTGATATTCTCCTTCTCCTCACCTTACTAGTTGGAAACTGTTATTGCTAAGACTTCAAAAAACCTTGATCTGATTAAGTGAGGTAGAATATCACTATAATCTGACTATGCTTGCTTGCAGCTACCAGTAGATAGAGTTCTACATCAAATCCAGAGTTCTACATCTTTTCTGTAGTTTGCTGAGGGGAACTTCCTAGATAATGGGCTACTTTTCAATTTAATATTGATCTGAGAATACATGACACATATTTCACTACTGCCAACCATTTCTAACATTCAGCTTCCTAGAGAGTAGCATGTATCGGGTATTGCCACTGTCAGTGAAAGATCTATTTGCTCATGATGAGCTTGGTGTTAGAGGCCTGTTGAATCCATTCTGAATAAGGACAGATGGAAGATCAGGGATGCCAGAATGGAGTTGTACAGCTGAATTCAACTTCAGATCTGGCGGCATGCCATGTAGCTGATATTCCACATCTCTTATCTATTTCACATTAATTCTTGATTACCATGATGGAAGACACCAACAACCACTGTCTATATCTTCTACTCCTGAGCAAAGAAGTATTTCTTGCATGCCTTTCTCTCAGATGTTTCTAGGGTGGATGGGGCGAGTTGGGTCAACAAAAGAATGGAGTTAAAATGCAGAAAGTATAATGACAAAAAATAATGGGGAAAGATGCCACCTATTGATTCATTGTTTTACATGTCTGTCCTTTTTATCCTAGGATATCTTGCTCTTTGTTCACTTAGGTGGTAGGCTGTTTGCTCATGGCTTCTTGAAAAACCCTCTAGCACAATGCTTAGTTTGTGTGAAATGAACATGAGCACTTGTTCTTCTTCCTAGTGCCCAGAGTGGAACAGGAGGTGGCTGGGAGGGAGAGATAAAGGATGGGTTTCTCGTGCGGGGGCAGTTTAAGCATCTACTCTAAATCAGTTGCTGGCATTTCCTTCACATAACCTACCATCTGACCATCTGTATACATTTCAGACCCATCACTTTTCTTAAACTATACAGTGAACGTTCACAAAAAGATTAATAAATACGTGAAATTTTTACTGATGAAGCTTAATGAAGCTAGAAGGAAACATGCTTAAAATTCTTAATAAATGCTTGTGTAATATTGTTATGTTCATGAACTCAGGAAACCTTGGCAAACTCAGCTCACAAAAAGAATCTCTGTTCTGCCTCTTGGCATTACTAACTTTACTTATACAACAGAAATTGCACTCATATTACATTGGGTAAGCTATTTGCAATGGCATAAACCACTTCTGCTCCTCTGAAATTGGAATAGAAAAAGTCCTTCCTCTTTTGCAAACATGAGTATTAAATTTTCATATGACAGCTACTAAGTTGGAAATATCTTGTTTGTGATTGATGTGCAGATTCCACATTTCTCTACTCATGATCTGTTATGGCGGAAAATTAGTGCTAACTATCATCCATTATCTGTTTAAAAAGCAGAACAGTCAATAGTATGCTGCCTTTGGATTCTTGGTTTATTCATCACCATACCACCTGCCTTTGTTCTTTTAAGATATGGAGAAGAGTGGTTCCCTATCAGCATTCCACTGTGACTCTTTCCTCAAATAAAAATAGCAATAAAGAAGAGGATAGCTTGTTTGTTGCTTTATTTTAGAGTTTCATGGCAGATGCTATCAATTATATTTTCTGATTTGGAGAATATTGGAGACACGCTCATTCTTATTACATAGAGACATCGGTTTTTCAATTGCAATGACTCTGGAGTCAGACAGTGTAGGGACTGGAAAGAAATCTGCATTAACCAAGATTCCAGACTGTCAAAAAGATGGTATCTCCTGATATGAGCCCACCTGAGTTTTAAGATCTCTGTGGGAGAGCTTTGTCTCAGTCCTTCCACTGTCACAGATATGTCGGGTGTGGACGTAGGAGAGTGAGGTCTTAGTGGTAGCTCTGAAACTGTGGAATTCCCTCTCTTGTGAGGCTATCTTGCCCCTCTTTTTGCTGTCTTCCTGCCAGGAAGGAAAGATTTTATTTTTTGTTTATTCAGGTTTTGATTGTTGAATGATCATTGCAGAAGATCTTTTCAATGGTGTGTACTATATTTTCAATTGCCATTACTATGTTTTAACTCCTTTTTAAATTGCTGGAAACTAATGTTTTTAATGTAGATTTTTGAAATTTTTGTATTATGTCTTGTTTTAATTGTATTCTGTTTTAATTTACTTTATAAGCTACCTTCAGTCTCATATTGGAAGACAGGTGGGGTATAGATAAAGCAAAATAAAATGAAATGAAATACATTCTAAATTAATTTCTCCAATTTGCTGTCTGGGAGACTGTTAATGAAAGTATTTGCATATCTTTCCCCCATTCTTACACACACAAAGGAAAGAATTTCAAAGTAGATCATAGGACGAAAAAAGAGATGCCGCCTCAACAGTAGGAAGAACTTCCAGGTCGTAGTTGTCAATGAGATTTTGTGAGGGTTTGGGGAGCACATTTCAATCAATAGTTTTTTCCTCTCCCATTTTAGGAACTTTTTGAAACAAAAACATCCATCAGTTTGTGTTGGGGAGAGAACAAAAAACTTTGGCTGGAATCCCTCTGGCTCCCATCTTTAGGAAGAAACCAAGGAACATCTGATTGTTTCTTTGTCCTTTTCTTTTTTTCTTTTTTGAAATCATATGCAAGTAAATCTATACAATGACAATGAAATGTATACATATTGGAAAGACATAGAGGCCATTTCCACACTACACTGTTATAGTGCTATTATACCACTTTCAACCTCCTATGGAATCTTGGGATATGCAGTTTAGAGAGCAGCCTTTAGAATTCTCAACTAGAGAGCTCTAAACTACAAACCCCAGAATTCCCCAGCATGCTCAAAGTAGAATAATAGCGCTATAACAGTGTACTGCAGAAATGGCCATAGTTGGAAAGATATATATATACTTGGACAAGGCACACACATCATGCCTGAGCTGATGGGGAAAAGGTGTCAAATGCATACATCAGGACAAATGCAGAAAAATGTGTACATTGGGAAAAGGGTGTACTAAAATATACAGAAATGTTCATGCATGAAGGGAAGATTGGAGAAGCTGACTTGAGAAAGATGGAGCCCAATAGAGAATTTGAGTGGAAAAAGAATATTGATGGCACTCTGAGAAATACCACAGAAATGAAACTGAGGAATTTTCAGACCTTTAGCACAGTTCATCTCTACAGAGCCTGCATGCAGACACAAATTCCACCCCTCTCTTCCAAAGTATCCCTCTCAATCAAGACCATCCCAGTGTTAATGGTGGGGCGGGGGGGATAAGTTTTGTCTTCATATCAGCAGCAAACCCCAACACAATATTCTTTGATTCTGCATAGTAGGTAATGACCATTCTCTTGTGAGAGTTGAAGCTATGAGTTTGTTCTTGCAAACAACAAATCCTCTGAAGAGGTCACTAAGTTTACAGCCCAAATTGCTTATTTGCCTAAACTAGAATTCCAGACGTGAAATGTTATTTTTTCTGAAGAGAAGAACATTTTTTTTACATTTTTTTCTTACTCTGTGTAAGGTAGGGTGGACAAAATGTGGTCCTCCAGAGGCAGTTGATTTGCAAAAGATGAACCTATGACAGTAAAAGCAGTTTATATAGAAAGTGCTAAATACTCACCTTTTCTCCGGGAAGTACAAATGTGTATTGAGTAGATCAAGAAACCTAATGCCATCTTTTCAATATGTGTAGAAGTGTACACAAGTCAGGGATCAGTTGATGCCAGGCATCTTCCCCCTTTTCCATCTTCTTACTGGTTTGGATCCTCTTCACCACCCAAAATATCAGAAGCTGACTAAGTCAAAGGACAAGCACCACCACCCCATTCTGACTCCATGTAAAGAAGCTATCAAAAGCTGGATTGGCAGCTAAATCTTAGTTCAGCATTCAGGTCTATTCACCAACCCTACTCCAGCTCTGTGTCACCTATTATGAGCTCTTTGAGGCAGCTGGCTGAGCCTGTCTAATGGTAGAGAGTCTGCCCTGTAGAACTGGGCTTGCCAAATTTCATGTAATTGTTTAATTTCTGAGGGATTTATGCAAAGATATATGCTTCTGTAATCAGAAGCCTGAGTTTACCCTCCAATGACCAATCGCAAAATAAAACAGTTTAACTGTGAAATACACTGTTGAGAACAATCACTTGCTCTAACAAACATGAGGGAATACTTCTTTTAAATATATGCTGAACGTATCTACTAGTTGAACCCAAGACGTTGCAGATAAAACCGTTTATTAATATGCGATGCATAATACAAGAAGAGTGGCAAAATAAATAAGAAATAACACAGAACCTGTATTTTGATACAATTCAATACAATCAAGTCCTACCTGTGAAGTTCCCTGGAAACGTTGAGTTACAATATGTCATTATAATTTCCCTAACAGCTTTCTGAAGTCTACCCATAACATGCCTACTTAAACAGTCCGTAGTTACTAGAAAGTGGAGAAGGAAGGAAGAGCAAAAAAAGGAAAGACAATAAATAAGAAAAGAGAAAAATAATACCAGTTTTCCCACTTGTTTTCCAATCATGTTGCAAAACCCTCTACATCAGAAGCATCACCTTCTAAGCTAAAACCTTAGAAGGCAGAAGCGTGGCTCTGCTGATATTGTTGAACTGAAACTTGTTAGAGCCCTACCAAACATAGCCAGTGTTTTGTGATTATGAGAACTAGATGTGATAATGAGAACCAACAACATTTCTACATTTCCCTCTAAATATAGATAAAACTGGAAAACCAGGTGGAATATTAAGACAAGAGGAGAATGGAGGAGATCAAGATATGGAATTTGGAGAAGAGAAAACTTCAAGGAGACAGAACAGAAGTTATAGCATTGTTGCAAAAAGTAACCAGCATAGAAGTTTGCACAGTGGAGGAGCTTGGAGTGTGTGGAGGGGGGTGGAGGGGGGTGGGGCTACAGCATGAGGGTCTTGGCCACTGTGGGCAGGGGCATGGCAGCGGTGCATGGGGGCGTGGCCAGGGCATGTGGGGGCATGGCGAGGGGCTGGGACACCCCAAAAACATTGCTGCCCCAGTGTAAATTGACCCCCCACCCTCATATCCCTATGCGACTGGGTCTGCAGTACACCCAGTGACCCAAGGGAACTGGAGGCTGCATTTGTAGAAACTGTTGGTTGGGTTAGAGAACCATGAGAGAACTGGCTTTGCTGGATGCATCTATTTACATCATTCCGTAAAAGCAAAACTGAACTGAGATCTTGAGGACATATTGTTCACCCTAGACCTATGCACACTATCCCATAAAGACAGTTATTGCTGTCAGTATGGGGCAGGCCATGATGCTTTGCCTTCTGAAGAAGAGCAGCAAATGGTGCCCCACATCAACACAAATCAAGATGCATAGCTTATCATGGATGCTGTGTGGCAAATTTTGCAAAGTTAATTTTGAGAAGTATGAATGTAATGATATTCTGAAGCCATCTGTAAGTGAGTAGTGGTAGGGTGACCTCCTAGGTCCCATGTCATTTTACTCATTCTGCTCTGAAGCCATGCTATTATACTCATTCTTCCTAAAAGTAGCTTTCTAAGCTCTACTGTGGAGTTTCACCCAGTAGCTCTTTAAGCCAGGAGTACATTAACTCCACCCAGTATCCTAAAATTACATAATTTAGTTAAAATCACTTCCTTGAAATAAGGTATGTGTAGGACATACATGTGTTTCTACATGTGTAGAAAATATATACCATGCAAATCTGTAATGCCCAGAGGCACATGTGCTCCCTTGGAAAGAAAGAATAAAATAAGAAGAGTACCAGGCTGCTTTGGTGGGTGTGATGGAAATACCATCATTCATAATATCCCCAACTGTAGTTTAGGGTAAATGAAAGCAGGCCTTCTCATTCCCCACAGTACCGAGTCCTGGATATTATCTAACACACAGTGCAACAGAAAGAGCCTCGGCAGACACATTACTGAATTGGAGCGTGCCGACTGTTTACGAGCAATTGCCACCATCGCCAGATTGTCAGAGATGAACAAAACTCAGTTGCCTGCCAACTGCTGACCCCAAATGGCCATTGCCATCAACTGAGGGAAGTATTCCAAAAATCTGATGTTTCTCTCCATCGTTGCCAAGAGCCATTTTCTGAACTGTGTGCCCAGCCCCCTTTCAAGTCAACTGCTTTTTCCTGGTGTTGTCTCTTGGCAGAACTGCGCATCAAATATTGGTGCTAGTGTCTGAGCATTATTTGATGATTTCCCCCCTCCTGTGATTCTGAATATCCAATCAAAGCCACAGGGGAAAGGAAGGCTTCACTTCATACCAACTGCCTGTGTAATCTCTAATACAGCTCCCAGATTTACAGTGCTTTTGGATATTCCCTAATGTGTATGCGTCTGGAAGCATAAGCAGAGCATACTTCTTTTCTGTTTTCCTTTGTAAAGACAGCATTTTTCAGGGATGGGTAGATTCCTCTAGGCTCAACCTGGAATTGGCTCACTACTGTTCAGCATTCTTAGTGGGTGTTTGGGGGAAAAAGGGGGGGGGGTTCTATGAGAATTTTTCTTGGCTTATAATATTGGTATATGTGTAGGGATGTTGTCATGTACCTTGTCTAGTGGAGTGGTTCTCAACTGGCAAGGAGATTCCAGATGTTGTTGGACTTCAAATTCTGGAAACAACTACTGATATGATCAATGTTGAAGAATTTAGGGAGTTAAATCCAAAAACATCTGAAAGCTTCCCATTTGAGTACCACTGATGTTATGGGAATTGTTGCTAGGTTTTACTGCCCCACATCCAAGCCACAATACCAACTATAGCCACTGGAAATTCACCACCTGCCCAGTCCTGATATGCCAGAAATCAAAAGAGATAGGAAGGGCAGGCAGGAACATTACTACAAAATGCTTGTAATGAGCCAATGAGAGAATGGATTGACCCAAAAGGAGACAATACTCACTAAAAAAGGGTTAGCTGGTTTGGTGATCCAGTCACAGCAAAAAAGATTGGTTGAGGCTAAGCAGGCTAACTTCAAAGAATTTCTGAACTAGCAAGTAAAAAAACAAACAAAAACCCACTTGCCTTTGGGCACCTGATCTGCTGAACTATGGTTTCAGAAGATAATTTACAATCTGGAGTCAGAAATTAATATCTTGGTGAAATGCTACTCAATTCATAATACAGCCAAGCATCACATGACAGACCTTATTTTTCAATATATGTGCAGAACTTCAAAGATGATTCTACTTTGTATCTGTAAATAATAACATACTAAACAAGTTTGTCAACATCAGTACCATACACCTGCAACTTAATTTTGGATGTATCCAGTATATCTTTTGTGTCATGCCATATCTTGCTGTCAACCCACTGCTCAATTACTTTGTTCCTCAAAATAGGAATGTTAGTAAAGCTGGCAAGAAGTCCTTCCTCAGATTGTTGATTGCCCTGGAGAGCATCTCTGGCACTGTCTAAGGCAGGGTGGGTGTACCATCTATGGCCCCTGCCCAGTTGTCTACTTCAGAAGATACAATTCCTAAACTTGGTCATCCCAGGGCTAAGGGGTAGAGTTGTAACTCAATAGGTAAGCACATGTTTTGCATGAATAAGATTGCAAATTCACATCCTGAGAAAAAAATATATTGAACAGTGCAAAGAATACTGAGCCAAATGGGTCAGTCCTGTGACTCAGTACAATCTATTTTCTAAGAGTATTCCTAGTTCTGAACTTACTAAAATGTTGGCAACCTTGCCTATCACAGTTTTGAAAGCCCACAGTACTGTACCATTCACTCTTGTTCACACACATTTAAAGCAATGTATGACTTTGGGAATGGAGGCAGAGGGGAGAAGATAGCAGCATTGTATCGAAAGCTTCATTGAAGTCTACACCCTTTGTTCTCTTGACTCATTCCAATTATTCATTGCCAACAGCATTGTCAAACAAATTCATCCTGCCTTCTGTTTGTGTGTTGTTTGTAAACTGCCCATCCTTTTGATAAATGGATTTGCCATTTGCAGATATTCCACAAACAGATTTGTTCAAGCAACCTTCATGTTCTTTGTGTTCATGAACTGCTCATTTTTGTTTGCAACCAAATGATTTTCCCCCTCCTTGGCCAGCTCAATGGTATGATGGTCAAGGTCTTTCCCTTCCTCTACTTTTTGTAGCAGGGACTAGTAAATGAAAGATGACATAGTGTGATAGATTGCCATGCCATGTAAGACATTGTTTTCCATTAAAACATGGATGCTTTTAAAGTCTAGTTTTTCTACTATTGTAGAAAAGTTTGTTTTATGGCATTTGACTTTTCATCACTCACTTTGAGCCATTTTTTTTTAAAAAAATAATTCTATCAAAAAATTCATCACAATGTGTACTCTCCAGTTGTGTGCAAGTGTGTCCCAATACTTTGAATCAATAGGAGTATCTGTGCTCCCTGTGTTGGTTTTAAATCCAATTGCTCATCACAACTAGAGAAGACTCACTGAACCAATCACTGAAGGGTAAGTCAACATTTGTGTATATACCATTAATTCAACCAGTCTAGTCTGCTTGGGATTAGCAACTAGATTTAGGCCTTGGTGTTTTCTTTATGCACATGAATGATTGCAATCCAGTGAGTCTGTTGAAGGTATGCATAAGGGCTTATAATCAAACAGTTGGAATTTGTTTTTTGCATCTATTGTATTAGAATCATAGAATCATAGAGTTGGAAGAGACCACTAGGGCCATCCAGTCCAACCACTTGCTATGCAGGAACACTCATCAAAGTATTCCCAACAGATGGCCATCCAGACTCTGTTTAAAAACCTCCAAAGAAAGAGACTCCACCACACTCTGAGGCAGCATATTCTACTGCCGGACAGCTCTGACCATCAGGAAGTTCTTCCTGAGGTTCAGGTGGAATCTTCTTTCTTGCAGCTTGAATCCATTGCTCCTTGTCCTGGTCTCTGGAGCAGTGGAAAACAAGACCGCTCCCTCCTCAATATGACATCTCTATTTAAACATGGTTATCATGCCTCTTCTTAACCTTCTCTTCTACAGACTAAACATACCCAGCTCCCTAAACCACTCTTCATAGGGCATGGCTTCCAGCCCATTCACCATTTTGGTCGCCCACCTTTGGACATGCTCCAGCTTGTCGATATTCTTCTTGAATTGAGGTGCCCACAATATTCCAGATTAACACTCTTTCACACCACAGCTTCATTTCAGAGTTTAGAAAGGTTACTTTTTAGACTACAGTGCTCAGACTCACCCAGCCAGCATAGCAGCTAAACATGACGCATGGGGGATTCTGATAGCTGTCATGAGAAGAATTACATTTCCAAGAGCTAGTTTCTTTTGTAATGCAAGTGAGGGCCTCAGAACACCTTATGATATGTATTTCTGTAGATAAAGCTGCACTAACTCTCATTCCAAAAGTCTGTCTATACATTCTTTCCTCTGGATTATGGCCTCTTGGAACTTTCCACTAAGAAAGGCAATGCTCTGCAATTCCCACTGGAATCAAAGGAACTGAAGTGGTTAATGTTATGCAATACCGATGCTTTCAGTGGAACTTAGTTCTCAGTATTTAGCATAGAAACATCATCTTCAGCTCTACAACAAGACATGAAATAGTAAACAATAGCTCATGGGCACATTTTTTTCACTGATTAGGAAAAAGGACTAATGATAGTAAAATGGAACTTATTAATAAGTTTCCATTTTGTAAAGTCTTCTTGCATCAATCTAATGGATAATGAAATATAGAAGATATTTCAGCTTATTTAAATTCAATATTTTGACCAACATGTGGGGGAGAGGGATTATCTTTTAAGAGCATTGCTTTTTTACATCCAGAATTCCTTGCAAAGAACAAGCACAGTTGATGTAAATCTCAGCATAAGGCATCTGTCTTTGGTTCCTTTGTTCTGCTTTTAAGGGACCTGTAATTCTTGTTTAATCTTTCCCAAGATATAAATACAAATTATGCTGAAAATGGCCATTTGCAGAATGCATTTCAATTAGTATACAGATTTTTGTTTATATTTGAGAAGCTGAAAAGATGTTTACTCCATTCCTCTCCTCCCCAGACACCAGGGAAGTGAATATTTGACTTTTCAAACATTAGGAAAAGTCTCTTTCTCTCTCTCTGTGTTAGACCATTTCTGCACTAGACTGTTACAGTGCTATTATTCCACTTTCAACATCCTATGGAATTCCGGGGTTTGCAGTTTAGGGAGGGGTCCAGGATTCCATAGGATGTTGAAAATGGAATAATAGTACTATAACAGTCTAGTGTGGAAATGGCCTTAGTGTGTGTGTAGAGGGGGTGGAACTTCCTACACTTGACTCAGTCCAAAGAATCTTTCAGGGACTGTGTCCACTACCAGATCTGCAGATGTAATTTGTTCACAATAATTCACTGTACTGTAAAGGAGTGCCTATTTCATAAAACCCCTTTGAGGTCATAGGGCAGAGTGTCTACTTCTTCTCTTGTCACTTCATAAAAAGACGAACAGAAACAGGGATGTAAAGGCAACATGCAGCCTCTCTATTTCTCTGTCCTGGTATAGTGAGAAAAGTTCAGATAGCAGGTGGGATATGAAGAAAGAAAGAAACTGTGTTGAGTATAATATTTGTAGACAACTGAAAGCTCCACTCAGAGCCACCAAAAAACAGGGAAGGAAAGAATATTAACAAATATTCCAAAAAATGGTCAAAAATGTTTTTTTCAGGGGTCAAGAAACCCAGCTGAGAATTTTCATGGTTTAGAAGTTGATCTGTGCAAAATTTGTATGTGATTGTTTTATGCAGAAAACAGTATTTTCTTCTCAGGAAACATCATTGTTCCCTGGAAAATAAAGTTTCAGCACGTAAATAATTCCTCTGCAGAAAATGGTGTGTTTTGGTCAGAAAAGAAGCTGTAATTGGGAATTTGTTCTATGTAAAATTTACACATGGTTGATTTGCATTGAAAACAGAATTTTCTGCACAGGAGACAACATTAAAGTAATTAGTAGTATTAAAACAGTATTAAACTAATTTGTAATTAAATTAATCTTTCTGAATTGAAATTTTATTTTCCATGCAGAAAATGCTGTTTACTGCACAAAACAAGCCTGTGTGAATTTTATGCAGAATAAATGTCGAATTGCAAATATCCTTTAAAAACTGTGTGGATTTGAAAGACTTTCATGCAGCAAGAAGAAAAGTACTGGAATTACTTGCTGCATTCAAGAAGAAAAAGCACTCATTTAGAAGCCCTGACAATTTCTAGACACTCTGATCTGGAGAGAACAGGATCGCCTTAAATGATAGTTATTTATTTTATATGATGACAACTTTGAGGAGGTCCTTATTCATAGAACCACCCCATTTCCTCCTATCTTCCATTTTATATTTCTGTTAATTAATGCAAAGCTAGACATGGACATCAGAGCCATGTGAAAAGACAAGCATAATATTAGCTCCTGGTTGAACAAATCCCCTCACACACATCTTCTTAGCTACAATTATTAGAATGGCTGGGAAAGCTGAAAGGCAATGAAAATAGATGGAATTCTATATACCGAAAGAAGATTACATTTAGAAAAGAGGGGGATATATATATGGAGGAGAACAGCAGACAGATGCTATGGGGGAAAAACAGCTATTATGTACACTTGAATGCTCAGTAAAATCATGAGAAAATGGGAGTTTTTGAAGCTTCTCCTCCACAGTGTACACAACATAATCATTAAAACGACTGTGGAGCAAAGAAAATAGAAATGAGCTTCATGCCTGATATTATTTATATAGCTGCATTAGTAATGCTAGACTTGCTCTTATATGCACCAGCCAGCTTCTCCATTTTTTCCATGCATGCCTGGAAAAGGGGAAAGCAATGACATTTGGCAGAGTGGGCTTGAAGTCAATAATTGGAAGACCTGGTCTTGTTTATTTATTACCTTCTGAAGGCTTTCTGTGTTGGGCCAATTTTGTGTGGTGGTGTGTCAGCTCAGATACGCATTCAACAAACTTTTCAGGCCAAACCATATTTATGTAGAGAACTGGAGTCCTCTTTTGTCCATCTGCACAACTGGCTAGGGGCACAGAGTGAGAAATTAGAATGGCATAAAGGCATGCTTTATACTAGGTCAGATCATTGGTCCCTCTGACTGGAAGAGACTATCTGGAGTCTCAGGCAGAGATGTTTCTCATCACCTGCAACCAGTTCCTTTTAGCTGAGGATATTTATTTATTGGATTTATATACCACTTTTCTCCTAGATGGGACTCATTTTGACTATTACTAATTGAAAGTAAGACCTTTGACACATTAGACATGGGCCCATTATACCACGAAGCATAACGAGATAAGCACTTCAGGTAAATCTTGGGAAAGTTACTTTATGAATGA
This sequence comes from Cyclura pinguis, assembly GCA_030412105.1. Classification (NCBI taxonomy): domain Eukaryota; kingdom Metazoa; phylum Chordata; class Lepidosauria; order Squamata; family Iguanidae; genus Cyclura; species Cyclura pinguis. The sequence goes on along the minus strand of CM059600.1, from coordinate 249,250,936 downwards.
CATTTCCCTGAATCCCCTAGACAGCATGGCTATGATTTGAAATCTGAAAAAGCCCTTTTTCCTAGCTTCAGGTAACAGATCGAGTGGCAGGAGGGACAAGCTCAGGAACTCTTTCCTAGGCCCTTTCCGCAGCTTACCTTTTAACGCTGCCGGAATGTGGGCCTCACGTGAGAAGCCTGGGCAGGAAGGCTCTCGCAAGCCTCCTGCTTCCCTGCTGCTCAGGCTCTGCAGCTCCTTCCTGCTCGCGTGAGAGCCCCACCCGCGCCCTGCCCGCGCCTCGCCCCTTCTTTTCTCAGTGCAGCCTGGGAGTTGGAGGCTGGACTGAGGAGACGACGCGTGACCGGCCTGGCTCCCGAGGCTCTGCATCGCAGGTGAGTGCGGCCCAGGCCTGTGAGCCTTGCACAAGCGCAGGTTATTTTTGGCTAAAAGACAAAAATAAAAATATGCATATTCGCTGCGCGTGCGAGCCTTGAGTGTGGCGGAAATGGGAGTGTGTCATGCAGACCACTGCTCACATTTACACAACGCTCAAGGGGCCCTTTCGCTTGCAAACTCCCATGCAAAAAGGACCCTACTTTGTCTGTCTCGAAAGACAGAGATGTATAAGTCATCCCTCCACATTCATGGGGGTAAAGTGTAGGACCACCACTAAAGTAGTGAATGTACACAATATGGGTGAATCCCTCATGAGAAAGCAAGCCAGCTACTTGGTTCTGCCTTCAAAGTGGTGCGATTACTTGACAAGGCAGAAGTGAGTGGCCAGCAGGGCTTAACACCACTTCTGCTGCTGCCCTATGCGATTTTTAATAGATACTTACACACCTCACCTCACTTTCACAGTCTCTCACAGTCTCTCTAAGTCTCGCAAGGCTTTCAGAGAGAATGTGAATATGAGGTGAGACTTATAAGTCCCTATTCAAAATCGCAAAGGGAAGCAGCAGAAGTGGTGGCAAATAATACACTTATAACCAGATAATCAGATTCAGTAATCCACCGGTAATCAGATCTGTGAAAGTTAAATACATGAATGTGAAGGGATGACTGTATATGTGACACAACCTGCCTGGGCTTCCAAAATTAGCCTTCTGCTTTAAGTGTTGTGGAGAACTCGGTATCATTAACAATGTAGAATTCAACTCCTTTTGTAGATGTGCTAGGCAGAGTGTGATTTCTGGGTCTTCACTTCTGGAAGCAAAATATTTTGGATGGCCTCATATTCTAATGTGTAACTATGATTCCCCACTTTGGGGGCAGGCTGGTTGCTACATCCCCGTAATTTCCGCACTATGCTCTTATAGCGCGATTATTCCACTTTCAACATCCTATGGAATCCTGGGGTTTGCAGTTTAGGGAGGGGCTGGTTGGAAACCCCAGGATTCCATAGGATGTTGAAAGTGGAATAATTGCACTATAAGAGCGTAGTCCAGAAATGGCCCAAAAGAGTAATACCATTCTGTTCTCTCTTGTGCTGCACTCCTATAACATTTCACAGATGAAAGTACTGACTTTGTTGTAGTGCACCAAATCTGACAGAAAACTTCATTCCTTCAGTCCACCCCTCCCCAGCTCCGGTTATATGAAGCTGGAGCCTTTTTCTCATGTAATATATTAGTTTATTTTAAATAGGATTCTCTACAAGGAAGGTACTTTTGGTTGGAAAATGTATAGGTGAGGGAAAAAAGGGGTATGGGAACATCAGGTGGTACAGTGTAATGGTTAGAGTCAGCAGGGAAAATCAGATCCAACTTTTGCTTGCTTTTACTTCAACAGACTGATGTTAGATGATAATGACCTAAGCTAGAGATAACAGATATGGTTAAAATGTTGCATTTAGACTCGGGTGATCTAGATATTTGTTCCAATGTAGATAGGGGTGATCTTGGGCCAGTTGCTCTCTCTGACTGTAGCTTACCTCAAATGGGGTACAGGAGAGCCAAGTATGCTGCCTGGAGCATATCAAAGATAAATTAATAAGGCTAGTCAGAGAGAATGGGCAGGGAGTGATCAGCGTTCGGTAGCTTTGTGAAATAAGAAGACCGAGATTTTGAAAGCTGTAGCTCAGTATATATTTTATGCTTTGAACTGGAATGCATAAATAGAAGGCCTTCCAGCAACGAAGGCCCTTTTAGGAGGAAAAGGCAAATCGGGTAGTTGCTCAAAGGCTCTGGAAATCCCTGTCAAAGGATTGTTATCCTTTCACCAGAAGGCATAGACACTTTTATTCAAACAAATTTATGGTGTTTAAGCTGTTCTGTGGGCTGATGTAGATTTTAACTGGTGGGTGCTTTTTCCTTCTTCTAATTGATGTGTTTTTCATTACATTTTAATTGATTTGTTTTGTTACTTGATTTGTTTTGTTTTTAGTGGATAGTCAGAGCTTAACATTATAGGAGTTCAGAAATAAAATAAACACAGCATGAGGCAGATTATTGGCCATTGTGTTTACTATTGTTGCAGGTTCTAAGATGAGATGCAGTTATCACCTCTGTCCCTCAGAAAATGGACTTCTGTAGATGCAGGAGAAAAGTAATTAATTTTCAACTTCTAATAAAGTTGAAAAGATATCTCAGAAATTCCCTTGGAAATATCCAGTAGAAACTAGAACAGAAAAAAAAAGGTTCTATTTTCTATCAGCTGGTAACTAGTGACTCATAATAAACTAAAGGGTGAGAAAAGTGTAGTATTTCAGATGTTGTTGGATGGCAACTCCCACCACCCCAACCAACAGTTGCAGTAGTGAGGAATGCTGGGAGCTGCCGTCCAACAGAATCTAGAGAGCCACACTTTCTCTATCCCTGCAATAAACAGAAAGGAAAGTGAAACTAAGGCCATTTCCGCACAGGGCGAGGGAATCGCCTCGTGACGCCACTCACCGGACTTTAAGGCTCCCCGGTCTGGTCCACGCTGCTCCAGAGCAGTGCGTGGCCGCCGCTCCGCACTGCTTTAGGGACGAAAATGGTGGCTTCTGGTTGGTCGAGGCTCACCTAAAGCCTGCCCCTGGCAGATCGCAGGCTTGCACCAATGCGAACCTGCGAATCTGCATAAGGGAGCAGGCTCGCAGTGGCGCACTCCGTGCTTTTGAAAGACCTGTTTTTAGCGGTCTTTCAAAAGCACGCTGGACAACCACTTGGAGTCATTCCGGAGTGGGCTGGGGTGCGCATCTACGTTAAGTAGGTCCGACCCAGTCCGCTCCCAGGTGCAGACATCCTCCCTGGAGGACGCTCTGTCCCGTGTTAAGAACCCCGTGTGGAAATGGCCTCAATTAAAACAATTGTTCTGAGGCCCTTTCCATATCACACCTGCATCCTGTGACTTCCCGGCATCATCCCAGCAATGCCGTTGCTGGGGTTGCCATTGCTGGGATGCAAGCGTGTCCCAAATGCTCTCCTCAGGACATGCTCTTTCCTTCCACAGTGCAGCTGGCCTCTTCCAGCACTGCACTGAGAAAGGAAGCATTTGATAGCAATTCTGCCCTTTCTGCATGGCCCCAGCCAGATTTTATTTTCTTTACCCCCTAGCCTGATAAACAGATCTGGAGAATTCAAATGCTTGCATACTACTGTAGAATTGTATTGTAATCAGTGCTAATGAATGTATCATTGGCTCTCTGGATTTTGGATTTTACTTTATAACATTAATGGAGCACCTCTAAATTCTCAAATGCCCACAGTAGAAATTCTGTTCATGAAATTGATGATATACACTTGTCACCCCAAAACATGGGTGACTTAAAAGTCTACAGGAGATGCGAGTGCCTCTGTAAATCAGTGGGAAATTTTAGCTCAAAGAGGAGGCTTGCAAGAGGAGGGTAACCTTTTGAGATCTTTTACACATATGCCCTATGAACATACCAGCCTCTAAAAGAGGGGCAGGCAAAGGGCAGCTTGCAGGCCATATGTAGCCCCTGTGACTCTTCCTGTGGCCCCCAGGGTTTACTGGTGGGGGGGTACCATTTTTGGCCCTGAATGGCTTCAAGGGGCCATGGGGTACTTTGGCCATGTTTTAGGCCTCCTGGGTCATTTTAGGCCCAGGAAAGACCTTTTTAAAAACTGGGAGTAAACCATAAGCAATTTCTTGTCTCTTTCTGTTTTGAAAATACAGGCATCTTCTGGACCTAAAACAGCCTAAGAAGGCCTATAAACATGACAAATATGTTTCCCCTACAACCTTTAGAGAGCCTTCAGGGGGAGGTGGGGGAGTTGGTAGTGGGGTGTATGGTAGAACGGTGTAGCCCTGCGAAGTCTTCTCAGGGGCTAATGCTGCCCCCAGCCTTCAACATTTGCCCTCTCCTTCTCTAAAAGCACAACAGAGACAAAATAGGACACTGAAGTACCAAGAACAGGAACAAGAAAATAACACAACTGGATTATATGGCATTGGTTATGCTTATTGGAGGTCTGCTTCTAAGGCTCCACACCTAGCTTGTAGGATTTATTATCTTGGCATTGACAGGTCAGTCAAATCCATTTCCACTGACCTCTTCCTTTTTCTGCCTCCAAGACTCGTTTGGACATCATCCATTTGGACTTTTTGCTCTTACGAGAAAGAAAAAGATTCTGTGACTTTTCTGTGCATTTTTCAAAAGAATAGTTACTTTGACACATGAATGGATGCATAACCCTATTGACTAAAGCATTTGGCTTGCATTTTAGAAAGGCGCAAAAATGTGTTGTGCAAAGTATAACTTTCAAATTTGTGTATGTTGTTGAAGACCTCTCTCTCTCTCTCTCTCTCTCTCCCCCCCCCTTCTCTCTCTCTCTCCCTCAGAATGCACTGCGAGCCTGGAAACATACAGATTTCCAACTTCAAATTGCATTTGGTTCCATGTTCAGTTGGATGTGTGTATGTGGAGAATTAGGTAAAACTATACCAAAAAAAAAAAAAAAAAAAAAAAAGTCAACAGAGCAAATTTCTCACACCTCCCTAGTGTTTCTGTCTCTGTGAGGTTTATTTGTTTTTTTCCTAAATCTGGTAGTGCGTTCTATAAGTCTAATTTTATCTGATTTCAAAAGAAACTGATGTATGGTATTGGTATTATATAGGTTTGGTTGATCTTATGGGCAGTTCCTTCGGTTGCCACTACTTTGTCACTGACTCACCAGGTACAAAAAACAACTTCTCCTCTCTGGCCATTTCCACACTAGGCTGTTAAAGCACTATTATTCCACTTTCAACATCCTCTGGAATCCTGGGGTTTGCAGTTTAGGGAGGGGCCTGAGCCCCCCCCCCACTGCAAACTCCAGGATTCCAGAGGATGTTGAAAGTGGAATAATAGCGCTATAACAGCCTAGTGTGAAAATGGCCTCTATCTTACCACTCTCACAGGTACATCTGGTGTGACCATGGGAGAGGACCATTTCAATGGCTGCCCCCAGGTGGTGAAACTCCATTCCCAAAGAAGGTAGGCAGGCACCCTCCTTACTTTCTTTTTGCGGACAAGTAAAGACTTCTCTTTTCTCTCAGACATTTGATGAATGACTGTATAAGGCTTCTCTCACCTAAACAATGGACTGGATCTTGCTAATTGCTGCTGCTGCTGCTGCTGTATGTGTGTTTAATGATGTTTTTAATTTTTTTTATTGTTTAATCTCATTTTAACTTTGTATGTTGTGAATTTTAAACAAGGCGCTTAAGTTTTTGTAAGCTGCTTTGAATCCAGAAGTAGGAAAAAAGCTGAAATAAAACTAACATCATCACTGACAACAACAGACACAATTCTTATACTTATTGTCCTTTAAAAGGGATATTTCTAGTTATAGGCCTGCAGTATAAGTTATACTGTAGGATCTAAAAGTTCTCCCATTCCAGATTCTAGAGCAAGGGTGGGGAAACTAAGCTGCATATGGTCCCAACCCTTCCCCTTTTTCACTGTCCCAAGCCTTCCCTGAGCACATTTTCCAATGTCCCAGACCTTCAATTTAAGTAAAACTTTCTGGCTTATTTTTTCCACCCCATTTTTGTCTCCAAAACCCCTAAAAAATGTTCCAATATGTGACAATTTTCCTTGTTGCACCACAACCTCCCAAAATGCCCCCAAAGTGTCTGAAACAAAAACATTGAAAACAATGTGACAGAATGTTTCGACCCACTGTACATTGACAGCATTCCGGTAGTGAAATGACATCACTGTGCATGCTCTGACCCACTTATTAATGTCTGTACTCTAGGAATGGGGAGATAATCCTTGTGCCCAACTGCTTCTAAGGAAAGTGGGTATAGGATTGCAGCTTTAGCCTTCTTTCAAATTACAGTTTGTAACTGGTTGGGATGAAAGGGTTAAGGCAAAGACTTCACAGAATGAGATTTATTCTTAGGAGATGGCACCACCTAGGTGTTCCAGGAGGGAGTTCTAGGACTGCGGAACCAAAATGGTGAATGTATGGACTCACTGCAAGGGAAATAAAAAGACTCTCCGGCAGCTAAGGGTTTTTAAGCTGCAGAAGTCAAGATCAACAGTAAGGATATAATGAAACACAAGGATACAGAGATAATGGGAACAAGGCCATTGCTTATTTCTTTCACAATAGAGGTACAGCAGTATTTTCAGGAAGACTGTAGTAGGAATAATGTCACCTCTACTTAACATGAATAATTGTGTTAACTTGAACCATTCACTCATTTCTCCTTGCCTGCAAAATAGGGATAACTATTATCTTTTCTTACTATACAGCCCTCTTGTACTGTAGTTCCTGTATAATTCTATTTGTGTCTTCTCCTTATGAGTAAGCTCTATACATGAAGAGGGAAATGAGGATGAATATCCTACCCTAACCTATTCTTCCTGCTTTCTACACATGGAAAGTGATATCTCCAAAGAAGAACCTTCTCTTGTCAGTGGAGGTTTATATAAACAATTATACACCTACAGTTCTGTGATCTTGGCTAGAGCCTCCACAGATACAGAAGGTCCTCTTTTCATTTCCCACATACAAAGTTCAATGAGTACATGGGGGAGAAGATGGCAGAACTAACATAAGCCATTTCTGCACTACACTGTTATAGTGCTATTATTCCACTTTCAACATCCTGTGGAATTCTGGGGTTTGTAGTTTATTGAGGCCCAAGAGCTCTGGCTGAGAATTCTAAGTGCCCCTCCCTAAACTGCCAACCCCAGGATTCCACGGGATATTGAAAATGGAATAATAGCACTATCACAGTGTAAAGCAGAAATGGCCTAAGCCATATACCAAAATGTGTCCCAAAGGTTTCATGTGGCCTACAAGAGCTGTCCCCAGTTTTTAAATCATGTAAAACTAAAAATGTCCCCTACATCCTTTTGAGAGTTTGGGCAGAATTTTGTTTTCCCTCCAAACCGTGTGAGACACAGAAGAAGCCTTTATTTAATCAGGAAGTAAACCTCCAGGTTTACTTCTTGTCTAAATAAAAGCCTTGCCTGGATGTGAATCAGCATATGAGTTCAAAAGCAATGTTAAATATTTCCACAAAGCCCTTTAGGATCACAGGGAGCATTTTAAGTTTTTAAAAAAGGGATTCATTTAAAAATATATATTTTTGAGGGGAGATTCCTTCAGGGTTTTGTAGAGGGGTCAGAGTGGCCCCCAAGCCCTGCCCATCCTGATTTAGAGTAGTGGTTTTCTGGTGACAACCAATGTCATATTGTAGTTTCAGCACTGAGCATTGAACTACAACCCTGGAGACCAGAGTTCAATAGTGTGATAACTGAAGCCCCTGCCAGAGCTGCTGATGGCGAGCGGCAGCTGTGGGTCCCTGTCGCTCTGGCTGGAGAGGAGTCCTGCAGCTCAAGAGCTCCCTCTGCTGCCATGGACCAAGCAGGCTCGGACGTTCCTCTGCCTGCTCCTTTAGGGCAACAGGGATCCGATTCTGGAAGATGGTTTGGAGCCTGTGCCAATCAGCCCACAAACAAGGCGGAGACTCAAGAGAGCTTCCTTGATCAAGTTCAAGAAGCAGTGACTAGCCACACCTGTGTCTTGGGCTACATAACTGCCTGCCTGGAAGCTTTCCTTTGCTTGTGGCAAACTTTTTTCAAGCCCTTCTCTTGCTGTTCCTTGCTCCCAGCACCTGGTTCCTGCTACCTTGAATTGATCTTTGGACTCTTAACCCTTGGATTTTGGAACTCTGACTATGGCTTTCACTTGATGCTCTGGTAAATGAACTCCCTTGTGTACAGTGCTTGCTTGTCTCCTCCTGGCTGGACTTTGCTGGCTCTCACACTCCCTTCTCTGGGCTGGCTCGCTGCCCAGGTCTCTGACCTTGACAGATACTCCTCTTGACCATGGAAACCTTCTGGGTAACTTTGGGTGTGTCACACACTCTTGGTCCCAGATAGGTAGGCCTTTGGGTTGCCATAAGTCAGAAATGACTTGAAGGCACACAACACCAAAAATAACAACAACAAGCACGTATAGGTGAACACGCTTCCGAGCCTGACTCTCCCTTTCAAGAACTCTGCCTTTTCAGGGGTCAGATTACTGGAGGAGGTCTGTGAGCACATTCAGCTGGACATGCTTTTGACTTCTTCCCAGACCTTGTGGCTCAGTGGTCAAAGATCAAGACTGGAGCTGAGTGCATGGTGAATCTGAGGGTGGAACTTGTGTTTGTGCATACTTTCTTCTATGTGGGCTGCGTGGGACTATAGTGAGACTGTTGAATGATTCTGAAGTGTGGGATTGCATATTAGTATCTCTGTTTATGTGAGAGGCTGTAATGTTAGTTTTGGTGGCAAAGGACAACTATTTAATTGGGGATTAAGAGTAGACATCTGTTAACCCTCTTCATAATATATTCTGATTTGCTAAATTAGACAGAATAAACTTTTCCTAAAGGTATTTTAAAGCCTGGAGGCTGGTAACAGCATGACTTCCTAGGTGCTGCATTGTCCTTTCAATGAAGGCAAAGTAATCCTTGAATAAATAATGCTGCCTTGTGCCTTAAATACAAATGATAGCAATGCCTCACTATTCCATCTTCTTTGCCCTCTTTTTTTCCTTTCCTTATCTTCTTCCCATCCCATGTGACATTACTAGATTGTCCTTTAGGAATCTTGGTTTTTTGTTTTTTATTTTAAAAAGTTCTTTTTGAAGGAAGCAATAAAATTTTTTTAGCAATGGTCTTCCTACTGCAAGAAAGTCATTAAAACTGCACTCTTTTCAAAGGTCATTTCCAAACGAGATCGCTATCCCGCAACAGCAGCTGGTTGTTTCCAGTCCAGGAGTCATGCTACCATGCAACATCATCGCTATCACCTGCTATCCGATCCCAAAGCATTGCAAAACTGCCTCATATCATTTCCAGAAAAAAATCGGTTAAAAGCCTCCTTTAGCACTTCAATCCTATCAGCCAGTTCAGTGTGGTACAGTAATAGTGTTTGATAGCACTTCTTGTCCAGGACGGGGTGGTCTGTGGGTGTACCCAGCTTGTCCCTCCCTCAGCAACTCCCACGGCATGGTAACTTCAAAATCTATCACCTCTCTGTGTCTATTTTAAATTTCTCCTTTGAGTTAAAACTTTTTATTAATTTTTTTTACTACGTTTTTAAGCATTACAGCACAAAAGTGCAACAGTGTACTGGCATGTCATGCCATTACAACATTGCTACGCTAGTACAGCTCCCTCTCCCTAAAAAACCCTGACCAATTAGAAGCAGTGAGGATGGGTGAAGGTGGGGCCAATGATACTTAGTGTGGAAGGAACACTGGTGGCAATAATGCTACTCATCTGCTTAAGGTGGAAAGGTGTGGAAGAGAGCATTTGTAAGCTGACAGCATCATGGAAATGGCAATGCTGGATTGTAACAGAACAACATGCTATTGAGGTATGGTGTGGAAAGGGCCCAAGACTATTCACAGTTCAGGCCCTGTTCAATGCAAATTTCACACACGACTTTTTCTATGTGAAGAAAACAGCATTTTCTGCACAGGTAACAACAGTTTCCTCAAAGCAAGTAATATTTCTGTGCAGAAATATATTTTTCTCTGACCAGAAAATGCTGTAGCTTGGCCCAATCTGCACAAAATTCACATTTTTTTATACAGAAATTATTTTCTGAACAACAAAAACAAAAAAAAATTCCCCCCAAAAGTTCAAATTTTACACGTAATCCCAAACTCTGAAGATTCTTGTCAGTCCCAGATTTTCATCAGTGTTTCCTGACACTTTAGAAACACATTATTTCAGCATTTTTGGGGTATATCTTCAAATATTCTTTCCAGCTCTATTATTCTTTCAGTCAAATATCCTTCACTGTAAGGGCTTAGCTAGGTGTTAGAAAAGAAATAGGAAAACACCATTTTCCGTTCACTGTAAATGGGATAGAAATTCATTGCTGCGCTGCCTCATTTCCATCACTGCCAGACAGTAGTGTGAGGTGGGAGATGGTCATGTCATATCCACATGTTGCATGTTACTTATAAACAGGAAAAGTCAATTTTGGGGACCACAATTCTCAGACTTTCTCAGCCAGCAGGGTCATGCTAAGTGGTGAATTCTGGGAATTATAGTCCCCAAATGTAACTTTTTCAAGTTCTGTGAATACATAACTCACCAGAAAAGCAGGATAAAGTTGTACCAGGTAGCTATATCCATGATGTCGAGCATCCATAGACATTCACATTTATAATACAGGTATCTGAAAGGAGAAGCCTTTGCAGTGAGGTTACCGCATGATTCAGAGTCTTGCAGACTACACAGTATGCATGACTTCTGCCAGGGAATACATGGTACCGTCCTATACCTGCATATAGTTCACTACTTAAGGATGATCCCTTCAACGCTCAACATTAGGATGAAGACAATAGGCACTATCCACACACTTCCAAGTCTCTCATAATGTTTAATTATCCCTTTAGAAACCTTTGTATAAATTATACTTATTTACCAAAGTGTGTCCTGTTTTTCAGAGGCCAAGAGAATTGGCAGGTGGAACTCTACCTTAGAAGGAGAATGACAGCAGTTGAAAAGAAGTCAAATGAATGAAGTTCCCTAGCATGACCAGCAGCTAAGTAGTGTGCCCAGAGGAGTTTGTTTCCAGCTGTGTAACACTCCTTATATACTCTAGCTGAAATTGCACTTTGTCAGGATTCAACATTTGAATTTCAAAATACCAATCCTGTTCTCACCACTGCAATTCTCACAAAACAGATTGAAGTTCAGCCTCAAGACCGTAGAGAATCTATGCATTTGGAAGCTAAAGGTTATTAAAATTTTGTAAAAATTTACAAATAAGAATGTCTCCTGTAATACAATATTGTTTGGATTGGTATCAGTTCACTGTTCAGGCCTTTTAGAGTTAAACTGCCAAGACTTTCATGCGTTAGAGTTAAATAAATTAGAGGAACTGCTGTTGTCTAAACATGAGACACATGTTTGCATAACTACTAGCTAAATCTGAAAACCATCCAGTGTGTTTTTTTTTTGGTTTTGAGAGATTCCCTCTTCAGGATGTCCTTTATTTGCTCCATCAAAGGACAGGTGTGATCATTTCCCACTCTCTAGCCCAGACAACTTACCACAAGCACTTGTTTAGATGTGATAGTAAGATCTGCTTGTGTAATAGTTTCAAACACCTATATTAAGGGCATTATATGTTCATTTGCTTATAAATCAAACAATATTATATTACAAAACACATATTTATTTTCAGATTTACACACCATTTGAGTTATCTTTCCACTCAGAATACAATGATTTTTTTGAGGACCAAAGCCACTATTTAAATATGTATTAATTTAATTTAATTTAATTTAATCTAATTTATATCCCAACAGGAAACTTAAGGTAGCGTACAAGAAAGCTGCTGAGGAAAGTGATTCATGGATATTTGAATTATTCAGATGATGTTCTCACTAGAGATGGGAGAGGATTTGTTTTGTCTTGTTTTTTTGACAATCCAGAATGATGGTGATGATGACTTGGAGGGGGAATGCCCTCATTTTGCCTCCCCCATAGCTATAGTCTTCTCTACAGTATCCAGGAGCAGATGATGGCAGTGGAGATGAGATCAGCAGGCCTGCCTGGAACCCACTATTTTGTTTTCCCTGGAATGAGATGATGTAACATTGTTCTGAGAGATGAACAAGTGAATGCTGGCTCTCATGGAAAATCAAAATAGGAAATAGCTAAAATTTCTAGTAGCCATTTGGAATTGTGGCCGGTGCTTCTTGATCAAAGGACGCAACATCCAGAGAGTATTTCCCCCCCCCCTTTCTTCTTTAGCCACGATGTCATGGAGCAATAGCCTTTGGTGGAACAACTATTCTACCCTGGTTAAGACTGTCCCTTTCCTATCCTTGAAGATGGTTCACTTATTTGTGCCTAATATAGTGGAGATGCTATAGAGTGCATTTGCTGACACCTGAAGGATTTAATTTTGGATGCCAACTTATTAGGCTCAACCATTTTACCATAGTATTTTCTAAACATCTTTTAAGATACTATGGTCTGAATCCTATTGTAATACCGAATATGATAGACCAATTGAATCAATAGCATTTACTGATGTACCATTCAGCAGTTGAGTTTACTAAAGTTGAAATTAACCAATAGGATTCAGGTCCTTATCCTTGTATTGTGAATTTTATAATACATTATATTTCATATATAATATATTATAATACATTTCTGGTATTGTACCACTAAGTAGCAATGCATTTTTTAGATTACAAAGAATGACTTCCACTTTTTCAAATTTCAGAAATATGGTAGAATAAAAAGGAACATGATGCCAAAATCCCACACATGGACCCTGTACTTATTCATTCTCTTCTGGTCCTTTCCTTATATGCAGTCTATCCCAAATTCTATCAGTTTTATTAGCTCAGAAAATCATCACTAAAAAGGAAAAAAGAGCAAATTGAAAGCATTAAAATGAATACTGTATCTTTCTTAGTTCTTTTTTAAAGTTTCATTTCTTGAGTCAAGTTCCTCCGATGCTTTCTAATTGAATAACAGTATTCCTGCTGTAGTCTAATCGGAAGTGTAATATTATATGTCAAGGATTGATTGCCCAAGACTATTTTGGATTTTGCTCGTCTTCTTTGATCTACCAGCTATATCTGTCAAACATTCAACACCAGGTTTTTTTTTCTCAGATATTAAGCTTTAATAATTGAAAAACAGCTATTTGGTTTTTGAATGTTAAAATGTAGCTGAAACAACATTGGAGAACTGACACAAATATATGCACAGACAGCTAAAATGGAAATGTAATGCAAATCTCACCATGCATCACAACTAGTTTTGAGAGTTCCCCACTTGTTTGTGACATAGCTAGATGCCAGAAGTAGGGGTAGAAAAATAATAATAATAATAATTTTCATAGCTGAAAAATGAGCTTCTTGACATTCAGAAAACCTGGTTGGGAAAAAGAATATAGTGGTGAGAATAATGCACGTTCGCCCAATATTCACACACCCTGAAGTGCTTCTGGGAAATTATTCTGTGCAGAAATACTTATGGATTTTTGAACAAAACCATGTTTTTCATGCAAAATACCTCACTGGAGAGTCGCATTTCTCTCTGTGTGCAAAACTGTTAAAGTGAAACCAGCAATTTTGCAGAAAACACTGTGTGGATTCCAGGAAAGTTTTTTTTTTGCATGAAAAATTTGATTTTTGTCTGGGCCACCCCACCATATTCATTTTTTTCCCACAGCAGGGAGAAAACTGTGGAAACTATTAATCCTTGTGTGTTAGGATAAAATAGTTAAAAATTTACATCCTGCACACAGGAATTGTGAACATTAGGCAAATTACCCATGGATTTTAATATGATCTGGAAATCATATATGATACTGGGCCTTTCCCAATATCCCAATACCTGTTATGATACTATTATTCCACTTTCAACTTCTTGTGGAATTCTGGGCTTTGTAGTTTACTGAGGCCAAAGAGTTCTCTTACTGAGAATTCTAAATGTCCCTCTGTAAACTACAAAACCCAGGATTCCATAGGATGCTGAAAGTAGAATAATAGCACTGTAACAGTGCAGTGCAGTGCAGAAAGGCCCATTATGTATATGACATCTGCCCATATGTATCTGAGGCCCTTTATACAAGATGGCATCCTCCCAGGATGGGGATGTGAGAGGACCGGGACAGCAATAACGCTTCTGCATGACATCATTGTGGTCCCACCTTTTTCGTGTCACCAACCGGTGCAATCACAGGGTATATCAAATGGCTTTTGATCATGTGAGCTTTCTGTCACAGCTGGCCATGCAGGAGGGCCAGAAAGATCATCATGCACTTCCTTCCCCACTGTAACATGAGAAGAAGGTTGGCCGCAGTGTGAAAGGAAGGAGCATGTCCCTCATACTTCCTTCCTCAGGCTGCTGGTCAGGTGCGGAGGGGAGCATTGGGGACACGATCACATCCTCGCAGAGGTACTGTCAGGATTGCAATGGGACGATGCAGGAGAGCGCCATCGTGCGGGAAAGGCCTGGATATTTTGGGCATGTAAGATAAAAGGCTGTGAAAATACACTGAACTATATTAAAGATGCTCTGGGTGATAACTAAAAATACATAAGTCTTTCCACAATAGTATTTAACATTCATATTTTTAAATAAGAAAAGTTAAGAAGTATAGCACCAGAAATATTTTGACTCCACTGTTAACACCATCGCTATACACAGATTTTGATTCTCAGAGTTTGAAATACGCATGTAACAGCGAATCTCAGGCCCTTTCTGCACGAGGCGAGGGAATCGCTCCGTGCTGTTACCTACCGCTTCTTCTGGGGTCTGAAGCAACGCGAACTGTCCCTGAAGCCCTTCCGCAGGGCTCCACCTTGGTCCAGGGCGAATCAGAGTAGTGCAAGGTCTGTAGATCCACACTGCTCCGGCTTCCAAAATGGCAGCTTCTGGCTTCCAAAATGGCGGCTTCTGGTTGGTCGTGGGTCCTGACCAACTGCTGAAGCTCACCACGCCTAAAGCCCACCCTCCGCAGATCGCAGGCTTGCATTGGTGTGGGCCTGCGAATCTGCACAAGGGAGCAGGAATGCAATGGCACATTCCAGGAAAATAAAGACCTGTTTTTTGCGGTCTTTAGAAAACACACTGGAGGACCACTTGAGGTCGTTTTGGAGCAGACTGAGGTGCGGATCTCCAGTAAGTAGACTGCTCCTAGTCTGCTCCTAGTCCACTCCAAGGTGCAAACGACCTCCATGAGAGGACGCACTGCTCCGTTCTAATTGCCTGGTGTGGAAAGGGCCTCAGACATGAATATTTCCATTCTACGAAACTGTATCATATATTTAAAGGTTTCAGAGGTGTATGTTAGCTAAACTACTGTTGCCATAGTGCATTTAATGGCATGTAGGTTCAGCCTTCTAAGATTTGCAGCTGTCATGAGCCAGGCTGAGCGTGCTGCCGATTCAGACTTGGACTCCGATTTAGACTTGGACTCCCAGCCGGGGGAGGATCCCTTGGAGGGGCCTTTAGGAGAGGAGGCTCCTTCAGAGTCTAGGAAGGAGTCTGCCAGTGACCCCACAGCTGTCCTGGGTACGGATCCCAAGCCAATACCTGCAGCAGATGTTTGTGCTCCAGAGGCAGAGGCTAGCGCTTCTGACTCAACAGAGGCTGGTGTTTCTGACTCCAGCCCGGAGTTTGCAGCAGACCCTCCCCCCGCATTCCTCCAGAGGCGGCTGGAGAAGGGGGCAGTTCTGAGGTCTCAGCGGCTGTGGGATAAGCATCTGATGAATCGGCCCTGAAGTCTTGAGGGGCTCCAGCTGTGAGCTGGGCCAACGGACATTTGATCAGCCCCAGCTAGGTTAAAGACTGTGTATTTAAGACAGACGCTGTTGGAGCTGGGCACGGGGCAACAACTGTCTACCAACCGGGAATCTGAGTCCTGTGTCATGGGCTTTCTGGTCCAGGCTAAACTTTGCTGTTTGAGTTCGCTGCTTCTGGGACTTGGATGTTTGTTTTGGTGATGTAACCTCTTGATTTATTTATTACTAAAGCCATAAACTCATCTCCTGCCTCTGTGTCTGCTTAGCCGCCGCCTGACATTGACAGCAGCTGCTAATATTTTGTTGAATAGTTTTTATTGTGTATTTTGACTAAGGGCTAAACTATATGCTACCTTCTTCTTAACCTTCTTCCTATAAGACAAGACATGTTACTAACCTAGAGCCATGTTTTGTGATGGCATGCGTAGAGAACTAAACCTCCAAAGCAAGGACTTTATTATGGTCACATCTAGAGTTTTGAACAATGTGTCTGAGTTTCAGTCACGTTTCATACTCAGGGTTGCTGAAACAGTCTGTTTCAGAAATGTTGCCACCTGTCATGACTGGAACCACAATTGTTTTCTTTTCCCAGAGGTGCTGGATCTCACTTACTAGGTCTCAGTATTTCATAAACTTTTCCATCACCTGGTCTTAAATTCTGCTATCTCAATGGATGGTTATATCTATAACCCAAACATTCTTTTTTCCCCCAGTCATAGTTATATGTAGCAAATTAATTGTTTAGATACTATATGAATATGAAAAGTTAAATAAATATGAATATGAATATGAAAAGTTAAATAAAAAAAAGTATCTCCCTATATGAACCCGCTGGAACTCTAAGATCTGCAGGGGAAGGCTTTCCCTTGGTCCAGCCACCATCTCAGGCTTGCCTGGTAAGGACACAGGAGGGAACCCTCTTAGTGGCTGCTCCCACCCTGTGGAACACTCTTCCGTGGGAGGCTAGGCTGATCCCCTCCCTGCTTTTCTTTAGTAGTGAGGCAAAGACATTCCTTTTTAAGCAGGTCTTTAATGGGTGAGCTGAAGATCTTGTACTTATTTATTAGTTGATTTTAAAAATCTATTGTCGTTTTACAATTTTATGTGTCTTTTAATGTTTTAATTGTTTGTATGCGTTTGTTTTTTTTAACCTTTTGGAAGCTGCCTTGATGCCATCTCGGGAGAAAAGCTGGCATATAAATTCAATAAATAAGTAAATAATATGTTCAAAAAGATTTTCTCTCATCCTATCTCAGGTTGCTGAGCCATACAGAGAAGGGTTTCTGATCCTCATCTAAATACTTGTTTAGGCACACAGTGGGTGGAAGGGGTCCTCAAGATGATCCTACCCTCCCTGTACTCTGAATGGTTCAGTCTGTTTAAATATGTTAGTCATCCCAACATATTGTTTCTACCACATTTTGCCACTGTCTGAATAACCTGGATTAAGTCTGATACCTCTCAGACCAAGTATTTCCATCTGTCTCTTTCAGACTTTAGCCATTTGAAGAGTAGACTAGTTGAGTTTGAGTTTGAACATAGAGTCAAAGAAACATAGAGTTGGAAAAGGATCTCATGGACCATCTGGTCCAACCCCTTGCTCAATGCAGGATCTCCAGCTAAAGCATCCATTTCTTCTCATGGGAACTGGGACAATTAGGCTGAAGGAACCACACTAACAAGTATGGCAGCATCAGAAGGTGTGGCAGTGGTGAACTGAACCAAGACTTTTACTTGGAAAACTGTTTATATGTACATATTTGTTAGGAAAAGAGCCTGAGCAACATTTTTTTCCTGATGTGCCTGAGTTCAGCCCTTCCTCTGGGTGTACTTTTAATTCTGCAGCCAGAGTATTAGCAATATTAAACTGAAAATGTCATATAATGTCAAGTCTGAAAATGTCACTGAGAAGAGTGGGGGGAGAAGAAGAAGAAAATGCTGGTGACCCTGCACCATCAGCAGATGAAATAAATATGCCTCTCTGGTATCGTACCGTGGCTTTTGGGTGGGTATAATCTTATACGTTTTGCATCCTATTAATTTTCATGGCATCAATGGAGAAATATTAGAACAGCAAGAGTGCTAAAGACAAATTAACTCATCAATTACATGGATGGGACGGTGGAGACTGAGTTTATTTCACCATTTCCAATTGCAATAAAACTGTAATTACCAACTCGTGGAATCTTCATGGAAATCTGCATTCATTACCACTTAATTTGAAGCCAGTGGCTGCTATATGCTTAACTTTTTCCCCCCTCGATATCTCATGCAGGGGGACTAAGATCTGGGTTGAAATAAAACAGCTGTCCCTTCAGGTCCCCGTAGTAACATTGTTTTAGAGCTTGTCCTAACTAAATATTGCCCTTCGCAGCATCAGGTTTGGCTAGGATTTAACAGCAAAACTAGATGAATATAGGGACATGGTGTTCAAGGTCATTGTGATCTTTCCCTCCCTCTGGCCATCATTGTGTGGATTTCTCCAGTTCCTAGGGCAGCAAAAGGTTGCCACTTCTAAGGACAGAACAAAATCTAGGACAATGTTTGGTGACCTGGGTGTCATGCACCTCCCCTAATGTTTAGCTTTGCAGTGAATATGAAATGAAACAAAAGTCTTATTCAGCTTTAATCTAACCTAATGTAATGGCTGCAAGGTCTAGTAAAGTCCATGTAAGAAGTGAATGTAAACTGAAGGTATTCCTTGGAAAATGGTTCATAATACAAGGGTTTCTTGACCTCAGATATCACTTATGTGGTAAAGGTTCCTTGCGGCTGGAACATCTGGGAACCATTATCCATGTTTGTGTAGGGCAGCCTTGTTTTCCATGAATTTTCAATGCAGATATATCTCACTCAGGCTTTGCCAGCAGCACTCATTCAAGGAGTATACTTCAAAACTATCTTTAGCCAAACTCCTGTGCCAATTCTATGCAAAGGTCTGTTTTCTCTCTTGGATGAGTAACAAACAGCTCTAAAAATTTACAGCACAGGGATTCCATTTCATTCAATTCCTCAACTCACCCCACCCCACCCATTGTTTTGTCATGTTAGACATTTATCACATTTGTATTCCCATCCTTTCTTTAAGGAAGTCCAGGTACACCTAGGGAGAAAAGAAGAATAAAAGAGCCTGCACAGTTCTTCCTCCATCTAGGAATTGCTGCTTACTGCCCCATGTGGTGACCTGTATAACTGTACCTTCTCAGGAAAGAACCTTCTGGACTGATTCCATCATCTTTGGAGGTTTGTTGATAGTTTCTCACTTCCATGAGTTTTGTTTAGTGAGCCCCTGAAGCTTGCATTTTCTCTCTGGTGCTGATGCTGTGGAGTAATCTGCTGTTACCTTGAAAGATTGCAACTTTAATATAGGCTGCATTAGGCATTATACTAGGCTGTACACATTTACCATGGACTAGAACCCCATTGGACTTAATTCTCACATGACAGGAGCACACTGTTAGGCATTTTGCTCTAATTCAACTGACTCTTGGAACTTATTCTCTATGTTGTGTGCTCTCTCCCTCTCTCTGTCACACACACACACACAAGCACAGGAGGACGGAGATTATAGATGCTATGTTTTTAACTAGTTCCCCTACACTTTGGTCAAAGTTGCTGTTGTTGCACATTGGTCTGTGCATTCCTATGAAAATTGTTATGTACATTTCTAAGACAAATAATAAATTGCAAGGCAACCACAATAGCCATGGCACAGGTACATATCCAGAACATGCCTGCTAGGTATCTGAAAATTCTACAAAATCTAAATATGTTTCCCCATCTGGTTTTCCTTGGTCATATTAATACCATTTTGGGAAAAAGTTTCCATAACAATTGCTGTCCAAATGGAGAAACAACTTCCCTGAAAGGGCTGCTATTGCTGATTCAGTCCTGTTTGTTAAGTCTGGGAGTTCAATCTTGTTGTTTTCTTCTTATTCCATCCATTTTTTTTTATTCCTTCCATTTTGATTTTTGCTAGGGTGAAATGTTTAATAGCTTCATAGGCATATTTTAGGTTTTCTGCATTGCATATTGCTATTCCATTACTTGATTCTAGAAAAGAACAAGCATTCTGCTAAATGGGGAGAAACACCCTTTGTCTTTAATGATGTTTTTGGACTGAGCCCATGATTGATTTTTATTTAATGTGCCTTCTTGTAAAGCCTGTGTTCTTTTGCTAGCATCACAGAATTTGACATCATCATGGCTCAGTAGTGCCTCATTGATGAGTGATCACTGGCATCAGAAGCACCAATGAGAGCATGTTTACTACCTTGTATCTTTCCTGGTAGGAGAGACAAATAGTGCATTGCTCTGGTGAAAAATCATTCAACTCTTGCAAGCCACTGCTATTTGTAAGTCATGTCTTGGTTTCTTATACTTTCAGCTCTAGTACTCTTAATTCACAGTTTAATCTTGGGCTTCTTTTGTCAGAAAACAAAAATTATAAGTGGAAGTGATTGGAGAAAGATTGGACAGAGAATAGCAAGAGCACATTGTGCTATGGCCATTGTTAAAGCTCAGCAGTTTCACACTAGTCAGGATCTAGGGAATAAACTTCCTGGATCCATCAAGCACATAGGCCAAAACCCACTAAGCACACTGGCAGAGGGTTAGACTCCACCAGTGTACTTATGCCATCATGGGCTGGGGCATAGTAGTTGACCCTTCTCTTATCTTTGGATGTGCTACAGAGGCTGGGAGATTTCTGGTTGCAGTATCATCCCCCTGGCTATTGGCTGCCTATGAAGATGAACCTGGACGCTTTTGAGTTGTGGAATGCACGACAGCTCCCATCCCCAGAGTAAGGCTGCCCTTTCTTCTCAAGGGCAGCTGGAACACAGTGCATCTCTATAGCCTTCCAGCTGCCACCAGGAGTCCCTTGACTGTTGTGGTATTGCTAGAGAAAGAGACGTTATACAAGGAGGTACAGGATCTCTCCTTCTGCAACATCCCTGAAAGCAAATACAGTGGTTCAGCTTGGATTTATGCCAGGATATGTCACCAACAAGATCCTGGTCATCATGTACAGTTACATATTAAAATTCTAGAATAAGAGCAGGTAAAGTGCATCCTACGGGCTACATGTGGGCCAAAGCATTCTTATGCTCCCACTGCAACAAAATGGGATACAGAAAAATGCTTCTGTCCCAAATGGCCTCCAAGAGACTCAGGTACGGAAAACCTGCATTAGCCCCTTGAAGAAGCTCAAGACTTCCCCAATATCCAGTTTTCTATGACAAGATTTCACAAGATGGCAAGATTTCTTTATCAGGTGGTTGAGGATATCTGGGTCTTCCTGTTTTGTTTTTCTCTGTGTTCATGAATCTGTTTTGGAGAGGCATGCTGCTGCTCCACTGCTGCTGGTGTAGTGGTGGAAAACAGCTAGCAGTGACTTGATGCAATGACTCCATCCCTCTTGGGCCAATTGGATTTTTTTGATGACGTTGCTGTTGGAGTGGGGGGAGTAGAGATGACATGGACCAGAAACTTGACTGTCTCATGGGCTTGTGAGTTGATTGTCTCTCACTCAATGGTTTTGATGCATGAGGGAAGCTGTTCTGAAGATTTTTAGTTGATTCATAAATTGCCTGATTACTTTTTTTTTTTTTGGTATAAAGTTTATATTCTGATCTCCAAGGATGAAATGGAAATGGCAGTATAATGGTCAAAGCACGCAATTTCTCTTCTCCATTTACTGGCAGAACATTTTCCTGTCACAAGATCATCTCTTTTACAGCATTGAATTATACTCAGAAATCAAACTGGCTGATGTAGTCACAGATGAGTATAGCAGTGTTTGGAAGTGCTATTTCTACTAAGCTGGCTTAATAAAGTGATTCAGTCCAAAAATCATATAGGGGATGTCATGTGGTCAACAGTCAAGGGCTAACAGCTAATATGTCAATATCAGATGCAAGATACGAGGATCAAAAGAAAGAATACATTTTTGCTGCAATCCAGAATATAGTTAAACATGGGTAAAGCTACTGAAATCAATGGACTTAAGTGCACTTAGCTCTGTGTTAGATTGTGAACATTGTATTTCATGGTCAGTGGATCTATATTTATCAATAATACAGTTTTAGCTTTTCATCTATATTTTTGTCCTTATCCGTAATCTCCTAGCAGTGGTTCATTTCTGATTTTTGTTTGTTATCAAAACACATCAGGAAAATTAAAATGAGAATGAATTATTTTGTGTGAAAATAGGAATATGAGGAATATTTGTTAATGTCTGCAACTTCAGAGAAAAGTGGGTGTCCACACATTTGAGGCATCTTGCTGAAGAAAAGAGAGAACGACATGAGATTCCCCTCATTTGCACTTTGACCCTTTATTTGCTCTTTGTTTTGGAAAATTAATTTCTTCACAAATTCACATTTGCTGGGAGTCATGAACACACGTACAAAAACATAACCTAGAGTTACACATTCTTGACTGACTCATATTCGTGATCCTCGTGCATTCAATAGAGAAGGGAGAATGTAGGGATGGTGAAAGTCACCCAGTTTAAACTTACCGGGTAGTAGCTGCTACGAGTCACAGTACTCTGTTCTCCTGTTGATTTGGATATAGCAGGCTGATATTTCCACCCTCCCATAATTCTACTATGCCTGCCAGCAACTCATTTTTCTCTACATCAGAACTAAGTTCTCTTTTTCTCTTTCTCTCCTGCCATGGCAATTCACTTTTTCTTTATCTTTGTTCTTTCTCTTCCTTCTATTCTTTTCTTTGCTCTACTGTGGTGGTCATTCAGCCTTTCTCTCTGTTTAATCAGTCTCTTTGTGCCAAAATTCAGACCTCCTCTCCTCAATCTCCCTCATTCAATTTTTCAGAGTTCAGGGAACTTAAAAGAAGGAAGAAGCAGTGGCATCTAGCATGATGCCACTTCTATATCTCTGCCAAGTGGAGCTACCTAGACACTCCCTGGAGAAATTGACTGCACCTTCCTCTCTTTGGGGAATGTGCTGCAGGTCTCCATTTATTCGAGCAGATCCAGCAAACAGTCCAAACACAATTTTACTTGAGCCCCCAGTGGGCGATCATTCATGGCTGGTGCAATTTGTACAGGCTCTAGAGCGATTTAAATTGACTAAAATCAGTTTTCACCCCCTTAGAGTCCTCTAAGTATGGATGCCAAGTTTCAGATGTCTGGATTTCATAGGCCTGAAACTCTGATAAAGACTGATACTACAGAAGTAAATCACCACTTTTTTTTTTCATTTGGGCATGCAAGAAAGAACATTCACAAATATGTTCTCCATGTTGGATGAGATTACAAATTTTGCATAGTTTGCCACTTTTTTCACATTTGGGGATCTTTTCATGAACATTTCACAAAGTTTTTTTTTTCTCAAGCCCCTGACTCAATCTGTCTGTACAAATATGGTTCACAGAGAATCCCCATCTATAATATGATAGTTCTTCCTCCTAGTGAATTTCAGGCACTTAGAAGGAATTAAGAAAGTGTCCTCATCCAATGCATACAAGCACAAGTGCCAATGTCAGACTAAGACAAGAATCACAATTTTTTTTCTTCATATTAACCAATAGTAGGAAAATTATAGTAGGAAAGGGACTAAACTTCTCAGAAACCTATGCAGGTTGGAGGATTCTGAGAGCTATTTAAAAAACCCCCAGAGAGGATGTTTCCAGGCTCTGGGTTGGCTTAAGACTTTTTGCTGCCTGAAGCAATGGACAATATGAGAGTCTTCACTCTGTGTAGAAAAGCTGAATGGACTGGCAGTTGATTATTTTTTCCTCATCACTGGCAGTAGTACAATCTAGCTCTGAGAACTGTTTGCGGGGAAGTTAATATGCAAATCTTTTCTCTAGCACTTTTCTGCCACTTTCTAGCATCTGCTGGCTGGGGTGACCAGCCACTTTCTTCAATCCAAGGATAGCCCTGACTATAACGTTCCTTCGGTATATGGACACAGTGTCTGCAAATGGATTGTTCTTTGGCCCTGTTCCTGAATGTACAGAAAACTACAAGAAGGATGAGTGACTCTCTTTACATCCAGAATACAGGGATGTGGAGACACATCCTGTCAAAGAGACCATGACCGGGTTCAGACAACCTCCCTTTGGGGAAGGGAAAGAAAAGAAGCCATCTTTTTTACTGTTATATCCAGCTGGTGATGAGTATTTCAAATTTCACACTCTTGATCATTGGTTCAATTATTGCATTGATCCAATAAGAGCACCCCTTGTTCAGAGATTGATATTTTTACTTTTCCAGAACATCCTCTGAGCCAACTCATGATGGTTGGGAGGTTTGGGGGTAAATTGTTCAAGCTCCGATGGAGAAAGATATACAATACCAAATATTCAGCCAACTGTTCTGTGCGGGATGATCTCTGGGTCACACAGCCCAGCATTTTTTTTTCTTTTTGGAATGGATAAAATGACAATTAAAAATAGCTAGCATTTCAAAATGAGATATATGAACATTACAAAATGCCAGAATTAATTAAGCTAATGCAAAAACAAAACAACAGCAACAGCTCCAAATGTGGTCAGATGAAGCCAATGTTTTCCCGAGGTCAGACGAGCTAGTCATTCCAGAGGTCTCCCCCCCCACCATTCTTTTCTGTAAGAATCTGACTTTTTAAGAGTTACCAGTAAAACTATTATATGCCCTTTTCTTGTTGTCTAGGAGAGACTTAATTACTCCATGCCTTTTCAGAAAGCTTTAGGCTACAAATCCCATCAACCCCACCTAGCATGACCAAGAGTTGGATGTAGGGAATTGTAGTTCAAAAAATCTTTTTGGACTCAGATTGAGGAAGGCTATTTTAGGTTGTTTTTTATTTTAATTTAGCCACTGGCAACAGTACACCCTATTGGCCAAATTTTGGGCTGTTAGCTAATCTACAGCACAAAACACCTTAAGGAACCTAAGAAAGTAGGTGGGAAAATATATCACTGTATGTTATAGAATTATTTGCTACCCTGACTGACTAAAAGATACTAGACCATTTTTCCTTTATAGACAGCTCCTAAGAGCATAAAACATGTTTCCAAGTTACAAATGCTCAATGTTTGTAAAAGTTACCTTTGAGACTACAGTTACCATAATCCTCCAGTCAGTATGACCAGTGGAAGAGTCTAGGAACTGTGGCCTCGAAAGAAGATTTCCCAAGCCCTGAGCATGCCATTATAACTTAGAATAGAGTGACATTTCTAGGCCTCCACACTGTAGAAGAGAGAGCAGCTATGTCACACAAGAAGAAATGTATAACACATAAATGCTGCCCCTGCAGCTTTTTCTAGGATCCAAAGTGATTGCTTGAATTACCCTGTTCCCTCCTCAGAGATGTGTCCCAGAAACAATATAATTTCTGCCCTATTCAAACACCTTACAACAGCCACAACTACTTGGGTAGTCAAAATTCTTCTCACCATGTGCTAGTAATACTGAACTGGATTTTACAAGCAGTAAAGGTGTATTGTATTTATTTTTCATGATGGTTTAAGAAGCTTGTAGCACTCAACTAAGATGTAAACATTTTGTTTTTTAATATAACGGAACACTTGTATCTGTAAACCAATGCTTCTATCTTTCAAGAAGGAGAGGAGGGAAGAGCATACACCTGAACAGACACATTTCTAACCCCTGGTTTACTGGCTCCAATCAACTCTGCCAACAAATTAATCTCTCTCTCTCTCTCTCTCTCCGTGTGTGTGTGTGTGTGTGTGTGTGTGTTAGAGGTGTAAATAACAGCCAGATTTAAAGGCAAATAATCTCTTGCTTGTTCAAGATTGTTCAGTAAATGATTCACAAGAGACAGGATTTGGTAATGCACAATGGGTCACTGGGGTTTAGATTAGTCTTCAGTACTTGGTCCTACTTTATTAGGTCCTGTTGCTGTCAGCCATCTCATCAAAATGCAGCGCCTTGGATGCATTCAGCCATAGTGCACAAACCTTATATCTGAGCTAGATGGTGGCATGAAATGGTAGTACCTCTTGACTCTCACAGAATGTATATTTATGTGTGGTGCTGAAAGGATAGCTCCATTGCCCCATGTCTCCAGCTAGAAAGCTACTTTCTTATGCATTCTTCTTAAAATCCTTCATCAGCATCATGCATGAGATATTACTCAAATACAAGGAAATGTTGCCACAGTGGAGTTTAAAACCACTTTAGCAGCAGAAGGAACAGGAGCAACAACAGAGGGTCGAATCAAAAATCTGGCTTCTATTAGTGATAGAGCACTGCTCATAAAATGTGTCTTTACCCAAATTTCAGGGACCTGCACCCAGTTACTGTACATCATAGCTCACCCTCTCCAGTAGTGGCTCCCAAATTTCTGTGTAGCATTTTCAGGGGTCTGGAGGAGCTGAGATGGGGAGGAGCTAAGATGAGGAAACCCACTTCAGTAACCACAATTTCACATGCCTAGATCTGGACTTGACCTAATATTTTGACTGTTTTTTTAAAAAAGTTTTTAAAAATGTGCTTTGTTACAGGAGGAAAATAAAAGGTGGAGAACTAATTTTAATGACAAATAAGTAAATAAATGTTTCCCCTTATATTCATCAGATAAAAGTAAAGACACAGTAGGTAGTGATAAAAATTGGAGCGGGGATAAAGTGAGGCATGTTGTCAAAAAGTTTCTTTGAATGTGGTTCAGGACATTCAACTGGCCCGGAATATGACTGTACATTTCTGACTGAAGCCACTCAACTGGAACACACTGCAATGATCCTTCACCACAGAAGCAGCATTGTTGAACTGCTACTGCTTCCCTCACCATTGGCTATGCTTGCTTGAGCTTCTGGGAGTCGGAGTTTTACTCAAGGTTCTGGGAGTTGGAGTTTTACATGTTGTGATATGAATGTAGATTCCCACCACTGCTTTACCAGTTCAAATCTTCCCCCAATAAATCTCCCTGAGAACTCTGTTCCATTTGTAATGCCTCTCTTTGGGTTCCCCTGCAATCAGGGCCCTGGGCATTTCATATACTGAAAAAAAGTCTTCCTAAGAGTGACATCCACAGTCTAGATAGAGATGAGGAATACTTGCTGAAACAAATGCTGAGGGCAGCTCAGGCAGTTATTGCATATGGTTGGAAAGACAAAGGAAAATGGGAAGTGGGTAGACAGCAATAATATATTCTAGAATATATAATGTTTGATTTTATATTAGAAAGAAGTATGAGTTATATGGGTTGGTTAAACAGATGTGATTGGATAGGGAAGTAGAACAAACTAATAGAAACAATTAAAGAAAGGAAGAGGTGCAAAATTATAAACAGTACAATTAATACGATCCTCCACATTAAAGGAAAGGAGTTTTAAATAAACATCGACTTTGTTCCCTTGTGAGGGGAGGGAGGGAAGTGTTAAAGCAGCATTATATTTATTGGGAAAATTAATTTGCTGGTTGTTGTTGGTGCACTGGTTGTTTTGTATTAATTGTTGGACTAATTTTTATATGTATATTAGTAAGAATAAGAATAATAATAATAACAACAAAAATATAAAAAATATAGAAATCATCCATGATCTGAAACAGCCTCCTGAGTAGAATATTCTTCTTCTCATCTATGTCCACTTTTAGGCAAGATGTGAAGCTAATGTAACAGAACCTTTTCAGTCATGACATATTCTGGGATTTAATTGTCTCTGACAGTGTTGTTATCTACTTAGTATATATTATCTACTTTAATCTGTTTTACTTTTTTTATGTGATTTATTTTGATTACTGTATTTGCTGGTATATAAGACTTACTTTTTTCCCCTGAAAAATATTGCTTGAAAATGGGGTACATTGTTATACATGGGTGCACCTTATATACCAGCAAATATGATATATAATTTAGGGCTACTCTGAATTTGGAGTGGCCAAACTTTCCTAAAAGTCCAAAAAGTGGTAGAAGATCTATTAGGGGACTCCTCACAATGGAGTAGATGATCATGTGACCTTTTCATCTTTTACTCCTTTGTATATTGGTAAAGAAAAGCAAGAACGTTTCCTAAGTAATGGCAGTGGCAATGTTATGGTGTCACATGACTCTCAGTGACACCATACAGAGGGAGAGAGAGGAAAAAAAGATGTCTGTTTTCATGGGGTCAGCCATTTTTCTTTTTCCTATACAGTGTTGCTGTGAACTATGCTATGCTATCACATAAGAGTGATCCTAGCAATAGTTTGGAAATTGTTTTCAAAGTGACTGATAGATGGTTGCTTTAAAAAAAAGAAAAGAAGGGGAGGTAAGGTGTAACAGATGTGGCTCCCTATCCCTATCTCTTTAGAATGAGGGACTGAGGGTTCTTTACTATTTGTCAGCTAATCTTTATTCTGTCTAGGGTCCCTTCATCACTTTCTGGCCACCAACTTGTGATGGTGGTGAAAACCAAGCAAGCAGAGTTAACACTATCAGGGTTAGCAGGAACTGGCTCCTCTGAGCATATGCAGAATTCAAACAGTGAAGCAAGGCTTTGCCGTGGCAGAGGTTTTCAGTGAAGCAGGAAAAAATTCCGGAGTCTCATTACATTAGATTTAGAGGCAGATTTATTGCTGCACACTAAGATAAGGCTTTTGGCAAAACATTCCAGAAGCAATTAAGTAAGAAAAAACATCAGGAGATAAATGAGCAGCATCTCCCCTTAGAAGGCATAAATTGTCAGCAGCATGACATGACCAACTAGGAAGACCTAACTGGTGACTTGTGAAGGCAAAAAACAGCCTTTTAAGTCTCACCGTCACCCTGAACAAGTGGGGTGACCCAATCAGTGTTCTGGTGTGTGGCCTTCCCCAGTACACAAGTTATAGTCATAACAATCCTGATAACCTTACATCTGCTCATCTGGCCACATCACCTCTTTCTCTGCCGTCCACTTAGAGGAAACCATGCCTGACTCAGGATATAGCCTTGACAAACACTCCACTTAAGCATTCTCAGATCTCAGAATCTGAGGATATTTGTAATGGAAAATGAGCAGGGTCTTTAGTAATCATTTAGACTATCTATTATATGCAATTATAGATATAGAAACATACACATTTTTCTTGGGAAGAAACACAGCTATGTTAATGTCTGGGCACTTCGCTTTCACCACATTGCATTGCATTGCATGTAGAGCATCATGCATTCATTACATTATGGTATATGGTAAGTAACATTGCTAATTACGTAGTCCACCAATCCTATAAATTCCTAAAGTCTAAAGGCCTGAGGAACATGTCTGTTTCAAGGGATTTGACAAAGCTGGTCAATTTTGATTTCTCCTAGTTTCACATTTTTCTTACGTTTAGTTCATTGAATTCATTTTTCCAAGCTCTGGGAAACAAGTATATATAAGGAGCTACATCATAGTTATCCAAACCATTGTCTATGTGTGTGACTCTAACTGTCAGCAGCTGTTTAAGGCATTAGGATCAAATATTTCTCTGCTTGGCATCTTATGATTGTGAGACTAACTGTGCTAGATATTGCACTCATGTGTTTTGTTTTGTTTGGTGTGTGAATGTGTGCTTGACTTTTGAGCTATATAGCTTCATCTCAGAATTCTGAAAGTCCACAGACATTTCTGTTTGCTGCTGAGCGTCAGGTTCTAAATTTAGAAGTGTGGTTTGCTGTGTTGTCATTGTCTTCAGTCAATGCAGGTGAGTTAGCCTACTGAAGGCCCTCTAAGCAGGAGGCCAAAGTAGCTCAGTGCTATTTCCAACTGCTTTCAGATTACAGGGCCGATTTAGCTCTAGTTAATAACTCTATTAACTGGGATATGGTTGCTGTCCTTTTATCAGCTCGGCAACACTACAAACCCATTATGAACAACCCATCAGTGACATAAATCTCTTGATGTAGTAATACACAGAATGCTTGGGCTCTTTCTCCTTGTTTTTTTTTTAAATATAAAAAGCAGCCTCAGAGAAACAAGGCCTTAGCCTTCCATTTCTCATTGACAAAAGCTAACCTTGGCCCCTGTGGTGTTCCAACTGGGCTGTCTCATCTAAATCTAAGCTCAGAAACTCATGGCTTGGCAGCTTTTGGATTGGACACTCAGTTAAATGCAGTATTTCAGATAACAATAAAGAGAAAGAAAGAAAGAAAGAAAGAAAGAAAGAAAGAAAGAAAGAAAGAAAGAAAGAAAGAAAGAAAGAAAGAAAATTGGATCCCACTCTATGGGATTCAAACTCATGGGGGTCTGTCAAAACACAGCATGACAGCAAAGATCTAAGCCCCTAAATGTACTGCAGATACACAGTGCCACAGTCTGCCTTGTTGAGTTATAGAAGCAAAAGGCTTTTTATGTGTAAATGGTAAGCGCTTTCATTTTTTTAAGTAGGTGCATTCCAAGTCTGCTGAACAGCAAACACATGAAATCAGCCTGTGCTGTGTGTTATTATAAGAGAGGTGTGGCTTTCATCTCACTTCTACAAACCTGTATTGCAGCCTTGCTCTTTGCACTTTGGTGCAGCAAGTTCAAATCCCAGCTGGGTATTTGGTGTCATGGCGAGATTGCTCTCAGAAAATCCATGCTCTTGAGGCTGGGAGGAATTTATTGCTGTGAGAGGCAATACAACCAGGAAGGGGAGGGAGAGGGCAGGAAGGAATTCAGGCAAAGCACAATGTCAAAATGGCTCAGGGATTCATATGTGAGAGTTGAAACAAAGCTAGACAATCTGTATTTCTCATATCTGTAAAATGTGAAATGCAGCTTTTTGGGAGTTCTATAGGACAAATTAAGAAGAAAAGATGGAAAGAAGAAAGGTGGGAGGAAGGAATATTTAGCTTGTCAAAACTGATTTTTCATTTATGGAAATCAACATGGCTTTTCCCAGGATTCCTATATGTCATACTCTTGGCTGAGCAATATATAGCTAAGAAGCTAAATATTTCAATTAAATTTATTTTTCAAAGCCTTGCTTCCAATGGGAGTCAGCAATTGAAAACCCAAAGGCCAAAACAGGCTACTAGGAAGAAGGCTAACTACTTCCACAGTTTGTTTTGCTAGCCTGGAGAAACAAGAGATATGGTACATCTGTACCATATGGTAATTAAAGTGTCCAAGTTGTGATGGGGACACAGAAGAAAAAGGTCCTTTTTCATGTATAAAATATACTAGGAGACTATGAGCCCATTTTAGTCATGCTATGTTTCTGATCCAATGCCACCTGCCATTTAAGGCATATTCCATATTACCACCATCCCAGCAAACCCGATGTAGTGTGACCTGAGTAGGTGATATGAGTTCAGTGTTTGTGCACAACTCATCTTGTGGGATCTGTGGCAAACTCTAGGTCTCCTGGGCAGCAGTGGATGAACCCTGCTCCACATCAACAGATAAGGCTTCAGCTCTTTCTCTATGGATATTCTTGCTAAGAGAATCTAAACGAAAAAGTACCATAGCATTAAATTAATCCCTGTGGAATTTCCTAGAACCATCCTTATCAGCCTTCTTGCTCTTTAACTCTTCCAACTTTTCCAGGATAGTGTCTCTTTCCATCACTTTGTTGTCATCATCATCAGAAGAAGGGGTAACAGGCGGTGGGCATTTGGCAGGCTGATTTTTAGCTGGCCCTTTCCCTTTCAATGCTCCTGAAGCCTTTTTGGGAGCTACAATCAGCTGGGAATAACAGTGACCTATCAAGCTGCAAAAGGTGACAGCTTCAGTTCCCTAGTGCTAACAAACCCACTAAAGTAAGCTGTTGTACATCCCCCCCCCCAAAATTAAGATCTAGCAAACAACTATGGTAAGCAAAATATTGATATATGTAATCACTATAGATTCACTATAGATTCAAGGACAAACCATTATGCTGATGTGGGGGATCCACACACAGAATGTATGCCCAAATAGGACTTTGTTAAAATGGCAATAGCCTAAATGAAAACTAAAACTGCCCCCAAGCACCCAATAGGCATGAATTCCTCTTGCTACCACCCTACCAGCAGTAGACATGATGTGCCTCAAAGCAAAGCTCCCAAAAGCCCACCAGTAACATAGAAAATGGGGAGGGGCAGAAACACTCTGCACCTATTTGTGCAGGACAAAATGCCCCCAAAGACTCAGCCCCGAGACTGAACAATGACTTACAACCACTCCCAAAGAACCCCTTACCCCCCAAAATCCACATGAGTTGGCAGCTCGCCCAGCAGCACCAGACAGAGTGAAAATGCCCACTTTGTGCTAGAGGGAAAAGGACTGGAAAAAAACTTTTCCTCTCTCCTGTCACTGAATGCTAGCAGGAGGGGGAAGAGATGATCACAGACAGGGGCAAGTAAAGTTGGAAGCACACACATACACTAGAGAAAAAAGGGGTGGAGGAAGGAGAAGCACTGAGAAAGAATCTATTTCTCCTCATCCGCAATGCACTGCGGCTGCAGGAGGGGGGAGAAGCTTTTGCTGGTCTCCCATGTGAGAGGAACACAGAATCACTATATGACTGAGGGTTGCACAGTGGGCTGGGAGGGGTGGAGCCAGCAAGCCCCCTTTTAAGACTTCACTGCCCTCTCCTCAGCCTCTTTTTCTGGCAAAACCCACCCTCCTGCTCTTGTTTTCGATGTAAGCTTGCTGGTCACTTCGGGGCCAGGTAGGAATTGTTTTCCTCCCACAAGTTTTTTTCCCTATCCTACACTGTGTCAAGGGAAATGGACAACTGGCTCCTTAGGGTGGTTTCTTATATAGGCCATTTAATTAGGTTCACAATGGCAGGTAAAGGGGAGGTCTTAAGGCTTTGGTGAGTACCTATGGCAACCTTTGGTGTATGATAAGCCTCCGGAGCCCTCTAGTCTTGTTGCCAGACATGAGTGGAGGATGATGATAGAGTTGTCCTTGGGGTGGGCCCATGGTTGGCCCTCACTTTGGAGGTCATGAGACAATGGGGACTCAGCATGGGGGCTTGCCTTCCAGAAAAGGAGTCAGCTGACATTGGAACCCAGCCTCATGGGTTTGCTTTGGGACCTGGTATCTTTCCCAAGGGAGGCTGGCGGAGAGGTTGGGTGGTGATCCCTTGACTTAGCAACTCCCATTGTGTTGATCCCCCCTCATGCCACAAAGTTCAAAGCCCAAGTTTAAGTTCATGTTAATTAGGCATATATTAATAAATTGCTCTAGTTTAACCCAAGCCCTGTGTGTGGTCTCTTCATTTCGTAGGTTGGAGAGCAAAACAATGGAGAGCAAGTGGAGGAAAAACAGGGACTGGGGGGCAAACAAAGAGGGGGAAAAAACCACAAAGGAAAACCAGCATCTGAAGAGCAAAGTTCTAGCCACCCATGTGTTCCAGCCCACAAGCCTGGCCTCAAACTGCCCAAGCAACTGACCACAAGGCATCACCCTCACACACCTGCGCACTGAAAAACATACAAGGCACCTGTACACAAGTACAACCAGCGTCAACTAGACAATGCACACAATCAATCAAATCCCTCACAGCACCAGGCACACACACACTCATGCTCCAAGCAAGAAAATATGCAGGAGCCACACACACACACACACACACATCCTGCCCCCACAAATGAGAAAGCCAAACTCGGCTGATGAGGTCCGAGAGCAAGACAAATGCAGCAGCAATGTGGGAAATGGCATGGGGAGGGAGTAGTCCAGTTTAAATAGCCTTTGCTCCACCTTCTCACATGTTATGAATTGGTGCTAGGTGCCAATCATAAGTTACACCCTGGTCTCCTTCATGGAAGCCATAAAAGAATTACCCTCCCCTGCTGCACCAGTCACTGTGCAAGTCTGGGTAAGCATCCTTTTCAGTGATATTTTTTTAAAACAAAAGCATGTTTTCTTATTATATTATTAGACATAACTAAGTATCCAATGCAGAGTATCTGCATATGTTTTTAAAATAATAAAACTGTCTTTTTTCTTTTTAGCACCTTCTAATTGTTTGTTGTACTTTGTTCACATGGTTCATAGGACACCTTGAGAGACCAATGGAAGAAAAGAGGGATGGAAAGCAGAAATGTGTCTGTTTCCTTCCTGGTACATGCTTAAACATTTAGACACAAAGAAATTGGATTGGGCTAGACTGTCTCAGTGAAAGTAGCATGTTTTTAAATCCCGAGTCTTGTGAAATAATGTACACTTCACCTCAAACATTTGCACAGCTGCAGGCCTTGCAGAACATTTCTAAGAAATAATATGTGCATGGTACACATATTTTAAAATGTGAACAGCAAAACTGTGTCTAATTAGGGAAGAAAGAAGAAACATGTCTCAACCAATGGAGAAGCATTGTATAAATTTGGCAAACTGCACAAGTAAATGCACTAATTAATAGAGATATGTTTAAAATGATGTGAATTTCAAATGTTGGAAGAACACAAAGCCTGACATCCTGTCAGTGGCATATACCAACTGAGCTGTTGACACTAGTGTATGGATTTCTTTGGATGTTGTAGAAGGAGGTATTCTGGATATTGCAGAAGGAGGTACCTCCTTCCAAAATGACACTATGGCTACACAACAACAGCTGTGAAGACTTGCTGGTGCAGCTCCTCAGCCACTGAGTTGGGACAGGGCTGTCCCTGAGTGCATTCCAGCTGCTCTTGAATACTCAGGATGAAGGAGAAATCTTTCACTGCAGGTAGACACTGTTCCTTCATCCTTGGATGTTCATGAGCATCTGGAAACTGCTCCAGTGCCCATGCCCACCCATGCCCCAATTGGTGGCTGGGAAAATGAAGCTATATCCACAAATACTCACCCTTATTATGTACCTAGAGTAACGAACATGGGAGAAGGAGCAGTCTCCGCCATAGCCATATGTCTGCTGGTGGAGAGTTATGCTCCTCAGGCTTGTTATAGGCTCTCAGCCAATGTCTCATGCCCCAGTACAGAAAAGGATGTGAAGGAAATACTGGTGAGGTTTGGAGTAACTGAATTAAATTAATACTGAGAAATTTTGACATTCCAGCTCAATGATTGCCGCCATTGGGTCATTACTAAAAACTCCATAGAAATCCATTGTGGTATTCTCCAAACAGTCTCTATTTATTTGTTTGTTTATTTCAATGTGAGATAAAACGAGCTATGTATGCAAGACCACAGAAATCCATCTGTCTATATGAAGCCTAGTTATGTGCTTTTGAACTGTTGTAGCAACGGTACAGATGAATGAATTTATCAGGTGTAGTTTCTCTGTTTATCATTGCTCTAGTCATAAACTCAGTTGATCTTGACCACTTTTTAAAAAAATGTTCACAATAAATTTCATGTGCATTTTTTGCGTGCAGTTCTCTTAACAGAGATTATTTGTGTACATAATTTTGTACATAATATCTACATAATTATTTTAGACCCCCCCCCCCTTAAAATAGGCTGGAAACTGGAATCCAGGGCAATGGAAAATTCTTCCCCTCCTATCCAACCCATGGTAATGTCCTAATGGACCGTTTCCCAGCCTTTGGTGTAGGTTATGGGAGGTATATGGGAGGGCTGCAGGGGAGAGGAGAAATCACTTCCCTCCTGATTCTATTAATGGAAACAATTCTGCCAGTGGGAGTACCCCATTGGATCTTGGTCATAATGAATTCAAAATTGCATTTTCACAAATGTATATATTTATGTTTTCCAAATATGTGTTGGCCCAAATTTTTACATGTTGTTGGTGATGCAATTTGTAGTATGTAGGAAGAAAGCTGCTGGTCTGTTCTCTTAGTTCTGGATTCTTGTTTTTTTCTCACTGCTGACACAACTTCTTATAAAACATAGTATGTTAAAAATGACATTAGAGGAGGCCATTATAAAATTAAAGACAGATAACATTTGAATGATAACAGAGTTTGAGTTTATGCATTAGTGCTAAAGTACAAAATCGGGTCAGTTCACATCAAAATGGGATGGAGACAAAATTGCCCCACTCCTTAATTGGGAGCATTGAGGTGACTGCATTGAAGTACCACTTAAATTCCATTCAGATGTTAAGTTACTTTATGTGCACTGATCATACCATCTTAGTGCTTGTGCCATATAAAGCAGGGATATCTAATCATCATGTACACAAAATTAAGCAAAGCTCCCTTGGCTACAGCAAGTGCTGTTTGATTGAAAGGAACTTGCTTGCCATTACACATGCACAGGATTACTTTGTTCATTTCTCATCCATGCCTCTGTCCAGACCAAACATATCAGGATACCATTGAAACCGTTCGGTTTGCTTTCAAAGAAAGTTTCTTTGGGATTTTGCATGGCATTTTTTAAAAAAAATATTTTGCCATTTTATCAAAAAGGCTTGAAACAACCCACTTTTAGCCAACCTTTCACAAAGCCAGCGAATCAGTACAAAATAAGCAATACTATATCAAACAATATAGAGTTACTTGTTGATTGTTATGGCTGCTGCAAACCTCAGTACAATTTTGATCTGAAGACATTTCCCTCTTCCTGTGACTCAGACTCCCCCAACCTGCTGCCCTACAACTCCCATTGCTCCCATCCAGGATGTCCATTAACCTTAAATGGAAGTCGAGGGATGGGACTCAGAGTCCAACATAGCTGGAGGGTGTTAAACTAGAGTGGGCTGATCTAGTACTTAAAACAAAGTCTTATAGGTTATCAGATGGAAGACACTGAGCAAAGAACAGGACAGTTGTCATTGAAAATCTTATGGGAGGAAGGCAAAGATCTGTTTTTGACTGAGAAATGTTGCAGTGTTCAAAATGAACTATTTAAATCTGACCCCAGTGCCAGTCTGGCTGCCTTTTGTACAACAAGCAAAATCAGCACAGATTTTAATATAAACAGGTTCGTTCTGTCAGCAATGGCTGCTGTCACTTGAGGATACTGTAATATGGAGCTAGAAAAACTAATTTAACAGAGCACTGGTGGTCTGTTGGTTTTATGCAAATGCACAATTTGCTTTGTGCTTTGTTGCCTTTGGCTAGAAATCCCTGCACTTTTGCATCAGGAATTGGGAACATGTGACCTTCGAGAATACGTTCAGCTGCAATTCCTGTAGTCCCTCTTCTTTGATTACGTTTTTTAGCCTTGCTTGGAGCTGAATGCCAAAAATATTTGGAAGGCCACAAGTTTCCTATCCTACTTTACAGACTTCTATATTTTAGATCTGGCAACTAGTGGAGCATCATTAGTAAGGTTGGAAAGAGCAATGTGGCTACCTGTGCTACATGGATAGAGGTGTAATTCTTTACTGACTCTCTTCTCAAAGGAAGCAATGGGTAATTTTAGCAATCTTCTTCCTGCTGCAAGAAAGTCATTGAAAATCACACAGTTTTCAAAGCCTATTTGCAATTCAGGAGTTACCTTGCTCAAAATTCACACATGGCTCTTTTGTGCAGAAAACCACATATTTTTGCTCAGGAAAGAGTTTTTTCTGCACAGACAACTATTCCTGTGTAGAAATTATTTTCTGTGCTGTTCCATGTGAAGAAAATGCAGTTTCCTGTGCAAATCCCTGACATTGGCATAATTTTACACAAACCATTCAAGTCCTAAATTACAATATTTTCCATGCAGAGAAAAAGTGCTGTTTCATGTACAGGCTTTCTTCACCAAATAACTGTGTGCAAATTTTCTGCAGAATAAGTCCCAAGCTGCAAAAGACTCTTGTCAGTTTTGATTCTTCACAGTAGGGTCCCTTGACACTCAATTTTTTTTATATTTTTTTGAAAATTTTCAAATATTCTTTCTACTCCTATTCATGGATATGCTCTCTTGCTTTTTCTCTCTCTCCTTTAAAGTTAATGAACAGAGCCCAATAATAGATTGAACTCAGCAGTTTATTTAACAATGCATCGCTGAGTATAGTTTGGATTGGAAAGTTCAGGGTTCCACTTCAAACAGCCAGTTAAACGTACATTATATAGCATTCTTACAAAAAACATACAGTGGTCAGCAATTGAGCAACAAAAGCCTATGACAGTCACACAAATTGACCAATAAGGAGCAAGACTGTTCCCAAACTATGTATGCCGCACTTGTTCTTTGCATATTGTTCCCAGATTTCTCTTTTAAAAAGAGTAATGTATATTTGCATTTAATTGACATAGCTCCATCTTAAGGAAATCCAGGAGTTATAATTTGGTAGAGTATAATTTAGAAGATACCAGAGTGACAAAGAGGAGAAAGATGATGGTTAAATCAGTTTACTTCTGAAGTGAAGACAAAATTGGGTTAACTTGGGAATTACAATTCAGGAGATTGGACTAGACCTTCTAGCAAAGAACTTTGTAAGATAAACTCATAATAATTAATATCCTATGAATCTAAGAACTGCATAGTGCAGATAAACCTTATGTCTCTAGCTTATGTAGAAGTTGAGATAATGTGCAAAATCTGCAGTCACTATTCTGTCCAACTGTTTTGCAAGGAAGCTCTACTAATGCCTTTCAGTGTGTTTAGCCAGTAAGTGAATTCACAGCTGTGATTTACGTCACAGGTTGGGGTCCTAAAGATTTAATATTGTACAGTGATTTCTGTGTTCTGCATTATTGTAAAGTGATTCAGACTCTTTGTTGTTCTGCTTTGTTTTTCCAGCTTTGTTTTGTTATATAAGCATACAATGCCCTTTTCCTAAATTAGGTCAATAATCCTTACTGAGTGAGGTCATTATGATTGTTCCCATTTTGCAAATGGGTTGTGGGCAAGAGACTAAGCATGTAATTAGATAATTTTTTGATGTGCCAAGCAGTATTACCTCCTTTCTGATATCCCCATTCCTGGGAAAGCTATATATGCTAAGTATCTGAATCTCCTACAACTCTTAATGAGTTCTGTGAGAAGAAAAAATGGTAAATAAAAGAAGAGATGGGGTCCAGAAAATAGCTTTGTCTACAGGTTGTATGCTCTTCTGTATATACAAAGAAGCCAAGAAAACCTAGCTTTATGTTTCCTACGTATAAAGCTTCTGCACTGAAAAATTAGTGAGGGTGGGTATATATGCCTGCTGGTAAGTTCGTTCATGACCCACCATGATTTGCACATCATATGCATATTTCTCTATTCTGTTTGGGGAACTAGAACATGGTGATCTTAATATTAAGTGATTATGAGAGAAACATTTCTGGTGCTGGCTAAGAGCAGGGAGGCCAGTTAGGGGAGGAGAGGCTGAAAGAAAATGAAGGCTGGTGGGGAGGAAGAAAATAATCAGGACTCAGGAGAAGCTGACATTGGCTGAATGAGTACTGGGATCAAGGAACAGAACTGGGGTGGTGGGTGAGAAAGCAGGCTTAAACTGAGTAATACCCCTCCTGGTACTGAATCGAGAACCACTTTCTAATCTCCCTGACCACAATGGTGCCAAGGTCAACAGTAGTGTGCTGACGTCAGGGACTTTTAGAACACTTTGAAAGTGTCCAGAGTGTGTGCAGCCCCCTAGACTCACCTTGCCATTTGCTAGCCAGTCAATTGCAGACAGTGCCATTAAAAATCAACGGGAGAGGATGGGAGAATTTTGAGCATTATCTTCCAAACACATCAACAACACACAATCCTCTGTGATTCTGATTGGTGGGCTGTTGGCCTTATGCTACTCTGTGGACTCTATATAACTGCAAGCATTTGCTTTTGTCTGTGACTAGTGTGTGCTCAGCAATGCTATGTGGCTGCTAAGTTGGAATTCAAATGTACTGAATGCAGAGAGACTTAAATTGAATCCCTTTCTTGGCCTTTGTAAATGTGCACATTCTGCCAGAAGCTTCATCACTATATTTGCCCAAATGCATTTGGCTTCAGGCTTTTATGTTTGTTCTGCCTTTTGTTGTTGTTGTTGTTGTTACACAATTCAAGAATTAGTTCATCAAAATGGAATTCAGCCTACTGGTAAAGAGCAGCATAATATATTGACACAAGGGAAATTATCTGTAGCTTGCAGTCTAAGTACATTTCAAATTCTGCCAGTATCCTATTGAACCATCAATAAATACATTTGATGCCCCCTTTTTTTCTCTAAAGCAACCTCCCCTCCTTTCATATTTCTCCTGATAATGCTGTTTGTTGCCATATTTTTACGTTGCAATGGGTGTTTAAGCTTCAGTTCTTCATGAGGACAAAAATGGCTCCTTGTAACAACTTCCTTCCCTTAAGCTAAGCTAAGGAAGTGCTCCCCCTGCTGTTCCCTGATGACTGATACTGCCAATAAAGGATGGCAGACAGTACACACAGTTGAATATGCTATGTTGTTATCTAAAACTAACATCAGGGATTTAAATTTTCTGACCAATCATAGTTCTTCTTAAGCTGTGGAAACAGCTCTCTTGTTTATCTAAACTTCTGATTTTCCTAACATTTTAGATGTCCTTGAGGCCATGCGGATAAATCATTTAGCAGTGTGTTAATATTTATAAGATCACTGTTCTTTTAATTAGGGGTTTTCCTCTCTGTTGTTGTTTTTATTTCCAGATCAAAACATGAGGGAAAATTAAACTGGCATCATGAGATAAACAATATTTTGGTTGTTGTAGCTGCCTGCAGCAGATTTATCCTTTCAGTGTCACTGTGGAGTTGGGCTTTCAGAAGTACCATTAGAAAGACACATGCTCGAGATTCTGACTCCCAAGTTTAAATTTTGGGATTTACATTTCATCAGATCCCTAGTTCTTGGCTGGCCCTGCCATTAGGCAAAAATGAGGCAATTATTTTGGGCAGCAAATTTGGGGGAGGTCATGAAAAAGGAACAAATTGTTAGGTACTCAGCTGGTGGTTATTGTGTCTTTTACTGCCAGGGATGTGGAGGGATGCATATGGGATTTTCTGCCTCCCATGCCAATTCCCTTAATGCTTAATCATAGGCCATGTTGGCTGAGGCTCATGGGGATTGTTGTCCAAAGCATCCGTTTGGCTATCTCTTGTCACACAGCTAAGAAACAGTTTGGCCTCAGAACCATCTTAGTCACTGCCAGACAGAGTCAACAGTCCTGGAAAAAATGGACAAATGGTACAACTCAATATAAGGCAGCTTCAATGATTCAATGAGAAGATAACAATCACCATCATTTATTTGTTAGTGGAGCAAGACTTATCAGCAGGTTTTTAAGCTTAGAAATACAATCTATTTCCCCAGAAAATAAAGGAAATATTTGTATGTTCTGCTTTTCCCCAAACGTTCTACCTTCTAGTAATGTGTTGTACATCCCACCCCCTACTGAGCTGTACTTAGATGTCACAAACTAAGTTGTTACCCTTGAAGGGTGAAATACGTTAGTTATTCCAATCGCATCAAATCCCACAGCATCCCTAATGATAATTTTAGGATCATATTGCACTTCTATCTCTTCCACAACCCCCACTCAGAGACTCCAGTCTCTTTTCCCACTTAACCATCCAACAAACTCCAAACCCCATTCTTCTCCATTACTGGTCACTTTAACCAATGCAGGAAATTTTTGTCATTTTACTGGGACTGCAAAAAAGTGACCAGTTTTTAATCAAATATGCTGCGTCTAAGTTCTTTGGGTCCTGATAAATATAATCTAGAAGCAAAATAGCTATTGCAAAGATTTGAAAACAAGACATCCATTTCAAGAACTAGCATGTTGCCATGAGAGTTAAAGTGGAATCACACCATGATAATTATGTAATGTGGAAGAGACCCTAGACAAAAAAAGAGTGTCTTGACACATTGAGATACCCTACTGGAAAAAAAAAAGGTAAATCAGCATAAGACTGTGGAAAGTTTAGTTTTCATCTGTTTTTTTTGTGCAAAAAATTATATTTTGTGCAGGATACAATATTTTCACATATTACAAATTTTACCCAAACTGTTAGCATATTAAAACATGCACATTTGGAGAAAACCCCATTTAAATAAACAATTTGAGAGGAAGCTCAATATTGAAATGTTTTTTTAAAAAAGTTTTTTTAAAAAATAAGCTTCTAATAGGCCAGTAGGCAGAAGCTCCCGGCTGCAGCTCTGAAGCCAGGAGAGCTTTCATGGTAAAAATCCCATCCAGAGGGATCTCTGGCTGGAGATACTCCCCTTGAATTAAAGAGGGAGTGGGGGATTAGCTATTAGGATCTGGAAGACTTATTACTTGCTCTTACTTACAAATAAACATGCTATGAATGGGAAGGACGGAGGAAGTGACATCTTGCCCTTGTGAAACACAGCTATTTGCGTCCAAGGATCTGCCAGCCCTATGCTGAGAATGTGCTTTTTTTTAAGAAGAAACTCTTAATTAAACCTTTGTAGTTGCAAAAATGAAGGATCCTTCCGATTAACATGGAATGACAGATCCACCACAGCAACCTTCTTTCTGCAATTAAGAGCTGAGTAAATGTGTTTACTCCGCAGGATTGGGAAAAATACATTAGAAAACTGGGGGATGACATCTTTAAAAGAGAATAAATAAAGATTTAAGTGCATATACATTGTGAATAAACTGAGTTGCATTTTATTTACAAGATGGAATTGAATTGTAATAGCATGAAAGAAACTATAGCATGGGAAAGTATGGATGTTGTTTTTTTGATGCTGATAAAACTTACTTGCTGAAGACTTTTGGCTAGTGAGGAAGAAGATCAAGGGATTGTGGGAAGATGCAAGATAAGAGGGGGACATAAAAGGTAGCTACATGAAAGTGAAGAAGGATGAAAACTTTCTGGAGAGCAAAATCCAAGTTGAACTAAGGGAGGAAGCTAATGGGTTGGGTGAGAGGTATAACTGTTACAGGCCTGCACATACCCCAGATTTGAAATGGTTTAATTGGTGAAATATGATTTAATTGGCAAAATGTATTAATTGGCATGGATAAAAAATGAACACTGGCTGAACACCTGCACTGTAAAGTAGGTCAGAGATCCCCTCTAGCATAGCTAGGTCATTGTCAGGAAGTTACCAGGTAATTTCAGAGATAAATTTAGGCTTAAACTAAGCTGTAATGACTCTGCTGTCAGACAATAGTTATGTGAAGTTTCCAGAAAACCACTGAATGTTTCAACCCTTCTTCCCATTGACCTTGGCCTTTTCCTAATTGTCCACATGCCTGCCCACTATTAGAAAGTGATCATGACAGTCATTAGCTCTTTGTCATCTAACACATCAATTACTTTGATGGTTGAACAGAATCAAATTGATTTAGCCTGTTTGATTGAAAAGGGTGAGAGAAATATCATTTTGAAAGAAGGTTGCTGTTTTAGGACAATTGGCTTAAAGTATCTTGGGGAACGAATCTGGAATAGTGAATCTGAGAAGTTGGGGAGAGCAAAGTTCATGGACAAG
Source organism: Cyclura pinguis (assembly GCA_030412105.1). Classification (NCBI taxonomy): domain Eukaryota; kingdom Metazoa; phylum Chordata; class Lepidosauria; order Squamata; family Iguanidae; genus Cyclura; species Cyclura pinguis. The sequence goes on along the minus strand of CM059600.1, from coordinate 249,208,081 downwards.
ATGGTTACAAGAGAAGTGGGGAGTTAAATTCAGAATAAAATAGAAGACACAAGGCAATGAAAACTAGATTGGTTTAATTAATGCTGTAAATGATTTTACAATACAAAAATGGTTTAGGAATATTTGGATCCAGGGGTACAAAATGCAATAGATCTACATTTTTAACTAGAGAAAATGTTATGTAATCAAATCAGCAAATAGCACTTAGTATTGATGTCATTTATCATGTAATGTCATTTGTGGTCTCAGGGGAGAGAGATGCTGGCCGCTACAGTTGGAAACAGCAGACACAAAAATATGGGAGAAAAAAGGCCACAACTTTATTTGGTTACAGTTGTTACAAGGGTTGGCATTTGGATGGGAACAGATCCAGGCATCAGCTAACCTGCTTGTTGACTGATGAGCCCAACCGATTGGCACCTGCCGCACCCAGAGTTGGCAGGTGCTGAAACAGCCAATCTGCTGAGTGCAGGGGTGGCATCTACATCCGTTGACCTGTGAACACCCATTGCACTCCTGCACCGCCTAAGGATAACCTCATATGGAGGCACCAACATACCAGTCTTGGATCCAAGACCCATGCCAACCGCTCCCAAAATTGTGACAAAAAAATACATACAGATATAATACTGGGGGGGTGGGAGACACCCACAACAAACTGAGAGCCAGCTGGAGGAGGGCCAGTTTATAAAGCCCTTTCCTTGACCAGAGGGAAAACTGCAGGAGCTTCTGGTCAGGGAAGGAGTCAGCCAATGAGTTTAAACCTGCGGTTTAAACTCATTGGCTGCTGAGGGGGATACCCAAATGCAGCCAGCCCTGAAGCATGGGAAGGATGAAGCTGGAGAAGACCATGTGGCTACCGGAGCTCCCCAAGCCACAACATCGCCACCCGGTAAGTCAGGCAGCAACCATTATCTGGTAAATCTAAGGCCATTTCCACACTACACTGTTATAGTCCTATTATTCCACTTTCAGCATTCTATGGAATCCTGGAGTTTGTAGTTTAGGGAGGGGCATTCAGAATTCTCAGCCGGAGAGCTCTTTGAACTCAGTAAATTACAAACACCAGAATTCCACAGGATGTTGAAAGTAGAATAATAGCACTATAACAGTGTAGGACGGAAATGGCCTAAAATATAATAGTGTGTAATAGAAAGTGATGTCGAGATATTTGTAGGCTAGATATGTTAACCTTTGGCAGAGGAAAGTTCATTTACTTACTTTCTTTCTTGGAAAGAAAGACGTGGAAGAGGAGAAGAAGCAAAATGTTGGATATTATCTTTGCGAGGCTTGAATCAATTGGACTGCTATAATCCATTTAGAGGGAGGAAGGAAGTCAATTTTCTTCTTTCCTTTCCTTTCCTTTCCTTTCCTTTCCTTTCCTTTCCTTTCCTTTCCTTTCCTTTCCTTCCTTCCTTCCTTCCTTCCTTCCTTCCTTCCTTCCTTCCTTCCTTCCTTTCTACTTTTTCTCTACCTTTTAACTTCTAATCTTGTGTTTCATGTGTTCTTTGTATTGTTTTTCCCCCTTCTCTTTTATGTACTTGTCAATTTTTTAGTATTTTTGGAAATTATTAATAAAGAATCTTGAAAATAGAGGCACTTTTTTTAAAAAAAACAAGATTTTAAAATTTGCAGATTAAAAGAGAACTAGAATAGACTTATGGGCAGAGAAAAGCACATATGATGCATTTATTTATTCAATTTATACCTCACCTTTTTTGCAAAAGTGAGCCAAGTATAGACTCCAAGATGGTTCTTTAAAGTGCCAGATGCATTGAAGTTCCCCATTCTTTGAAATTTGGGTCTCCTCTTCCTTTCTCTTCATATACATTTTCATAACAAGCTTCTGTATTTTTACATTTTCACATGATGCACTGGTAGCCCTTTCTGCTTAGAAAGGCCATCTCCCTTCATTTCATTTGGATGTCCCTTGTTGGAAACAGAGTTTGGTCTTGCCAATCCACTACTGCAGAAAAAAAGTCAACAATAGTAAGCTAGGAAGTTCAGACTTGCCTGTATTGTCTGAGTCAAGGCAGAAAACTTTGTCAAATGTATAGCTGATATAATGTATAATTTAATACAGAGGAAAATGGTGGTATTTATGAGGTCTAAAGCTGATCAAAGGCTTGCCAGGCAGGGGAAACAAAACCCTGTGCTTTCAGCTTTCGTGTAAAAGTTAACATGGAGTGTATTCTGGTGGCAAGAAACAGTAGGCTTGCATTCTCCTTTAATGCATTCGGGGGGGGGGGGAAGAAATGAAGTATAATGAAAATTAGGTGTAGCTCAAATGGCTAATACAAATGCTTTCCTTGATTTTACTGATGTATGCAATCAGTCATACAAGAGGCTTTTGACTTCACTCTGTTCTTTTCCTTTAATTATTCAGATGACAGTGGCTGCTTTCTTGCAGTAGGTAGAAGAGAGAAAAATACATTTTTTTTTTGAAAAATAAATTAATGGAAAGTAAAGAAAGAAGAGAAAGAGAATCCAGACTGCCAGAATCTCTAGTTGTTCATAGAAGTCAGCTGTTTTGGCTTGATTTTGTTTAGCAGGTTTCGGGGGCCAGGCTCAAGAAGGAAAATGCTAATGAAAAAATAGCCCCCGTAAATCCTCATTTTGACAGGTTTTTTTTCTTAAAACAGAGCAAGAGAAAGAAAAGTGCTTCAGTCACACTTCCTGACTCACGTCCTGGAAGGGAGTGCCAAAATGGTTACCCCAGATCTCTGTTGCATACAACTGTATGGCTCAGTACTGTATCAAGCCCATTGAAACAACAACTCCATTCCATGGATATAAAACATGGGTAGGCAACACCTGACCCATGCCCCTATGTCTTCTTTGAGACCAGACCCTGGACCCCATTGGATCTCAGGTGACATTTCCAAATTTACTGTTCCTGTGGCAGTTAAGTTCTTAGGTCTTGAGGCCTCCTGGAAGCATGAATTCACAAGTAAACAAAGCATGTGGGAAATGCCATACATTTGAAACCAGGAGTGTGAATCATGTTACCCCAAAAATGTTTTAGGAGTTCCTGAAGCTTTCTGAGTTCCCTCACCAGAAAAAAAAAGTGAACTAAATGACAACAGTGGGTCACAAAAACCTCCAGGTGCATCATTTCTCCTTTTACACTATGGCCCTTTCCACACCTTACTTCTTTCCAGCGCGGGGGTGTGGAGATCACGCAAGCAGCCTCTTGCGAGAGACTCTTGCATCCCCACTGCTTCAGCTCGGCAGCCGCTGCCTGCTGGCTGGTAGACAGCATGAGAGCTCCGCCTCTTCCATCCGCAGTGCAGCTGGGCATTTTCCCAGGCTGTGCTGGGGGAGGAAGCGCAAGGGCTGTGTCTCTGGAGGCTCCGCATGCACAGTAAGTGCATGTGGGGCCCTGGAGCAATGCACAATCGTGCACCATTTTCGGCTACAAGCACATGCTGGCCCCAGCAGCGTTCGCGCGATTGTGAGGACGTCATCTGAAAAGCTCCTTGCAATCATGCGACACTCCGGAGGCCCTTTCTCATGGCAAATGCTGTGCGCAAAGGTTCTATGTACAGGGTTCCCCTTCAGCTTTACAAAGCTTTTAAGAGTAGTTAAGGGGAGGGGGTGGACTTTTGGTTACTGTTAGAGTTTTCGGGGTTTTTTTGTATTTTCAAGTTTGGGGTGGTACATGACCCCATCAGTATCCAGAGGTGGAAAATTACCTCCTTGGTGATCAAAGGTTGCCCTACTGTATTTTGGGAGAGGAGTTTTTGCTGTTGCTGGAGCAGTGATTTCTAGTACTGTGATGTGTGTGTGTGATGTCTCTGATGCACGGGGTGCCAATCTACCTCTCATTCCCAGAATATGACAGAGAAGAATGACTGTGGGCCTTTCTGCCCTACACTATTCTAGTGCTATTATTCCACTTTCAACATCCTGTAGAATTCTAGGGTTTGCAGTTTAGGGAGGGGCATTTAGGATTCTCATCCAGAAAGCTCTTTGGCCTCAATAAACTACAAACCTCAGAATTCCATAGGATGTTGCAAGTGGAATCATAGCACTACAACAGTGTAGGGCAGAAATACCCCGTGTGTGTGTGTGTGTGTGTGTGTGTGAACGCATGCGCAAACACACGTGTGCATGTGTTTGTTGGAATCCCAACCATTGTCCTCCTCTCAACCTTCAAAACATTGATCCAGCCTTCTACATCCAGCCTGTGTGCACATGAGCTGAACATGGCATCCATAGTTTAGCTGAGGCTTCAGATCAGCAGGCTAGGTGAAGATGCAGAGAGAAGTCAAGGGTAAAGGCACGGAAAGTCATCCCCCAACCTGACTCCTCTCCACTGACACATTTGTTCTCCCATGTTTCCAGTTTTCAGAATCCACCAGCCACTAAGACCACTGGGAATTCATTAATTCTGGGACCTGCGGTAAAAAATGGGTAACTTTACTTAATTCTGGGCACCCTGAGAGCTATTTAAAAAAAAAGATAACTGTCCTGTGTTCTGAATTCTAGGGAAAGAATTTTCAAATGCTCAAAGGAAAAAAATGAGAAAGGGGCTTTTTGAATATGAAAAATGCCAATGATGTAGATCTTCCACAACTCTCTCAGGTCATCCTCAGTTCTTGAATAGATTTACCTTCTGAATCCACACAGCTTCCTTTTATGCCTTCACCTCCACACTTTGGCCCTTTTTGCACAGCATTCGCCATGCAAAAGGGCCTCTGGAGTGTCGTGCAATTGCGAGGAGCCATCCATATGGCATCCACGCAATTGCGTGATGCTGCCGGGGCTGGCAGGCACTGATTGCACACTATTTCATTTTCAGCTTCTAGCCAAAAATGGTGCACGATCGAGCATCACTCCAGGGCCCTGTGTGCACTTACCGTGCTTGCGGAGCCCCCGGAGCTGCGGCGCTCACGCTTCCTTCCCCAGCGCAGCCTGGGAAAATCCCAGGCTGTGCTGTGGAAGGAGGAGGAGGAGCCCTCACGCTGCCTGCTTGCTAGCAGGCAGTGGCTGCGGAGGCGGAGCAGCGGGGACATGAGAGCCTCTTGCAAGAGGCTGCTCACACGATCCCCGTGCCCCAGCGCTGAGAACAGGTAAGTTGTGGAAAGGGCCTTTATGTCAAACAGGCCAGGGGACGATGGTAGCAGAAGATACTGAAAATCTACAGCTTCCAGATCATTGCCTATCTCTTCCTTCCCCCTGCCGATATTGTCTAAGGGAGGACCAGGGGATCGTGCACTCTCTGCTGCTGGAGACATTTTCTTTTCTCAAGATCTCTTTGAAAACTGCATATATTTTGAAGACATCTGGCACTAGGGAAAAAATTGATTAAATTATTTGTTTTCCCTTGCAAGGATGAATAATTTAACACAGCACATTTTAACTATATTCCTACTGTATGCTCCCTGCTTTACGAACTACCACAGGCTTCAGGTACAAATTGGAGATACATTACTCAGGAAGAAACTCAAAATCTAGACCTTGAAACACACAATCCTGCACACGCACACATACACCCACTTCCAAGTATTAATAGGTCAAGAAGATTCTATGGCCGTTTCCGCACTCGACTATTACAGTGCTATTATTCCACTATCAACATCCTATGGAATCCTGGGGTTTAGGGAGGGGCCTCCAAGGGCCCTCCCTAAACTGCATACCCCAGGATTCCATAGAATGTTGAAAGTGGAATAATAGCACTATAACAGTCTAGTGAGGAAATGGCCCCTGTTTTCTTTTTCCTTTTTGATACCCCTGTTTCTCACAGTGGGATGGGGGCATCTCTCAGCATATCCCAGAATCTGTAACTTGGAAGCTAGAGGTTCGTTACTATATCATTAGCTCCCCCTTTTTTTTTCTTCTTCTGCCAGCAGGCAAAGTCAATTTTACTAAGGCAGGTCTTTGGCATATAAAGCGGTGTGTTATTGACGGCTCACATTCTGGCTCCTTCTTATTTTGCTTTTAAATTGCGCTTTTTAAAATTGCTTAGCTTTTGTGTTGTGCTTTAACCAAGATTTTGCATTGCTATTTTAATAATTTTAGGCATCTTGTGTACCATTTTTGATAGAAAAGTAGAGTGTTAGTGGTTTAAATAAATAATAAATCCATCCTCAGGATAAATGAGATGCGTATGTCTCTCAGAAAACAGGGGCTTTAGGGTGTACCACAAAATGGCCGAGACATTTCTGGGTAACCAACAAACAAGACATTGCGCACATATAAAATCCAAGCATCACTGTTGAGCTGAAGAACATGAAAATGGAGCTGTAGAATAAACAAACAAATTTGCCTCAGAGGCTGCATCCCATCACAGAATGAACTAAGCTGGTCATGGAACAGGTGCCTTATTCAGGCATTATCTTGTATCTCTGAGGTGTATAACTGAAGTGAGTGTGGGGTCTATACTTGCTCTCCACTGTGGGACACACTTCTTCCAAAAATGCATTTCAGGCTTTAAAAAACCCAGTAGAGAATGGAAATCCACTTCCTATATTTTTTTAAAAGGAAACTAAAAACTCATTTTTGAGGGGGATGAGTAGGAACTCCATGAGGCTCCTGGGACAACAAAAATGGTCCAAGTGTCACCCGCCCCAGCAATATGCAATCATAAGTGTGCAAATGGAGACAGTGAGACCATTCTCCTCTGGTCATCTCCATCTCTCAACTTACCATTGCATTTAAGGCATGTCTGTAGAAAGGAGCCTGTTTATAGGCTCCTCCTGTGGTATAAAATGGTGATTGTGCAGGGCTGATCTGTGCTACCTGAGTAGGCTCCTCTCTATAGATGTTGCTATCGAATCCATGGATGACAGTGTATCCCTCTGGAGGAAAGAGGAATGCAAGTACAGAGGCAGGACCTGAAGGGGTGTAGCTAAGTAGGTGCAACCCCATTCTTCCCTCCACACATTTACAACCAGATAATAACTGAATATCACTAACATGCTGGAGAGTGGACGTTCTGTTGCCTCTTCAGGCTGGGATTTAGGGAAAAAGGATGCTACTTAATAAGATCCAAGAACAATAACCTCTGTGGTTACTTAATATTAGACAGACACCCAGATAGCAGAAAGCGTTGCAGAAGTGAAGGGAGAAGCTATCTGAGCAA